>OX940922.1:2305054-3566430 GCA_954870645.1 Agrotis clavis | reverse complement strand
GCGCTATGCCTTTAAGATGAACTTGGGTTTTCTCAAATTAATCTTTAGAAACTTATTTCTACGATTCATTGCGTAAATAACTTCAGAAGATAGATTTTATTGAATCCGAAATTATGATTAGTTTACTCAAAATATATGCCAAAACAAAGTCACATAGAAGGACAAATTAACAAAATTAGCAAAAATGTAGTTAAAAAAAATAAAATATTAAACAAAATATGTACTATAATAACACCGAGCAAATAAAATGTCGTTTGAATGCGACTGCGGTCGTATTTTTTTATTACAACGCAAGTAATACCGTCTCACTTGTCCTATTAGAAGAACGTCGTAACCGCTGTCTTCGGTTCATTGTGACTTTCTTTGTGTTAAAAGTACTTAATATACGACGATATTCCCTTCTATATGAATGGAGTACGATGTCGTTATTTTTTCATGAGTCATAATTGAAGTTGTAACTGGTTATCTTTTTGGAGAGAATAATAAGTACTGAATGCGTGGAGTGTAATGAAATTTTACATAACTGTCTGTTTTAATCAGTTATTGAACAAAAGACCCTTTATAAAGGGTTACTGCTAACAGCTACGGACACTCGTATTCAAGACCCGTCTTAACTCAATTGCTCAGCTTAGCTAGACTTAGTCGCCATGGTAACAGTTCAAAACGTAAACTAAATTGTATTCTTAGCCTCAATTGGCGTATCCTCAAACACAAAGATTCCTATGAAAATATTGTAGTCGTAGCATTTATTTTTTTAAACCAACTAAGCTGTCAATGTGTCTAATGGGCAGATTTGGGCTCGGTCTAGCTTGGCTCAACTCAAAGTTGAGTCAACCACTAACAGTGTGTATGACTATTCGTAATTTAACAAGTCAAACTAGATAATATACTGTTTCATTTAACCCTCATCTAATAATCTAAGCAACCATATCAAAATACAGATATTTTGATTCCTTTTTTTGTCAACCTTTTTTCAAAATAAGAATTCTATTTGATCAACACACTAGAAACATAATATAAACAAAAATAAGTTGTAAGTCATACTAACTATTAGCAAAGATGTTCTCATATTCCGTTGTATAAGATCATAAGACCAGCTTATTATAAACTAGACGATTAAACGCACGCGCTCGCGTATGTTTATTATGCCACCTGGCATATCTCTGCGTAGTGTTTCGGTACGCGATACGCGGGGTACGCAGCCTAGAGACAATACGCACTATATAATGGGTTACGCGTTTGCGTATGACACTGCTCTCGTAGTCGTTTGTTTGTTTTCGACGGGAAGTTTCAATGAATTAGTGCAGAGACGCTCTGTGATAGTATTCTTGTGATGTCAACAAATGGGAAATGCGAAATAATTATGTTGGTAGCTATTTACATCTTTGTGAGTAGGTTACGCAAACAGTCAGGTTTAATGGTTCAAGATGAGTTTCAATTTTCAATTTAGGGATGTCTATCAAATATGCATAGCTATGTTTGTATAATACGCAAAATATTTGGGTACACTACGATAATACGAAAAACTTTATTCCGAATTTCATAAATACGAATTTCAAAATACCGATTTTCATAATTCCGAATGGTTCAAAATTCCTAATATAACAACTCCGATGGATCAATATTCCTATTATAATAATTCGAAATTTTAAAATTCCTAACGTTTATAATTACTATTTTCAAAATACCGAATTTCAATAGACCGAGTATCAAAAATTCCGACTTAATATATTTTCCGAAACATCAAAACACGAATACCGAATATTAAAATTCCGATTATTAGAATTCCGATTCGGGTCCGTCAGGTCGAAAAGTCCGAGTCGGGGTGCCCCAAGACACATTTTGCTCGCTATTGCATCCTGAGTTATAGCACGACCAAGGTGGTTCAACGGAGCCCCGCTTCGCGGGGCTCCTATTTCCGTGAGCAAGGTTTAAAGTAACCTAACACGAAGGGGATGGCGGGTCTTTCAGACCCCGCCATCCCCTTCGAACCTAACCTGTCCTATTCGGGGTGCCCCAAGTCCCGAGCTCGCTTCGCTCGCTCTTGAATCCTAAGTTCTCTTAATAACAATAAAAATCCTGAAGGCAAACAGTGAAAGGTAATGAGGATACGCCTCGCCACTCCGTGCCTACACAGGCTTAAATAACACTCTGGGAGTACGGTAGGCAAAATTACGTGGAGCCGGTTTTGCACCAATTCGTTTCTGTCACTGACTGTGTGGAATGAGAAATGAAATTCCGATTTTCAATATTCCGAAAAAAACAGTTTATTCGGAATATTGAAAATCGGAATTTCGTTTTTCGGAATGAGAACTCATCGAGCATTACATTTTTCGAATATGTGAAAATCGGAAAACGAAGAAATCGGACATACGACTTTCGGTCAAATAAATTTCGAGATTCCTAATAATAGATACTGTAATTTTTAGGTATTATGATATTCGGAGTTTTGAAAATCGGAATATCGAAATTCGGAATAAAATATTTCGGAGTATTTGGGTGTTCCCAAAATATTTACAAAAGATTACGTCGCAAGACAAAGTAAGCACCAAATTCAAAACGACTTCATTCCAAACAGGAAAAGAAACGCAATGAATGACAGAATGACTTGCCAAAGGAGACAGTCGAGTTTCCACCAACAGTAAACTTAAAAATATAAATGCTGTGTTTACTTACAAGTGAACGCGATTCGCGCCGTTTACGACATCGCCCTCATTCCGGGCACTGCGCGAAATTACCGAGCACCATTGTTCAGCGCCGTATAAAGACATAAAACGCAAAAATAACTCGACACCAATAGAGATATTGGTCCTTCGGTACGTAAAATTTTGTTTACAAACCTTTCTGTAATCACTTTGTCTGGTAAATGTGGATGTAAAGGTTCTACTGGTCATTAAAATTTTATAGAGATGCCCCCGTGTGAAAAGGAATTTAATAGATTGTAAATTATAATAATGTCTTTTAAGCAGAGCTTTGGGTGCAAAATTTAAATGTTTTTCAGTGTAGAAAACGTGTTCGTAAAACGAAGCAATTTTTTCTTTAGATGTAAAGTGATATTATAATATATCACAACCCCTTATTATATTCATAGTAATCAAGTTTATTGGCATGCAACAGAAGCGTTTTCGCAAGATTTATGTATTTTTATAGCGTAGTTGAAGTATTTACTGCATTTTATTGTATGGAAAATTGAAAAAGGGCTTCTAGTGTAGGAACGTAGTACAACTTTTTTTCCAAATTTTCGTCAAAGATCCAGTGTACATCACCAAAACGTGAAAAGTCATGATAGGTTCTATCTGATGTTGATTTTTATACAACCCGTAAAACAACAAAAAAAAAATCAAACTATTCTCTTTTCAAATGTTGACTGTCAGAAAAGACAGAGAACATCTATCCTAGCTCATTACGAACTAAAATGGCCGCCAGGACGCAAACCACGCTGCTTTCGATCAAATTATACACCGTGCATGATGAATGTATGAGGAAATTACATGAGATACGGCATCGCTCATTATAAGGGCGCGTGTTCACTGCACGACGGAACGCAGACGGTAGAATTTTACGAGCGTTAGTACGCTTAGGTGGCCTGATGACTATTGCATGGTATTGTATATTTTATGCTTATAGGACTGTAGATCGTAATTCTGTAATTTTTATGCTATGCCACAATAAGACTGGGATAAGGCTGTCGGCGTAATATATTTTCCTAATTACTATTGTATAGAGGCTCGTTGGCGACATAAAATTGGTGAATGCCAAGCTCCATAGCTTGACTCATCGCCGCAAAGTTGCCTGCCTGTCGGTTTTCTACAGATTGTACTTCGGAGAGTGTGCCCAGGAACTCCACGATCTCATTCCACCAGCCCCTTTCTATCATCGAACATCTAGATGTTCGATGATAGAAAGGGGGCGTGCGTCTAGACGCACGGCAAATTACCATCCCTACCTTATTGCTATACCGCCAATTCGCACTAATGCCTTTGTCAAACTGACAGACGAACCGAATGCGTGGCGTAGCGTTTTTGTTTGTAATGTATGGAATTGTTTGAAGCCTGTCACATAGAGTATCGGATCACTTTCGCATTTTTATATGACATGATTCGGTTCGGTTCGCTATCGCTTGTCTGTTTGACAATAGCTTTAGCGTTTCTAGACGTATTTTATAATGCGGACAGCGAAGGAGTGGAACTCTGTGCCTGCGTCTGTGTTTCCGAACGCATACAACCATAATCTCTTCAAAGTTAGAGTGAACATGCTTCTTCTGGGTAAGCTCGCTCCACCGTCGACCTTGTCTAAGTCATGCCTGACCTAGACTAAGGTCAAGAGCAAACCCATCTCACATAAAAAAAAAGTAATATTTTATTTGAGGAGTGTTTTAAGTATTAACGAGAACGGTTGAATGCAGACCAAATCTTTTTCTTTTTGCTGTGCAAAGCTGAAGACTTAAATTCAGACATTTAAAAACGTTCCATCCATTATCTTACAGGCAAATAATAAACCTTCTCAGACAGAGCTGCTTCCATTCCATTTACACAAAACTTAAAAGGACACACTGGACAGGGACGCAAAGTCTGTGTTAAAAACTGCACTATCCCGAATAAGGTTCACAATCCGCTGTTGGTTGAGCAAGCGCTATGGGAAGGAAAGGGAAGTACGAAATTCGTTTTCGACAGAATGTTAAGTGAGTTAAATCTCCAAATAAAAGGTGGGTTGCCTACTCAGCTAGCTCCAGTTGCTGACTCTGACTTGCTATGGTAATGAAGTTGTGACTCGGTCCCTAGTTGCGCCCCCTGCTTCTCGCCTCGCCCCTCTGTCGCCCTAGTGGTACAAAACAGTCGTTATCTCCGGCGATGATCTAAATGTAAGGGTTCAGTGTTGGCCGTGATTGCGGACGCCTCAGGACATACGATTGTTTCAGATAACAAGGCAGAGTTGTAAACTGGGTTATTGGCGGCTGAGTGATGTTTAGAAAAATGTTTGTGGGACACGTGTGAGGGTGTGGGAGTGTTGTTACGTGTGGCGGGACTTTTGCGAGTCGAATATTTTACATCATTTTTTTATTTTTTAGAGCGATGTGTTTTTTTTTTTAATTTTTGCAGCGAATGCTTCTAATGTGGATGGATGGAAAGGAAGAGGAAGACCAAAGAAAATATCTAAGAACTGTATTATGGAATGATATAAAAAATAATAAGTACCTATTTTATGGCTGGACGTCAAACTGGGGAGAATGGGAGAAGAGACGTATCGCGTCGACTTCAAGTAGAATGTGAGATAAAGACAGGAAGATGGTGATGACGCTTCTAATGTTAGAATATTATTTAAGAGATTTCTAAGTAAAGTAGCCATGACGTGATAAAGTATTTTTGTGCAAAATTAGGGCCAAAAGACTCAACTTGGTAAACAAAACAAAAATAGATGGTTTATTTTCGCCCAATTTCACGCCTACACAGCAATTTAATTTACTGAAGTTCATAAAAATAATTTAAGTGATAAAAATAACGGAGGCAAACTTTTTTGAGTTTGTAAAAGTTTTAACAAACCATTCGACATTTTGCTGACCTTACCTTAAAACTACCCTGGACTGTTTTCAAAAACTTTTCTCTTACCTTCTTAGACTTCAATAATTTAAAAAATATATTGTTATATACTACGTAGTTATCATAACGTTTTATAGGAGAGGTTTCGTAATGAAAAGTGTTCATATTTTGTGAAGTTAGGAACTTCATAAATACTGTCTAACTGTTCTGTTCTGAGCGGGCCGAGTTCGTAGAGATTGTATCTCTATAGAAGATACGATATTTAGATAATGTTACAGCCTCTCATAATTATTGTAATGGCCGGTGATCATTTTTTGTTGCTTGCTTCCTTTAGGAAGTTGGATAAGAAAAGGAGTTTAATTGTAGAATCAAAGGGAAACAGTAAATTTTCTGTTTTATTTGTGCTGTAGTTTTGAGTACGTACAATTATTATTTGGGGGCAGACCCGTGTTCCATCTAGTTTCTAAAAAGGCCTAAAAATGTATGGAGCTTGAATACATTAATTTATTATTTTATTTGAAAACTAAGGTATAAATACCTATCACGCATTTCTAAAAATAGGTTAACAGTCTATCGTTGTCTTTCTATTTTGGTCCCTTGCCGCAATTGATATTTAAATCGTAGAAGTGATACCATGCGATGATAAAAATGTCACAGCGATTGACTATCGCTGACTTGTTTGTGGTTCCGTCGCGATACCGCTGATAAGACTGATAAGGGACATTTGCATAAACGCCTTAAGTACTGAATCAATGGGCGGTGGATACGTGACTAGTGCGAGTTAATCAGTACAATAGTTGTTTGTTTTTAAGGTTTTAAAAACTTCTGTGTTTATTTTATGGTTAAGGTGACTTATAGTGGTGTCGTGGGAATGTTTGGGGTTACAGAAATGTTTGAGGTCACAGGACTGTTTGGGGTTACATTGTTTGAGCACACGGGACTGTTTTGGGTCACGGGCCTGTCTAAGCAGGATACTGTGGCTTTGGAACGCAAAGGTAACCGAGGGAATAGGGTGGAATTTAGTCAGTAAAGGTCTATGCCCAGCAGTGGGACATTTATGGCTATTAAAAACGTAGTCTACTCTTTGATGATTTTACCGCTCAAAAACAAGGTGCCTTACAATTTATTTGTTTAAAAACTTGTCTAGGGTTTAAAATAAAAGAAAAAAAATACGACGTTTCAACGTTGTTAAGTAGTAATGTCTATTAGAAAATTAAATATTGCAAACATCACAGGATTAAAGAAAGGTATAAAGATACCCATAAAAGGGACAAAATATCAACAAAAATAGTCATACTTCTTGTCACAAGAACTACGTCCACAATCCATCGAAAACCATGTCAAAGCGATCTCAAAAACCCATATCTATGTACAAATGTAAAAGAAACAAAAAATATGTCGACAAGTTGACGTTTTTATGATACGAGTGGAGAGACATATTTGGGGAGCATACATTCCAGTAACCAAATTTCTATCGAAGCGTGATTGCGAGTCGAGCCTCTGGCGAAACAAAAAAAAAATTGATGAAATATTACTTTTTGAAATATAACATCACGTCAATAATCCCTGAAGGGTAAGTCAGAGGTGTACCTTATTATACACACACATTTCGGCAATTATTTATATTTTAAATCCCATTAAACATGGCGAACGTTGTCATCAACCGACCTGAAATTATCACTAGACCAACCCACACCGGCCCCGCGCGGTGGATTACGGCCCACTTCCTCTCACAGAGAGGAGGCCTGTGTCCCAGCAGTGGGAACAATATAGGCTGATGATGATGATGGTGATTTACTGAAATTCGGTATCTATAGCTTTTGTTTCATTGTGGTCCGCTTGCCCTAGATGGTTCAGAAGAATCTATCAGACTCTTACGAACTATAAACCATCCTATTCCTTCACATAACCTTTGCGTTCCAAGGTCGCGATGCTCTTTAATGACAGTCCTGTCACCCCGGCAGGCTTTTGATCCTCTGTGTCTGTTACCTCTGTATCTGGACCATAATCAAACCCGGACCTTCTTGCTCAGTAGCGACTACTTGACCAATGAGGTAATCAAAGTATCACAACCAGTAACTTTTCTTTCGAATTGCGATTACGAGTCAAGTCTCTGTAGAAAAAAACAATGAATAAACACAAAAAAACAAACAACTTGATGAAATATTATGTTTTGGAGTGTAGACAAATTACTGTTCCCCGCACTTCAGATTTTCCCGTCAAATATGAAACGGATTCTTTATTTGCTCCCAATCTCCCGTTTTATACGTATTCGGTAAAACTTTGTTCCGTGGTTAAATAAACCTTTATTATTTTGTTTGAAGCTCATTTTCCTAACCGGAGGGTGCCGAACGGTAACCAGCTATACGAGTATGTATGATGTCGTTGCTTCCACTAAACGTATCTTAGAGCGTTGTTTTCTTCTTGGAGCAGCTTTTGGCGTATTATGTTATATAAAAAAAAATATTTTTATGGTACTGCGTCATCAGTTTTCTAGTTACAACGTTTTCATATTCTTTTTGCACTTGTGGCTTCCCTGGCAGCTCAGAAGCAGTACTAATTATTTCGTAAATTAAACATAATAACATAATTTTGAACAGCGACGTTCAAAACTGCTTTTTTATGGCTTAAATAAATTGTTGGAATTTGATTTTCCAATTCATAAAGAAAGCGTATTGGTACAATACTATGGCAATCATATTATTTTTACGAAATTTTAAGATTATTCAAACGATTAGTAGATACGTACAATAATAACGTGTGTAACATGTTCTTGCCAACCTCCTCATTAAGTTTCTAAATATATTAAGCCATAAGACACATACAAACTTATTAGATTAGTTTTGTTAGCTTTGCATGTATTGCCAGCCTCAGGATATGTTACGTCTAATTTTCATTCACTAAACCGAGACTTTAGTTTGTTTTGAGTCTAGTATCTGGTGTTTGAAACCCATTTAGACATAAAACGCAACCTATTAGATCTCAAAAGATCATTGATACGAAAAAAAAGTTACATTCGTCTAAAAAAATATGTAAAATGTTTACTGAAATTCATTGAATTTTCTTTTTGGAATTTGACATTTTTTTTTTGCAGGTTTTATACTTTTTAAGTGTCGGGCCACAATGCCAGGTATCGAGTGAATGAGTTGCACGAGCATCCTTTCACCTCTTTTCATACTTCGGTCAGAAGATTACTTTCGGTTCACAGCCTGAACAACAAAGATTAGCTGTTCTTATAGTTTAGCTTGCGCCAAAGCTCGCTCACCTATGCTATAAAATTATGTACCAAAGTAATCAATAAAGTACCTATTACTTATAAAGGAGAGTGGTGAATATTTGCAACCAACAAAAAGATGGCCGAACATTAAAGCAAAGTTGGCTACAACACTATTAAAACCATCAAGACCGCATGTGGCGTCTCCCCGGCAACTTAACACCCAGGCCATAGAAATAAACGTCTTAATATGACACGTCGGAACCCATAATTAGGATCAACACAGCAGGGTACCCGAATTAGAACTTTAATAACAGACGCATACGACCTAAAATAGAAGTTAATGTTGCGATAAAAAGTTTCATATGGTGGATATAACGTTGGTGGAATGTAATCTGGGCGATGCGCCGTAAAGGAGACGGTGACCAACCAACATGGAGGATTATGGGAGCAATTTGGTTGCGCGATTGTCCCGGAATGTGGGATGTGCAGTGCCTTGTTGCTCCACTACACACTACTGTATATCGGAGATTATTTTTAAGGGTCACATTAATAAAATTCTTGGTTGTAGTAAAAGAAAATTCGAAGTGTTTAGCTGCTTTACGACATAAGTCCGAAAGGGCTTTTGAGTGTTTTCTTCAATAGAAAAAGACTTTTTTTTACAAACAATTGCACAACAATTCAAGATAAAAAGAATGCAAAGATACAATTTTGAACCAACACTCTTAAAATTATTTGGTAGGGACCAAATAATTAACACTTTTGAGTCTAGGGAGACTCAAAAGTGATAAGTTGACACATGTTTCATCCATTCTTAAATTAATATGACTTTGCTTCACCATTCTTGTCTGTATATACCTTTATATTCTTATATATGGTCCAGCGAGTGCTGTTAACGCGTTATGCGAAGCAGACGGTCATCGTTCGCAGTAGAACAGTCATTGTGACGTCACTGTGTATCCATTTGTGTCAGAACACATCAGGAACATTCGTGGCTGAGATTCTAATAAAGGCACAATGCGCTGTGATTACTTTGAAGTGTGTGATTTTGACTGTAGTGGGGTCATTCGGTTTTATTTGAGAAGGATGCTAGTATTGTTGAATTAGAACATACATTTAAAATATGTATAAAGAAAGTGAACATAGCAAATTTTTATGCGCGAATATATGTAAGGGTCGTAGCATACTAAAACTGCTATTTGTAGGCCATAGATATACAAATTTTTATGTTACGTGCGAAAATCGAACCTGCAACTCGCAGCGCGGCCGTCGATCGTTCCGCCACTGCGCCAAACTGTATCATAAAGTGCACATACGTAGATAATACAGTCCTAATATAATTCAAATTTATTTTAAAACGTACGAAGCGTAAGTGAAAGTAAATAAAGAATTTTCAAAAGTCCAACAAATTCAATCATTTTTATGTTATGCACAATTTCACTTAGGTACTGTCAAAGTTCTTTCAGAGAAGAAAAAATAGTATAAAATAAGCGTTTTATTTGTGTTACAAATTCAGTCAGCCTGAATCAAACTTTAGGTATATGTTTTGTGAAATTGGTTAACTTCTTTAGATGTAATAAAAACTTTTTTAAAAAAGAATTAAGATACATTTAAACTCTTTTTTTTTTTTTTTTTTTTTAGCGTGGTAAAATCATCAAATGAGTCCTCCAACCCCGGGCAGGGCGGGAGGGACTGTCAGACTTCTACTGACTAAAATCCACGGTGTCCTTCAATAGCCTGTTAGGTTCCGGGGTCACGGTAAGGAAATAATCCCGCGACCCCGGCAGGCTTTGGCCCTCTGAGAGGGGGGCCCCGTCATTATGCTGACGCTCTTTGAGGCGCGCGTGGGACACAACGCGCCGTCGACCCGGGCATGGTCCTTGGTCGGGCAGCGAGTTGCCCTTTACTCGCTGCCCGCATGCCCGCGCCTACGGTGGCCGGAGATCATCTGGTGACGTCCGACGCCGCGGGCGCCTACCACTGCGGTTGGGGCGGAGGGAGGACGCTGTCCTCTCTCGCTCGCGGCCCGCCTCCTCCTTCACGAGCATTACTGCCTCGCAGAAGGAGCAGACCGCTTCCCACTCCGTCTCGCCCCGCAGCATGGCCGCAACCAATGCCGGGCGCGAGAGGTCTCCGCCTATCGCCGCCGTGAGGACACGTCGGTGCACCGCCCAAGCTGGGCAGTCCTGCACCGTATGCTCTACTGTGTCCTCCGGGCGATCTTCGCAGTGGTGGCACCCGGGCGTTTCCTCCTTCCCTATCAGGCACAGGTACCTCCCGAAACTTCCGTGTCCGGTGAGGACCTGCGTCATCCGATAGGTCAGGACGCCGTGACGTCTCTCCAGCCACTCCTCAAAGAGGGGTCTTACCGCCGCAATTGCGGCGTGCCCGGCCTTCGGTCGCGACAGTCGTCCCCTCCATACTGCCCTGAGATCGCGCCGGAGCTCTTCCCGCCGCGCCTCGACTTCACGAGGCAGCGGGGTCACGCCCCGGCGCTGCGCCTCCACGCGCCACTCATAGACGCGCTGGAGGGCAGTCGCCTCCAGATCCCAGGGCAGTAATCCGGCAAGGAGGTTGGCCGCTTCGCCGGCAATCGTGCGGTATCCCCGGATCATCCGGATAGCCATGACCCTCTGGCATGCGACCAACTTCAGTGGTCGCGTCCGGATGCTCAGGGCCCACACAGGGGCCCCGTAGAGGGCCATGGACCGCACGACGCCGGCGTACAGCCTACGGCAGGAAGCGTTTGGCCCGCCGACATTGGGCAGCAGACGCCTGAGGGCGCCCGACGCCCGGTTCAGCCTTGGGGCCAAACTCAGGAAATGCTCCCTGAAGTTCCACCGGCTGTCGAGGACGAGTCCCAGGTACTTCATCGTCCTCTTGACGCCGATGCGAACTCCTCCCACCGTTATGTGGGACTCTGACCGCGGCGCATTCAGACGGCCATGAAAACACATGGCCTCTGACTTGTGCAGCGCCACTTCGAGTCCCAACTGCCGGATCCTTTCGACGACTGTCGCGACCGCTTCCGTCGCCACGTCGGCCGCCGCCTGGTGCGACTCTCCCTGTGCCAGGACGAGCGTGTCGTCAGCGTAGCATATTACGCTGACGCCGTCAGGGAGGTCGCTGCGCAGCACCCAGTCGTATCCGATGTTCCACAGGGGCGGTCCCAGGACCGAACCCTGTGGAACACCGCACGACATCTCTCGCCGGTTCCACTCTCCCCGGTGACCGGGGTAGATGACGGCTCTGTCCGTCAGGTAGTCCTCGACTATGCGGCGGAGGTAGGTCGGCACCCGGTGATACCGGAGTGCCTCCCTGATGCAACTCCAGGGCAGGGTGTTAAAGGCATTGGAGATGTCCAAAGACACCGCCAAGACGACCCTGCCCCGGGCCACTGCATCCCCCGTCGTGAGGGCTCTCACGCGCATGATGGCGTCCACCGTCGAGCGCCCCCTGCGGAAGCCGAACTGGCTCTCCGACAGGTTCGGGCCCACCCGGTTCAGGTGCCCGACGAGGCGGTCTGCAATTACTCTCTCCAAGAGCTTGCCCACCTCGTCGAGCAGCACGATGGGCCGGAATGCGGACGGAGAGTCCGCAGGGCGCCCGGGCTTCTGGATCAGGACCAGTTTCCCCGTCTTCCAACGAAGCGGGAACTGGCCCCTCTCCAAGCATGCGCTAAAGAGCCCCCCCAGTCGAGGCCCGAGAGTCCCCGAGGCCAGGACCCAGGCTTTTCCTGGCAGGCCGTCGGGTCCCGGGGCGGTATTTTTGGCTTTGAGCCGCTGTACCGCCACTCTCAGGTCTACCTCGGTCACCTCTGGAGCGTCGTAGACGTCGTCGTCGCTGTGGTCCGCGTTTGCGCCAGCTTCACTGTCAGATTCCGTCGGAGACGGAGCCATAGGCGGGGGAGTGTGCTCCCCTCGCGATGGGAACAGGGCGCTCACCACGTCCTCCACGAACTGAGGCTGGAGACTCTGCGTCAACGGGGGAGCCCAGGGGCGGAGCTTTTCTCGCACCCACTTGTAGGGGCGGCCCCATGGGTCCACGTCCAGAGACTCCAGCATCTCCTTGCGGGCCAATTCCTTGGCCCGCCAGATCTCGTCGCGGAGGACGGTCTTCGCTGCCCTGTAGCCCTCGTACAGCTCCGCCTCCACAGCCGCCGCGTCCGGAGGTCGGGTGCGGCGCCTGCGGAATCTGGTGTACCGGCGGCGCGCGGCAACGCACGCTTCGCGCAGCGCTGCCAACTCGCTTGACCACCAGTACAGCTGACGCCGGGCGCGTCCTTGCCGGACCCGGGGCATGGCCACGTCGCAGATCTCCGACATGGCCTCCCGGAACCACTCGGCCTCGTCGTTTATGTCGGCAGGCCTGTCCGGTGGTGACACCCAGGCCTGCACGATCGAGGCTTCCAGGAATAGCTCCCGGTCCAGCTGCTTCAGCGCCCATCGCGGACCACTTGGGTTCCGTCCACTTGGGGCCGGCGCGTCTGAGGTCTGGGCGGAGACGTCGAACCGGATATACCGGTGGTCGGAATAGGTCTCCACCTCCTCCACAACGCGCCAGTCGGTGACGCGCGGCGACAGGTCGGCGGTGGCGAACGTAATGTCCACCACCGACTCTCCCCGCATCCGCACGCACGTGGGGACAGAACCCCGGTTCTCGATGACCAGGCCATGTGCCAGGGCCCAGTGCTCGAGCATCCTGCCCCGCGTATAATCCGTGTACCGGGAACCCCAAGCCACATTCTTGGCATTGAAGTCCCCGAGCACGAGCGCGGGGAGGGAACCGAGGGCGACGACGACGTCTCCCAGCTCCACTAGGGAGTCTTGGAACTCGGCGATAGATCGGTTCGGGGAGAAATAAACGCCTACCACGGCGATCTCCCCGAACCGGGCTGCGACGATCCCGCGCCCTCTCTGTACGCGATCGAGGGGCGGGGTACCGGCGGCGGTCGACGAAATTAGGGTCACCGAGCCGTCCAGGTCCGCTACCCAGTCGTTCCTGGGCGGGACAAAAAACGGCTCGGCGACCACGGCGACGTTTATCAACCACTGCGCCATGCTCTGGAGCAAAAGATCCTGAGCAGCGGCGCAGTGGTTGATGTTCGCCTGGAGGAAGCGCAATGGAGACATTAATCTGAATCCATTGCGGCCTCCTCCAGGGCCCTCTGCGAGGGCGTGGCCACGGCGGCGGCGGCGGCGACGGCGGCGGCGGCGGCGGTGGCGGCGGCGGCGGCGGCAGCAGGAGCTGCGGCGGCGGCGGCAGTAGCGGGGACAGCGGTGGCAGAGGGCCTACCTCTGCTCTTGGTCTTGGCGGGCGGGGCGCAGGACTTGCCCCCTGCCCGGTGATCGGCCGGCTTACCAGCCGCCGCACATAGGAAGCAGTGCGGCGGGGCGTTGCACGAGCCGGCCTTATGACCGGGCCGACCGCAGCGGAAGCAATCGCCGCTGCGGTCCACCTCCGAGGTGCACTTGCATGCCGTGTGGTTACCCACTTGGCAGCGGAAGCACCTCAGAGGCCTGGGCTCCAGCAGTTTCACCTGCGCGGACACCCAGCCGACCAAGAGCCTTCGGCCCTCCCCAATCCTTTTGGCCGCCGGCACGGGGCAGCTGACCGTGATCGACAGCAGCCCCGCGAAGTCAGGGCGTAGGGTTCCTGCCTTTACCTGATCGGTTGGGCATTCCCCAGCCCTGGCAACGGCGGCCACCACGTCCCCCTCCGAGATGGAGTCGTCCAGGCCCATTATGCGCAGATCTGCGCGCTTTACGGGCCTGGACACTCGGGCCTCCTCCGCATCTAAGGACGCTCTTAGCCGTTCGGCCAGAGCGTCAGCGGTAGGGCCGCTGGAGGCGCCGGGAATTGACAGAAGCCTGGCCCCCGTCGCGGTGACTTGCACCCGGAGGCCCCCGTCGATTCCCAGCTCTCGGAGGTTCACTGCCTCCTTCGCCTTCGCGAACACGTCGCGGTATGTCACGCCCCTCTTGACCGCGTCCGGCTGTAGTGTGATTACTACAGCCGCGGTCTTGGGGGCGCGGAGTCTCGCCGCGACGGTTCGCTTACGCTGCCGTCGTCGCTGTCGCCGCCTTTGTTTTTTCGCGGCCCTGCTCTCTCCCGCCACCTGCCATTCGGCATCGGTTGGGGGAGGACGCGAGGGCTGCGTAGGCGGGACATGTCGGGACGGCTGACTCGCCGCCGCCGCCGCCGGAACACCTTTCTTTTTTGTGGCAGCCGAACTCTGCGGGGCCGCCTTCGCCCCAGCCGGTGCCGCCGCCGCCGGAGCCGCTCTCCCCGTGGCCTGTTTGGCCTGTTTGGGCGGTGCCGGTAGTTTCGCCGCGGCCCGCTTTTCCGGGGCTGGCCTGGGCGGCGTGGAAGCCGCTACGGCCGCATAAGATGACGCGAGCGGGGGGCGCAAGACGCGGTTCTCCAGCGCTGTAAAGCGCTGGTTGAAGGCCGCCAGCTCCTGCCGCACCAGATTTAAGACAGCGTTGCTGTCGTCTATTGGTGCGGGCTTCGCCGGCGGCTCCTTCTGCCGCGTCTGCGCCTGCGTCGGCTTCTGCGGTATCTCTTCCTGGCGGCTCCCTTTCCGCAGCCCGGCCAGCTCCGTCTTAAGTTGGATGTTCTCTTTCCGGAGAACATCCATCGCCGCCGTAAGTTTCGCGACCTCCTCCCGCATTTCGGACAATTCGTCCGATGCTGTCGATCCGGGAAGAGGCCGGCTGAGCACCGCCGCCATGATGGTTTCCCTAGCCTTCATCATGGCCCGATCTTTGGTGCCCTTTTTTCCAGGCCCACCATGCCGGCCTAGGGTGCGGATGGCGTCCTGCACCCTCCTCTCAACCTCGACAGAGGGGTCGACCTCCCGCCCTCTGCCGCACGTCCCGCCTCGGCCTTTACCCCGCACACTAGTCGGGATCTTCGGGCCCAAGGCAGGACCCTCCTCAGACGAGGATATCTCTTCTCGGGGGCGCTTGAGGAACTCGCTCCTCCTGTTGGCGCCCCCTCCACTCCTCCTCGCAGTACTTCCAGAGCCTACGCTCTGGAAGCTCGTGGCGTCTGATGCCGAGTCGGAATCCGACTCGAGCACCATCGCCCCCTCCTTACGCGGAGCGGCACTCTGTGCCCGCTCGTTTGGTACCGGTGACTTGGACGTGCTGGACTGATCCAGCGACTCCTCATCACGGGTACGTGAGCCCCCCTGGCTCAATGCGGCGACTGCCGGAGCAAACAGTGGGAAAAAGCGGTTTTTGTCCCCCCCAGAGTACGGTGGGACAGCCCGGCCGGAGCCGGGGCGGGATTCTCCAGCTGCGGAGCAGCTGGTACCCGCCTGGGGTATATACTCTTTCGACAGCTTTTTCATTTTGGGTTTTATTCACTTTTTTAAAGAGGTGAGTTCCTCTCTCCCTACTCCCCATTTTCCCTCCCCGGTTCACTTCACGGTTACGTCTAAAGATTAGACGCGTACCGGAAGTGAACATTTCCCCCCCCTTTCCCCGGTGTATCCCTCTTGGTTTTGGTTTCTCCCTCTGAGCGCAGATGCCCAGAGATCATTGAAACCACAAGCCCCACCACGACGACAACGTGGAGATACGACGGTGGGGACATTTAAACTCTAAGAAAAGAAACGTATTCAGCAAAAAGGTTTCTAACTAAATAGTTTTTAATATTACATTCTTTTTCTTTTCATCTGAAAATAGAATTTTTCAGTTGTTTTGTCAGAATTTTATGTTTCAGCAAACGATTCATGTAAACGTGTGCAGTTTTGAGCTATGAGCTGAAAAATGAACTTAATTTTGTGAAAACTCAGTTTCATGAAAGCTGTCTTATCTCTTTTTAGTGTTGAAATTACTGAATGTATGTAGCTTTTGTAGCGAGATTTTTGGTAGGTGTTTTGAAATATTATTATTCAGCTACATTCTCAGCTAACTATTTTGCTTTTAATTTAATTAGCACAATATTTTACAAGTTTCGCAAAATTTACTTAATTCAGAAAATGTAATAAAGAAACTGTTCATTAAACGATTTGAGATATAGAATTTTATTAAAATTTTAACATTTAAACTTATGACCGGTTTGACCAACATAGGATTCACTTCTAAATATCGGGCCTTAGTTTTTTACCACCTATAGGGTGTTTGGTCCATCGTGTGCCAAATTGAATGGTCGATAGAAGGGGTCATCTGCTATCCTTTCAGACCCCTTAACATCCCTCATACCCTGTGGATTTTTTTAATCGACTTCTTATTGTTTTACTAAAAAAGGCCCAAATTTCACATTCAAATTCAATCAGTAATGCCTTTGTCAAACTGACAGACGAACCGAATGCGTGGCGTAGCGTTTTTGTTTGTAATGTATGGAATTGTTTGAAGCCTGTCACATAGAGTATCGGATCGCTTTCGCATTTTTATATGACATGATTCGGTTCGGTTCGCTATCGCCTGTCTGTTTGACAAAGGCCTAAATCCCACTAAAACATAGAGATACGAGACCCCTTCTATCGACCATTTCAATTTGGCACACGATGGACCAAACATCCTGTATAATAATTCTAAATATTATTCATTAGTGCATCATTATAGTTAATACTACAGGTAATACGATGAATGTTTATTACTTTCTCACTCAAAAATAACCGAACAGATTTGGATGTTTAGTATACCGATGATTTAGAACCTTGCATAACACACAATATACTTTTTATTCTAGTTTAACGTTCCCTCGGGACAATTTTTAAGCCGGTGGCACCAGCTAGTAGTCTATAATAATGAGATATTTTAAAGCTTATCCACTGATTAAATTCGACTACAATGAAACTAAAGTACTGTTTAAAAGCTGTGAATAATCTGTAGCTAATTGGAATAATGTGTGTGGTTATCATTTATAAAATGTTTATTATGTAGTTAAACATCAATTTCACGTTTCGTTGCACGCACAAAAAATAACGGTTTGGTACGTGTTTTTGAACGTGAACTGCTAATATTTGTTATAATATATTTAAACAGTGGATAGATAAATAGATTAAACTTAGTTGTACACCAAAATTATTACATAACTGTTTTATAATATTGCTTTTTAGGGTTCTTACCCAAAAGGTAAAACGGGACTCTATTAATAAGACTGCGTCCGTCCTTGTTTGTCTATCCGTCTGTCATTCTGTCAACAGGTTGTATCTCATGAACAGTGATAGTTAGACAGTTGAAATTATCACAGATGATGAATTTTTGTTGCCCCTATAAAAACAAATATTAAATAACAGAATAAAAAAATCTATTCTCGAAGTTTCAAACTACAATCACAGAAAAAAAAACATTAAAATCGCAACACTGCAGGCGTGAATGCGTATGTATGAAATATTTAACATTAATTTACGTGTTATCAAATATTGGTAAAATAATGAAATGTAAATAACACTTTCATGTTATGATCATGTCTGATTTACATTAATTATGCCAAAGTTTTTAGTTAGTGATGATGTATTCATGACATTGAATAGCGAGCGGTAATTTATACATTGTATTAATTTTGAGAGACCTCTGTCCGGCGGTGAATTGGAATAGGCTCCGTTGATTACTGAACGGATTGCAGTTCAGGTTTTGGATAAATTAAAGTTAAATTTGAGTTTCATACGATCAACGCTCGCGACCCAATTCTATCTGGCAAGGTTTTTTTTTAAAAAAAACAATGCCCATTTAAGAAATATCTCCTTTATCGTGGGACTTTAAGAACACTGAGACCCGGATCAATTTCTTGTAGGTCATATAAATATTGGAATCAAACCCACGACAAGCACCGCAGTCGATTGCTGAGCCACTATGCCAACGATTATAGTGACATGTGTTAATAATTGGACAACACATTGAGATTCCCTGATTAAACTGTGAATTTAGTGTCAACAAATTACGATTTAGAATGAGTGAACGTTTCCAACATCAAAATCAGTTAAACATTTTGAAAAAAAACGATGCAGTAACACAGACAAGTCAGTGAATTTAATTTATAATTATGTTTACTGAACTTTCATAATATGTCCTGATTTTTCATTAACCGATAAATGCTTCTGAAGGTGCTATTTCGTAACTTACTTCTGGAAAGACTCAATTTAGATTGAACGGACAAAGAGATTAAACGGACTCAAGTTGTGATATCTTTTATTACCATGGATGCACAAAAAATAAGATATAGGTTGTTAGGACTGCAATAACAAATGACAAGAAAAACACTCAAAGATTGTCTTTGAAGTTAAAGTAAACTAAAAAATAAACAAAATAACATGACATTAGAAGATCTCAAGAGAACTGAAGCGACTTGACCATGACTTCGGCAACTTAGTTCAACGGACCGACACGTACAGGTCCATTGCAAGTCCGGGATCTAAAGTACAGTTGGCATAACAGTTTGATGAACTCTCAAAATAAATATTTTTTCCCCTACACTGGAAGTGTGCGTTTTCAACAATAACTTTTGAAACATTAATATAGGTACTTACGAGTAGTTATAATTTAAGATATATAATGAGTTTCCAGGCAGTTAAAATATTGTTGTAAGTGCCATATAAGGCTCATTGTAATCTTCGTTTATTTTTTTAGCTATTAAGATTGTTTCCCCGCATAAGTGATTAATATGATTGCGTAACAAACGTTTACAATATCAATTGTGTAATTTTTGATGCCGACAATAAAAATGTTTTCAATCATGTAAAGTAAATAATTCAACAAACGTCTTAAAAATTAAGGCATGAGTGGGTGAGTTAGCGAAGACTCCGGAATAGCCAAGTCATTACTATTTTTGTTGAATACATACTTTCAAAGTTTTACTTAGAAGTTATCGCCTGCACACCAAACTCTTTGTCCGACAGTACAAGTCCATACATTGCATGTACAAGTCCGGGCACGCCGATGCGCTTTGAGGACACAATCACCATTAAGTTAAAGGCTAATTAAACCCCTGAGAAACTTACTTGTCTCTCGCGGTAGCGCTAACTTCGTGCGGTGTGGGGCGAGGTATGAGCGGTAGCGTTTTGATGATATTTTAAATTGTTGTTGCATTAAACTGAGTTAGATATATTAAATATGGTTTAGTACGATACAGAACCATTTAAAATAGTGAATATGTCAATTGCCTAAAAAAGCACTAAAAAAGCTGTGCTACGAATGCTACGAACACTCGTAGCTCCTAACACAAGTCGAATGTCGTAGCAGATACGTCTGCTACGCGTGCTACGAATGCTACGTATACTCGTAGCTCCTAACAAAAGTCGAGTGTCGTAGCAGATACGTCTGCTACGCGTGCTACGAATGCTACGTATACTCGTAGCTCCTAACAAAAGTCGAGTGTCGTAGCAGATACGTCTGCTACGCGTGTTACGAACGCTACGAATACTCGTAGCTCCTAACAAAAGTCGAGTGTCGTAGCAGATACGTCTGCTACGCGTGCTACGAATGCTACGAATACTCGTAGCTCCTAACAAAAGTCAAGTGTCGTAGCAGATACGTCTGCTACGCGTGTTACTAATGCTACGAATACTCGTAGCTCCTAACAAAAGTCGAGTGTCGTAGCAGATACGTCTGCTACGCGTGTTACGAATGCTACGTATACTCGTAGCTCCTAACAAAAGTCGAGTGTCGTAGCAGATACGTCTGCTACGCGTGCTACGAATGCTACGTATACTCGTAGCTCCTAACAAAAGTCGAGTGTCGTAGCAGATACGTCTGCTACGCGTGCTACGAATGCTACGTATACTCGTAGCTCCTAACAAAAGTCGAGTGTCGTAGCAGATACGTCTGCTACGCGTGTTACGAACGCTACGAATACTCGTAGCTCCTAATAAAAGTCGAGTGTCGTAGCAGATACGTCTGCTACGCGTGCTACGAGTGCTACGAATACTCGTAGCTCAACACAAAATCGACTGTCGTAATTCATAATCGGGACCTCATAAGCCTAATGCTACTTACTTTCGGTAAACATCAATGTGAATAACAATGCAATTTCATGGAGCATTAATTAATATAACAAAACTTATAGATAATTAAATATGTGCACAACCGTAATAATACTTTCACAGTTGAAAACTGCTAAATATTGAAGTGTCGCATAATCACAGGCAAAACTTTCCGACCGCTCGCCGCCTAAAGTTTGCACCAAACCGATACGGCTTCAGTGTTCTTGCAGGCAAATTGTTTCCGTTCGCGTCAATTTACTGGATGTTTGACGTCAGAATCATTCGTGCTTAGACTTGTTGCATTACTTTTTTAATTACTACTTCGATAACGAGCCTGGTTGAGGAAACAAGCATGTTCTAGAATCGACGATTCGAATACTTTTTTAGAGGAAGGTCATGATTTTATATATCTTTGTATGTTCCACCTACCTCTTCGATGGGGGTGCCATTAAATCACCTTGACCATTTTGTACCTATGCTTTTATTTGTAATTATTTTCTTGTTTCATTTTAATTTTATATGCCTTTTTACGTAGTCTGATTTTAGTATTTTTTTAATTTTTTCGCTCTTGGCTCTAGTCTAGGTTTTTTTACGTAGTCAGATTTTAGCTCAAAGGTGACAGAGAAAAAGTCTGCGATGGTGGGAGCTTACCCGAATAAGTCTGTTCTCTGTAGCTTTAGATCTATCGGCCCGCGTCGTATATCTCCGTCTCTTTTAGTAGGCCTGTGTCCCAACAGTGGGAACATTATACGCTGATTATGATAATGCTAACCAGTTTTTAACTACCACTTGAAAGAGATTGATGGAAAACTCACCATGATCTCTTTTCATTCGTTTTCTTGGGTAATCATTTTGTGTGTCTGGGTTTTCGTTGTACTGGTACATACCTGGGAAAAAGAAAACTGTATTTAATTATTGTTGTATATAAACATTACTTTATGCCCACGAAATTATCCCACAAAAACGCTATATCGGGATAAATAGAATTCCATATGTTAATCTCGGTTATAAACTATCTGTCTAACAAACATCTAGGGTAACAACATCCATCCATGCTGAAAATCTTTGGTATTTATAATAGCAGTAAGAAGTAAAATTGTTGCGTACTAGTTTGTAGTTCCACCCCCAAATGATCAATTAACTAATTAATTAAACTTTCATGACACTACCAGAACTTGAAGTGCTAAGACAAAGTTTACTCCTCCCTACCTCGAGTTCAGAATATAAGTAAGTACACTTTGAAAACCATTACAGGCAGTTCCTAAGTACGAATAATAAATTGTAAACACACAAAGGTACATTTGAACATCGTACAGTTGCTAAACGTCTTTTGATATACTTTGCGACCCAATCATCCCCATATGACGGCAACGAATGACTTTCATAAGTCGAGCATCTAACGGCAGCGAGTTTTACATACAGAGCAAATCTTTCAGGATGAAAGGCAGTATGAAGCGAAGCCTCTTATTATGAGCTATGGTATATCTTGCTATCTTATTTCAATTTGTACGCTCCATTGATTGCAGATGCCTCGAGCGGTCTTCGTTTGCAGTTACTGCGAGAGAAAGGAACGCAGCTATTGAGAAATAGATACACAAGAAAAGGATAGTACGTATTTTTCTATGGGGAGACGAAAAATATCGAAAAAAGTTATCGCATCAAAGTCTCGGCGCCCGTAAAGGTCTCATTAAAACTGTCCTGGGAAAGAATTCTGTCCAATTTATATGACAGTCGCCGGTAGATTGGGCGGAAAGTAAATAATGATGTTTTTTCGTCTATTGTTTTAAATGATGTTTAAGCGGGTTTTGTTATTTGGGTCCTTAATTTTGTTCAAACTTTGTCTAACAATGTCTTAGAAGGGTTAAGTCGCCATGGTTATAATATTCATGTTAGATAGTTGACGGTTCAGCGGTGCGAGGAAGATGTGTATTTATTAGAATTATAAAAAGTGGAAGCAACGATGTCAACGGAGACAAAGACTGTCGTATCACGAATAAATGGGACGAGGATTTCAGAAGGCGAAAGTTCAAAGAGTGTCGTCACCTTACACAATAAGTATGCATGGATAAACTGTACTCTACTCTTGTTTTTCAGGCATAAAATTGAGGACGGGAATCTTGTTTCAGTAGGTACTTTATACATTATATCGTATATTTCATAAGCTAGATATTTCAATGCGAACGTATTTAACAAGGTTTGATGCTTCTACATCAATATCCAGTGACAATTTCTCCGAAAAGAAAACACAAGTATGCGCGACATATCAAACATTCCCAAAAACGTTTACGGATAAAAATATTTGTCCAACAAATCTCGAGCACACGTAGACATATTGACAAAAAAAAATAATTTCCTAAGGAACGAGTGCGTACCGCGAGAAGTTTTCCATCAACTGTCAATACCGTACATCCAGGATTTACTTTTAAAATATGTCATTATATTTTTTTATATTACGTCGTGTGGGCAAAAATGTACTTATTTCGCGCTCCGCTGGTCTGAAAATGTGACATCAGCGCGAGTGTGAAGGAGTGTGTCGTGGTAGGACAAAATTTACGAGGTGACTGTAACCTCCGTATCACGGCCTCTTCGGTTTACGGTCACTGGTTTTTATTCGGCGAGGAATAAAACAACGCGGTGATAGAACGCGTGGCTATTGCACGGTGCGAGCGACGAGCGCACTGAGCTGTGGTCAAAGAGCAAAACGTATTGTACGCACAGATAAAAGTGTTTGTCGGTTCCAGAGTTAGAGAGCAATATAGCATCTCTATGTTGTGCATGTTTTGTGTTGCTGTGAAAGAAATGTAGGTCGCAGCGTGCAAGTTATTGGCTGGTGATACTTTATACACGTACAGAGAACTTCTAACGATTTGCGCACTGATCCGGTTTACTGATACGAAGCAGTAAGTGGTAGATCCGACATTGGAATGTGTCGACACAAGTTTTTATAGCTTAGATATTACTTGAAGAAGTATTATGTCGAACTATTCAGTTAGTAGTTATATATTTTTTGGATAATTGGACATTTTTTTCATTTGGATATTTTTGGTCTTCAGAATCCTTTTTTCTTTAAACTTTTTGGCTATTAAAAGTGAATTCCTTTAAGATTTTTAAGATCTGTAGATGATATTATTATCGTTTCATATCCCTCCCGATACCCCTATTCTATACAATACAATAGCAAGTTCGCGTGTGTTAGGCGTGAGTCGCGCGAGCTGCGACGTGCGACGCGACCGTTGCGTGCGAACACAAATAGTTAGAATTCATTGCGCGCCCCGCGAATACTGTTGCTCAGTTTATTGCTGTCTACCCGCTTGTGTTTTTAAACGACACTTTGATGTTTGCAAATTGAACATGATACTTTATGTTTGGCAGTGTAATATACTGGGGTTAGTTGAGCAGTCTTTTTGAAATGGCTGCGCTGCAATATACGTGGTTGAGCGCGTTTGATGGGGAACGCGGAGCTACGCTTTATGGGTACAGGTTTTTGCTGTATCTACCATTTTTCATGTACTACGTGTTGTTAAGAATTATCTTTGATTTTTATCAAATAGTAGCTGTTGTCAGCGGTTTCACCCGCTACAATTCGAAAATTATCTAACGGGAACATAAAATCGGGATAAAAACTATCCTATGTGTTAATCCAGGTTATAAACTATGTGTGTACCAAATGTAACCCAAATCCGTTCAGTAGTTTTTTGCGTGAAAGAGCAACAAAAATCTATCCATCCAAACTAACTTTCACGTTTATAATATTAGTAGGAAGTAGGATGAGTAAAATTGTTGTATTTTACTATATAGGATTTTAAAAGTATTTAATATTTCCACTTTCATAGAAACCATTCTGCGCTCCATAACTCAAGTAGTGTATTTGGGAGAAATAGCGAACAGATATGCTGGAGTGGAAGTGGGCCAGCATCTCAGCAAAACTGAAGAAATGAGCAAAGATTGTTAGTCACTGGGAGGACATCGCTGTCGATGTCAACCGCGGCCAAGGTGGATCAGGTGATGATCAGGTCAACATTCAGATAGTACTGTGAAGACCTGGTGGCCTACCATAAAGTCTTAGCGTGAATGGTTCCGTTCAGGGAACGAGATGGCGCTAGACGACTTGTATAGCTCTGTTTCTTTCCCACAGCCTAACTACTTACGCATTAAGTTATGGTGGGCCACCTGGGGGGGTATTACAACGTCTTAAAACCAGTCTTGTTCCAGTGAGTGAACGAGATGGCGCTAGACGACTTGTATAGCTCTGTCACTTTCACTCGCTGGAATAAGCCTGGTTTTAAGACGTTGTAATACCCCCCCTGATCTTGTTTGCGGAGAAACATGTCACGAAAACGCACATTACAGGGTAGGCTCTAAATTGAAAGTTGAAGAAAAGACATAGAAGAGGCTTATTCTTAGCAGTAAGAATTATATACCTAACCTAACATATTTTTATCATTTAAATAGAAACTAACCAAAAAATCTCAACATAATTAAACACCCTTTACCTCCAGCCCCAACCTTCAACCACAAAAACACCTGAGCACCAAGTTCAAGCAGCCATTATGAAACCTCATTAGTTGTTGTTAATTCAAAATATGGCGCGAATAATGACGTAACTGGAATAATGGCGTCAGTGCGCGGGCTCGAGTGTCAAAGGACGCTAATGACTCGTCACACCGCAGTGTAACACAAGATAGAACATTGGCCTACTCGTTGAGTGATATAACAATTTGTTGCCGTCTAGGCTCGTGAACAATTGAATTTTATATCTTTTTTGACGCAAAACGTGGAGTATTAGAAGTTTGATGTGTTTGTGTGTGAATATGTGAATCGGTGTGTATCTGTTTATCTGTGTCTGTGTATCTGTGTGTTTGTCTGAGTCATCGTATGTTCTTAGCGAATGAACCGATTTTGATGTGACTTTTATAAGTAAGCTGATGTGATCAAGATAAACACTTAGCTAAACACTTTATGAAAATCTGTTCAGTCGTCTGATGATCATGATTATGCTTATGACATTTATGACAATAAGGTCTTAATAATTGCATTGATCCGATTACATAATTGGTGTTCTGTTACTTCGATGGTACTTTTAAGGCTTTGAGATTTTGTAAATAAGACCTCCATCAATGATATCGTTTGAAAATGTGTCTCATATCCTCGGCTCGTTATAACTACTTATTACTCACTTTTTTTTTGCAAAATGTTTTATTAATAGATTGATACGTACTTGAGCCTCTACACACATCCACAGGAGAAGGCCAAGGCCCTATCATTACACATGTCACCATTACTGGGCGAGGAGATACCTCAAATAATATGTCACAAAATAATTACGAGACGCATCGGGTGTCAAAGGCCCGGTAATGACGCGCGCCCACCGCAGTGTAACGCAAGACGTTTGACGAACAGCCGGTTGTTGTTGTTGTATTAATTAGTGAGGTGTTAGTTTCGCTGGTTGTGGTCGCTGTGGTTGGATGGGAAACCGGTTTAAAAATCTGTTTTTACTTCACTAAAATTGTAAACATTGGAACTTTTAATTATTCACAAACGGCACGGTTAGTAGCTAAGCGATCGACAGCTGCGCTGTGTGTTACGTGTTTGATTCCTGTATGAAACTAATATTTATGAGACCTACAAGTATTTGTAGTAGTTGTTGTTTCTATTTCCTAGTAGTTGTTTAGGGTCTGGGTGTTTGTGTATGTGAATTTAAATTCCTAGTGTAAGGCAACGTTATTTTTTTTCCATGCACTATAATATTTGTAATATTTTCACCCACTAGGTGTGTAGGTATAATAATACAAATGCTATGTATATAGATGAAACTTGCTTGTATACAGAAAACGATGTATAAAGCTACTTCAAGAAACCTAGACTCCGTTTGTACGTTTACGAGTGAATCCGTTATGTGAACGGTAGATCACTGTCATTCAAGCAGAGTTAAGTTGTCATAGTAACCGAGCCTAAATTCAGTCACACGATTCATCAGCAGCTACACAACCATTCAATCCGTTCACATACTAAAACGCAACACACTTTCACCGAACCAATCCCTTTGACATCAAAAATGTATTCCACTAAACGTATTGTCAATCACTATACGTCCGAGCCATCACCTGAGTTTCGGCGACTATATTTAATCCCCTCCCCTACCCCTTTTATCCGAGCTTGTTGGGTCTCAAGCCGAGCGTGAAAAGGTTCGGATGTACCCCGAACACATTTTGAGGACCAACGCGATGCGACACGACCTTATAAATAGATTTCTATACCGCATTGAAGACTTTCATCTGACAAGATGTAGGGAGCGTGTACGAGTGACTGGACCTCGGACATATGGTTCAGAATGGATTGAGCGCTTTATGTCGTGTTTTTTGGTTGATTTGATAGAGTAGAAGTATTTAGGAAGGAATGTTGGCTATAAGTAATTCCGTTTTGGTTTAATATTTTTCAGAAACCGATAAACAGAGAGATATATTATTGAGATGTTCAAATTGCGACTTCTTACCCAATCTAACTTATTTATGTTTTGAATGGCACAAATCAACAAATGATTAGTCCCACCTTGGCTAGCGCGGAGAGGACTATTCGAATCAATCAAAGACTCGTCAGATTTCTTACAGCTCCTATACCCAATTTTACCTACTGTACAGTACAACTCACAAAAAGTTTTTGCCAATACCTAAACGAAAAATGAAAAAAAATCCAGCCCTTTTATCACACCTATTACTCAAAATCCTTTCAACCCAGTCTCCCAAAACACTATTTCAAAAACCCTCTTTCAAGTAAGCAGGGAATTTGCAACAAACCTGTATTCTTCTCACAATGTGTAATAAAACACAATACTCTATTCGTTCGTCACATAATCTGGAGTGCACGGCGGCCCCCTGAGCCAATTTGCATCGCGGCGGGAGAGCCGACCTTTTGGGACCTGTGTTCAATATTTTACGTGGAGTATGCAGGTGTGAATGAGGGAGAAGTGGGGACTTGGATCAAATATGTACGGTTACGTCGGTTTTGAGGCTGCAAACTAGATTGCGAGGCTGGGGTTATCAGTTTTATGTGCTGCTGTTAATCATGAGCCTTCTTATTACAAAGCATGGTTTAAAATGTGTAGTCCGAGACTAGGCTGAGCTTAGATCAAATAGGTTGAGTTTCGTTCAAATTATTGCAGCAATAACTTCAGTAAAATATAATTTGAGTAATACACTTGATTTGATTAGAAATCGAAAGATATAACTACTAGTACGGTTAATACGAGTACGTGGTTCAAAAGAGTAAGATCATTGTGAAGTTTTACGTACGAGTGTAAGGTCAATAGTCTAGACATAAATAACGCAAACTCGTTTCACAATAAAGACACACTAGAGTCTTATCTTCCAAACTTTTAGAGTACAACTAAGTTCTAAAGTTGTAAAAAACCTTGTAAAGAACTCAGCGGAACGATTATCGGAGCGAAGAACTCCACAATGTGTCTGCAAGATACAAGTAAAACGTAGAAAAATCTCAGCACGTCGAATGGACATCACTAGGGCATCAATAAATCAACGAAGGTAAGGTACCAAGGCAATAATAGTAAAGGCGAAATTTCACGAACCAGAAATAAAATCTATTCCTTAAGCGAAAGTAAGATTGATCGTGTTACTTCGATAAAGTTGGTATGAGTTCAGTGCTAGTCGCGAGTAGTTCAGTGGAGTGGGAACATAGTTCTTGCTGCTCTCGGGCTCTAATGTCTGTATGTGGACATAACGTGTGCGAGTAGCGATGTAATTTAAGTCGGGAAGATAGGAAGTCTTTGAGATGGAGGTAATTTTGTTTACAGAAATGTGGCAGTCGCAATGCTGTTAAAAGAAAGTGCAATTTTTTGTCAGTTTAACGTCTGCAGCTGACTTTTTTTTGAGTGAGCGGAATTAATATAAAGTCGACATACAGTTTATAATATTCTTAATTCTTAAGGTGCAGAAAGGCTGTATTCGTTACAATATAATTAAAATGGCAGCCATAACCAAACATATTTAAACAAAGTAATGTGTTCCAAAGACGTATCTCGAATGTTTTACGAACAAAAACATTACGATTCAGAGACCTCATTACATTACCGAGAATTCAATGTATTTTGAGGACGTAAGAAAAACAGCCCGCGTTTGTATAAGGTCGTGATTATCTCCTGCTTAAGTTATTATTGACAATTTAAATAATGACGTCTGTTATTTTGTTTTAAAAAGTACTCATGAGTAATAATCGTACGCATATTATGTGAATAGATACATTTTTTAGACACATTTTCCTGCCTTTGGAATATAAATTAGGTTTTTATTTCCTTCTTAGTCCTTTAATTCAGAGATCCCACCTAATATTAAACTCCTATTTTCAAAAATATTGTTTTGTCAATTTTAAGCCAATTTGTCATGGTCATAACTACTATCGTTAGAACCTAAAGCGGGATATTTATTAATTGTTTCAAGTTTAGGAATTACAAAAAAAAACATTAAAATTCTTCAATATCAGTAATGCCTTTAATACGTTCTCCAAAAAATCCAAATTTCACGGTCCCATCTCGGGGACACGTTATAAGTTTTTCTCATCGCTCAGTATTCAGCGAGGCGAGCGGAATGTATCCCCCAATCATATCCGCATGGGGGATCGAACCCGCAGATTGATATTTGATCCCCCAAACTCGAGTTGGGATCCACGAGGCGCTCCTAGAGCCTTGCCTCTCTCTCCTTCGTCGCACAATAAATAAGAACACAAGTTTTCTGTTTAACTTTAGTTATTAACAGTAGTTTCAATTTTCACTCTGTAAATAACAAAGCGAAATTGAATTTTAAGACTCGTTTTATGAAATTCTTTGACTTTCTTTCTCAATTGTCTTGAAATAAAGCCAAGTTTTTAACAAAGCTTTAAGTTTAGAACGATTGCTATTGTTTTATAGGGCCAAACAAACAAAAAAAAAAGTTTAGTAGAAAAATAAAACAAATTTCATCTCGATCTAGGTCTCAAAAGCATTTCTGTAAATGTAGTCGTGAAGTGTTTTCCACTGTAGACATCTGAGCCCCTTAAGGCTCTCATCAGAATGGGACAAGATCATCGGACCATTTCTTTTTACGTCAAATAAAAGTTTGGCATGCGGGCCTAAGGTAAGCAATGCCTAATCAAAACCTACTTTCGTAAAGTATACGAGTATAAGAGAACGTCAGGAATTTCTTTTGTAGTAAGGACCTATCGTAAAGGACCTTTGACATTTTTCTCGATGTGAGGGCTAGTTCTTGAATTTACGAGTTAATAGGGTACAACGTTTGACATATCGCTGACTGAATACAATAGTGGCACAAGTCGAAATTGTGGTAATTTGAGTTAGTAATGAATTCTTGTTCTAAATTAGGTACTTTATTTTATGCAATAAAGACCCAACTCGTTAGTTCATAAACTACCCGTATAGAGGCGTAAGTGTCGTTAGTGCACAAACAATATCGTTGCATTTCTTTCATGCAATACCGGCTCATTATTAGTTGTGCCAGTTTTGCACAAACATCGCGAAGTTTTTATAGTTGTGCCGGTTTAAAGAAGAAGGGCCATCTGTGACCCAGCCCCGGCGCAGTTGAAATGTATCTCAGTTTTTTCGTTATTTTATGTACATTACATAACAGATAACCTTTTTTTCAATTTCAGTGGCTAACTTAATTAAATTGCTTAAATAAGCATTAGGAAAAATGTTAAAGTTACTAGCTGTTCTCCGCGGTTTCACCCGCTGCTAGGCATCTATTGGTCGGAGTGTGATGTTATATAGCTTACAGTCTTCGTCAAGAAAAGAACTATCTAAAACAAAAAGATTTTTCGAATTCGAACCAGTAGTTCCTGAGAAAAGCGCCTTCAACCAAACAAACAAGTTCTTCAGCATTTTCAACTGGGCGTGGATGGCTATAATGTCCAAAACTATGAAGAGTATCGAAAAACGTTGAAAGGAGTCTCGAGGCCGACTTTGACGGAAACTTAAACGACATCATTGGTCTTAGAAAATTCAATTATTCTGGCCAGGAATCGAACCTGCTGGTTTGGAAAAAAATCACATCCTGTATTATTAATTTATTACACTATTCGATAGTGTTGGCAACAAGATTCAAATTCTGGGAAGTAATCATATACGGCAACCTTAAGGAAATAGAAGATTTTTATGAAATCGCTATTTTTTCTTGTTACTTGTGCTTTGAAGATTGATCAGTTCTTTTTTACTATACGTTTTTCCACCTTTCAGATATAGATAAAATTATGAATTACCGTACAATGTATGAGCAAGATGCACCAAACGATCCTAATAACATTATCTGTAGTCCTGGTAGTCCTTAGATTTTGCCACCAACGTCTGAATTCAGAACTGAACCCATAGAAGACGATTTGACTGATTGTGAACCAAGATAGATTCAGGGGCATTTGCTGTTTATTAGGAATGGAGATCCATTAAAAAGCCCTTCGCGATAATTATGACATTCTACTTGATTTACCCACCATTGTGTCTCCAGAGCACCATTACTCTGAAGTTAATTTATGTAATACCAACTTCTGCGATTCTAACAGATGTGTCTTTAAGTTCGGAGTCAGAAATTGACGACTCTGATGCCGACCCTGATGAAATTCTTGATAGGATCGAATCCAGAATTTCTGAGTCTGATGAAAGTTTATCAAATCTATCTGAAAGTGTGCAGGAAGAAAACATTAAGCCTAAAACTCGCAAAAGAAAAGCAAATCCAATCCTATAATTTCCTACAGGAATCATAAGGGTGATTTTTTGTGGTTTGAGAGTTTATTGAACTGAAACCTAAGAAGTTTTTGATTTATGTTGGTTAATTTTTGTTATATTTCTAAATTAGATTTTATTTTTTAAGTGTAGTACTTTTTGTAAGTGCAAACATAGTGTACAGTAAATAAATTACCTTTTCACCTCACCCGCTCGGAAAGATTCTATTTCTCATTCAAAATCTGAGCGCAAAACTCCATTTTGTGCTCTAGAGCACAAAGTGTTGTATAAAATTCGAACACGTCTTGTATTCAATTGTTTTCTACTTTTCTACACTGGCAGGCGAGCCGCCCCCACTACATTTCCTCGCTGTGTGAGGTGAAAAGTTGTGTGTTGCACTCGGCAGCAAAGTTTTTCTGCGTCTCGTACCTTTGAAAACTTCGCATCGCTCAGGATTCTATATTTGAACCGCTCGTTTCTCTCGCGGTTCAATCTTAGAATCCTTCGCTCGCTTAGTTTTCAATTCAAGTACTCGCGCCAAAAATCAACTTTGCAGCCTTACATAACAAATAACTATTTCACCTCACCCGCTCGGAAAGATTCTATTTCTCATTCAAAATCTGAGCGGAAAACTCCATTTTGTGCTCTAGAGCACAAAGTGTTGTTTAAAATTCGAACACGTCTTGTATTCAATTGTTTTCTTCTTTTCTATACTGGCAGGCGAGCCGCCCCCCTACATTTCCTCGCTGTGTGAGGTGAAAAGTTGTGTGTTGCACTCGGCAGCAAAGTTTTTCTGCGTCTCGTACCTTTGAAAACTTCGCATCGCTCAGGATTCTATATTTGAACCGCTCGTTTCTCTCGCGGTTCAATCTTAGAATCCTTCGCTTGCTCAGTTTTCAATTCAAGTACTCGCGCCAAAAATCAACTTTGCAGCCTTGCATAACAAATAACTATTGTTGATTTGTTTAAAACTGATTCTAAATACATAGGGCAGTCAGACTGAAAAGTATGCTAATGAATATTAAGTTACTAAACATTTATGGTACTTTATTTACGTTTTAACAATTCCATTGATGAGCACTTTTAGTCTTATATTCTACTTAGCAAGTTTTTCGTGAAAACGCATTCTTATTTTCTTTACTTTTATAACATAATTTCTAGCATTACTCAAAAAAGTGAAAACAAAACAATGCAATACTGGCATAACTCGGAGTCACCATCTTCTGAACCTCATATTAATAAAAATAACAAAAGATGTTTCAAAACTATTACTCCTGACAATTAAAGCTTTAACGTAGATGTTTATAAACCAAACATGGACTATATATTCCATAAAATACAGTCGGTAAGAGCTTTTTTGTGCGCGCGCACTAGTCCTCGAATATTTTATTGTACGTTTTCTCAAATTGTTGAATTTTGTCTTGTGCCATTATTGAATTCAGTCAGCGATATACTTAAATTGGTAGTTTGCGTTAAAAGTATACATATTATACTTTAACATTTTTTCTTTTTTTTACGTGGTAAAATCATCAAATGAGTTCTCCCACCCAGGGTTGGGCGGGAGGGACACACGGTGTCCTTCAATAGCCCTTTACGTTCCAGGGTCACGGTAATTCGTTAGTCCCGTGACCCCGGCAGGCTTTGGCCCTCTATAGAGTGGCTCCGTCATAATGCTGACACTCTTTGAGGCGCGCGTGGCACACAACGCGCCGTCGACCCGGGCATGGTCCATGGTCGGACAGCGAGTCGCCTATTTCTCGCCGCCCGCATGCCCAACCCTACTTTGACATGAGGATATACGCTTAAATAAAAAAAAAGGAAATTTGACATTCGAATTTATCAATAGCCAGTATCTAACATTACAAATTGTTACACGATGATCGAACCACAGAAAAACAACAATAACGCATTTAATCACGCAATAACGTACACAAACAGACGTATCGATGTCCAGCGTGAATTGAACGACAAAATATACTCCTTAAATTATTGGGGTCGGGTAAACAGGGTGTGTTGGGCAAATATTGCCCGTCCAGCGAACACGTACGTTCGCTATTCATTAACTTATCCTGGGACTGTACAAAAACACGGCTTTAATTCGCGATCACGAATGAATGGATGTTAGTATGCTGGATGCGTCGGTGGATGATGGATGTTGCTGTCGGTTTTTCGTCCTTGGAACCGGATAGTGTCGTTTTTTAAGGGCAGTATTATTTTGGCAGGTGAAGAAATAATTATGTACGGCGAAAATTGACAAGACAGACTTAGATGAAACAGGCGCAGACCCGTCTAAATAAGTTGCATAATATAAGTGATTAGGCTTTGTTATTTCATCAGTGCCCCTAAAAACACGTTACATCCTAAACATAAAGTAATACTAGGTAGATTCGACCGTCACAAACAGCTAACAAGTCAGTCTTTCCGGTCACCTGGACAAACAAACCCTTCTTGTCCCTAATGAGTGGAATCCGCTCAAATGTCCTGCTGTGCTCAGAAACAATAGCCAATAGAGTCACTAATGAGTTAATGAAAAAGAACAGATGGTACTCGTATTCATCTATTATTTCTCATGAAACGGAAGATACTGCTTTTTTATTTTTTTTGTGAGATGGGTTTGCTCTTGACCTTAGTCTAGGTCAGGAATGACTAAGATAAGGTCGACGATGGGGCGAGCTTACCCAGAAGAAGCCTGTTCATTCTAACTTTGAAGAGATTAGGGTTGTATGCGTTCGGAAACACAGACGCAGGCAGAGAGTTTCACTCCTTCGCTGTCCGCATTATAAAAGACGTTTGGAAACGCTTAAGCTATTGTCAAACAAACAGGGCGAAGCGAATGCGATCCGAATCCTGTCATATAAAAAAGTGAAAGCGGTCCGATAGTCTATGTGACAGGCTTCAAACAATTCCATACAAAAACGCTTCGGCACGATTTTCAGTTTGACAAAGGCATTAGTGTGAATTAGTGGTATAGCAATAAGGTACTGCTTACTAGGGTGTGCAACTATCGCGGGTCGCGGGTCGCGGGACTAACGAGATACCGTGACCCCGGAACGTTAGGCTATTGACGGACATGGATTTTAGTCAGTACAAGTCTGGCAGTCCCTCCTGCCCTGCACGTGTGAAAGGTCACATTTGATGATTTTACCACACTAAAAAAAGGGTGTGCAACTAGTCCAAAAAAATTTAGTTGGATATAATCCAAAAATCAGGGTAATCGTGACGTCACATCTAGTATAAAGTACATTACACTGTCCATCCGATCGGCTGGCCTTACAAACACTCGCCCCCAATGAGTCGGAACCGCTTCAATGTTTACGCCTGTTGTACCAAAAGAGTTTCATCAAACGCGTTAAGCGTAAATGTAAATATCGCTTAATTGGACTGTTTTAATGAATCTTTGGTAACTAGGATTTATTATTTTCAGTTTGAATTGTTTTTGTGGGGCTGTTTGAATGTTTTTTTTTTAAGGAGGGGTTGTGGTGTGGTCGTGGGAGAAAAAGGCTTACGAGTTTTGCTTGAAAGATGTTTTCTATTTACTTTTGTATAGTTGAACTTTGTATAGTAGAGAGTGAAGAGAAAATAAATTACGCGTTATTTATTTATTTTATTTGCCTACCCTCATCCGTGTAACACTGCGGGGTGCCAACTGAAAAGCAGCGCTGAGTGTCTTTCGCCCAACTAATGCTGTCTTGGTAACCCTTTTGGTGTGGACATGCTCAGCAAAATTTCTTTTTTTTTCTATTGTGATGTGTCCGATATCTAAGAAATGTTTTTGTATTCCATTCAAATAAAATACAAAATAGGTAATATAAATGTCATTATAATGTTCTTGATGGATTTCATTATTTTAACTGTTCGCAACTAAAATAATTAAAATATTTGTAAAGCTGTATTCGATTTCTTAAGATGTTCTCTGAACTGGAGTCGCGAGACCGTTTAAGTACTTACCGTGGTCCTAGAACATGTGAAGTAACAGGATGAATTTCAGTCATTGAGTCTAACATTCTCTTTCGCTCCACCCGTAGAACTAAGTAGGTAATTGAGACACTTCAACAATTCTGAACGCAAGGTCGTGTCTTCTTGGGTCGCGGGACTGTCTTAATACTGCCAGTAATCGTGACCCTGATACGTAAAGGGTCATTGAGGGATCGCCGACGATTTTATTCAGTAGAAGTCAGACAGTCTCGCCCTCCCGAGTCATTTGATGATTTTACCACGAAAAAAAAAGCTTCTGCCTTGCCAAGAATTTTCTAAGATTAAACAAACAAAAACAAAAAAAAGTCAATATAATATACAATTCCTCTCATAAGTAGAGAAAGTTCGTGGTGCACGCCCACGGCGACGGACGTCGCAGGACGATCTCCGGCCACCGTAGGCGCGGGCATGCGGGCAGCGAGTAAAGGGCAACTCGCTGCCCGACCATGGACCATGCCCGGGTCGACGGCGCGTTGTGTCCCACGCGCGCCTCAAAGAGCGTCATCATAATGACGGGGCCCCCCTCTCAGAGGGCCAAAGCCTGCCGGGGTCGCGGGATTATTTCCTTACCGTGACCCCGGAACATAACAGGCTACTGATGGACACCGTGGATTTTAGTCAGTAGAAGTCTGACAGTCCCTCCCGCCCTGCCCGGGGCTGGAGGACTCATTTGATGATTTTGCCACGTAAAAAAAAAAAAAAAAAAGTAGAGAAAGTTCGCCGTCCTCATAATATTCATAAGCTCTATACGACACGCCGTATCATTTACTATAATATTTATACGAGTATATTTACTCGGCACACAAAACATAACGTAATGAATATAAATTGGTGATCATCATAATTTATTTCGCTTTGCTTCGGCGAAACCTGTTGCTTCGATAAGAATGCAGTTAGTAAATGGTTCTGTATATGGTTTTAGGGTACTATTTTTCTGGAGACCACGGACTAGCAAGCGCAGCGTAGGACGTCCACCAGCAAGGTGGACAGACGACCTTATAAAGGTCGCCGGAAGACGCTGGATGCAGGTCGCTTCCAACCGGTATATGTGGAGATCAAAAGGGGAGGCCTGTGTTCAGCAGTGGACGTCCTATGGCTGAGATGATGATGATGATGATGATTTTTCTGGTAGTGAAGATTTTGGTAATCCAGGCATAGAAAAATAGGAATAAAATGTAAGGGCGCGAAACATTTTTTTAACGTTGCCCGATACTGGGAATGTCTCATGTATCGTGGATGCGTTTACAAACATTTAAACTCACATAATAAACAGCCAGACCCAGAACAACTACTTACAGGTCATATAATTGTTTGTTCCGAGCTAGAATTGAACAAGTGATAAGCAGCGCAGCAATCAATTGCTCAGTGACTGCACCAACCGTAACGTATACTACTAGTGGCCTGCCATGACGTCAGCGAGTGTAGTTCTAGTGTAGGAACGAGATGGCGATAGAAGATTTGTATTGCTCTGTCTCTTTCGTACAGTGGAATAACTCTCGCTTTAAGACCTCAAGGTAGGTAGGTCATCTACTGATGACCCTTACCCTTAGCACGAATTTTCAGTATTTGAGACGTAAAGTAAACTGAAACTTTGACAATTTCAAATTGACAATTTTCAAGGAAAAAATTAGTTCCTTCTTCGCACACCAGAGGCGCTGTTCCATTTTTTCATAGAAGAAACGCTGTAAATACATACTGGAAAGACGCTGTAAAGTAAAAGAGTGAAAACTTGTCCTAGGGTGCTGCTCTTAAAACGGACCAAAATCTGTGAGGTGGGCCATTCTCGATCACTTTAAACAAAAAATATGCCTCCGTCGCATCAGTATAAAGATTACAGGTTGATTATGATATGATTAGTGTGAGCATATTGTCAAGTAACAGTTGGAACTTATTTCGTTCTAAATAAAAAAATGGTCAAAATATCGCACAAAGTTACGTAAATAACCTTCAGCGTCGGTAGCTTTAGCACTTCTATTACACCAAGTGTCCCCCACCTCCCCAATCCTGATGAAGCTACCAAATAAAAATTAATATAAGAGCAAATATTTGAGGAGCGTCGCCCCAGGGAGCAGAGATAATATCACCGGAGATGACCAACTTATAATTACTTTTTATTTTTTCCCTTCGTTGCACAAAATTAACTAACTACAGAGGTTAAAGTGGAATTGGTTTGTTGAACTTGTTTGTATCTTGATGACGATGTTAAGGCGTGTCACTTCATTAAGGAGGGGTCTTCGTTAGACGAATTTACATATGATTTTTATGCATGTGGCGAATTTACTTTCAATGTATGGAACTATGGACTTTACAAAACTGTGGCAAATTAACTTTGTGGCCAACTTACAACAACCCAGGAAATGGATGTGCAGTAAGTTTGATAGACATGAAGTTGGTGAAAAGGGAGGCAGAGTATGTTTGTTTTTTGTTTCAAAATAATATGCTAATGGTTATAATGGAGCCCCCTTAGAGGGCCAAAGCCTGCCGGGTTCGCGGGACTAACGGGTTTCCATGACCCCGAAACGTAAAGCTATTGAAAGGCACCGTGAATTTAAGTCGGTACAAATCTGACAGTCCCTCCCGACCTGTCCTGGGTGGGAGGACTGATTTGGTGATTTTATCACGTAAAAAAAGTGCTCATGCTTAAGCCGTATGAATTAGGGCTGGAAGTCGGTACCGAAATGTGTCTATCAGTGTGAGCGCATGTGTGATATCATGCTTCTTTATAAAATAACCCTATACAAGTAATTTACTAAAACATTCAACGGTAAATGAATAACCTGATGTGAATAAGTTCATCTGAAAAGTAAAGTTCGTATATACTTGTAACCGATGTGCATCTATGAAAAGATGTTTGCTGTGGATGAGGCATAGTAGATGCTGGATAGTATCAAGATATAAGTAGAGTTGTAGTTTTCGCCTTCCTCCTGAGCAAAATGTACAAATCCCATAGTTTAATACTACATAGTTTAGTACGTGTAGTCTCACACGTACGTAGTAATAAGGTATGGGTCTTGTAATTGCCTTCTTCTAACCGTCCTAAAGACTAATCACAATATTTAGCAAATCTCTCGGAAACATCTCAATCATTCCCTTTTCTTGTTGATCCAAGCAATATCCAGAAAAAATGCGAAGAAGGGAATTATTTTTAATAAATAAACCATCTACATGATATGAGATTATTACCCTCATAACAATCCCAAACACACACATTAGGGAAAAAAAAAACGTTAATACACTCTTATGGATGAAAAAACAAAGTGTCACGGAACTATTTGAGTAGGATACCGTGGCTCTGGAAAGCAAAGGGCAACCGAAGGAACTGGGTGGATTTTTAATCAGTAAGAGTCTGACAACTAGTACTTTCTGCTCCACTCAGAGCACCCAAATGAGTCCACAGCCCAAGAAAAAAAAAGAAAAGGGGTTCAAACCGTCATTAAGTTGTGTTTGCCCTGTCCACCCCTAGCCGTATTAGACCTCGTTCGTGTATCACTAGCCTTGTATATATTGAGCCTAGTTTTAATTAAAACAAGTCCACTTATTGCTGTTTTTTTAAAGTACCTACATTAAATTACTTTAATTTGGTCCTTTGAGACGGAATTTATTGTAATAAATAGTAACATGTAGTTATTAGATAAAAAATATTTAGATAAAAACATGTTTTTATTTATCCTTTAGAGGTATAATATGGAGGCAATTTGAGTTTTGAGGAGCTTTTTACCCGAAAAGGGGCAAAACAGGTATATTTGAGTTTTTTTTTTAATATTAACTGTCGTAAAGTTAATGAAGTCTTAAAACTATAATCAACAGATATATAAACATTTTAGCTTATCCAACATAAAATAACTCTCAAAATACCTTAGGCTAGTCTGGGTAGGACATAAACATAATTAACAACATCTTCCTTGTTCGAAAACAAACAAATTAAATATCCTTGTTTTCGGCTATGAGAGGCTTGGTCGTATTTAAGCTGATGATTATTATTATCTACCCACATACTTCGAAGCTCTCATTATCTTTTTTCCGGTGGCAAAAACATGAAATGACGTCAAACATCAAATGATGAAGACACAGTAAGAATCTTACTCGCAAAAAATTAGCTCTGTTCCTTCGGTTGATCTTTGCGTTCCAAGACTTCGGTATCCTGCTTAGACAGCCCCGCTTACCGACGATATTTCGCATGAGCTTGGGTTATTTTGACTGTAAGATTAGGTATATCCTACTAATATTATAAATGCGAAAGTTTGTGAGGGTGTATGTATGTGTATGTATGTTTGTTACTCTTTCACGCAAAAACCACTGCACGGATTTGGCTAAAATTTGGCACACAGATAGTTTATAACCTGGATTAACACATACGATAGTTTTTATCCCGATTTTATGTTCCCGTGGGATAATTTTCGAGTTGTAGCGGGTGAAGCCGCTGGCAACAGCTATAGTATAATATATAGATACCTCTGATGTTTTACTTAACAACAGAATAAGAAGCTCAATGAACAAACGACTATGCTCGATACATTAAATAGTGTTGTGCTACTAAGATGTGAGTCGTAGTGTTGTGACATAACAATAATGATTAAATTAGTAGTTTGACTTAGTTATGCGACATAATGAAGATGTAACAGGACATAGTTGTTTCATCTATTCACCGTATTACTAGGCTTGTCGTTGTGTATGATTATAATATTCTTTGTATGAATATTACAATATATTCACATGCTTATAATCCGTGTTGTAACGGGCGTAATTTTAGGCTTAACCATTGAAACTACACAAACAAAACGTTAAAATAAAACATAAACATATACAATAGAAATCGCGCCGTAACGTGCAGGGCGCTTGGCCACAAAGTGCGCGTGCATTGCTAGCAATTATAGTAATTGGCGTTTTAATACTAACGGGACAGCCGACGCGGCCCTAGTGGCCCGTATCACATGGTTTGCATTAGAAACCACTCGGATATTTATTTTAATTAACTTTTTGTTGGCGTGTCAGGTCTATGTTAAGGTAAATGCGCGGGGGTAGAAGTAGTAGTGAATGAAAGTCAATTGGAATTTAAGTCGTCTATCAAAGTGTTTTAAGTTCAAATTACCATAATTAAGGCATTAAAGCTTTTTGTAGAAAGGTACGGTATACTGATTTGGAAGATCGCAAGTTCAAGTCCTGTCAGCAAACGAATTTTTGTTCGCAAAAAAAAAAGATTTACGGTTCACGATGCATGCGTATAACGAAAAACACATAATTTATGTTTTCGTTCCATGAATTTATGACATTTGATGCTAACACCTACTTAATGGTATCGATGATTTTGTAAGTAGATACAGTCGCCAGCACACCAACCTAGGGTAGGTTGTCTGTTCTCTTTGTCTGTCAAACTTTAGTAGATTTTTCAACCTTGTATTGGAAGTTTTATGTTCGATTGGTATGATAGATTGGGGTAGGTTGATCTGCTGACGTGTGTACACATTTTTTATCAGTCATTGAACTGTTCAAAGAAAAAAATAAGCGTATTTCATCTTTCATTGAAATATAAAATACGAAAATTTTAATTTCGCCATTTCCCTTTCTGCTTAATTTATTTTCTGTTAGCGTGCCATGTCCATGTTAATTCCAACGTGCTTATGAGTAGCCCTGTCACTCAATTTAATGACATATTTATAGGTCCGCAGGTAGTTTTAATTTTTATTGCTAAATGCAACGACGGTACATGAAAATAATGTTCGTGAAATAATACGCTGTTGTGTTTATGTTTTAGAAGTAATTACTTAGGAATGGTGTGTTTGGTGGTATGTTATTACTGAATGACCCGAACGTAAATATAATTACGTGATGTGTTTATGTGGCTTTTGTATTTGAGAAATGTTATTAGGAAATTATGTGCCTGCTATACTAGACGTTAAAATTGTTGTTAAAACGTGAATAGGTATGGAGAAGCTGAAATTAATTTGTGTATATCATAACGTGTACCTACATTATTTGGAAAGATTTTCTCTCTTCTATCTTAAAATATTTAGTATCATTACAACGGATTTACTGTAGGTACACCTCCTTACCACAAAAAGATAAACATCTGTTGAACGCTTGTCTAAACAAAGTGTAACTGCAAAACGACCCTTATGTCAACGTCGTCGTATCAATGTCGTTTGACGTTGACAGTTTTTTTGACAAATTTTTAACAGATGTTCAACTTTTTGTAGTAAAACGGGTTATATTTTGTAAATTAAAATCGTTTTTCGCGTTTTCATGTGTCAATACTTTGTTCGTTTCAATTTCGAAGTATACCTCACTATCTATGATCCTTACAGGGTCCTTTCGACATGTCCACGTTAAATTATCGTTTGAATTATAGATTGTTAAAGAATTAGGACTCAGAGCGAATTGTTTGATTGGTTTAATCTATTCGTTAAATTCTATATTTCATTTGCAAACGAACCAAATAATTTACATGCGTAATCACATGATTTGAACTATAGTTAGTTTAACTATTGATCAGACAACTGGCCCTAATTATAGCAATACAAGTCTTTAAAACCTGCAGAAAAGGGGGGATTTATTCAATAAAATATTTTTTTATGAGATTTTATTTACACAGTTTTGAAGAGACAACTGAATCGCGTGTTCATATACGTAAATAATTCATGACCTAACACCACCTACTGCCAATAAATAATTCTAAACGTATTTCTACAACCGTTCACTCTAAAGTCGTATAGTGAAACTAATTAAAGTATGATGTTCGACAGTGGCGTGCGGACATGACATGTGACGTCACCACGTTGATTAGCGAACAACGGTTTTTATGTCCAGCCATTAGACGTTAAGTGAGTCGTAAATGTGCCCTAGGAATAGTGCTAGGCTAACTGATTTGGGTTTAGGTAATGGTGTACGGTATCTTTGGGAACCATTATCTGTCTGCTGGTTGAATGCTATGCACGGAATTCATGACAAAGACTGTGGAAAAGTCCAGAGTTTTAATTGTATTGTTATTAACCTTTTTGGTTTTCATTGAGAAGTAGTTCTTTAATAGGTATATCTGCTTAATCTTGAGAAATACGATGTTCCACATGAAATATACATGTCTAAATTAGTCTCACATTGTGTGGAACAGCTACATTTAATTTCATTTGTATTTTCTAATCGTGTATTGAATCTGTGATATGTGACAAGAAAAATCCTACATCTATACATATAATAAATTTGTAGAAAAGTGGTGTCTGTACAATAGAAATATACAAAAAAAAAGTAGCAGGGTTTGTTATTTTATCGATGCCGAACCCGAAACTGTAGTTAGAATTTTCTTTGTCTGTTTGTCTGTTTGTCTGTTTGTCTGTGTGTTTGTGCACGCTAATCTTCGGAACTACTGGACGGATTTGAATGATTTTTTTTTTGTTGTATAGGTATTAAGTTCGATTAACATATAGGCTATAATTTATCTTGGAAACTTGAACACCTGATGCAGAACTGCAACAGACCTGCTAAACTATAAGAGATACAAAAATGATGCCATAGTAAAAATTGTTCCTCGTGATGAGCATTTTCTGCTGAGAGAATAAAATTGAAGATCCTGGACACCTGATGTGGAACTTCAAGAGCCCAGCTACACTATAACATATACAGGAATGACGTCTTAGCAAGAGTTGTTCAGCCTGATGAGCACCTTCTGTTGATGTATAAAAATTGAAGATCTGGAACACCTGATGTGGAACTTCAAGAGCCCAGCTACACTATAACATATACAGGAATGACGTCTTAGCAAGAGTTGTTCAACCTGATGAGCACCTTCTGTTGATGTATAAAAATTGAAGATCAGGAACACCTGATGTGGAACTCCAAGAGCCCAGCTACACTATAACATATAAGGCAATGAGGTCTTAGCAAGAGTTATTCAGCCTGATGAGTACTCTCTGTCAACGTATAAAAATTGAAGATCTGGAACACCTGATGTGGAACTCCAAGAGCCCAGCTACACTATAACATATAAGTGAATGACGTCTTAGCAAGAGTTATTCAGCCTGATGAGTACTCTCTGTCAACATATAAAAATTGAAGATCTGGAACACCTGATGTGGAACTTCAAGAGCCCAGCTACACTATAACATAATATACAGTAAAGACGTCTTAGCAAGAGTTGTTCAGCCTGATGAGCACTCTCTGTTGACGTATAAAAATTAAAGAACTGGAACACCTGATGTGGAACTCCAAGTGCCTAGCTACACTATAACATATACAGTGAAGACGTCTTGGCAAGAGTTGTTGAGCCTGATGAGCAACCTCTGTTGTCGTATAAAAATTGAAGATCTGGAACACCTGATGTGGAAGTCCAAGAGCCCAGCTACACTATACTTAATATACATACATAGGAACGACGTCTTAGCAAGAGTTGTCCAGCCTAATGAGCACTCTCTGTTGACGTATGAAAATTGAGATCTGGAACACCTGATGTGGAACTCCAAGACCCCAGCTACACTATAAAATATATAGGAATGACGTCTTAGCAAGAGTTGTCAGCCTGATGAGCACTCTCTATTGACGTATAAAAATTGAAGATCTGGAACACCTGATGTGGAAGTCCAAGAGCCCAGCTACACTATACTTAATATACATACATAGGAACGACGTCTTAGCAAGAGTTGTCCAGCCTAATGAGCACTCTCTGTTGACGTATGAAAATTGAGATCTGGAACACCTGATGTGGAACTCCAAGACCCCAGCTACACTATAACATATATAGGAATGACGTCTTAGCAAGAGTTGTCAGCCTGATGAGCACTCTCTATTGACGTATAAAAATTGAAGATCTGGAACACCTGATGTGGAAGTCCAAGAGCCCAGCTACACTATACTTAATAATATACATACATAGGAACGACGTCTTAGCAAGAGTTGTTGAGCCTGATGAGCAACCTCTGTTGTCGTATAAAAATTTAAGATCTGGTACACCTGATGTGGAATACCAACAGCCCAGATACTTTATAACATATATAGGAATGACGTCTTAGCAAGAGTTGTCCAGCCTAATGAGCACTCTCTGTTGACGTATGAAAATTGAGATCTGGAACACCTGATGTGGAACTCCAAGACCCCAGCTACACTATAACATATATAGGAATGACGTCTTAGCAAGAGTTGTTTAGTCTGATGGTCATTTCCTGTTGACTTACAAAAATGAAAGATTTAGAACGTCTGGAATCGTCTCGCCCATCCCGTTGTTTTCCCGTCCCCAGGCTCTTAGAATTCGACGTTTCAGATCTTCGATTTTGACGACCCCGTCGTCGCTGGCATAAGCAACAGGATCCGCGTACGAAGTCGCGGGCAGAAGCTAGTAATAATTATATTTTTAAGTTGAGGAAATAGCCAGAAATAGTTAATTTCTTTTCGAGCGAGAGTTTTTTTTTAATTCTTTCCTTGTGAAAAAAATGTGGTACACACAGCTACACATCAAGTGATACAAAACTAGTTTGTTTTGGACTCGCTTTATATGATCTTTCTGCACATTGAACGGTCAGCTTATACTAGTTTTGCATAGCTTGATGTGTACAGTAGCCATGTGTACATAAGGATTCACTGTAATAAATAAAGTAAACATTTAGGTCAAAGAATCTACATTTGATACATATTATAAAATAAAAAAATAAGTAAAAGATTTATATTTTTGTTTAATGAATACATTCAAAAACTACTAGACCTATTTTTAAAATTCTTCACCTATGGAAAGCTAAATTACATCAGCGAGTAACCTAGGCGCGGGCCACATAGAAAAGGCGTAAGACGCAGACGGGGCGGAGGCATATGTCTCTTCAGCGTCTCTTTCATACAAAATGTATACAAGCGTCGCGACGTAAGGCGCGGGCCACATAGAAAAGACGTAAGACGCAGACAGGGCGGAGACACATGTCTCTTCAGCGTCTCTTTCATACAAAATATATACTCGTAGAAGCGTCGCGACGTAAAACATACAGAAGAGGCGCGTCGCGGGCGCGACTCTCATACATTTTCGCCCGCCCGCGACGCATCCTCGTCTTACGTCTTTTCTATGTGGCCCGCGCCTTAGGCTTTCGATTAAAAAATCGGCTTATTTACATACCATTTATGTCACAAACTTGTGATAACGCTTCTGTGCGAAGCTAAGCCTAATTAAATTACAATTCTTTCACTACAGAATTCTCACTACAACTAAATCCATATTCGTTTGCACATCACGTGACTACATCCACAATAATTACCGGACAACGGTTTATGTCAAGTCATTACTAGTTAAGTGGCTCATAAATGTTTTGTGCGGACATTAAAAGTGTTTGAAAGTTAAAGTTTTAATCATATGCCTGCCGAATGTACCCCATTTTAGTGGTCTGTAGTGCAGGAAATATTACTGTTGTGAGTACTGAGTAAAAAGTGGGTTATGTGTGCTATAAAAGGGTGACAAATTTTGTAAGAAATGGGGTTTTGTAAATTATGGAAGAGTCTAATTATTGTATAGTAATGAATTGTCGTATCTCCACATGATACTCGTATTTTCGTATTTTGCTATTTTTTTTTTTTTATCAATCTTTTTTTTTATTAAAAGCTTTCCTAATGTTTAATGCATACCTAATAACAATATTAGCTTTTGTTTGTGCTTTGAAATAACAGTTCTCAAGAGCAGGTAAAAAGTAAATCCCGTACTTTTTATGAATTTATGTAGTGACGACAAAAATACAAACGTAAGAAGGACCATTAAAAAAAAATAATATCCCATAAAAACAGACCCCACTTCCCAGAAATTAATTAACAAAACCACAGTCAGAAAAAAACCCATACAAATCTACGGAAACAAGACACCTACGTTTATTTCATCATCGCTGAAACGCTGAAATAAAAGCGAAGCCTACAATATGGCTGAATATCATATTTCGAATGATATCCTTTGTGCTGGTGAAAAAAAATACAAAAAATCGTAGCTCATTCGTCAATATTCAGAGAAGTTATTACATTACTTGACTGTCGTAAGTCCCGGGGGTACGTCGCTACTCTATGCATACGTTAAGTTGAGACGCGCTGTGAAGACAGGATACGACCTGGTTTTGTTCTAGTTGGGTTGTAACGATAGTGTTTGGGTTTTTAATGTTTATGGGATCTGATTTAATTTTCTAGTTCAGTTTTCTTTTAAGTTTCTTTCACAAAAAACTGAGAACATGGTGGGAATATTAAAATTTGATTACATTCGTGTGAGTTCTCGTCTGAGCATTTTTTCTCTGTGGTTTTAGCTCATCTTATTTTTTTTTACAAAACTACCTGGCACTTTTTAAATATATTTAAAAAAGTCCCTCTTTAGGAATTACTGCTGTATCGTGTGTGCAATTACAAACATTTATATTATGAAAATTCAAAAGGCTAACTAGGAAAAACATGTTTCTTTGTTAAGAATGAATATTAACATATGCATGAATCGTGTCTTTCTAAAAAGTCCTATGAATTGTTAATCGTAGCAATCGAAAATCCTATAAAATCTTCGTAAAACTTTTCGTATATTATTGTCCCATGACATCTATCAAACACTACTTAAAGTTATACCTCTTTTAATCCACGCGAGGGACATAAAGAACTATCCCATCCGCCCGTCGCTGTCGCGGCGCACATTCCCACAGCGCTCTTACCCTCACCCAATCGTATATTCTAAGGTAACCACACACTCACTCTTTCACGTTACACCTCGTAAACTGTAAAGGGATCCCCGAAATTTATCTTCTACATCGTTAGAGCGAATAATGTTGCCGACTATTTTATTTAGAGATGTGAGTCAAGCGACGTGTATCAACGTTCTCGCGCTTTGAAGTCTCGGTACGGAGACGTGGTTTCATATCGTAATCTGACTGATAGGGGTTTCAGTTTGTTTACAGTTTGTCGATTCCAATTATGAACAGTTAATGGGATTTTTATTGACAGATGTTCAGTATTGTACGTGAGTTGAGTTTAAGAATTTGACGACTATTGACGTTCTATGTAATAGAATATATTTAGATTCTTTACCCTGTGAAATAATAATTATTGTAAAAAAATTGTGTCAGTAAACTTCAGGTACCTATATATCTGCGTATACCTTAGAGGACTACAGGCGTCAAGTTATACGCATTAAAAAAAACTTTAACAACCGTAGATTTCAAAGTTAGAAACTGTCTCAACTACTTTGTATTTTTTTTCGTTTGGCCTCGGGCTTGTTACTAATTTATTTATTATCCTTGTCAGTTTTAAAGGTCAACCTTTATTGGATTTACAAAGTTATATAAAAACAATAAAAAACCTACATACCCAATAAACCAGCACTACAAAATTATGTACCCAGTTACCAATAAATATAACCCGAAAAGTCACACTGAAACTTTTCACGGAAACTTATCACCGGTTAATACGGGGCCGATAAACATGGCAGCACATTTACTCCGAATTAAATGAACTGGCAACACTTTCACGCTACTGTTTTACTCGTTCAATGTACGAGTCGAAGTTTTAGGGTTAAAAATAGAACTTGAAATGCGTGGGCAGTTGAGGGTTGTATTTCAAGTTTTCAACTTGATAATCTTTTATTGGGCTTTTGTGAATGCTTGTTCGAAGAATATCTCTTTTCCTATGGTGTGTAAGTCTGTGTATTATGTGGGTACAATCGTGTAGATTTGCTAATTGTTGTTGTTAAAGGTTTATTTAGTTTGAAGACTTGTTACTATTAAAATGCGATTATGTTTGAGGATGCACGTTTGTTACTCTTTCACACATAAACTGCTTAACGGATTTTGTTAAAATTTAGTGCTTAATAGATACATAGTTTAAAACCCGATTAGCATTAAGTGTCATCCCCGTATCATGTTTCGCGTTTACATGGTATATTAACCGAACTTCCCGCGTGTAAAGCCGCTATTATAAGCTAGTGTAATTATATTTCTTTTTATACTCCATTTGAATTGACTCCGACCTTTTACCCCTTTATATAATTCCTTAACTGTCCTCTTTCTCTACGAGCAAACATTTCAATATTTAGGTGAGAGAAAAAGTACTATGAAGTCATTAAAAGTTACTGGAAGTGCTTGTTGAAACAGTAATGCCTAGGATTATGAACTTTGCTCAAAGGTAGTTGAGGTTTGAAGTGATGGTAAGTACATTGGTTCTTTATTACCTCAGCCTGACAATAGCGAACTCATACAAAATAATAATTCAATTTAGTACAATCGTACCTGTTGAAGTGTTAAACTATGTTATGAATTTTACTCTGAGAAATTAGTTAGTAATTTATTTATTTATTTACACTTCTATGTACAAAATGTGGTACATAAGGCGGACTTAATGCCGCAAGGCATTATCTACCAGTTAACCTTAGTAATAAACATTATCGCCTGCGTCGCGTATCGTAATGTTGTTTTTGTGGAAAGAAAAAGTCAGCTGTGAGTGGGACTCGAACCAGCGTCCCACCGGATCAGTAGTCCGGAAGTTTTTCCAATTATGGTATCGCAGCTCCACTCGTCAAGGTCGAATCTTTAGTTGTCTGGTTTGATCGTTTTACGGTAACGATTTTCTCTACAAAAAAGTTTTATGTAAAGATAATTCATTGATAAATCACTAATTACACATAAAAATACAACTTACGCTCATAACATTAAAGTCTATACAACATTACCTACTAATCCAGATCTACAAATCTCCTCACGACCATCATACCCTGGTCCCTCGACACAAATATTAATCAGTCATACCTGAACAAGTTCAATTTGTGGGGATCGTAAAATCTCGCCGAAACCCCCGGGTGATGTGTCATACGAATTAGGTGTTTGACAAGCCGAGTACCAGGGTAGCAGGGCGAAAGAGGGGATGATATTATTTTTATGATTGGGAAGAACATGTTCGACGGATTCGATTGATTTTTAGGTTTTTTTCGGCATAATATATCATAGGTGAAGGTGTGTTTTACGCAAAATATGTTTTACTGATTTGGAATAGCTGAATATTTGACAAAGTGTGAGTGTTCGGCTCGCCAAATAACATTGTTTATGTCTCTGTGATAAGACTTTTTCTGTGGTTCATGAGAGAATAAGTTCGTAAAAGTATTCAACAAAATCGCGTGTCGCGGGTTTGATCCCCGCACTGAACAAATATTTGTATGATCTGCAAGTAGTCATTCCGGGTTTGGGTGTTAGTGTATGTGAGTTTCTATGTTTGTAAACACACCCACGACACAGGAGAAATTCCTAGTGTGGAACAGCGTTTTATAAAAAAAAAGTGTGTGCACTTAAAAACAATAGTTTTCGTAAAGCTTTATTTATGATTGAAATTAAGGATTTTTTCTTATTAGTAATCGAAATTAAAGGTAAATAAATATGAAACATGCTACAAAATTATTTTATAACTAACAAAATGCACACGCTCTGCAAAACCCTGAATAACGTACCAAATCTAAGAAAGAGCAAGCGAGCACACTATTATAATTACGTGAGAACAGTAATGAGTTTGTTTGAAGTATATCACGGTGCTTTGTGGGCTCGTACCGACACGCTTCGCGACTCGGCGACACGGAATAGATAGCTGTACAGAACACTTCGTGAGCCGAGCGAAAATAGGTGAACGCACAAATAAATGCGTGAGTATGGCAAAAAATAATAACCTATCGCAAAACGTGTAGACAGACAAGTGACAAGACGTCACTAACAATAAAATTGAGACAAAGATGCTTATTATATCCAGTAGTAAACGAAATATATTTCCTTTATTTCTCACGTATGCACACTTTTTGTCATGCTCTACTTGTTAGCAACAGGAGCTTATCAAGCTATTGTCGCCTTACTATTTTAATGAGTACCTATTACGTACCTGCCCGGCTTATAGAATTAGATTACAAATTATCGTTATTTATGTCAATGACTGATGAGATGAGAATCTAGGCATTTAATGAGAGCGACTATACTCATTGTGTGTGTTAGTAGAACGTTGCACGAAGCGAGCCTTCTGTATCTATTTATTCTGTGGAGAAGGCCTGTGAGATCTCATTTATAACTAAATTAGTTCTTGCAACGTACGCGATTATAAAGTGGCGCTGCTTTAACGAGTGCTATGCTGTTGGTAAATTTAAATAGTGCTACTGGAACGGAGCATTTTCGTTGAGTAAATATTAATTGTTTAAAGTTCTTGTTTTGAAGAGCGACATAGTAACTGCATGAAAATAAGAAGGAAATAATGATTTATTATTATTGATAAAATTGGTTGATAAATAAATCAAGTGAGGAGGTTTCTTTGAAAAATGCCTTAACGTTAAATACCGTGCTACAGAAAATCTAACTCAGCATGACTTGTGTTTTTTTAAACACGGCTTTAGAAACGATTCTATTTTTACACAAACTTTTCTGTACTACTAGTTTAAAAATCAAGTTCACGTTCACAAGAAAATCAAAACTCCCGAACCGAAATACAATCCTGAAGTATCAAAAATTAAAACCTAGTCAAAAGTTCCCGGTAAACTTTTCGATATAATATCGTATATAAATAAGGGATATTTTTCCAAAGTTTTCTGTGAGCTCGATACCCAAGGTGGGAGGGGGAGTTGTGGGGGTAGAATGGGGGGGGGAGGTTCAGGAGTATACATTGAGGAAACAAAACGGATCAGCTTGTATCTAGCCCTCACAGAGACGAGGGGAGCTAAGGAATACGTAGATTCAGATTACCTAGATACGGTGAACGAATTTTATTCTAAACATTTGTATGGGACAGTGAGCAGCGAAAATATGGTGCATGAAATTATGCATAGCTTCGTAACTTGAAAAGGTAAGATAAAGGTTTAGACGAATTACACAGTCAAGTAAATAGAATAATAGAAAAGAAAGTACTACCATCGTAAGCATTTCGACTTCTTTCATAAAATTCTTTTTATTTATATTTATTAGCTAGAAAATCACTCTAGTGTCTAGATGAAAATGAAGTTCACAATCCAAATTAGAGTTTACATGGACAGTAATATTATGTATCACTGCAGGATAAAAACTTTTTCTCGTACAGATATGGCATTTATCATTATCCTCGGGTAAGGACGATTGGCGATTTCAGATTTACCTAATACTGAAACGAAATTCTAGCTACTTCTCTGACAATGTAGTAGTTTTATATTTCATTTTATTTTTATTATCTAATTTACAATAAATAAAATTAAACAAAATGAAATCCCCAATTCAAAACAAAAGAGCTGATGACTATGAAACGGCTTAACTGATTTTGATAACGCAAGTTAAAATTTCTTCAAAATTGGTTCACTTATTTAAGAGTTACGGTGCTACAGACACACATATAGTTGTCAAACTAATAACTTCACTTTCTTTACGTCGGGTGTAATAAAAAAAACCTAATATAAGTCCACATCTAGCAACAGTATCTCTGTACCGGGTGGCTTGAACCGGCGCGGAACAGACGATATGAGCACCTTATTTTTCGCACATTACACTTTGAAATTGTTTGAAATATGTTATAGCCGTCATGGCGCGAACAAACTTGTTTAAACACTAACACGACTGCTGTTTTCTTTACATAAACATGTTTTTAAACATTTTAAGCTATGCGTTCTGGGTTGGACAAGCGAGTTTTTGTATCTTTTTTAAGTTGCTAAAACCTTCTTTAAACTCATTTATTTAAATTGCGCTGATCAGTACTAGTTTGTGAGTTATTCTAATCTATTAGTTTATTTATAATTACAATATTAATATTATGTTCCATTTTATGGGCCACAGTTATCCGAAGTAAAATTATTTCTAGTATTTATTTTGGTCAGAGAATTGAAGTTATTATAAAAAATATATAATATTATTCAAACATTAGTGAAAAATATTGCGTAGTAAATCTTTATAGCTCCGAAAATACGAAGATATATTTTAGTCGATTTCCTCAACTACTTAACTATACAACAACAATTTATATTCAAAGTCTAAACAAGATTTAGGACCCAATTTAATATATAACTTAAATACTAACAAGTTCACGAATTTCATAACCGACTCCAAAATTCTAAATCAATTTCGCTTCCCAATTAAAATTAACAATACCGTTCCTAACCGCACCGTTCGCTGAGTCGGTCAAAAAGTCGTTCATTTACTCCATATAGCGTTGATGTAAATTTAGTTCACTCAATTTTGAATGCATTCTAAACGGACACGAAACCGTTCCGTTCAATACTGATTAGTTTCAAATACGTTTTATTGAAATTATATTGTGTAGTGTGCCATAGAATTAGGCGGTATAGTATTATGTGGAATGCATTTGTCGGCTTACATTTGAACGTTACAGAGGAGTGAATGGTTTCATTAGATGTAACGATACATTTTAATTGATGTTTTGAAACTGCTTTTAGATATTAATATAATATTTTGGGGAACGAAGTGGTTAGTGAGTATTCTTGTTTAAATGTAATAAAGGGTAAATTCAACGTACGAGAGAATTATATGAACTTTTACGTAAAACTAGTCATCCCTGTAAGTAAAATTAAATATATACAAACAGTCACGTTAGAAAAACTTTTCAGTGCATAATAACCCTTCTGTAATGTTAAACTACTCAGTTTATCTTTAATAATGCACCGCCAACGAGCACATTAGAAATTTATTTACTGCAAGACAACGGTCTACGTAATTTCGTAGCACGCTACGAAAGTGCTACGATACATCTACGTCGTAGACCGCTACGCGCACGAAGGTTTGAAATAATTGAATGAATTGAACAAATTGTGAGGTAGAAAAAAGTTTTATCATTTTATTTGAGGAAAAAAATAAGAAGAAAAGGGAAACAATGACAAAGCTATCAGACGATAAACAAATACATAAAGGAGTTAACATGGAATTTCGATGAATTCTCGATAAAGTTGAAAAAAAATCCATAGACTGAATGTTCGGGTAACAAAGATCTGGGGATCACAAGACAGACTCGGTGGCACATGTTAACGGTTCATATGTGGGCTGAGCCATAGGCGGTAGCGGGGATTATCGCTAATCACCAACGCTAAATTAATTTATCGTTGCAGATTCTACCTTAAAATGACTGAATTATGGTTGTTGGAATATGAACACAATAATGTCATGTCTACTTTACTTATATGTTTGCTTGACGTATTGATATCAATGAATATTTGCTAAATTGCTGTCTTTATTTCAAACGGTTGATGCGTTTATAAGTTCGCCGAAAATTTTAGTCAGTACGAGCTTATACTTATGCCTTAAAAATCTTCCCCACCGTCGTATCTCCACGTTGTCGTCGTGGTGGGGCTTATAAACTAAGAGGGATACACCGGGGAAAGGCGCGCCGCCTGGAGGATCGAGCAGTTAGCTCGAGCTTTCAGGCGGCGCGGGCCCAGTCGTCTGAGACTGGGTCAGGGGGGGAAATGTTCACTTCCGGTACGCGTCTAGTCTATAGACGTAACCGTGAAGTGAACCGGGGAGGGAAATTCGGGGTTAGGATAGAGGAACTCACCTCTTTAAAAAAGTGAAATTTAACATGAAAAAGTGCTTTAAAGAACTATTACCCCAGGCGGGTACCAGCTGCTCCGCAGCTGGAGAATCCCGCACCGATTCTCGGTCTGTCCCACCGTATTCTGGGGGGGACAAAAATCACTTCTTTCCTGTTTTCGCTCCGGCAGTCGCCGCATTGAGCCAGGGAGGCTCACGTGCCCGTGAGGAGGAGTCACTGGACTTGTCCAGTACGTCCGATTCACAGGCACCGAAGGACGAGCGGGCACAGAGTGCCGCTCCGAGGAGGGAGGGGGCGCTGGTCCTCGAGTCGGACTCCGACTCGGGATCAGACGCCATGAGCTTCCAGAGCGTAGGCTCTGGGAGCGTAACGAGGAGGAGCGAGGGGAGCGCCAATAGGAGGACCGAGTTCCTCAAGCGCCCCCGACAAGTTCTATCCTCGTCTGAGGAGGGTCCTGCCTCGGGCCCCAAGATCCCCACTAGTGTGCGGGGTAAAGGCCGATGCAGGACTGGAGGAGCTGGAGGTAGAGGGCTCACGACTGAGCCCTCCCTCGAAGAGACCGTGGAGGACGCCCTTCGTACCCTGACCCGCAATAAGCCGGGGAAAAAGGCGACGAAGGACAGGGCCATAACTGCGGTCACGGCGAAAATCCTGGCGGCGGCGACGGATAGCCTCGGCCGGCCACCGCCCGCACCGACAACACCGGACGAAATGTCCCAAATGCGGGCGGAGGTCGCCAAGCTCACGGCGGCGATGGATGCTCTCCGTAAGGAGAACATCCAGCTGAAAGCGGAGCTGGCCGGATTGCGGAAGGGGGGCCGCAGAGAGGAGGTCCCGCAGGCGCAGGCGCGAACGCAGACGCAGGCGCAGACGCGGCAGAAGGAGCCGCCGGCGAAGTCCGCACCAGTAGAAGACAGCAACGCTGTCCTAAATCTGGTGCGACAGGAGCTGGCGGCCTTCAACCAGCGCTTTACAGCGCTGGAAAACCGTGTCTTGCGCCCCCCGCTCGCGTCCTCCTACGCGGCCGTAGCGGCTTCCACGCCGCCCAGGCCAGCCCAGGAGAAGCGGGCCGCGGCGAAACCAGCGGCGAAACCTCCGGCACCGCCAAAACAGGCCCAACAGGCCACGGCGAGAGCGGCTCCGGCGGCGGCGGCACCGGCTGGGGCGAAGGCGGCCCCGCAGAGCTCGGCTGCCAGAAAGAGGAAGGGTGTTCCGGCGGCGGCGGCGGTGAGCCAGCCGTCCCGAGCTGTCCCGCCTACGCAGCCCTCGCGTCCTCCCCCAGCCGATGCCGAATGGCAGGTGGCGGGAGAGAGCAGGGCCGCAAAGAAACAAAGGCGGCGACAGCGACGGAAGCAGCGGAAGCGAACCGTCGCGGCGAAACTCCGCGCCCCTAAGACCGCGGCTGTAGTAATTACACTGCAGCCGGACGCGGTCAAGAGGGGCGTGACGTACCGTGACGTGTTCGCGAAGGCGAAGGAGGCAGTAAACCTCCGGGAGCTGGGAATCGACGGGGGTCTCCGGGTGCAAGTCACCGCGACGGGGGCCAGGCTGCTATCGATTCCCGGCGCCTCCAGTGGTCCTACCGCTGACGCTCTGGCCGAACGGCTAAGAGCGTCCTTAGATGCGGAGGAGGCTCGGGTGTCCAGGCCCGTAAAGCGCGCAGATCTGCGCATAATGGGCCTGGACGACTCGATCACGGAGGGGGACGTGGTGGCCGCCGTCGGCAGGGTTGGGGAATGCCCTGTCGACCAAATCAAGGCTGGCACCCTTCGCCCGGACTTTGCGGGGCTGCTGTCGGTGACAGTGAGCTGCCCCGTGTCCGCGGCTAAAAAGATAGGGGAGGGCCGAAGGCTCTTGGTCGGCTGGGTGTCCGCGCAGGTGAAACTGCTGGAACCCAGACCTCTGAGGTGCTTCCGCTGCCAAGTGGGTAACCACACGGCATGCAAGTGCACCTCGGAGGTGGACCGCAGCGGCGATTGCTTCCGCTGCGGTCGGCCCGGTCATAAGGCTGGCTCGTGCAACGCCCCGCCGCACTGCTTCCTATGTGCGGCGGCTGGCAAGCCGGCCGATCACCGGGCAGGGGGCAAGTCCTGCGCCCCGCCCGCCAAGACCAAGAGCAGAGGTAGGCCCTCTGCCGCCGCTGTCCCCGCTACTGCCGCCGCCGCCGCAGCTCCTGCTGCCGCTGCCGCCGCCGCCGCCGCCACCGCCGCCGCCGCCGCCGTGGCCACGCCCTCGAGGAGGGCCCTGGAGGAGGACGCAATGGATTCAGATTAATGTCTCCATTGCGCTTCCTCCAGGCGAACATCAACCACTGCGCCGCTGCTCAGGATCTCTTGCTCCAGAGCATGGCGCAGTGGTTGATCAACGTCGCCGTGGTCGCCGAGCCGTATTTTGTCCTGCCCAGGAATGACTGGGTAGCGGACCTGGACGGCTCGGTGACCCTAATTTCGTCGGCCGCCGCCGGTACCCCGCCCCTCGATCGTGTCGAGAGAGGGCACGGGATTGTCGCAGCCCGGTTCGGGGAGATCACCGTGGTAGGCGTTTACTTCTCCCCGAACCGATCTATCGCCGAGTTCCAAGACTCCCTTGAGGAGCTGGGAGACGTCGTCATCGCCCTCGGTTCCCTCCCCGCGCTCGTCCTGGGGGACTTCAATGCCAAAAGTCCGGCTTGGGGTTCCCGGAGCACGGACTATTCCCGGGGCAGGAGGCTCGAGCGCTGGGCCCGTGCGCATGGCCTGGTGATCGAGAACCGGGGTTCCGTCCCCACGTGCGTGCGGTGGACGGGCGAGTCGGTGGTAGACGTAACGTTTGCCAGCGCCGCCCTGTCGCCGCGCGTCACCGACTGGCGTGTTGTGGAGGAGGTGGAGACCTATTCCGACCACCGGTATATCCGGTTCGATGTCTCCACCCAGACCTCAGACGCGCCGGTCTCAAGTGGACGGAACCTAAGTGGTCCGCGATGGGCGCTGAAGCAGCTGGACCGGGAGCTATTCCTGGAAGCCTCGATCGTGCAGGCCTGGGTGTCACCACCGGACAGGCCTGCCGACGTAGACGACGAGGCTGAGTGGTTCCGGGAGGCCATGTCGGAGATCTGTGACGTGGCCATGCCCCGGGTCCGGCAAGGACGCGCCCGGCGTCAGCTGTACTGGTGGTCAAGCGAGTTGGCAGCGCTGCGCGAAGCGTGCGTTGCTGCGCGCCGCCGGTACACCAGATTCCGCAGGCGCCGCACCCGACCTCCGGATGCGGCGACTGTAGAGGCGGAGCTGCACGAGGGCTACAGGGCAGCGAAGACCGCCCTCCGCGACGCGATCTGGCGGGCCAAGGAATTGGCCCGCGAGGAGATGCTGGGGACTCTGGACGGGGACCCATGGGGCCGCCCCTACAAGTGGGTGCGAGAAAAGCTCCGCCCCTGGGCTCCCCCGTTGACGCAGAGTCTCCGGCCTCAGTTCGTGGAGGACGTGGTGAGCGCCCTGTTCCCTTCGAGAGGGGAGGAGTATGCTCCCCCGCCCATGGCTCCGTCTCCGACGGAATCTGAGGAGGAAGCTGACGCAAACGCGGATCACAGCGACGACGACGTCTACGACGCTCCAGAGGTGACCGAGGTAGACCTGAGAGTGGCGGTACAACGGCTCAAAGCCAAAAATACCGCCCCAGGACCCGACGGCCTGCCAGGAAAAGCCTGGGTCCTGGCCTTCGGGACTCTCGGGCCTCGACTAGGGGGGCTCTTAAGCGCGTGCCTGGAGAGGGGCCGGTTCCCGCTTCGTTGGAAGACGGGGAAACTGGTCCTGATCCAGAAGTCCGGGCGCCCTGCGGACTCTCCGTCCGCATTCCGGCCCATCGTGCTGCTCGACGAGGTGGGCAAGCTCTTTGAGAGAGTTATTGCAGACCGCCTCGCCGGGCACCTGAATCGGGTGGGCCCGAACCTGTCGGAGAGCCAGTTCGGCTTCCGCAGGGGGCGCTCGACGGTGGACGCAATTATGCGCTTGAGAGCCCTCACGACGGGGTATGCAGTAGCCCGGGGCAGGGTCGTCTTGGCGGTGTCTTTGGACATCACCAATGCCTTCAATACCCTGCCCTGGGGTTGCATCAGGGAGGCACTCCGGTATCACCGGGTGCCGACCTACCTCCGCCGAATAGTCGAGGACTACCTGACGGACAGAGCCGTCATCTACCCCGGTCACCGGGGAGAGTGGAACCGGCGAGAGATGTCGTGCGGTGTCCCACAGGGTTCGGTCCTGGGACCGCCCTTGTGGAACATCGGATACGACTGGGTGCTGCGCAGCGACCTCCCTGACGGCGTCAGCGTAATTTGTTACGCTGACGACACGCTCGTCCTTGCACAGGGAGAGTCGCACCAGGCGGCGGTCGACGTGGCGACGGAAGCGGTCGCGACAGTTGTCGACAGGATCCGGCGGTTGGGACTCGAGGTGGCGCTGCACAAGACGGAGGCCATGTGTTTTCATGGCCGCCGTAACGCGCCACAGTCGAGTTACAGCATTACGGTGGAAGGAGTTTCAATTGGCGTACAGGGGACGATGAAGTACCTGGGACTCGTCCTCGACAGCCGGTGGAACTTCAGGGAGCATTTCCTGAGTTTGGCCCCAAGGCTGAACCGTGCAGCGGCCGCCCTCAGGCGACTGCTGCCCAATCTCAGCGGGCCAAACGCTTCCTGCCGCAGGCTGTACGCTGGCGTCGTGCGGTCCATGGCCCTCTACGGGGCCCCTGTGTGGGCCCTGAGCATCCGGACGCGACCACAGAAGCTGGTCGCATGCCAGAGGGTCATGGCTATCCGAATGATCCGGGGATACCGCACGATTGCCGGCGAATCGGCCAACCTGCTTGCCGGATTGCTGCCTTGGGATCTGGAGGCGACTGCCCTCCAGCGCGTCTATGAGTGGCGCGTGGAGGCGCAGCGCCGGGGCGTGACCCCGCTGCCTCGAGAAGTCGAGGCGCGGCGCGAAGACCTCCGGCGCGATCTCAGGGCAGTATGGAAGGAACGACTGTCGCGACCGACGGCCGGGCACGCCGCAATTGCGGCGGTAAGACCCCTCTTTGAGGAGTGGTTGGAGAGAAGTCATGGCGTCCTTACCTTCCGCCTGACGCAGGTCCTCACCGGGCACGGGTGCTTCGGGAGGTACCTGTGTCTAATGCGGAAGGAGGAAACGTCTGGGTGTCATCACTGCGAAGATCGCCCGGAGGACACGGTGGAGCATACGGTGCAGGACTGCCCAGCTTGGGCGGCGCACCGACGTGTCCTCACGGCTGCGATAGGCGGAGACCTCTCGCGCCCGGCATTGGTTTCGGCCATGCTGCGGGGCGAGACGGAGTGGGAAGCGGTCGCCTCCTTCTGCGAAGCAGTAATGCTCGCTAAGGAGGAGGCGCGCCGCGAGCGAGAGAGGACAGAGTCCTCCCTCCGCCCCAACCGCGGTGTAGGACGCCCACGGCGACGGACGTCGCGAGACGATCTCCGGCCACCGTAGGCGCGGGCATGCGGGCAGCGAGTAAAGGGCAACTCGCTGCCCGACCAAGGACCATGCCCGGGTCGACGGCGCGTTGTGTCCCACGCGCGCCTCAAAGAGCGTCAGCATAATGACGGGGCCCCCCTCTCAGAGGGCCAAAGCCTGCCGGGGTCGCGGGATTATTCCCTTACCGTAACCCCGGAACGTAACAGGCTATGAAGGACACCGTGGATTTTAGTCAGTAGAAGTCTGACAGTCCCTCCCGCCCTGCCCGGGGTTGGAGGACTCATTTGATGATTTTACCACGCTAAAAAAAAAAAAAAAAAAAATGCCTTAAAAATCTTATGTATAATTATTTTCTGCCTAACTTTTTCTCAACTAAGTCGGGATAGCTTCTAGTGTGGCGGTCTGGACCAATGGCTTGATGCTCATTCACAAACAAGGACAGTTATTATTTTAATTAATCAAGTCTATATTAAATACTTATAACAACCTGTGAGCATTTATTTGTTAGAGATTTCAAATAACAATTTTTCGGTTAACCCGCTTCCCGCTCATGACTTACAACCGTCAAAGTTTTAAGAGTGTCATTTTATTAAGTCCTCGCACAGATCGAGATCGGATCGAGAGCTGACATGTGTCGGCGACGTGTCGGGGATTCCTCTCCCAACTCCCTCTAACGTCCCTCTTTTAAAGAACAATGCTTTTGAGAGTACTCGCCGCCTTATCTGAGGTTGAGTGTTTGGAGTACGAGTGGCTAATTATTTTATATTCTTTTTCGTGTTTAGAAGAATGTCGTTAGTAAGGTTTTTTTTTGTTTTTAAGTAGTCTTGTCATATTGGATTTAGATGATTTGGAAAAAACAATTTTTTTGAATGTTTTAGTTTTATTGAACGATATTAGATTTTTGAGAAGAATATACTGTAAAATTCTTATTAAATGAAGTTTGACATAGAGGTGATAAAATCAGCTTTAGTTTTGAACAAAACATCAATATAAAATATTTAAGTGCCTACCTCCATAATGAAAACCCCGAACAAAGAAGACGGACGTTTAAATCAATGTTCACGTGAGGCGTTTATCGGCACTCGCATGCATCCGGCAGATTGAGGGTTAAGATTCGCTCGTTTGTATTCAGCGCGCGCCTCCGTACGCGAGGTAACCCGCCCGTGCCGGCCCGGTAAAAGTTACCATCGCAGCCCGCGGACGGGTCCTAAATACCGGGAGATTCTATTAGCGTATCGATGTTTTATGGCCGAATGAGGGTCTAATATTCGAGGGCGACGTAAAATTCTAATTTATGGGTTAAATCGGTTTTTTAATTTTACAAAAAAAAAAAAATCCTTTTGTCGGTTGTGGGATATTGGGGATATGGGATTTTATCGTTGCTTTTGTTTTGGGATTCCAGATCATGGTGTTTAAGAGTATGGCGTATATTGAAAAAAAAACAGCAAAAACACTATATTTTTATTACGTTTACTTAAGTAGAGACTGTTTTTGTATTTTTAAATGAATGCTCAACCATAACCTCAAAAGAAAACACATCAACAAAACCTTCAACAACGAAAACAAACCCCTAAACTCACCATTTAAAATTTAAAGAAAACTCTCGCGAAATCCACGAAAATTATGTTAAAGAAATCATTACACTTTCATACACATAGTACATACAGAACAGCACCCAAGTTTGTTCTCAACATGGCAAATAAAAAGAACTTTTTACATCAAAACTTTATTTCGCGTTCCCCGCGCTGATTCGTACGTGAGACCGACTATATTTTGTGCTGATTACTGTGTCTTGGAAGTATATGAACTTTTTGCCTCGAAGAGTATTTTTTCTCCCTCGTCTTGAGACGTTCCGGTTGCATTTCTGTTTGGCTGCCTCATTTTAAAAAGCGGTTTACGATTTTTGTTGTTCTTATTCTTATTTTGATGTTTACGTTGAGCTTTGAATGTTTGGTGCTGTATTTTGTTTATGATTTTTATGTTATGTTTAAATTGAACAGAATTTACGTTTTAATTCATATAATAGGATGACATGACAGAACACCAGACTATGGCGTGGCGCCATAGTGTGATGTCATGCAAGTTTTTCTAGTGCATACACGCTCTTAAATCTTACTTATACTTATTTCTTATCTTAGTCTTACTTATATTTATAAATGTGAAAGTTTGTAAGTAAATAAGTGTGAGTGTTTGTTACTCTTTCACGCAAAAAATACTGATCGGATTTGGATGAAATTTTATTCATAGATAGTTTATAACCTTGATTGGGATCGATTTTATGTTCCTGTGGGATTATTGACGAGTTGTAGCGGGCAAAGCCGCTGACAACAGTTAGTGTAACGTTATCATATAAAAAATATGAACAGGATAATAACTTTAATAAATAAAAACGAAAATTAATTCAATTTACGATTTTTTTTTTAAACGTAATGTCGTCACAAGATAGCCTAAAGGCGCTTTTCTTATTTAGAACACATTATTAACTAAGGTAGGTAAACTTCTTAGAACTTGGCAGATCTAAGCACCATACTTAGTTAACTTGTGTACGTATTAAGCATGACACAAAGCGTGTTCCTATTAAGGAAATGGAATTATCGTTGCAATTAGTGGAAGCAGCTTATATCAAAGCCTTTACAAAAGACATACATTTAAACTAGATAAGGTATGCACTTCGGGAATTATAGTTTACATATGTTTAGAAATACAAACGAGCGATTATGAGACCTTATATACAGCGTGTATGTATATGCTGTAGTAACACTATACGGTTATCGCGCAAAACAACAATCAGCATATACGTAGTTATTGAATACGAACTGAAGGGTTTTAAAAATAAAATTATTATCTAATTATTAATATTATTAATATAAATTACCTTTTTTTATTCCAGAACTTTCACACAACGCCATCTAATCCCAAGCTAAGCAGAGCTTGTGTTATGGGTACTAGACAACTGATAAACATACTTATATATTTCTAAATACATACATATTATAGATAAATTACACCCAGACACAGAACAAATGATCGTGCTCATCACACAAACATTTGTCCCGGGTGGGAACCGAACCCACGACCTCTGGCATAGCAGTCAGGGTCACTAACCACTAGACCAAAAAGCCTGTCATTTATTATCTAACTAGTCTGTTGCTTGAGCAATACAATAGTATATTATTCCGTCTTACGTATGTTTTCGTAATTTATATTATGATTCTGACAAAGTGGTCCTTTTAGATACTCAGCTGGTCTTAAACGGTAACTTAGCAATATTTCTAATGATTCACAATGGTGGAAAAACACGAAGTGAATAATTAGAAATATTCCTTATTTTAAAGTCACCGTTTTAGAACCGCTGGACGTATATTAGTAGGTATGTCCACAATCTTCTTATAACAAGATACCGTAGCACTAAACACACGATATACAAATTAATCGAAAATGAATCCTAACTACCGATAAACAAAACACAATATTCACTGGATCCCACGCTAAACTAAGTTTTTCTCCTTATATGCAATATGCGTTCAGTAATGAGGTGCAAGGAACCTGGTGTACCGTCTAATATGTTCGACTTCTTTAGAGTCGGCACGTTCGCACGATCGTCGCGTGTTTGTTTAAGAACGACGGGTTTCTTATGTGATAATGAATTTCAAAAGATTATTTTGATCTTATTTGTTTGTGGAAACGTTTAAGATTTGATAATGGTGAAAATCTAACTTTGATGGTAGATACTGTTAGCGCAATGGCCGAGACATCGACTGCTGAGCTACATGTAGCGAGTTCGGTGATCTAAACTAGTTGTTCCCCCACGGCATCAGACGTCAGCAGACGATCTCCAGCCACCGTAGGCGCGGGCATGCGGCGGCGAGTAAAGGGCGACTCGTTGTCTGACCATGGACATTGACCATTGACATCGACGGCGCGTTGTGTTCCATGCGCGCCTCAAAGAGCGTCAGCATGATGACGGGGCCCCCCTCTAGAGGGCCAAAGCCTGCCGGGGTCGCGGGATTTATCTCATTACCGTGACTCCGTGGATTTTAGTCAGTACAAGTCTGACAGTCCCTCCTGCCCTGCCCGGGGTGGGAGGACTCATTTGATGATTTTACCACGATAAACAAAAAACAAACCAGTTGTTCCGGGTTTGGCTGTTAGTGGATGTGAGTTTAAATTATTTGTAAACGCACCAACGAAACAGCAGAAATTCTTAGAGTAAGGTTACTTAACTTAAAAAGAAAAGAAGAAAAAAGAACTTAAGTCATTTTATGATCAGTATTTTTTTGTTTAGTTCAACTGGCTACCAGTCTAATAACATCAATAAATAGGACCATTGTCTTTTCTAATCTCTACAACTTTGTTGCTAGGGATTATTTGGTAGGTACTCTTGCCTTGGCAACACAGATAGCAATACAGATCCCAGATTTTCTGATTCCTTATTCCCAAGAAAAAGCCTCCAGAAGTTTTAATTATTCTTTATTGAATGAACACTAAAGTTAATTATAATTAAAACTAATTGTAAAAGATAGGCTTTTTACTTCCCCACAAATCTAGAAAGAAACAGAATTTAAAAAAGAATACGGACCATAAAATAATGTTATACCTTATAGCAAATTAATATTATATTAATTTAAAAGTAAAAATTAGATATAAGTTATACAAATGGAAGCCAAGAACTTAAAGCTTAGCTGACTAAACCTAAACTAATTTAGACGCCACAAAAAGTATTTTATCTAAAAATTTAATTAGTGGCCTTTGAAGGTCAAGCGTCATACTGTGATGATATTAAACGTCTGGCAGCAATTTTAGCTATATATTTTAATTACAAGTTATAAATGTGTGTATAGAGAGGACATTTTAGTTATTTTATGTCCGTCTAGCTTAGAGTAAAAATTTTTTTACTAAGAAAATTTGGATATTAATGGGGTGTCCATTTCGTCCAGTTTGGTCAACAAATACTTATTTATTTTAGAGTTGTAAGATTTTAATTTCATTTATATAAGTTTAGGACACAACGAGTTTAATAAATCGTATTAGTAATTCACCTTAGCTAAAAGCTTCATTTCAAAACAAAAAAAAAAAAAAAAACCAAGAAACCTATAAAGCGCTTAAAACATTTGGTTTTTGTGTTAACTAGATAAAAATATAACCAAGTCATAATTATCTGAAAACCAGTAATCATGGATCCAAAACTTAAAAGTAATTTGTGACCCTCTGTGACTCTGCGTGACGAATGAAAGACCTGTGCCTCAGAAGCATAATGATAGGTTCATTATAGTGATACACAAAAAGCTGATTACCATAAAAATAACTAAACCATTCACCAATCTCTTATCAGATCACCTATCGCCCCACAATAGGCCTAAACTACAGTTGATACTACTAATGCATTAACAAAGCAAGTTTTCGGGTTTCACCCAGGACCAGTGGGCATCAGTGGCCCATTGTGTAAAAGTCGTATTGCTAATGGATTAGCGGCAGTGGCCATCGCACAATAGATGTAGTGCATCTGGATGAACGACACACGGAAATTGGACAAAATTGATGTTCTGTGGTCGGTTTCCAGTTTTGCATTGTCCGATATGTCACGCGGGATTGATAAGTTTTTTTTATTTTGGTGGCTGAGTCTTGGGCGAGTTTTATGTGAGTGACAATTTGGTGGTTATTTTAGTAATATAGGGTTACAATTTCTCTGATCGCAAGAGCAACTGCTGATTTTGACCTGGACCTGGACCTGGGTTCGATTTGCAGGACGGATAAAATTATTTTTGGTTTTGTCAGTAGGAATTTCTCGGTAGCTGACTGGATCAGTGCCCATTTTATGGCAATATATCTATAGCATTCCTACTCTAAGATACATCTGCCTAGCTTTTGGGGTAGTATGACGTTATGTTATATTACAGGGCTGCTAGAAAATTTTGGCGCTTAAATATAACACTTAAATGAAAATTAGGTCAACATTTTCCCCAATTTTCTTAAGAAAAATCAATAAATATTTTGTAGGAAGAAATAATAACATAATAGTATTCTGATAGATTGGAAAGCTAATTAGTTGTTAATGACATTATTGGTGCCCGCCATTTTGTGATTAATTTCAAAATAAAACATCCAAAAATGTCCATATTTTTGTTTGACATCGAGTTACACTTTATTGGAATAATGTACTTTTATACAAAAAGTTAAAGACTATTATCGCAAAAATTAACGGAAAAAGTCGTTAGTATGGCCCGGTTATAGTTTTCACGATTCATGCGAAAAACTCATACAAACGAATAGTGAAAATTGCGAGAAGATTTAGAAACAGAATTTCCACAAATAATTCTCAAAAATAATATTATTCGCGGTACCGCTACAAAGTACCGCTTCCAGCATATTCGGTGACATCCATGTAATCATTATACACATATCGTACATCATTAGTGAAAAGCACTCCGTGTATTGTCGCGTCGACCGATCCGGCTTAATAGCTCCGTTTTATTTTAGCCTTTTAATGAGCACTTAAACAAAAAGCTTTAAAATAGTCAATGTTTTATATTTTCGCCTTTATTATTGATGGGCGGTTTAAATATGAGGTGCACCGCAGATTCGTGTAAATTTATCTGTAATTCACAAACTGTAATGGATGTTATTCGCTGATTGTGTATGGTTGATGTGCTGTGGTTAGGCTGAAAACGGATCGCCACGTAATTTCTGTGGTGTTACAGGAGATGAGTCGTAAATTAGCTTGTGGTTGTCCGACTGTAGTTTGTGTTGAGTTACTGCTATTATGTTGTAATAGCTAACACTAGCTGGTTAGAAATCCATTTCTCAACGTTTCTTATTTTTAAAGTCGTCATGTTAATATATTGGTAGTAAAAGTATTATTAATATTTAAGAATATACCTATAGTTACGGTATTATGATTATGACAATTTCAAATGGCATTTACTTTTATACGTCCAAAAAGTGGTAATTAAGTTTTACTTTTAAAATAGGTATATTTTAAAATAGGTATATTTAAGTACAAAATGGTATTTTTAACCGAGTTCAAAAAGGAAAAGGTTCTTAACTAGGTCGGTATTTTTTTTTACGTGAGATTAAAACTCGAGTTTATCAGACACATTTTTTCAAAAAGAAGACAGAATGTCACAACTGTAAAACTGATCTAGGTCGTATTTATCACCGGTTCTCTTCAAATACATTCTAAGTAGAAATTTAGTTAAATACCGAATTAAACAAACTTAATAATAATTAATAATTAATGCTCCTCTCTCAGGAGCCCTGACCACCGGCAGCCCGATGCTGGTGGATTGCTACTTTATAGTTTTAAATGTTTTTTATTTCTTTTTTGTAAAAATATTAAAAATTGTAAAAGATGAATAAAGATAATAATAACTAAAAGGGACATAAAAAAATTCATCCACATCGCTGTCAACGGGATGAAGTGTCCGGAACGCTGGCAGTACTGCCACGTTGGATGGCAATGCTGATTCTTTGGCCAAGAAATAGGTCAGAATTAATTAAGTAATTCTACGTCATAATGTCAAAGACATGCTCTGGTAACATACTGGGGCCCAAGTAAAACAGGAAGTGACATGTCAAGTACGAACAACTTCAAAACGAAGACGAACGGAATCCCTTCGGAGCGAAGTTAAAATTACATTAATTGAATTTCAGTGTTCTTGCGATGCTGTTTCATTACATGGAGATTTATGACAGCTGTCTCAACTTTACTAATTAACGCAATTCATATATTTTAGTTTTTTTTTCACAATACCATTTGAGTATTTTTGAGTTTTGTCATGAACTATTTGACTTTCAGTTTGAGTTTCGAAGTTGGGGTCATTTAGTGAATCAATTTTAATAATGTTTATATTTTTAGATGTTTACGAATTTTATTAAAGACTCAATACAGTATACTTTTTTTAATCTTTCGTCTCTTGATTGTATGTTCATAGTTATTTTTTAAGTAACTAGCTTGATTTTACTGATTGTTTGGCTAATTGGCAAGTGTTTATTCTTGGGCAGAGGAAAGCAGAGGAAGAACCATGAACGTAATCTTGTACAGTTTTACTTCTCTGTAAAAGTAAAGAGAAACTACAATGCTAACTGACACGATAGTACACAACAAACGTAAGTACTCCATTTACCTCGACCACGCTCATAAATCTGTTCATTCAGACACGTCTATTGCGAATCTACTCTTGACCTTTTTCAAGAACTTTGTTATCTCATAAAATCTTCAGAAACTATTCAAGCAAATGAATCTACTAGTCCTACCTAGAAGTATTATTTTGACGGGGCTCCTCTTAGAGGGCCAAAGCCTGCCAGGTTCGCGGAACTATCGGGTAACCGTAGCCCCGGAACGTAAAAGGCTATTGAAGGACACCGTGGATTTTAGTCAGTACAAGTCTGACAGTCCTTCCCGTCCTGCCCTGGGTGGGAGGACTCATTTGATGATTTTACAACGTAATAAAAAAACTAAAAGTATGAACATAGTACCTACTCACATAGACAGAAGCTTCAGCTGGTCTTAACTTGAGCTAAAGATTGACAAATCTTATCGCAAGAAATTTTCTACGTTTTTAATATAAAGAACAATATTCTCCCGACTCGAATGTTATTATAAAATATAACAACGTTTAATTTGTTTTCCTCGGAGCCCGGAGGTCGAAACTTAAGTAGGTACTTAGCCATTGTAAGGCCACGTCACATTGTGAAATGTTTCCATTGAAATAACTAACTCTAGGTAAAAGATAAGCGAAAAAATGAATGTTTTTGAAGTCAGTTTTTGCCTGTTTTGTTTTGTAACCACAGGGCTACATATAAAATTATTATTTAAAAGCGTGAGCTTGATATCTAGGTTCATTATTTATGGAATACCTGCTAAGATATGGATCTCAAACAGTCTTACGTAACCTGGTTCGCACAGCACCGATGCTGATATTATGCCTTCATATTCACTCGGTTGAAACTCACAATGTTATTTCTAAAACTGGGTTCCGCGAATGCCTGTGTACTTTATGTTACCTAAAGTTTCGCTTCATAATAAGAAAGTGAGCAACACATACAGAAATACGTTACAAACGCAAAAGAGATAATGTGTAGGCAGCCAAAATTTGTCTTATATACACGTCACAATTAGTTGACGAACAAAAGTCCCTGAGAAGTTGCGCCGCTCTGCCAGCCTCTTAATTGGCAAAAGTTTCTTGTCGACGAAAAACTGGGGGAGAGGAGAGCGCCTCTGAATGAACGGATGAACGAGTGAACGATCACAGAAGCGGGAGACGCCGAGAGGTGTAATTAGTCAAAAATTCCCGCGAGGTATCCGCGCTAGCTGCCACTCTACGAATAGTAGGTAATGTGTTTCGCTGCCAAGCAAATTACGTTTCTTGTGATTACTGCGAGTGTCGGACTAAATTATTTGAACAAAGAAACGTAGTTTGGTTCCTTTGAAAATCGAGAAAAATAAAACGCAAAAAAATCATACCACAAAGTCCGTACGTAGGCACACATACTTGAAATTGACAAGGGAAAAAAGCAATTGAGAATGTGTAAAGAATGTAGGGCGCTCGGGTACCCATATAAATTCACCTGATCAAACACAACGAGCTCGCAGAAAGTAGATCCAACACTGTTTACTATTTATTGGCAAGTCTTTGAAGAGGGCCGCAATAATCAAAGTTCAAAGTGACTATTACGCTCAATCGTTAGAACCCAGTAATGGAAAAAATATTCAGGTCAACACACCAGTAAATTATGAAGTGCTTGACAGTCAAAGAAGAAGTTCGTACATAACATCGTAATATGTAGCACAAAAACAAATATTAGTACACTCCCTCATGGTTACGATCAAAAAGTTAATGAGTTTTTTTTATAGCTACACAAGTATAAAAACTCGCGAACATTATGACGAGCAGTCGTCACGTAATAAAAGAGGAACGGTACAAAATATGCTCAGAAAAATGAGCGTCACAGCGGGACAGAAAGACGTACAGTTGCTCTCATTAGCCTCTAATTACGGGGGTCCGAGCGCCGCCGACCGCCGGCGGAAATTCAAATTTAAATTTCGTACGTTCTACTCTTGCAAATTGCGATTTTTCACCAATAAAAAAACGGCAATACCGAATCGAAATTTTAAACGGTTATTGTTTCCTTTTTATGTTAATGACTCGTATTGAAATTTTGTAACGGATGTTCGGGAATCGGCATCGGTCGTTTAACTCCGGCAACGGTCGGACAAGATTGAGTTCCCAACGTTTTTATTGTTGTTACTCGCTTTGTTCGCGTAACGGCCCTTAATTGTTTCTCTTTTTGGAGAACACTTCCCTATAAAGCGAAGGCTCCTTTCGAAGAGATAGTACAATATAAATTTTCTCATCAACTCCCAGGCTCTTTTAATAAAAATATAATAATCTCCCTCTACGGAACACTTCATTAAGGCGCTCAAAGAGGCTCGTCGGCGATTATCAGTCCCGATAGCGTTTAGCATGGCAGCACCATATTATATTAAAATATTTTTTTACTGGCAAACTCATCTTTGACCGCGAGCGATAGGGGAGGCCGGGCCCTACTTTTCATAATTATCACTCCCCCCTGTCATCGCACCGGTTGAAATCGCGTATCTTTAATTTCGGCCGTCGCGTCAGCCCCGAAAATTCCTTGCATTCGTAAGAATTAAAGCCGGCGATAAAGGGAGCGCTGTTACTTCTTATTAGCGACGACACTAATAACCATTCTCGCTGTCCTTGCGTGACACTTTTATAGTACACAAATTAGAAAGCAAAAACGTCCGAGTGGTTTTCTGCGGCAATCTGTAACAAAAGAGAGCGGGGAATTCGCGGGGACGACTTTGGATAAAGCGGGCTATTCGTGAGCCGTTTGAAAGGAGTTAGGCGTCGAGCATAGACGCTTACCGGGGCATGAGCGGCTGGCGGGCTCGGGAACATTAAAACGTTCCGCGCGCTCGGCCGCGCTGCCATGCGTGATGCGACGCACCGGACCATCATTTTAAACTGAGTTTTGTTTATAAACGTCACGATATCTCTTTTATATTTCGTACGGTTTTTATTGTGTCGCCCGGGCCGCACACGGCGCGTTGTCGTTTACGTAAATCAGATGTGCCGTTAAAAATAATGGTGCGAAATGTAATGGATGTAAAATTTCAGCGTCATGGTGGTATCGGGGTGTTCATTGCGTATTACGTATTAAACTGACATGTGTTTACGAGTTGCAATTATTGTTAACTTTCAATTATTGTCAGTTCGATTGTTTGACAGTTGTTTCGCGACTCTGTCGGGATGTTGGAGGTTTATTTGTGGGTGTGAATGTGTTAAACATTTCGTTTTAATGTGAAGTTAATTTTACTTTGTTTATAGATTTAATATTTGTCAAGATTTATTTCTATTACGATCATTATAATCATTTACAATCATACATACATAGAGTCATGTCTGTTTTCAACGGGGTAAGCAGAAACCATGGAACACCACCTGCGATTCTTTTTTCAGGTATGGTAAAGTCATTCAATAAATTCTCCCGCTCTAAGTAGAGCGGAAGCGGAAGAAGAAATGAGGAATTTCTCCTGTGTCATGGATGCGTTTACAAACATTTAAGTCCTTGTAAAACTGATAGGCGAGACGAATGCGTGCCCAAGCGTTTTTGCTTGTAATGTATGGAATTGTTTGAAGCCAGTATGTGACTGGATTCAAACAATTCCATACATTACAAATAAAAACGCTTCGGATCGCATTCGCTTCGCCTGTCTGTTTGACAATAGCTTTAAACTTACATACAAAAACACCCAAACCCGGAACACAGTGTAGATCATACAAATATTTGTTCCGAGCGGGAATTGAACTCACGACTCGCAGCGTAGCAGCAATCAATCGCTTAGTCACTAACGAAAACGCCAACCGTGGCGTATTCTATCAAAGAAAATATTACAACTATCAAATCAAAGTAAAATGCTTACTTACCTCTATATCTTAGCCGGTAAAGGAAAGTAGAAAATAGAGCGATCTCCTTCAACTGTCATTGAACAACATTCACAATAACTTATCTAGTTGGGATCAGGGGATAAGCAGATAAGGAGCTTTGTGTACCGTTTTGTTGTTCGTACTTTGTCGGTGGTTACATGTCGCGGCTGTGATCGGGGGTAAACTGTATTGAGTATGTTTGTAAGTACTAACCTGATAACAGATGATCGAAAATAAAATAAAAATAAAAACTAGACTATTCTGTGTCCCACTGCTCGGCAAAGGCCAACCCTTTCTCCTTCCAAACCCCTCTATTTTGGGCAATTTCTGGCCATGTATTCCCTGCGTACATGATCAGATTTTATGTATAATTCAAAAATTTTTAAGCTTGCCTAGAAGTAAACTCTTGACTTGAAGACCCCAAGGTTATAAAGGATATCAGGAAAGCTACGTAATATAATCTCAACCGAAAACTAACTTAATGAAATCCCCATCTTGAGCAAACATCATACACTCATAAAATCCCCAATAAATATGCTCAGAGCTTCTCATTTAGTAAAATGAGTGTCCGTATAGTGAATTCCGGGCATGATTTCAGGAGCCGCCCCCGGGAGCGAATTAGTGAACCAACGTGACCTAACTGAAGATTTTTTGTCGTGATGAAAATATTGTGCTGCGTTCTAGCAACCGAATTTTTGCGTTTGATTGGTTTTGATGAGCTAGTGTTCATTGAAAATAAAACAAAGGTGTAGTAGAAAGGAGAAATCTTATAGGGTTAGTTCGAAACATTAGAATAAGTTGGTAATAAATAATGCATGTAAAAACCAGGATATAGCTAAACTGTCGTTTAGCGATATTTGGTATAATATTAAAATATCTGTCAGTGTCCACAGAAAATCCGCAAAATCATAAAATTGTAAAACATCACGATAAATATAGAGCTGACGGTATTTAAAAATGGGAATTAAATAATAATTAAATAATTAATGTTATTCTTTAAAATAATAACATGGTTTTAAAAGGAAACTGTCAGGTTTAACAAACGTCTCTAAATTAAGGTCGATCAAAATAAATTCTTGGATCCAACCTATAGTTTGTACTAAATAAATACGTATAGTATGAAAGCTTTGCTTGCTTATCTTGCAGTTTAGCTAGTCGTCAAAAAACGACGTGAATAATCCTTTCAAGCGTATCAAATATTTTCATTTCAGCAAATACTGATATCAAAAGTGACTAAACTAAACGTAACGATGTAAACGAAGCACCATGCCAGGCGGCTCGTGTAACCCCGGCCTTATTTACTTTCTCAAGAGGCTTGTTTTTACAATGGCCCAAGTTGAATGTTATCGACTTTTTGACTTCTAACGACTATTTTATACAACAATATGATAATTAAGGAAGCTTTGTTGCTTTTAAATGTTCTGTGACGAGATATTGTAGAGGTAATGTCGAGTTTCAAATTATAAAGTACGCCTTTTTCTGTTTGGGTTGGACTTGTAACTTTTGTTTCGTTTTGATGATGTTGGGGGGTGAAAGGATTTATTTAGTGGTTGATACTAATTTGGATAAAAGACACGTGACATTTTGGTTTACCGAATGCGTATGAGAGGTACTGATGCCGGGGTCATCGACTGTCTTAAAAAGGCGTGTGGTGACTGGCCTAAAAAAGGGCACCACGGCCCTGAAACGCAAAGGAGAACTGAAAAAACAGGTTCCTTTTTAAGCAAATCAGGTTACTTCTACTTCATCTAGTATGTACGCGATATGGCGAAGTTCTACAAAAATATTTATTTTTACTCGTTCTATTACTGACATAAAACCAAAGAAAATATCAACACTACATATAAAATAATCCGTGAAAAGAAACATGTTCTTTTTAAATCGGCGTAGAACATAATTAAGTAGAACATTGTTCTTGAGATGTGACTCAAGAACATACAATATGATATGGGACTATATACAAATGATGCAGCGACGATGACACATCAGGTCTGGGAGACGCGCCACCCGAATAGTCTGATATAGATAATTAATTATGTACTGCATTGTCATATGCCAGTATATAATATTATGGAGCATTTGTTGTTGCGTTTAAAAGGGTCAGACATCAGACTGTGCCGAGAGGTCGTATGAGTTTATCCTAAGAAAGCAGTCATTCAAACATAGATAAAAAGAGATGGATTATTTTAGCCCAAAAATCAAATCGGCTTGTAAATATTGAGCGGGCGAGTTTTTTTGACTAATGGTTAAAAATTTTATAGGATTTTAACAAATGTAGTTTATTAACTTCTGATCAAACTACAGAACCTTGGTGGCATTGTACAAAATATCATCACTGACTTTCCCAATGATGGTAAAACCTTTTTGCTTTGGCTGGACTTTGACTTTTTGATTTTTAACTGTCATCCATCTAAAGTACTGAAATTAATATACTTTACTTGTGTAATGAAAGTCTATGATTATGATAATACGAGTATCCATCGATACGAACTACAGTTTCAGATATACGATATCAGCAAGTCACACTATTCTAAAATACGAAAAAAATCCATCACTTAACCTCTACCCGAAGTCCCAAGATATCACCCTCCAAGTTGAAAGAGATACCCTCAAAGCCACCGACGGCGGTCCGTCAAAGATCATTAGTTACGTTCCGTTATTAATTACGGCTGCACACGTCATGAGCGGTTATAGCCGTATCGGGTGGGCCAGTGACGGAGCGGTATCACTAGGGTTGGCTATCCCCGTTTCATCACTTTCCCTATTCGACAACTAAACAAAAGACGTGCAAAATGTTACTTTCTGAGTACGCGAATTCGTCACTGGTGGCGCCTAGTGGCGTGCTTGAATCATTTCTATGCATTATTTGATCTTACCATATGCCGCCCCATAGTAAGTTACCGCTCATAGTGGCTAGCTTTTTGGTTCCACATTTATGGCACCAGCGAAAATTATTGATATGTGCCATGCGTTTTCAAAACCTCTTTTTTCGACTAGAAGGCCTTATTAAATGTCTTTTCAATTTTTTTTTCTGAGAGATATTTAGACGTTTGGATATAGGAGGAAATCTCCGAAACTGATCATCAACTTTTCTTTTCTCAGCTATTTTTTGAATACCAGTATTTTACATGGAGTGACAAACTTTCAGATCATTTTTCACGTGGAACCCTCAGATCAAAGAAATAGGTATTTCTTTGATCTGAGGTGGAACCGGTCTTCAGGTCATACGTGAATTTGTTCAGAGTTCTGTTTGGACTTTTCAAAATGCTGTATGGCAGCCCTAGTATAACTACATCGGATGGACCTTGCGGACCGTGACGTAACGATATTTTAAGTTATGACTCTATTAATGTGAGGAGCGGTGTAAGGAGAGATGTGATTGAGTGTCGGGAGATGCTACACGTATCATTGTGGACGTCAAACCTGAGACGTGATATAGAGGAGTAAGCTATTCTATCATACTATCTTACTAATATTATAAACATGAAAGTTTGTTACTTTTTCACAAACAAAATACTGAACGGGTTTTGATGTAATTTGGTGCACTGATAGTTTATAAGCTGGCTTAACACATACTCGTATAATAGTTTTTATTCCCAGTTGTACCCCTTGGATATAATTTTCGAGTTGCAGCGGCCGAAGCCGCTAGTCTTAGTCCGTTGATAATTCGACGTTCACATGGCAAAAATCGACCCTGTCCAGTTTTATACTTCCGTTTTAAAAAGTCCATTTTCATAAACCCAACGGTATCGAATGTGGACACTCCATTGCCCGTCACCGCTATATTAATTAGTGTTGTGCCTGTCATTGTATCGGTCGGCACATCACTACTCACTAGTGACAGAGCTGTATTTTATTAAACAGCGCTTCGTACTCAATTAGTACCGAAATCGAGATGATGGAGTGATTGAAAATGTGTTTTTCACGCGACTGCTAAAAAATTGGAGTGTTATAACTTACATTTATGCAGTAAATACAATACTGATATTCATACTGCTAGCCTACCACATTCCACTGCTGGGCAAAGGGCCCATGGTTTCCAGTTTTTACGATCATGGGCCAAAATGGACCACTGGTCGTTGGTTTCGTCCAACTGGTCCCGCCATCTTCTACGGGGTCTGCCGCGACGCTTTACAGAGCTACTTGTCCATGAAGGAGCTTTTAAAAGGAAAGAAAACACAAAAGTGGATTAAATAAGGTGATAAAATAATGTTGTTTTATCTAGCTTTTATAAATGTCAGCATAATACAGAGTTAAAAAGGTCTTTGACTCCTTTAATAGTACATTATACAGGGTGACTTTTTTAGCATCGTCCAAAATTTTTCTAGGCGTTAGGTATCAATCACTAAGCCCATTTTTGAAAAAAAATCGATACGTCAAATTGTCATATTAAATCATTTTCTCATCCGCTCTGCGTGGTCACTAAGCTAAACTTTAATAATATACATTGCCGACGCATGAAACGGGCAGAGCGCACCCCGCCGACCCCCCGCCCCGCCCCGCTACACCTGAGCGACATTGAGAGATAACATTGAGACGTGATATCTCGATATTTTTGTATTGAGTGATACAAAAAGAAAAAACACGTATTCTATGATTTTCGCCAAAGATTAATATATTAAAATTTGGATGGTGACTAAAAAATCACCCTGTATATTGAAGTGCCCAAACATTTCCCTTTGACAGTGATTTGGACGAATTTTTTGACGACCAGTATTTTTTATATCGATTTATTTAAGTTCGTATATTAATTAACAAATATAGTATACTTCCCTCCTAACTCTTCGGCAATTAAAAGTTAGAAGACTTTCTAAGTAAGAAGCAAATGTTATACGTATAAATAAATGACTACACGCCCACATGAAATAAAAATAAAACACCCATCATGCAAGTGCGTAAAAACAAACAACAGCTATTGCACGTTTATCAAGAGGCCACACGCGGCCCCAACAATAGGCCAGGCCCAACAAAAAGGCTATAGTTAATCACCGGCCATGGGAAACAATAACATTGCCCCTGGGGTTCATAATAGCCGACCCAATAAATATAATCCCTCTCAGTGCATTCTTTGAACTGAATGGTAATTATTTTATTGACAAGTGTTCTAATTGAAGGTAATAATTATTTTAGTTCATGCAGCGTAAATGTTTTTGTAAGAAATGTAGTAAAAACCAGTTCTCTGTTTCGTTATCAAAAATAGGGGGCAAGCAAATTGCGTTATGATCGTATATGCCTTTCATACAAACTTTCTAGTTCTTATTTTTCGGAATGACTGAAACGATTGCAATGAATCTTTTTTAATATAAGCGGGATATACTTTGCGCATTAAACGTTACAACGTTACACGTTGTAACGTTAAATGCGCAAAACCTCTCATGGTAACTTAGCCCATGTTACTGAACAATATTTCTTCTAAGACTTTTGGAAATTCACAAAAAAAAAAATGGTTTTTCATACAAAATGAGAAATTGATCAGGCCCATCAGTATGAAAAATCATTTTTTTTAAAAATTTCCAAAAGTCTTAGAACAAACATTGTTCAGTAACATCGGCTGAGTTACCCCACGAGAGGTTTTGCGCATTTAACGTTACACGTTGTATAGGTTTAGACGTGCGGAAATCGAAACGCGACATGCATCGTAGCAGTCTACCAATATCGTACCGTATTAATCAGAGACTAATTAATCAGAGATTAATTGGTCTGAAAAATTCCCGATCTAGTACTCGAACCAAGTACCCCATGCTAAACAGTAGCGCCTACGACCACTAGTCTAAATGTGCTCCCACACAGCAGTTATATAACGTTATACAACATTGTGTAACACGATAACATGTTAAGAAATGATAAATGTTATAAACGCTCCCACATTGGTTGAACTCGTAGTATAAAATCGTATAACATTATGTTCAATCAGTTTGGGTTTCTCTTGGGTTTGTCGAGGAATGATGATGTTATACAACAAAAGTTATATTTTGTTATATCATATTGTAATCAGTTGTAAAACATTTTGTTAAATGAAGTTGTATAACATCAATAACAATTTATTATAATTTGTAACAATGTATAACTTTTGTTATAATTTGTTTAAAAAAGTCAGTCTCTAACGTTATATAACTGCTGTGTGGGAGCACATTTACGACCCAGTAATATAATTCTTGTACCCCAGAAAAGCAATCTTCTACATTTTAATCTTTCTTCTTGATTATCTGAAACGGGAGACCTACAAAGAGCACAATTTAAAGTTGAACGTTATTATGTTCAAGATACGGACACCGTTATATAAAAACCGGTCAAGTGCAAGCCGGACTTGAGCACAAACGGTTCCGTTCCGTACCATTTTTATCTATAAAAACGGCAAAAAATCACGTAAAATCATCATTTTTTGTGCAAGAGCCCCCCTTAAATATTTGTTTTATTCCAATTTAATTATTTATTTTTTAAAGTAAATATTTAACTTCAAGCGTCAACAGGTAGCTGTTGCCCTTATCAATATCGAGCAAAAACGAACGTATGGGAGCCCTCTTAAATATTTACTTTATTCTGCTTTCTAGTATTTGTTGTTATAGCATAAATTCATCCATCTGTGATTTAAACTGTTTGTCGTTTCAACAATCACAGTTCACGAGATACAGCCTGGTGACAGACGGACGGCTAGTCTTATTAATAGGATCCTGCTTTACCCTTTGGCTACGGAATCCTAAAAACTGTGGAACACCGTCGGCTAGTAGTCTGAAGGAGTCAAAGGCAGCTAGCTTATTATTTAAAACTTAGTGCACCTGTATACAATTTTTATGTTTTAATAATTCAAGCATTTTCTTGAAAACGTGTATTAGAGGTGAATTTAATCGCTGAACGTGTTAAAATGCTTATTTATCATCATATAATTATATCATACATCAACATTTAGTTAAATCAAAATTATGTAACATAAATAATTAATATTAATATTACACCTACTCACACTGGACTTCTGTGGTAGATTACAGCCCAATCTCACACAGGCCTGTGTCCCAACAATGGGAACTTTATAAGCTGATTATGCTACTATTCTCAAACGATCATCAATAACTTCTGTATAAATATCTTACTTAAACCACAAACTTTAATTATATAGGTGAACCAAAAGATAATAAGGTCAACTACAAGCAAGCCGCACAGAGTTCCATTTCGTCACGAAGAGGACCAGCCATCGTGTTCCATTACGTCACGGTGAGGGACAAACCATCAATGTTTACGTGACCCTACTTTATTAAAATTCTTGCCTCCAATCTCGTTCTTCCGATTTTTCTTTATTCCAGAAAGCTATGGGGGACTTAATTAATTTCCACTACGGTTGACTGGGGCCGTTCATTCCATATTCTTAGTCAAACAAGTGTATTGAATATATATTTTGAGGATATATTTCTTAACCTCTGTTTATGATTCGCTCGGTCAGGGGGTTCATGGTTTTATTTGAACGTATTATTTTCCTTCTGGGTTCGGATTTGATTCTAATAATGACGGGATGAAGATTTTATTAGTTGGGTTATATATATTTGGAAGAGAAGACAAATAAAAGTATAAATATAATTGAGTCGTAATAAAATCAAAAAATTATTTTCATAAAGGGATTTTAGTAAAGATCGAAACTCGTTTCATTTTATATCTGTACAAATATCCCGATTACTGAAAAAAGATACAGTCCAGCTACGGTTCTATCAATATCGTGTTATGAACAGATTTTAATAACAGTGCGGAATTTTGTTTCCAACGGATATTTTTAAAATGAAATATTGCAAAATCATTACTCGTGTAAAAATAAATAACTCAGTCATATTACATTTTGCAATATTAATCGTAAAACAATCAGTACCCGAAAAATATTCTTCATTTCCTTTATTTAACCCTCCCACTGCAGCGGTCACCAGATTTTATTACCCTAACGTCCATTAATGTTCTGCAAAACACGTGTTCCCTGTAAAACATCAATAAATGGCTTTCAATAATTAACATGACACTCAGTTGGAACTCGCAAATTGTTCGAGCACGACACGTCATGATTTCGTCTCGTCGTCGACTTAATGAGCAGAAATGCCGTATTGCGAAGCGTATGATGTTTGTAGGGTTGGGATTTAACGTACGTATTAGTGCTGTAGGTAAAATTAATCAATTTTTGTTTTTTTTTTTCTGGATCTGGCTGTATAAACAATACAAAAGAAATTATATAGTAGGTATGGTTTATAAATATTATAATTTGAGAAGCCCTGTCAAAGATCGTTTTAAATAGTTTTTTTTTTTAATAATAAGGCTAAATAAAATTATAAAGAAATTGTGTCTGGTACCTATTGGTCATTTATTTCGTAGTTGTTGTCTAAATTATAAAAATTTAAGAAATAATGCGTTTTCATAGAAAAAAATACTTATTCGTAGGGTAACAATAGGATGTCCTTAAATATTGGGAAATGCAAGCACATCAAATTTACAAAGAAAAATAAGGTTGTTCCCACAGTATACAACATTAACGGTCAACACCTTGTTACATTGTTTTTTAGTGTTCCTGGCTCAGGTTGCTATTTCGCGGCTGCGTTTCTAATAAGCAAAGTGTCAAGTACCTGCATTCATTGGTCAACCATTCCTATGTATCGTTGGTTTCATTTCCCAACAATAAATCACTTTTCTAAATTCTTTTAAACAGTTTCACAATATTATTGTGATCAAAACTTAGGTTGTTTACGATTGAAATGACATTCATTGCGTCAAACGTCAATTCTGACAGTTCGAGGCGCCCTCTACCGAAGTAACAACCATAAAATAATCGATATTTTAATCTAAGGATCACAAATCTTTAAATAGTATGAACTAACTCATTTTGTAATAATTATCAATTTTAAATAGTAAATGAATAAAAGAAATTAATAATCAACTAAATATCCATAAACGGAAATGATATAATTTTTTCAATATAGACTTTATTCGAGAACCTTCGACCGAATCGATACATTTTTAATCTGTGGACTTTTGCGTGGATTGTCTCTGGGAAATGTCAACTTTAGTGTTGTCAGGCGGAGCTCTCCTCTTACCCCGGCAATGTTGTAGGAATGGTTTCCCTGATTGAAACTATTTTGTGATAAATAATTAGGACAGATTAATAATGGAGAACGGAGTAGTTGAACCTAGTTTTGTGTAATTTATTGCCGACTGTGGCAAGTGTCGTCCCACAGTATTCAGGGTGAATTTCTGGTGTGAGGTGTTGGTGGTCGTTGCGGGGACATAAGTTTCTCCATGGAATGCGGGAGTTAGACATGGGGTGGGCACCCCGACCCTTAACCGACTTCCGGCCGGCGATTTGCGATGTCTTTGCTGGGATGAGGAGCGTCACTCGCCGCCAGCCTCGCTGAGGAGTTACACATAGTTTTTGGTGCGCAGTCGTAAAAGGTAAGTCGGTATCCTTAGTGGAGTGAGCGTGGTCTGTGCGTCCACCCGAAGGGTGTGTGTGTGTGAGGGAATAACGTCGTGCTAATCTTAACGATTATTTCAGGATTCCTAACAGCGCCTGTCGTCGCGGTTCTGCCCGGTGGAACGTGCAGCAGCCCGCAGCCCACGCCGCCTTCCCCGGCAATAACCGTGAGTAATAAACCAGCATTTCCCAATCGTATGCCGTAGGCAATTTCTCAGGGTTGACCTAGGTGTTAAAGTATTGCCCAGGAAAACGGCATAAGTCCTTGGCGTAGTGGACGGACGCCACGCGTATTTCATTTTGTATAAAGGCCATGAGCCGGCCGAGGTTCTGTCTGATAGGTTACACAGCTCGATCACATCGAGGTTAACGAATAAGTTACACTTTTATTATTTGGTCTCCGTTTGTCAATTGCAGTGTGGTGAGGCCCCTCGAGTAATTCGATCCGCCGCCGAGATCTTAGCCCGTCTCATTAGAAGCCGGCTAAGAGCTGGGACGTGGACCCCGTTCCTCGACGCCGCTGGGAGCCTAGCCGAGGCTGCTGTACGGCCGGCAGACACCGCCTAGCGTGAGCGCAGGCGTGACGGTTTTTTTTTTCTTTATATTTATTTTGTTATCACCGCACCTTGGAACACCGGTGTGATTTTGGTACCCGGTGTTGATGTCGGTACTACACCGAACTTTATGTTAAGAATCTTGAGCTCTTTCTGATTACCTCCGGAAGTGACAGTAGATTTGAGGATATCTTCAGCTCCAGGATTCGGGACTCTCCAGGTCCCTGGCGCCCATTAATCAAATTATTATAATTGTTTTTAACTGGAAGGTTCCGGTAGTTATTTAGTTCTGCTTTAGTTATATTAACGTAACCTTGTTAACGGAACAGTACTCGGTTTATCTCCAACCCCCCACGACCCCAGCTCTTCTTTAAACCCCTAGGTTACAACTGGCTAGCTTTAATTAATTAGAAAGGGTAAAGAATCTCACCACAGTAGTTTTATATGAATTTTATTCCCGGACTGTTGTTAAGGTTAATGATTTTTATTATTATGATAAGAACGTTACAGTAATATGTTAATTGAAATTCAATGTAAATGTAATTAATTAATTTAATCGAATAATTCTATTATACGGGAGATTGTTACGCGCAGTAATAAACCGGTTTATGTTATTTTGTGGTTTTATTTTAGTCCGACCCTCAAAGGTTAGGGACAAAATATTTTATGTAACAGTGGCGCCCAACGTGGGGCCCGAACCCACGACCCTGAGATTAAGAGTCTCATGCTCTACCGACTGAGCTAGCCGGGCGTAATGGCGTAATGGCGTTTTAAGGTTTGTAGTGGTACACAGGTTCCTACTGTGCCCACGTTTGTTGACCATATTTGAAAGTGGTTGTTGCATGTTTAACAACCCAGTTGGGTATCCAAACCTCCGGACTGCTGATAAGGCAGCAAACTGATAGTCCTGAGATAGAAGGCCGTAATGGCGGGCGTGTAGGCTGCATTGATGGAATACGTTCTTGATAGTATTTTTTTTTGCCAGGCAATGGCCTGTACTTTCCTTTTCAATGTATTATTTGGATTCTAGCTCGGCATGATTGTCGGCAGTTTACCCATTTGGGGTGTGAAGGGTGGTGTACGATTGAATAGGGTTGTCTGTCCTACATAAACATAGTGGGTCAGACTGGGTCAGTTCGTAGAGAGTTACTTACGTAATTTTTTTTAAAACTCTTTGGAGCTTGTCTTTTACATGTTTGTAAATGGATTAGACTCGCACCAGGAAAAAATTTTTATTAGTTAATATATTACAACAAATAATAATACTAATCGTGCACCAGCATTCATATACCTATTTAATTTTTACTTCTTTTCGTTCTCCATTATTCTTTTCAGGCTCGAACGGTGTGGATTTGGAAAGCGAGCTTGGTACTTTGGAGTCTGCTTTAACGCTGGAGGGCCAGCGTCGAGATTTGCCCTAGTGGGTCAAATCTCTGGTGGTTGGGGAGGTACTGTTACATTGTTTTTTAGTGTTCCTGGCTCAGGTTGCTATTTCGCGGCTGCGTTTCTAATAAGCAAAGTGTCAAGTACCTGCATTCATTGGTCAACCATTCCTATGTATCGTTGGTTTCATTTCCCAACAATAAATCACTTTTCTAAATTCTTTTAAACAGTTTCACAATATTATTGTGATCAAAACTTAGGTTGTTTACGATTGAAATGACATTCATTGCGTCAAACGTCAATTCTGACAGTTCGAGGCGCCCTCTACCGAAGTAACAACCATAAAATAATCGATATTTTAATCTAAGGATCACAAATCTTTAAATAGTATGAACTAACTCATTTTGTAATAATTATCAATTTTAAATAGTAAATGAATAAAAGAAATTAATAATCAACTAAATATCCATAAACGGAAATGATATAATTTTTTCAATATAGACTTTATTCGAGAACCTTCGACCGAATCGATACATTTTTAATCTGTGGACTTTTGCGTGGATTGTCTCTGGGAAATGTCAACTTTAGTGTTGTCAGGCGGAGCTCTCCTCTTACCCCGGCAATGTTGTAGGAATGGTTTCCCTGATTGAAACTATTTTGTGATAAATAATTAGGACAGATTAATAATGGAGAACGGAGTAGTTGAACCTAGTTTTGTGTAATTTATTGCCGACTGTGGCAAGTGTCGTCCCACAGTATTCAGGGTGAATTTCTGGTGTGAGGTGTTGGTGGTCGTTGCGGGGACATAAGTTTCTCCATGGAATGCGGGAGTTAGACATGGGGTGGGCACCCCGACCCTTAACCGACTTCCGGCCGGCGATTTGCGATGTCTTTGCTGGGATGAGGAGCGTCACTCGCCGCCAGCCTCGCTGAGGAGTTACACATAGTTTTTGGTGCGCAGTCGTAAAAGGTAAGTCGGTATCCTTAGTGGAGTGAGCGTGGTCTGTGCGTCCACCCGAAGGGTGTGTGTGTGTGAGGGAATAACGTCGTGCTAATCTTAACGATTATTTCAGGATTCCTAACAGCGCCTGTCGTCGCGGTTCTGCCCGGTGGAACGTGCAGCAGCCCGCAGCCCACGCCGCCTTCCCCGGCAATAACCGTGAGTAATAAACCAGCATTTCCCAATCGTATGCCGTAGGCAATTTCTCAGGGTTGACCTAGGTGTTAAAGTATTGCCCAGGAAAACGGCATAAGTCCTTGGCGTAGTGGACGGACGCCACGCGTATTTCATTTTGTATAAAGGCCATGAGCCGGCCGAGGTTCTGTCTGATAGGTTACACAGCTCGATCACATCGAGGTTAACGAATAAGTTACACTTTTATTATTTGGTCTCCGTTTGTCAATTGCAGTGTGGTGAGGCCCCTCGAGTAATTCGATCCGCCGCCGAGATCTTAGCCCGTCTCATTAGAAGCCGGCTAAGAGCTGGGACGTGGACCCCGTTCCTCGACGCCGCTGGGAGCCTAGCCGAGGCTGCTGTACGGCCGGCAGACACCGCCTAGCGTGAGCGCAGGCGTGACGGTTTTTTTTTTCTTTATATTTATTTTGTTATCACCGCACCTTGGAACACCGGTGTGATTTTGGTACCCGGTGTTGATGTCGGTACTACACCGAACTTTATGTTAAGAATCTTGAGCTCTTTCTGATTACCTCCGGAAGTGACAGTAGATTTGAGGATATCTTCAGCTCCAGGATTCGGGACTCTCCAGGTCCCTGGCGCCCATTAATCAAATTATTATAATTGTTTTTAACTGGAAGGTTCCGGTAGTTATTTAGTTCTGCTTTAGTTATATTAACGTAACCTTGTTAACGGAACAGTACTCGGTTTATCTCCAACCCCCCACGACCCCAGCTCTTCTTTAAACCCCTAGGTTACAACTGGCTAGCTTTAATTAATTAGAAAGGGTAAAGAATCTCACCACAGTAGTTTTATATGAATTTTATTCCCGGACTGTTGTTAAGGTTAATGATTTTTATTATTATGATAAGAACGTTACAGTAATATGTTAATTGAAATTCAATGTAAATGTAATTAATTAATTTAATCGAATAATTCTATTATACGGGAGATTGTTACGCGCAGTAATAAACCGGTTTATGTTATTTTGTGGTTTTATTTTAGTCCGACCCTCAAAGGTTAGGGACAAAATATTTTATGTAACAACCTAGAGGAAGTTGAATCTATGCGAGACTTGGGCGTTCAGTTTGATAGAAAGCTAAGATTTGTTGACCATATTGACCAAGTTATACTAAAAGCAACTAAGATACTAGGTTTTGTAATGAGGGAGTGTAAAAATTTCAAGAATATTTTAACGAAAAAAATTATGTACAACTCCCTAGTCAGAAGTCACCTAGAATATTGTAGTGTTGTCTGGTCCCCTAAATACAATGTGCACATCAAACGTATTGAACGATTGCAGAAAAGGTTTTTATGGCATTTGACCTATCACTCTAATATGGGCAAAAAACTCAAATCATATCAGGAACGGCTTAAGTATTTTAGAATTGTTTCGTTAGAGAAACGTAGAGATATGTTCGATTTGATCTTCCTTAAAAAATTAGTATCGGGCTCTTTAAACTGTTCCGAGTTGCTCAGCAGAGTTTCCTTCCATGTGCCACGAAAATTACCGAGACAATCTAATAGGAGGTTGTTCTGCATGCCACAGTGCAATACTAATTTAAGGCAGCATTGCCCGTTGTCCCGAATGTATGCCGTTTACAAAAAATACGATGATGATATTGACATATTTCACACATCTGTGCCTACTTTGAAGAGAATCATAAAGTCCGATTCAGATTCAAATTGTAATTGAATTTGTTCTACGTGTCCTTATTTGTACGTTTTTGAGTTTTAGTGTGTTTAATTTATTTTTATTGTAATTTTAAATCTAAGTGTCTGTAAGTTATTTTTAATTGTTATTTTTAATTTGTTTTTTTTTTCTTTTTCTCATTGTTTCTTTTTTTGATGTGTACGCAAAATATAGTGCATGTGGTGCTCTTCTTTAAGTGATGGGGCACTTAAAATTAAGTTTGTACTGTATACAAAAATGTAACAGTGTACTCATTGTTGAAGAGCCAAATAAAATAAATAAATAAATAAATAAGTAAACTATAATTCTTTCTTCTATTAAAAGCGAAAGTCCACTCGCTCATCACGAAATCTCAGAAACTACAAGACAAGTGTTACGAGTTTTAGATTTTGCTAAGGGGTTGTTTTTGGTGTTGATAGTTTGTATAAAGCGTCGTTACTACAAGCAATTTCTTTTTGGATATTTATTTAGATTTTCCAAAAGTACCCCATAAAGAGGCCCGGCCGGGAGCAGAAATTCACAGAGGAAAAATTTTTTTCTGGATGAATTTTCGTCTGAAAAAAGTGTTCATGGACTTTAAAAAAAAGAACCTAGATATTTCGTCCTTGTGTTATTTTAGTCTGTCTAGCGCAACCCTATGTAGCTGCGTAATAAGGCGGTAAACTGAGAGGTGATCAAGTGAATGAGGTGCGCCGTGACGGATCGCTGACGTCGGCGCGACGTTTTTAAGCGCTCGCGATTCCATACGATTACCGCGAAGTATTGCGTTTTGTTTACATTAATTGTGCTTTTTGTTTTTTTATTTTAATTTTGTTTTAAATGAAGTTAAATAAACCAAAAAGTATTAAATAGAAACAGGCGTAGTTTTTTATGTGAGCCGTAAGTTTAAACTCAGATTGTATTTAATTTTATAGTAAATTCTGTCAACACCACAGTTATTTTTAACTTTAAAAAAAAAATTGGAATATACTTATTTCCTATTATGCTATGCGTTTTCTTCGCGGAAAACTATTTGTGATTATTTTTTGGTCAAAATATAGGACTAAAAATTAATTGCATACGTCATGAAACGACGTATCTTATTCACGCTTATGTCACGGGGACACAGTACTGTGTCATCTGGTAATCGTGACACTGGAACGTAAAGGGCTATTGACGGATTATCGTGGATTTTAGTATGGGTGGGAGATCTCAAATGATTTTAATACAAAAAAAAAAAACGCTGATGTAGCGCACTTCTGGCAGCACACAGGCGCATATTGAACAAAGACCCAGATAAGTGAGGAGGCCCAATATTCTGGTTAGGTGACAAACTAACCCCAAAATACTTTGAAGCAGAATAATGATAGTGACGCCGATAGAGTAATAGTTTGGAGTTTATTAGTAGTAAGATTTTCAATCGTGCCAACAGGCGATGAGTTAAGTTGGTCCACAGAGTTACTCAATTGTAAACTAAGTTCAAAATTGTTACTGTATTCGATATCGGCAGATATTGAGAGCTGAAGTTTCTGTGTGTTCTGTATTAAAAGACAATGGGATGGGACCATGTTTATTTAAATGGCTGTTTTTTCGCAGGAAAAGGAAAATTTATACATAAGAAAAAACTAATATACCAACCAATATTAAATTGTTCTAATTTACAACTGTCAATAAATCAGCCAAATTGAGGTAGTGTGTCAGCACCCTTATTCAGGCTGACTATAATTCTTGCATTTCATACTTTTTAAATCTACGGAAAGAATGGCAATGGCTTTTTATTATTTTTTCTTCCATAATATTTTCTTCCCCTACTCCGATTATCTGAAGCACCACCTACTTTAAAAAATGCAAGTCAATTTGACTTTAACAGCCTCCTTATAAGCGTACAAAATGAAAAATGTAACGTTGTTTAATAAAGATGCTCATTTAATTTAAAGGCGAGCATCCTCGGGTTAAATAATTACAATACATGGTTAGCGTCACGACGCCGATGTCGACGTCGTGTGACGTCATAAGGCGTCTCGCCACGTAAAGTACTTGTGACGAAGTTATTGCAAGTTTGCTGGTAAATTGTACGTTGTGCGTTTTATGAGCTTGAAATATGATAGTAATGGGTGGAAATGATATATTTTCAAGACGTGGTTTTTCGTAATTGCTAACTTTGAAATTGTGAAAGGGCGCTTAACTCTCGAATGCGAATAAATAATAATACATTGCGAAACATCAAATACTTTTCTGAAATAATGTTACAAAAACCAAATAAAATGAACTTATTCATTTCACGCTACTACGAACCGACAATAAAATTATGTAAACATCATCAATAATAAATAATAATAATTCAATAACACCAATATATCGGTATTTTGCGTCCATCAATTCAAATAGGCGGTGACTTGGCTTATACGCTGACGTTTATTCGCGTCACCGTGACGCAGCGGATCGGGCGCGCTCGGGCGTTTTCGGCCGTTTACACCGAACACGCGCTGACATGAATTAATCGGCAGACGTTTTTCGCGTGAAAGAGGCTTAAGGACCGGCAGTCGCGTTGTTTTGTGTTTTAAAGAGGGTACGATTAATGTGAATCATTTCTTTTGACGCGCTCATTGTTGGCGTTTCTTTTTAAATGAAGTGTATAATTGTCTTCGAGTGTACTCAAGACACTGGGGAGGCAATTGGATGTTGATTGAGGATGTACATCAAGTGTGTACGCATTTGGGAACAAAGACGTTGCACTTTATGGCCAAATAAGGAAAACATTTACTTTTTCTTTGCAGCTTTATGTAGGAGAAGTTTAACTTTTCAGAACGATCATTGCATTCAGTGAAAAACCTTCGAGTTTCGCAGTTGAAATTCAAAACAAACTAAATTCTCGCTTATATTTTCTCACTTTTGTAGTTATGCATGACACTGTTTTGAACTTTGTCTTGCAAATTCTATTCACTTTGTCACATACGTGACTCGCTAAAGACTTTAATAATAAAACTCGTGTAGACTTTTTCTCAAGTTCAAGTTTATAAAGGTTACTCTATTCTCAGCTCACCTCATTCCCCTGGCTCGGGTAATAAGGCCATGTGGGTCTATTAAGGCCACACTAACTTATACGGCCATCATTACGGTAATATTGCTAGCAATGACAGTTAATAAATCGCTATCGCCTACCCCCTGGGACATTGTTTAATGAACTCGTTGTTCAGTGTTTAAGATGTTTATTTACACGTGTTGGGTGTGTGTTGGCTTATTTGTTTATGTTGACTGTGTGTTACAATCGTTGTGGTTTAGGTTTAAATTAACAATGTTGAATACAAAAATAACGTACTATGTTCGTCCTTCCTTAAATGGGTATATTTTTTATATGTTGATCAAGTGCAATGAAGGGATATTTTAGATTTAATAATTATTAAAATAATTTTAACATTCACCTTGTTATCCTCTTTGAACTATATAATAATTGGAAAATATAATGTATTATAATAAAATTGGAAGGCAGACTTTCTCAGACTTATATTTTACACGATAAATTTTAATTTTTAAGAGGCTTGTCTGAAAATCTTTGCTCAAGGTTACGAAATAACGATACCCACCATTTACCGGACTTCTCCTTTCATCAATCGCAATTCGTTTTAGAAATTAGACAGGTAATTAAATAAAATACTTTTCTATTACAGATTTTACAGTTTTCAAGGTCAAAATGGTTAAAAGCTTTACGTTGAAAACTGTTAAATCTCTTTCAATTACTTCAACACATTTTACAACTATTCATCTAATACTGAAAAGACTACTTTTTTTTTTTTTTTAGCGTGGTAAAATCATCAAATGAGTCCTCCAACCCCGGGCAGGGCGGGAGGGACTGTCAGACTTCTACTGACTAAAATCCACGGTGTCCTTCATAGCCTGTTATGTTCCGGGGTTACGGTAAGGGAATAATCCCGCGACCCCGGCAGGCTTTGGCCCTCTGAGAGGGGGGCCCCGTCGACACGTCACACGACACGTCGGTGCTCCGCCCAAGCTGGGCAGTCTTGCACCGTATGCTCCACCGTGTCCTCCGGGCGATCTTCGCAGTGGTGACACCCAGGCGTCTCCTCCTTTCGCATCAGACACAGGTACCTCCCGAAACTTCCGTGTCCGGTGAGGACCTGCGTCAAGCGGTAGGTCAGGACGCCATGACTTCTCTCCAGCCACTCCTCAAAGAGGGGTCTTACCGCCGCAATTGCGGCGTGCCCGGCCTTCGGTCGCGACAGTCGTTCCTTCCATACTGCCCTGAGATCGCGCCGGAGCTCCTCCCGCCGCGCCTCGACTTCGCGAGGCAGCGGGGTCACGCCCCGGCGCTGCGCCTCCACGCGCTACTCATAGACGCGCTGGAGGGCAGTCGCCTCCAGATCCCAGGGCAAACTGAAAAGACTACTTAGAGTAATTAATTTAGAAAACTACGCTTTATTTGAACGGTTCAATTAGAGTCGGCTATATCATTGTCCTAGTCATTCGCTTTTGCCTATTGTTCTTACAAAGGCTTTTTCTATTAAGAGCCTAATTAAGTCATTTATCATCGACTGTATGAAGAGGGACATTGGGTCGAAGTTTAAGTGTTTTTTGTCTTTTTTGTAAGCTGCAGTAGTGTTGGCCTCGAATTTCACAGTTATTAGGCTGTTGAGGGAAAATAGACAGTCGCTGCATGTAAAATACTGGCAATCAGCTGCATTCGGTTTGGTTGGAAGCCGATTTCAACATAGCTGAAAGAAAATGATAGATAGTGTTTTTTTTCGCGATAGGCATCGGGTTTGACCACTATCTCGCCTGACGCCTGGCGCCATCTCCACGAGCGAGAGAATCGCGGAGATATAATCGTCGTGCCACGTATTTTCATACACTTTCTATGAACGCGTCTCCACACGGCGATATTATCGCGGCGATGCGACGAGTGGCAATGTGTGACATTAGTCGGGCGTATCGCCGCGCGCCCGCGACGAGCGCGTTAAAACAAAACAAAACTATAGCACAACGACTCGTAGCGCGCGCGCGGCGTTTCCGTGACGATATGCTGGCGGAGTATACGCTCGTCGTGGAGATTCTCCGACGATAGAAGGACAGACTCGCAGCGTTTTCCTCGCTCGTGAAGATGGCGCCTAAGCGATGACGTGGTCGACGGTAAACCACGCTTGCCTAGAAGTAACCTTATCACTATTGACCTGAAGACTTCAAGGTTGTAGCTGTCAGGAAATAAAGTCTCCAGCAGGGAGTTTCTCTCCTTAGCTGTGCGTACAATGAAAGGAACGTTTTCACGTATCCTGAAATCTTACAATGATCAAACCAAAAGAGGATAGTGTGGATGGCTCAGCATCATCAGCCTATAATGTTCCCACTGTAGGGACACATGACTACTCCCTGTGAGAGGGAATGGGAAATAATAAATAATGGATTGATAGATGTCACATTCTTCGAATTATAATAATAATAATATAATAATATTCCACAACTATCACACAACGCCATCTAGTCCCAAGCTAAGCAGAGCTTGTGTTATGGGTACTAGACAACTGATAAACATACTTATATATTTCTAAATACATACATATTATAGATAAATTACACCCAGACACAGAACAGAGGTCGTGCTCATCACACAAACATTTGTCCTGGGTGGGAATCGAATCCACGACCTCCGGCATAGCAGTCAGGGTCACTAACCACTAGACCAACAGGCCAGTCAAAATTATAGGTTCGGTTTCATCACGATGTTTCCTTCTTCGTTGTTGAGAGCAGTGGTGATGATTATTTCATCACCACTGCACTGGGCCACCATACACGGTGTTATAAAATAAGCATTTTATTATAAAAATCTTTTCTACATTTATTTTCTCGTCTAATTTCAGCCAGCTTGACCGCAAACTCACAAACGAATTCTGAATCCTCTGGTATCCACTAATTTTATCATTCAATTTCTTTTCTCTACAATATAAAGCTTAATTAAATACGTATTTCATATCCGAGGGTAAAAAGCACAGTCATTCTTTTTTTCCACATAGTTGAGCATTTGCCTTGCCTCGGGGCAAATGTTTTATGTAACAAGCGAGTCTGAGATGCCCATAGCAAACATGGCCAGGGGAATGATATGGGACAGGGGAATGAAAATTTAATCATTTCTTACTAAACTTTGTATGTAATTGATATTTACAATATTTTTCGAGTGAAAATGTAATAAATTTAATCTACCTATGTTTTAAATGCGGTATTTTGGATGGATGGATGGATGGATATTTGTTATTTAATCACGTCAAAACGGCTGAACGGACAGTGATAATTGTAATCAATAATCGTGCGTTATCCCATGTGACAATCACAGAATTCAACGTTGACAAATCCACGGCCATAAGCTAGTGTTTAGATATTTGTACGTTGGTGGTCCAACATGTGAGATCAATCTTATTTATAATTATGTTTAGAACAAATAAATAGGTACACGAACAGTCCTACTTAATACCCGACTTAATAACGCGAAATTGTGTATGTTTGTATGTTCTGTTTTTACCAAAAAATAACCGGATTCATTAAGGTACAGAGATAGATGGGATCCTAGAGATGGAGAGCGAGTAAAATCGCCGGCAAAAACTAGTGTATCATTGTTTAGCACAAATAAAAAATCATCATCATCATTTTCTCACTCCTGGGACACAGGCCTCCTCTCTGTGGGAGGGAGTGAGCCATAATCCACCACGCAGGCCCAGTGCGGGTTGGTAGACGTCACATCGAATTTTTGGTCTAGGACATGCCGGTTTTCTCACGATGTTTGAGAGCAGTAGTGATAAAATAAATTACACAAAGTAATGTGCGCGGCGGGGTTCGAACCCACGACCTACAACTCGTAAGTCGGGACTGATACTCTATTCTATTCTAATAGATACTAGAAAAGAAAAGTTATTGCGAAAATGAGTAAATGAAATATTGATTGATAGTCAATATTATCGTCGTTTTCTCAGAGCTAATGGAAAGGAAGATTTACCTAAGAGGCGTAGCTTACAGAATGGACCTAAGATGAGATGCTTATGAAGATAGATAGGATGCGATATCTTAGGCTTGTGTCTGTGAATCGCTGGATTACTTTGATCAGACATGGATAGAAATAAAATCAAAGAATATTTTTGTTGGGAGATAACATTGTTACAAATGTATATTTTTTTTCTGTTCACTTTGTTCTGTAAATTCAATTCTGAATAGACGTAAATCAGAAAAGGGTCAAATTTTGTAATAATTCATACTCCAAACACAATAATAACATCAACAAAGCAGAACACAAAATTATATTAACAGAAACCATGACCCATTTCTCATAACGAAGGTCCGCCCACAGAAAGACGTCAAAGCGCTCATTAGTTGCAGGACGCAATTCCGTCGCTGTCACGTGACGTGGCCGCAACACGTGCCCGTCACGCCGCGTGACGTTTGTGCTGCGGAGTTGCGGACGCCGACCGCAGATCGACCGCACCGAAATAACATGCGGCACCGTGCTCGGCCGACCCGCGCCTACTGAACCTTTTTTTGTCAGAAATTCAAAAGTGAGAACACATGTCATGTCAACTGATTTAAAAAAAGAAAAACAAATCGCTTTTCGTTTTAAAATACGAACGTCAATTTTGAATTCTTTTTTATGTCTAACTTTTTCTTCTTAATTTATCTTAAGGCCTGTACGTAAAGATTTTACGCGTGAAGTTCTGATAGTAAATCTGTAGACTTTTTATAGATTCTCGAAATTGGCAGTAAATATTTACGATTAAAGTGATAATAAATATTTACGAGAGATGAGAATAGATTTATTTGATCTGTTGCAAAGTGTTACATTACTAAACATAACTACAAATATGTATATAGAAATGTTTTCTCGCACAAAAATATGATATTTTAGCTGCTTATTCCGGCTCACAAATAATAGGAAACGATTGGGGGAAATGTTTTATTATAAGATCCATGGACGATGGATGTGTACTCGTACTGCCACGGTCAGCAGATTTGCAATAGAAATGACGTCAGATGTGGCTCTGATTATATCATAAGAGAAAGATGGAAGATAATACTATTTGCCTCTTTGTTCTACGTAAGATACACTTTGTGGTTTCACTGACACAGAAACTCTCATTTTCCCCTCGAACTTTTCACAAAGCCTTTTCGCAGCTAATTACACTTCTATTTTCTTTCGTCGTAACAAATTTTCAGACATTACGGCCTAATAAAAAGTAAGTCAGTGCCCGCATTTGCAACAGTTAAGCCTTCATTTTATAGTAGGGCTGTCGAAAGTCACGACTGGCCCCCCTTTAAGTTGGCCCTACTGAAATATGGACTCGTAAAGTACGGGAGATAAGGTGTCAGCAGTAAATAGCAGGTTGGTTGAGTCACGGACCCGTGTCCAATGAGATTTCAATTCTGTTTGCTTTTTGGCTTTCTCGATTTACATGACGAGGAGGTTTTTGGGTCCAAGATTGAGTGGGTTCCGAGAAATGCTTCTGATTTAGTTACGGTACAAGAATATTTTCTCTTTTTTTTCAACAAATCGTGTAAGCAAGGCTGTTGAATGGGTAATGGTCAAAGTTAATTAACACTAAAGGTTGTGTATTGTGTGTTTCAATTTTTGTAAACGAACATAAAATTCAAGTAAGGAAGACAATCGTGTTCCTCCGGGACGGGGTCCTCGGGGCTCGGGGTACTCGGAGAATAACCCGTCTAGAGAAAGGGCAATGTTTAAAAAACCTTTTTGATCAAAAGTTTTGTTTTTTTTTTTGTAAGAAAAATAGATACAATGTAATAAGTTATTTTGTGTTACTAAATATAAAAAAGTAGCAGTGTTACTTAGTCTTAACAGACTTTTGTCGCTCATTATTCATAAAGTAAGCTTGAAAATTCAATTTTCTCATCACTTTACTTACGCAAAAAATCTCAATGTCTATCCAAGCGACATTTTCCGTGCATATTTCCGCGCAGAATATTTCGAAACGCTCATATTTCACTTTGAATATGAACTAGATGAGTCTGGTGAGCCACTACAGTGTTTTGCACTAAGCGAAGGCCTCTTCGACGCGATAAAAAATAGCACTACCTCCTCTGTACCACAGTACCGCGCCACTATTTTCCTACGCATAATATTTTATATCATATTGCCATTAGATGAAGGACCTTTTTCGTACTTTTCAAGGTTAATTCTGTTTGGCGTTGATTTATTCCATTTTAGGGTTCTATGAAATCCAGGAGGTTGATGTGAATAGATTGAGAGGTCTTACCTATATTAAAGGTGAGCCGGTTGACCCCTAATGAAATACTGAATATGATTAAAATATAGTAGGTATACACTTGCTTCTGACAGCGATTTCTTCGCGTGACGTAAGCTATTGTCAAACAGACAGGCGAAGCGAATGCGATCCGAAGCGTTTTTATTTGTAATGTTCCATACATTACAATTGGAATTGTTTGAATCCAGTCACATAGAAAAGCGAAAGCGATCCGACGGTCTATGTGACTGGCTTCAAACAATTCCAGACATTACAAACAAAAACGCCTCGCTTCGCGTTCGCCACGCCTGTCTGTTTGACAATAGCTTTACACATCCCATCACCCGCCCGCGTTACTTTGTTTTCGCCTAGCGTTTTCTCAGACTTAACTTCTTTTTGCTTGGCTCTTGTGGGTCGTGTCGGGGCGTGATGTTTTAATTTATCTATTATAAAAAATCAATTGCTGTTCGTTAATCTCGCTAAAACTCGAAAACGGCTGGACCGATTTGGCTAATTTTTGTTTTTAATTATTTTTGGAAGTCCAGGGAAGGTTTAAAAGGTGATTTTGAGGCGGTACAAGTTTGCCGGGTCAGCATAGTATCATATAAAAAATGGAATTGCGTTGGTGCCGCAGATTTAAAACCATTAATGACGACAGTATTCAAGTTCTTGGAAAAATACAAAAAAATAATAATCTTCTTCGCAAAGATTTCTAGCACAGTTGGTTATTCTAAGCGTAGGTAAATTTAGACGAGTTGATCTAGAATAATAAAGTAGGGGAAAGAACGTATAAAAGATAACACAAACTTTAGCAGTTATCGTCAATAACTTCGGAATTCGAGGAAAACTTCAAATTCACCAATTGTATTCATGTTACCTACTTTAATGTGAGTTAGAAATTATGCATTTCTTATTATTTTATGACAATATAACCATGAAAAATATTTCAGCATTGAATACTTAAATGTATGTATAAGGTGACTAATTTAGATACATGATTAAAAAAATAGACAAGGTAGGTAGAAACTTCAGAGCGCTCCCTGTAACGATCCCTACATACTCTTTCTGTCTACATTTCTTTTTGTGAAAATCTCACCATTCCCAAACCACTGCAACTCCTGAAAGCTAGAATCAACAGTGGCGATCACCAGAAAAACGATTAGACAAAGAACCTCGATGAAGTCCCGGAAAATGAATTTAATGTTTGGGATAGATCCAGGAACCAAATTTTTCCTTCATCATCAAATCTGACCTTTCTGAAGAACCTCACAACTAAGGTCAGGTCTTTGACGTTCAGTAATCATATACTCTTTTCTTTTTTTTTTAGCGTGGTAAAATCATCAAATGAGTCCTCCAACCCCGGGCAGGGCGGGAGGGACTGTCAGACTTCTACTGACTAAAATCCACGGTGTCCTTCAATAGCCCTTTCTGTTCCGGGGTCACGGTAAGGAAATAATCCCGCGACCAAAAAAAAACTTCTTTTGCGCGAAATTCTAGTAAATAAACGTTGTCGTAAAACTAATTATAATTTATAACTGGCAATAAACATTTCTGAAACCAAATTATTTACTTTATGTTCAGAAAAAAATCTGCGAACATCTTGCGAACTCCTAATTCTAGTTTCCATCGTAACCTAAGTAAGTACATAAACATTGGACTTGTTACTAACTGGGATCAACGGGATTATTCCTAAGCACGCAATTTTATTACCTCAGTATTACCAGATTATGTTCTATTTCTTGTTAATAACAAATTCGATGGCGAAGAAGGATTACTTGCTTTGATAATAAAAATCTTACAAAGTAAGCCCCAAGCGGCTTAAATTGCAAATGTTTTTCTAAGTAGTTAAGTTTGTTTTTGTGTCGAAGAGATTGATCGGTATATAAAGGAGACTTTGGATCGGAAAGCGGGGATCGGGTTGGTAGGCTGGGGTCTAAAGAGTTTATTGAGGGATCCTTGAATGGCTCGCATTGTTGGGCGATAAGTTACTAGTGAAAATGAATTAAGTAGGTTTTTTTTTAACATACTCAAGGCGTTGCTTGCGTAAAGTATCCTATGTGTTAATCGAGGTTATGAGCAATCTGTGTACAAAATGTCATTCAAATTCGTTTATGTAAAAAGTTTTAACGCAGCGTAGGACGTCCACCAGCAAGGTGGAGAGACGACCTTATAAAGGTCGCCGGAAGACGCTGGATGCAGGTCGCTTCCAACCGGTATGTGTGGAGATCAAAAGGGGAGGCCTATGTTCAGCAGTGGACGACCTACGGCTGAGATGATGATGATGATGAAAAAGTTTTATGTAAAAGAGTAACAAACATCCATCCATCCATCTTCACACACCTTCTTGACTTTAGTCTAGGTCAGTGGTGACAGAGTCAAAGTCGACGATCAATAAGCATAACATGAAGTGGACAGTTCATTCTAACTTTGAAAAGATTAGGGTTATATGTACACGGAAATATTGACGCAGGTGGAGTCCGGTCCTTTGCTGTGCGCATTATAAAAATTAGTTTCAGGAAATAATATTGCACCAAATCTTAGTGCGAATTGGTAGAATAGTAACAAGGTAGGGATGATAACTTGCTGTGCGTCTAGAAGTCCGATAATAGAACGGATCCTGTGGTACTTCGATTGTGTATTTCAGCGAGTGTTCACAGAAACCAAGTCGGTAGAAGACCGACGAGCAGGCAAACTTGCGGCTATGAGCCGAGCTGTGAAGCTTTTCATTTTATAGTGCCATATGGCTCTGCGTTCCACCGTGTCAACTTGGTATTTGGCTGAGCCATCCCAAAGGTGGCTGCCATACTCCATGCACGACTTGACTAGGGTTTTGTAAATATAAACTATGTTTTACCATTGATTTATATTTATAAACTATGTTTTACCATTGATTTGTAAATTGGAAGCGCGTGTATTACAACAAACAAGGTTAAGTTACTACCGTATATATGTAGATAGGTATTTTGTGTTCCTGTTTTCTTTTGATTAATGTAGAAGGTTTTGTTTGGAATAGAAGAAAGTATCTTCTCATTAGCTAACCCCAACTTTCCCTTACGATTCATAAACAACAAAATACAGATTTGCATACACCAGTCGAACAATTTGTTTAACATACGTAGAAAAAATATGTACGTACTACCGATAAGAAGATCTTCCTTTTATACATTTGTATTGATCTCTGGGCGGCAGTCGTCGGGTTATTCGACTCATATATACGATCGTAATGCGGCCGTTTGCAATGACGAGAATTGCTTGCTTTTTCTTACAGACCCCACTTTTATTACGTTTTTACAGTATAGGCGCAAATTTTTCGCTTGCGACCTCCATAAGCCGTGCGATATTAAGGAAATCGTTCGGATCTACATTTGAATAGTTGCGTTTTGTTTCGTTATGGACTTGTCTGGGGATAAAATTGAACGGGTTTTGTAATGTTGGCTTGTTGGTTGTTATTTTTGTTTTTTTTTTATGGTATGTGACTAGCGGTGGTAAATATTCTTAAATAAATACTCTTTTAAATAGTCTTGAGTTATAGCTGGTGCCAAATGGTGGATCTCAACTCAAATTGCCATCAACATGCTTTTTAAAGAAACCGTTTTGAAAAGGTAATTAAAAATGTTGTTAAAATCTTTATATCGTAATCCTTCAGAACGTTCTTTACTTGGTGTTGTATTTATAAAGAAAAAGTGTCGCAACGTTATCAAACTCGCTCATTAGGTTCACCTATTTTGTTATTTAAAGTGCAGAAAATTGGCTAAAATATTGAAAATCGTTGTTAAGAATATTTCTTAACTATCAGTTATGTCCACGATCTCTAAAGGATAAAATCCGGAATGATAGAAATTGTCCAAAACCTTTGCAAGCTGGAGTGGCAAAACGCCGGTCATGTCTGTCGCAGAACCGATGAAAGGTGAAGTAGAAAGGTAGAAGTAGAATGGAGACCTTGCATAAGTAAACGTATTGTGCATCAACCCCGGGAAGATGGACCGATGAGTTGAAGAAGGTAACTGGAAGGGGCTGGATGAAAGAAGCAGCAGATCAGGAGCTGTGGCTCTATCTGCTGGAGACGTAGGTCCAGCAGTGGCCTGCAATAGGCTCAAATTATGAAAATAATCATCATTTCTATCTAAGACACTAGCAAAAGACATCAGGAACAGAAAACAGGAGCGTATCATCATTACTCAAATTGCTATCAACAATTTGTCTAAAGTTCCAAGCTAGACGAGCAAGAGCATACAGTAAGGCATGCAATTTTATAAACATGCAAGCTTCACAAAATAGAGGTCTATTACATTACATCATGTAGGAATACAAAATGAGTAACATATGAGCTGTTCGCGAGTATGAAATGAAAAATGGCGCGCAGTCACTTGTTATTTTTAACATCGTTCTATAAACACTGCTTTTTGAATAATTTGTTTGAAATGTTGCTACGTTTTAGTAAGTAATAATATCTTGCTTATCTTAAAAACATAATTACAAAACCGTAATTAAGTACGAGAAATACAAACTATAAACTTGATGTGAGAATGGTCTACTGTCTTGGCGCCGCATAACGAGGAGCGTCGCCACCAAACAGAGACCAGGCACGGAAGATTTTTATTTTATTTACCTAGAGCAATTATATAATTGTCTTTCTGACTTCCACAACACAGTTTTGGTAACAGGACACTCCTTAATAAGACTCGTTGTCAGATTTTTGGGTCCCTGAATACTATTATCAACTGTCAATAAGCTACAAATGACAGCTGGGAAAAACTACTCAACTTACTTTAATACGTTTTATATGGAATTTAATGAGTGATTGATAGTCGCCTATCCAAAAACCGGCCTTAGTGTAAGCGTAGCTTAATATAGCGAACCATGATTCCGCAAAACATAGGATTTTTCTTGGTGAGGTGAAAAATCATCAAGTCCTCCCCTGGGTGTAGCAGAAGGGACTGCGAGACTTTCACTGACTAAAAATCACATTTTTGCAACATGCCTTTTGTGTCATGCTTCGAGATTACCATAAGCTTTTAATGTTAATACTGCTTCATAAAAGCCCTCATTTGATTCAATTCAACATACATCTGCTCACAACTCGGAACAGACGTTACACTAAAGTTGCGACGGGTTGTAATGAAATTGTCGACTTGTCCATTATAGTGACAACCGCGGCGGCAAGTTTTACGTGGTTTTAGTACACTAGCCAAAAACTAGATACGAGTTAATTTCGTATTCGTGTTGTTTTACTTTTTATGTATGAGACTGTATTTAATGCCCTGCTATAGTTATGCTCTGCTATAGTCAGTTGGTGAAGGCCGCTACTAAAGCAATCAAGATGTTAAAGTTCTGGTTGAAGCTCGACCATACGCAACTGTGGCAGACAACGTGAGGTCGCGATACGTCTCAGCGATTAGTCGTAGCGTCATAACGCATGACAATGCGACTGTCGCTGTAGTCTGATTCTAAATCAAACTGCAGATGATTGCTCCAGCGGTGGCACTACTGATTTGCGGTCGGACGACACGTCATGTACGAGTCGTTGCAGTCTTGACTACTCCTAAACCCAACTGCAGATCGTCGTTCCAGCATTGACTACTAAATACTGATCTGTGGTCGTCGCTTGTCGCTACGATCGTGAGACGTGTGGTCGGGCAACAACGCGGCGACGTGTCGTTAGCTTCGTAAGATATTTCATAGAAATACATTGAAACTGGTAGTTTTTCAGTCTTTAAAAAAATCGTCGACTCGATAAAGATGAAAGTAGTGTCTTGTGAAAGGTTGAATGACAATGGCGACGCTAAAGAAAAACTAATAACATAGTAAAAGGCGTCTTATTAACTCTTAAAACACAGCAATAGCACCTACTTCGTAAATTGTTGCAGTTCATAGCGTCGTAAAGTTCCCCAAAACTCTAGCAACATTCACAGACAAAAATCCCAGCACTTTCACACTAGACATTACAGCTCACTTTAACGTCCAAAATAAAAATCCCGGTATTCCTCCGGTGTATCTAAGTGTGAAGTAAATTGGTGATATTTTACGAGTCAGTCATTACCGGGACAGTAAAGAGTCGGGTTGTTCCCGGGTTTACGACGGAATTCCCGTGACCCGGCGACCTTATTACGGGAAAGCTAAACGATGGAGAGTAACGAGATCGTCCGAAGTTATGACGAATATCCGATTCAGAGGTAGCTGACCGAACGTATTGGTGGATTGAGATGGATAAGGAGTTCGGTGGTATTTTATTACAGCCATAGTACTGTAAGGTAGAATTTTCTTTAAGAAGGGATAAAGTGTATTTTAGTTATTTCTTCTTTCTCTTTAAGAATTTGTACTCTAGAGGACACTGGGTGATATAGGCAGTCGCTGCAATTAAATATTGATATTCAGCTAAATTCAGTACGATTGGGAGCAGACTTCAACATGGTTCCAGCCTTTTCCAACCAACCTTGATGACTCTAGGGGACACTTAAACTGAAGACTTAGATAATTTGTTACAAACTGAATTTTAAGCATTATTTTATGCAGATTGGATTTAAATTGAGGTGAGTTGATATTTAAATTGTAGATCAGGAAAACAAGAGTTTAAATACTGTTCACCTTTTTCAACTGGGATACTTCGACAAATCAGAATAACCCTAAGAAATTACATGATTGTAGTACATGAAAACAGCTAACCGCTACAAAAATTTAACACAACCGTCTTCAAAAGTAACATTAAATCGTACACTAAAAATTCTCCAGCGTCCCAATACGAGATCGCAAGCGGTGGCTAACGCTGTTCTATATCGACTATCGATAATAGCTTCACGTAATACGGCCCTCGACACCGTCTGACGTGAGTGGCGAAGATAACGCTACCAATTGCAAATTAAAATGACATTTATTGACCGTGTCTTGATTTTGTTGCTTCAAATTGCATGCTACCAATTTTTTTTCAGGGGCTAGTTAAACGTAATAATTCCTCCAGCATCGTGACTGTGTTTTCAACCAGTTAAATTCATAAACACAGCAGACCCGTAGCAAATACTTGTAGTTCTTACAAAAATTTGTTCCCTGAGGGAATAAAACCTGGGACTTGCAGCGCAGCAATCAATTGCTTAGCCACTGCGCCGACAGTTATTTCACCCTATCATCATTTGAGCATGAAAATCGTGTCTTTTTGTTTGCAAAATTCGATTTTTAGGCCTGCAAACGCTTTATGTCACTTTAGGGGCGGGAAATTTTATAAAGGAGGTAGAGAGAGCGTGGCCTTATTAGGCACAGATTGTTTCTTCGGTGCGGTGAATGAAGAATGAGAGTTGAAAAGTTGCGGCAGTTAATATTAAGTTTTGTTTTCTTTGATACAGATGAGCCTGATTTGTATTTCGAGTGGCCTTAATTTGACATCTCGGTGGTTTGTTTAGAATCTTTTATTTCGATTTTTGTTCCTGCTCACATATTTTTTCTAAAAACCTAAACGAATATTTAATCATCTTTCATAAGCGAATTTGGTCTTCCGAGAACAAAAAATCAAGTGAAAGAAATAGTTAAGAGCCACGTGTCAACACGATGCGTCTTGAGGAACACCGGATGGAAAATACGTGATGGTTTAAACCCAAAGAAGTTTTATCACCCGAGGTCGTGAGCAGGCCTATAATTTAAAATTCTATCTGTAAATAATAAATTAAAATATCACCACAATCACTGTACAAAAATATTAATTTCCCATTAGTCACTTTTAAAATGTGGCACAATGTTTTAAGCCACGGTTTTTTTTCTACTTTTTAAACATTTTATAACACCATAGGCTATGAAAGAGATTTCCCGGCCGTATTCCACTTAATTACTGTATCCAAAAACGGCAAGTAATTAAGTCTCGTAATTAGCCAAGGATGTAGGCTCTTTATAGTCGGTAGACAGACAGCCTATGTATATCTACATAATTATGTATACAGCGTATACCGCTTGTATATAAAGTGCCTAAAATAGGTTGACTGCTGTCAAAATTTGAAACTTAATTTAGTAATACTATACTGCGATAGATATGGACCTAATTTTGGCAGACTGTCTTTTGTTTATAGATGACTAGCTTCCGCCCGCGGCTTCGCCCGCGTGGTGTTTTGATAAAATGTAGCTTATGTTGTTTTTCAGATTTCAGACTATCCATATCCAATTTTGTAACAAACGGCTCAGCAAATTAGCCGTGAAACAAACATTTACACAGTTATAGTAAATTAATTTGAATATTAAGGATTATATTAATGGAACGGTATAGATTTGGGTATAGCATTTGGTTAAAAGAGAGTAGGTATGTTTAAAAAAAATTATAAAATATCTGTTTACAGTAGGTATAAGGTACCTATTAGTGATGTTGCGAATATCTGATTTTTGACATTCGCGAATGCGAATGCGGATGCGAATATTCAATTCCAATATTCGCGAATGCGAATGCGAATGCGAATATTCCGTTTAAAATCAATTACGTTTGATAATTTAGAAAATACAAAAAGAAACACTTTTTAATGTAACTTTTTAACTTATTTTTATTAAATTTTTTACTTCCTGTCTGTAACGAGAATGGAAAAAGTATGCAGGGTGATTTTTTTAACTTGGCGTGGTTGGCCTGATGAAACTAAAAGGAATGTCGAAAAACTATGAAAGGAATCTCGAGGCCGATTTTGACGAAAACTAAAACTGCATTTTTACTTCACCAGAATTTGACCCTTGCTCCAGCTGGTTCTATTCCTGGCCAGGATTACTGATTCTGCTAAAATCCCATGATGCATTTTTAGTTTCCGTTAAAATTGGCCTCGAGACGCCTTTCAATGTTTTTCGATATTCCACATAGTTTCGGATTTAGCCATCCACACCCCATTGAACAATTCACCCTGTATAGAGTGGCTCTAAGAATGGCGTCAGTGAAAGAAAAACAGACAGAAACACGTTTATCTTAGCATGGTCATATTTATGATTAATTATTGTGATTGGTTTGATGAACATTGATATTGATGAATGGCGAGATAAAAGCAGATTAAACAAAAGATGAATGGAGAGGACGACAAAAGATAAGAATGAATGGAGTGTGTGGAAGAAGGAGTACCAGATATTGGTATTTTTTCAGTCTTTCGTATTCGCAAAATATTCGCATGAATTTTGCGAATGCGAATGCGAATGCGAATGTCTAAAAATATGCGAATATCCGCATGATGCGAATGCGAATGCGAATATTCGTAACATCTCTAGTACCTATGTATTCCATTAAGTGGCAGAAAGTACCCAGGAAAATTTATTGGTCCCTTATGTCCAAGAGACACTTCCAGGGGCCAGCATCACGTTGTGTACAAAAATATTTTAAAATGATACGAAACAATAAAATAATTTTACTGGATCGAAAAATGTAATTCTCTGTAGCGCAAATTTCTCTGATCGCATGCGTCCGACAATGATGTCTGCCCTCACGTGTCTGCCCGTTCGGGTAGGCATAGTTAGATTCGTGCGCTCCCCCACCACACGACAGCGCCGTAAGTTGCCTGCCGCCACACTTCGGCGAATGTGCGCGACGGCGACCGACGACCGACGGCAGCGGCGGCGATGCAGAGTACCTATTCGTTAAAAGGAACTTTAACTTCAAAAGCCAATTTTTTTTAACTTGATACACCCAAAACTTCTAAATATGATGTTCCTAGGTTCAGTGGTTAAAATTTTGTATACAAAAAGTTTGGCTTCGTAGTTCCCGTTCCGAATCCGTTCCGTTCCGTTCGAATTTCGGGAATTCCGTTTGTAGAATTTCACCCCCACGGTGGTAAAAATTTCATAATGCTAGAACAAACGATTTTAAATTTCAAAAACGCTACAACAAATTGTTATTTATTTCTTATCAAGTTCCTAAATATAAAGTTTCATGGTTTTATCCCCAGAAATGACAAAATCCCATACAAACTTTCAACCCTTATTTCACCCCCTCACTGGTCGAAATTTCAAAAACGCTAGAACAAATCCAAACTTAACATTATAAATGCGAAAGTAACTCTGTCTGTCTGTCTGTCTGTCTGTTACGCTTTCCCGCTTAAACCACTCAACCGATTTTGATGAAATTTGGCACAGACAATCTTTAGACCCTGAGAAAGAACATAGGCTACCTTTTATTTCGAAAAAGGGGATGAAGAGGTTGAAATAGGGGTTGAAAGTTTGTATGGGATTTCTTAATTTTAAAAGATAAAACCATGAAACTTTATATTTAAGCACTTGATAAGATATATTTAAACATTATTTTGTTCTAGCGTTTTTGAAATTTCGACCAGTGAGGGGGTGAAATAAGGGTTGAAAGTTTGTATGGGATTTTGTCATTTCTGGGGATAAAACCATGAAACTTTATATTTAGGAACATGATAAGAAATAAATAACAATTTGTTCTAGCGTTTTTGAAATTTAAAATCGTTTGTTCTAGCATTTTGAAATTTTTACCACCGTGGGGGTGAAATTATACAAACGGAATTCCCGAAATTCGAACGGAACGGAACGGATTCGGAACGGGAACTACGAAGCCAAACTTTTTGTATACAAAATTTTAACCACTGAACCTAGGAACATCATATTTAGAAGTTTTGGGTGTATCAAGTTAAAACAAATTGGCTTTTGAAGTTAAAGTTCCTTTTAACGAATAGGTACTCTGCATCGCCGCCGCTGCCGTCGGTCGTCGGTCGCCGCGCCGTCGCGCACATTCGCCGAAGTGTGGCGGCAGGCAACTTACGGCGCTGTCGTGTGGTGGGGGAGCGCACGAATCTAACTATGCCTACCCGAACGGGCAGACACGTGAGGGCAGACATCATTGTCGGACGCATGCGATCAGAGAAATTTGCGCTACAGAGAATTACATTTTTCGATCCAGTAAAATTATTTTATTGTTTCGTATCATTTTAAAATATTTTTGTACACAACGTGATGCTGGCCCCTGGAAGTGTCTCTTGGACATAAGGGACCAATAAATTTTCCTGGGTACTTTCTGCCACTTAATGGAATACATAGGTACCTTATACCTACTGTAAACAGATATTTTATAATTTTTTTAAACATACCTACTCTCTTTTAACCAAATGCTATACCCAAATCTATACCGTTCCATTAATATAATCCTTAATATTCAAATTAATTTACTATAACTGTGTAAATGTTTGTTTCACGGCTAATTTGCTGAGCCGTTTGTTACAAAATTGGATATGGATAGTCTGAAATCTGAAAAACAACATAAGCTACTTTTTATCAAAACACCACGCGGGCGAAGCCGCGGGCGGAAGCTAGTGTTTAAATATATCTTATCAAGTGCTTAAATATAAAGTTTCATGGTTTTATCTTTTAAAATTAAGAAATCCCATACAAACTTTCAACCCCTATTTCAACCTCTTCATCCCCTTTTTCGCAATAAAAGGTAGCCTATGTTCTTTCTCAGGGTCTAAAGATTGTCTGTGCCAAATTTTATCAAAATCGGTTGAGTGGTTTAAGCGGGAAAGCGTAACAGACAGACAGACAGACAGACAGACAGACAGACAGAGTTACTTTCGCATTTATAATATTAGTTTGGATTTATAGTAGCCATACACCATCCTGCCTATCGACGATCGATTTGACGCTTGCAATTGTTTCAAATTGCAATTGTTTAAAAATGCCAATTTGATGGCATGACATACCAATTTGATAGGTCTTCAAACCGATTTGACACAACGTCAAATCGGCAGCAGTGATGCATTTGGCTATTATTCGGTGATGACAGCTACAATTTGATAAATTTGTAGCTATCGGTCACCGAATAATAGCTAGATCTAGCTATAAAGATGCTAAGTTGGCATCGCTGCTGCAGATTTGAAGTTGTGTCAAATCGATCGTACGATAGGCAGTATGGTGTATGGTGTATATGGACGAACTGCCAATTTGAAACAATTGCAAGCGTCAAATCGATCGTTCGATAGGCAGGATGGTGTATGGCTACCATTAGGGATACCGAGGAATAGAGTGAAAAGCTCCTCGTAACTCTATTGAAAAGACAGAACACGACGGCCATGAAACGACCAGACATGACCCCGTCTGTCTGGTGTTTGTTGTTTGACAACTGTGCGACAATGACGGATGTCACAGTATGATTGTCATCATTTAAGCGAGCTTGCTGATAAAGCGATGCGATGCCATCCGACTTTCAACTACAAGTGAAAATCATCTCTACAACTACGACATATAACATAAAACGTGCGATTATCTACGGGTAGATGAAAAACAAAACACGCTCGCCACGATGACGTACAGTTAGTCGAATTGCATCATTATATCGTAGGAGCAAGGATGATTTTCATTTTCAGTTACTAGAAATTGCAAGCTCGCTAACTGTTTATGAAACAAGATTAATAATTATTATTAAGAAAACGGAATAACTTAATCTACCAACCAACTGTTCAATAGCAAAGGCTGGATTATAATATTTTTCTGTAAAAGGGTTGTATTATGTGTTTTAATATAAGGGCCACGTGTAAGTATGAATTTCAAATTTTGTTTATTTTATTTGATGTCTTGTTATTTTAGAGAACCTTTTTGCTGTGTGCTCATATTAATATTTTAGATATTTTGTGCTAATTAGGTATTTTTGTAAAAGGTGGGTTGAAAAGTGGTTCGTGTACTTTATACAGTACACATAAATATAATATATTATGGATCATTACAAAGGTAAGTATATGCTAATTCGCTTTTATTGCTTTAGGTACATATATTTTTCTTCTGGGCATACTAAGTGGATTATGACCCAATCTCTCTCCCAGAGATAGAAGTCGTGTCTACCAGCAATATGAATATTAGACACAGATTGGTTTTTGGCATATATTACTAAAAGTTCTTTCAGTTTTTCTAAAAACGTTTTATACAATATACACAGAAAACAACATCATGAGTAAATTATACTTTCTATTTTTTAGAAAACGTTGCCCCATACTAGGATGTCTTCCTGTGCGTTTTTAAACTCAAACAGACCAACTTCTAGACCCCAATTACTACTTGCATATCATAAAAATAATATATCTGTTCAGGAAACGAACCATGAGACACGCAGTCAAATGCTCAACCACCGCACCTACCGCGCCATCATTGTTTTTTTAAATATGTAAGTGCGAACAAGAGAGAGGTTTAATAAATATATCATTTTCATTGATTTCCACTTCGTAATAGTGTTTGTATTCATTAATGGTCATAGTCACTATTTCATACAAGCAAGAGAAACAGAAGTTAAAAAAAAAAAAATGACGGGTTGCACTCCGGGAGTGCCGGCAGAAGTGAAAACTTGATTATTAACGTTGAGCATGTTTGATATTTTGGAATGGTTACGGAAAAAGAGGGGTCTTACCGCCGGTTTATACGGTATACGGGAAAATAATCGCCGTGAGTACCTGGCCTTACAGTTCATAGTTTTTTTTCTAAATTATATCGCAACGTGTCGAGGAGGTTTAGTACTTAATACACCACATGACACTGGCATGCTAACAGTGCTATCGACTCGGTTGCCAAAAACAAAGAAAATTAAAAAAGCTTCTCAACATGTTACCCGATGTCAAAAATGGCGGCTGCGATCTGTCTGGTCAGAAAATCATTAGAAATGTACAAAATACTCGACAATCCGAATTTTGCGGATATATGTTGTCGACTCGAAATCTTTATTTTTTAATGTTTTATTAATCAGGCAAGCTTTCGATCGAGTCTACCGTAGCCCTGCACGAAATTATTAATATAGATAAAAATTTGAATGACGTCTTACTCATTTTCGATCAGGGTCACGTGACCCTGACGCGAGTTTTGGTCACGTGACCCTGACGCGAGTTTTGGTCACGTGACCCTGACGCGAGTTTTAAATTTTTTACCCATTACAGAAAAAGTGTACAACGCCGCTAAAGAAGTTTTCACTTCAATAAGTGTTATTATTAAGAACATAAGTGGATAACTTTTACACTCCAACATTATTTTTTGTTTATGCGAAACCCGATACACCTGTCCAATATTTTTATTACCTAACCGTACGATGATTGTATTGTATTTAACTGGTAATAAAATGTAATTAAATATTTTTGAAAAAAATATATAACATGGTGTAAAAACTATTGGAATCAAATCAGTTACTGATTCTGAACCAACTATATTCAGGTTTCGCATATACTAAAAATAATGATGTATGTGAAAAAGATAGAATCTATTATTTCATGAAGGTATTAAGTAAACTTAGTCCCCTCCTCAAAAGAAAAATTACAGGTACTTAAAGTTAAAAACCTGCCGATCGTCGACTATTCCATTACTCCTAAACTCCGTAATCTCCTAAGATTGAGGTCGAAACACCACTTAATTTATAACGGCAAAACATTAACGATAATGTTCGGACGATGCTCGTAAAAAATTACTTTATCGCTTCTCTGAGGCGTTCGTTATTAACTCGAATTAACAATTTGCAGCGCGATTCCGTACATCTGTACTCTGTAGTTAATAACTTTATCGTTCAATAATAACGTTCTTCGGGAGTAAAAAGCCTTAATGTGTATATAAAGACGACGCTGTTTAGGTGACTAACAAACCGCTGCGTCGTACTAAAGTTTACAGTCGAAACTCAATTAAAATTCGGCAATTTTGTTGGTCGGGACGAAATTAAATCGGAGTTACGTGAAGCCGGTCTGTCGCCCGGCAATGTGACGTACAACGGGGCGTAGGCGGTACAGTAATACTACGACTTCAATGTTGACGGTAAATAATTTGGTGTATATTGCTTTTGGGTTTGTTGATTCACGGAATTAGATTTTCATTTTGATGCTTTAAAGTGTTTACTTAATGACCTGCGTTGATAATACTTTGAGTTACATGAGCTATACAAATACACAAAAAAAAACGTGATCAGAAAGATCTGATCACGTTTTTTTTGTGTATTTGTATAGCTCATGTATCGTCATGTATTGACTGTGCAAGAAGGTCTTGCAGAGTCCGTTTAAAATACTGAAAACATTGTAATATGTTCTAAAATAAAATAAAAAAATAGAAGACTAAAGCCTCATTTAGACGGAGCAAGATCTCGCATGCGAGTTTCACTACATTGCGGTATTTGTTTGATCAACTGAATTCGTTGTACCTATAAAGTCCGCAATGTAACACAAATCGCGTGCGAGTTCTTGCATCGTCTAAATGAGGCTTAAGAGATAACTGATATTACCAAGCTTTAATATTCGTAGGTTTTTATAATAAAGCTATGTGAGTATATGGGGTGACTGGAAAAAAAAATCAGCTGTTCAGTACTTTTATGTTTGCCTAATGTACTGAACAGCTATATTTTTTTTTCAGGATTTCGGCTTTGCTCCCAAAATAAAAATTGTTTGTTATCATGAGCACAATCACGTGTTTAAGTATCGTACACTAATTGCCAGACACCCTATTTGTAGTTGTGCTTAAATTACTGATTTTTAAATAAATACGTATCAAATACCAGAATTACGTGTAAGTTACTAGTCTCTAAAACTTGGTTTAACGCAAAGGAAAACAGAAAACACAACATACTATGGAATATAAATTTTATGCCTGCGCAGAGTTACCTCACAAACTACACAACAACATAATATTCAATTCAATCGAAAGCAATAATAAATAAGAGACAGAAAAAAGGTAGAAAAAGTAATTCATCAAAAAGATACCATTAACAACGACAAGTTAAGTTTTCTGAGTCCCCTACTTAGCAGTTCCACGTGGCTATTTATATGGGTGGTTCACTAAACCCTGGTGAGAAGGAAGGAGGTAGTGTATGACCGAAGTTCGATTTGTGGCCGGAGCCGAAGTCGATTAAGGCTCTCGACACAACCTTATGCCTTAGCCAAAGGTCATAAGAAACAATAATGTCACTTACCGGATATCCTCCGTGATTGTTTATTATTTTGAGCTTCCAATATAATGGAACCTAAAATAAATATCCCGTAACTGAAATAAAAATTCGTAACTAATTTAGTGCGGAAGCTTAAAACAATACTTAGAAATTGTCTGTTAAAAATTGACTAAAAATGAACACAAAAATATATAATTTCTAAATATTTTGGAATTCTAAGTTTATGTTGATTGTAAATAATTTTAAATTAAAAATATGTTTAAAATTACCTTCATACTTGACAGAAATATACACTTCAAATAATAAACAGATATTTATTTTTATTTATTTACTTAAATTAATACAAACGTAAGTTTTCCTTCAAAATTTCGACCAGTACAGGCCGAAGCCGAAAGTGATCAAAGCCGAAGCCGAAGAAATAGTCGGACACTAGTACGAGGGTAGGTAACACGTAAATAATTCAATGACTACCCGCATTTGTTATGATGATAGCGAGTGTGTATATCGGTGGCCTAAGAGAGGCAGACTTAATAGGGGCGAGGTATTTTTAGCTTATTTACTGTTTGTTTTAGTTATAAATACCTTTTTTAGTGTGTTTAAGAAGTTGGGAAAATTTATAATAATTCGCGATTCTTTTTTTGAAATTCTCAACTGAATTCCATAGTTTAATAAAAAAACAACATTTTCTTTAGTAAGATTGGCAGACTCTAGAAATATTTTTACACATTTTTCAGAAGCTTTGCATTTAGTTTTATAGTGATTTATGCCAAATTCCCCTATTGCTGCAAAGGGAAAGGCTTTACAGAAATGTGTTTTTTTTATTATCATTAAATAAAATACAGATTTCTGTAGAGCTCCTAATTTTGTACCATAAACTTCCTCCATCAATACGATTGCAAATGAATAAGAAGACAAGTTTCTTCAAGCACTAGCTCTCGTTTCAATCAATAATGCACCTAATAGCCCCATCAATACGCCTGAAATTTGTATAACAACATGAAGCACTGACCTTTGCTCGCGCCGTCGGGTCCGCGAAGTATGGAACACTCTTCTATTGTGCCAAACGGTGTGAAGAGTTGGCGGACATCCTCCTCAGTCTGCTGTTTGCTGAGCATGCCCACGAACAGCTTCCGATCTGTGATGAGAAACAAAAACTTAGAACCTTCACTTTGAACAGATAAATGGCTTTCCGTTGCTAGTATTATTGGAAGTGAATTGTCAGATTTTTGAGCGTCGAAAGTCGATAATGTTTTTCTCCATTTAACAGTTCATATCAAACAATCATTCTTTTCAAACACACTACGCAGCACGCTTCACAATAACACTTTAAATACAACTATGATTGAATGATTCAAACATTTTGCTACGCTGGCTTACGCGGTGCTACGGCGTAGGCGCTGCTACGACGGGCCTACGCTTTGCTACGACACTCGACGTTCAAACTCAAACAATTTCAAATTAGACTTGAGAACTTTATCAAAGTAGTAACTAGCAACAGAACGCAGTCAAACAAAGAGGCACACCACAGTAAGCCTAGCGGTGGTGCGTGGAGCGGCGGGCTTAAACTGGACTTCGGTGCCAATGGACCTGGTTCTCAAGTAGCGATCGGGCGAGTGCAGGCCTCATCGACAGGGCGCTGAAGCGCGTTACATTTGGACAGTGGCGCGCGTACACAACGCCACATTTATCCCGTGTCCTAATCAAAGCGATCAGATGTGCCAATACGTGACTACCGTGTTCATAAGCCTCTCATTTCTTCGGAAAACTAGAAGTCATCGTCTATCGTCACGACTACACGTTCTGGTTATGCAACGATCGCTTTGGTTAGAACGCGGCCATAGTGGCACCGCAGTCGCGCGACAGTTTCCCGCTAGCACCACGGTACCTATTAATTTTGTATGGAAAAACAGCTTATTATTTTTTTAATAGTTCAAGTTTGAATAAACTGTTTTTCTGTTTGATAACAATGCATTTCAAATCAATGAGTATGGGACGTAAATGCGCATACTTCGATTATAATCCACAGGTAAAAAAAGGAATCTTTTAAAAATATCAATTGAGAAATTATTATTTTCAGAGGTAAATTATTTGGAATATTCCATAAAAGTATGAGCATTTACGAGCTGGTTGTAGCGCCGTGTGCGCGCGCACTAAGTTGCTACTGTTGTCAATGTTAAGTCAAGAAAGAGACAGCCTACAGAGAGTTTAAAATTTTGAGGTGCATCGAGAAATTCATCAGAAACATATTAACAAATACTATTTCGATGTTTTGATATCAAACTTTTTTTTCAAGATTAGTAAAAATTTACATTTTAGTAAAATTTAAATACTCTAAAATAGTTGAAATGGAAGATGAATGAGTTCGTACTAGACATGAAGTTATGAGACACACAATTTATGATAAACAAGTAATAGAATTTTGTAAACAGATGCAGATTTATAACAGATGAAAACTAAAGATATCTGGCATGTCGTCATCTGTATTTGTAATGATGGAATTTTCGTTTGTGACGATCATGATCAATGACCAAATAGATCGTACATAAAATTAATTTCTGGATGCACATAGTAAAGGTATTCCATATTTCCTTCCAAATCAGCGCCCTATCACAGCGTGACGAGTGAGCCGCCACTACACGCGCCCGCTCCCATCACCTGCATCACCATATCACATGTGACGTCATCACATATCACCATACCCTATCACATGTGATGGAACAACAACAGCTCTATGATAACACATAACACACAGTTTTAGTTAATGAAATACAACGAACAAAATTCAAATTCAGGTCAACACAAAAATTAGCACATTACACTAAAACGTTGCAATGGTGAATCAACGAGGGTCCCGTAGATTATTAGGGGTCACACATCGATTAGGTGCTACGGAACCCTCTGGGGCTTTGTTACTTTAAGACTTCTGTGTGAGCATAGAAGTTCGCGGCACCCAATTGTTTTCTTCTTTCCTTTTTTAAATGAGCGGCATAAATTTTGGGCGTCATAAGGCTCTTTACAGAAATCGACGTTCAATACAATAGAACTTTTGTAATAAAAATTAATGACATAATAACATAAATCCACACTAATTACGCATCGAAATGAATACGAAAACAGAAAAAATAAAATAGTTTTTACAGCACGACGATAACTAATGGTGCAGAGTGAGGGTTTGCGTTCCACGTCTAATCTTTTAGTTAACAGTCGAGTTTGCCTTGACGAGAAACCAATTTTCAGGGAGAAAGAACGTTTTTACTTCAAACACTTTCATTAAAAAATGGAATATTCCATTTTTTTTTTCGAACATTATCGGTACCATAAAGTTACGATTGTACAGAATAAGATGTAGTCAAACCCAGCGGACTGAACTGCGGAAATCAGACTTTGACAAATAATATACAGGTATATCTGTCAAAGTACGATGTCTGCAAAATCTAGTAAGGTTTAGAAGAGACAAGGCGTACTCGGCAAGGTTAGACGTGGACATTCGCTCACTGCGCGCGCTATTTGACAGACAGTGACAACAGTACAGCCTAGGGCACGCACAACAAACGCTACCTGTGTCCGCCTATGCGCGCCGCCTCCCTTCGCCCCCTGGAACACAAAAACATGCTACACACGCTTACTCCACCGCTCCACATTGTTTCTGAGGAATACGAGTCACCAACTGTTTGTGTGTGTCAGTTGAAATGTTTGTAAACGCACACACGATATTCCTAGTTTAAAAAAAAAGTCAGGTAAATAACCGTCGAAATTGGCTCTTAATCTTTATAATTTTCCTTAATAATTTGCAGATGAAAAGGGCCTGTGTGTGTGTGTTGATAATTATATTCTAAAAATCATTTTTAAAAAATAAAATTATTATTTAAAAGGGTGGCTATTGTCTGCCTTTGTATTTCAAGACAATGCTGGTTTAAAGTCAAATATAGTCTCTTTAGTATAAAAATAAAATATGTTTATCTTTGTTTTTAAATTATCAATCAGTAGAAGATTAGGATTAAATACGGGTGACTAAAGTTCTTAAGTTTTGAAATTAATTAACGATTATTCAATCAACTACGTAATCAAATATTATTAGCAGTTTGACAGTTTTTTTATAATAACATATAGTAATTCAATAATTTGTCTTATTTCTCTAATTGATTGCATAAAATCGATATTTTCTTTTTCCTAAAGCAAGACAATTTTAAAACATGACACACACATGATCTAACAAAAAACAAAACAAAATACACAAAAATCAATATGGCGTGCTGTTTCGTGCGAAACAAACATACTCAACTACATACAAACAGCAAATTAAAATACAACAAGCTCGTATCATGGAAGAGTCATGTCTATAGTTTTCTTGCTATAGGTACCTATAGCCCTTCATCATTGTCTGCCTAGCCTTTAAAACCCTGGTTTCCAGTCTAACTGTACCCTTATCACGAGTTTTCACTATTTTACTTTACAACGTCTTTCCAGTGTTTACAGCGTTTCTTGTATGGAAAAATAGAACAGCGCCTCTGGTGTGCGAAGAAGGAACTAATTTATTCCTTGAAATTTGTCAATTTGAAAATGTCAAAGTTCCAGTTTACTTTACGTCAGAATAACTGAAAACTCATGATAAGTCCTCTGAATATCAATATTTTACATGGGGCGACTGCCTGTCAGTACCCTTAGCACTAGTATTCAGTATTTGAGACGTAAAGTAAACTGGAACTTTGACAATTTGAAATTGACAATTTTCAAGGAAAAAATTAGTTCCATCTTCGCACACCAGAGGCGCTGTTCCAATTTTTTCATACAAGAAATGCTGTAAATACTGGAAAGACGCTGTAAATTAAAATAGTGAAAACTCGTGCTAAGGGAACTGTACCCCTATCTTACCCCTTACTGGTTGCCATAGATACCTAAGCCGTATTTAAAAAATACGTAGGTCATCATCTGCTTAGAAAGTTTCCTTCTATATTTGAATCAGATTCCTGATAACTATAAAATGAAAAAAAAAATGTTACTAGACTGGAACATAAAGATACTATTCATACTTGAAATTCACAAGGCTTTTTGTAGGTAACACATCATTTCATGGTATTAGTTGTTACATTTTTGCTTCTGACAGCAAGGACGAACCGGTTTACGTACTTTCCGAGACACAGAGTGGTACTCGGTATGCACAAAATACAGGACTACCTATTTTTTTGCTTTATACAGTCTTATGAAGCAGACTTAATGTTTATTTTCTTCTCATATCTCTTAGTACTTTAGCTAACCCAAACTCACTTTAAAAACACAGTATTCTAGTTCGAATCGAAATTAAACTGTAAAAATACTATTGAAATCTTTTCCTAGTTAGAATCTCTTTGTCGGACAAAATTAAACGCTAACATTTTCTAGTAGGTGCTGTAATTGCAATGAGGAAAACTGAAATGTTACTTTTAAAAAACGGAATGTATAAAAAAGGAATTGCATTGTTTAATTTTAGTTTTAATTTTACTACTAAAACATTAATATTACCAACTATAATGTTTAAAATGCGATACTTTGCGAGGACGAATATGTATGTTTGTGGCTCCTTCATGCTTAAATAACTAAACGTATTTGGATGAAATATGGTGACAGAAACCCTGGGTTAACACAAAGTGTAGTTTTAATCCACAAAAGATAGTTTCATATGTAAAATAATGGCAACTAAAAATACTTCTTCACTGATCTGATGCTGTGCCCAAGAGACTGGTGGCGTTGCCACATTGCGTAGCAAGTTTAGCCTTTCGCCATGGTAAAAGCTATCTATATTATTGCACATAATTATATCCCAAAATCCAACAAACCACCCCCGTGCAACAACACCAAAACAACAATTAGCCATCTTTAGTCCAACAAACAGGTACAAAACTAAAGGGCACGGAGCGCCAAGAGTTGGCAAACAATGCACAGTTCCACAATTTCCACGTTTCGTACAGTCTCGCCCTAAACATTGTTCCGAATATTTGTGCCGGTGGGGAGCGGTCATTAAATTCAGATTTATAAGCGGCAGCCGGATATCTCTCCCGTGCGACGCTGCTAATGACCACGTAAATTGAGATAATTTCACACTGGACTTGATAATAAGGCTGCGGACATACGCACTAGATTTGATATGTGGGGGGAAGATTAGGATGGTTTATGTATGAGGTGCAGAAATTTTCTTTTTGCAGTGGAAATTTTGTTAATTCGCCAGTGAGTGATTGAGTTTCAACGGTTACCTAAAAGTTTTTAACAAATACATATTTCCTAGGCAGACAGTTTTCCATAACAACAGATAACCTGTTATTATTTAGATTTAAAACGGGATATTTACCATGTTTACTATTTGTTTTGAGTTTCCGATATTTCGGCACTGTTGCAAGCGCCATGAACACGGATGAACTGAAGAAATTGCGGGTGGATGTTTATGAGCAGACAAAACGGTCTACCCTCCTTCTCGCTCGTTTTTTGCGTTCGACACCACTACTATTGTTACTCGTCTCACTCACAACACGATTTTGTTCCCGACACACAAAACTCAAAATCCGAAATATCGAAAACTCAAAACAAATAGTAAACATGGTAAATATCCTGTTTTAAATCTAAATAATAGTTGTTGTGACCATGTCAGTCTAAAAACAGATAACCTGTTGTTCCCTAAATCCCTTTTTCATACAATTTATCTCTAAGTACAATCGAAAAAGTTGAATCATGATCCATTTTGACAATAAATCGTTTGAATCCTTCAAAATAACAAAGATCAAAGTCGTTACAATGGATGTTTACGTAAATGTGGACCTAATTGTATGAAAATGTCTGTAAGAAAATAAGCTTATGGTGGGTCATAATTCAACTTTGCCGATTGTACATTTATCAATTTACTGATTTATTATGTCATGTATCTTACAAAATGTTAATACTTACTATTCTATTTCAACTATGCTACGGCAACTCTACATTTATTTAAGAGTACCTTTTCTGAACTGTAACAAAATAATAACCCTTTAAATGACCACCTTTATACCCGCAGACTTAAGAGACTAGAAATGACCCTCAGAATAAATCTCTCATATATAATCCCCGAATTAATTTGGAAACATATTCATATGTCTCAGAGGATTAAGTTAGCTGAGATTCTTAAACACAGGTCAAAAGTATTAGAGATTCAGCCCCTACCTGCTCCTCGAATAAATTATTACAAAAGGGTTTAGACTGGAATTTGCTTTTCATTAGGGTTATATTAAAATCTTTATATTTACATAGTAAAAACGAAGTCGTTTAAGTCTGTCTGTTCGCGCATAACTTCCGAACGATTGTATCAACTTGGAAAATTCTTGTTGTGTTTGCTATAATCAGGTTTTAATGTAAGGAAATTTCCGGAAAATCCACCGGGTAAGTTGAAAATTAGAACCTGTTCGAACTTCGAAGCTGGGGCAGGCCGCTAGTTTCAATTAAAATTAGAAGGTGTACTTTGTGGAATATTTTAACTTTTTTTGTAATGCATACTATCTGTGGGTTAGTAAGTATTTAATTTTAATATCATAATAAAACGTGAAGGTAACTATTAAATAGGTTCTTATTCGTACATTAACACGTTACCATTCACTAAGCTATCCTCATCAGCAGCCGTAAGAAGTCCACTGCAGAACGGCAAATTCGCTTCTAAGATCCATTGTGTTACCAGTGACTCACAATGCAGTTGAACCTACTAGTCGGAGGCCTGCGCTGTGAAATTTTCTTCTCTATTGGCTATCAGTTCTACGAGTGATATACCAAACCCATTGCAACCTCAACATACAATAAATAAGACTCTGGTTCCTAAATCCAAATATTCGTTTCGTATAACGTCACGCAAAGAAACTTCGAGACTAGCTTTTTCTACAGTTTGATGAAGTATTTACTAAGTAACTTTATAAAATACAAAACAAAACTCATAGCACACCAATACACTCGAAACAAGTTCATTTCAAGCGTAAAATCCATTCTTAATATCCAAATACCACCTAATTGGTGCACATCGGTTTTGAGTACCAAAATAATCCCACTTCTCTTTGCGAAACATTTCAAGTGCTTTTATGAGCAATAATAATATTCAGCATTCGTTTAAATTACCTGAACTGCGTATAAGTACGGCAAAAATATGAATACGTTATCGGAAAATTAATTGCTCGTGAAATACGTGATGGCAACGTTGAGATTTTTCACTCTGTAAAAGGGAAAAGCTAAAGAGGTCATAATCGACTTTATTTCAATTAGTATAGGTTCCAAATATCATAATTATTCAATAAAAATTTGAAATACTTTTTGATCTCGATTTTGATCCTGACTTTATGTACGTAGTACAATCACGCACATTAATAAGATGTATTTTTATTTATTTTTCTGTAAAATTACGTTCTACTCGTATAAACACGCTCATTTGAATTTATGCCCATGAATGTACGTACTAGGAAAGTACTTGAGCGAGCTAATTAGGCAGAGAATTCTGTAAATCTGTTACGAGTAGCCTTTGCAAGCTTACGGTATACACTTGATGCTTAGGAGATCGTGTATTGGGTGCTATGAGCTAGTTTTTTTTTTATTTTATTAGTAGAGGTTTTGTAAGGGTCACATCAAATAAATAGAGTGTGCGAGTGGGACAGTCATAAAAGAAGAAAATAAAGTAAAAGAAAGAATTAGCCCAAATAGACGGGTTTGAAAGGAATAAGGGGAGGACTTTGACTTTGAGTAGAGCACAAACTAGGCTACTGAAAATTAATCAATAAAACTTAAAATCGGTAGTGAGATAGGTCAAATAAAATGTAAAAATTTAAAAATGCCATTTCTCCATTGAGTTTCAGTCGATACCCAGTCTTACCTAATGCTTGTAAAATATTAACTGTCTAAAATTCACGCAAGAATATTATTGAGATAGCTTACCTTCACTACTGTAAGTACAATCTTTTCATTTACAAAGCAAATTAAACCTGGTACAACTGAAAACATGTATCAATTGCCATACAAAATCTACACCGCCCAAATAGTATATCCTTGCAATAGCTTAGATCTTTTTCTGGAAGCCTTCCCTAGCCGTGCCGTAACCGTCCCGTATCCGCGTCGGTCCCACACCGTCCGGCACCCGCAATGCTCCTCATTAAGCACTAATACTGCTATAGTGCAGAGGCCCTTAACGCTGCGATAAATAAACTAATTATACGCTCAATGGCCACCAATTTGTACTGGGAATTGATTGGTTATTATATAAACATATGTTTACATGTCTGTGTATATAAATCTGTGGTTATGTAAGGTGGTTACGCTGTTCTGACTTTGTGTTGTTGGATTATGTTATGTTTGGCTAGGTTTAGATATATATGTATATAATGCTTGTTATGTAACTTGTGGTTTTAACGCTAAACATATAACTAGATGTAAATACTTCCTGTTTACTTTGTTGCAAATGGTGGCTTTGGATGATATTATTATGTCTCATGATCAACATAATAATGTCAGACGCTAGGACGTCTATAGCTGGACGTAAATCGTATATATAATATATATATACGATTTATGTTCAGCTATTTCCAATAGGTTTGGTCGGCGGGCCTCCCATTTAGATTTCTATACGACAAGTAGGTAGAGGCTATGACTCTTTGAAGATAATTATATTTTGACTGAAAGTTACGATGTTCTGTTTTGACATTAAAGTATAAAATAAATGTACTTTCAAAACGGAAAACAAATCTTATCTAACTTCTTACTAATGTTACAAAAAGGAAAGTTAAATTAATGTTTTTTAAGTCTTTCATATAAAAAAACTAAAGGTACGGATTTTAATGGGTACACAGATACTTTATGGTTAGTTAGATAGACATAAGATACTTTAGTCCTGAGGTCTTATCACAAGATTTCTGTATTTTACAACATACATGGAATATTTACAGCATTTCAGGAAAAAATAAAATTAAAAGCGGCTCTAATGTACAAACGAGGAACTAATTTTCTCCATCAAATATAACGTCTTTATCAAAGTTCCCCTTTTAATTTACGTCACAAAAACGCGAAAAGTTTAGGGCCTCTAGTATTATGTTCATGTGAGATAATTTTTGGTTTAAAAGTCGCTGGCAACAGTACCTACATGTAATAGTAGACATTTTTTTTGCGAATATTAAGTCCCTAAAATTGTGCCAAGGACACTAAAATTAAGGGCAGCAGACAAGGAGCTAGGTTTATTGGTAAATTCTTGGAGTCTCTACACTCAGTCAATAAGTTATTGGACCTAAACATTCTAGGAATTCCTGAAGTTTATGAATCTTGAGACTTAGGACTATTGAAAGATGTAGATTGCTTGATATTCGATCTAAAGTTTGATGAACGAAACGATTAGATAACATTATAATAGCGTCTCATGGCTTTAAATTTGAATTAATTAAAACTTTAATTAAGTATGCAGACATACAAATATATATTATCAAATGAGTTCTGGGTGGAGCAAAAAGAACAGTCCGACTTGACTGGCTAAAAACTAAGCTGCTCCTTCTTCTGCTCTTTGCGCCCCAGGACCGCGGAAAAACTTAAAAGACAGTTCCGTGACCCTGACAGGCATTTGGCCTTATCAGACTCCGTTAGTTAGCTGATAGCTCCCAAAGGCGCGCATTGTACACCAGCACACGACACGCCATCACCTGGTCCTTGATTGGACGCCGAGCTGACCTATACTAAACCTTACAGTTACACATTCCATACCATATGATTCTTTTCCTCCAACAATTTACCAAAAGTGCACAAATCTAATTTCGTAAGTACACTCCAAGCTCCATAAAAACTCACGTTGCCTTTTGCCTCGATGCCTCGCACTTTTTCTGCGTAATGCCTCGTCCCCAATCAATCATAACAACATATTGTTTGCTTGCAAGGGATAACGTTTCCGTTCTAACGTGGATTTATGAGGGGTAGCCATATTATTGATAGGTTTCATGCAACATTAGCGCCTTGATTGGTAGCCGTTCGTGTTTTATTTTTAGAGGCGCGGGAATTGATCGGGGTTGCATAGAAAGAGGTTTGGGGTGTTTTGAATTGGCAGTACTATTCTTTTTAGATAATTTTATCTTGACCTATCGTTTGGTGTTCTATTGGACATAATTTGATATTGTGTTCGTTGATAAGTGGCTTGATATCATCTCAAATAGTAGCTTATGGACGCATGCACAAAGGTACAAACTGCGTGGTGCAGAACCTGCGACTTTTTCGCGTCATTGTTGAGGGTATGAAGAAAGTACGAAGGCGCATTTTTTCGAAAGTTAAAGAGTTATAAATCGATTAAAATAGTTTCGATGAAATATGTTATACACCGTCAGCTGTCCGCACAATGATCCTTCAAGAACTGGCTCATCCGCATCGGCGGACGAAACACAGACGGGCTTTTACGATATTTTTGTATGTACACGTCTTTTGTCGAAAGATAGCCTTTTTTTATTATTCTTTATCTATAATATTTCTGAAAGCTACTAAATTAAAACTACAGGTGACAGTCGAAACCACTCAGTTTTTACGACCATCAAAATTTTTATGTGCCATAAAATATTTTATCAACCGAACCTAGACTACAAAAAAATCCTTTATTTTATAATCTATCTATGCGCATTCACCCTCCCTATAATATAGCAATTAAAGGACCCTTAACTTTAAGTTTTAAGCAAATTCGATCCCAAATTGCTGGTAGGTAGCTTAAAACTGTTGAAGCGAATATTTCAATGTTCAGTTGATTCCATTAATTAGGCATGCTGTACTCTCCATCGAGCCAAGTTGAATAGCCAATTACATTGATAATTGGAGGTCGCGCAGGTGTCTTCACGACAAAGACGGAAGGGGAGTGGTGCGAGGCAGAAGATGGACGAGGGAGTGGAGTGAATTTAGAAGGGTAGATGTAAAGCAGTGGCGTTAAGTTTTCGCTACTTGATTATTATTTTTATGTTATTTAAAGTAGTAGTACGAACATTACAAAAATAAGTCATGAGTGCATAGATTATTTCTATGCAAGTGTACTTTACCGTCGACCACATTATTGCTTATCATCAGGCGATACAGTGGCTCAATGCAAACGTATCGTTAAACTAGACTAATTTTATAAAAGACATTCTAATGGTCAAGAACTGGGTAGGTACAGGACTTCTTGTTGTTTAATACAACAAGAAGTCCTGTAAGCAGAAAGAAAAAGAGCTGTGAAGGAAATATTTAAAATGATTTCAAATACCTAATAGAGATAAGTTGTCATGTCTCTATGTTCCACAAGTATAATTCTATCCTAACCAGTTGGTATCAGTAAATAGAGAAAGATATTTCTCGGTTTGTCCCAAAACTTTTTATGTATTTTAAAATAGTCCACAATAAAAATAAAACAAAATAAACTCGCCACAACCTTACAACTTGGCACACCAATTTTGTGTGACGAATTCCCGAAGTTTGATTCTATTTAGTTTATGTGAAAGTTATATAGCTTGTTTACGGCGAGGGGGCGCCAGTGGCGTGCAGTTACTACGTGCTAAAACACTTGAGACTATCTAGGTTAGCACAGGCGCTAGCTTGACAACTATGAGGTAAAACATCTTAGAGCTATTAGAAGTTGGAATGTGGTTGTATTTTTGGTTGTTTAATATTATACAACTTGCTGGATTTACTATTGACTCTGTATTTTGTTATACTGGCGATTTAGTATTTCTTTTCTTATGATGGAGTGATCTTTTTCTAAAAAATTATCAAGCTTTTAATTTACGACAAAATGTACCTAGTGCACGTCAGCGTCATTGTTCGAATAAAGTACCGGCAAAATTTTGTATCCAAATTCCGCTTTCCTGTCAGTTTATAGTTCCTAAACAGCGTAAAATATTAAACCATATTAAATGCAGTTCCAAGCCAATATTTTTTTAATATAGACATAATTTAGTTCGTATAAATTATCCAGTTTTTTTTAAAACAATTTTCTATTTTCTGTTAGTTTATAAATTCTAAATAAAATTGTTTCAATGGCAAACCACAATATAAAAGCTTTGAATGGCAACACTAATCGGAATAGACTGGGCGGCAGGAGACAGGTAGCGGGCCTGTCAACGGCAGACCTTGTTCCATGTAGCGTCATAGGCATGTACAATTGTACAGTGTACAGTACAGTGACAACAGACCGTGGCAAGAAGAGAGCTTAGTTAGAGTTTTGTAATGGATTCGTAAAAAATAGACAAATGTATGGTTAATTTTTTTTTTGCGTGGTAAAATCATCAAATGAGTCCTCCCACCCAAGGCAGGGCAGGAGGGACTGTCAGACTTATACTGACTAAAATCCACGGCGTCCTTCAATAGCTCTTTACGTTCCAAGGTCACGGTAGCTTCTGGCCCTCTAAGGGCCCCCCGTCATCGTGCTGACACTCTTTGAGGTGCTCGTAGAACACAACGCGCCGTCAACCCGGGCATGGTCCATGGTCGGAAAGCGAGTCGCCTATTACTCGCCGCTCGAAATGTATGGTTAATTAAGAAAACTTTAAGCTTAAGGATCAATCTAAAAAGTACACAGTATGGACAAAATGGTGGATTGCCTTTGTAATAACTATGCATCCGATCCGTGAGACTTGAGTTCTTTCGCACAATGTTATTTTTCTTGTTTGATACTGTGCCATGTGCCCAAAAGAATGTATTTTCTTATTTATATGTATAATGGACACTGATTTATTGTTAAAAGCTGTATTATTGCAATGATAAAATCGAAGTAAAAGACTGACGTTGTTGGCCTTTATATCCAACAAGTAACGTTTCAAAAAATGTGACCAAAATCGTTTACAACATACTCGTTTTTATAAGTAGTACAAATGGCCATCGGAAATTGTGTATCATTTTCCTGCCATTTCTACTTGAGACCGGCGCAACACGTTTTTTTCTTCAACTTTCCGCTATCAGATCACACGAAAACTGTGTGCATGCGATTTTTTAAATAACAAAGTTTCTATTATTTATTAGAAATTCTTCGGATGACAAATTCTTAGAGACGAATTGATGTGGACGCACTTACTACTAACATATAGGTATTTCGTACATTGTCAATGTGTGAGTAGACCCCTGTCTATGTCAGTAATAAACAAGCTTTCAACGAAGACTCTCGATTCATTATTTCTGTACGCGGTTACCCAAACAAAATAACGAGACCAAAACTATTTATTGACAGAAACCAAATCTCTATTTAAAGCTGACGGCGGATTACTACAACTTCACAAGAATCACTAAGGGCCTATTGTTTGATCTGTCGTCAAGTTAACTTTGAGTTAATATTCTAAAAATGTATTAACGAATGGATAACTACAGATCAAATAACTAGCGCTAACCACCGAATTTACTACCCGAGCACCTAAAATCAAGCCCGAGCTCAGCAAAAACTAAATCATAATTAATATTATCCCGTATCATAAACCGCATTACCGACCCATCTAGCCGTAGTAGCATCGCTAGAGTGTGGCTCAAAAGTGGCTTGAGCCACTAATCTGATAAAGCGGTGACGAAAATCGCTTTATAATAACTACAAAAAGGTGGCTCATTAGAGGTTTTAAGTTAACACGGCTCGTGTTAAGTTTTGTATTTATGAAGGGTTGTGAGTTTGGGTTTTCAGTTGTAAGTTACGAGTTATGTTTGGATTTATGTTTGAGTTGATTGTGATATATTTAAATTGTTTTTACATACTGTTTGAATAACGAACACAGCATAAATTAATTATCCAATTGATTGCAGTTGACCGAAATATGCAGTACTACAGACAGACTTATGCGGTTTGTTTTATACCATGTAAAGATAAAGAAGAAGCTTATGCATGCCACCTAATCTAACCAAGAGTCCACCTGTCAATTTTCCATAAATATTTGTCGTATTTAAATTATCTAAAATATCGCAGCAACATCGAATCAATAATTTGTAAACCATAACTTCAAAACCACGTTTTTGACCATAACCACAGGTACTATCAAGCTTATCGACTTTTGATCACCACAGTACATACTAACCCTACAGTTAAAACGTACCATTTCGCGTGAAATTAATTGCATTGGCTCAATTTGGTCCGACCAGATCAAACCGGTGGAAACCAGCGGAAAGCGGACACCACCAATTATGACTATTAAACTTAACCACCGTGTGTCCGTTTCTGACATTTGACGGTTGCCATGTTAATAAATTGCGTAGATAATGTTTATTTGAAAAAATCTGATGTTCTGGATTATGCGGTAGAAAAACAAGAATTATGTTTATTTTGTTTTTTTTTTTTTGGAACGAAGTTCCTTATCGCGCGTTGTGAAGGGGGCTAGACGGAAAAAAATCTTACGAAAAGTTGTCACGACACTTTTTGGAACGAAGTTCCTTATCGCGCGTTGCGAAAGGGTGCTAGAGCTCAAAGAGTGGAGCGGAGCGGATTAGAGCGGAGCGGAGCGGATTGGAGCGGAGCGGATTGGAGCGGAGTGGAGTGGAGTGGAGTGGAGTGGAGTGGAGTCGCGACGATTATTTTTGTTGAGTGTATACAGTAACTTCGTTCCATCCGGGTGTCCCTTGACACCTCTCAAGTTTTTTATTTGCTATGAGGTTTGCTCTTGACGTCAAACGCGAGCTGATCTAGAAGGAACTGGAACTCCTGCGCACCGACGGAATACAGTAAAAATTGGCGCCGGACTGACAGGCGTAAGGCGGCTTGGTGAGGGCTATCACCGTCATTGCAAGTTACTGGTACCCTGTGGTATCGGAGAGCAGTGGTGGCCCAGTGGTATCGGTCCCGACTTACGAGTTGTAGGTCGTGAGTTCGAACCCCGCCAGGCGCATTACTTTGTGTAATTTATTTCATCACCACTGCTCCCAAAACGGTGAAGGAAAACATCGTGAGGAAACCGGCATGTCCTAGAACCAAAAATTCGAAGACATGTGACATCTACCAACCCGCACTGGGCCCGCGTGGTGGATTATGGCCCACTCCCTCTCACAGAGAGGAGGCCTGTGTCCCAGCAGTGGGAACATTATAGGCTGATGATGATGATGATGATGATGTGGTATCATGTGTTGGCCTGGGTAGACTGCTAGAAGGTGAATCCCACTTACCCCAGATGTTTATGTTTGTAGGTTAATAAACAAATAATACAGTATCACTCATTTAGTGAAAAGGTAAGACAGGAAGTTTGTTACTCGATCATGCAGAAATTATAATATTGTACGAACTTAGTTTATAACCAGAACCCATGTAATACTTTTTTTTCAGGTGTTGATGTATCCATGGGAAAATTATTGCCGAATTTCACGAATGCAATGACACGGGCATAAGCTAGTCTAGCATACAGAAATGAAAGTAAAAATGTGTGTAACGTCTTTATTAGAGAGTGAAGACGATATTTACGTGACGATGATGACTTATAGTCTGTATACCTACTTGTATAGAGAAGTATACACACTATAAATATTTCTCCTGTCTTTGAGGAGTCCCATTTTTGGGCAAAACATTCTGAATCACTGGTCTCTTTCACTTCAATGAATTGGGTAATATCCTTTGAAGAACTATTAGTAAGTAAAGACTGAACTTGTCCCATCCTTCCAAGGATTGACAAACGTAGCGTTTCATCCTCCATTCGCATAATAAAAGGCAGAACCACTGCCTCATTAGTTCAAGATGTTTCCAAACTATCGGGCCGAAACTTGAAAGTTAACAAGAATGTCGACCAAAGCCGGGGGGCGTGGCTAGAGTAGGATGTACTTAGACAAAGTTCCGTTTTGTCATTAAAGTGAAGGTTCCGGGATATCCTTTAGCATGTTACTTGGAAGTTCTGGAGTTGAAGGCATTGTGGAATTTTTGATGCTTGAAGTAATGTCATTGATTAAGACGAAACTGACAAATTGTGGATATTGTTCTAGACAAAAGGCATTGAAATGACCGATGTTACATATGTTTCGTTTTAAAAAGACAGATATTTTAATGAAGTATTTAGCTGAGACCGAGGTTTGCAGCCAATTCGTTACATGTCCAGACCGAGTTGTTTTTTCTGTGTACTGACCAAACAGTGTATTCTGTTATTTGCATATATTTTTTTTTTTAAATACACCATGTGTACAAAATTCTTTTAAAATGTATAAACTCCTCGAACTAAAAAAAATAACGTCATGCACTTCAGAGATCAAAATAATCCAATAAAATATTTACAACATTTATTAAATTGTATTTCTTTATTGTTATCAGTACCTGAAATGACATGACAGACCCACGAAACACCGACTAGCTTATCAGCACAACCCACTTCTACTCACTCCACTTAACACGAACGCGGTTTAAACCAGTTTATACCACTTCACACCGGTTCAGACCAGTTTATACCCGTTTAAACCGATATTTTCCAGCGATGGTGATTAACTGTCATCGTTCCATTTTGTCGGAGCAATTTTCATTAAGCCATCATTAAGCAGGAAAGTTTTGGAGTGTAGCTCTTATCCCATTGGTCGACCGCTGTCCTTGCTGATTAATTTTGGAAACCCTTCCGGGAAAGAGTTATGAAATGGAGGATAAACGAAAGTTTTTTTTTGAGTTTATTATTGAGTGCGTTGCGTGTCTAAGAGCATGTCTCATTGGATTAAAAGAAATGGTAATTCCTAAATGATGTAACATAGAACATTCTTATGTCACCACAATGTTCACTTTTAATGAACTATTTAATATTTTTCACACCACCTGCTCGTAAATGTCAAATTATATGTCTGCTAACCGGCCGTAAAGCAAGGCATTGTTCCCTCCCACTCGAGCCGGGAATAATATATGTACTGAATTTCATTATTCCCGTGGGAATAATGTGATTTGAATTTGGAACCTCATACAAAACATAGTATGAAAACTTTTTTTTTTTTTTTAATCTATATTTTGTTTAGGGGCTTTTATCAAAGATATGTCAGCCCCATCGTACCTTTTAACAGTAGTATGAAAACTTTGAACGAAGGAATTGAAGCAGTGGCGGCTGCCCCCCGGCAGTCCCCACTGCAACAGGTGATCGCTTGCTGAGGTGGGCACCACAGCATGCTCACGTTCGAAGGTTGTCGTACCACATCAAATTTCAAAATTCGAATTTATTTCCTCGCAGGTGGTGTGAAAAGCAGAGTACTCACCTCAGGAATAAAGCTGCCTTTGTCTTGGGCTAACTTAAATCCTTCGCTACACTAAGGATTCTTATCTTAATTCCCTCGTTTCACTCGGGAATTAACACTTGAACCTCCTCGCTGCGCTCCGGAGGTTCACCCCCAGAATCCTTAGTGTCGCTTCGGGATTCAATACGCCCGTGACGTAAGGCACTGCTTTATTCCCTTGGTGCGTAATCTACTATTAAGATCAATGTCATTGTCACTGGACTATCTATCAGGTAACTATGACCCTAGAACGTAAGGGGCTATTGAAGAATCACCGTGGATTTTAGTCAGTACAAGTCTGACAGTCCCCGCCGTCCCGCCCTGAGTGGGTGGACTCATTTGATGATTTTACCACGAAAGAAAAAATAAACAATGTCATTATATTGATCTTAAAATATTGAAAATCACGATATTGATATTTAACTGCGGACTTCTTTTTGTACGCTTAATAGCAGGCTCCTCTGTTGTCGTATCAACATCAGAGTCTATAAATAGCCAGACAAAACAGAGGTCGACCCATTTATAGTCTATTTTTGGAGAAATTTGTCACTCATTTCAAAGTAATTTATCTTTTTTTTTTACGTGGCAAAATCATCAAATGAGTCCTCCAACCCCGGGCAGGGCGGGAGGGACTGTCAGACTTCTACTGACTAAAATCCACGGTGTCCTTCAGTAGCCTGTTATGTTCCGGGGTCACGGTAAGGAAATAATCCCGCGACCAATTTATCATTACTACTAAGAAGTTTGGCGCATTTTAGGAGTCCAAACGAAACGTAGTCTGGGGGTCTGCTTTCCTAGTTCATCAACAAAGATACGGGCCATTACGAAAATAACTAGAAATTTTTTAGAGATCCCTACTCACTATTAGTTTTGAATCAATTAGTTTTCGAGAAGGGAGAATTGTCCAATCGTGTCTTTTTATTTTTAGTCTCCTTAACTAATGTCTGTTAGTAATATGGAGTAGAAATCGTCCGAAACTTCGGCAGAAACGACGGGTTTCTTGCTAAGATAGTAGCTACGTGACGGAGCGTCGCTGGTAAGAGCGGCCGTCTGTCAATGTTGGACTGTCTGTGTCTGAACGCATAATTTATAGTTTGTTTTGATACCATCCTAACAGAACTGATTTAAATAAACCTGTAATTGGAGGGAATTTAGATTTCAGAGGGTGTAACAGAGAACAGAAGCAGAACATGTTTCATCAGTGTAGCAATTTTCTTCAGATAAAAAAAAAATGAAAGTAAAAGTGTGTATGATTGCTGATATTTTTTACAAAGGTGAATAATTATCATGTTTTTATTTTGTGTCTCCAGGAATCTAAGAAAGCACCGAGTTCATAGTAAAAGTTTGTATGTTATGTAATTTATTTCAAAATAAAATACGAGTACATTATCTTGAAGTGGTAGTTTTAAAAATCTGAAATTTTTGTAACGCTTTTTTTAATCAAGTTGCGTTACCATTACAAATTATTTATTGAAATATACTGGATTAAGGGCGGCCAACCCGTCTATCTTTTCATACAAACGCTCGTACGTGATTATGGCGTTGTAACAGATATTTCTTTGAAACTTTTGAACTAATAGGCATCTTGTGCACTATATCTAGGTTTCTATTAAAACGCGAAATCAAAATTTTAAGTAACAAATTCAGTACAAACCTCGAAAAATCAGCTTTTTTGCACAAATTTTATATGATGTTTGGGCGTTTATAATGTACTCATTAATTGTAACCAGAAAGAAATATTTGCATAGAAACCTTGCAAATGTAATGGAGTTTCTAAATGCAAAACATTTTCTTCATAATCTTTTAAGGCTTACGAAAAAACACGTATTTCTTGGAACAAGTTTTATGAAATTTCCGCACACTATTTTTCTTTCAATGTTATCGCGTTCTCACTTGCTTGCACTGGCTAACAAGCCATGTGGCGGTAAAAGGTAAGCGGGGGACAAGTCGAGCGGGGACGGGTTTGCCTCTTGTTCTGGATGTAACAACAAGCTTTTTGGCCATGCTCGCGTTGCCGTTCGTCGGACGGGGAAGGGCGCTCTTAAAGCCTTTTATTTAGTATTATTCCATGCGTTATTTACATAAAAGTTTCAAACTTTATAAACTCATTCATTGCTATTTAGTAAAGCCAGGGAAATCAAAATTATTTGTGTGAAAACGAAAGTTTTTGTTGATATTAGAGAGAAATTAATTTCTGATCCGTTAATCTCGATTTGTAATGAATAAACTATTATGTCCTTTGAAACATTAGTAGCGATTCTAAAATAGTTTTCAGAAATTCCTAAAGAAATTCCTTTGAAGTTTAGTGGTGCCTGTCTTTCATGAAGGGCGGTCGCTCGCTTCAAGGCAGTCTTATGTAAACTTGTCTTTTTGTGACGCATTTTGAATAAGTTACTCGTACTGATACTGATGTTATTGCTCTTTAAAATATATTTATATGTATTTTCCCAAGTCCATATAGCACAATAACAGTCATTGAAACTTTCATGTGTATGAATTGACTAATGATCATAGGTCGGAACTAGGTAGGGTTATTTTGGTACATACTTGCATCGAAATGTTGATAATAACATGGATCTTCCCGGGATTTCTAATAGACAATCAGGTGTGGAAACAGTATTACAAATAAACAATAAAAAAAAAATATCAAAGATAGATTAGATAAATAAATTGAATGAAAGGAAAATAGTTATTTGTTATGCAAGGCTGCAAAGTTGATTTTTGGCGCGAGTACTTGAATTGAAAACTGAGCGAGCGAAGGATTCTAAGATTGAACCGCGAGAGAAACGAGCGGTTCAAATATAGAATCCTGAGCGATGCGAAGTTTTCAAAGGTACGAGACGCAGAAAAACTTTGCTGCCGAGTGCAACACACAACTTTTCACCTCACACAGCGAGGAAATGAAGTGGGGTCATTGACCTATACTGGGGGCGGCTCGCCTGTCAGTGTAGAAAACAATTGAATACAAGACGTGTTCGAATTTTAAACAACACTTTGTGCTCTAGAGCACAAAATGGAGTTTTGCGCTCAGATTTTGAATGAGAAATAGAATCTTTCCGAGCGGGTGAGGTGAAAACTTTTTTATTTAATAAATCACGGATTTTTTGTGCTCTTTAAAAGTAATTCTGGTATTTCGGGAATTTCCACTTTACTCTTCGCTATATCAGTACATGAATAACTCTACTTAATTCTGACCTATGCTAATGATACAATTTGTACTTATGTTGTATGTCAAATAGTTGTTGATGAAGTTGCATGAATATGGTGATAATTACGGACGACAGCTCTTTCATTAACTTGTAAATATCGTTTCACTTTCACACCCTCAAAGCTTTAATTAGGTATGAATAAACACATAACGTAACCTTCTATGTATATGGCAAAAACTAATTATGGTAAGGTATGGTAAATTAAACATGTCTCCAAAAAGGACTATGTACTTCTTTTGGGGTGGTAAAATCACTGTGGAAGGAACTGTCAGGCTCTTACCGATAAAAAATCCAGCCTGTTTCTTCAATTGCCCTTTACGTTTCAGGGTCAATGATAATCTGTTTAGAGAGTTCTGGTGGAGAGTACTCTCAAAATTTGACCCTAAGGGCGCTCTGTCACCGCGAGCATTCACCTGTAATGTAAAGGCGCTCCCTCACCGCGAGCATTCACCTGTAATGTAACATAAAAGTGCGCAATTTGATGCTCTATTGTCTTCGAATGTTCGAATCTGTAACGTTACATTAGAGGTGAATGCTCGCGGTGAGGGAGTGCCCTAACGTTACAGATTCGAACATTCGAAGACAATAGAGCATCAAATTGCGCACTTTTGTGTTACATTTACATATTAACAAATCTCACGTTAAAAAGTCCTGTACTTTCTCTACAGGAGGATTTGCCCTACAGTAATATCAAAGCCATAACACAAAACCGCCAGAAGTGGAGAGATTTGGAAGAGACCTACACTCAGCATTGGGTGACTAAAGGTTGAAGAAGAAGAAGAAGAAGAATATCAAAGCTACGATTTCATACTCGTACCAACCAAAATAATGCAGTGTGAGAAATAACTAAGAATATTTTTAAAAACTATATAAGTGTATTTCACATTTCAACTTTCTAAAATCCAACACAAACTACAACACGAAAAACAATTAAAATTTAATAACAAATCCGACATCCAGACTTAATGGCCTTGTAGCCGCAAGCAGCCACCGATAATGACCGCGCCGGGTTCGAACCCCGGCTAATACGACCATTGATTGTTTAACGGTGCGATAGTATCGCTATCTCCTGTTCTTAGCTTTATAATGGGTTCATTTGTGAGTGTGGCCGGTTCATTTGTAGCTGGATTAGGTTTCAGAGGGGTGTATGTGTTCGGGTGATTGCTTTGTGGGTTGTGATTTTAGATTGGAGACAGTTTCAGAGACGGCCTGAAAAACTGCTGAAAGATTTATTAGATATTGTGATTTGGAGGCAAATAACACGAAGTGCAATTTATAAAGAAATGTTGACTAAAATGTTTTGGGCTTGTGATTATTGTCTAGATTTTTTTTTACCGTTGCCTAACACTAGGAATTTCTCCTGTATCGTGGGTGCATTTACAAACATAGAAACACACATACACAAACACTCAGACCCAGAACACATACTTGTAGGTCATACAAATATTTGTTCCGTTCGGGAATCGAACCCGCGACACGTTGCGCAGCAGTCCAATCGCTCAGCCACTAAGCTAACAATAATAATGATGCCGTTTTGTTTGCGTATAACCTTTTTGAGAAAAATAAACCTATTTTTCAGTAGATTAAATAAATTTTAATTATGTACGTTATAATAAAACATTTGGCACACGTGTTTTTAAATTTGACATAGAACGAAGTAAGAAAAACACCAGGGGCAAATAATGTTAATAACTTTGTAAAGTTTTAATCGATAAATTAAATAATAAATTATTCATCACAGCATCGATACAAGGATAAATAAAAACCGGCCAAGTGCGTGTCGGGCCACGCACAGTGTAGGGTTCCGTAGTTGCCCATCAAAATACTTATGCGAACTAACTAAACTGATTCGCTAAATTTAATTTAAAAAAAAAAGAATTTTCATAATCGGTCCAGGAGTCTTTGAGAAATCGGGGAAAATACATTAAAAAAAAAAGATTACGACGAATTTAGAACCTCCTCCTTTTTTTGAAGTTATTTAAAAATAGTTGACGATAAAAACCTACCTATCCCCAAAAAACATACCTATTAAAGCTGTAAAAATAAAGTTGACAAACTTACATTTGCAGTTGAAGAACATGTTCACGATACATTTTGTTTAAGAAAATATGTTATCCAAGTACATTTTATAAGTTTGTCGACTATTACTCGTAAAGTTGTAAAGCCTACTTAGTCATGATAATTTTCTTTTAAACTTCGATATATATACTATTATTGTGAATTTTTTCACACCCCCAAACATAACCGTTTAGCTTGTAGAGGGGGGGGGGGACACTCGAGTCGAGCAAAATTTAGCACTTTAAAGCTTAATATTTCACAAACGATTTTTTTTATCAAAAAATTGTTAATGGAAACTATCAATATTTTTTAAAGACCTATTTAATGATACCCCACACTAAGGGGTACGCGAGAAAAAAAAAAACATCCCCACTTTACGTGTACAGGAGGTACCCTAAAAAAAAATATTTTACGAGATTTTATTTTACCACTTTTTCGGCACAACAAATCCGTATATTTACACCAAATTACAGCTCTCTAGTACTGTGCGTCTCTGAGCTAAACTGCGGACAGACGGACGGACGGACGGACGGACGGACATGGCGAAACTACATATAAGGGTTCCTTGTTGACTACGGAACCCTAAAAATGGAGGAGGTCTTTGCCTAGGTGGAACAGCAAAGGCTAAATAAAGAAATCTTGATATTCCGAAAATAATTAAAAAAATACAAACCTCTCTTTCACTTCAACAACACTTTTATAATCACAACACACGTCTTCTACCCATTTCAAATGCAACGTAAAATCTTTCGGAGTTATTTATATACATAGTTCACATTCCGTCCACTCAACGTTCAACTTTGATAAAGGTCATACAAGACTATCTATTATTGAGGAACGGCGGCCATAGCTATCGATTTCCCTTTGAATTAGTTATAGAAATTCCTACCGATGGGAAGACACTGGGAGGTCATTCATAATGGTATAATTACACCATGCTACCTGGTTGACCTTAGGGGAATGTCTTCATTTTTAGGGGGTCTAGTATAATTGGGTTGCGAGGAGCTCGTGGCTAAATAATTACAGCCGCACAGACCGATCTTCCATATTAAGCCGTGCTTGGCAAGGTTGGTATGTGGATGGGTCCATCTGTCATAGCGAGTTTTATCCGTGCCTCGGAAAGCACGTAAAGCCGTTGATCCCGGCTGACATTTGTAGATCTTTGACATTCTTTACTGTTAGTCAGAAGCTCTCATCAGTCTGACCATGGGGTATCGTATTGTCTAGTTACTGGGTTGCGCTCCATGTAAAATAGTGATATTCAGCTGCATCTGGTTCGACTGGAAGCCGACTCTAATATAGTTGGGAAAAGGTTAGGCAGATGGTGAGTTTAATTGGGTTGAGGTTCAACACGTATGCAATTGTAAAATAAGGTGATCTCCGTATAAATCATAATCCAAAATATTTCAAAGTAAGTTCCCTATCCATTGCTGCAGATATTTAGGAAATATATCTGCTCTATAGCGTAAACAACGCAATGGATCTTGTTGAACTGTCAAAATGGAATATAAGGTGCTTTTACTGTTAGTGTGTTACTTAATTATACTCGTACTTACCACTATGAATGAAACGAAACATTAATTTAATACCGTGTTTGCGTGAACGAAGACATTACAAATTCTAATTTTGTGTGAAAAATATTACGACTTAACTTGACTAGACACCTAATTTAATTACCTCATATGCTATTTTATTGGGTGATACACATTGTATTATCTTGTATCCCAAAATTAATGGCATAAGATAAATACCTAATAATATTGTAAGCATTCCTGTGAGACCTAACAAGTAACATTCCTTCGCAAATTGAATAATTTATCCGAACGAGCGGATATTAAACGATTTTATAGTCTATAACGTTAGGAATTATTATTTTAATGTTAATAGCATCAATAAATCTCGTTTATAACGGGAATATACGTTACAATGTTGTGAACAAGTTGACACTCCAACATATTATATAATATTCCATTTAAAGGCTGGGATTGACGGGTGACCACACGGCTGACTAATTTAGAAAAACGGTAATGAATATTGTGAAAATAGAAAATAAATATTTAACCAAAGTTCAATAGGATACTCGTGTACCCAGTGTATTACCCAGTTACTGGGTTGTGGAGGTCCGATAGGCAGTCGCTCCATGTAAAATACTGATATCCAGCTGCATCAGGTTCGTTGGAAGACGCCCCAAATTAGTTGGGATTTTGGGAAAAGTCTAGGAAGATGGTGAATAGGACACTAGTGTTCGAGCATGCATGCATTCGAAAAACGGTTATGTTTAACACAAAAAAGTTTCATATCCGTGGAAACTTTAGAAACGTAAGTACTACTTTACAAAATAATTTCATTAGAACGTGTCCTACATTGAAAGTTCGCCATAAAATAAATGCGATGCGATCGAAACGACTGCTATCCATTACGGGGCCCGTTCAATGCATACATTATGAATTTAATAGTCATTACGTCATGTATAATGCTTTGTTCGAGCTTCGGGCTTAGATCGCCGCCATAATATGAGACGCATCAAGTTATGTAAAGTAAGGCTTTCAAAGGAGGATTCTAATATTGAAAAGACGTTGATGATTGAAAACAGAATATTTTAAATGATTTCTGACATAAGATTACGTACGTATGAGGGTAGTCACAAACTGCAAAATGTCATCTTCAAAGATCCCCTCATTCTTTTCTGTTTTTGTTAAGTTGGTAAATTATCAAATGAGTCCTTCCACCCTGCTTGTAGCGGAGGGGACTGGCAGAATCTTACTGAATTAAAAATCCACCCTAGCCTTTCGGTTTCTCTTTGCGTTCCAAGATCACAGTGCCCATTTAAGAAGGTCCTGCAACCCAAATTCTTTACGATTATTCCACATACACACCGATTTACTACAAGTAAAACACATGTGACCTTTCAGAAGAACATTACCAATAATTGTATCTTCAAAACAAAAAATAGGTTCTTTTTACACCAAAAATAGCAAACTAAATTGCAAAAATAAAACTAAAAGCCATCATTCGCCAAACTACAGAGAGAAAAAGGTTGTACAACACAATGATGGAAACTTGTAGCAAAAACTGTTTCCCTCTTAAACGCCGTGCCGTGAGTTGCACGAATAACTCAGGAATTAGAGGCAAGAGCTGCACTCGTACTACGTTTACCGATGGGAGAACTAACAGTCGAATAATCGAATGATCGGAGTCGAATATTGAATACACCACTCGAAATGAAACACGATTTTTCATTCGATTAATAAACTCAAAATGTTGCGAAACTATGCGAAGTGGACTGTTATTAATAAAGTAATAAATGAAGCAACGAAAGTAATTATTAATTGGCTGAATATTGAAGAATAAAGTATGTCTGGTGAAGCGGTTATAATTATTACATTTTGTTTTAATTAATTGTTTACTAATGAGAATTTTTGTGAATTTAAATCGGACCGTTAAATATTATTTCGAATCCCTTGCCAGTTTAAGTATACAATTCAATAAAAATTACAAATACTCAATTAAAGTTACTTACGTTTCATTATTGAGCAAAATACCACTTTACACAGATACTTTTAAAACTAGCAGGACAAACAGCTGCTCGTATCCAAATATCTAAAAGAAGTCGACTCCAAAAGTAACCTAATGTAAGTAACATTCCTCCGAGCCACATCACTAGTGCCGACAGCTTGCTCGTTTCGTGAGACGTAACCATCGGAGGGAGATTCCCACTTATAATTTATTAACAGGTCATAAGTGCTAAAATGTGTACATTCATAAGTCCAGAGGCACGTGCTGGCTCCTCAGATAAATAATTCAACGTATCTGGGTGCTCATGTCTCCACCCATTCGATGCTATGCCTTTCACTTTTCTTTCTTTTTTGCAAGAGGAAAAATAATTGAGAAAACTGTTCGGTAGCCTCCGGACTATGCATGGAAATTTTGAGTTAGAACAAGGTAAAGGGTTTCTTTTTTTTTGTTTTAAGTTTAAATGGAGTGTTAAGGGCTGAAAGCAAGTTAAATTAAAATCTATATTCTGCTCTAACCCTAAGGAAGAAAATTAAATTACGATGGATTTTAATAACTCTTACGTAAATCCATTTAACGAGGGTGGGGCTAACCCCTTTAATTAAACTAACATGATTACCTATCGTTTATACATAATGCAGTGGTGACACACGCACAACAACCACTCTAATAAAAGTTTTAGGCTTACGTCCCAAAAACGTTGAACTAAAAAGCATTAAGAACCCTACCAAATTGAATTGGTACGGAACCTTTCCTTGCTAAGCTATTTATGAGTGGATAACAAGCGGTCGGGTTGGCAGGCTGGCCCCTCCCGGACAAAATTATAATTGGGACATAATATGCGGAATATGGGACCCAGAGGATTTTGGACACGAAGGCTATATATTTTTCCGGGTCAATCATTTTGTCCTTCCAAGGGCTATACGTAGAAATACGATACGAACTAACCTTGGGAAATGTAAATACATGAAGTTCATCTTGATCGAAGAACGTAATTTACTGGAATTTTATGATAAGCAATTAGAACTGGATTTAAACAATGCATACAGTGTTTTGCCATACCTATTATTGGAATCAAATATAGCAGCTCACAATTTAGGACCCATTAATATTAGTAGTCATTTTTACCCGTGGTGCTAGGCAACTGGGTTTCTCCCAGTTGTAATGTCGCTTTGTGCCTATTGGCCTTGTTTTGTTCTGTCTCCTGCTTGCATGGATCCCTCTATGTGTGGAAACATGTTTTTCCTACTCCTCCACTATTCTTTTCTGATTAATTTCGTTGCAGGATCCAAGACAGGTAAATTCATTCTCCGGGACACGTCGAGCTTCATTGTCTCGGCGCTTTTCTGGTGGTTTCCACTAATGATTCTGGCTCTCAGGAGTTGCAGTGGTTTGGGAATAGTGTGGTGGGTTTGTCACAAAAAAAAAAAAAAAAAAATGCATACTGTGTGAAAGTTATAGGTCCAACGATTTCCATAAAGTTAGAAATACTATCAATCACGGGTAGGCCGTATTTGCAATCTAAAAGTACGACAAAAGGGAAGCGAATCCCCGGCCCTCCCCAGAGGCAGACCCGAGATGCATTTGAAAACAACACATTCGGATAGTTTCAGTTGCAAACTTTTATATTTCAAGTTCGGCAGTCTCTCAGTTTCGACAGGGTTATTTTGTCGATGGCCACCTCCAAAGTTTGCCGCAAAAGCGTCAACATTTGGTGTCACTTTTCCTTCGGAAGTTACTTTAAAATATTTACGACTGGAACTTGGGCGGTACAAGAAAAATTCGCCGAGTCGTATGGCGAATTTATAGTTCGTCGATGGAGTACGGAAGTTTCGCATTAGAGTATAATCTATCTTTGCTCTCTTATTTTGGTAGTTGCGGATTTATTTGTGTTTAAAAGTGCGGTGATGTAAGATTTCAGGAAGTTTATTCGTTTGTTTTGTTTTATGGAGATCCGATACTGTGATGCCGAGTTTCTTGGAATCTTGGAAATGTCTTTTTCTTAACTGTACTACATACATTTTAAACTCCCTTGAATTTTAATACTTTACTTCGTTTTCCGTTAAAAAATATTAAATAATGAATATATTTGACTGGACTGTTGGTCTAGTGGTTAGTGACTCTGACTGCTATGCCGAGGGTCGTGGGTTCGATTCCCACACAGGACAAATGTTTGTATGATGAACTCATGCTCATCACACAAACATTTGTCCTGGGTCAAGTGGAACAAATGATCATTCATTTGTTCCGTGTTTGGGTGTTATTTATCTATAATATGTATGTATTGAGAAATATATACACATAAGTGTGTTTATCAGTTGTCTAGTACCCATAACACAAGCTCTGCTTAGCTTGGGATTAGTTGTGTGATAGTTGTGGAATATTATTATTTGAGTTTAATACAATTTTATGAAGCACTAGCAGCCATCCAACAATAGTTAATTAGAAAATTGCATGATCAGGATTTCACTTAGGCCCAAGTTATGTGAGACTAGTTGAAATAGAAATTTTGGACATACCGTCTGAATTCTATCTGCTTAAATTCTATTTTTTCCAAGTACCAACTTGTATGATCTAGTTTCAAGAGACGCCGTACCTACTCAAACCCATTACTTTTTATCCAAAATGTATATTATCGAGGCAAAAAATTGGCATCTGATGACAAAACAAAAATTATGAGCCTTAAAAAAGAATGTTTTACATCGATGACATAATGATCTTCTCCCACAGGTGCAAGAGGCATATTAATGAAAATCACAAGGAAAACCAATCGGTATTAAAACCGTTGGAATCTCATTACTTCCGGCTGTGCTCAGTCGATTTATCTACGTCATGGCGACAGTCACTCCGGCTGACAGTCAACACCGCTCGTAGATAATAAAACACGCCACGAACATCACTATCTATCACGGTGTTATTTATGAAACTCCTTTAAAATATGGCTGAGGTGAGATAATAGAATTTGTAAGTAGGCAATGAAGTGCCAGTAAGTAATGAACTGGAAACATGGAAAGAAATATTTCGTTCGTATAATACTCGTAGTTATTCAGAGTAGGTATGATACAGATGTTTGTGCTACAAAGAAATGAGCTCGAATAGAAAATATTTAATTAAAGTACTGGGATTTTTAAGAATGAGACTCATAATTGAACAAAAATAAGAATGAAGGCTTTGTACAAAAAAAAAATATAAGGCCTTACAAAAAAAGCATTTTATTAGAAATAAACGTCACTTAGTAAACGTAGAGACAAGACGTATGACCCTCAAAGGCAAAAAGACATTAGCGAAGATAGATCTCCGACACCTGAGTTTATATCTAGACTTCAGCGAAAAAGGTAACGCAATACTCGTATATATCAATTCCATAGATTACCATAAGACTTCATAAACTAAAAAAAGGTAATAAAAACGCAGGCATAGCCGCATAACTCAAGGGTTTCCCACCTTGCTATCATTTACATTATAAGACTGTAAGGGGGCTATAAATTTTTGCTTAAAACGTGGCTCAGTAATGATACTGAGATTCATAAAGTGGCATTTAACGACAGAGAACACGCGAACAGACAAATAGTTGTCGTTATAACACACTTTGTTATGAGCACACTTCATATTTTATTCAGGAGCACTTCCTCGATAAGTTTTAATAAAGTAGGGGGTGAAGTAACATCGTTTTCGTGGGGAATTATCGACGTTAATGACTGTAGTGTTTAATATTTTATGATGACGTCTCGCGTAGGAAGTTGTTTAGTTGTCATCGATTTTTTGGCTGCTGCTGTGTTGTCAATTTTGTTTTTGAATTATTTAAAGTTAATATTAGCACTGTTGGCAATGTTAAGATTTAATGCGATTCCATACACACAATATGAACTACTTACATGTATGAACTTCTCCCTATGTAAAAGTAGCGGGTTGAAATACAGGCTATTATTTTTAGGAGGGTTGAACGAGTGAATAAGAAAATCAAGAAGTCTGAAAAAAATAACACGGTCAACCTTTAAAAAAAAAAACAAACAACCTTAAACAAAAAGCGAACAAGTAGAGAGTTCATTGAAAAAACTAATCAAAATCCGTCTAACCTAACAAATATTCCCGAAGAGGAATTAAATCAAATCATTCACAAAATGATTGATCACAACACACAATTTTGTGTGTGCCCACTTCGGTGGCTCACTTCAAAGTGAATTTTGATTGATTACGTGGTACATTTTTAATGGGAACTTCAAAAAAAGGAAACCTGAGCCCTTACTCTAAAGTTTAAATTTATAATAATTAGGTGAATACGCGGACGTCGCAGAGCAATTTACATATGAAGGAATTTGTAATCATTTTTATTGAATTAGAAAAATAGTCCAAATATACTTGAATAATTATGTTTTTATGGCGTGATGACCTAGAGACATTCATGAGAGATGGATCGGAGAGAGCCGCACAAAGGGAGAGTGGAAGGTTACGGGGGAGACCGTTGCCCAACAGTGGGACATTTGTGACACATACAGGTTAATTAAAAATATATTTGTTTATGTTTTTCTTAATAACAATAATAACTTCTTTAATACAAACGATTATGGTACACGTTTGCCTAAATCCTTCGGTAATTATAGGCGTGTTTTGTATTTATGTTTGTTTGTCACGGTATCACTGAAACACAAAAGTTTCTGGTCTAAAAATAGAATGTCCAAAAATAGAAGATAATCGCCAAAAGAACCAGAAACCTTTACCACCATAAAACCCAATTCCAAACAAATTAGTCCAATAAAAATAATCCAATATCCTCCCCGCAGAATTTTAACCGAAGAAAAATCTGCGCTCGCTTCTCAGGATACACAAAATCACTTGGCGCCAATCCGGCACAAACTATTATCATTAAGACTGTACAGAGTTGAATTTAAATAACTATTTAACGGGGCAATAATGGCGAGGGCACGTACGTGCACCAGATGTTAATTGCTTGCAGCATTTAATAGGCACGCTCAGTTGAATACGGCTCTGGCGCCGGCATGGTTAGGTCACGACCACACTACCGACGTAACGGCTGCGATTTTACGACTAAACGTCTAGTCGACATTGATTTTGTGACTTTGCATATGAGTTCTTGAACCAGTTTATTAGTTTAGGTAGAGTAGGTCAGGTAGGATAGGATTTCTGTGTTTAAATACTGAAAAGACACATAATCTGCTACTTGAAATACTTGAAGTTGAGCGAACAATAGTTTGAGAGAAAGTACGTAATACATCCACATTAACATAGCTCAAAATTACGCAAAGTCTTAGTAGTAGGCAAAAGCAAGCGAAGTCTATGGTTTCCAAGAAAAAAAACCAAGTAGTCATAAACTTTAAATCATCTTTGTCTGAAAACTGTCTGAAATGTTTTACCACCCTCTGAAATTGAACTTTAAGGAATTCCTAGAAATCTTAATCCATATTACTTACTCGTATCTTAGAATAGCAGCGAGCCACTTAGTGTAAAAACCACTTAGCATTCTACTCAGCCGGTGAGCTAAAATGGCTTGAAAATAACGTAATTGCAAAATCTGCAAATATTAAATCCGGGGGATTTTATAGGTAGAAGAGGAATTGTAATAAAACGACGCACGATTAAAGTCCTCCAATCGTGACTGACCTTAATTATAAGACCTCCTCAACCGCACCAGCCTTCCGAACGGAAACCGCACTGATTCCATACCGTGTCCGTCTACATCTGTCTCTTTTCGCCGCTTTACATCTGTATAGCTCTATCTACTTCACTCGGTGCATTCATTCGAAATATATTTCGGTTTGTTTGCAATGTGCGAGTGTCGGTTTTACAAAGATCTGAGTCTCAAATTAATCATGTTTCGCTTTGTATGATGTTAAACGAATATGAGAGAAAGTTTTTCGAGTGTAAAACGAAACGTTGAATGGAAAAGATGATTTTCGCAGAAAGTTGAGGAACTTTACAGTTTCTACGACTTTGCAATCTGATAGTGAAGTCTGAGGATTTTGTTCGGAATGTTTTGCAAACATTAATCTTTATTTCTTTTGAACGTATCTGTAGAATACGTCGAAATGCAGTCGTGAACGAGTAATAAGATGGAAAATATTATCTTTTCTAAGAAGTGAAATAAAACTGTTGCTATTAAAGATTAGAAAAGAACGATCTTTGTTTTTTATTTCTTTCAGAGTTTTACGTTGTTTATTCGCATCATTTCAACATATTTACCATGTAGCAACGATATTATATTAAATCTTTTCAACAGCACAACATACATAATTAAAGGTTACACACATTTACATCAAAAACAAAACACATTTCACTCCACACGGCCGCACCGCAACGTTCCCCAAAAAATATTTAACCATTTCAGCAGTTCATGGGACTTCGCGTGCGTCGTATTAACAACATAATTCTAATGAGTGGCGACATCAATTAGTTATATTTGTCGTCAGCAGTTCTCGTACTGCTCACGTTAAAGCCACAGAGTAGGAAGGTACAGAAGGCGTGCGTGGTAATTGCTTAATAGTCTCGCACTCAAAATTTAATTTATTTTGAAAATTTAGCATTATTCATTACGTTATTCATGCGGCCAAGTTGCAGTGGATTACGATTTCTTCTGAATCTAAAAATATAATTAAAATAAAAGTGTGCTTCAACTTTAATGACTGTTGCACTATCCAAAAACTGTAAAAGTAGTCGCGTCTGGCATCAGTTACAAATTGCCGTACTTAAGTATCTGCAGGACGTCATTTATATAAAAATTATGCATGTAAGTTCAGCTAAACCGTTACACGCAAATTCCTAACCAACCTTGAACCACCTGACAACCAACACCCACCAACCTGATACATGCTTCAGCAACTTTATGTTTGGGGTCTAGAAAAACGCACAATTTGTCTGTACCAGGAGCGGATTATTTTTTTTGCCATTCCATTGTGACTCTAAAACTGGTCAAGTGGTTCATTATTTTGAGTACCATGATCCTCTCTACAGTTACTTCAATAACAGTTTTTATGCATGAGCACGCCTGGTTTTGCTCATTCTATAGACCTAGGTGGACCTTCTGTTACCTACTTATTCCATGTTAATACGATGTTAGGTAAATTAAATTTCGTAGATATGAATCGGAAAGTGTTACGTGGTGTTTACCTAATTGTTTTTACTTTCGGTTTAGTGGATTATGTCATTTAGGGGTATTAAACGTGTTAGTAGTGTTAATTTATTAGTTAAAGAGTTGCTGTGAACGAGTAGGTGTTAGTAATGGTGTTTCTTGGACGATCAGACGTTGAATGAGTGATGCCAAAGGTATGGGAGTAGGTGGATGTGAATCTAACGTTCATTACCTATAAATACAATAAGCAGGAAAATATATTACCTATTCCTAAGCCATTCTAGTCTGATAGATTTTGTTACTAGATTTCAGACGGTTATGTAATTTTTCCAGTAAAATTATTGTTCATACCTGAGATTTTAACCTACAGCAGTCATAAAAGAAAGGATATTAAACTCCAAAACATATTTAAAAACAATCATTACGATAATAATTGCAATGAAGAATGCGCTAAACAAAGTTCAACAGCTGATAGTCTAATATTGTACCCCACCACAAAAATGAATAAATTCATGAAAATTACCACACAATTTTACATGGACCTTACCCATTTCTTCAAGCTAGTCTTCTTTAATATTAGGTTTGATCCCAAAGACATAAAATTAGACACATCTGGGTTCTGTTAACTAAATGGGGGTACCCTTCGGGGGTATCCCAAAGTACTTGTACTTACATGGTAACTAGGCTTCTTAGTACTTCGCTACTATTATTGAGAGCATTAAAATGTACGACATAGTAAAATATGCAAGCTGCAAATTAACTTAGTTTTGTCAAATAGATTTCCAACATAAATCCTTTATTTGACACAAGACGGAGCGTGATGCCAGTAAATATTTGGAAATGCATTTACAACACAGGAGAAATTCCAAATGTAATGGTAATGTTTAAAAAAATATTACAATTTACGATTAAGCACATTCTGCACAAAATTGATTTTTCCACTTACAAGAATGATTACAAATGCAATGAATACGTGATATCAAGTAACAAACCTTCAGCTGCTGACATTCCCTCCAGCACTCACTAATCAACTCTTCAACAATCCTACCCCATAATTTCTGTCACAAACCCATTAACAAGTAATTAGTCCCCACACAAGCAGTTAACACATAATTATAAACACATAACAGTTTTGGATGCGAGTATGTCCGCACACATCACTATCTTCGGATAGTATCCGAATCGATATCATTCGAGTTGGAATCACTCAAGCCGAATCCAAACTCATGCCGTGTTTAAGTTTCGATAATTTCCTGAGGGATTATGGTGTATTTGACGATGGCTACCGACTGTGAATTATTAACTGAACCCAACCTCTTCGGGTCATTTAGACCTTAGGATTGAATTACGGGTGATGTAATTTTGTATCTAAGTTTGTTAGGAATTCTGGTGGGTCGGTGAAGCATATGTAATTATTATGTACGTAATAATACGACAAAGGGAAGTAAGCAGAATTAACTTTTGCCTAGTTTTACGAGGCTAGATAGCTTTGAGAGGTTTTATGTTTAGTCAAGGCCCATTTGCACTAAAAAAATCTAATCAATGCGTTTGCATTAATTCTATTACCAGTCTTTGTCATTTTCCCACGTTTTTTGTATATCAATTACTGTACTGTTGATTATACATACTTAGTAATCTATGATGCAAGTAGCAATTTATGATGCTTAGTAATTTATGATGCAAGCAATCACTTATGAAAAGAACTGAGTACTAAAGCCATTTATTACTCAGTTTTTTTCATAAGTGATTAATGTCTTACTTACATTATTGAATCTGTGGTCCTATTCCATGCACGTAAACAATAAGACACCTTTGTATTTAAATGTGCATAATAAAAAAATAAATTTTATCTGTACCTACAAAACAATGAATTTGAATACTTCCTCCTTCCGCGAACAACGAGAAAATAAAAATGGCGACTAATGCCCATAAAACTGCGTTCTCAAAAATCCGGATTGCCAAAAAAGGAAAAAAAACGTAATTCGCCGTATTTCGTAAAGGAGCCGTCAATTTACGCCCTAATTGTCCCGGGAAAAGGTGAGAGCATTACATCCATACATTTTTAAAGCCGACGACCGCCCGTCATCACTGTTGCCGTCATTCATTTTGACGCGCCAAATAATAATTTCATGACGGAATACGGCCCCTTGAAATGTTAAGTGATTTGAATTTTGAATATATGCCGAAATTGATTTTGATGGTATTCGATTTGGGGAGGCGTCAAGATTTTTGTTTGTGCATTAATTTTCATGAATAAATCAGTATATTTGAATGAATACATATTGCTCAAAAGCAATAACATTACTCAATCATAATTTACATTATAGGTACGTAAGCAATCATTTCTAATAATGCAATAAAATACCTTAAGGCCATGAGCCACAAGACGTGTTTGAAAAAATCGAACTACCAACACGTACATTCAAATATTCCAAATACAGAAAATTTATCTTTTTAAGTTTTCCGCCAGCCTCTGTAACACCTAAAATTTGATCACGCGCACGAAAACACACAATTATTTTTTAAACAATGTTTCCATCAGATAATAACAGTCCGGTCTTCATTAAAAGGCAAACAACACGCCATTTAAAACAGAGAGCGGATTACTGAACTCGATAATGGCGAAGTCGCGATCAAAAAGCTTTACTTCATAAATTATTAGTTCGTATTTCATAAAGTTAATCGCTTGAAACGGATCCCGTGACGGAGCCGGCTCGGAGACTGATCGGAGTATCGCAAGAGCCTTTACTTTAAAGTACACTTGATACAAGTTTTCTAGGATACTAAAGAATCTTCAACCCTATATTTATTTTACTTTTTTTTTGCTTTTTAAAAAACATTGCTCTGTTCTAGGAATTACTCCAGGGTATTTTTTTTTAATTTTAAGGAAAAAAAAATAGTTCGACGCTTGACTAGGTATGGCAATTTTTTAATATTTTTAGTTTCTAATTATATGAGATTCAATTTATTTGGTTATAAAATTAATGCCTAGCTGCTTCCCGTGACCCTAGAGCTGGCTTTCAACTTGTCCGGAGACAAGTGAAGATAAAATGATACCTAGTACAACAAAAAAAGAATTACTTAAATCGGACTTGTAGTTCCGGAGATATGAGAACACAAAGTAAATCAATCGATGCCTACTCCTTACTGTTAAGGAGTTGTACCTTCCATCATCAGGTCATCCACCTGAGATGATGATTATCAGATGCAAATACTTGAACAGCTTTAGAAAATATATGAAAATGGTACTATGTGCCTATAAAATTTGAAGGTTGCCCTCGATTTCCCTAGGATCCCATCATCAGATCCTGACCTGATGATTATGGGACCAACTGGAAAGTATACCCTTTCAAACAAAAGAAAAAAATTCCAAATCGGTCCAGGCGTCTTCGAGAAATCGGGGAACAAACATAAAAAAAAAAAAAAAAAAAAAAGATTCCGACGAATTGAGAACCTTCTCCTTTTTTTGAAGTCGGTTAATAAAATAGGAAGTAGTTTAAATACGAAAACATTTTATATATGTCGGAGCCACCGGTATTATTCCGTCAGATTCAGGCATCATGTGGGCAGAGTTTGGGTCTCGTGCAATGAAAATACACTGGGTGCGGTTCACTTTGTTATTTTAATTTTAAATCACAAATTAAATCGAACACAATTTAATTTAATCACTCACTACACTTATACTGGGCACAACGAATCGAGTACAGTTTCGGGATGTCTTCACACTGCTGCGGTCAGGCACTGAATGCGCTCCTCGCAGTAGTCTTGTGTAGTTCGCGAACGAACTAGTTCGAAAGAACTGCTCCCACAGATGAACTAGTGAACTAGCTCCCATATTTTCCGCTCCGTAGTTCAGTAGTTCGGACAGAATGAAAGAGATCGACTGAACTAAGATCGTTGCACGGGAGCGGGACAGCACTACACTGTAATACTCCCGTTCGCTCACCGATCGTGCGCGCATCCCGTTTCGTACACTTTACACAAATTGTCGCATGCAGCAGGAACCGTATTTAAAAAGAGCGAACAAAGACAAACTAAATCTGAAATCTCTTTGCGAGCGAACGATTTGATCGCTCTTGATCGGTCGGTCTCTATTACGAGCTAGGAACTAACGAACTAGAAGAACGAACTAGTTCGTTGAAGAGCGGAGAACTAGATTGAGCGCTCTCGGTAGTGAACTAGAATGCCCAAGACTACCTCGCAGCCCCGATGAAACATCACGACTCTGTATAAGCGCGCACAGACCACGTGATACTCAAAATGGCGCGCTTACGATTCGTTTGCTGTCCGTACTATTGACCGGATCCGACACGGCCATCCTGCGATTAATACGTCCTCGTGTGATCTTCTTCTTCTTCAGCCTCTTTCTACCATCTTAATATAGGCCTCTTTGAACTCTTTTCACTCGTCCTCGTGTAATAATCACTCTGAAACACAAAATAGTCCACGACAGAACACTGTTCCACTCGGTCATTCCTGACCAAACTCTATATTCAGTTCTTTGGTAAAAATAAGGAAATTTCAGAACTCTACTGTACCATTAAAACCAATTCTCTTTAACTAAATCAAACATTGGGAATAGCCAATTGAAAATACATCAATCACTACCCTAGGCCACTAACAAATACCCTAGGCCACTAACAACTATCCTGGGCCATGTACCACAGTCGTTCGAATCTACTTTCACAACTCTATTGCAAAAACTACTAATTTTCCAGTGACCTTCGCCTTTCGAGTAAAACTTCTAACGCCACGGCTCTCTAGCCGACCAGCAATCACATTGCTTTCACACATCCAACTCATGGATCAGAACTTAAGTGCGCATCCACCACGTGGATCGCCCGCTGACTACACACTATGGTCTGTCAAGACCCCGACCTCCGCCAGAGCCACCCGCGCACCGCGCATCCATGGACACCAGGATGTCAATAAGATACGGACTACGGCTACGAAACAGCTACTGGTACGGTCGAAAACAATACGGCCGATAGACCGTTTTACTCGACCTCTCACCACAACTTAATCAGAATCTACGGTAACTTCGACTGGTATATGACCCGTTGGCATGTTTGTAGGTACACTTAGAGTTCAAGGGTTTCAATGTGTAACGGTCACCATCCCAAAATCTTTATCACTCTAAACAGACCCTTGAACTTTGGATCTAACTAAGACTGATCGGAAATCCCAGAGCATTCAAGTACCTTTGCAATTGTATTATCACAATGCAGCAATATTATAATCAAAACAGCAGGAATCAAATTCGTGGCCTGTGGCTAACACTAGCCCCAATAACAAACCTCTGTTTGTTTCACACCGTTCACCATGAACGCACAATACACGACCTCCGCCAGTGCCATCCGCACACCGCGCTTCCATGGACACCGGGATGTCAATAAGATACGGATTACGGCTACGAAATAGCTACTGGTACGGTCCGACTAGCCGACCTAAGATTCCACACTATCATCCAACTCAACATCTCTACTTCAAAATGGTACTTGAACCTCAGGCATTCCCCCCCAAATCCACAGCACTTAACCAGCACTATGCTTCACCACTTACGCAGTAGTGTAAATCACTGAAGTACTTAACCAGTTCTTAACATTGTAGCGCTTAACCAGCGTTACAAATCCTATCACTTAGACAGTAATAATAATAAAGCTTAACCAGCGATATTAACCCACTAACGCTTAACCAGCGATAGTCAACATAAAGTTCACAAGGCACCAGAGTCGTAAATAAAAATGAAACGATTCACCTGTGTTTGAACGTGTCTGATGGTGGTTGCACGATGCAGACATCGACGCGTCGCGCCGCGCCTTGGACTGGTCCGTTGCCACTGCCGCCACTACTGCTCGTACAGCGCACGGCTATGTGACCTGGCTTGCCACATTTGAAGCACACCAAGGTCTTCGATGCCGGCTGCTGCGTCACTTGACTTGATGCTGTAGGTCTTCCCTTCGTATCCATCGCCTTACTTCTGCACTCAATACGCTTAAATTCCTTTGTAGGCTATTTGAGATAGCCAGGTTGATGCTTCACCTTTAGCGCCTTGCTCAGCGTCAAAATAAGCTGGCATCCCTTCACTGCACATCCGTTAAAACAAAAGTCGGTGGTGGCGCACCACGACCGCGCATCGGAATCCGGTTTGTCGGGGTCGAATTCCGGCAATAAAAACTTGTTTTTCACTGGCTGCGTTTTCAAAGTTTGCTGGTTTTGCATTTCAAAAAGTAACTAACTTCCACTGATTGTTATTGTCACTGTTCCCGCGTGTAATTTCATTAGCACGATTTGATCCCACTTCTGATGTCGGAGCCACCGGTATTATTCCGTCAGATTCAGGCATCATGTGGGCAGAGTTTGGGTCTCGTGCAATGAAAATACACTGGGTGCGGTTCACTTTGTTATTTTAATTTTAAATCACAAATTAAATCGAACACAATTTAATTTAATCACTCACTACACTTATACTGGGCACAACGAATCGAGTACAGTTTCGGGATGTCTTCACACTGCTGCGGTCAGGCACTGAATGCGCTCCTCGCAGTAGTCTTGTGTAGTTCGCGAACGAACTAGTTCGAAAGAACTGCTCCCACAGATGAACTAGTGAACTAGCTCCCATATTTTCCGCTCCGTAGTTCAGTAGTTCGGACAGAATGAAAGAGATCGACTGAACTAAGATCGTTGCACGGGAGCGGGACAGCACTACACTGTAATACTCCCGTTCGCTCACCGATCGTGCGCGCATCCCGTTTCGTACACTTTACACAAATTGTCGCATGCAGCAGGAACCGTATTTAAAAAGAGCGAACAAAGACAAACTAAATCTGAAATCTCTTTGCGAGCGAACGATTTGATCGCTCTTGATCGGTCGGTCTCTATTACGAGCTAGGAACTAACGAACTAGAAGAACGAACTAGTTCGTTGAAGAGCGGAGAACTAGATTGAGCGCTCTCGGTAGTGAACTAGAATGCCCAAGACTACCTCGCAGCCCCGATGAAACATCACGACTCTGTATAAGCGCGCACAGACCACGTGATACTCAAAATGGCGCGCTTACGATTCGTTTGCTGTCCGTACTATTGACCGGATCCGACATATAATATTATTTTTCAGTAATTTAGGTTGAATTTAGCTTCGCCTTTGGATGCAAAGAAACAATAGCCACCCTTAAAATAGTTATAATTTTGATTTTAAAAATCATAATGATATAATAAATAAATGACACAACTTCTGTAAATAAGACGTTCAGAATAATTTAAGTTGAACCATATGGGATGAAGAAAATGTGACACAAACTTTAACCTGTGTATCGTTAAGTAGGTATGTGGAGTTCGTAACACAATATTTTAGAAATAACAAATTTTCATGAATAAATTGGCACATTTGAGAAAAATTACAATACATAGCAAAACTACTGAAATTATAATACATTACGGAAATTCATAGAAAAATCATTTACCTCCTCTATTTTCGCTGTCCGCCGGTTTCACCTGTATTGCCCGGTTCATCTGGAACAAAAAATAAGAAATTAATATCAAGACTTGACATGTAAAGGATTAGTCTTTATCAGCTCAAAAAAAAAAGGGTGTTGTTGCCCTATACATAATTATAAACAATTTTATTTTAAATCATATGAAGTCTACTCTCTTTTGCAAAGAGCTGTTCTTGCATTTGAATTTAATTCCACTAAAATCGAGTAAAGCAAATTCCAGACAAAAAAAATATTAGTCAGTCAAATAGGAACACAATTCGTCAGTCAATCATCAACTAAGCACACAACATTAGAAATCGTCGACAATAGTCGTAGTTAGTGATAATTCCATCACCATTACCGCTCCTGCATTGTGTTTTATTCCAATAAATGTTAATTTTGCGTTAATGTATTCTAAAATAAACGAACGTGTTGACGGGTTGGCATAATTAGCTGGGTGATGGATGCAGGCTTACGGGAACAGCCTACTCTTAATAGCAACGGATTAAATGTAGACGGGAATTTGATACGATTTTTTTTTTCTTTTTTGCTATTCTTTGTAATTTTACGGAGATAATGAAGCTAATATTTACGTATAATTTAATTTCTGTTGTGAAAAAAGTATACTTTGTTGTAGCTACTGGTAACTGAAGGATTAAAGCTAGTCTCCTTGAATCCGAATCTTTCGTTCGAGTTTCGAGTATAAGTTTAGGATGATATTCTATGTAAAACGAACTGATGTCGTAAGTCTAAAGTTATCCCAAAGGATCGTAATATTGGGTTAAAAAGGTATCCTATGTGTTATTCCAATTTATAACTTTTTTCTGAAAAAAATAAATATCCAGATCTGTTTTGAAATGATTGAGTAACAACTAACAAACATCCATGCAACCACATATGCAAACTTTCGCATTTATGATATTAAGAAAATCATTATAGGTACTTACCTATAATGATTTTCTTAGCTATAGCAGTTTAAATGAATGAGTTAAAAGTTACTACATTGATCAGATGTCAGGGTTACTCTATAACACAACAATGAACAGGGTTACTATCTTGCTTATTAAAAAAAAAACAGAATCTACATTTTCATTCACATCATCACATTCAAAGTTAGTGTTTTTTTAAGTGCCTAGAAAAAACGTATCTATCTGTAAAACTAAATATCTTACGACTTTCAACTTTAATTTTTACCATTATTATTCCTACTGTAAATATAAATTACAAAGGTACTAAATTTCTCCATGCAGTGGAAGGAGTTTTAGTAACTCCGTTTTTTGATGAAAGTTTTTAATAATGTCCATTTATTTATTAAATAATTTATGTACACAAGATACTATTATATTGTGTAACATAACAAAACTTAAGAGTACAAAGGCAATGTAATTTTTTTCGTAGTATTTTATATAATTATATCGTTTAAATACCTACCTAGTTATAAAACAGTATTCATGTCACTTTTTGCAATAAACAAGGAGTAACATAAAAACTCACTATTACTACACTCAAATTTTACAAACCAAAAAATAATATTTTCTTTTTACAACTCTGTCTATTAATTACAATACAAAGCCCAGTCATCCGCCAACACTCAGTTCCCGCCATTTATTTACATTTCCATTTGGCGAACTGTTTTTACGGCCACTTACATTTATAACACTTGGAGGGTGGCCTTCCGAATCTATAAGGCAACTGGAGAATCACTTGACATAATACGTATTACTTCTCCCTTTGTGACTGCGTTTTGAGTTTAAAGAGATTAATTATACATTATTTTTCTTTTGAACTGTGTTACGATGTACATATTTTGATTCATATTTTGGGAGAATGTACGGATTCCGCTTGGTTATGATGTAATGGATACTGGATTTTGCTATACAGGGTGAATTTTTCAATTGGGCGTGATGGCTATTTCCGAAACAGTGAGGAATATGAAAAAACGTTGAAAGGAGTCTCGAGGCCGATTTTGACGAAAACTAAAACTGCATCATTGGATTTTAGATAAATCAATAATCTATTTTTTTTTTTTTTAGCGTGGTAAAATCATCAAATGAGTCCTCCAACCCCGGGCAGGGCGGGAGGGACTGTCAGACTTCTACTGACTAAAATCCACGGTGTCCTTCAATAGCCCTTTCTGTTCCAGGGTCACGGTAAGGAAATAATCCCGCGACCCCGGCAGGCTTTGGCCCTCTGAGAGGGGGGCCCCGTCATTATGCTGACGCTCTTTGAGGCGCGCGCGTGGGACACAACGCGCCGTCGACCCGGGCATGGTCCTTGGTCGGGCAGCGAGTTGCCCTTTACTCGCTGCCCGCACGCCCGCGCCTACGGTGGCCGGAGATCATCTAGCGACGTCCGTCGCCGTGGGCGTCTACTATCGCGGATGGGGCGGAGGGAGGACTCTGTCCTCTCTCGCTCGCGGCCCGCCTCCTCCTTCACGAGCATTACTGCCTCGCAGAAGGAGGCGACCGCTTCCCACTCCGTCTCGCCCCGCAGCATGGCCGCGACCAATGCTGGGCGCGAGAGGTCTCCGCCTATCGCAGCCGTGAGGACACGTCGGTGCTCTGCCCAAGCTGGGCAGTCTTGCACCGTATGCTCCACCGTGTCCTCCGGGCGATCTTCGCAGTGGTGAACCCAGGTATTAAATCAATAATCTTGGCCAGGAGTCGAACCTGCGAGATGATTTGTGAGATTTTTTCGATTCTTCTTTCTGTACTTACTCTTAGAGTTATTCTGACATTCTAAGTTCAGCTCATAACCTATTTCCTAAAGAGGCAATACAAACTGTATTTTGACGTCGAGTGATGTATAATTCAATTTTTCTTACTGCAGATACACCTCCAAAAAGGGATGGGACACGTTATTTTTAGCTGACGACCAGACCGCATACATTTTTAATCCTCGCTCACACTTGTCCCATATGACCCACTTTTATGTCATTATTGACCTACTCCCAGTTCTTGAACCAATAACTACCCAGAGCGACCCATAACTAGCTCTAGACTATAACTAAGTTACGGCCGTTTCAAGATGCGTCGTAGAAAACGTATTACTCAAGTGGTCTACTCAAAAAGATTTTAAATTTCAAATGTAGTGTATGTAAAACTATTCTAATGGCCTTTAGGTATATTAAAGTGAACGTTTATGCTGTGAATTAGCAAGTGGAACGTAGGAAAGAGATGGAATTATATGCGCTTTGCAGTGGGCGGGGCTTTGTGCTCAACGCCTCTATAAGTTTAGGTATGGACTGTCACGAGCCTTATTTTTTTTTTAATATTTGTTTTGTTTTGAGGTTTATTTTTGAATGTTTTGTTTTGAGAGCTGGAGGTGGGTTAAAATGTTTGTAGGGAAAAGGTTTTAATTTTGGACAAAGTGGGAGCTTATTTCTTTTAGATTTTAATTAATGTGCCAGTGTTTGTAATTCAAGTGGGTTTTATGTAGGTATTATAATATTTTTGTGATCATACAGTTACTTGATAATGTATATTTTACTAGTAACATTTCAAGGTTAATTACAATACATATTAATTGAAAATTTGTTAAATACGATGAAATAAATATAAACTGGCTAGAACATGAATAAGAGCGACAATAATACATTTTATAAAATATTTTGTTTAAATCTGACTTTTTTTGTCTAAGTACTGTAAATAAATAAAGCTATTATTTACTATACAACACATTTTTCACATAATTCACTAAAACCCCTTATCGTGATCAAATGATCACACATCACTATAATTACATTTAAAAAAAAAGCAAAAAAAAAAACAAATACTAATCAACGGGCCGGCTCTAAACTTTACGATGTCCGTTGTCTGTCCGTCACGGCACTATAATTTAGGGTGCTCTATAGTAATAACCTTACGGATAACATCTATATTATCCGAACACAATGGAAGAAGTAATAGCCATCGGAATTTATCGTGGCTTGAAATGTCCTCGTCATTATGTCGAACTGTGTTCATCGATGATTTGTTTTGATGTGCATTGATGTTTATGATTTTTTTATCGTGGCAAAATCATTAAATGAGTCCTCCCGGAGAGGGCGGGACGAGAGGGACTGTCAGAGTCGTACTGACTAAAATCCACGGTGATCCTTCAATAGCCCTTTACGTTCCAGGGTCACGGTTAACTGATGAGACAGTCCCGCGACCCTAGAAGGCATGTTTTTAACGATAGAAGCGAAAAGGCGGTGAAAGATTGAAGGCTATTTGTGTGTATCTAGCTCGTAAATGGGTATATACTGTTTGCAATAGGTCTCGAATTCATTGAAACCCGTTGAATGCAATGAAAATCCAAAATATTTTTTCAAGATCATTTGTACTTACTTGTATTAATCTTCTTCTATAAATCTTTTTTTTTTCTACAGTAATCAGTTATGCAACAAATGAAACTGCCTATTTACTTGTTCCCTAATATGCTGCTTCCTGATTTCACCATACCTTAAGTTTCAGCCTAGGGCAGTTACTGAGAAAGTGAAAATTTCAAGTTTGTACCTAACTTTAAACCTTCGTAATTTGAAGGTTCGGGGAGGAGGTTCGGAGGTTGTGGATTCGTTCCCACCCAGGACAAATGTTTGTGTGATGAGCACGATCATTTGTTCTGTGTCTGGGTGTAATTTATCTATAATATTTTTGAATTTAGAAAAATATAAGTATGTTTATCAGTTGTCTAGTACCCATAACACAAGCTCTGCTTAGCTTGAGACTAGATGGCGTTGTGTGATAGTAGTTGTGGAATATTATTAAGGTCTTAAACCTTCAAAATTATAATGTGCACATTGGTACACAAATTACAAACGGTTAGAAATATATATATTTTTTAATTGATTATCTTTATTTTTGACTAGCTATTCTCCGTGGTTTTTAATATTGGAGTATCCAACACAAAACGATTTTTTCAATTCGGAACAGCAGTTCCTATGATTAGCTCGTTCAACCAAAAAAACTCTTCATCATCATCATCAGCCTGTAATGTTCCCACTTCTGGGACACAGGCCTCCTCTCTTGTGAGAGGGAGTGGGCCATAATCCACCACGCGGGCCCAGTGCGGGTTGGCAGATGTCACATGTCTTCAAATTTTTGGTTCTAGGACATGTCGGTTTCCTCACGAAGTTTTTCTTCACCGTTTTGAGAGCAGTGGTAAAGAAATAAATTACACAAAGTAATGCGCCTGGCGGGGTTCGAACTCATCACCTACAAATCGTAAGTCGGGACCGATACCACTGGGCCACCACTCTCTCCAAAAAAACTCTTCAGCTTTAAAATATTAGTATAGATTTAAAGTTGCTAATATATAAACTCACGCACACAAACACCCGTTACAGTAGTCTTTCCAATTCGTACCATGAAGGTGAACATATATTTACAAGCGAACTATTTGTCCATCGTAGCGTGTCCACTCCCAGTTATGCATAGACAGGTCGTCACACGCCAAGCACAATTAGCCATCGGCCCACTAGTCACCAATGTGTAGATGCCTATCTGGCCACGAATAATTTGCTGCTACAATAGGGCGATAATTTGACGCTTTTAGTTCGTTTTGTAGCTACAAAATGTAAATGTAAAGAAATGTTTTTTTAAGTTTTTGAAGTTATTAAACTTATATTGTATTTACTAATTATATTATTAGAACTAAAAACGAGATATTACGTCAAAACAAATAATAAACACGGCCAATATGCTGTTTTAATTTAAACTCACCTAAACTATTATTGGAACTTTAAAGTTTTAAAACGAAAGGTTTCAAAAAGGATTCATTTAAATTAGCTAACTTGTGGATAAAAGAAATTCGTTATAAAATTTCCTAGTTCACGTAAAACCTTCACCTACCTGAATCAATAGGTATCAGGTTTCCACGTGGAGCGACAGTCTTTTTGAGTAAATTTGCGTTTATTATTAATTAGCCTGTACTGTCCCACTGCTGTTCATAGGAGGAAGTCCTATGCCCAGCAGTGGGACAGTACAGACAATTCAGTCGTTATAACGATCACGGCCACCTTCTGTCAAATCTCAAGGAAGTCACTCAGATCCTCCCGCTATCTCCTTCGCGGTCTACCGCAACCCCCTGTCGTTGGCATTAATTAAAGACCCTTGACATTTAAAGAGACCAGTGAAATAATTCTCTGCAGGCAAACATTCACTGCACCAGCAATAAATCAGAAACTAAATAAACACTTCACTCGACGAAAAATGATTAAATTAAAACAAACATCAGTGACATCCAATAATAATTTATCAACGAAAAGCGACCAGCACAAAAAATACAAAGTGAATTCTCAAAATGAAACTGTTCGGTACGAAATCGGTCTCAGGAAAACATTTTCATTGTCGGCTTGAATAAATTCCGTGGTCACATGGTCAGCTGTCATTTAACTGACATATTGTCATGATGACACCTAGTTGCTAGGCAACGCGGCGACAACAAACGCAAATGAATCGAGAGATTATTTTCGACCATCTAATGGATGCGACCATTAAGTGACAGTAAAAGAAAAGTCGTGTTTTATTAATGACGTCTCGTTAATAAAAGTGCGTAATAATGTTTTTGGGGCATTAGAATTATTTTGGGTCAACTATTGATTGGTGATTTGATTACTTAAAAGCAGGGTTGGCATGATTAAAACAAGTTGTTTTAAAACACCTGTTTAAAACAGTGTTTAAAACAGTTTGAAATTAAACAGTGTTTTTTATTACCCGTTTCAACTACTTTTCAAGACAGATGAATGCATATAAAATGAAAATAAGTTAATATTCAGTAGTCTAAATAGTTTGACATAAAACCTTTTGAGTCTAATGCCATTGTTATGTCATATTTTTAACTTTTATTGGCATTGTAATGAAACAATGCATAAAATTATTAGAAAAAAAAACATCACATGTTTTTTTTTCCATTGATCATTTTTCGTAAAAAAATCATTACAAAGGGCGAATTTGAAAAGATGTAGTCTAGAAATGAAACATAATTGATTTATACGTTTAGACATCAACAAACAAGGTGGAATTCATTTGAAAAAAGAACCAGAAACTAAAAAAAAAAACAAAAAAAACACTTGTTTAAAACATTTTGAACTGTTTGTTTTATAAATTTGAAAAAAAAACTGTTTTTTTTCCAACCCTGCTTAAAAGTTTTATAGTTTTTCTATAACAGTAGATAGGAGGTAGTAAAATAATGAAATGAAGCTAATGCTTAATTAACAAAATAAGTATTTGTTGTTTCGACTACACATACAAGTTGAACAACAAATAATTAGGTATTTGAAAAACATAATTTAAATAATCACAAAGTTAAATAACAAAATTACCTCATTTAACGGCTCCGTTTTCCTTTGATATAAAATAATGAGATGGCAATAGATTCAAAGAATACTTTATATTATTCATGAACATAATTATTATTTCCAACCACGTTTTAAATAATTTCATGTGTAGGTAACTAAATCAAGCACACAATTCCAACGCTTTACATCAAATGATCAAACTTGTACATTTGTTGAATACTCAGAAAATTCCAAAAGGATTTTTCATTATAAGCTTTTACTGTGGTTCACAGTAAAACTGATCGTAAATTAACATTCAGTGATCCAATTTAAGAACTTAAACAGAATTAGTTAAGTAGGTAATTTAATAAAATATCTTGTTCGAGTCGACTAACGTAGGTACTAGGTACTTTAATTCAGGGTCCTTGCCAAAGGCACCTTGTAGAGTTACGTATTTTCATTTCGTGTAATCTTTTTGGGTGTAGGACTGTAGGTATGATTGTGAAATAAAATACCGTAATTAAATTGTTTGCGAATGTGTCCTGATTAAAATTGACCTTTGTTACTGACTAGACAGAGGTTTTGAAATACTATCTATGCTCTGCTGATTTCTCAGTTCATTCACATTATTCTATCCTTCAAATGTAACTAAAAAGTAATCTTGTACCAATCACTTTTGTTATTGTACTTACATGATCCACGTCAAACCATTACATTAATAATTTATTTAAAAGCTGGCAAACTTTGTCGCCATGTGTCACTTAATTCCATTTTCTGTAGATCTCAGCAAAGAAAATACGAAATTGCTCTCAAGTGTATCGTAAAGGGACAACTCAGAGGTTACGCAGATACGCGAATATGTAGCAGAATCATTTTATCTGTCTGAATAGCTTGCTGCAGTAAACCTGTTAGGATCTGAGTTTTTCTACATAGTATAGGGGGGGATAATTATAATACATTCTCTATCGAATAGTGAACAAGGCTGTCGAATGTTGAGGTGGCATGGAATGGGAGTTGGCATATTAAGAGTGCCATCTGTTGCTATCCATAAATTAGACATACTTTTTTCACCTCGTTCACATTCATAAATCTTGTGGCCTTGAGTGGTTAAGTACGCTCAGAGAACGAAATGGCGCTAGACGACTTGTATAGCTCTGTCGCTTTCCCACAGCGGGGGGTCCGGCGAGTGAAAGTGACAGAGCTATACAAGTCGTCTAGCGCCATCTCGTTCACTCACTGGAACAAGCCTGCTTTTAAGACTTTGTAATACCCTCCCTGGTCATACAATCAGTCTGGTCATACAAGCAGCGATGGTTTCGAGTGCTACGCAGTTGACTTTTCAGAAGCACCGCACAATAAGGTCAGTGAAGATCTTCTTAGGGCGTCATTGCGACGCATTATCATATTACCATTTGGATAAAACCGTCAAGTACCTACACCCATGTAGTCCAGTGATGTTTAATATTGCCAGTCTAACAGTCCTGGCCATTATCAGTCATAGGACACAGGATAGGATCATCATGTCAAGTTTTCCGTTTTTTTTCAAGACTTTTCAGGGAGAACACAGTTTCCCTGAAAATTCACGTCGAATTACAATGAAGAAAAATAAAGGTAAATCTCATCACCGTTATTGGAATCGTGATGAAACTCACAAAAGAAACTTTGTAAACTTATTACATCTTACGCTAAATGACGTAATTCAATGACTACTGGACAAATCGTTAACCCGAAAGTTGGGCAAAAAATGAAACTTACCCAACACAACGGAGTGAGGTAATGGGGCGAAGAAAGGATATTTTCTATCTATATCTTTTACAAGTTTTGGGAGGCCACTGCGAGGGCCCATGATAAAACTTTTTATGTTCTGCTATGTGATATCGTACAGTTTGGAATCCATAACGCGTTGTCGGTCGTAACTGAGTATGAGGATATATGGAGTCGAGTTGGAGTAAAGTGGAGTTATGAGCTGCGAAGATGCTCCTGTGTTTTTGTTTGGAATCACTGTTCTTGTTGGTGTTGGCTTGAAGTTTATTATTGGTTTATTGATGGTTTCTATTGTGGTCTTAGCACGAGAGATTTTTAAGATGCTATGAGTATATTTTTTTCACTGATACGGAAATATGATTTTGGCTATTTGAGTAATATCTAGTTACATGCGAAAGTTTGTGAGGACGGATAGTTAAGTTTTTACTCTTTCACAAAAACTACCCACCAGGCAGGGAGAAATTTGGTATAAAGACAGTTTACATAATCTGAATCAATATGTGGGATTGGGATACTTTTTACCCCAAGAGATAATTACTGAAACTCACGCTGTCATAAGCTACTTTGTTTCTATTGCGAATCCTCTTAGCTACAGATCTTCGTTAATCTCAGGCTGAAAGCATTTGAACACTAAATTAACACTAACTAGTTTCGTCACTTTTGTTATTTTAATTAAAGTTACTAAAAGGTCACTTTGTTAACATTTCACAAAAAAATTCAACAATCTATTCGCCATTACATTACAAAAAACACAAAACACAAAAACACGAGATATTCAAAATCCCGCACGCAAATGAATATAGTCGTAATTCACACAGACATATACAGAGATGAAAGTCACATTTGAGCCCGTTTTCCTCAAAGTGCCACGTCCCGCTGCGTCCCGCAAAGTCCCACTACATTTGTCCCACAATACAAAATTAAGGACACGGTCAACATATGAAGAGCGCTGATAGGACTCCCAACACTACGCATGGACTGAATATTAATACAGTCATGCAAGAACAGTGTAAAATTGCATTAATTTGGCCCTGTTTACATCCTAGCGAACGTCGTATACAAATCACGTTCCATTTTTTTAGAAGCGCAAAAGTTGTATAGCACTGATTAAATTCGAGAAATGAACTGTTGGAAATATTGGCGTTTTGTTTTTTTAATTTGGGGTTGTATTATTACTTCGTGGACGCAGGATTTCACTACCTATCGAATTTTTTATTTTACTAATAGTAGGTACACTTTCTTAATTGAAAGATTTCATAAGGTGTCAGTAATCTTGAAGAGTCTCAATTTTTTTTTTGTTTTTGCACTAAAATCACACTCTTCAACTGGAAGATTTTTCTAAGACGTGAGTAATATAAAATAGCTATGTCTTGCTTAATTGATTTTTTTTCACAATTGCTCTTGTATAAGCGTAAGTAATATTTTCAGAGTTTTTCAGAGAATGGCTGCACTGATATAGCTCTTTCAAAAGCAAGTCATTTTGAGAGAAATGTTGTTGTCAAATATTTATTGAATCGTTTTTGCTCTATTAAAATTGCTCTATATTAGTTCAAAGATTTTTTACGTGCACTCAATTAATTTAACTATGACTCTACATTTTTTGAACTGAAATCACACTTACTATTATTTAAATGCTGTATAACTTCAATTGGACTATACTTAAATAATTAATTATTACAGAAAATAACAAGCGTGATTATTTTTGTCCAAATGTATGGAAATTAAAGCACTGTAACAAGAGGTATTTCATATATTAAAATATGTATAAAAAGTCATGACGTGAGAAATATTCTCAAGGTATAATGTTAATTTACATTAATTGAATTCAATAACTGCTAGTTAAAACTCGCTTATAGCACTATAAATATTTTAACAGAAGGTACCATATCCACATCGTTATTTTACCAAATTTAAATTATTTTTCAAGTACAACTCGTTAACTGATGCAGCAAGAAGTTATCTAAAATAATTGAGATTTTTTTTCAGCTGTCTGTGTAAAACCGAATAATTTTAAATTAATCCAATATTAATTTCCTATTTTAAGTTACATTCCACTTCCAAATTTAAATGAAAAAAAAAAAAAGATAATGAATTTTTACTTACTCACTTTTTGATGACATTATTAAACTTTTTTCTTTTTTATATGCATCGTATTAAGCCCTCAATTTAAATCTTTCTGTGATAAAAGTAAAGTAGCCTATCAGGGCCCTAATGACGGAGCGCCTTAAACGTTATCACTTCGATCTTTGGAGTAATAAAGATGAGAACACTGATAAGACGAGAGGCAATTGTTTTAACTCCGACTTGTACGAGCTTATAGATTTAGGATATCACTTCTGAAAATATGCCATTTAGAATCTTATTTTGGTATTTTACATATTTTATTAAGAACTTTATTTTAGTTTCAAGAATATTTTAAAATAATTTGAGGATAATTTAATTTTTAAGTTTGTTGCACCGTTAAAATATAATATTTTAAAAGCACTATTTCAATTAAAAGAACTTCATTGATAGATATGATGAAATTAAGAAAAAACAAACAAAAAATATCATATTTTCAAAAAAAAACAAAAAAAAAATACTCGGTTAATATCTTACTTGTATATTATTTTCTCATCAGTTAAATAAGGGGGTTAGTAATTGTTTATTTGGTTAGTTTACAAAATAAACACCGATTGTCCGTAAACATAACTTAAACAAAACAAACAAGAAACATATGACTTCAAACCACACGGCAATAACCTATAAATCACAACTTTTTAACTGCCGAAAATGAACGCCGCAAAACCTTAATCTGTAAAGAAAAAAAAATAAAATAAAAAAAATGAAAACAAACAAAAAATTACACTTTGATAAAATATTGTTATAATGCAAATTAGATGTTTACTCACAATAACAGGCGGCGGATAATCAACTTTCGCTGAACGAAATATATCTACGAGATGAACCATATGGACAGATGAATTAGTCCCAGTTGAAAATTAAACTTTGTGAAGGTTATTGATGGGAGGGAGCGGATGGACGCGCGGTCGCGACTTTCGTACGTCACTTGTAACGCGGCACAGCACGTCTGACCCGCACGGAGTTCCGAAGAAGACTGAAACACGGGCGGGCGAAGGCATACGCACGCGGGGAGGTACGCACTCACGCAGGCTTGACAGCCAATCGCGTGCGTGCGCCGCGCGCACCCCCGCGCTCTCGTCCCCGCCCCGCGCCCGCCCGTCACCTCACAATCGATGCCCTATATTGCATTAATTATTTAGGAAACACGCAATAAGATAACGCTAGGTGGCAGATAAGAGATCTTCGCGTTGCTTTAAATAAATCATCGTGTCTTCGTCCGTATCGGACGTTCGACCAGCGCGTGTGTACGATGCCTTCCGTGTGTACTGATAACGCATTATTTACGTTGTCAGTCCGCCGGACCTTTTGTTTTTATCTCGCTGTTATTTATAGAGTTCCTGAAGAAATATAATAAGAAGTAAAGTAGATTCATTCTTGAGGAATTTTATTTATATGATTCAACCCGTGTCCCACCTTCGGTTAACGCAGGTTTTGTTTGCGTAGCGTTCAACTTGGGAACGAAAACAAACGAAATACATATTATATATTTTTTGGAAGGTTGTCAACTTGTCGTTTGCCAATATTAATATATACGAGGATAACGGGGTTCTCACCGGCGGCTTTATTTTATGTTATGCTAAGGTTTTGTCCGAAATTAACGGGGTTGTTTATGAAATAAAATACAAGATAAAAGTAAGAGGCGGGAAAATATCTTTGTGATATATTATTATTCTGGCGAATTTGTAAAATGAAAGATCAGTTTTATTTCTATACTTTTACTGAATATTTACTCAGTAAAACAATAATCCATTTCACTTAGCAGAACTGAACACTGATTTCTGAGATTTACAGTTGCTACATTTTCAGGAGTCAATTACGTAAACGGCGTAATGTTTTGTAATTTTTATTTTGTTTTTTAAAAACATCAGTTTAGATAATTATCTGCCTTTTTATTCTGCCCTTTTACCAGTTTCCCAGTTTTATCAGAACTTATAATATTACTAGCGACCCGCCCCGGCTCCGCACGGGTGCAATCTTTATAATATTATTAAAATTGCGACTATAATTTGAGATTTAAACTATCCTATCTCTCAAGTTGGATCGAACTGCACATGGTGTGCGAATTTTATTATAATCGGTTAAGTGGTTTAGGAGTCCATTGAGGACAAACATTGTGACACGAGATTTATATTATATATTAAGATTATCTATTATATGATTTGTATGGACGACATACACATACAAGATAAACTAAATTCGGACTATTTCCAAAAGGCATTATTCTAAAACATTTTAATTACTACGGATATTTTTACATCAAAAATTAATAACTCGGTATCCGCATTTCGTGCTGATTTGCGAAGGGAAAAACACAGCCATAAAAAGGGTCAGTTATGATCTTGCAAGAACGAACAAACAGAAATTAGGTTACTGTGTTCTTCTTTATAACAGTAGTAACGAGAATATGCATCACACATGCATGCATGACAATATTGCAACAAGAATAATTTTTACTTTTACACCAAAAATAATTTAAGTAGCGGATTTTTTGAAAATGCGAACAGAATTTTACATTTTGAATAGTGAAATTAATTTTATACATTAATAAAATTACGAAGGTTTTCAAAATATTTTGAAAATATTAAGAGAATTTCGAGACTTTTTCTTCAATTACTTGATTCAAATATTGTAGTATTTTTACACGAATGCCCAAAAAAGGAGTTGTTATTCACGAAATATTCAGGTTTTATATTAAAAAGACGAACTATAAAAAGTCGTTGCAGTTGGTCCATTCAAACTTTTCAAATACACTCCAGATAATTTTATTAATGTATAGTTCAGTAGAAATGCAAATTTATATTTAGCTAAATTTTGTAAAAGATTTGAGGCACAGGTTAATTTTTACGAGCATTTTCTTTGTGGCTTTCAGTTATTTGCAGAAATTTTAAATGTATCACTAATAAAAACATGGGCTCGACTAATAAAAAGATAGCTAACGTAGAGTAAATATTTACTTTATTAGATACCTGCTCACATAAATACTATGTATTGATATGCACAGCGTGATCAATAAATACAATAGCCACGCTGTGTAGAGCAATAAAAAACAAGTCTTTGTATTTTTTGAAGCCGGCTTTAATTAGAAATACATAATCAAACAAAAATAAACTTAAGGCCAAACTTAGTCCAAAAGATTCTATTGTTACTTAAACCAAAATTGATAGAAATACAACGTTTCTAAAAATCACAAAACGTCACACAGTCTGTATAATTTTACAGGCGTTATGACGTTACTAGCCCCACTCCCGAATTACTAAGCGTTAAAAACTGGTTAAAAAACAAAAAACACGTATTCATTACTTTTCAATACTCTAACTGATGAACATTAGAGATACAATATTAAATTTATTTATGCAGTTAACTACCTAAAAATACGTTCAAGTATCAAAATCAAAAGACTGAGTGACAAATTGTAAACACAAAACAAACACTATATCTAAAAACCCGTCACAATCCAAGACACATGTTTCTATTTCACATTTCTGGAACATGTCTCAAGATCATCAATCATTCCAGATGCAGATCGCAGCTCATTGGCATGCGAGGGGCGTCTAACAGGTGGCCACAGATGCTGCCCAGTCCCACTTGAATGCCTGATGCTGCCTATGAAGATGTTTGTAGATACTGTAATTCTATTTCTGAGGTATTAGCATAGAACATGGGGATTTTCGAGCAGGGATTTCAACTATAGAATTATTAATTATTGTGATTGAATGCTTGATAACTGTTATGCTGTGGCTTTTGTGTCAGTTTTTTGGTACAGTTATAATGTTATGATTTTCTTAAAAATATTTAAAATGTATAAAAATAATAATATCCTGTCATAATTATATACCCTGTTCCCGATGCTGGTGGTACCTACTATTATTTTAAATAAAAATGATTTTATTTTTATAAAAATATTTGAAAATGTCACAAAAAGTGTCATAATAAGTTTATTATTAAACAGTTTTCTTTCAGGGAAGTCCTCTATTTTTTTATTTGTTTCCTCGCCGAGTTCGGCCGTCCTACTAGTTTTAAACTGGTAATTAAAATCGTTAAAATTTAAAACGGGCAACCATAATCATTATTTAGTTTTGAGGTTCAAATATTTCAGCAATCTTGTAAAAGCTCTGTTTACAAATAAAAAAGGAAGGATATTAGTGTTACGAGAAATAGGTTGTTAGTTTAGGACCCACTTTTAAGCCCATGCATTTCTTGGATTATATGAAACTAATATTAGGATTCTGTTTGCGTTTACCTTTTTTTTAACTTTGAGAAGTAATTTAAAATGATTATTTTTAATGTAAGTATATCAAATCTTGATGCAAAATTCTAATGCAAATCCTAATTTCATTTCATTACAATATAAAGTAAATATAACTAAGTATTATTTCAATGTACTCTATCCAGTCTTCTTTGACTTACAGATAAGGAAAATAACGTGAGAGAAAAACTAGTGTTAATGGAGCCAATTTACCAACACGCAGTGATCTTGCGTGGGGGTGATGAATGCTCGCTTCTTTGAATAGCTATGCTATTCTCTATAACACTGCAACGAACGTGTAACAGATTTTCAACTTTATGGTAAAGGCATAAAGTTAAAAATCCATTCAAGACAAACTGTCACAACGTCAAGGATCGAAACAATTTGTCTGTAATAGATTTTCAACTTTATGATAATTACCATAGAGTTGAAAATCGACTAGAGACTACGGTAAGTCATTAGCTTCAGCGCTACCGTGGCGCTGAGTCTTTAGATCATAGCACTACAGTTCTTAGCTTACTGAAAAGGTTATATTCTATATAAATACAGGTTGTGACTGTCATGAATTTTAGATTACGTATACGTGGTAGGTTAATGGTAGAATGTATTTTAATTGGGTAGGTATAGGTACTACGAGTACTACTAGGTTTATTATTCAGAATTCAAGGGTTCGTAAATATTATGCCGATTTAAGGGCCCAGACAAGTATATAGACATAGCTGTATTTTTGTCATTTTCAACATCATTATTGCTGGTATTAAGTCATATTTGGCTCTCTTTCATATCATTTGATAAAAATGGCTTAACTACATAAATATGTTGTCTATACCAAATAGAAAGATATAACTCTAACCTCTTTAAGTGGGCTACCTCGTCGGAATAGCAACGAGGCATAGATATGAAGCTGTGCGCAAATAATGCTCCACCTTATAATCCGCAGTCTTAGCCCAAAACATGCAGCCTATTTGACTTCTGGTCTGCCAGGGACGATGACGTAGATGTTGCGAAGATTTGCGCTAGTAAGAAACCGTCATGCCAGCGATACGAAAAAGAAGAAGTTGGTTTCTTAAGCTTCGGTAACACACAAAGCTGCGAGTCAAAATTTACATGCTCAATTCAAACCGCGGCCACTATTGGCTGTAATCAGCCTATCACATCAGCGAATACTCACGGCGAGAAGGCATCGGCCGTATTAAATCGCTGTGTGTGACCAAAAATTAAAACTTACATTTTTATTTAAGGTAAATTCGAAACTCTTTTGAGTCACCAAAGCATTAACAAAGACTTTTCACACTAACCTGTCACTACAAACGCTTATCACAGCAAAAAAATAAACTCCCTCCTTCCCCTATGAATCTCAAACCTCATTCCCACACGCGATAAGCAGCCAACACTACAGAATTATGTTTATAAATTTTAATAAAACACATCCCCTCATAAAGAAAGGAGCCTGCCAGAGTAATGGCCCGCATTACTCAGAGGCGAGACTCATACAGAAACGCGGTACACTCCCTCTTTATTATCGGTAAGGAAAAAACGTAACTCACTGGATCTAATTTAAGGTGCGTTTAATTGACCCTTAGATCCTCGAAACGGACGTTTATAATATAGGTATTATGTAAGGGATCCTAACAGAGGATTGTTAGACGTTGATTTGGAAATAAAAGAAATGTAAGCGGACGCTATCGGTAGGTTATTTGGAGTCGTAAAGCGGAGTAAGTTTGAGTTATTGGTAGTTATCTAATTGACGGAGCAGTTCGCTATTAGATTTTATTGTTGTTGGGGATCAGTTTAGTGTCGCAGAAAATCGGTTTAATGTCTAACAGATCTTATTTTTTTGGAAATAGAGAGGACTTGATTGTCTCAAATTGACTGGATATAGCTTTCCGTATCATCATCTGCCTTTTCCCAACTATATTGGGGTCGGCTTCCAGTCAAATCAGATGCAGCTGAATATCAGTATTTTACATGGAGCGACTGTCTATCGGACCTCCACAACCCAGTAACTGGGCAATACAACACCCCATGGGTCAGTCAGAAGCTTATAAATCTGACAACACTGGTTGTCAGATTTAGAAGCTTCTGACTGATCACAAATGACAGCCGGCACTAACGGCTTTACGTGCTTTCCGAGACACGCATGCAGGAAACTCGCTATGACAGATGGTCATCCATCCACAGAGCAACCTCGGCAAGCGCTGCTTAACCCATCCGGGTAAGGCCCGGTATCCACCAAAGCGGAGAGGAGAGGAGATGTGTTTGAATAACCAATCAGATGTCAACTGAAGCTAAGCGGAGAGGAGATGTAGATATCTGATTGGTTATTCAAACACATCTCTCCTCTCCGCTTTGGTGGATACCGGGCCTTAAGCGGCAGGTTACCGGCCTGTGCGGTTGTAATTATTTAGCCACGAGCTCCTTATTAAATAGCTTTCCGTAGATAATAATATGGAATAATATAGGGGAGACCTTGGCCCAGCAGTGGAATATATAGGTTATCAAATAAAGAGAAACAGAGAACGTTCTGTAATCTATATAATTATTTAAATACTAGCTGTGCCCGCGACTTCGTTCGCGTGGATGTCGGAACTTAACAATGTATTTTTGAGTACGAAGCGCTGTGGGAGGATACCGATACAAATCATTTTCTTTATCCTTTTTTTTTAGCGTCATAAAATCGTCAAATTAGTCTTCTCACCCAGGGCTGGGCAAGAGGGACTGTCAGACTTGTATTGACTAAAATCCACGGCGTCCTTCAATAGCCCTTTACGTTCCGGGGTCACGGTAGCTCGTAAGTCCTACAACCCCGGCTGGCTTTGGCCCTCTAAGGGGTTTGGCCCCGGTCATCGTGCTGACGCTCTTTGAGGCGCGCGTGGAACTCAACGTTGTGACGTTTAACCGGGCATGGTCCATGTCAGACAGCGAGTCGCCCATTACTCGTCGCCCGAATGCCCACGCCTGTTGGCCAGAGATCGTCTTGCGACGTCCGTCACCGTGGGCGTCTACCACGGCGGCTGGGTGTGGGTCGTGAGGTGGACGCTGTCCTCTTCCTCACGCGTCCCGCCTCCTCTTTCGCTGGCATGACTGTTTCGCAGATTAAGGAGGCGACCGGTTTTCACTCTATTTCACGTCAACCAATGCCGAGCGCGAGAGGTCGCCGCCTATCACCGTTGTGAGGACATGTGCGATGCTCTGCCCAAGCGGGGCAATTTTGCACCGTATGCTCTACCGTGTCCTCTGGACGATCCTTGTAGTGGTGACACCCACGCGTTTCTTCCTTCCCCATCCGACACAGGTACCTCCCAAAACTTCAGTGTCCAGTGAGGATCTGCGTCAGGTGGTTGGTCAGGACGCCGTGACACCTTCCAGCCATTCCTCAAAGAGAGGTCTTACCGCCGCGATTGAGGCGTGCCCGAACTTCGGTTTCGATAGTCGCTCCCTCCATACCGCCCCCTTTTTTTTATCGTGGCAAAATCATCAAATGAGTCCTCCCGCCCAGGGCGGGACAGGAGGGACTGTCAGACTTGTACTGACTAAAATCCACGGTGTTCCTTCAATAGCCCTTTATGTACCAGGGTAACGGTTATCGAGTGAGACAGTCCCGCGACCCCGGCAGGCTCTGGCCCTCTTACGGGGGGTCCCGTCAGATTGCTGACAGCTCTTTGAGGCGCGCGTGGAACACAACGCGCCGTCGACCCGGGCATGGTCCATGGTCGGACGGTGAGTCACCCTTTACTCGCCGCCCGCATGCCCGCGCGTACGGTGGCCGGAGATCGTCTTGCGACGTCCGTTGCCGTGGGCGTCTCCCGCGGCGGCCTCGACCAGTGCCTATCGCCGCTGTGAGGACACGGCGGTGCTCCGCCCAAGCGGGGCAGTCCTGAACCGTATGTTCTACCGTGTCCTCCGGGCGATCCTCGCAGTGGTGGCACCCAGGCGTTTCTTCCTTCCCCATTCGATACAGGATCCATACCGCCCCCTGAGATGGCGCCGGAGCTCTTCCCGCAGCGCCTCGACTTGTCTATGTAGCGGGGATTGGCCAGTGCTTCTTTATAAATACATACCGTCGGACGGCAAGCGACCCATTACTCCCCGTCCGTAAGCAGCTGGAATATGACCCACTATTTCCGATGCCCTGGGCGTCTTCAGCGGTGGCTCGGGTGACAGGTAGAGGGTGCACTTTCCCTCACGCGCAATTATGATTTATGCTCAGTATTGCCCAGGCAGTAATAATTTTGTTGTGACATTATTTTGAAACCATGATATCTCCTAAGATATTCATTGAAATCAAACGATGTCAAGGGCAATTTTGTTCAAAATTAAATGCTTGTGATGATTAACGTATTTATTTTGATCAGGATTAATATCATATTAATGAAAATACCTTCGCAAATAATGCATTACTTTAAAACAAATTTGATTTCCATAAAAAAGGTTATAGTGACTTGATCTTAAAAGATAGATATATGCTCTCGTGGACTTTATTTTAGAACTTTTTATGAGGAATAATTCCGTAGTACATAATTTTTGCTTATCTTTAACCGTTTACGCAGCGCACGCAACGAAAGCTCTTGAAAAGGAATACATTTCCCCGATTTTGAAACATTTCTCATTACTGCTCCGCTCCTTTTGGTGATAGCGTGATGTTATATAGCCTATAGCCTTCCTCGATAAATGGACTATCCAACACAAAAAGAAATTTTCAATTCCAACCAGTCGTTCCTGAGATTAGCGCGTTCAAACAAACAAACAAACAAACAAACAAACTCTTCAGCTTTATAATATTAGTATAGATATGTTTCTGAAAGTAAATAACACAGATTGACAGAAAAACTAATTCTAAAAACGGTTTCCAAAAAGAAAGATGGCCGCGTATTTCAAGCTTCTTTTTATAGACATTTCGTTACATAAACTTGTACACCTTTTTATTTACAAATAAACATTTAAACATTTCTTTGATCGCGTTTGCCTATCTTCTGGCCATTAAAACTTCTGTCAGTCTGGAGTAACTTTTAACAAGCCGTGATGATCGACGGTATAGATCTTTTTTCGCTTATCTTTTTGCCGTCAAGTTTGGAAGGCTGATGTGGGCCAATCAGCCTGCTGTTTTTTTCTTTTTATTTTGTTGTTCATAATTCGCTTTTTAGGTTTGTTAGGTGCTATTTAGCTGGACAAACTATGTATGTAGTCTTCTTATTAATGATTCATTTTTATTAGACTTTATTGCTTTAAAAATTATGAAGAATAACATCGTATGGAACCTGCTAAAACGAAATATTCGGAGAAATAGTAAATGTCACCTATCAACCTATTACACCGGGCCCGCATCCCGACTGCCTCACTACTGAGAAAAAGTCCATCTCTCAAAGAAAGGAGGCTTGTGTCCCAGCTGTGGGAACATAAAAGGTTTATCATACTATTACTGCATATCTGACGTACAGCCCAGTTGCTGGCTGCACGATACTTCTTGGTAAGACCTTGGCAAGACTGGCAGTCCCGTTAATACCTTGATTATTCTTTTTTTATACATAGACCCACACAAAGAATTTCTTCTGTATCTGGGTGCGTTCAAAAACACAGAAAATCACATAAACAAACACCCAGACCCGGAATAACAGTAACTACTAACACGGAATAAATATCTGTATGATCTGTATCATACAGATATTTATCCCGTGTGGGGACTGAACCCGCGACATGTTGCGCCATCGACTGGATCGCTTAGCCATTGCGCCGTACTACTCTTTATTTGGTGTTAACAACTGTAACGTGACTCAGGAACGTTAATGTATGTTATTACTGATTACTGTGTGAAGTTGGGAACACTAATTGAATCATTAAGTTCCACTATCGGAATGGAGAAATCACGGAGTTAATGACATACTTCAACGTCGTGTAAAATTACTTGTAACAGGATGGAATTAGTCGCTTTATATGTTAACTAGAGAACCTCCCCTTCGCATGGTTTTAACGACTTAACAAAACATTGTTTATTTTTTAATGATTTTGTGAGTTTAATATTATTTTCTACAAAAAAAAAGAAATAACCGAAAACAACCCCAATCGATTGTGAAGTTTAGAAGCTCAACACAGTCACACATAAACAAACTCAACAAGTGAATCTATTCTAATATTACAAAGTTTAAGTGTTTGTATAATTGAACTCTCTAATCTCAGGAACTACTTCTTCTAGGTTCGTATTGAAAAAACATTTTTGTGTTGGAAAACCTAATTATCGAGGAAGGCTATAAGCCACAGAAACAAAGTCGTATACTCGCGATAATCAAGTAATAATCAATTGTTAAATACAGAAAGTAAAACTGTGAAATGTGTTCAGTTGGGGGTGCAAATTACTCAGATTTTGAAAGGGACCCATTTTTTGAGACCAGTGACAAAAGCGCGTTTTTCATTATTTATTTTTTACAATATTTTATTCAACTTCAGCATTGACGCATGTACTTGAAAACAGTATTATAACAATTATATAAGAAAACGATAACATTTCTTATATTTGACACGATTTCTCAGTTAGCAAGTGTCCTGGTAATTATATTTTATAGTTGGTCTCTGGGCCATTCTGTTGCTCTTTATTGCTTTACGTTGGGCCGTTAAAATGTTTAATGTCTATCTACCTGTTTTCAGGAAGTTAAGTTCTGAAGTACTGGGAACGTTGTTGTGTATATCGAAGTGTAGTTAAAACGTATTACTTTGAAGGTAAAGTTCATTATTCAATGTAGACATTAATGTGTTACTTTTGGTATAAAATGTAATTAAAGTGTATATGATTCTTGAATATTTACTTTGATACATTATATCATCGTGTAACTATAGGTACATATAATATGACAGTTTGTGAGAATGGATGAATAGAGATATTTTGACACACAAAATAAGTACAGACTTAAGCTATTGTCAAACAGACAGGCGTGGCGAACGCGAAGCGATGCGTTTTTGTTTGTAATGTATGGAATTGTTTGAAGCCAGTCACATAGACTATCGGATCGCTTTCGCTTTTCTATGTGACAGAATTCAAACAATTCCATACATTACAAATAAAAACGCTTCGGATCGCATTCACTTCGCCTGTCTGTTTGACAATAGCTTTAGCGATTTTGTTTTACAATATTAGAGATGATTGCAACATTATTATGAACCTTTTCATGCCTGAGCAGTTCAAAGAATTCCAATGGCACAAAACTAAAGCTTGAGTAGGTCATAGGATATTTTCAACCGGTAGGATGTACCCGTGGGACATTTTCACACATACGCATGAACAGAGCCGCTGTTAAAAGCTAGTGGTTAATATTTATTAATTAATAGTTTAGTTAACTAGGGTTTGAAGAATTATTTGGATTTGAAATGTTTTAAGGAGTTAAAAGTGTTTAATTTATTATGTTCAGAGTTGTAGTGCCTAGTTACTGAAAGTATAGTCGAAATTTTAATTACTAGCCTTGAGACTGACGTGTCAGTTATAATAGTTCGCAAAGCAGTTAAATCCCTATTATAAGTCCGAATTTATTTTCTATAGATTGTACACTCGCCCGAAATTAAAATGCTTTCTCAATTCAAACCCCTATTAATTATTTTTTAGTCTGATTCTGATTGGACATATTTAAGACTCTGATGGTCGCTGGTTGGTTACAGATATTAGACCAAGATTGCAACTGAGAAATAATTCTAATTTACGGCATAAAATTGAAATAAAAATTAAAAGTCATCACCATATTTTTATTGAGTAAAAGTCATCATCATATTTTTAGAGAGAAATCCCATTCCACTATTACCACTGTAACTCCTGAAAGCTAGAATCACTCGTGGCTCCTACCAAAAAAGCGAGGAGACAATGAAACTGTACAAAGACTTGGAAAATGAATCGAACTGATTTGGATCCTGAAAAAAAAAAAAAAAACAGACGAGAAAGGGAAAATACGTAAATTCGTCTTCATCACTCATCATCATCTATATAGCTTTTCCTGATTATATTGCGGTCGGTTTTCAGTTTACAGGAGGTACTGCCTATATGATCTCCACAATCTAGTTAGTACTGGGTATTACCCCTTGCCAAGAATGTTGTCACATTATTAACACTCAAGATGTAATTAAAATCAACCTCACGAACATTAAAACATAACTGTATCATCACAAAGTCAACCAAAACTCGAGACAAGATACTGTCGCCATATTTTATAACTGAAAAAGCAATTTCACATTGAAGTCGGCACTGTGCACACATGCTGAATGAGCGTTATATTAAAATAAAGATAAATTAATATATGTTCACAGAAACTGAGTCATAGCGAGTGTGAGTACGCCTTTATATGCCGCCCAACTTTCCTGATTTCATTAAAACTATTTAATTGACGAAATGGGCCGCATTGTAGTATTTTAGTGACGAAACGGGGTGGAACTCCGTAAATCCGTATTTGTGCTTACAAATCCGTTTTCGTGTGTAGTTGGGGACAGAACTGTGAATGTACTGTTAATTTACTTGTTCTGTAATGCTGATAAACACGTTTTCTAAATCTATCATCATAAAAATTAAATAATCTTCACGCCATCATACCTATTTATTTGTTTATTTAACTTGTAAAAATAATCAAAATTGTACAATACACAATGAAGGTTATCATCATCAGCCTATAAATATTCCCACTGCTGGGACACAGGCGTCCATTCTGTGAGAGAGAGTGGGCCATAATCCACCACGCACACTCAGGCAGATGTCACATGTCTTCAAATTTTAGGTAGGTGCCGGTTTCCTCACGCTGATTTCCTTCACCGTTTTTAGAGCAGTGGTGACGAAATAAATTACAATAAGTAATGCCTGTCTGGGTTTAAACCTACGACCTAAAACTCGTAAGGTCTGAGTAAAAATCCAGTTTCAGGGCCGAAAATAATATAGCACTTTGCTCAACTATTCACATGTATGACAAACTCTTTCTCATAGAGAACAAAACTGGAACCACACTAGTACTACTCGAATACTTCGAAAACTATATCGAGGTCGCGTTAAGGGCCATATGGCTCAATAGTACCTATGAATTGAGACATATTTATTGTGAAACCGAACCGGGTTTCGGTTCCAAATATGCTTACGTCATCGTGAGTGCGTTAAACCCTGTTAGGTCGCAGTTTTAACATTTGAAAAGGCCCCAAAGGGAAGGTGTTTTTAGGGTTTCGACCCTGTTACTAAGACTCCGATGTATTTCCATCTATCTGTCTGTGTGTTTGTCTGCCATAAGGCTAAATATCATGAATGCTGTGATAGTTATACAATTGAAATATTCACAGATGTACAAATACTAAAAAACAGAATAAAATAAATACAAAAGGAGGTTCTCATACGACAAACATGATTTTTTTTTTGCCGTTTTTTATGGATAATAATACGGAGTTCGACTCGCACTTGGATGGTTTTAATTTCAGTGTGATATAATATTTCGTTTTGACACATTTTTTTCTCAGATTTTCACTCAAGTCTCCAACTTACAGACCGTAAAAATTTAACTATGTACCTACTTAGCGGAGTAGTTTTTTATTGAAATAGTTACATTTTACGTTCGCTAGTAAGAGCTGCTAAAATGTATTTTTTTATATTTCTCATACTTATTTTGGTGGCTCAGAATGGGGCCACGAAGCTTTTATTTCACATTCACTTTATGCCCTTCTCTATGGTATGTTGTATCTCCCTTGTGTGTGTTTTAGTGAAACCGAAGTTGAATTTTTGGAAGTGAAATCCAAAATATTTATTCGGGAAACCTTTTGCAAAATATTTCATTTACGAACACAACGTACTATATGTACCCTTCATGGTATTAAAAACATAGTTAAACTTACATTTCGGTTCAGTAACTGTAGTTCAAGAGATATTACATCCTACAAATAAGCTCTCCTTAAGTTCTTACAACTTTTTTTTTAATAATATGCAGAGCAACTATTGGTGAGTTGGATTAATTCACTTTTAGGAATTCTTTAAACCTATTGGGATTCTAACCTACCGTCGTCTTTTTCACTCACACCTTTTTTCTGAAAAACGAAGTCACTTTTCTTCGCATTACAACAAACAATGACAATAGTGTAGGTTAGAATAGCGTATAATCAAAGCGACTTATTCTACCTCATTAAAATCTCTCTCGTGTCTGCACCCAATTTTTTTTATTTCTAGCCATCATTTCTAGCTCCTACCTTTTATACTATTTTAATAGGTACCTAAAACATCTAAATCCACTCCACATTTGCTAAGCTCCACTCCTCAGTCACACCACAATACCTCTGCTAATTGGATTAGAAGTGAGTTTTGCAGATCAAAACCCATATAGCAAAGGGCGCTTAATACAATCATTCGACCGCGTTTGGTATTAGATGGCATATAATAGGTTGGTATAGTTATAAGCACCAAAACGTATGCACCAACATTCGACTGCGATTTTGTCTTGAAACAAATATTACGTACCTAAGCATTTATATAGAAGATCTTTACCCCAACGCGTTGGGGTAAAGATCTTCTATATAAATGCTTATTTTTCTTTGCTTTCGTTGCCCCGCAACTGTCGTGACTGCGTTTAAAAAAAATATAAACTCGCATATTTACATCAGCAATGGGAACAATTAATGTAGGTCATACAAAAATTTGTGCCATGCGGGAATCCAAACCGCGGTATACAGTGCTGCTGTCAATCACTAGTACAAAGGTACAGTCGACGTTCAAAAGCGGCTAGGCACGCTTACAAGGCAATAGCTTGACGTTTAGTTTGACTTACGACCTTCTATTTTTAAGAGACACATTCATCATCAACTACTGATTGTATAGGATTCATAATTTCAACGTGTCTAGTATGTGTTCAGTTGGCCTAGCGGTAAAGCGTTCCACTTGACGTATGCGGTGAACAGCAAGGCATGAGTTCGAACCTCTCGCAGAGATATTCTTTTTGTAAGTTTTACTCAATTGTTAAATATTGTAATGGGACAGAAATATGATTATAATCGTTGGTTCACAATTTCTGTGAGGTAGACCAAGTTTTAGGAATATTTACTTGATCGAAATCAAGTTGTCGTTAGATTGTGGTTGTTGGTTAGTGACGTGTGATTATATAGATAGCGATATATTTAAGTATTCTCAAAATGCCGGCGAATATCAATATTGAGGCAAGAACAAATATTATTGAAATATCATGTTGAAGTTCATCAAATGAGTAGACTGTTGACTGAGGGATTGTCAGATTCGTATGAATCTGATATCACAAATATAATATAAGTTTGTTAATTACATAAATAAATAAATAAAACAAAATTAACATTCTAATTCAGCATGACTTTTTTTATTTCCACAAAGACCAAAAAAAAACATAAACACATAAAACTAATATTTGACTTTTTTTAATAAATAATAAGCATTAATAAATTGTAAATTAACATGAATAACTAACAAGTTATTGATTAATATAAATATCATGATTAAAAAAAAAGAACAAAAAATAGCTAAACACATTATAAGACTCAGATCTCATTGAACTCCACTTAGCCCAACAGCTATCAGTAATAAAATAAGTAAATTAAAAAATTTGAATGAAGATAAAACAATATTATCCAATTTCATTAGCTGATTATAACGACTAAATTACGTTTAATTATATTTAAGAAACTAAAGGGTTTTTTTATAAAGTGCGGCCATTTTAGTATGTTATCCCATAAAAAAATTAATGTGTAATTTTGTCTTTATGTTAACAAAAGAAATATTAAAGATATGACTATTTATTAAAGCCATTTGAAATAGTAATAGTTCAGCAGGCCAATTTCTCTATGCGTTCCAAGGCCGCGGTGCCTTGTTACTATTTCAAACAATCGTCCCATGGCACTGTGGTCCTGGAACGCAAAAAGCTATTTGCCTTTTGCGTTCCAGGGTCACGGTGAAGGAACAGGTTGTTTTTAGCAAATAAATTTATTCCGCTCCACCAAATGTGAATTACCAAAAAAAAGTTATTTAAGGATCAATGTTCTTTTACTGAATTATAACCACGCAAATAACATTAGCACTACTTAAAAAAAATACTGCTACAGCTATGATTGTGAAGGCACCGCGGTCCTGGAACGCAAAGGGCCAGTTGCTCTTTGCGTTCCGGGGCTGCGGTGCAAAATTATTTTTCTATGCAATCAGGCTTTTTGCGTTTCACTTAGTGCGATTTAGCAAAAAAAAAATATAATATGGAAATATTATGTTCTATTACTGAAATAGAACCACAAAAATAATAACCGCTCTCCATAAAAATACCCTTTTGAGGACATCAGTTTAATTTTCGTTTTCTTTACGAAAAGAATGATTGAAACTTAGCCTCAAATCTAAGCCCTAAATTAATAAGAACTGTGAATAAAATGATGTTTTCGCTTACAGTCTATTAACAATGAATACAACAAAAGCGATATAAAAAATATGGTCGTGCTTTTAAACGTTTTTTTTTTTATTTCTATAAAACAAACGGTTTTTGGCTGATATTTGGTGTAATTTTTGTCTTGAGTGCACGGTGAAACTAAACGGTTATTCATTTCGTGTTGAATTAGTTACTCATTGGGGGAAGCTATTTCCTTCGTATTCATTCACCATAATTTTATTATGATGTCTGACAACCGTCGGTGTTGGACTTTGCTCTCGACTAGCTTAGCAATAGCGCTTGTCGTTCCTCGTATCTCATATCCACAGGACTCACAGTATTTCACTAGAACAAAACATGGAATACTATTATTATCTTTATGCAGAATACAACTGATAATTTATTTTACTAAAAGAAAAAACTATAAATAACACGTATTACTATCTTTTAAACAAACCTATTGTAGGGAATCTTATCTAATAAATAATATATTAACATGTGAAATAACTAAAAATTAAATGTCACTCACACTTAGTCCGGTTTAATTTGATATTTGTATTGTTACATCCATATTTATGCACGGCTATATTATTCACCCTCAGTGATTATATTATTCCCACTGTTAATATTTCACAGCAAAACAATAACATTAAAACAGCGTAATAGATGTAAACAATCGTCACACAAAATAACCAGGAATCAACAACGTTCTATTATGAGACTCGAAACGATCTAACATAGTTATGTCCACCTCACAAATCGAAATAATTTACTTTTGTAACTTTTGTTTTGTTTTCTCTGATCTACCTACAAAACTTTATTATTCTTAAATGATGATAACGGTCGACACATAACTCTAATGACTAGTATTAGTAATTATTAAAAAAAAAACAATTTTATTTATCAAATTTCTACAAAAAAATGCATGAAAAATAACAAAAAGAATAAAGCAATTATTTAAAATTATTAAAATAAAATAAAAGCAATTAGAAAAAGGTGGGGATCGATCCTTCGCCAGTGAAGGATATATACCCGAGCACCTTAACCACTGCGCCAGCATTACTTATAGAAGAAGGTTGAAATTATGAAGTATACCGTAAGTTCCTTTGATTTATATAGTAACAACTTATAATAAAAGGTCGCAAGTCACAGCGAAGCGTCAGGCTATTGCTTTCAGAAATGGAAGAAGGATTTTGGAATTCGACTGTACCTACTTTCCTCGTAATACCCCGGTTTCGGTTGCAAGGTAAAAATTCAATTCAACCCATGTTATTACATTTTTAGGTAATGTAGTTTTATGTAGACGAAATACGTACCTATATTATTTTTTTAAATCGGTTTGTCTTTGAGTTTATCCATTACAAACAACAACAATGCAAAAAAACAATTTTGTCCTTTATAAATCAGGGGGACGCCCTTTTTCAGCAGTGGACGTCTCCTAGCTGCCGATGAATTTCAATATAGATAAAATACTAATGAGTATATTAACAGGTCGGATCTATACAATGATCAAAAACCCACGCACACAAAGAAACCTTCACGTACAGTCGAATTCCAAAATCCTTCTTCCATTTCTGAAAGCAATAGCCTGACGCTCCGCTGTGACTTACGACCTTTTATTATAAGTTGTTACTATACAAATCAAAGGAACTTACGGTATACTTCATAATTTCAACCTTCTTCTACAAGTAATGCTGGCGCAGTGGTTAAGGTGCTCGGGTATATCCTTCACCGGCGAAGGATCGATCCTCACCTTTTTCTAATTGCTTTTATTTTATTTTAATAATTTTAAATAATTGCTTTATTCTTTTTGTTATTTTTCATGCATTTTTTTGTAGAAATTTGATAAATAAAATTGTTTTTTTTTTTTTAATAATTACTAATACTAGTCATTAGAGTTATGTGTCGACCGTTATCATCATTTAAGAATAATAAAGTTTTGTAGGTAGATCAGAGAAAACAAAACAAAAGTTACAAAAGTAAATTATTTCGATTTGTGAGGTGGACATAACTATGTTAGATCGTTTCGAGTCTCATAATAGAACGTTGTTGATTCCTGGTTATTTTGTGTGACGATTGTTTACATCTATTACGCTGTTTTAATGTTATTGTTTTGCTGTGAAATGTTAACAGTGGGAATAATATAATCACTGAGGGTGAATAATATAGCCGTGCATAAATATGGATGAAACAATACAAATATTAAATTAAACCGGACTAAGTGTGAGTATTAACATTTAATTTTTAGTTATTTCACATGTTAATATATTTATTAGATAAGATTCCCTACAATAGGTTTGTTTAAAAGATAGTAATACGTGTTATTTTTTCTTTTAGTAAAATAAATTATCAGTTGTATTCTGCATAAAGATAATAATAGTATTCCATGTTTTGTTCTAGTGAAATACTGTGAGTCCTGTGGATACGAGATACGAGGAACGACAAGCGCTATTGCTAAGCTAGTCGAGAGCAAAGTCCAACACCGACGGTTGTCAGACATCCTATTAAAATTATGGTGAATGAATACGAAGGAAATAGCTTCCCCTAATGAGTAACTAATTCAACACGAAATGAATAACCGTTTAGTTTCACCGTGCACTCAAGACAAAAATTACACCAAATATCAGCCAAAAACCGTTTGTTTTATAGAAATAAAAAAAAACGTTTAAAAGCACGACCATATTTTTTATATCGCTTTTGTTGTATTTATTGTTAATAGACTGTAAGCGAAAACATCATTTTATTCACAGTTCTTATTAATTTAGGGCTTAGATTTGAGGCTAAGTTTCAATCATTCTTTTCGTAAAGAAAACGAAAATTAAACTGATGTCCTCAAAAGGGTATTTTTATGGAGAGCGGTTATTATTTTTGTGGTTCTATTTCAGTAATAGAACATAATATTTCCATATTATATTTTTTTTGCTAAATCGCACTAAGTGGAACGCAAAAAGCCTGATTGCATAGAAAAAAAAAATTCGCACCGCAGCCCCGGAACGCAAAGAGCAACTGGCCCTTTGCGTTCCAGGACCGCGGTGTCTTCACAATCATAGCTGTAGCAGTATTTTTTTTAAGTAGTGCTAATGTTATTTGCGTGGTTATAATTCAGTAAAAGAACATTGATCCTTAAATAACTTTTTTTTGGTAATTCACATTTGGTGGAGCGGAATAAATTTATTTGCTAAAAACAACCTGTTTCTGCACCGTGACCCTGGAACGCAAAGGGCAAATAGCGTTTTGCGTTCCAGGACCACAGTGCCATGGGACGATTGTTTGAAATAGTAACAAGGCACCGCGGCCTTGGAACGCATTGAGAAATTGGCCTGCTGAACTATTACTATTTCAAATGGCTTTAATAAATAGTCATATCTTTAATATTTCTTTTGTTAACATAAAGACAAAATTACACATTAATTTTTTTATGGGATAACATACTAAAAAGGCCGCACTTTATAAAAAAACCCTTTAGTTTCATAAATATAATTAAACGTAATTTAGTCGTTATAATCAGCTAATGAAATTGGATAATATTGTTTTATCTTCATTCAAATTTTTTAATTTACTTATTTTATTACTGATAGCTGTTGGGCTAAGTGGAGTTCAATGAGATCTGAGTCTTATAATGCGTTTAGCTATTTTTTTGTTCTTTTTTTTAAATCATGATATTTATATTAATCAATAACTTGTTAGTTATTCATGTTAATTTACAATTTATTAATGCTTATTATTTATTAAAGAAAAGTCAAATATTAGTTTTATGTGTTTATGTTTTTTTTTGGTCTTTGTGGAAATAAAAAAAGTCATGCTGAATTAAAATGTTAATTTTGTTTTATTTATTTATTTATGTAATTAACAAACTTATATTATATTTGTGATATCAGATTCATACGAATCTGACAATCCCTCAGTCAACAGTCTACTCATTTGATGAACTTCAACATGATATTTCAATAATATTTGTTCTTGCCTCAATATTGATATTCGCCGGCATTTTGAGAATACTTAAATATATCGCTATCTATATAATCACACGTCACTAACCAACAACCACAATCTAACGACAACTTATTTCTGTCCCATTACAATATTTAACAATTGAGTAAAACTTACAAAAAGAATATCTCTGCGAGAGGTTCGAACTCATGCCTTGCTGTTCACCGCATACGTCAAGTGGAACGCTTTACCGCTAGGCCAACTGAACACATACTAGATACGTTGAAATTATGAATCCTATACAATCAGTAGTTGATGATGAATGTGTCTCTTAAAAATAGAAGGTCGTAAGTCAAACTAAACGTCAAGCTATTGCCTTGTAAGCGTGCCTAGCCGCTTTTGAACGTCGACTGTACAGCAAGTGCAAGCGCACTATCGACTGACATTCATTGATGATTGGCTTAATATTATGTACTCGTTCTTGTGTGTATGTGTGCCTATACTTCGTGGTAGGTAGATATTAGCTGCTTTAGTGTATGGATGCTTTATGAAGTCCGCTATTGATTTCTGTAATAACTGCCTTTGATTTTGAAATTGTAATTAGGGAATGTTAAGCTGTTAACTGAACGTTGCGTTGTTACATAGATGATAGTACCATAGAGTTAATTTTGTAAGTCAGTTAAATTCGAATCGTAATGTAAACGCAATAAAGTTTGCTTTTATGATGCATGATTTGAAATATAAAATAGTATGATATCATTGAAGTTTATACAAAAGTAACTTTGGTGAAACAGAGTCTAGGTCTGAACACCAAACCTTGTTTAAAAATAACCAAAAAAATTAACTTTTCAGTTTTGTAATTGAAAGGAAATGCTGCGCGTACTTTCAAACCTCAGTGAAATAAAAATGCTTGCTGTCTGACTTAAAGAAACCGTGGCCCTGGAACGCAAAAGAGCAACCGATGAAACAAATTAGAGGTAGATTGTCTCATTTGACGATAATTAATAACGACGATCATAATGAAATCTTAATTTGTATTTTGGGCAAACAATGGCAAAATTTGACACTCCCAAAATCCAACTCAGACTTCGTTATCTCCAGGTAAGACACTTATAATCAAGCAGCCACATCTACCGTCTAATCATCGCGCTTGCTCCTATATAGTCACAAGCAGAGCCGCTAATTAAGTACGCTCCTACGCTCATATGAACGGATTAATTTCGGTTTACCGGGCGCCTGAGCGGTTACCATAGCAACGCGTCAATGCGATTTATGTAATTTTACCTGTACTTGGCTAATAGTGTTTAGTAGGTGTAAGATGGAATGAATATATTACGGTTTGCTGGTGGTTTAATATTGTGGAAAATATGATTTTTTTTGTGAAATAATCTGAGAGTTTATTTGCCTAAGCTTTGAAGAAATACGCACTATTTCATTATTGTTTTTCAAATTATTCTTCCCGCTTTGAATTCAGCGAAAGGGACTGTCAGACTTGACTGACTAAAAACCTAGTTTCTTCAGTTGTCTTTTGCGTTTCAGGTCCGTAGTGCCCTTTTAAAACAGTCCCGCGAGCCAGTGAGCATTTAGACAGCGTGGAACACTTCTGTCGGTCTGGTCCTTCATCGGTCGGCGAGTTAATCGTAAGTGGCGGTATATTAATTATCATGACATGACTTACCTAAAGATTAAGACATATTTAATTATTATATTTCGCAACACATTTATAAATAACTATTTTATTTTGATATCAATATAAATAATTATGTTTTTGGATCAACATTCTGTGAATTGAACTTTTTCCAGAACAAAACCAATTAAATAGATTATTATAAAAGTTTCTATAAAAATCAATCAGTTAACAAAATTCACAGAAAACCACTTCGTTTTTGATACTACCAGAAGAAAATGGAAAAAAAATGATTATCCATTTTCCAGAATTTTCAAAAGGAAAAATTCTGTAGGTGTGCCAGACGGCCAGAAGACCTTTTAAATGCAGTAAGTGAAGAGAAGCCTGAGAAAATTAGCTCAATAGTACTCTGAAATGTACGAGTCTTATGCAATGTCGGACGTTTGGACTTCCAGAATGTTTTTCTTCGTTCAAATTGTAGAGAAAAGACGCCATTTTGTGAAATGGAAGCCATTGGGAGACCCGTATGAGGCAGATGTTGTTTAGGAACTGAATTGTTAGTGTTCAAGTAGCTTCATCAATGAAATGACTTTTGAGCAAGAATTTGGAACACTGCATTTGTTGTTGAAGTAATTCCCAAGACATTTACATGATTTTTTTAGGACAAACTTACCATACTATTCCGAAACCACTGCAACTCCTGTACGCCAGGATCAAGTGGCAACGTGTCTCAGAGACTTAATTTAAATGTCTTGGATTCTGCAACGAAATTAATCAGATAAGAAAAATGGTGGAGTAGGAAAAAAAAACATATTGTGCCTGGCCTTTAATCAACTATTTAAGACCGGCTTTGTCTAGCAGAATGCATCCGAATACCAGTAATTTACATGAAGCGACAGCTTAGCATATTTCTGCAAACCAGTTGACATAACCAGTAGATGACGCATACCTATAAAGTAGTAAAAGTGACCTACCCTACATTACGAAAACACACCCTAAACTTTCTCCCGTTCTTGTTAAGAAATGCCTTTCTTCGCAATAACTTGATTGACAGCCGAGCCCAGCCATTATGAGCGAATGCCCTTTCGTGAAAGCCAGCAACTCGAGCGCAGCAAGGTGACCGTTCGAATTCATAAATCATATTGTAAGGTTGCATTCAAGACTCCCCCCTCAGAAGTTGGATTTTTCTCGCGACGTTATTAACCCTTGTCCACGACCTTGCAACGTATGAAAGAATCTGCTTAGATCATGCAGCCATCGCGGAACTAGAACTACTTGCAGAGCAATCGCACCTTTGACCACGAGGTATAAGACTTGCGTTAATACAACGATTGTGGTAAAAAAAGACGGAAGTTTGTTGGCATGCTGCGATTTGCTGAGCCGTAATTTGGTGCGCACCAAAATATTGCATAACGCCAGTCGCATCTTCCAAGGCCTGAGACACCGCGATTCACTATAGGGTCGTCGTGTTACGTAGTGCAACTAGTTGTTTAGAAAATGCACAAATGTACAGAGTCTTAGAAAAAGTCAGAGTAGTGAGAAGTATCTTTTAAGGTCAAAAACCTACAGAAAATCATTTGAAGTCTTGTCAAAACGTCTATGATTGATATTGAAAGCAAAAGGCTGCGTTTAAAATGAATGGCTTCTGTTATTAGTGATTACATTGGAGCTCCTCTGAAACGTTAAGCTTCAAAGACATTGTTTAAGTTCAATGCATTTTGATGAAAAGTAGAGGATTACAAGGGTATTAGTGTGGAATCGTGATCGGTTGGATAGCTGCAACTTGATTGGCGTTAACAAAGCAATGAAACCTTAAGATACATAATTAATCATTATTAAGACTATTTTATTCTTTAAGTGGTAATTTTCTAAAGAATAATAAAAAAAAACTCAATTATGATGTCAGTCGATACCTAAGAAATTGCTTTATCAATGCGTAGTAAAAGATCATTACCATAGCTTCGAATATACATTTTCATTTTATTTTTTCATTTTGTAAGAGAGTTTAGAATTTAAGTATTTTTTAATAGGCGACAGCCTATGTGACCTCTTAGCTCAGTGAGTACTGCGTTTCAGGTCAGAAATACCTGTAACGATTATCAAAATGATCAAATAACAGCCGGTACCAACACCTTATCCATCTTATGAAAAATATTTAGGTATAACATCACACTTCATAGTTCCTTCCGAAAATTTTCGTTCGCCAGCGAAAAACTCATAATACACCTCCATACAAGGTCGATTCATATCGTCAGGAATCATTAACTTGAGCCCAGATAATCCTTATTACAAGGGAATAAGGTCTATAATTGGCAATGGATGGTGCTTGCCGTGTTAGAAGTCGGAAGTCCGCCGTGTCACGCCGAACCGGACCTGTTCACTCGAAAATGAAACCAATTAAGACTGTGGTCCAAGTTTGGTGTATCAGCGGATGTTAGGTAATAGTCTATGATTTAGGTGAACTTAGGTATGGTCTGTATCTATGTCTTGAATTGTATGGTATTATGGGTATGTCACGATACTCGTATCACGGACCCAATACATGAAGTTTTGTTTTAATGATTCTTCTTAAGAACAATTTGTAAATTATTTAAAATCATTGTTTTTCAAGTCATAGGCTAGAAAATAATTATGTTCTACAAATGTTACCTAGCTGCCTACTTTGAAAGGTACACAGAAATAAAACGTAGCTTGTTTGAGTTTTGCATTGTCAAAAAAAATACGGTTTATTCCGCGTTCAACCCCCAATAAAGTGATAATTTTAGCTAATGACGGCTGATTAAATACAAAATTTTTCGGTATCGTCTTTTACTTTTTATTTATTATACGCTATAAGCTTGTGTCTTAGAGATCACTCTTTACCACTTACTTAAACCCGTCGACGTCTGCTGTCGATTTCAGTATTGACCTCTTAGAAATTACACTTTGGAAATTGGAAACATTTTAGGCAATAACAAAAATTAAATCGTTATTTGTACTGTTTCTATTACAAAGTTTCTATGATACAAAGTTTTGAGTTACAAAAAAAGACGCGTTTTAATAAAATCAAACGTTTTTAAATGACAACATTCTATAAATAAATTTTGATTAAAAGACATCTTTATAGTTTCCGTCGTTTATTGGAAATTGTCTAATAACAATATGTTTGTAAATAAAATGCCAAGTGAAGTCTTTTTGTACCTATTCCACGTAGTATTGGAAAGATTTAGAGTTTCAAGTAGTGTCTGATTTCCTTGAAGTGCGACTAGGTATAAATAAGCAATTGTAACTTAAATACAACTTAACATATAAATAACATCATCTTCGTCAAATGGGTAATATAGCAAGGTCCTTGCTTTTTCATCGTAACAAATATGGGTATTTGATATTTTCTCCCTCAAATTTTCAAAAGATTAACTTTCGAGAACCTCTTCGGATAACTAAAAAGGTCCAACCGTAAGTTGAATCAAACATTTAGGAGACAAATCCCCGAACAATCATTCTTTTCTTACATTCAAAGCTCAGGACTTGAGCAAGAATGAATAGTAATTCATTTGTTTTAATCAAGTCCCTTCCAAAGAGTCCACGTAAAGTTTTTTTTATTGTCAGTTAGAGGCACCATAAAACTTGAATTCAATTAACCTTTCTTCTAAAACACAAGACAAGCAGAATGCCTATAAAATGGGAAGATACGAGCAATTCGTTTAGACTCAGTGCTCGAGAAAGGACGATAGTGTCTATGCAATAAAGTCCATTGTTAATATGTGAGTTTTGGAGATTTTTTCGAGGTTTATGTCTGGCCTCAGGATGTATGGAACTATAAAAGGATTATTGCCGGGATGAGCCATACGTCATACGTCTAAATAATGTACGGTATTACTGCCATTTCTATTTTTTTTTGTATTCTTAAACTAGTACCTAACGCTTAGCTGGGTTAATTTTGTATTGAGACTACGAGTATACGCTGAAAAAAGCCACCTAAAAGTAGATAAAAACGTGTCCATTCACCACAATCATTAGTACCATAACATATTACCGACATCCTCTTCAAATAAAGAATATGGAAAGATAAAAAGAGATCGACTCACAAAAGCCGAAACTCCGCGGACAGTCTCCAACAGTCTATGAAAAAAATGTTTATTCATTTTATGTCTATGGCACGGTTTTTTAATACAGTATGTGTAGAATACTATTTGCTAACGTACAAAGCATTATGTTTTCTTATGGTGCAGTCACTTTTATTGAATTAAGGATGTTTGCAAAACCCACTAGTTTAGTTTTTTGCATTTGTCCTATTTTAAAAAGTAGTTTGTGTAGTAATTGATCGAGTGGATCAATTTAGTAAAATAATCAAATAACTTGCCGAGCGGAAGGGACTATCAGGGTCTTACTTACTAAAAGTCTATAATATTTCTTGGGTCTCTTTGTATTCTAGAGCCACGATATCGTGCTAAGACGATCCTGGGTCAGCTCCATATTTGCAATCTGCACCACACTTTATTCAAAATACCAATGACACGCTAACTTATGAATGCCTACAACGCAAGTAGAGAGACTATTTATAGTCAGAGATTTCGGCAGCATTGGTGCATTCGCTTTCCATTCGAACCGGGTTTTCATTTACATTTGAAAACATAGAGTCATCGATGTAAAAACGAATCCCAATAAACCGAAGCATGCGGTGTTGCCAAAGTTATTTCAGTTATTTTTCTGTTTGTTTTATTTTTTAAATTAATACTGAATGTTGGGATTTTTTCTTTGGCAATCTATTTTTTTTATTTCGCTATGCAATTTGTTTCTGTTTGTCTGTAAATACTGGCAGATGATATTATAAATTACTTACAAGCTATTTGCATCGGATTTTTGTTATTATTTTTTTTTTTATAAAGTTTTGCCCTAAACAATTAATTACTCATATTGTGTCGTGGATGCTTTTACAAACATTAAAACTAACATACACTAACATCATCTGGGTGTTTGTGTAAGCTGGTACTTGTAGGCCATACAAATATTCGTTTCAATCAGTTACAGCGTCAAACGTCTGTCAAATAACTTTTGGAAGTAATTATAAAATTTAAAAACGGATTTTTGTCTATTTAGATATCTTGTAATTTTTTAATTTGATTAAATATTTTCGGCATAAAATTAAAAATTCAGTCCCAATATTTAATTTAAAGTTCACAAACGTTGTGTAATATCGGTGTACTGCAAAAAAAATTTAGTTGGCAACTGTAAACATCAAATTTTCAGACTGACATGCGGATTATTGGCTCTGTGTCGCTTTTCAAATATCAACAGACTTGCTATTTATTTATGAGTTTCGGTTCATGTTATATATTACTTTTTCATTTGACAAACGCTGAACTGCGCAGTGTTTGAAACTTTCTGTTTTACCTAGGATTTAAAATTTCATTTGTAATTTTTTAAATATTTTTTGGAGTTTTAGCTACATTGTTTGTATGTTTTTTTTTTCTCTATAATAATTTACAATAAAAAAACCTATAACTGATTTTTTTATGTGATTATTTCGTTTTCAGTCATCTTAATTTACCGACGTAAGTTTTCTAATAAACGATGCGTCAATAAGTCGTCGAATCAGAGATCAAAATACGTGAAGATCATGATTAGGACTTATAATCTACTTAGGGCTGATTTTTTAATAGTGAGATTACTTTTATCTGAGGAATAAAAATAGCGGTTTGACATATTTTCTATCGATAAGCTGTCAAACCGCCATTTTAATTCCCCAGATAAAAGTTATCTGACTATTGAAAAATCAACCCTTAAGAGGATCGTCTACCGAGCGCTCGTCCATACTAAAAGAGAAAACGTTTTCCTACCCCTAAATATTATCCTATCTCAATGATTTTTTAGAATGCTTCTGACACAGTAAAAAACTAGGTTTATAGGTTTTCTTTTTTTCAAAAGTAACTCTTAGGCGCCTGTAACTTTCAAACTATTATAAATTTAGAAAAAAAGAAAACCTATAAACCTAGTTTTTTACTGTGTCAGAAGTATTCTAAAAAATCATTGAGATAGAATAACATTTAGGGGTAGGAAAACGTTTTCTCTTTTAGTATGGACGAGCGCTCGGTAGACGATCCTCTTAAATAATTATTTGAGTTCCCGATATTTCAACGTTGTTGCTGTGTTACGAGCTATATTTTTATCCCGTAAGTAACATTTCAAATAAAAAATAAGTGTTCTTCATAAAGATCGTCACGTTTCAGGCCTGATAGTATCAGCTTTTACTTATTCGAAAGTTCGATATGGTGTATTAATCAAGGAAGATATCCCATAATATGGGATATATTATCTTCCTTGATTCAAACAAACCGTGAACCGTGAAACAAACCGTGATAGCCTAAAACAGTTTATAAAAACAATTTTATTGAAACAAAATACTGAAACAAAAAATTTCATTCCCAAGTCTAATAAAATTAAATAAATAATCAAATAAACGTCACTTTCCAAGCTGTCACTAACAATTAGTAAATTATGCAAATTGGATGTCCTACGGTATTAATCTGATTCACTTAAGGGGAGCCTACTAGTATGTATCACAACGTGTTGAATCGTAAACCCGCTATCGTACAACTTAGCGATATGAAATATGTGGCCTTAGAGATGACAAAGAAAATATATTTAGAAGAATAACGATTTTGGTTACAATTTTGCTCACATCACAAGGATAAAAATAGCTCTTTTGTTCGGATTTCTCTCATGAGAAAACACTATTCAACAGATTTTTTTAGTTTTGTCATTAACTATCTTATTTTAGAGCACTATTTTGTAAATTCTGTGAAATATGAATCAACTAACTCGTTAAGGGAAGCCTTTATCTCAGCAGTGGTAATATTATATTTTTTTGTGCTGTCAGTGGGTTTATTTAAAAAAAAAAATTATACTTAAAATATGACAGCTTTTCATTTTCAAGTCTTCAGTCCAAATTCATGAATATAATTTCTCAGATCAAAGATATAATTGCTAATTAGACAATTATGCAAATAGTATGGTTGACCGGCACATAATTTGGTTCGAACCGGGCCCATTCCCGATACATACCCAACGCGTTCGAACCATGAGCGAACCATAAGCGTGTGTGTGGTCTACGTTGTGGCCTTAGGGATAGCGAATGGCCTGATGGCATTAAATCATTAAAATCTTAACTAAATTGTCGTAGCATGCTTCATCATTAACCAAATGTTGTGTGTACGGTGTAACGGATACAATTATTAAATCAAATTTTTAATCTCATATAACCAAGGTTTTTCTCTCGTTGGAAATTCGTCAAATGAGTCCTTCTGCTTTGAGTGGTAAGAGACTGACAGACTTGACAAGGAACCACTCTGTTCCTTCAAATTTCTTCTTCTCTAATCTTACCAATGCTTTACTTAGAATAGAAACATTGTTTTAAAAAATACGTTTATTATTTAAACTATACTCATCCTAAAGTAAAATATTGTATCGAATTTACATATAATTAAATAAGCCTTCCAGCCAGATAAATCTATAACCTTACTAGCTGAACCCGCAAACGTTGTTTTGCCATATAAATAAAAAAAAAAATAGATAGTAGCCGATTCGCAGACCTACTGAATACGCATATAAAATTTGGTAAAAATCGGTAGAGCCGTTTCGGAGGAGTACGGTAACTAACATTGTGACACGGAAATTTTATATATAAGATTTCTGAATATAACCTAAACAGTACTATTTCCACTACAATAATTCCTCACTCAACAAGGCCAATACATCTTCTCCCTCTATCAGGCCAGTCCACATCGCATCGCCTATTCCGCGGCCTGAACCTAAGACCGTGCAACATTGTTTCCCCAACGTGACTGCAGAGAGCCGACGAGGATTAAGTTCTATATTGTGCCTCAGTTTCAGTAAGCAGTGAAGGCGACGTTGCGTGAAATTCTTCAACATCCCTGTAGTAATATGATTCGTCATCGTCCGATCATTGGTGGGTGTTTGAAGAGAATTATATGACTAGGTTATTTTTTTTCGTATTGTTCGTGTTGTTTTAATTTATACATCGGTAAAGCTTATTACTAATTACTTTATAAATTATTCAATTCTTTTTACATCCTAACCGTAAACAAAGTTTCGCATTTTCTGGGAAACGAAATATCCATATTCTTTCTCAGGTTTGCTTAAAAATAAATCTTTACTTGGTTTTCAATATTGCATGTAAAACCTTTCTCAGGAAGCTTCTTAAAGGGACCGTGGCACTGGAATGCAAAGGACTCAGTCAAGGAACAGGGTGACTTAGTCACTCAAGTTTAACAATCCCTATCGCTTCACCAAGAGCCGAAGAACTCATTATGAAAATTTTTCAACACTAAGGCCTTTGTCAAACAGACAGGCGATAGCGAACCGAACCGGAATCATGTCATATAAAAATGCGAAAGCGATCCGATAGTCTATGTGACAGGCTTCAAACAATTCCATACATTTTAAACAAAAACGCCTCGCTTCGCGTTCGTCACGCCTGTCTGTTTGACAATAGCTTAAAACAGCCAGTACCTGTATTAGTTTACTTACTTGACATGATGTTCATGTGACAGACTAAAAACAAACATTTCTGATAATCGCTTTCAACCAACCATGTAAAGATTCATAGGAGCTCCACACGCAGTGTTAGCATTCATAATGGGCAAAGGATTACAATCTTCCATGTAAACGATGGTTCAGGACTTTAAGCTACGTTACTCCTGCTAATGGACCTGAGTGCATCTACTCTCGACCTATAGACTCGCTATTCGAATATGGACGCGAAAAATTACGCTCCATTGGCTCACGAAGCCTTGTGCCTTTGAAACCCTTGCCTTCGAAACCGTTGCATAGTAATTGGTGTAGATAAATGGCGGAGGACAAGGTTTGAGAATGTACGGTAGCATCTTCGTATGGGCCTTTGAAGTTGCAATTTCTATGAGAATTTTTGGTAACAGATGGCGCAAACGTCACCAAAAGACTTTCGGAAGGGAATGAAAAGTCGGAATAGCTGAACAAGACTGCGATGGCCAAGTTGGTGAATCGGAAAAGTAGCAGATTCATGTACTGCTTGTAATCGAATTTTTCTTTCAACAAAAAACTCTCTAAAAAGAAGTAATCAGTATGATATTAATGGCTTTATATAATGGCAATGACTACGTAATAAGCAGGAAATATGTTGTTATTATAGACCACAACTTAAAACCGTCATAAATAAAGGGCTATCAAAACAGAGGCGCGACTATCATACAAACAAAACTAGCTCATGCAAATCCAGCAATTTCTCGAGACAATCCAGTCAAAAGCAATGCTTCTAAAACGATGGTCGCAGTGTATGGCGGGCGCGGCAGGCAATCAATTAGCGACACGCCCTGGTTACACTATATGTTTACAGTGTTCCCTCATTACTTACTGGACGAACTGCTCCTTCCCTATATAAGCCAAGGTTTCTTATTGACATGGCAGTAAAAATAGCGCCACTGTATGACCGGTTTTGAGGGCAAGTTTTGACTTAGTGGCTTAAGTAGGGACCTATTTACGATAGTTTGAAAGAGTTATAAGAACAACGGAGTATTCATGTTTGAATTTTGATTGTAATTATTGAAGAGTTTATTCTCTTAGATTTGCGTCGAAATTAATTAAATGCAAGACTGCGTCATAGAGCAGTGGTGGTCCAGTGGTAACGGCCCCGACTTATAGGAGTTTTAGGTCATGGTTTTAAACCATTTAACGCAGATCACTGCTCTCAAAACGTTGAAGGAAAATATAGGGAGGAGCAGGTATGTGCTAGATCTAACCTAATCTTAGTTTAGGTACTTTGAATCTAATAGCCACTGAAAGATTCATTTTTGTCAAAGTTCTGTTGAAGGTTAGTTCTGTTAAGTTTTAACAAAAAATAGATAGCGCGCTAACTGAATAAATAAACAAAACCTTTTAATCAGAATTAACACACCGTAGAACATCCGACAACAACTCACAAAAGTTAATATAAGCACAACACATCTTAAAGCAAATTGCCTACGAGTAAAAAGCTCATAGAGCTGTGCATTACACCGAGCAACGAGCATCCAGCAACGAGCAACGCGGTGGTTGCAATGAATAAATTTCAAAGATTAAGACATTAATTTCATTATTTCATACGCTCGCTTCCGGCGCGGGTATGAATTTCTCTACTCGATCTATGGAAATTATGCTGCTGAAATAGGAGGTAGGGTTTGAAGTACTTGGAAGTATATTTTCGGATTTACCTTCATAATCTATTTGGTTAGAGTAATAAGACGGTTATTCTCATAATTCGCTTCGTACGCAAATTCGCCTATACTTGATAACTTTCTCAGTCACAGGTATTTTACAAAATGTAATCTTTTACGAAATTTTTCGATGTTATTTGTTTTGGGTTCATTATCTTAATGATTTAAATTAGAAGCTTTGATCAAAACAGAGCAATCAACTGCAAAAACTTTTCAAAAAGACAACACCAGAAAAATTACTGAATGAAAAGTAATAATTCTTTGACTAATCCCCACCGCAGTCAAGGGTTCACCCACTTTCCGCCCGCCCTTGGCACTCGTTCCCCTCTTTAATTACAAACCAGAATGCAAATAAGTTACTTACACAATAAAAAATAACTCTCCAGAATTTTAAATACACAATTCGTAACTTTTCATCAAGCAACAAAAAAACTTTTTTGCTCTAAGTTGAAAGGCATTTGTTATCTAAGTTCTGTGATTAAGAGTTTTCTTGAGACTGTTGGCAAATGAAGCCGAAAAAAACGTTAACTTGCCCAACCTAACTTGCTAACGTAATTGTTTGAATAATTAGTACCTCATTCGTACAATTAGGAAGTTTTTTTTTTCATCTCCTCGGCACAACTTTTAATGAATAAATTTTGTAAATCGGCCTCTTGTCATATTTTTTTAGATGGAATTATTATTTACTTTTAAAAAACGGTTCTACTGACGAGAAATTTATTTCTTCCACGTGTCTTATATAAAATAAAATAACTTTCTGTTATTTTTTCGTGAAGAAGTTTTTTTTTTCATAGAGGCATTGTTTCAATTTGGTACACTTTTTAAACTATTTAGCTTTAAAAGGCTTCTGCTTCAAAATACATTGCCCACGTTGGCCAGGTCGACAATGCGCGGTTATCTCAAAATATTTCACCATTTGCATCGGTACAATTGAATGGAATATCATAATGGCCGGTGGAGGCTACTGCGCATAATGGCCGGGTATATCGAAGCTTAGGCATAAAATAAAAATTCACAGAAGTTCCGGTTGAAAAGCTGATGGTGGTAGAAAGTATGAAGTATAAAAAACTTAACATTTTCAGATTAAAACTGTGATCGTGAACTTATAATGAAAGAGAACAGAATTCGTGCCAAGTTTTTGACGTTTTATAAGAAGTTCACAGGTCTTTTTGAGAACTAAAATAATAAAATACTTCTCTTTTCTTTAACTTTAGCTCAACTCTACGATACGAAAGGAGACAAAAAGATATCATATTTCAGATGTAACCACAGATAATTAATGAATTTCAAATCGACCTAACGTGACAGTGCTGTTAAAAATCATTGCAAAAATTCAAAAGGCTTTGTAAAAATGTCACTTGTCTAATTGTCTATACCTTCTACTCTAGCCAAACATCGACATGCCTGCCAGTCCTGTTAAAAAACATTACGTGAATACAAGAAGAAGCCTTTGGAAAAAATTGTCACTTGCCTTCTTCCATTCTAGCCAAACATTCTGCATTCATCTGCTGCATGGTATAGATCTACGAGCCAGGGATCTGTTTGAGGGGCACTCGAACGATCCGAGCGTCATGCAAATCTTCTTAGAACTTAGTGTTCCGCAAGTTCCTGAGCCGCGGTGCATGTGTGCTTAATATTTAGTAAACGTCATTATTAAGTACCTAGTGTTTAGTTTGTATTTAGTGGGGTTTGAAAACGTGTTGCTGTGCACGGTTTGTTGGAACTTTGGTTTGATAGACTATGAAATTGTGAATGGTCAGCTGTGGGTAGACTGAGGGAAAAGACGTAGACAAAGGTTTTTTTTTAGGTTGTTGAGATTCCTCCTGTACAGTGTGAAATGGAAGGGGTTGCCAGACTTGTATTGACTAAAATCGATCTATTCCCATCCAATACCAAGAGCTAATACCTATTGGTATTAGTTTATTTCCGAATTTATTTTGTATTCCCAACTAGTACCACATTTTAAAACCAATACCAAAACTAGATTGAAGAAATTAGGTACAGTCAGGTTCAGTAAAATTAAAATGCTTTGAGTGATTTTAATTAAGGTGTAAAATGATCTACACAGTTTTAAAGAACACCGACGATATCTTAAAAAGCCTTGTTTCTTTAATTGCCCTTTAAGTTCCAGGGTTACAGTAACTTGTTTAAACAGCCCCACAACCCCGGCATGGATTAAAAAAAGATAAATTAGGGACTGGTTACAAGCATAGACAGATAGTTCAGTATTACAGTATCATTAAAAAGCCGATATCTGGAGTCCAAAGAGAAATTCCCGTTGTGATGCCAAAGAATTCAAAAGAAAAAGGAATATAAATTGACTCACAGCAATAAAGTTACAAATACTTTCGTAAATTATAACTCATTAAAACACCCAAAAACACCAAATTAAAACAACAAAACAGAATTTAATTAAAATTCCAATCCAACTCACAAAATCAACAGAACTTGAAAAACTCGAAAAACTTACCTATACACACAGACATCAGAATTCTTGGGCACTTTCGGCCGTGTCTAAGTCAATAAATTCATCTTATTTAATCAGGCGAAAGCACTTCCAATAAAATAGGCGGAAATTTTACAAGTATCCTAATAAAACTTGGTGCCGAGTTAGAAGCCAGCGAAGTTGGTCGGAACGAGCCGAAATATTCAACAAATTCAATACCTAAGCACACAATAGACACGGCTGTTACATCGCAATTTTAGTTTTAGACACTTTAGAAAACATAAGTGGTTTTAGTGTAGTTTGAAGGAGCTTGTGGAAAAATGATAACGTCGCACAGGTTGATCTTCAAAGTTAAATCGCACTTGCCTAGCTTCAGTGGATGAGCGACCATCTTAATGATAGATAGGCGAGTTTCTTCCATGCTTTAGAAAGCACGTGATGCCGTTGGTCCCGGGTGTCACTTGTAGAGCTTTGGCGATTTTTACTGTTAGTCAGAAAGTCGAAAGCCTGACGGGTGCCCTCTATCTGGCAGAAACTTGTTGCTCTGAAACCTATTTGGCAGAACTCACTTGGCAGAAACTTTTTTAAACGAACATTGTTATGGTATAAAAAATATTTAATATAATTGTTTTTTGGCCTAATGTTTTTATGTCCGAATTTAAATTGGGATACTTTTGAGATGGCAGAATTGTATTGGGCATAATTACCTTTGTCAGAGTTACAATTTTGCATATTTTCATTTAGCATAACGTTTATTTAGAGCGCCGATTATTTGGAATAATTTGACTTAGTATACTTCGAAGATCACAGAATTTCAGAATAGAATTAATTTAATAGTCATAATAAAAAATTAAAAAATTGTTTTATAAAATCAATATGGTGTGCTACAAAAGTTAGTGACAGAAATGAATCGCTGCAAAACCGACTTCACGTAGTCTTGTCTGCCCTACCCCTAGAGTGTAATTTATAATCGCGTAGGCGCGGAGGGGCGAGGCGGCCCGCGAGCTGAGGAGCAGGTGGTTATAACGCACACCGCCGCGGCTGAGGCTGGCCGGCTTGCCGGCCAGTAAGCCGAAGCTGCGGTGGTGGGCGTAAAATCATCTGCGACGATTAGCTCGCGTGGGACCGCCGGAGACCCGCAGCGCCGGAGCCGTGACAGAAGCCATGCCTGCTGCATGTTGCATGCTTGCTGCATGCCTGCTGCATGTTGCAACCTTGCATGCTGCATGCTTGTATGCTGAATGCTTGCTCCCTGTCTGGGAAATAAAAACCACACAATTATGCCAAAAGATGATTCTGGTTGTGAATTTTCTGCGATATGATGGTTATACTTTTGATTATTATGGATATAAAATATATGCCAAAAGATGATTCTGGTTGTGAACTTTCTACGATATGATGGTTATACTTATTGATTATTATGGAAATTAAATTTATGCCTAAAGATGATTCTGACTTACAAAATTATGGGTTTCGGTGTTATGGTAAATGAGTGTATGCCAAACGATTTTCTGCGAAAAGAGGTTTATGCTATCCGTTGCTATGCAAAATAAAATTATGACGTAAAAAGTTCTGCTATAAAGGGTGGACCCAAGCCTGACTACCATCTTACCAAAGAGTATCGTAATACACAGTTACTGAGTAGTGGAGGTCAGATAGGCAGTCGCTCCATATAAAATACTCGTTTCAGTTGAATTCATTTCGACTCGGAGTCGAATCCAACATACAGACAAATGAACCAACCACAACAAATGACTAACATCAGTTAGTCATTTGTTGTGGTTGGTTATTTCTTCGTGCGACAGAGATAACGCTTTAAGAAGTCGAAATGTGTACTAGCCGATTATCTCTGTCCAAAGGTACATAATATTGTGTGCCATATTTAATTGCAGCACCATTATAAAACAATAAAAACAAAATAAAAAGCCTTTCATTTCTTGCATCCACAACAAAAAAGAAAAGGTAATTTGTTGCCTCTTGTTTGTTTGTTTTACTTTGAATATGTTTTAAATTCAGTCGATAACATAATTAAGTAAACGAGATTTTAAAAATCCGAAATTTTTAAAAATCTATTGTTACTTTAATTGTATTTAAGGCTTGTTTCAACCCTTGATACACCTGACAGGGCTTAACAATCCAATGTAACGGATTGTCCATCGGATGACCATTGGATGATTCAACTGAATTTAAATCTATTACCATTGGAAGCACAGTCCCTAGTCACTTTCCTGGTCAATTAATATCAGGACTGTGTAAATTGACCGGGGGCCAAACCAATATGCTATTGCAGGGCTTTGCACAAGGGCCCGCGGCCCGCGGCCTTAATATAATGTGACAAATCAGCTTCTAACCCTCTCAGATCCACTTTGATGTACACTGTGCAGTGTGCACCTCTTGGATAAACAGTACTGCGTCCAGTATTTGCAATAATGCGTCTGTGAGCATTTACGGGTTAACGGATTTACAGTCAATATCGAAGCTTGGAATCACATTAAGCATAGAGGTGGAGGGTCGAAAGCTGATTAAACTGTGCTGTATTGTGACTATGTATAAAGGTGCTTATATTGCTTTGATAGTACATACTTTATTTTGTTCATGTGTTTCATAAAGTTTGTTTAAAGATCAGTGTTTGATTTGTCTGGCATTATTGCTAAGATTGATCTTTTTGTCGCAAACTTTAGAAGCTGAAATCCTAACTCCTAACTAATTCTATAAATCTGAAAGTTTGTTTATCACATTATTACGCTGAAATCACTGGACCGATCATCCTGAATTTTGCATAATTATCCGTTTTCAGTATGAAACGGACGTAGGGTACATTATTCGTCCCAAAAAAAGTTATTTTTCCCACGGGAAGAAACAATGAAGTCATTATTTTTAAAAATAATGACTTCATTGTTTCTTCCCGTGGGAATACTGTAATAGATAACGCCACCAGACATTACTCGATCACGATTTAATTATGTTATTAAAAGAAGAGTACAATCTGAATTGACTGTCAAATTCAATCGACTGGCCTGTTGGTCTGGTGGTTAGTGACCCTGACTGTTATGGCGGAGGTCGTGGGTTCGATTCCCACCCAGGATAAATGTTTGTGTGATGAGCACGATCATTTGTTCTGTGTCTGGGTGTAATTTATCTATAATATGTATGTATTTAGAAATATATAAGTATGTTTATCAGTTGTCTAGTACCCATAACACAAGCTCTGCTTAGCTTGGGACTAGATGGCGTTGTGTGATAGTTGTGGAATATTATTATTATTTAATTCAACATTAACGAGAGCGGAGCCACAGCAAAAAGTAAAGATACTTTGATTTAAAAATGTTTTCCTTTATTGTGTAAATTTTTCAAAATAAACGATTTGCTCTCTTTCTTCAAGTTATGAATTTTAAAATATTTATCTCACACGATCTGTTTTAAAAATTCTGAACAGCGTGAAGCCACAGCAGAAGTATTATAGGTAATATCACCAGCTTTTTATTGGCTGGTTGTAAAACTGAATGGATAGTTGAAGAAAATGGGTTATTATGGTTATACGTGGCTCTTACCCTACATTGGCAGTTATCATGCAAATTCACATATTTTAATCTAACACGCTGCTATTACCGAAGAGGTTAAGGAGGAGGAGATATTAGAGGTGAGACGTCTTCTTTGTATATCAGAAGACTCTCTCAGAGAATGCTTTCAGAAGAATGTGGTATGACCAGTATGAAGATCGAAGCTGGTGTCATTATGTAGATTTTGTATACAAATAGCCGGACCATACCAACGGCATTTCCCGTTGATTTTTGCGATGATAGTCTTTAAAATTTCGTATCAACGTCCATTAAAGCAATAATCACGGCAGTTCCCGTTGGTGTAACCCTAGTGAGAGAAAAGAGTGAGTCGATGACATACATCGACTCTCGCTCTTTTCACTGTATTTTCTTTCTCTTTTCTGTGTATGCTTAACAATAATTCCGAAAATATACCATCTCTCTTTAGCTACCAAATTCTGTGTTTGCCCGTCATGTATTAGGGTAGGTGCACACGTATCGAGAAACACTCGATGCTGTTTCGCGCGGTGCGGCAACGTGTTTGCTAAGCCCTCGTGCACACTCGCGGGGCGTGTGCGCGACACGTCTCTCTACGCGGTGAAATATCGCACAATACACGTTCACGATGCGACATTTTCACACTTTTATGTATTCCGATTTGATTCATGTATAATTTAATGTCGTCTGAATATAAATAAGTTGATTACAGGATGAAATTATTTTGACGTTGTTTGAGTATTTGGTTTCGGAGATTATTATTGATTGAATTTTAGATTTCTAGGACCGAATTGTGGTGTTTGATCTTAATTCATACATAATGTTTTTTTGAATTATCTAAATTATTACTTATTTTCGGCACGATAAAATGATAACGCCGAACGGTGAATAAAACATAAATAAACAAGTAACAACAGTAATAAAATAAAACAGCAAAAAATTAATAACTCACTTCTATAATCCGCCGTTTACTGTTGATATTTTCCACTCAGTTTTCCAACATTAATCATCGCTTGTACCACAAAGCCCTTAAAAAAGGGATGACATAGACCTATCTGACGTCGGCCTATTGTAGCCATTGTCATGCTGTCACCTCGAAGGTGCGGAGACATAATTTATTTTACGGTAAATAAATTATCATAATCTCTTGTTGGTATTAGGTAAACAGTTGTAAAGGTTTAGCTATTAGATGATTATATTTTATAATTCATATAAAACTTTTTGTGACAGTTTTCTGCCATTCTTCTTTGAAAACTCGGTCGCAAATTGTGAGAAAAAAAGCAAAAGCTTTTTTTCTCACAATTTGCGACCGAGTTTTTTTTCGCTAAAAACATTACTTATGCGAAGAGCCATCACATACAAAATTACACATAAAAAAAAACAAAACTTTTTATTAATATCGTTCTATGAAGCAACATCGTAATTTAAAATCCTATACACAACCCAAAGAAAACTTTCAACAGCGTCAAATTAAAACAACTTTCAAAGTCAACAAATTAGAAAGTAACAAAATGCAAAACAGAAAAAAAAATGTATTTCGGTGTAATATTTTCATGACTTGTAAACAAGTTTGCGGCTCACTCGGCCGAAAATAATCCAGACTAATTACTGAAAGACTGTACTCACAGCTAAGTTTGTTAATAAAGTGGATGGTTAAGTTCCGTACAGGCTCAACGTTTGAGCATAAAGCTAGGGCTAGACTGTAGTATAGTAACCATGGAGTTTCTTTGCCTGTCTTCTTTATAGAAAATGGCCAAACCGAACCGTGCGATGATTTGTAAGTGTTCACGCGAGAATATGCGATAAATTTGTTGCTAAATTAGTATTAAAAAAATCTGCCAGCTTTCGCATTACGTATTTTTTTTGTGTATTACTATTTCTAGAATAAATAACAGGTTTAATTTAAATGTTTAAAACTAATTTTATATTAACCTTTTGAATTAAGTTCAAGCAAAATTTTATTTTATTCAGTAGTGATTTGAACATGTTTTAATAAAGAATCTTTCACGATGTATCAAGACCCAAAGGACCAATAATGAAGCAAATATTCGCAGAACAGAATTCTAATTTACATTTTATTTACTCATCTTAACAACGTAAGCCTATGCAAATGCAATAGAAAACATTCATTAATAAAACTAAATTTTCAATAAGAGTTCACTGAAACTTGTTCAATTGAATTTGCTTCTTCAAGTTTATTTGAATTAGTTCTGTAAGCTATTTTATTAATTAAATTCATTAGGTTTAGGTCTGTATTCGTTTGAAAATAAAGTCTTTTTGTATTGTAGTTTGTCTAGACATCCTCAACTAAATAGGTCAGAATGAGTCAGTAGGTGTAGGTGTTTTAATGTTGGTAATTGGTTACCTAGTTGAATCAGGCGCATTTGCCTTTTAGTGTTAAATTACGGTCATTAAACTTTACATTTACCTAGTTTTACACAAACCTAACATACCACTATTTTGGTATTAATAGAAGGTAGAATTTTGGAAACATTTTAAAAAACAATTTTAAGAATTACTCGCATATTAATTGAGGCTTTATTTACATTTCATTTTAGTTCGTTTGTTCCGTACGAAGCATTCAAAGACCATTTAACCTAAAAGACACCTCATCAAATCTTTTGTATTTCATTTTATCTCCACAAAAACACGTGACCCTTATCATCAACCATATACGCGATTTTGTATATTGATCAAAAGAAGATTGGCAAGGTACTATTTAAAAACACTATCATCATCATTTGCCTAGCCTTTTCCCAACTATATCGGGGTCGGGCACGCCGCAATTGCGGCGGTAAGACCCCTCTTTGAGGAGTGGCTGGAGAGAAGTCATGGCGTCCTGACCTACCGCTTGACGCAGGTCCTCACCGGACACGGAAGTTTCGGGAGGTACCTGTGTCTGATGCGAAAGGAGGAGACGCCTGGGTGTCACCACTGCGAAGATCGTCCGGAGGACACGGTGGAGCATACGGTGCAAGACTGCCCAGCTTGGGCAGAGCACCGACGTGTCCTCACGGCTGCGATAGGCGGAGACCTCGCGCGCCCAGCATTGGTCGCGGCCATGCTGCGGGGCGAGACGGAGTGGGAAGCGGTCGCCTCCTTCTGCGAAGCAGTAATGCTCGCGAAAGAGGAGGCGGGCCGCGAGCGAGAGAGGACAGTGTCCTCCCTCCGCCCCACCCGCGGTGGTAGACGCCCACGGCGACGGACGTCGCTAGATGATCTCCGGCCACCGTAGGCGCGGGCATGCGGGCAGCGAGTAAAGGGCAACTCGCTGCCCGACCATGGACCATGCCCGGGTCGACGGCGCGTTGTGTCCCACGCGCGCCTTAAAGAGCGTCAGCATAATGACGGGCCCCCCCCTCTCAGAGGGCCAAAGCCTGCCGGGGTCGCGGGATTATTTCCTTACCGTGACCCCGGAACAGAAAGGGCTATTGAAGGACACCGTGGATTTTAGTCAGTAAAATTCTGACAGTCCCTCCCGCCCTGCCCGGGGTTGGAGGACTCATTTGATGATTTTACCACGCTAAAAAAAAAAAAAAACTACATCGGGGTCGGTTTCCAGTCGAACCAGATGCAGCTGAATATCAGTATTTTACAGCGACTGCCTATCGGACCTCCACAATCCAGTAACTGGGTATTCCAAAATCAACATAAAACATTAAACAACGTTATATCACGGTTCGAATCCTCCGAACAATTCCCCTCCAGTGTACACACGCCCTACGAAAGTAAAGATCGAAGTAAAACTTTGGAAATTGATCCAAAGTGTACCGAGAGTTTGGTTCGTCTCTGCCGAGTACATAATATATCTACTTATAATAATATCGTAGAGTATATGAAGCCTTGAAAACTGACAGGAGGTGGGGAATTGCGGATAATGTTAGATGACAGCGATACGCATAATTTTACGTTCTTGGTATATTTATGAAGGAAAATAACTCTTTTTATGGCGTGATATTGGAGATATAATAATAATTATAATCAGATAACTAGACTATAAGTGAGGTCAAACTGGTGTGAAAACCAACAGATACTTAATATATAGAGAGAACTTAACCTTTTTTTTCGGTCGAGAAATTATTAAATGAATTGTCCTTCCTTCGAATTCGTGTCTTTTTAGGATGTCGGTACCCTGTCCTATCCTATGGTCTTATGTAATGCTGACAGTTCGTGAGACGAGCAGTCGACTCGGGCCTGGTTCTTATCGGACGTTGAGCTACCCGTTACCCGCCGTTTGCAAGCCTACGCCTACAGTGGCCGAAAATCGTCTTGCGGTCCCCGACGCCCATGACGCCGAAACTCAATCACGCTTTTTTTCCACATTCTTCTTGTAGAAAAATAAACCAATTTATTTATAGTCATAAGGTTTATTTTCGGATGAAACGTGACTAAGCAAAGCTTGAGCGGAATCTAAGTTTGTTCTGTATCTAGTTTCAGCCTAGTCCTATTTTTGAGCCGCTTCAGTAATTTGGCCAAACCTTAAAGAAAGTTGTTTGAATTGTATTTAATTATCAAATTCATATGCCTACCCAACGTGAATATCGACTAAGTATACAGTGTTCTCTTATAGGAGAGTTTGGAGGACCAAGAGCGTCACGCCCTCTCACGCGAGTCTGAGATTTTCACCGAAAGGAATTCGCATCACTAAAAAGGTTCCAACATCCACGCGAACGAAGTCGCGGGCACAGCTAGTACATAATAAAATAGCCAAAGTAACCTAGTTTATTAGGTAGGTACTCTGTATCAAATCATGTCAGACTCACAATAGCATTACGTGATAGGTCAGTAAACATCGACATAAACGCGAGTTTCACCCTTGAAGTGTTATTTAAAATTAATTTAAAATCTTCAGTATAATATCCAGAATTTTTTACTTGTTTTGATAATTAATAAATCGGATAAGTTTTAAAGTTACATTATCAAAAAATATTTTACTAATATTTTATCTTTTGTTATATAAGCAAAAATTAACGATGATATTACTTTAAAATTCGTCAATCGTCGTAGATGTATTTCTATAGTCCGTACATCACGAGCTCCCACGATCGAGATTTGATGTGTCTTTGTCAATATTCATTGAATTAAAAAAGAAAAAATATGTACTTACGTGTCAATTATTTTTAAAAACTGACCTATTAAAAACACAATATGCTTACGTACAATGTTAGTTCGAAAGATGTTTCCATTTGTACCTTTTATCGACAAATTGGACCAGAACTAAAAACCAACGACGAAACAGCTTAAAAAAATGCACAGAGCAAATAATTCGTGAAAATTCGGAAGTATTCGTTAAAACTCTACGGTACAGGTAGACGCAAAAGTGTTACATAGTGAATGGTTATAATTGAAAAACGTCATGCGCACTGTGCCGCCCTGCGGAGCGGCTCGGATTAGGGTCCCCTGTCAAAACACCATCCTACCAAGTGGGCTGGTACAAGTTATAATGGCTACGCGAGTTGTTAAAAGTTTCCGAAATTGAATCGGGGACTTTTTTTGTAGTTGTAAATTGGTAGTGAGTAGGTGCAAAAAACAATACTGCTGTTAACTATTACTAACTTTAGTGTTAGGACATTCTCTGTTGGAACATCAGTTTTTTATAGGTTTAAAAAAAACTAGTTATTTGTGGATTTTGCTTAATTTCTGTTATAGTAAGCCGTTTTTGTGACACTGGTGAGTACAAGATTTTTTTATTTCTTCTCATTATCACGATCGCGTTCGTTCTTTTTGTTTTATTTAGAAAATAAAAACTTCCGTTCATGGATATACGTAACAGCCAATTAGCCACTATTCTATTTTATAAAATTGGATTACCAGCCCTATAAGGACTGCTTGAAATAATGAAATAATATTTGTTTTTGCAAGTATGTTATTACTCCTATAAACACATTTACGCGTCGTCTTTTTACAAACTAGATTAGAGCGGTGTTTCGTACCTGACTACTCTGAAAAGAAACAGCCAAAACAAAATCAGAGGAGTGTCTCTATTAAAATTCAGACATTATATTGGTCATATCACACGAAGACCATGTAGGTTAGTGTCAATGTGCAATCAGTATCACCTATTTCAAGTTATGACTGCCTGGCAAACTACAGTTTTCTACATACAGATATACACGGAACTACTGCAGGAGCAGTTAGTTCCGTGTATATTAATGTGTCTGATCGAGCAGTCTTTTACGTTGTTCATTTTTTAATTACTTGAGCTGACTTTGTATGGGCGGCCTTACATAAGAATCAAAATAATTTATTTGCATAAAAATATAAGTACTACCAGTTTTAACAATTGGTGGTTTAGGCACAAACCATATTTTGACTGTTTAGGGTATGCTTTCTTTACATTATTGTTACTACTATTTCATGAGCACTGCTAATATTAAATTTCCAAGATAATCGCTCCCGCTACAGCTCCCCTCTTAAACCAACACACAAATAGGAAATTATTAGGCCAGGCTTGCCTTTTGCAACCTTTGCGCCACTAGCTGATCGTAAACTTATTTTTAATCATAAACGTCGTTTGCACAAAGCTGCTTCACAGACCCATAATGACATTGTCAGCGACCATTTTACTTATTTCATATTATAGTAATTTTTAAAACGATATTTTGTTATTAATATTTAAGAGTGGCTAATAGCATGTTCACAAAGGTCTATTATAGACTATAAGATCCAGTTTAATATAAATACTTTAAACAGTAAGACCGGAAATGAGTTCGAGACATGACAAATTGTAATAGGTACTGTCAAATACAGAAGTTTTTGAAGTGAAAGGAACGTCGAACATCAAAGTTGACGATCTCAAAAACTAGATTGATATTGTCTTTTGCATAACTGGAGATAAGAGAGAATACTATTTTGATTTTAATATTTTACCTACAATTTTATGAAGAAGGCAAATAATTAAGTCGTTAGGTACACGAAAAGTTCCAAAATTGTCATGTCATTGACATTGAGATAATTTATTAGTCCGAATTTTCAATTGACATGATTGGCTACATTTTTCTGGAACTAATCGAGATCTCGCAAGTGCGAATTTCAATTAAAATTGAAGTAGGTATTATTTTTAAAAAATGTCTACCGTACGGTAACTACTACGTTATTTTTGTTATTATTTTTTTAGTTTATTGTTAGTGCAAGTACCTACTTTTTTTTAATAACTGACACAAACATAAAACATAACTTCCATACTTACATAAAATATTTATAATATAAGTATAGAAGTTTATAAAAAGATTTACTTTCAACCTAAGCTTAGCCCTTAGCTTAACCTTAGCTTAGCTTATTGCAGCACTCCAAACCCCTTTGATAAAGTAGCTACCGAGCATTCAATTTTAATACCTTACGAAAAACAATCGCTTTTATATGGTAGTAATAAAACGATCGAGACGTTCGCTCGTGATAGTGAGGGAACAATTTCTTTATTATTTCCCTCAGCTCAAGAGGCTCTTTAACAAGCAATAATTGTTTCTCTCTTTATGAGGGGAGTTCTTCGTAATGATTTAGTATCGTTTTCCATCATTCGCTGACTGTGGAGTTTTTGTATAAATGTTATCGTTTTTTTAATAGATTTGGTTCGTGAAATATTTTTATTGAGTTCAAAAATTGTATGTACAGGGTGTAAAGGAAGTAAAAAACGCCATGCTTTGAAGGCGTGTTGATACTATTTGCAGAGTCAAGAAGCAATTTTGTGTGGGAAATCTTTTTTCTTTTTTCTATGGCGACGCGTCACACTATAATTATTATAGTATGAAACGTCTAATAAGGTGTGTGACCTTTTTTGATTATGCCATATTTATTTCCTTTTATCTAGTATTATTATAATTTACCATACAATTTTATATTTTATACGTGCTAAACGTTACGCTCTTGCTCAGTTTTAGTTTTTTTTTTCTGTTACACTTTGTAATAACAACTTTTACTTTAAAAACATAATTATATTAAATTTAATCTTTGCTCTTTATACTCTACTCACTAAATGCTTACAAACCCTGCAACCTCGCTGTAAACTCCATACAAAAAAAGAAATGATGCATACCTGAAACAAAACAAAACAACATTTTGTTAATAAAGTCATAGGAATTCCGCAACAGCAACATCAAAGGTGAATTAAAGCAACGTAAACAACGAATGCGAATGCAAATTAAAAATCGCACTGGTAAAAGAGCCATGGACGTTGGACTGTTCTTTAATTGAACAGCGTGACCCGGGTCATTGCACAGCACTGTGCAAATTTTGCACGACGTGTTGTGTAAACTAGTGGTTGAGGGTGCGAGCAGCGAGGTTACGCGTTTGCACGATGGCCGCAACGCATCAGACGCGTTGGTGCGAAACACGCACTAGTTAGTGAAAGTCATTTTGTGACGCGGAAAAGGTGGGTGCTAATGATTTGGAAATGAATGAGGAGTGGGGGTAGTTTAGAAAATGGTTTATAAAATTGAATGCGATCAGTTTTGAAGTGCCTTTCTGTAAGAATCATTTATGCTAAGCATTTTCACAGCTCCTAAACGCAGTTAAAATGTGTAAATCTGCTGAACGTTTTTAGTTTCATGAAATTTTGCAACTTAGAGTAAAACAAAAACACTATTTCCTATCAAATAAAAATACCAGTTTTACTATACCTACAATAATTTTGTTCTTTCCACGAGTTTTTAAACAAACTAAACATAAATTTATAAATTATGGTAATAACAATTATTCTATTTTTACCCTCATGAAACTAATCCACTTACATACCTTTCCTTCTATTAATTCCCTCTTCAATAATTTCAATAGCAGCTATTGAACTAATTACGTAACATGATTGTCTTTAAGAGCCCTTCAGAAACTGGGTATCTCTATTACAAATATTCTATTACATTCTAGTACCGCAATCTTAGCGAACAATTCCACTACACAAGCATAGTTTAGCACAAAACTTTTTGAAAACAAAGTTATCTCCGACAATTAGCCAATCAAACGGCAGCATCCGGATCGTTTCAGCACCGGCAGATTTAATTGGGCGATCCCCTTTGTTGAACTTAACCGAGTCAATCAACATTATCAATAGAGGAGCGTTAGTTTATCCAGTTCAATATTTGAATAAAACTTCGACTACAGACTATGGATACGTTTGAATCTAATGCTCAATTTCGCTTGCATAACATCTGCCGATGTAGGTCACTGTAGTGGTGTACCAGGAAATAGTAATTACATCTCATTATTTGTAGGACGATCGCTCGGTCGTGTGAGCTAGTGGGGAGGCGAGTAATTTAAAGCTAGTAAGTGTAAACGGACCTAGTTTCACGCATCGCATCGGGCGGTGTGAAGTTACGATATGGAATTCGAATGTTAAATGATTTATAACCCAAAATTGGTAAATATTGAGCTTAAAATTACTTGAAAAGATATTCGAATATGTGTGTATGTGTTTCTCAAATGAATTTTTGCAAAGTACATCCCGATTTATCACCAAAACACATCGACACATCCGTCTCATATCAAACGAATATTACACAAACCTGTGGCACGTAATTAAGCTCCGAAGTCGGAATTCCGGGTCCACTTTCATCCTGTTCACTGGACCCAAATAGTTGTCCCCCCGACCACATGGAGCCACGATATTGCTGATCAAAAAAGGGTTGAAAAGGGCACCGAACGCACTTTACGCATCGCTTAATTGGCACAAGCATTTAGCCTGTGAAAGTCGAAACAGGCAAATTGGATTTGTGTGTCCATACCGGGGCCTCTTTGACGCAGACTGATTCACAATTTGACATTACAGCGACAAAGTAACTAGATTACGCGCCAAATTTATACTATCTTCCGTTCTTTAAAAGCATGTGTAGGCGTGTGGGAAATTTTGACGTGTTTTCGGCCTGTGATCGATGTTAGTGTATGGTATGATGCTGCAGTTTTTAATGGAAGCCTGATAGAGTTTATTAATTGATTGATGATTTTGTTAGCTTTGTAGTTGCGCCAGGAGAGCTATCATTCATACTGTAGAAAGGAAAAGGTGCAACAAAAGCAATACGGTATTACGAAAGTGAATTTCAGTGCTGAGACAACTGAAACACAACTTAAACTCAAAGTTGCCAGACAAATCAGTTATGAGAGAACAATATAATCAGATTCTCTAAACTTGAGTTTACGAGGGCCAAGCATTACGCAACACAATTCAAACTCTTCACTCCTCCGTATTACCTTAAATTAAAATTGACTGAGCAAACTCGCCGAGCGAAGCGTGCACTAAAGAAATAATACCAAGTATTCGTCAAACAGATCGGGCGGCCGTTAATGAAATCATTTTGTTCTCAAGTAAAACAAAATGGGAAACAATTATTAAATGTTAATAGGTTTGGTACAGCGCGGTAGGCACTTCATTAAACCGTGCCTTTTATTACGTTTTAAGTGGCATTTTATTTACAATAAAATCAGTTTTCGGGTTCCCGGGATTGCCATGTAAATACGGTTTACTCATGCATCTGTAATTTACTCGTTGGTAGGGTAAAAGAAAATCAAAGAGGGTTGTTTCATTAAAATTTTAAAGGTCAATTTAAGAAGAATAAATAGGTTGAGTAGGTTTTCAACTGAAAATAAATGCTTTGTTTGACGATATGTGTGTTTGAGAGCGTGATTTTAATCAAATACTTTTTTTATTTAACAATTCTTTAAGGATTTATTTTGAATATTATTCTATTTCTGGATATGTTAGTTTAGGTGACTTATTAATTACTGAAAATTACTGAAAACAAGGTCTATATTAGACCCAATTTTTTGGGTTTGATGATTTTACCACTTAGAAAAAAATGTCTATTAACTGCTCGGTACGACACGCCATTGTGGCCACTGTTGGTGCATAACATGGCCGAGGCCAGGGTTGTTGTTGTTGTACATCAAGAGCGGACACCTAAAGTGTTCAACTAGGTCGTATTACCTAGTTTTCCCCTAAGATTCAATTTACTTGAAATTGAAAAGTGGTTTAACAAATACAAGACGTCCTTACCCGTAGCTTCTCAAAACTACAAAATTCAGCCTACTCTACTTTATAGCAGAACAAAGGCTCCTGAATAATCTGTTTTCCGTTTATCCTTTTACAATACCAGCCTGTTATTAAGTTACATCATGACAAAGGCTACATGGAAGGTCCCAAAATTGATCGACACTGCCTCACTGCATATTAACAATTGACGGTAATTTCTTTAGTAAAAGTCAGTAGTGTCATTTAACTTTGCAACGGGGGACAAGATACTCTTGTAGAATACTTTGTTTTTTTTTTTGGGAATATAGAAGATGCACACTACAACACCATTAGTAGTACATTTTAGAAGATAATAGTTTAGTTATCAATGAGAGATTCTATGGTCAAGAACAGACGATCGATTTTTCTATGAGTGTCACTATCTAAGTCCTTAGATGATCTTCACCGGTACTTCTTTGTCTGTTGCCAGGAATAGCAAGAGATGATGGAAGGAGAGGCATCAATAGAAAGAGATAGAGAGACGTGGAAAGAGAGAGATCTCTTTGCAGCATTGGTAACCCTGAATATTTACACTGCCAGGGCAAAGATCTTTCTGTGAGAATAAGTATGCTACAAACTATTTATAGTAAATCAAGGTTATGGTGACGAAGGGGTGCTATAATAGTCTCTTAAAAGTCTCTCAAGATGTTACCTATGCATGCAATATCGCTTAATTATGTGTTACTACGTCTTGTCCACCATTGTGGTAAACTAGTTGGATCATTTCGCATTACTGCACGCATTAGTAACGTTTTGAAAGACTTTTAAGACTCTATAACCGAATTGCCTGTCTCGACAAAAAACTTGCTTCACCTTCAACTTGTTATAATAATATTTATAGGGATTAAATATAATGACCACCATAAAATGCTTTGATACCCTTAGCTACTACACTTCAAATTGTATTCGAACACCAAATATAGTAAATGATCACCAAATCTATACTGAATGTGCACCAAATCTAAAACTCGCTTTAGCAAGATTTCAGGGACACCCCGAAGTTGGGTTTGGTTAGGTTCCTTTAAACCTTGCCTGCGGTAGATTTATTTTTTATTACACCTCGTTATGACATATTTTAATGAACATATTTTGGTGATCATTTACTACTTTTGGGTTGACAATGATTTATTTGGAGTCATATTGATTAAATAGGATAGCGAAATGTTAAAACTGGTTATAATTTTACATTAAAATGCGGGTTTCATTTTGGTGATCATTTACTATTTTTGTCTGTTATATGTTACTATAACTGGTGGTAAGTTAAACATAAGCCATATTTATATATAATAATATTCAAATAGGAACAAATGTAAACAGATAGTCGATTATTAACTACCCAAACGATGAATAAACACTTATTCGTTTATCCCACAGATAGAAACAGGTCCATTCCAAAGGTACATTACGTTACATCTTTAATTACCAATGATGTTTGCTCCTGGGACTGTAATCGTCAATTTAAAGTTAACGGGGACTAACTGTTGGATAGTGCTGCCCTCTAGGGGCGACAAATGACATACTTGTATCATTTAATGGATGAATGGAGGCTTTGGTTGAGATTGGAGGTTGTGTTCGCTGTTTGGGATTAATGGAGACTTGGATGTTTTAAAGTGATTTTAAAAGGTTTTATTCGATTTAAAGGGGGTCTCACATTTATCAGTACCCCACGCGCCACTCCTCGCATTGACACCGTATGCGGCGCACGCAACGTACGTACACGCCACACTCATCGTACGCGCCGCATTATATGATGTCATCAGCATTGTTAGCATCAAAATTCGAATGCTGATAGCACTTTCCGAAATATGCGCAATGACCACCTTTTAGTGTGCCTCCAAACAGCTGAAAGGAACAAGGTTATTTTTTTTTTTCATTAGCCTATGCAGTCCTTGTCCCCGGGTCGACGGCGCGTCGTGTTCCAAGCGCGCCTCAAAGAGCGTCAGCAAAAATGACGGGGCCCCCTCTCAGAGGGCCAAAGCCTGCCGGGGTCGCGGGATTTTATTTCCTCACCGTGACCCCGGAACATAAAGGGCTATTGAAGAACACCGTGGATTTTAGTCAGTACAAGTCTGACAGTCCCTCCGGCCCTGCCCGGGATGGGAGGACTCATTTGATGATTTTACTACGCTAAAAAAAAAAAAGCCTATGCAGTCCTTCTACTGGGCAAAAGCCTCCCCAATACCTTCTTTTCTTTTTTCTTCGTGGTAACATCATCAAATGAGTCCTCCCATCCGTTACTGTCAGACTTGTACTGACTAAAATCACGGTGATCCTTCAATAGACCTTTACGTTTCAGGGTCACGGTTACTTGATGAGACAATCCCGCGACCCCGGCCCCCAATACTTTCTAAGAGCTCTTATCCTGTGCCTTCCCAAACCAATCTTCGTGGTACCCATCCAGGTCATCTCGCCTTCTAATTCTGGCCCGGCCTCGGTGACTGTCCATTTTCCGGCATCCAGTACGTGAAGACTTTGGCCCAGTGGCTATCCCGTGGCCTGCCGTGGCCCACTTAATCCCATTTTAGCCTGGCAGCCTTCTTGCCAAAGTCCACTATAACCGTTTTAGAACCTAGCGCGGTGTTTCAGATACTGGTATTAAATTAAATAAAATTTAGGCACACATAAATGAACAAGGGTAAAAACCACACGAACTGATCGCGGTCAACTGAGTTGTAAATTGAAATTCTCGTTAAGAATTTATTGTTAAAGTTCAAAATACAACTGCCCACTGTCTGTCGTCTGTCTAACATAATACCTACTCAAACATAGATCATCTGACGTTTTTATCTCAAGACCACGATGGTTGGACTTCTTTTGGGAGGCTTACGATCAGCAATTGGCTGATATGATAGTAGCAAAAACATTAAACTATAATATAGGATTGTTATGTAGTTCTTGGCTTCATGAGTTGATAAAGCGGTTTTTTTTTTAAATTTAATATGGATTTCCGCTTGACTATATTATAGGGAATAAGTGTTCAAGCTTACCCCGAAGAAGCCTGTTCATTCTAACTTTGAAGATATTGGGGTTGTATGCGTTCGAAAACAGACGCATGTGGAGTTTAACTCCTTAAGGCCTTTGTCAAACAGACAGGCGATAGCGAACCGAACCGAATCATGTCATATAAAAATGCAAAAGCGATCCGATACTCTATGTGACAGGTTTCAAATAATTCCATACATTACAAACAAAAACGCCTCGCTTCGCGTTCGTCACGCCTGTCTGTTTGACAATAGCTTTACTGTGTACATTATAAAAGACGTTTAGAAACTCTTAGTTCGAATTGATGGAATAGCAACCCAATGTCTACCTTAGGCATGATAACTAGCCGTGCGTCTAGATGTCCGATGATAGAAGGGGGCCAATGGGCCATCCTATTGTTTGTATAAATGTATGTATGAATCAAACCACAAACATACAACAACCAAATCAACTAACCCACAACCAACTAAACCGCTGTCCGTCAATTTATTGTTTTCGTTAGTATAACGAGTTACACAAATAAAATTGGAAATAAAAAGGTGTCACCCTGTCATCGGCGAACAACTTACTAACAACGTGACGGCAAATAACAAAGCGTTGACAAGGGGTAGAGGGGAGGACCGAAAAGGGGGGGTGGGAGGAGGGGGGAGACGCCAAATAATGTACCTGGCATGTTATACATGTTGTTCTATCGAGAACAATTACTGGACTTAAGTTGTAATGGAAAATGATGAGAAAGTCTTTTGGAAAATATATCAGATAATAATATATAGACTTGTCTATGTCAGTCTATGTGTCCGTCAGTAGCGCGTTCGTTCTAGTGTTAGAGAGACGGCGCCTTTGCCAGTCGTGCACACTGATTGATAAACTAATACAATGGATAGCAGCCTACGATGGAGTCCGCTCGATTCTGCGACAATATAAGTATATTGTTATTTAAGATATTTGCTTGATGCTATTTTTAAAAACTAAATTCGAATTTTTGTTGCACGACTTTTGCTAAAGAATTCGGAGATACATAGAAATTGTTTTGAAGTTATCTAGACACACTTTTTTTTTTTTTTTTTTTTTTTTTTTTAGGTGGTAAAATCATCAAATGAGTTCTCCCGCCCTGGGTGGGGCGGAAGGGACTGTCAGACTCTTACTGACTAAAATCCACCCGTGTTCCTTCCTATACCCTTTACGTTCCGGGGCCACGGTAACCTGGGTTAAGAAAAAACCCGCGACCCCAGCAGGCATTTGGCGCGAAACACGACGCGCCACCGACCCGGGCTTGGTCCTTGGTCGGACGGCGAGCTACCCATAACTCACCGTCCGCAAGCCCGCTCCACCGCTGTGCCCTCTGCTAATCAGAGGGACACGCGTTGGAGCGTCCACACGACAGGCTATTCGCATACGGGCAAAGAGACCCCTTAGGCACACAGTGCCTAAGGAAGAGTTTTTGCCCGCATCCCAGGGTGCACCGGCCCGAAAAACTGGTCTTCCCCCCGGACGTATCCGAGAGGGAACTCCAGTCCACGGGCGCACGTGGAGGTTTCCTGTCATAGCACCCCATCTAGACACACTTGGGGAAATTTAAGCAGACAAAACTGTCTACCCTATTCATGTTCGGTTTCGACATAAGTTTATCAAACTATCAGTGATCATAGTATTTTCTAAAGTGCCGTAATATTAGAAACTCAAAAAAATATCTAATTAACATGATAAATATCTCGTTTTAAATAGTAATAGTAGCTTATGACCATTTTAGTTTAAAAATAGTTTTAATTTAGTTTAGTACTAGTATAGAAAAAAAATAGTTTAACTTCCATACAAAAAGATAGTACAAAAACGCAGTATGTCATCTACATACAAATTCAATCAACTTCTAACATAAATAATATGGATATTAATTAATTGTCATCGTCGAAGACCCTATGGTACAGTAGCGCGTTATTTCCGGCTGATTTGATGGAAAATGTCAACCGCATTAAAAATGTATAGTGTTCTTTTATAATTCCACCTTTGAATGACGTTTGATGCGTAGTTGCGTACACTTAACATTGATATATAAAGTTTTTGAAACCGGCTTTGCCCGCATGGTAGGTAATTGAAAATTATCCCACGGGATCATAAAACAATGATGTGAGGTAGCTTATGTATTATTGTTGATAATTTATCTCAATGCCTTTTATCAAAATTTATTCCTAGCCGTTTTGGCGCGATTGAGCAACAAAAATACATCCCACAATATATACGTATTACATCTGTCTATCTATCTATCCAAACCAACCATCTAAAATTTCATCCGTCTATCCAGCTATTTACCATCAATCTATCCATTCATACAAGCATTCTTTATTTAATAGTAAAATTGTACCACTCTAATATACTAGGCCTCAAAGTTCATCAAATGACCTAAAAATAACCTCCAAACGTCAATATCACCTCAGTCTCCAACATCAAATCCAAATATCATCCCCAAATTACTATTAAACTTCAACTTTTAATATATCGAGCGTCAAACAAGCATCTTGGGATTACCCACAGTTGTTGAGGGGGGCTTAACGCATATCTTTGAAAGAAACGGGGGCGTGATGTTTGCGCCCTACCCATATAGGCCGAGCTTAGTTGAAACTTGGCTAAATCCTCCGTACGTGACATAATTAAGACTGAGCCTCACAGGCATAGCCGCCTTTATACCCCTACACCGCTTCAAGCGACCCCGTAAAGAACTTCACAAGCGGAAGCTAATTTATTACGAGCCGCTGAATGGCTGCCCGAAGCGCTTTTGTTGCTTGTAAGATATTGTTTTAAAATGAGCTGCGATGTAATCGAAATGCGCTGTATCTATTGAGGGATATATTTTAGGCTCCGTTAGTTAAGCACAGATGTAAACAGTGTCTGTTTTTGTTGCTTACTTACAATTTTATGCATATTTATTGTTTTTTTTTTTTGGATATAATTATACAAGATAAGTTATTACTAATGAAATAAAATCGGTTATTAGTATTAACTGAACATTTATACCTTTATCTAATTTAATAGTTATTCTTTCACCCAAAAAAAAAACACCGAAGGTATTTGAATGGAATTTTGCACACAGATATTATAAAACTTGTTTCAATGCATGAGACACTTTTTATTCCAACGTTACGTTACGTGGGATAAAAAACAACATACATGCGTTGGAGCTGCTGTCAACGTAACGCTACTAAAGTATAAACAAAGTGTGTCTGCATCTCTGTAAGCTCAGGTATTTTAAAGAATTAGACTGAGAGCCTATGCACACCACGTTTTTTAAAAGCGCCGGTGCAGCGTGTTTTAGAAACGCGCTGCACCGGCGCGTCGATGGCGCGTTTTCATCAGATCAGTTTGTTGTCATTTATTCTAGGTTGCGTCTGACTTGCGTGCGTATCGCGTCAAACACGCTGCACCGGCGCGTTTAAAAAACGTGGTGTGCATAGGCTCTTAAGCTATTGTCAAACAGACAGGGCGAAGCGAATGCGATCCGAATCCTGTCATATAAAAAAGCGAAAGCGGTCCGTTATTCTATGTGACAGGCTTCAAACAATTCTGTACATTACAAACAAAAACGCTTCGGCACGCTTTTCAGTTTGACAAAGGCGTCTTTGATGAAACGCCATTAACATACATTGTGTATTAATACTCGTATAACAGTATAATGCACAATAATACAATAGTAATCGATTGCGAGATTCCTAAGGAAGCTTTTTAGGTGAATACAAGCATATTATCGGCCTGGGGAGGTTGTTAATACATTACAACAAATAAATCTCATACATATGTATAAACACTTAAAATTGTGAAGTTTTATAAAGATGAAACTTAGAATATAAACATACAAAATTAGATTACGGAGACTAGCTTTTTCTTACTTTTTATTAAAATAAACAGCTAGGTTCTCACTTCCCAGTATTCTTTAAGCTACCCTTTTAAGCTCACTCTTTTTCCAGCCAGGTACAACAGTATTAAAAACGCAAAAACAATTTAATCAAATCTAAGACACCTCACCGTTTATACTTTTTCCGCCGCAAACAATGCAGCTACAAGAAAATAGTGCAAAACAAATATCTAATCAGACGAAAGCTTTGCACCGCATAATATTACATACAGGGTGTTGCCACTGCTTCACAGATAACCTCCTCTAGATACCGTATACAAGGCAATCTTTGCGCTCCATCGCTCCATTTTTTTATTTTAAGTTTATTGGTTCTTGATCCCCTCAGTGTTGACCACACGCTAAAGCCATGGTGACGCTAACAGTTTTGAGAAATCTACTTTATACTTGACCTTGATAATGAATACTTGTTTGTTAGATAACATTATATTTGATAGTACAACATGGCAAATACACTGACATATGGCGCGTATAGGTAGCCTTACTTGCGGAGTCTAGAGGGGGATATCTGGGCACTGCTCTGTCTCTAAATTGTTTCAAGCACTACAAAGTGAAAATTATTTCTATTTATACGAGTATTTGTGGAGCTAAATAGCTGCCGAGTTCCTGTTTTCTTTAGACTTTATTTAAATTGCTAGCACTTTTCTGTTATGATTATGTGGAAGAATGAGTAAGAAGTGCTTCTGTGAAATAATATAGTGGATGGGTTTAGTTTGTACTAGGATTGTGTAAAATGTTCATATTTTATTTTGTTAGGGACGTTTTACATGGTACTAAAAGACATATTATGGAGGTATACATCCTCCATAATATGACCTTTTTCAATTTAGCTTAACATTAAATGACTTCATGTGAGTCTATTCATAGTTCGCTCATTAAGTTTAAAGCTATTGTCAAACAGACAGGCGTGGCGAAGGCGAAGCGATGCGTTTTTGTTTGTAATATAATGAATTGTTTGAAGCCTGTCACATAGACTATCGGATCGCTTTCGCTTTTCTATGTGACTGGATTCAAACAATTCCATACATTACAAATAAAAACGCTTCGGATTGCATTTGCTTCGCCTGTTTGTTTGACAATAGCTTGAGTCTCACGTTCTCAGTTACGAACTCTATTGTAATCAGTCAGGCATAAGTTATAGGCCACTACTTTAGTGGAGCCCTTTTGACCAATAGTGGACGTCTTCCGGCTGATGATGATGATAATGCTGCTTTGAAATTCCTGAGAATAAACCCTATAATGCTTTACAGAAATGTAAAGTGATCCATGTATTTTCTTATATTTACGCATAAAATTGAATAGAAATAAATAGACAGATTTGCCTTCATTGCTTCGAAATGTAGGAAGTCATTACGAAATCTAAGATACAGTCAGCTAGCAAAACAACTAAATACAAACATTACTGACGGCCAGTGTTAATCCATTTGTCACCTACATGGAAAACGGCTCAACTGCCCATCACGGAAAATTTCAGCTCACAGCTCCTCGAATCCATTTATCTATTTAAGGAGAATATCCAATTAGGGCCTCTCCTATTCTGAAAGCGAACCTGGATGCCATCAATTTAACTCCAGCCGGATTTGGTTTATTGGCTCAGAGATTCGACCAGTCCTCGTAATAGCACCCAGTGTCCAAGTACGTAATGGAAAGCTAACGGCTGTCGACAGCTGTCTCTCACTATTTATACGTTGTTGGATTAAAAATAGCCCGTGTTTTATAGTTTTATGGTGAAATGGGGCTTGTATAATTGAATAAATGGTGATGTGTGAAGGCAATAATTGTATTATTTAGCTCAGTGTTGATCTGTTTGTTGCTTTGAATGTGATGGTGAAATTGGATTAGGTAAGATAATGAGGAATGGCTTAGTATGAGCCTTTGAAAATTAATAAAGAAAGGCCAAAATAGGGACACTAAAGAAAAGGGTAGAAAAACTGCTATAGAAATATAACGGTATGGTACGAAAATATACTGCAAAGGCATCTATGACGCAAATGACTCTCCTTGAAATAAGTGTTTAGAAAAATACTTCTACTAATCAATCGGGCACATCAACATAGGCAGTGCCACCAGAAACAATAAATACCCTGTTCTTCATAAGCTTGAAAACTTAAAATGAGATAGGGATGATTTTCATGGGTTTCCATATTCATTTATTTTATTTACTTATTTTATATTACGCAACAATGGCACCGTAAATCTGTGTACACTTCCTGAATACTTTTATCAAGAAAAGATACACGTATTCCGACGAAAGAACCGACCGATAAAACAATCACTTATCCATACCTGCACCAGGAATACATAATGCACGCCGCCTTATCCCAACACATTTCACAAACAAACAAAAGAGCGAACATTTAGAAAGTAATTCAGATCCTAAGCGTATCGTTTCAAGGCACCGTCAAAAAAATCATTAGGGAACGTTTCTCATGGCACTCGTGGTGGTTTGAATAAAATATAGGGGTGGAATAAAGCGAGCCTTTTTATCTATTAAACGCATTTGCTGTTACAAATCTTCGCTCTCTCCGGCGGCGAGCGTGCATAAGTGCGTGGGCGCACGGTGTTGAGTGGAGCGGGGGCGGGAGCGGGAATAGCATTCAGAATATAATGGATTTGAAGAATTCGTGTGATTTCACATTTTTTTATGGCTCAAATCATCGCAAGTTCTTCGGTATGGACATCGACCAAAGAGATTGTGAATGGAATTTTGCTATTCTTTGCATTGACATCGCAATAACTGTATTATTTTAATTGTCACATAATGTTAATTTTTATGTTTTTGTCATGATTAAATTTGTGTATTTTAGTTTTAGTTTTGTTAAATTATATTGTGTGCGTTTATGACAAAGTGCGAAGTAAAATGTATTAAAATTCTTATTTTTGAAAATGTAACGGTAGATAAACGACAGTGTTTGTCGTTTATCTACCGCTATAATTTAATTTTCTAAAAAAAAATTCCACTATACTCGTATTTCTCAACCACGTTTTCCTGGAACCTCACTTACCCGCTACCTCCACTGAAAACACAACTTAAAGGAAATGGCTGCCCCGTCTCTACCGGCTTGCATTTACGACATTACCCCACAAGCTTTATTTTGCACTCCTACTTTCAACTCTGTTGGTCTCACAATAGCTGTCACTGGTCATGATTGTTACCCAGACTTTGTTCGGCCTGACGTTGGGAAAGATTTTACGTCACTTTAAACGTCTGGTTTTATCATACAAAGGTCTGTTGTGGCTGGTGTGGTGTGTTTTGGCCAAATCAGCGGTGATTTTGAGGATTAGATAATAATGGGCTATGGGTATGCCTAAAGAGGTTTCCGGGGCGTTGGAACGCAAAGGGCAAAAGACCACAAGAAAAAAAAAAATTGGTAATAGTGCTTCTCACCGTTCTAAATGTTTGTTCCTGGGTACCTGTAAAAGGCATGATCTTCCAAAGAGTGTTTCTCATTTCAGGTTGAGCAAGATAACGTTAGTATGGATTTTAAACATAATTAATACTATGGCATTTTCAACAGAAACGATGGCTGATCTAAAGGAGTACATTTCAATGCATGATAAATTATTTCTCTAATTAATTAATCATGCATTGATCTTGATAATTAAAAATCGTCGTAACCTAGTGGTTAGGACGATTTTTAATTATAAGTTTTATGTCATTATGTCGTAGTCGACATAATGACATAAAACGTCGGTTATCTACGGGTAGATGAGAAACAAAACCCGCTCGCCACGACGAAATAAGTCAGTCGAATTGCATCGTTAAATCATAGTAGCAAGGACGTCTTTCATTTTTGGTTAGTTCGCTCCCTTACTGTAAGTACTATGTCTAGTTTTTCGAAGACTAAAAGTAGTTCTAACGTGTAAATATTGCGTGAACGACGTTCAAACCGGTGAAGTCATAATTATAGCTCGAAAACCAAGCCTGCACACATTGTTATCCCAAAACAGTCGGCACTTGAATGTTTGCATGCCACACAAAAAAGCCACAACTCCGCAAGATTTCTGTTTCCCTGTTCCTATTACTGGCAACTTCGTAGGCGTTTCGTTTAAGTATGTCGCTTTCCGGTGCCGGTTCCGTGCCTTGTAAGGATGCTGTCGAATTAGAGATGCTGGATGAGGTATTGGTGTGATTTACAAGGAAAATCTCACAATTGGCAGCGTTAGAAGTAAGTATGAAAGTAAAAAGAAATTTCGAAGCCAAGCTGGGTTATAAAATCTTGCTAACCCGCGCAATGTTGAACCGACCATTTGGGCGTCTATAACCGGTTTTTTGAACCAATCTCAAATGGTCAACATAACATGGTTTATCTGGAATAGGAATAATATGTAGGATGCAGTTTATCGTGGTATTACGTTTCTGTGGGATAACTTACCAATGTGCGCTCGCAAACCCACTGAAAAAGCTACCGCTTTGAGATTACTCACTTTTCGAACCCACTTTATTGTAAAACCTTTTTCTCTTTGCATAATATCATGAAATCAATACCGTAATTCACTTCCAGTCACTCTCAAATCCACGGAACAGGTAAAAAGACTCATTCTTTTGACAAACGCCGCGGGAGCGAGAAGTGTAGAGGATACAATTTGCGCAGAAGCATGGCGCCTTCAACTTAGTGCGCATTTCTGATGCAAATCAGTACAGAAATGTATGCAGAAGATCTGTTTCTTGAAAATCGACTGTACTTTGACCGTCTGTCGTCTAATAGTGAACAATAATAGTGACATTAATATTAAACACCGGTTCAGTATTTTATTGGTAAGTTCATCATTTATTTCTAGACTGGAACAGTATCCCAGTCGAGTGTTTTTTTGTCAATTTTACTAAACTGGGTACTTTTTGACATATTCACATTCAAGTAAGCTAATTTTCCGAGAAACTGTTTGCTCACTGGTCCAAGTTTTTTGTAGCTGGAACATTATTCAATAATTAATTCCTAATTATTTTTTAAAGTTTTCTTTACTTCAAGTGCGTAACTCAAACTCTTCATACTTACTTGGTTACCTGCAAAGGTTTTGCTCATAACTTTCCACAACTAAATACACTCCTTTTTTCTCCATTAGAGGTGAGACTTCTGTCCCACATTACACAGTGCGGTAACACGGATACGTGGTTCATTATATACTGATTTTAGAGCGTTTAGTGTTTGCGCCACGGATCTCCGCGACGTTATTTTCTTTGAGCTTTGAAATGGAATTATAAATGTGTTTGTTTGTATGTATGTTGCTGCTTTTGTAGTCTCTAAGAGGGTGGTGACTTGGAGTGGTTTGAGTTTGGTATGTTTGGATTATGTATGACAGAAAACTTACGTTCTTTTAATTAATGCATGTATGTATACTATGTATTATATGTTTGTATTAAAGCATACTGCACGAAATAGATATTGTGTCACATATTTTTTACTGGTAGCCCCCGTTCCGTGACAAAGCTAAATAAGTATTGATTCTCAAGTTTAAAACCAAACGGTGCGCCTAAGTTTTTACTTTTTTTAAACTATCTATGTAAATTCAAACCCGCATTCATGCCGCATTTTTGTTTATATTATTAGAGATAATGGTGTTCAGTTCGGGTTGAAGCGGTGCTAATGAAATGCAGTACTTTTATGCAAGTGTGTGTCAATACTTGGTTAAGCTTACTGTTGCTTTTTATACATTCTTATTTTGCCATAAAATAAAATACAAAAAATTATGAATCCAATTAATAAATACCATTCCATAAGCTCTAAAGGAACCGAACCGAAGAAATGCAGAAATATAAAACGAGAAACTAGAACGAGGCCGAGAAAGACTAGTTGCAAAATAAAAGCAAAAACATCGCCTTTGCTTCATCACATTAAAAAAAAGATGAAAAAAAAAAACTAATCTGTCTTGTGTAAATACGAATCAAAAGTGGCAATCGTAAGTAGACGGGGAGATGAATTAAACTCACTATAGTCTGCGGTCTGCATTTTAATTAATTAACAGAGGGGCTTCGGAAAGGTGCGAGGTGCGGGGAGAGTTACAGGGCTGCCTACTTTTGCTAGCTTTGGTAGATTTATTTTTGAGTGTTCGGGATGTGTCGTTTTTTTTGAGTATTCTTCTGAATAGTGATGCAAGTAAAAATTGTAGTGATAAGACAGGGTACTTCATGATTCAGATGCACGTTATTTCATCGAAGAAAGACTAACAAAATCTTAAATCTATGTTACCTATTTTTATTCCTGAAAAACATCCTCTCAGCCATAATTATTTTATCAGGTTATCACATACTATTGTTTTGCTAACATACAATTAATTTTATGCTAATACTAGCTGCGTAGATCTCGCCAAGTGTTATAAGAATTGGTCTAAGATTAAATAAGTATGCGACATTAATAAAGTACCTACATAACCCTTTAACTGCAACACAGTAGTACAAAACTTTCTTTCTTGAACTAGTTGCTAACCCTACAATACTAGCGCAACAGTCAGTGTTTACGCACGGAGACACCTCGTGACTTTCCGCCGACATTCGTTTTCTGTCGCCGATTTCACCGAGAGCCTTACTCCATTAAGAAAATTAATGTTTAGACTTACCCATCCGCCATCTTGTGGTATAAATGTAAGTTCCTATAGAGAAACAATTACCTATGTTGTATAAACATTTGAAGGTTGGTCTTTGTATTGGTCTAATGATTTGATGGTCGGTAATAATAAAGAAAAGTACTACTTATATAGTATATACTTATACTGATGGATTATATGGTATTTTGTAGGTTGACGGTATTGTTCGGTTGGGGCAATAATTGTGTGGGACGTTGCACGGGTGACGTCAATGACCGATAGAGGTCATTATGATAAGAGGTTAATGTGACTTGACATTTTTGTTTTGAAGAAAAAAGATGTGAGTAGAAATAATCCCGCGACCCCGGCAGGCTTTGGCCCTCTGAGAGGGGGGCCCCGTCATTATGATGACGCTCTTTGAGGCGCGCGTGGGACACGACGCGCCGTCGACCCGGGCATGGTCCATGGTCGGGCAGCGAGTTGCCCTTTACTCGCTGCCCGCATGCCCGCGCCTACGGTGGCCGGAGATCGTCTTGCGACGTCCGTCGCCGCGGGCGTGCACCACCGCGGGTGGGGCGGAGGGAGGACACTGTCCTCTCTCGCGCGCGGCCCGCCTCCTCCTTCGCGAGCATTACTGCTTCGCAGAAGGAGGCGACCGCCTCCCACTCAGATCTCAAAAACTTGGCTGTGAAGTCAAGCTAGTGCCTCTACTTGAAAGTTACTGATTGTCAATTTTAACTATGTTTTATTTGAGATTAGAGCTTAGTTTCCAAACTTAGTATGTTCTAGTTGTGCATTGTAGTCGGTTTAAAAAAGAATGTAAAAAAATCTTGAGGGTTTTTGTAGAAAGAATAACTCGACTGCAGGATTTGAATCTGTGTCCTTCTGATACAGTACACCTAATGCTCTTAACAACCGACTTATTAGTCATGTCCCACAAGTGTCGAATTCTTTTGTCTTGAGACGTTACAATTCGTGACACGTATTAATGCGTACAAATATTATAAAAATTTAACCTTAAACTTCTGACTATTGTTTTTAAAACTGACCTTAACCTTCAAAAACGCGTCATAATTCACCACAACAGTTTTACACACTGCCAACAATACAGTCTGCCGCGAGCTCCGCGCGACAGAGCCGGGCATTCGTTCCCGGATTCATTTCCTTTCAGTGATGGATGGCTCTGTATCTTCAATGAGATTTATAATGGTGTGTCACATTCCGGCGCGTGATGTGAGTCCGTGCGCAGATTGATGCACAACTACAGCAGTTGAGGGCTAGTTTAAAATTTTGTTAGAGGATTTGTTTTAGATAATGTTTCATGAAGTTGGTTTGTTGTTTTATAGTTATGTTCGGAAATACGCTTTTATTTTTTGAAGCCAATATGTTCACTAACAAAAACAGAAATCATTTTCGACGGTTAACATAGGATACCATAATCCACAAACATAGCATGCTATGGAGAGGTGCGGGCTATGCTTGAAGTGTCCAACATAGCTTGCAGAATAAGCAAACTGAAGTGGTAGTGGACTGGCCATGTTTGTCTATGGCCTGGAGTTGAGACTGACATATCGGCAGGCGTAGTGTGGGCTAGTGTGATACGTCCCCCAGTTAGATGAATCGAGGACCTTAAGAAAGTGGCTGAGACGAACTGCATGTGGAAGGCGTGGACTGGGTTATTTGGGGCAACCTGGGAGAGGCCTATGCCTAGCAGTAGACTGCGACAGGTTGAGTTAATTGATTGATAGCCGAACGGATCTGATAATATAACTAACATAAACAATAATAACTCACCTTTTTTCAAGCTCTGCTTTGGTTTTACAACGATAAAAAAAGCTCTGCTCAGAATGATCTTCCAAGTTCACGGACATTGTGTTATAGGTATATTTATGTGTGGCTATTCATGTTTATATTTCCTGTACAAAAAAAAAACAGTTGTCGAGTAAATTTAAACACGACACGGTCCGAACACAGATTGATGTTAAATTCCCGGTGTAAAGTGAAACTTTCAGGAGTTTCCAAAAGGATTAGTTTGCGGTAGTATGTTGTTAGTTATGCACAAGTAGAGTGTTTATACCTGACGTAGGTGTCGTGGAAAACACTTGGCGCTTTACCCCATTGAATATTTGAACTGATTCGGTAGAAAGGGTCTTGTCCGAAACAACGATACGTTCTTGTGTTTACAAATTAATTATTACATTTAATTGAATGTTTTCATTTTCTATGTATTTATCATGGGATCATTAACTAAAATCTAATCTGTAATTTATTCAGCTTAGCAAACTGTATTTTTTTAGATTACCCAACAGAAATAATTTCTTTTGTATCGTGGGTGCATAATATAAAATAAACACCCAGACCCGTAAAAAACTCGCGCCACGCAACGCAGCAGTCAATCGCTCAACAACTGCACTAACCATCGTTGGTCTTACAAATATTTTAAATTATGATGGTTATAAAAATCTAAGAATGTTATAAGAAAAATGTATAAAGTTAGAAATTGATGGTTATTATTTATTCAATATCAAAAGAAATAAAATCAAAAAAACTTTTTTCTTGCTAATAAATAGCAGTTTTCAGTACTGAAGACAATATAACTAGTAAGTACAACTTTCTTAAACCTTTCACGAAAGCTAAAAAAAAATCTTCCAGACATTTTTTCCACTATTATTTCATTTTCTCTATCCATCCAAAATGAAACCCAATCACAAACTTTATCCATAACTGACGCGTCGCACAAACGGGACATAATTACAAAACTTTCAGAAAAAAACTAGACTATTCCGTAGGAGACCGCCCGATCTATCATAATGTAATTGAACCACTACGAAGAAAGCATTTATGGTCGAAACGAGACTTCAGCTGGGGGAAAATTTTCTTAAAAGGTTGCTCATAAGGTCTAGTTTACATTAGGAACGTAGGTGTTGGACACACTGGCTGGTTGTTCAGTAAAAGATGTTGACCCTTTTTTGTCACACACTATTTTAAGAGTATGATATTTTATAACACAATATTTTGTTAAGTGATTTTTACAATTGAAAAAAAAAATTAAAGGTGTAAATAGAAGATGTTAATTGTAAAACACTACTTTAAAATTGAAGGACATTAACTTCCGTTATTTATCTACATACATAGATACTAATAATACACATAAAGAAGTAAAGTTTGTGAATTTGTAGGATGTAATCGCTGGAATTACTGAACCAATTTAGAAAATCTTTTCAATATTATTTTTAAGTGACATAGGCTATATTCGACACTCAAAGCGCCGGCCAGGTGATGGCGAAAGCAAAAGGCGAAGCCTGGGGTTGCTAGTCTAAAATAAAAGTAAATAAAATATTTCATGCAATGTACAACATGCTAGCTCTTTTTAAAATTCAATTACGCTAAAGGCAGATGACCATTCACAAGAGATTAGCTCCAGTATTTGTTCTAGTAAAACAACTCGACTAGTAAACACAAACTACTGTAACATGGCGCTCGCGGAAGAAGTCAAACTTCCTTGGTTACTGTAACGAACTCAATTAGAAGAAAAATAATAGGTGCAGGAAGAGGAATTTCCTTTCAGCGTAATAGGGAAATTGGTTTATAAGAGAAAGAGCTTCTATTGTAATGTTGTTAAAATGTCAATACATAAAAATGTTATAGTGGCTAAAAATAAACACAATGCCAATGCGGAGCTTCTGTACAGGATATGTCCCACCTCCTTACGTGCCCATCCTGCCCAACCACCTGAACCTTGCAGGATTTGAACGAGGCAAACGACAGAGCTGTGCGGGTAGCTACGTATTGGTCAGATGCACTTTGATTTCATCGACACGCAAAGAAGAAGAAGAAGTGGCTAAAAATTGTTACTGATACTGTTGCTGTTGGCCTGTGTCATCCCACTGCTGGGCAAAAGCCTCTCTCCATGACTTCTAACTATTTGGACAATTTACTCGTACCTTAAAAAATCTAAGCGATGAATTTTCTTGTCTAATGATATCGATGTTTATTGGGTCTTTGTATTATGTAAGTTTTACCTAATTAATTTCAAACACATGGCCTCAGATAAATCTTACCTTATTTTAGTTCTTACTAAATGTGAAAGTTTTTAGGATGTATGGATGGATGATTTATTACTCTTTCACGTAAAAACTACTGAACGGATTCGTATGAATTGGGTAGACAGGTAGTTTATCACCTTGAATAACACATGGGATGGTTTTTATCCTGATTTTACTTTCTTGTGGCATAATTTCGGATGCAGTAAGCGAAGCTGCTGTAAATAGCTAGTATGATACATTTTGTAAACTTCGTAAAATTGTTACAAAATTTAAATAAAAAACGCCCACACATTCATAAGCATCAGCTTTATTTTATATATAAATCAACAAAACCAGCTAATTTAAAATTAAATTAACCTTATTTTTGTCACAAAAAAGACACTCGTATAAATTCAACGTTTTAACCTATGAATATTTACAATACTGCACTGGAAACCTTTCTACTGTCCTAATGTACCCGAGGCCTAAGCCGGCACGCCACCATTACTTATGCATTAACCCTGGCTAGGCCAGTAAGCGGTCCCTCAGGCCCGGAGGAGCGGAGGAGCGTTCACATGATTTTACTCTACCACTCGTCTCGTATGAAACTCGTCCGTAACACGAGAACAACTTTTGACAATCAATCTGTTACGTGAGACTTACTTTATTGTAATTGGTTGTGTTTCGCGTGTGTTCTGTGCGTTGGTGTGGATATGAGATGTGGTGTGGACGTGTAATATAGAATAAGTGTAGGTAGTCATAAATATGCAGCAGATTAGAGGGAGCAGTGGTGGCCCAATGGTAACAGTTCCGACTTACGAGTTGTAGGTCATGGGTTCGAACCCAGCCAGCATTACATTGTGTAATTTATTTTATCACCACTGCTTTCAAAAGTGGTGAAGGAAAACATAGTGAGTAAAAATCTACCAACCCGCACTGGGCAGTGAATTACGGCTAACACTTCTCATAGAAAAAATGGCTGTGTTCCAGTAGAGGACACACTATATGCTGATTAAGATTGTAACGTTGTGGATTACCAACGTTGCATTTCAAAACTATAAATAGTTCATTATTATAAATTTGTAGGTATCTAGTAAAATATTCTTAAATTACGTTGAGACAAAAAGTAATTTTTAAGTGGGTATTTCTAAATTGATAGTATCTGTTGACAGTTTAACGGTGGAATGTTCCAGCAGCAGATGAGTGAATGAAAATGTTGTGGTCTCGCTCTCACGCGTGCAAAGTACAATTCCCCTTCTCTTTGAGCGAGGCATTTTGTAGCAACCAGCTGGGACATGATTCAGTACAGAAAAATCTTACCGCGGGCTACACGGTTCCTCATTATATTAGGACTATCTAATTTTGCTCGCTCCAGACTTGGTCAGATTTTAGTCAATTTATAATTAATTTTGATATATTAAAAATCCTGTTAATTCACCTGTGAAGTGTCTATCCCCGTGAAGGGTAAGTTTGCCAAACAAAACCTTTATAACTGCTAGCTTGTGTTTCTATCTTTTTGTATTGAGCAGTTACCTACAGACTTATTATTTTGTGTTCTAATTTTTCTTTGTCTGTTAGGTTTTTATTTCGTTAAGCCTCGAATGTTCCATACGCTCGTAGGCCTATAATAATGTTGTGTTAATGTTTCACGCTAATTTAATATTGTGTATTTACCATGTAAACTCCGTTCTGCTGATGACCAAACTCACAAACGCCTCAAGCGCTTTACGTCCTAGGCTTTCGCTTACGCTGCGGGGTCATCATCAGAGAGGACTTACAGTGGACTTTTATTTACCGCTGGACGTTGATTCCAGGGAACAAGATTGGGGTTTCAAAATACCCATCCTCAACGTTCGTTGAGTTCAGCTGACTCACGCTACCGAACGATCGAGGCCAGCGCACACAGCTGACCTGCCACACACATCTAGCAGCGCACAGCCGGCCTGCCGGCGCATCCACCATCCCGTCCCTGAGGTCTCTCTCACCTCGGGACAACTCCTCGGCATCGCGTCCCTGCTCTACGCGATAAGCCAGGGCAGTACTTAGTGCGCCTACTTCCACGGAACGAATAAATACCGAGTGACGGCTGTGAACCACGACCTTTTAATAAATTAATTGTAAACGTTGGTGGGTTCTTTTATTTTAACCCACCATTAACCGTTACATTGGCGCCCAACGTGGGGGCAGTTCATTATTATAAATTTGTAGGTATCTAGTAAAATATTCTTAAATTACGTTGAGACAAAAAGTAATTTTTAAGTGGGTATTTCTAAATTGATAGTATCTGTTGACAGTTTAACGGTGGAATGTTCCAGCAGCAGATGAGTGAATGAAAATGTTGTGGTCTCGCTCTCACGCGTGCAAAGTACAATTCCCCTTCTCTTTGAGCGAGGCATTTTGTAGCAACCAGCTGGGACATGATTCAGTACAGAAAAATCTTACCGCGGGCTACACGGTTCCTCATTATATTAGGACTATCTAATTTTGCTCGCTCCAGACTTGGTCAGATTTTAGTCAATTTATAATTAATTTTGATATATTAAAAATCCTGTTAATTCACCTGTGAAGTGTCTATCCCCGTGAAGGGTAAGTTTGCCAAACAAAACCTTTATAACTGCTAGCTTGTGTTTCTATCTTTTTGTATTGAGCAGTTACCTACAGACTTATTATTTTGTGTTCTAATTTTTCTTTGTCTGTTAGGTTTTTATTTCGTTAAGCCTCGAATGTTCCATACGCTCGTAGGCCTATAATAATGTTGTGTTAATGTTTCACGCTAATTTAATATTGTGTATTTACCATGTAAACTCCGTTCTGCTGATGACCAAACTCACAAACGCCTCAAGCGCTTTACGTCCTAGGCTTTCGCTTACGCTGCGGGGTCATCATCAGAGAGGACTTACAGTGGACTTTTATTTACCGCTGGACGTTGATTCCAGGGAACAAGATTGGGGTTTCAAAATACCCATCCTCAACGTTCGTTGAGTTCAGCTGACTCACGCTACCGAACGATCGAGGCCAGCGCACACAGCTGACCTGCCACACACATCTAGCAGCGCACAGCCGGCCTGCCGGCGCATCCACCATCCCGTCCCTGAGGTCTCTCTCACCTCGGGACAACTCCTCGGCATCGCGTCCCTGCTCTACGCGATAAGCCAGGGCAGTACTTAGTGCGCCTACTTCCACGGAACGAATAAATACCGAGTGACGGCTGTGAACCACGACCTTTTAATAAATTAATTGTAAACGTTGGTGGGTTCTTTTATTTTAACCCACCATTAACCGTTACAAGATGATGAGATCATAGGGAATAGGAGACAGTAAACATAATTATATGAAATAGTTAACAGTCAAAAATATATGATTCTATAAGAAAACGAACGTATATTGCTGACCATAATGTTAACTCAAAAGAAGAATGTCTTGGACATATTTAGAAAAATGTGTTCCTTATTCAAACACTTTTAAGCTCTAACAGTAAAATTTGGAGCCATAAAAATTTATAATTGCTTTTCTGATATTAACTAACACATAAAAGCTAGTCAGAATCAACCAGCACTGCCAACCTTTATTATTAACACGAAACGACATACCAAAAATAAAAAAAATCAGCTGGCAATCTAAAATCCAATGCAGTTCTCTTTGATCCGAACAAAATAATAAATTTGGAAAAACACAGAACTCAAACCAGTCAATTACCTAACCAATCCATATCAAAGAAAATCCATCAAAAAATTACAAAAACAGAAGACCAAAGTAAAATTATAACAAATCAAAAACAAACTGTATCTTGTGCTTGAAAAGATGATTTCCTGTATGTCAAAGAAATCTGCGAGCTAGTTTCCGCCCTGGATTGGATATCGGCTGCATCTGAAATGAAACGCTCTTCACCGTATATTTTAAAGGTAAACCCGTTTTATTATGTCACATGTTGTCGGCGAACGATACGAAATGTATTTTTAAAGATGTCTCGGCTCGAGATCTGTTTTGTTACCACAGTGGATTTAGTTGTAAAATGCAGCGTTTTGGAGTCTGTTTAAGTAGTTAATTGAGGAGAAAATAATAACATCGTCCTAAGAAATATGCACCAAATTACTGCTACTATTAATACTATCGAAAACACATAATATGCGACTAATAAAATAAAACCACTTCAATCAACCAATAAATTCTCGTAGCGCTACGAGCTCGTAGCATGCTACGCCGTAGCTGTCTACAGCTACGGCGTAGTCGTACACGAATAAAAATCTAAAGACGTTTGAAGGACTGTAAATGCAAAAAATAAAAAGAAATACATCTTGAGTGGCGGACATCTGAATGTTTTCTTCCGGCGGAATAAATTGAAAAGCTGGTATTTTACAAGAAGGGAGGGAAAGGTAGACCGGGTACTGAATTACTCAGGAACTTGGCCGATCATTGCGGTCGACCCAAACGGACGATGTAATTTATGCTAAGGACTGAGTTATTGAGATGTGTATTTTTGCTTTTGTTAATATGTGAGGTTAATTTAAATTTGCTATAAAAATAGTCATGATAATGTAAAGTGAACCTCCGATTTTTTTAAATCCAGAAATAGTTTCAACTGCGGCAATAAAAAAAAATATAATTCAATGCAAACCGTTCCAATTCTAACGAATCAAACTCCAACTGAAAGCTGCAGCACATGAAAACTGAAACCATCGAAAATCCGCACAAACAATGCAACTGAAAAATAAAAGCCCTCAGATATCAATAGAGACATATTTCAAACGGCAGGAAACGTAATATATAAGTGCTTCCCGGGCGAGCCTTCGAATAAGTGGAAAAAAACTAGTGCCTTCCGGCCGCCTCTGATTGTGTTACTGTGTGTCTGTGAACGTAAGAACCTTTGTGATGTTTGGATTCAGGCCGCTGTGGAGTTTTTGCTATTTAAATGAAATGTGATGTGATTTAACACGTGATATGATGTGATGTAACATGTGATATGATGTGATGTAACACGTGTTATGATTGTGATGTGTGATATGTTGTGATGAGTAAAGCCAGAAACACATTATTTAACACGCCACGCGATGCAACGGGTGGCGTCGGGTGTTAATAATGTGTTTCCGGCCTAAGAATACTGTATTGTTTGATGGTTGTGAAATAATAGTTTTATGTGCTTTATAGTAATTAAAGATTTAATTTTAATGGTATTACAATTATTATTAAGTGAAAGATGGTAAAAGAAATTTCAAGTATTTTTTTACGTGACTTATTTTTTTTGTTATATTTGACAACATATTGATTCCGATGATTATTATTGCAAAAACGGTTACAAACAAACCAGTGCTCTAGTAACTACATCAATAAATAAGAATATACCAACAGTCCCGCCCAGTGATTTTTCCATCACCACTACCCCAGTATAACCTAGACTATGAAAATCAAAACATCAGTACGGTGACAAGAATCATTTTCACTGTTGACTGGTTCCCTCTGGGAGCATTGGGGGCATTAGCCTTTAGACGGCCGGTCATTTGCAACCCCTGTCCTGCGGAGGATTGCATATCACTGTCGCTTGGCTTATTAAACCAATTATGGAGCGCTCCTGTTAGAATGTTTCTGAAGGATCGGCATTAGTCTTTGGACTTTGAAATTGTAGTATGAGGGTACTTTGATACGAGATGTACTTTTGTGATATTGAAGTTGTCTGATTTGATTTTGGATAGAGAATTCATTTAAAGGTTAATTTCGTTTGGTGGTCCGCAACATTTATTGTATCGATTCAACGGTGTATTTTACGTTTTTTTATTTTTTGAGTGCAAATCAAATTGGGCATAATTTTATTAATATCGGAATGGTGCCAAAGGAAACAAACTCGTCATGGCAGATCCAAGTAAAGAGGGTAAGTCGAGTAATATGGCTTCTTGAAAGAAAAGAATACTGTCGCAGGCAGCCGCTAGAAGTGGAAAGAATAGAGGGAGGCCTTTGGGTTAATATAGGCTGATATACTTATAAAAAGCTAATAATTATATTGTATTATGTTCAAATGCACCAATCGCTTATATAAAGCCACATACATTTTTGTAAAATGGAATAAAAGTTGTTGTTATATAAAAACAATAACAGAAAACATGTTATATTAAACGTAATTAATGTTTTGTGATAAAACTTTTTCCAACGAAAACCAACAAGCTAGAAAATCAAGAAGCGCCACTTGGAAACTTGTATCATTGTTGCTCGCACAAGTTAGCGAAACATTTTGCAGCTAACTTAATTAGGAGTTAAAAAGTTGTTTTAATTTTTTCTTGATAGTACTTGAAAGTTTGTATTGCAAAACGACTTTTTGCCTTTTTATACGTTTACACTTATTTTCGAAGTCGTTTGAAAATTGTAAGTTTGCTTTGAAAAGTTATTTTGTTAGCTCACAGAAGCACTGCAAATAATTATAATCATCGAAATATCTGCACTTTTCGAGAAAGCAGGGACTTATCTTTTGCAAATTATTTATTTTTGTCAAAGCAATTCCTAACTTTTTTTCTTTTCCTCAAACAAATGAAAACATTAATATAATTCGTATACTTGTGTTCGCTCCACAGTTCATCCCAAAAAAGTAGGTAGCTAATAAAACTTTTTTTTTGTCTGTCGCATTTATATGACATCGCATATCAACTTCATTTTTATTTGACGCATATATCCGCCAGAGGCATTTGTGGGGTTAACCAATTCACCTTTTCGTCGTACCTTTTTTCGTATAGACGTATATGGATGTGCACTACCCACTCCAACTTTATAGTTCGGGGTACTGTAATAAAGCGAGGAAACGTAGGTACTTTTGTATAGAGTCCAAGTGGTACAGTATTACTGACGATATTTTTGTATGGAATTATAATAATTGGTCCTTTTAACGATTTCATAATTTCTTTTGTGTTGTTATTTATGGTGGATTTATTAATTACTAGTGGTTGCCCGCGGCTTCGCTTGCGTTAATTTAGAATTTGAGAAACAATACGGATCGTTTAAGTGGCGCCAACAGCTCTCTTCTATTTTAGGGGATGAAAGGTATCATATATTCCGTGTCTATACTCCTGACAATGTATTATACGCAAAATTTTGGGACGATCGATTCAGTAGGTAGTTTGCGTGAAAAGGTAAAAAACAAACATACTTGCATTAATAATATTAGTTCAGATCAATAATGTTATACATAGGTACCTACATAGTTTGCACAGGAAACGTCCTTGTTTCAAAGATCCGTGTTTATCTTAAACATTATTAGACTATCATTTTTGGTCGATTTACAGTATCACTGCAATTTGTATTTATTATCGAAACAATAAATTGTGTATAATATTATCCAACTTACCTACCTACAATTTAAATCAGCGCAGATTTATCCTAGAACTACTGAAGAAGAGAGCTACTGAAAAATATTAGAAAAAATTCAAATTGCAAGTAATATTGAAATAAACGTATGCATATATTATTTTTGATTATTTGAAACTCTCACAGGATAAATAAAAACCACAAAAAGTAAAAAAGATTAATGCAAGATTTGATCCTGAGACCCATTGCACGAAAGTCAGGCAGGTCACCACCCAGACTGGCTGATCCGCTGACAGTAGCTTTCAAATAGCGATTCGTATACAAATGTCAAAAATGACTGAAAATCAACATATTATAACATTGCTAATCCCCCAAGGGGAATAGCGTAATCATACATATCCTATTAATTGAAGAGCAGTTTAAGGAATATTTGAGGAAAAATTGAATAAATAATATCCAGTGGTTTGGCTTCCAACTCTCAACAAACATAAAAAAATAACATAATTCAAATTTGCTTATCTCCTAGGGAAAATAGCGTAATAATACACAGCCTATTAACAGAAGCATATTATTAGGAATATTTGAGGAAAATTTGATCGACAACTTAACAGTAGTTTCGGAGATAGATCAAACCAAAAAAACATAAAAAATTTCGAAAAAAAATAAAAGTTGATCTGGCATCAGAATCGATCCCATATCTCGAAAAAAATACAAAAAGAAAAAAATATTCAATGTACAGGAATGACAGCTCTACAGTTTTATTATATGTAAAGATGTATTTTTTTTTTCTAAATTGAAATACCTGATTATAATGGAAGCAGGAAAGAACTGCAAATATTAATAGTGGTTCACTGTAGTCTTTTTTCTGTGCTTTGAAATCGTATTATTCTAGCGGTTGGCGCAGTGGTTGAGCCATCGACTGTTGTGCAGCGTGTCGCGGGTTCGGTCCCCGCACGGAACAAAACGGACGGACCTACAAGTAGTTGTTCCTGGTCTTGGTGTATGTTTCTGTTTGCAAAAGTACCCACGACATAGGATTAATTCCTACCACGGGGAAAAAGTATGTCTTTGAAAAAAAAAAACATATTAAAAGAGTATAAAAACTGGGCGCACAAAACAGTTAAACAAATATAAGTATTTACTTTTCCTAACACAAATGCGAGTCATTAATATAAATCCATGTTCAAACAAATATTTGAAATTCGAGTCTAAACTAAATTATGAGCGTACAAACATGTGTCGTATTGCTGTACAGTGGTTCGTTTGGCGAGATATCCCCAGTGGCACATTTGTGCAATTATATGAGGACATGACCTCTGAACTGTGCAGTACGAAACACACAAAAAATAAAATACGGGAGATATTACTGGATATTTTTTTTTTTGCCCAAAGAAAATAAATTTTAAAATTCTAGTGCACTTTTTAACGGCTCACATTTTACACTCTGAGAGTGTGTGTGAGATTCTTTATGGCTTTCTGTAGTTTCTGCCTACCGCCATGGGGTTAGTGCATGAGTTTTGAGTGTGTTAGAAAATCATTATAGTTGTTTAGCTCAAAAACATGCAGCCAAAGAGAATTCTGCCACCGCCGTGTTGGCGTGGAGCTGATGAAGTTTTGCTCTAACATAGTATATAATCCGTCTTGAAGATTATAGATAACTCCCAATTCACTATCGAGTGTAAGTATTTAAAAACCCATTTTTTATTCCCAATGTTGACTACTGCCGGAATCTTGCAGTGACCAACAAACATCATTTTAAACACTCACTTTGCGTATTGCAAATAAGCAAACGTAAAAAAAAAACACTGTACAAAGCAAAAACTTCCGCACTTCATTATTCTGCCGCTAATCGTAGGTGTAACCACGTGGAATTTTATCATGGATGCCATGTCGGTCGGATCCGTGCAGATCCGTGCGGATTCGTGCAGATCCGTGCCTCACATGGTTACAGAAAGATTTAATTGTTGCCAACGGACGTGACGGGCGCGCTACGTGGCCATCGGAAAAAAAATCGTCCGATTCCCTCCAGTTGCAGTTCAGGCTGTATTGTTTAAAAGTAAGTTTTGTTAAAATTATTTTTTTTTTGCTTGAATGTTAATTTAGGATCGGTTTTGGTAATATCGGGATGATTGTGGAGTATTAATGTCGTAATTTATTTATTTTCAGTGTTTTTTTTTCAAAGTAAGCTAAAAACCTTTTCTTCAAATGAGATTTTATTAATCTACTTTCATGTTAAACCCAAATAAAATTATATTTTCCGAAAATTCATTTTGTACCTTAACATTATTACTATAATAATGATAAGGTACAAAAATTAAAAAAAATGCTAACCCTCGCACTTAACCTTACTTTTCGTTATTTATTTCCAAGAAATTAACTAAGTGTTGACCCCCGAGAGTGTCTGAGGGCGAGAACAAAAAACTTATGTCTTCATAAATTTGATTTAAGGGCAGAAATATAACGTGGGTCTTGAGTAATTCTTTATCTTGGGCTTCAGATACACGAAATAGAGTGAATTCGTACTACACCACTATTTATCTACATTACGGTATTACTTTTTTATAGAGTTAGTGTGTCCATGTCTTTACTCTTTGTCGGTGTTAGAAAAACATCAGAATGTTTTTTAGTCATTTTGTTATGACTTAGGCTTTGAATAAAATCCAGTTTCTTGAAATATAATAAGCTAGTTCCAGGAAAGCAATCATTTTACTTCAATCAGAATTAGCTAGGAATACGCAGAGATATCTGGAAAATTTTGACATGGGAATCCATCAATAGACCATTTTTTTATGTGGTAGATTGAGGTCGATTGATCGCAAAATGAAATAAAAAGTACAGACAGAGACATTTCCAAGAAAAGATGTAAGTTTATTACATTTTCATGTTTAAACCGTTGAACCTTCTGAAATTTATTGCATTATATTTACGTTTTCAGATGTATACAAACGGACTAAGGGACGATATTAGCGGGACTGTCCAATCAGGTAACCAGGAAACGTGAAGGGCAATTGAATGAACACGTTGAATTTTAGTCAGTACGGGTCAGACCCATTTCCTTCGAACCAGCGCACCTTCAAATCATCAAATGATCCTTTCATTTGATGATTTTACGATCTAAAAAAAAGCGATCCTAAAATAGCTGTTCCAGTAGAAAACAATACTGGGACAGTTGTATTTTTAATCATAATTGAATTATATTATTACAAGGAGAGTACCAACGACCCAAATTGATTGCCAAATGCTGAATAAATCCGAGTGAAGGCGCAGTCAAAAGCTATTACATGAAGCAAGACATTTCAAAGACGCTTTGTTCCTCTCGTACCGAATCAAAGGCGTCGAAAAAACAAACAAAAAGAAAATCCAAATCAGCTAATTAACGAAACAAATCAATCTGATTTTTTCACCACAAACACAAAGGCTGGTAACGCAATATAAACTAAAATAAAAGCCGTTTAGGGACGTGCGAAATGCTCGAAGTAGTGCTCAACGGAATTTACGATTGCTCGCATCTTACTTTGTCCGGTATAATTAAACCTTCCAAGTACATTAATATCAATTATGGTAATCCAGCCAGAGTGGATCCAACTGCCGACCTTGTTCGGGATCCCAGATCTTAGTTTGTGGTACAAGATTCCGATGTAGCGATTTGATTGTGGGGGCTGCGGGTTTTGGGTTGATTTCGTTTTGGGTTTAAAGGTTCTGTTGGTGAAAGTTTTTATTCTTAGTGCGTATGGTGTGGGTTGTGTTTGTTTCCCATCGCTATAATACAAACGATGATGGGAAATTCAACCATTATAGTAATCTACCTATTAATAGAATTGCGAATACATTTATAGAGGGTAAACACGCTGGCAACAGTTAGTGTAATATAAAATCTCAAATTATTATTTTGTTGTTGCTTGTTATTCTAAATAAAACTGTAACTATAACCACGTAGTAACAACAGAGGCTGTTGAACAATCATTTCTATTCAACTATTTATAATTAAAGTTACGTTTAATTTGAACTTGACATAATCAGGACCCTACGTAACATATTATGCTGATGAACTAGAAAACTAAGTTCGAACCTCAAAGCAGAAGCCACAGAACCGCCACTTTCTAAGTAAACCTGCTCTAATTTTGAGAAGCCTAAAAACTTACTCATTATAAGGAGGTTGGTACAGACGGCAGCTAATCAAACCTTCCCCCTAATCTATCAACATTTCTTAATCTAATAGAAACCTTCTGCAATTGTGATGTAGTTGAAAATCTATTAAAGAAATTTGACAGACTGTAGTTTCATGTGTTGGCGTCTGTATTTATTGAAAATAGTTAACAACTGGGAATGATTTTGGTTAAAAAACGATTCGAGCCAACTTTTTTCGAACGAGCGTTCAATACCGAGCGTGATGGCACAGCCTATTTTTTTTATAACTTTCCCCCACATCAAGATTTTTTCTTCTATTGTAGGTGCTTTTAAAAATATTGAAACTCACAAACACTCAGATATGGGACAACTACTTGCATGTCATACTATTTTTTCCATGCACTCGCTAGTAGTTCCTGAGATTAGCAAGTTCAACCGAACAAACAACAAACTTTTCTGCTTTACGATATAGTAAGCTTGCGTTTGACCACATTACCAAAAAAATAAAGTGCTTAGCGAGCTTTAATAAGTTTTAACTTTAAAAAGTCTCATTATTGTAAAGATTGCTTTATTTATTTTCCTAGCTTCGATTATTTTCAATTACTTACGCTTCATTAGTACTCAAAAACGAATCGCTTTTAACCCAGTCGTCCTACAAACAGCCTACCATTTAAACTTATATAAAGGTAGAATCGTTGCCAAGATTTTCATCCAAAGAAACATTACCTTCAGGGCTTTAGTGAGCCCCTTAATGTAGCAATCACGTCGCTCTACAAACTTTACGTTCCTTTTGGATACGTACAATTACAGCCAATAACTCGTTTTGAAATTGATTTTGAGTAGTGCTGGAAAAGTATCGATTCATTAGTATCGATCTCAGGATAAATCGATACCTACTATATGCCATATTTATTATAAAACATTTCATATTTTTAATTTCATATAATGGATGAATTTATGCACTATGTGAAATTGTAAAAAAAATATGTTTAGGTTATTTGCCTACACGATTGTAACGGAAATTTAAGCAGAGAAAAATAAATTCAAATAAGACAGACTTACATGAGAGAAAAAGTTTAATTTAGCAAAAGAACGAATAATACTAAACATGAGGTTTATGAATATAATATGAGCTCTTTAACCTCTGTTTTTATTTTCATTGTACATCCTTCATAAAAAGTATATAGGACAAAGAGAAACTCAGCTTTAAAGCAAACAAACCTCGTCTGTTTTACAAATAGGTATTTTGTTTTTTTTAAAATAGATGTACAAGAAGTTTAAACTTTGAAAATATATACAAACATCACAAATTGTTATTGTCAAAGGGTTAAATAGACGTGTAACTGTAGGTATAGTCCACGCAGATTTCACCATTATTGTGCTTAAACTCCATGTTGTAGGGGCCAAAATTATATTATAATACAAAATCATCTTCAATGATATTCTCAACAAATGTGGTCTACTTTCATTAACGTTAACATAAAATAAATGGACGAATCGATATTTTTACTTAACTGGACATCACTACCCATAGTCACTTCGCGGGAATAAGCGTTAGTATTACAGTAGGTACCGACGCATTTTACGTAAAGACTTTTATGAAGGCAATGAAACGCCGCAAGATTTTAGAGTTATGGTTCATTTTCTGCTGCGTGCCGAAGCATTTGGTAAGGTACAGTCAGCATTTCTTCAATGAAGATAATTTAAAGGCATCCGTCATTTTGTCGCCTACTCTCTTTTTTATAAGAAGTGCGTCAAGGAATGTTTGGCGATTTTAATAAGTTATGTTATTACCTATGTTATTTTTGTTAGTAATATAATTTGTAATAATCCTACGTGTTTTATAAGTGTGTATGTTTGATTGTATGTCTGTCTATATTTCGTTTTCACGTTAAAACAGCCGAACTTTTGTTACACGTTGTAACAGTTGTTTGTTGTTTTGACGGGCCTGTTGGTCTAGTGGTTAGTGACGCTGACTGCTAAGCCGGGGGTCGTGGGTTCGATTCCCACCCAGGACAAATGTTTGTGTGATGAGCATGATCATTTGTTCTGTGTCTGGGTGTAATTTATCTATAATATGTATGTATTTAGAAATATATAAGTATGTTTATCAGTTGTCTAGTACCCATAACACAAGCTCTGCTTAGCTTGGGACTAGATGGCGTTGTGTGATGGTTGTGGAATATTATTATTAATATATTATTTTTTTTTTTATTCTTTTACTGACTTATTTAAAAACTTCTAAATTATTAGACTAAGATTATGTACAAACTATAAATAAAAAATTACTGGTAATACCTATGTACAAAAAGAAAAATAGATAAAAGAAAAAAAAAAAAACATTCAAAGGGCGTCAAAGAATACGTCCACATCGCTGTCAACGGGAACAGTGCCCAGAACGCTGGCAGCATTGCCACGTTGTATGGCAATGCTGATTCGTTGGCCTAGGAATAGGCCAGCCCTCTGGTCACCTGAAGAGTCGACTAAACGCCTGGCGATTTCCTTAAAAACGTTGTGGGCACTCGGACCCCATGGCCCCAGAGTTTCAACCCCAAACGGCTCAAACACATAGCTACTAGCTAAGCCATTAATATATTATTATTACAGAGATAGATGGGACCCTAGAAAAGGTCATAGGCAGGACGCAGCGTAGCCCCGGGCAGCAACTAGTTTTTTATAATCTTGAGTTTAAAGTTTCTTCAAAAAATACTCTGTCATAAATAGTTTGCTCTGTCATCTTTACTCTGTCATATATACGTAAGTACATATGGTAGAATAAACAAAAGTTCACTTCATACATTTCATGAAATCAAATTGTTTTAAGCATAAGAATAACTAGTAAAACTCAAAATTGTTTCAACGCAAGCACTTCAAAATCACTGCTCAAAGTATTCACGAAGAGGAAATAAGAATCTCAAACTGCAATCGTGTAAGTAGTGAAAAGTTACTTCGGCTACTTTAAAGTACCATTAGATAATCCGTTGTCAAAGTAGGCTTTAAAACTTGTGCAGTGCATAGGCAGTTGAGCGAACATGGATTTTTCTTTTAGACAGATCAAGTTGGGAATTTGTTTTTGGTCTTAGTTCTGGGATCAGAGTGTTTTTTTTTTACTTGTTAAAATCATCAAATGAGTCCTCTCACACAGGGCAGAGCGGGAGGCACTGTTAGACTTGTACTGACTGAAATCCACGGTATCCTTCAGTAGCCCTTTACATTCAAAGGCCTCGGTTACTTGATAAGGCAGTTCAGCGGCCCTGGTAGGCTTTGGCCCTCTTACAGGCCCGTCGTAAGTGGCGCTGGATTAAATAAAATATTATGCATGATGACAGGATCATTGGCTTTTTTTTATCGTGGTAAATCATCAAATGAGTCCTCCTACCCAGGACAGAGCGGGAGGGACTGTCAGACATGTACTGACTAAAATCCACTGTGTCCTTCAACAGCCGTTTATGTTCTAAGGTCAAATCATGTATCAAAGTAGTGCTGGATTAAATAAAAATAATAATTAAGTATTATGACAGCATCATTGACTAAGATAAAACATATCAAAACTCGAGAGTAGGGGTTCGTGATTTCAGAACTATGTAAATTGAAACTATAAGTTACGTGTTTACTTTTACGTAACAAAAGATAAATACGGCTCAAATAAATTTTGACAAGCAAACTGATGATGATGGACAAATTATAATTTCCGCCCTAAAGCAGAAAGAGTCAAATGTATTTTTTATTATTGAGGGGTTTATTATAAAAGTATATTTCATTACTAAATTGGACACTGTTAGATAAGAAGCCTATGTCCTGCGCCGGGATGACATAACGCTCGTTGCGATGGAGCATTGCTAAACGAAGTTCAAGAGCCGCAGGATGAATAATTGTAAATGTGTAATCGCGTTCAGTTTATTTCCTATATGACATCATGAGTTTTTATTCTTAAAGTTATTATCTACCATTCGGTGTGGCCCCAATAACCATCGATAGTTAGTTAATTGGGGACTACATCGACGCTACTATGTCAGTTCCTGAGGACAATGGCTGTTAACATAATAATAATAATAATAATATATCTTTATTTCTCCTCACAAAACAAGACCTTAAATATTATACAGACATTTTGTACAATTGCAGTGGACAAATCACAGTCAAGTGTTTGTGAGGAGCTGGTGTCTATTATAGGTTTACACCTGTATTACAGATCACCAGGTCCTCACCCCTCGAACTCCGGTATAGTATAATAACAAAAACATGTACAGGTTCATGAAGGATATTTGGTTAGGTACAGTTTGGATCATCTTGTTGACAAGGAGACAAGATATTTGCAATTTAAAAGAAAAGAAAAATATAAATGGTACAATAATTTGCCCCTTACTATGTTAGCATCTAGATGTATGACAGTATGAGTATGTGTGTGTGTGTGTGTGTGTGTGTGTGTGTGTGTGTTTTGCATAGTGTGAGGGTGTGTGGCTATGTGAGGTGTGTGCATGTAAGAGCTTGGTGTCATGAGCAAGTTTCAGTGGTTATATGAAAAATAAATGTCATTCAATTTGATCCACCACTAGTGGAGTAGATTCTCCGTGGAACTATAATCCAAGCTTTGGAGCCAGTCTCTGACTACAGCCTTAAGTTTCGTTCTTGGGAGGGGGTAAATTGATAAAATCCTATTTAATTTATTATAAAGGTTACAGCCTTGGTAACAGAAAAATCGGTGAGCAAAACTGGTTTTAAAAAACGGCTTTGTACAGACAATGTCTTTTCGGCGGCGTTTCTCAGTTAAAGTAGTATCATAATATGTCACTATGGAGTGCTGTTTAGTAACCGTATGCAGAACATAAAGCTGTCGGACAGTAAGCACTTTACTCTGCTTATATAGTTCGGTAGTGGGGTAATAAAAAGGTAATGAGAGACTCACCTTTAAAACGGCCCTCTGAGCTCTTTCAATTTTCACAAGTAGGGTTTTTGTTGTGCCACCCCAGGCTAGAATACAGTAGCTAAGTTGTGACTGGGCAAGTGCAAGGTAAACGGTTTTTATAATGTCCTTATTAGCGATATGTCGTAAATTCTTAAATATGTAAATGAGTTTGCGTGTTCTTGCTGCTAGCAGGTTGATATGTTCCTGGAAGCTTAATGCGCTGTCGATTACAATACCCAGATACTTGATTGCTTTAGTTCTTTCCAGCCTAGAGCAAGAACAACAGGAAGCGCTGTAGTTGGAGCATGTATGGGATATTAATTTATGTTGGGTAATGCCAGAATCCTGATTTCGGAGAGAGAAGGTTATATATTTTGTCTTGCCCACATTAAGAGTCAGAACATTGTCAAACAACCACTTCGACACCACATTAAAACCCTTCTGCGCGTATGAAAAAACATCGCTCCATGTTTCCCCACTGAAAAGCAATGCTGTGTCATCAGCAAAAGTAATTATTTTAGCATTATGGATGTTTAATTGACACAGATCATTGATGTAGGCAAGAAACAAAGTAGGGCCCAAGATGCTGCCCTGCGGAACCCCGAAATGGACTTCTACATGTTCACTCATTAGGTTTTCTATTTTCACACATTGCGTTCTTTCCGTTAAGTAACTTTCAAACAGTCTCAACTGGAGGTCCCTTATCCCCAAGCATTCGAGTTTCTTTAGTAGGATTGGGATTGAGACTGTGTCGAATGCTTTGGCAAGGTCAAGAAAAATACCAATAGTTTTCTTTTTACTGTCAAGATTTGTCACGATATAATTAGTTAATTCTTGAACTGCATCTGATGTCGATTTCCCAGACCTAAAACCAAACTGTGCTGAGGATAGGAGTTTATTGTCTTCAAGATATTTAACCAATCGCTTGTTCATAGCTCGCTCCAAAATTTTAGATAATGTTGGGAGAATGGAAATAGGCCTATAGTTATCGACACAGTCTCTATCACCACTCTTATGTATCGGGAAAATTCTTGATTTCTTAAGTGCTACAGGAAACACTCCAGTCGAAAATGAGAGGTTACAGATGTAGGTTATGGGTGTTTTTAGAAAGTGCTTATTTTCCTTTAAAATTTCTGCAGAAATCATGTCCAAACCAACAGCCGAGTCGCTTTTGAGATTTGCTATTAATGTTACAATTTCGTTTTCATCAGTAGGCAGTAGCGCGAAAGACTTAGTGCATGATAACATGATATCCTTAAGAACCAAAAGCATCCTTTGTTGCCTTAATAACTGCAGTGAGATTTCATCTTGCAAGATGGAGGGAAAAGGAGGGTTGGGGAGAGGGACGACTCATAGCAATAATGGTGTATGATAATCATGTAATGATGATGGCATGGAGACATTGCGTTTATGAGGTGTGTAAGTAAGGTCTTTATTGATGGTTAACATATATTTTTTCACCTCACACGCTCGGAAAGATTCTATTTCTCATTCAAAATCTGAGCGCAAAACTCCATTTTGTACTCTAGAGCACAAAGTGTTGTTCAAAATTCGAACACGCTTTGTATTCAATTGTTTTCTACACTGGCAGGCGAGCCGCCCCCACTACATTTCCTCGCTGTGTAAGGTGAAAAGTTGTGTGTTGCACTCGGCAGCAAAGTTTTTCTGCGCCTCGTATCTTTGAAAACTTCGCATCGCTCAGGATTCTATATTTGAACCGCTCGTTTCACTCGCGGTTCAATCTTAGAATCCTTCGCTCGCTCAGTTTTCAATTCAAGTACTCGCGCTAAAAATCAACTTTGCAGCCTTGCATAACAAATAACTATTTTTATTTAAAGATAGGTTCGCGTTTGACCACTATCTCGCATGATGGTAAGCGGAAGATGTGGTCGACGATGATAGTGACCTTTATCAGTCAAGTTTGTTTATGCTTGTACTGTTAGTACGTGAATTACCTTAGAAATAATATAGAAGCTAGTGTTATTATAAATTAAAAAAAAATGAAGTCACACTTATTTATTTATTCCACCAATGAACTGATTATTGCAACATTTACTGAAATGCTCGATAGTACATTTAAGAGTTCTGAAATATTAATAACTAGCGGCCCGTGCCGGCTTCGCACAGATGACCTATGCTACTCAGGCTAAATGTGCCAATGATGAAAAAAATATTGAAATCGGCACAGTAATTTTTAGGGTTCCGTAGTCAACAAGGAACCCTTATAGTTTCGCCATGTCCGTCCGTCCGTCCGTCCGTCCGTCCGTCCGTCCGTCTGTCCGCAGTTTAGCTCAGAGACGCACAGTACTAGAGAGCTGTAATTTGGTGTAAATATACGGATTTGTTGTGCCGAAAAAGTGGTAAAATAAAATCTCGTAAAATATTTTTTTTTAGGGTACCTCCTGTACACGTAAAGAGGGGATGTTTTTTTTTTTTCTCGCGTACCCCTTAGTGTGGGGTATCATTAAATAGGTCTTTAAAAAATATTGATAGTTTCCATTAACAATTTTTTGATAAAAAAATTCGTTTGTTAAATATTAAGCTTTAAAGTGCTAAATTTTGCTCGACTCGAGTGTCCCCCCCCTCTACCAGCTAAACGGTTATGTTTGGGGGTGTGAAAAAATTCACAATAGTAGTATATATAACGAAGTTTAAAAGAAAATTATCATGACTAAGTAGGCTTTACAACTTTACGAGTAATAGTCGACCAACTTATAAAATGTACTTGGATAACATATTTTCCTAAACAAAATGTATCGGAGAACAAGCTCTCCAACTGCAAATGTAAGTTTGTCAACTTTATTTTTACAGCTGTAATAGGTATGTTTTTACGGTATGTTTTTTGGGGATAGGTAGGTTTTTATCGTCAACTATTTTTAACTTACTTCAAAAAAGGGGGAGGTTCTAAATTCGTCGTAATCTTTTTTTTATGTATTTTCCCCGATTTCTCAAAGACTCCTGGACCGATTTTGAAAATTCTTCTCTTTAAAATTAAATTCAGCGAATCAGTTTAGTTAATTCGCATAAGTATTTTGATGGGCAACTACGGAACCCTACACTGTGCGTGGCCCGACACGCACTTGGCCGGTTTTTTTTTGAGTTTATTATTTACATTACAAAGGTAAACATACACAAACAAATACAAACCTTTCCTCTTGATATCATTATTGTAGATATCAACTCATGTACGCTGTTCAGATAAATATAATGACATTCAGTCACATACTTGTACGGAGTTAGAACAGTATTCCAAAAATGCTTTTTAAATTGCGATTGCTTTTTAAACTTTTCAAACCCTCTTTCCCACCCACTAGACTCAGAACATAATTACGCCAACCTTCCGAACGCAACCGCATCTTTATTAACCCTAAAATGTTTACGTGGAAAATTATTTTACGCGGAGTCGAGGTGTGTTTAAAAAAATATAGCAAAAATACCGCCTCGGGAGGGATAGCCGGAAATAAAAAGGTCGTCACTGTAAAGCCTCGGATGTCTGCTAATAAAGGAAGCGGGAATCAGACTGTGTTGCACAGAAAGAACGGTTTTATTATTATGTCGCTAATGTTGGAGTTATATTACTCGTACATTTTTTTTTGCCGTGATACGCATTGTGCGGTTATTGTTTTTTGTTGTGATGATGTAATTTTTATTATGAGATGTAAGTGCTGGTTTATGTGTGTACATGTTTTTTGTGAGAGCTGGCGTGTTGGTTTTATGGGAGTTTTCTCCAATTTTGATTGCTATAAAAACTATATTGACAGAGCTCTATTATAATTATATTATTATGTTTTTGTTTAGTATTACTTTTGATCATATGATATACAAGCAAGTTTTTAAGTTAAGCTTTAAGAGGTGATCTCAAAATATATTCCACTGATTGCCAAAAGCTGACATCGATATCTTCCGTGCTTGTATGACCAGATATATGAACGTAGACTTTTTGCGTACCTAAAAAGGAGTGAGTTTTAATTGATATTTGTGTTACACTAGCTTTTGCCAGTGGCTTCGCCCGCTCACCCCCCCCCCCCTCTATTGCCTATGTCACTCAGGGCCAAAACAGCTTTAAAATGGTGAAAAAATTTTAAAATCTGTCCAATAGTTTTTGAATTTATTCATTACATACATTCATTACACACATACGAAAATGCAAATTGTTCCTCTTTATACTATTAGTGTAGATAAAAATTATCAACCCTAAAATGCTTATACTTATCAAATTATGAACAGTGACGTCATCTATCACCAAAATATGTGACTTTAATCCACTAAACTCGACCCCCTGATGCTGCGGATTTCTCCTCGGGAATTTACGAATTTCAGTCCTCTCTGAAAATTTGCTTAGCGGGCCTTATAATAGAATCATGGCCGATCTTACTGCGTCCAGACAAAATTGTTTTGACCTGCCTCGGCTGTATCTGGGTGGATTTTGTTGGTATATATTATTTGGACGGTTGTAGTTTTGTTGTTTGTTTGTTTATCTGGGTAGCGTGGTAGAATTTTTTTTTCTACGTTTTGCTGTTGCAGTTTTTTTTTTAAACTAGTTGTAGTAGTGGCATATTTTTTGCTTGGTTCTACTGTCTGGGTTAAAAATAATAAATACTTTCAGTCAGACTTTTCTTCCCATCAACAATCTTGGAAAAAAGATAGGTAGAGTATTATCTACTACGATCCTTTTTTTTTCTTTTTTTTTAGCGTGGTAAAATCATCAAATGAGTCCTCCCACTCCGGGCAGGGCGGGAGGGACAGGCTTTGGCCCTCTGAGAGGGGGCCCCGTGATTTTGCTGATGCTCTTTGAGACCCGGGCATGGTCCATGGTCGGACAGCGAGTTGCCCTTTACTCGCCGCCCGATCTACTACGATCCTTAAGTACTCTCTTTGGCTTCCGTTCATCTCTCGGTCTGAAGAAATTTACTTTTTTAAATATCTATATTCATGTCTGCGTGCACAACAAAGAATTACACTAGACCGTGTCATAATAAACTTATTACTAGCTAAAAAATTCACATTTTCAACAATTTTCCGCTCAATTTCAAGTCTCAACAGCAATATCCTTCAAACTTCCCCAACATCTAAAAAGAAATACACTAGCAATATACCTAAAATTCCTCCACTTAATGCATTCTTCTAAACTTAGGTACTATACAGTAACCCGATAAAGTTAAAACACTTGAGTGAGCGAACATAATTGATTCCGCACGGGACCTCCGCTATCCGGCCAGATATATTGTGTTAAATCACATGTACGGAGGTACCGTTGGATGTAAATAAAACCGGCGTACTGGATTTTTAAGTACACAATATTGTATGCAATACTGTCTTATTGACTGTTGAAGACGTTCCGATTTAGATTCCTATTGGATTTGTTGTTTACTGCTGCAGTTGGAGGGTTGAAAATATGTTTTTATTTATTTTGTATTTTAGATTTGTGGTGTTGCGTTTGAAGGGTTAACCTGGAGGTTTTTCGTAAAAGTAGTTTTAGTATATTCATTTCTTTGTATAAATGACTGTGTTCGATTGTTTTATTCTGATTGAAAAATAATGAATGCAAAGCATAAAATATGATTGTGATAAAATACACGATTTATCTCATTGAACGAGGTTTTATTGTAACTACAATTATTTCGAAAATGTACTGTTTTAAGTCTTCGATTCCATTAATCCTCTTGTATGACGAATAATCTGCAGTAACTAGGCGCATTGTTTCAAAACGATCTCATTAAAATAAAGCTCTTCTCAATCTACGACAGAACCGAAAAAGCCGGTTTCATTATTTTTAATAACCGCCAAGAAGCGTACACTGCAGTGCAAGTAAACTACAACAGCGGAGCGTATCATCCGGCGTATCGGTCGGTGCGAAGATGCAATTGTTCCAGCTGGCGTACCCACTAACTAGGTTGGCCTTCATTACTACATGCCGTGTTAACGTGCACCTATGTGTATCACATGTGACGTGTGTTTATTGACGCCGCGACTGCTGTAATTATTATGCGGTCTGTTTTATTGCAATCGAGTGTAATGTACAATTAAATGGGAATGTACACATTTAGTTGTTCATAGTTAAGTGTACATTGTACGTGTACATGAATACGGTGCGTTTATTAAATTTTGATTCAGTTAAATTATTTTGTATTTGTATTAAAATGTTTTGAAGAGTTTTTGCGGATGAGTTTAATGTATTTTATTACTTTTGGGCTTTTAATTATGTTTTGGGTATAGTTTTGTAAACGCTCTTTAATAATATTCAGAATAAAGGATGATTGATTATTTTGCAAAATAACAAATAATATTAACGTAACTTAAAATAAGTGTTTTGTAAAAATAAGCGGAACACAAAACTAGATATTTTTTCTTCTAACCTGAGTATGTTCAGTCAAGCAAAACTATTATCCAAATGACATCTATTGTTCCAATACCTACTGCACTTTAGGTGAAAGCATAGTCTATTTTCATTCCATACACATAAAATAGGCCTGTAATCCCTGAACGGTTAGGTTAGGTTAGGTTAGGTTAGTTATACTTCACATTTACAATAAACTACACCATACAAACACTAAAAGCATACCAACACTTATTTGGGAAAACAAACAGTAATATCCTATACTACCCCATCGGATCTCTGGACCACGTTTCGGCACCACGTTTCTGAAACCACGGAACGCGATTAAGTCCACTCCAACACAACGCTATTACAACAAACTATAGAACCGGTGCGAGCCGGCTTCGTCCGCTCTAAACCGGTTAAGACCGCTCTAGACCGGTTCCGTCCGGAAATGTTCTTTACTACTTGTTAATGTAATCGGGCGCCACAAATTCAATCGACTCTCATGCGGAGGATTTTTTTAATTAGATTTTTATGTCGCGCTAGATTTTAATGATGTTAATGGTGATCGGGGTAATGACAATATCGAGGTAAAAGCAGAGGCATTTTATGACCCTCGCTGGGAATTTTACTGGAAAACATTTTTGACGTTGCGACGGTTAATTGTGTTTATAGAAAGTTGCCTTTACCTTCCACATAATATGAAGCTTTTTTAATGAAATATAAATCTTTCCTGATGTTTGTCCAAATGTTTAATCTGAATACTTACTAAATTGAAATTACTTTGAAAAATAAATGAAAAGAAATAAAAATTATGAGAGGAATCGGTAAAAACTGCATAACTTTTTTAATTTTGTCGTCATGTGACAATTTAAATACACAAATCGGTAAGAGGACCTTTAATTTACAAGCAGCAAGTCACTAATTATGACTCCTCACTATTGAAACAAAAAATGAACATTTTCAAACGATAATCCACGAAAAACTACCCTCAACGTAACAATTCGGCCAACAAAAGCGTCTGTAATTTCTTTCGCCTCCACTTTTTCCTCAATATGTCCATCAAAGAGGTCAACTCATTAGTCACGTCACTATTTCTTTATTCGATTCGTGATCCTTTTTAACCGAGCGTACATAATTATGTTTTTTGTTCTTACCTGTACTTATGTGAGTGGCTAATAGAGGTGTGCCAACTTTCTTTATGAGATTACTGGAACATTTATTTCGGGTCTATGTTATGTGGACTCCTCGACACTATTTTATTAGGTGATGATGATGGTGGCAAATAATTGAACTGTGGAAACTTTTCTTTTTTTTACGTGGTAAAATCATCAAATGAGTCCGACCGCCCTGGGCAGGACGGAAGCATGTGAGATTTGTACCTACTGACTAAAATCCACAGTGTCCTTCAATGACCCTTTACGTTCCGGGGCCACGCCACGGTTACCTGATAGACAGTCCCGCGACCCCAAATGTGGAGACTTCAGACTTTAAAAAGAGCGATGTCATGTCTCGTGTCTTACATAATAATTATAATTATCTAAGTATAAATTGTTTTGCATTTTTAAAATATAAATCCAAGAAGAACTTTTTTAAACTGCAAATTGCCAACACGTCTTATTATTTCGAACAATTTTCCAAAATCACCACTTTATCACAAAACCTCGACCAACATTACAAAACTCCTTTAAATAAGTCTAGTTAAACAATTTTTAATCAACTCTTTTCTCTTTAAATCAAAATTCTTTTACAAAGCCGCCGTTCCCTCTGAAATCCAAAGATTTAAACTTGACAGTATTATTCTGGTAAAATTAAAAGTTAACGCCGTCTGGCGTCCAATGACTTAATGGTATTTCAGTGTTTGCGTTTCGTTTCCGTTTTCACTTTTAATCTGAGCCCAGTCTTTGGATTGAGTCATTTTACACTCACTCAATACTGAGTTCATTTCTTTTTGTGTAAAATGAGGCTTTAATAATTTTGAAAGCTCAGATCACAAGGGGGCTATGGAAGTTTAATAAGGTATTGTGTTGCTGGATTTGTGTTCAATTGCGAGGTAAGTAGGTGATAAAGGAAATACGGAAAGTGGTTCGTGTTTCATTTACGTGAGAAATTGTTCGAAGAATTAAGATGGAGACTAATATTGGCTTTTTTGTTCCTTAAAATTATTTTTTTAACTGTTTGATTCTAACCTAAAGCCTCATTTATACGATGCAAGAAAGGGTATGTGAGATTCATGAAAGTTTGACAACCATTGCGGTATATGTTTGACCAACTGACTATATATCTATTAATAGTCTGCAGTGTAGTTTAAAGTGCATGAAACTAGCGTGAAATTTCTCGCAGCGTGTTATATCAATTGTCACTTATGGATTATTAATTTACTATTAAAATATGTAACCTCGTTGCAAATACCTAGTCTCTATTTGATTTCATTAGCCTAATTCATCTAGCTACGTACTACATTCACGTTTAAATAGTGCTCGGAGCAATTCCAATTTAGATATTGATACCTGAACCATGGGGATTAAAAATGTCAATACGTACCGAATTCCCGTGGCAAAGCAAAGTGTCAATCAAATTAAAAGGGTTACAATTCACGAATGAAAAAAGCAATTTATTTCGTATGCTGAACCGTCAAAGCGGAGAGAATTAAAAAAGAAAAGACTTTATCCAGACGCATTTTTTTTCAATTCATTTAGTGTTTTACAAGCGATTTTCAATTGTCAAAGGTGGGCTAGGTAGCTGAGGGTTTTTTGGTAATTTCATTTGCCTGGTTTTACCATTTTTATTATTTGTAGAAAATTTAATGTTTGTGAAACCTTGTTCTCGCAATAGCTTGTGCTTAACAGAAGATTTAAAAATGTGAATCAGGCGAAAGAAGTGTGTAAGGGTCCTAATAAGTAGGCTCTGTGGTTTCTGCCTACCTACATTTAAATATATTAGAAGAAAATGTATTTGTGGCAGGATCGTTGGTAGTAGCTGTTTAGGTGTAAAATTTTAAATGCAGAGATAAATATAGGCGATGTGGTGCTTGTTTAGTTTCCTTGCAGAATAGTTTAAATCCGCATTTTAATCAAAGCAATTGACTGCACAACCGCGACCCTAATATTCATAGATATTATCTTTTTTTTAATTTTATCAACTTTTTAAAATTTGTTCATTATGCTTTTGAGATGTCTGAAAAAATTAAGGCGTCGTCGGTCGCTTAACGCTTTGGTTAATACGCGGCCTGAGAACTTAGTTTTTAGTGTATGCGTTTGTCACTAGTTCTAAACGATTTGATGATGAAATTTGCCTCCGTTGGAACGATTTCAATGTACGGGAGCCCCCAGATATCAAGTCGAAGGAACGAAGTAACCTATTTTCCCAGGATCTAAAAATATGCGTCCTACTTGATCTTTCTAGGCCAGCCTATGTCTTCTACTTTGCGTTTTATTCACTGCTTACCATCTGAAACAAAATTATCCTATTCAACATTAAGCACAATATTATGTAAGCAATAAAATTAATGAAAATTCTTCAAAAAAATCATAATTAAATGAATAGGTATACATTTTTACATATTAATATTAAAAATAAATAGTAACTGTTATTTTTTTGATTTTCACAAGTCACATGTAACGTAATAGTAGTTTATGTAACTGGTACATAATGAGAGGTATTATACACGAGTGTGAGTTTAAAAAACGAGCGAAGCGAGTTTTTTAATAGTATCACACGAGTGGTATAATACCTAGTTATGTACAGTTTCATACACTACTTTATCTACTCTCATTGAATACGAACTTATCAAATAAAAGATAAAAATTAATTAACACTAATATTCATCCACCGACATACAAACGTCTAAATTCCAACATTCCTATTTAAAGCGCGCGCAGCCACAGATAAAAAATGAAATAGATGTATCTATGGTCCGTAATCTGTATCATAATGAAAAAAAATTAAATTATATCATTGTTTTGTTAGAGAAACAGTGTTATAATTTAATTTTTTAATTTCATTACGATACTCTATGGTATAAAGTATGTCATTATAAACTCGTTTTGAGTTTTGTATTTCGAATTTTACGATATGAGAGTAGATAAAATCTTTTGTCGTGTTAGAAGTAAGAACAAATCCTATGGCTTATGCGATAGATCCATAATACCTTTTTTTAAACTATGCTTCACACTTAAAATTTCTCCTGTGTCGGCCTATCCTGTTTAAATGCACGTGAATTTGGTTCAGTGATTCGAAAAACAAGGATAAATTATAGTTTATAAAAAATGCTCCACGGCGCACAGGCTTTTTTTTCATCGAAAACGTAATTATGTTTGATCATATATAATTAGTGATTAATTAATTGATTACTTGATACGTGTGTAATATGTATGGCTTGATTAGCTTTTGGAGTGTGTAATTGTAATTTAGGTGGTGTAAGTGGATGTTGAGTTGAAGTTGAAGAAGCCGTGACATTTAATATGTTGTACTTATTGCAATTAGTATTGGCTCTTGGTACTGGTAAATACTTTTGTTATGTACCTTGATATTCTAGAGAACTTGTATAATAATTTCATGTACCTATATTATATACAGCGGTTATTATTAGCGCTTATTGAAACTAGATTGAAATGAAAATTATTAACAGTGTCTTTTACAGTGATGCAGTCAGAAGTAAATTAACTGTTAAAGGGCTAATCTACCTTTCCTTATGTATCTGGTATAACCTCATAATAGAGCATGATTTAGGAAGTAATAGTTATATCTGGACACAGCGCGTATTGTTAGTCGGCTACTCTCTCAAGAGCCCTGACCACCTGGCAGCTTGTACTCGGTTCCCGACGACGCCGCTCCGGTTGACTACTTTTTGAAATGTACTTTTCAATACTTTCATCAAATATAATAAGATAGCTTAAAAAATATAATAAAGGAAAAAGGCCTGATTAGATCAAAGCTTCTTGAATTTCGTCCTAAAAATTGCTTACAGCTTTGACTTTCCGCAACCACGTCAAACTTCCCTTAACAAGCCCTTAAAAAAAAATCACAATCATAATAAGAAAGAGAACACTTCCCCCCACTTTCCCCTTTCAGGTCCAATATATCTGCGTGACGTAAGCCAAATCTGCGGCATATGGCCCCAGTCTCCCCATACTTGCACACGGCTGGCTCTCTTTGTTCAAATATAATAATAGAATGACTCGCAACATCACGAATAAGATGTGTAGTGGAAATCTCATTCGTAATAGTGCCCTTCGAGTGTTGTGATTTTATCGATAGAGATATGAGATAAATATTACAGTTAAGCTTAGTTTTGTTGTGGGTAAATATATGGGGTGAAATTTTTTCCTCTCTATTCTTTTTTTTTGGTTGGAAAGGAAATATGGGGTTTGATTGTAAGACAATGATCATCTAATCTAATACGACACCAAAAATACCATGCTGTTCTATTGCTTTTAAAAATTCTTACATGGGTATTCCAAGATTCGACTTAAGCAAATTGCTCACCTCAGTTACCATGGAAACGGTTTGAAACGTCCGCCAGTAATTAGCCAATGAAGGATGATATATATTCGCAAATTGTGGGCGCTTGTGTATAAACTATGATCTACAGCTATCGAATGGGACTTAGGGCGTGTCAAGCTTGACTTGAGCTGAGTCAGCCTCTGAGAATACCAGTGTATGTTATGTTGATGCAACATTCAAGGCCTTGGGCGTTTTCTCACCAATTGTGTGGTGTAAATAATAAATGCAAGTCTAACAAAATTGAAACACGGCATTCACATTAATTACCAACGATAAAAAGAACTCACCTTCGCATTTCTCCCTCATAAATTAAAATAACACCCTCAATCAATAAATTCTAAAAACTGCAAAATTCGCATTCTTAAAAGGAGCCTAAAAATCGCTTGCAAATCAGAGGTTCGTTGGAATCGACCAATCAAACTTAACGATTCAATTAAAACGAGAGGTAACAGATAGAGGTAGGCCAATAAAATCCTTATATCACGGCCAAACGTGAGACATAAATAACGGGAATATTTGTAACTAGCATTCGAAGGCGGATTCGTTCGCGTGAATTTCTGGATTCGGAAAAATATGATGAATGGTGCAGAATTTGTGGAGATATTTTCTTCTTGTTCTTATTTTTAACGTCTACGTTTGTTTTTTACTTTTATGTGTCTGTTTATTGGTATTTTCTTGATAAGCCTACGAGGAATTCAATTAGTGTTTGAATTTTCGGCTTTATACGTTACTTAAATTGATAAAACGGTTCCAAACCTAGTTACTATGTTTTATAATCATCTATTCCTTCTACCTCTTACTATACGTTATACAATCTATTGCTTATTATACCAACCCAAAAACTTGACTCTATTAGATAATCGACGAATTCCTCGTTTATCATTTCCAGATACAATCTTCGATATCGAGATTCACCTACAAATTACTCTTACTAAAAATCGGTCTCACGCCTTGGCTCAGAGTGATACATTACAGGAGGATAAAAATATTTTGCTAACGCAAGAACCTGTTGCTTTGATACGACCGCCTAAGCCTGGCAGCATGTTTTCGTTGGCCAAACCGCTCAGTTATCTTACCACGATCAATTTCGTTCAGTTCACTCGTGTATGAGTGGACAAATTTTTGGGGGAATCGAAAAGGACTCTTGAAACGGTTTTCATGGTGACTTGCGGGTTTAATAATAACGTATTTGGTAATGTGATTGAAGATGAAGATATTGGAGATTTGATCAAGATGGTAGATGATGACATACCTGAAACAATACAAAATTTAGAATTAGATAATGTCTCCATGTAATTTTGTAAGTTATGCCAAGTAGCAGATATTAAATCGTTATAGATAAACACTTAAAGATAAAATAGGCACTAAATTGTGAGACTATCAACAATTCAGAAGTCCAGACCCTCCAGCAATCAAAAGTAAACGCAGAAGTTATTCAGAAGAAAACGCTTCGCTCTCAGAGATGCGAAACAACGAAATGTACTTACTAAGAGAAAGCGCTTTTAGACCTACCAATTTTAAAGGAGCAATTTAAAAGGTATGCCTAGTGGGGCTTTTTAGGTAGTATTTTGCCTTATTACATGAAATAAATTAACATCCAGCGCGAAGGTATTTCAATGAGCGAAGTTGTTCTCATACATCACCGGCGAGTCACAACATTGCCCGGAGACTCCACAAATTGCCGCTTCCACCATTCCCGTCCCGTTTCCGTTGCGATGCACTTCCTTTTTGCATTGGAAGGAATATGCGCCGTCTCCTTTACTCTTGCAGTGAGACCGTGTGATGGAACGGAATACTTTGATGAGCGTAATAAAGAATAATAATTTTGTTCCGGTGAAATATTGAATTGGATTTGCTTTGTGTACGTTCTCGTTTCTTTTAAACTGTAGCGAGAGAGCAGTGTAGAGGTTCTGTTTTGTACTGACTGATTTGGAACGGACGGATGTTAAATTTTGCTTGTGTTTGAAACAAAAATATATGGTTGATGTTGTGACGCGAAACTTTATGCTTACGATGTAGCACCTACTTAATATTTAGATGTAAAACTTGAGCACTCATCTAGAACAAGAGATCGATGAGATATCTACTTAGGTTTTTAATCTTGTAGAAAGAACATACCTATGTAATTATAATTCACAGTTATACATGAGGTAGGTACTGAGGCAGGTCATATGACACATGAAGAAATTAAGATCTGTGTGCAGATGCTACCAGCTGATATCTTGAAGAAGTGTGTAATACATAAATAGAATCCATACCAAGAGCAAACAGCGAATTCTGCACAACACCCGTGCATGGCGTATTTCTCAAAAATTACCAATTGCTACGTTATTTTCGACAATCGATTTGTGTCAAACGAGTGTGGCAGGTAAAAATCGGTATGCTCGCGTCGCTAGGGGCGAGCCGTGCCGGCGGTAATCCTATCGCGACGGGTGCCCCGCCATGCCACCGCAAACATTAAAAAAAGGGCGAAAATGACATTTCCAATTTTCTACTGTTGCTCCGGGGCAAATTCATTTTATTTGTAGGCTCGGATTTTGCCCGTCATGCGCGCGAGGATTGGTCCCCGCAACCTAGTTGGCAATATTTCATTCGCATCAAAGGAATTCTCACCCCCAACGCCTAGTACCGGGACTTTATTAACGAATAATTCGAACTTCCTCTAAAAAGGAATTTCTTAAGAAAATTAAAGAATTTACCCCGCTTTTTGATTCCACTCCTTTTTTTTCTAGACAAAATGAAATAAATGAGTCAATAGGTTTTTTCTTTTGCAATTTTAATATTTTGCCCGGAATGCGAATGTTCCCTATAAAGTTTATTAAGAATTTATCCGAAACGTAGACTAAAATATCTGTAGACATTTATTTGATAAAAATGCTCTGCGTAATTTGATTCGGCTCGTTAATTTTTAATTAGTGAGAAAACTTTTTGTAACTGCCAAATTTTTTGACGCCTTTGTTTAAAACTATTGTTGAGTAATTTTAAATTAAGTGAAATGAAATGGAGTGTTTACCACTAAAGAAATTTTGGGCCGGCTTTATAAAGTTCTTGACTAAATGACATGGCCAGTTTCTGCCTAGTTACTCAGTGACATGTACATTTTACATGTTTAGTTATAAATACATAAAAAATAAAAATATAAATAACTAAATGATTTACGTTTCCGTACAACTTCCGAAAAAATATTTCGACATAAATAGTTATTTTACGTTTCCGGCGTATCGGGGCAGCACGCTATTTCGGATAAACGTTCCATTCCCTGTTAAGCTATAACATGAATGACTTGTCAGACTAATATTTAACATTATTCTGACTTAAAATGATTATTCACTTTTGCAATTATAATAAAAACATTTTTGTAAGTTATTCGAATGCTATGAAACATTTACCTATTTTAAATTACTGAAATAATAACTTTTTCCTGCAACAACGAAACGAAACGACATGACAGGTTCGACAATCGCTTGACATCCGTCATACTTTTTGTTTGACATTCCTAATATTTTTTTCATTTGTGTTCGCAGCTTGTGCGGGGGCTTATTTTTGTTTGTAAACTGTGCGATTATCTTTTCTCTATATCTACACGGACTGATTCCATTGCCCAACGATTATCTAGTGCTTTTCATACGGATTTGATTGTGCTTACGTTTTGGACACTGTCAACAATAATACAACAATGAGGTGTATTAACTGCGGTATAGCTACGGAACGGCTAAGAAGACATGTTGTATCTTCGTTAGACATGCCTTTCCAAACGATGCTTGTGCAATTGCTAACAATTCAGGCATGTACTTAAAACTTATTATGAAAACCTACAAATAAAACATACTATACACACACTCTATACTTGGTAATACTGGGTTTAAACTGTAGAATATAATGGATATCCATCCAGTGACAAGGGTCTCTTTATATCCACGCAAAATAATCTGGATAATATTGAGGTAAGAGCCCGACTAGGTTCATGACCAATTGATGCTTTTTGTTAATTACTAAGAAACCTGAAGTTACTGGATTATGTAACTTTCACAGTTAATTTTACAGCATATTATGTTTAAAATAAACCAAAATTGGTTACTGTACATGATTTTTTATATGCTAGGCAGAGTGCCCTAAGAAAATGGGCCATCTCCTTTAAAGTTTCTTTTGGTTAAATCGGTTAGCTCGTTATTACCGCTTGAACGAGTAAAAACCAGATGTACTTAACTATAGACAGTTAAGTACATCTATTGTTTGGTAAATATCTGTGCGACTGCAATTTTTACAAAGTTCCTTTATAAAAACTAAGCGAGAATTTGAATGAGCTCCAAAGAAAGAATGAGTAATGTTGAATACTGGAAAATGCTTAAGTATCAGCATAAATCATCTGTAACAAAGAAATCGAGTTGCAGGAAAAACTAAGGAGCTCGTGTGAAATGGAATGCATAAGGTATTTACGGGCATAAGAAAGATACCGACATTACTCTTAAATATACTAGTTCTTAAGGATCGAGAGAAGGAGATCTTTATTATGAAAAATGTTTCACAGACGAACCTGACGAGTTCGTCTGTTCTGTTGAATATTTTCAAATAACATTCAGATGCGTCATTCGGCGTCATTTGTATAGGTAATCTTATTTTGCTTGAATTTTCTTCTGCTTCAGTTTAAGATAAATTTACTTTAGCTTTGGTAACAATTACATCATTAAAATTATCAATCTACTAATTAATTATTATCTATCGAAATTCGGGTATCGCGGGATCACAGTGGCCCTGGACCGAAGGAACTGGGTGGATTTTTTGTCTGTACGAGTCGGACAAACATTCCATCTCCGCCTCCTCCTTCCAAAAAGTAGGTACACTTTTTTAATAACTGTCTCACAAGCTAACACAAAATTTCAAGATTATGCACTGTGGGTACTAAACCTTGCACCAACCTAATACATGTTTGTCTCACTTAAACAATCGGCTCACAAACAACATTTACCACCCCCAGAAAATGAATGACGAAGCTTGTCACACAGATAGATTCATGTAAAATTCATGGCAATGCCGTCTTCACCCCGCCGTGGTTCTCCGAGCGCGAATTTGCTATAAAATTACTCACAATCTAATAATGTTGACGCCTCGTTGGATTAGTGGCTTCGAAGTCTTGGCTTCCATTCATTGGAAGGAACATCCCGAGATTTCCTCGAGCTGATAAATCTGGGAGAGATAGTGCTTGATTGTTGATGCAGTTGCGAGATATTTTGTAAGTAGAAAATGTTTCTTTTACTACTATAAAAGGTACAATATTGACTAGTCTTATGAGAAAACGTATAATAGAATAGGTTTACACCACGGCAATCAACAGTATTATTATGTAAATGAAGATATTAGGCACGTAGATAAACGGTGAAATAGATTCTGGCCCAGCTAGCGTCGCTTCAGAGACTTTATTGATAAGGACCACTTATTTAATTAAGTTTAAGAGTATTCTTGTCTGTAAAATATGGCTCTAAATTCTCCTTAGTTATTGAATTGCTAAGCTAAAGATTTGTTTTTATACTTGTTATTTGCCTATAAAACGCAATGTATTGATACGTCCCAACGTAGGTCATACACATTTTTTTGCACCTTTGTGTATAATTTTGAAATACTTACCTACATAAAAATTTACTACAAAGAACGTGTAATAATGGCTTTTGTGGTGTAACTCAACAGTTTCCTAGGATGTGTGGTAATTTCAACATCTATTTTTTTCATTTTAAAACATTCGTTCGAATGAATTCCTATTCCACAATAACCATGCGTATGAAACGAAACCAAAACAGTAAAATAATTCCTTTAACAAAACGTGTACAAATGAAAAAGACTTAAAACAAGACAAACTGGACACACTGTCCGTTTCTCACGTTCGAACAATGTCCTCGATTACAAACAAATCGACACATTGTGACGAAACCCAACGAACTGTGACCGCTTATGTTCACAAAGTTTTTAATACCCAACACAGAATAATTCTATTCACATTTCCATCTCAGTTGTTTGCATGAATACGGTGAACGTATTAAAAACATACTTTGAGTTTACGAAACAAGTCGGGATGGGAGACGAAAAGTGGGACAAACTCGGAGAATAGTTGTATGAGATCCTAAAATTAGGTTCGAGTTACTGCAGTAGACTGTAGCTTGAAAGGTATATCCGTTTGTAGGCCGAAATGAGTAAACAATTTCGTGAAAAAAGATGTTCGACAAAACGGTTACTGTCAAGTAAAAGTTGTTTATATTTGTGACAGTGTGTGCAGACTACAAATCGGCTATTCAAGTACTAAAAGTTGTACTACACATACTAAGCTTAGATTAAATATGTTAATATCCACACAGATCAGGACAATATAGAAGACTGCTCAGTTTGCAAGAAAAGAATGTAACAATATGTAAAAGATCCAGTACAAAAGTTCAACTTCTTTTCATGCGGTACAATTGTCATGCAAAAACACCGTTTTTCAATATATGAGTGTAATACAATATATTATATATCATTGTGTGTCGTTTGGAAAACGCGTCACGTGCTCCCAAATCGCCTTACAGTTCATATGAAAGCACAAATTAAACTCAGTACCTGCCCCAATGAATGAAACCCATGCTTTCTATGGGATCCCCAACGTTTCGAACAATAACCACTGCTGGATTATTTTCGAACCAATTTCGAGGTGCGTAGTGAATGGAATTTGTACCTTTTATGTAGGATCGAATTCGATATAATAATGTTTAATATTTCCATACACGAACATACAGTAAAATTCTGTGAACCGATGGACAATAGTCGGATACAAAAATATTACTCGAAATCCGATATAACATTGTATCCGTGAAACAATAGCAGGCTCGACAATGATATTTTTGATGTACTCGTCATATTTGGGAATATTGAATATTTTGTGAAGCTCGTGTGAGGGTTTTTTGTATGGCAGGTCCCTTTGATTTTACCCTTTTGTAAATATATGTGCGTTCATGGAACAGTTAGTATTGAATATTGCACTATTATGTGCTCCTGCGAAGCTTCTAAACGACGAACTGTGTACGAGTACATGTCACGGTTACTATAATTGCTGATTGCTGAAATTTTCATGATAATTTCAGCCTTGCGGTAAATCATTCGATTGATTGGAAATTCGATTCAAACTTTAAACAAACACAGAAATCTCTTACGATATGGAGAGATGCTATGAAACCATCCCACCATGTTGTAAGAAAGACCTCACGGCCCAATTTTTCTACTAGCTCCTGTTTTTTGTAAGCTGGCAACCCTAAAACAATATTGTTACAATTCCGGCAAAGATCCAACGGTTGATTGGATTCGGTAGGGTTGTCTAAGTTAACCACCCGACGGAGGTGTCTTGCACCTCACCAGTCGAGAAATTGGATTTGCATTCACGGAGTTACAATTAGCTGACGGAATACTGGCCACCGAAGACATCCTGATATATAATTCAGATAGTAAAGTGATTGGTTCACAAAACGTTGTTTAGAGGGCTGGTCGGATCAGGCTCGGTTTCTTGAATTATGCGTTTAGAATATCAGATTATTATTTAGGGATTGGAAGTGAAAGGTGCTTGTGAATTGTTTAGGAATACTGATATTCATATCTGATTGTGCCTTTAGGGAATGATTAGGGTCCGTCAGAAATTTCAAAATGTAGACAGATTGAATTACTTTCTATGGTATAGATAACCTCTTTGATCAACTATTGGGTTTCAACTGTCTAGTCGAATCCACTGCTAAATTAAAACCCATCATCGAAAAACACCGTTCCTAAACTTTCAAAATTAACATCTTCAAAATCTTCGATGTCATCGATATTTTTATGTCTATTCATTTTGCTACATATGAATATGTAACACTCGGTTGCCGTATGCCCTTGTCTAACATTATACGCTAATTAATTGGTAATCCACATACAAAGCAAATCAATTAAGGCCCAATAATTACAATCTACAGTATTGAAGGCTTCTACATGTACACTGTATATGTTTACAGCGGTATTAGTAACAGGGGTGTTTTACGATGTCTGAATAGATGTAGTTATACGGATTAGATGTTACGTAAGATTTAGTAAGGGTCTAGTACCTGCTTTCTACATGTTTCTTGATTATTATATTGCAAGTGTTAAGAGAATTTTAGTTCTCCACGATTATAAATGTTAACTCGAGAACTGCTTTTATTAAAATGAGTAACCATCAAATTAAAATTCAAGAAATCATTATGTTATCGTCTTATATGTATGCTGATACCAAACTTAAATGTACTTGTACAGCTAAGATATCAATAGCAATCTATATTTTTTCTCGGTTACATAAATTCATGATTAATCTTCATCAACAAACTTTAAGTCGCAAAGAATTCTACAAAATATGTCAAAATGCGTATTACTTAAAACAGGTTTCAATAGTAACTTAAAAAAAATGTCTGTCCTTCTGACCCTGAAACCTAGTGCGCTTGAACTAAAACGTCGTAAGTAATTTTCGCTTCACTGAAAGGTCAGTAATAATTGGCAATTAATTACAAGTCATCATGACCTATGCGTAGTGTTTCGTAGTTTGTAATAATGAAGCAGTCATCCACGTGGTAATTGATGTAGTTAGTGCTTGCAGCGCTTAATTACTTGTCACTTGGATTACGTAATTATTGTGTAGACTTTCTCGTACGTGCGGTATGTGAAGGGTGTTAAGGGTAACTACACTAGCGGATTATTGAAAATTTGCTTTGACATGATTGTATAAATTAGTTTTGTTGTTGTTTTGGTATTTGAGATCTTAGTTACACGTTAGATATTGTGTATCCTTCTTTTGAAACATTTAGATAAGCTTAATAGTATTAGTAAGTCTAAATTAAAAAAAAATGATCTTAATGTCTTCTGTAACTCATTGCATTATTATAGATGGACAGTAGTGACTACAGAAAAGCGTCTCTTTTACTAAGTCCCCACGCGTATAATTATATACAACCATAAATAATTTTTAATATCCATTACATTACTCTATTGACCAAAACAAACATCCACCACTACTATTTACCATTTCAAGTCACAAAAATCTAAAATGAACTCAAGATTCAGTTCTCTAACTCTATTCGGTCGCATTTCTCGAAGCGGGGGCTTGTACTAAATTTATGTACATATACTAAGATACCCCTAAGATACCGTATAAAATTGTAGGTCAAGACACGCAAATAAATACAGAGAGTGGATGTAAGAAGGATTTGTATAATGTTGAGCAAGGGTCAGAAGAAAAGCCGAATCGGGTCACAAGCTTTGACTTGAGAGGCCGCGATGAAAGGTTTTACATACATTTAAACTGTGTAAAGTAAATGTCAATTTGTTTGGATATTTCATGTTTATTTTTGGTGGTAAATTTTGTTTTTGAGGTGTGTTTGAAACTAAAGCTTTCAATGTGTGTGTTCATTTTACTTAGTAAATAACATGAACTAATTTTCATTTCCTGGCTTTGAAGTTATGAAGAAGTATGGAAACAACTTAAGCTTGAGTGAAACTCATTGAAACGAGTGAATTAATAATTAATTTATCAATAATTATAGTGTTCAATATAACGGAAAGTTCTAAATCACAAGCTAAAATATTTTGTTTAGATGTCTGGCTACTAGCTACTCAAAAATATTACGGATGCAACAAATAAGTAATGAAGTAAACGACAAAAAAGGCTTCGTAAAGACGAAAAAGTGAGCGGCAGTAAAAGATGTTGGGAACAAAAACACGCTAATGTAAGGCGTATTATCATGAATAATAAAAAAAGTACAGTCGAGTATCATAAAGTGATGTTATAGAAGTAATGGGGGGAAAAACGCCCCCGGGGGCGTAGAGTGCGTACTCGCAAAGATTCTGTTCGCACAATTTTATCTAGATGTTCCGAGTTTACAATCTTGACAATGTCGGGAAATTGTGATAGGTACAACAAACTAACATTATTATTGTATGTACACTTCTTTTTGTGACTAACGTATTTCTGTGGATAAAAGAACTCGTGTTTTATATTTATTTGTAACACTAAGAATATCATCTACATAGACACACAAATCATTCCTTTAGTATTTATCGTTAAGTTTTGATTTCGGAACCTTAGAAAGTATTTTTATTCCACTAATATTAATTCTCACTATAACCAACAGAAACGAATAGAAATAATGGTTATCAGTCATTTATTTTCTAGTAAATCTTACACCATTCTAACCTGACGAAAATCCACGAGTGACTCTACACAATTTTATTGACATATGGTGTTACCCGTACCTAGTATCCTCAGAACAAAAATGCTGTCGCATTTGAAAGCGTATCCAGAAATTTTAAGTTCGTCATCCGTATCCATCTCTCAAGGGCCGTAAGTAAATTCAATCTGTAGGCCGCACTCCCAAATCACCTGAACACTCCACAGCGCGTATTAGGCTCGCGTATAAATCTAATTTGGATATATTTTCTTACATTTCAAAAGTTTCCGTTGGAGATGAAAAGAAGATGGAGTGCGTCAGCGGCTTGTCATCGCGAAAAGTTGGGAGTATCGTGTGAGACAAATGGGTTTGCTTTGGTTTTTGTTGTTTCAAGTTTTTTATTTATTTCTTTATTCTACAGGTTAAGTTTCCAAAAAAGAAGTAAAACCACGCTGTTTTCCACATGTAGCAACAGTTTGTGATGTTGTTTTAGATAATAATGTAAATGATAATGAACTATCACTATCTCCACGTTTTGTGGCAAGCAAGCGCTGATAGCTAGTTTGTGATGAAGTCCATTATTTTTACTATCTCGGTGATTTAGATACTGCCAAGGGGCATAACAATATTTAATCATTACTTTTTTCAACAACTTAGTTATAGAACAATTTTACTGCCCATGCTACTGTGTGATTTACCTGATATTAGTTTACGTATTGATTCAATTATTAATCATCTCCAATTATCATAATAACTAATCAGTGGTGTGCAATGTCATGCGGTGCGTGAGATCTAGAACGGCGCAAATGCAATTAATTAATTAGCCCTCTTGTTTGGTCGGCTAAACAACCGGTGAGAAACCCAAAACCAAATAATAGACGTACGTAATTGTATAATTATGGTTTCCTACGTCCAGTTTCGGTATTCTACTCCCTTTGTTATGAAATCTAACTAATAATATGGTTCAACTACCTCTATGTATCTGAAGTCAACCATGATGATGAAGAATCTCATACACAAGTACTAAAACAATTACTGTTTACATCTGTAACCATGGTTACGTAAAAAGTACGTGTGTTGACCAAAAAACGTAGGCCTCGTACACAGGCAAAGACTTGAGTCAGCGAAAAGCGCGCGTTTATTGTTTTCTTCGCGGTAGGTCGCACTGCAAGTCGTGTAAGAATACTGTAACCTTATCACGAGTTTTCACATGTTGTTATTTATAAACAAATAAAAAAAAGTATTCCTTTGATATATACGTTGTTCGTCTTTACGAGCCAACTCTGATATTACAGAATCAACATTTACGTATTTTTCGTCATTGACGTCTGTTACATTCTGAGCATTAATGATATAAATCTAAAATATGTTTTATTTAAAACCAAGTTTTTGTTCCCCAAATTTTAAGAGTAAATAGAGAAAGCGCAACCACTCTCTTCAACCTGCCTGCAACGTGCCCTAAAATACTTTGGTCACATTGCTCGTAGAGGTACCAACAACATGGAGCGGCTACTGGTGACCGGAAAGATAGAGGGCCAAAGACCTAGAGGCCGAAGCCCAAAACGGTGGTCTGATCAAGTCTCGGAAGAACTCGACATGCCTATCAGCACTGCACTCCATCATGCCACTGACCGCAACAGATGGAGAAAACTGATTGATAAGTTGAAACGGAGTCACGATTCTCAGCAGTGAGAGAACGATTGAGAAGAAGAGAAATTTTAAGAAATGAAATCTATGTTTCCTGTTCACGATGATATTTTTGACTCATAAGCCTCCGGTAAGAACACTTGGCGGCTATTAATTGCTAAGAAATTTTGAGTCAAAATTCTATTAAGATCCATCTCAATACTGAACAGCAAAATTCCTATTAACCATCGATTTTTGCCGGAAGCCTGGCATCGTAATGCGCTGCTCATATGTAGCTACAATACATCTTGCTTTGTCCCATTCAATGTGTAGACGACGAAACGAGGCTGGCATACTGATGTGTTACTTTTAAAATTTATTGCTGCAACCCCTTACTTGGAGTTGTGATGGTGTCGATAGAAATTTGAACTGGAGAAAAGATGCTTATAATGAAAAAATCTTATCAATCAATTTTTAAGTACCTATCCTCATTGCTGTTAAGAGAAAAATAGCAACTTTAGTAAAGTAATTAGACCAACCAGATTTCAGCTGTTATAGTAAAATAAAGGAAGGTATATAGTTTTTTTTAAGAATTAGTATTTTGATTGAAAGTTATTAAATTAAAAAGTTTTTACTTTGTGCTTAACTTGATGTACGAGGACTCAAAAGTGTCACGTGAAAACACTTCAGAATTTATAAAGTGAAAATTCACAATAGAACTTCACCATTTTTCATCGACTATCGACAAAGATATCGCATCAATACAAACACTATCCAACGTCGACGGTGAATAAGAAGTAATGAGTTTTCTTTTACATCGCACCTGACTTCTGGCCTTGCAGACGCCTGGCAGACTCCGCTAAACAGGATTAAAACCTTTTTTATTTCTACTATTGCTTTACTTCCATTTACTCTTATGTAGCTTTGAACTCACTCCAAATGATTTTATTTATTTCTAGCCATATTTATTTTGTTTGATGTAAGAGTTCAACTAAAATATTTAATAAAAATCTTGGAGTGTTTTAATTTTTTTTCCCTTTTCATAAAATTGGAACACCTTAACAGATGAAATACTTATTTTGCCTTTTCCCACTTAACGGCTTTGAGAACAAGTCATTCGAAGATTTTCATAATATTTTATCTACATTTCGTCAGTTATGTTCAAGTCATATAGCGATATATGAAAATAGGGTCACATGTAGCATAATTACATTGTGATGATTCCTTTCTCCTGTTTACTAAAATATAGCTATGCTCGACAAGATCCAGATGAATTCTTACTTTTTCATACTAATTATTTACATGTGTAAAATTACGCACATAAAGAAAACGACTATTAATAAAAATGAGGATAAATTGAAATTGAGAATATTGGCATCAATCAAGCATAAAATGGGGCTCCGTAGCTAGTATAGAGAAGCGCAAACTTTGTAAAGACCTGATTCAACAGCCATAAGACCAGCTTAACAAAATCTTTATGCACACACCATGCGTCACTAGAAGTTGCAGTCGCAAGCTGGTTCAATACTCCCATACATTACCTACTTAGTGTTGATAATTTAAAAATTCTCCGAGTTATCCCGACTAAATGCGAGCAACGCCGTCGCGTGTGCTGTCCTACAGGGTGTGAACAACGAGATACTAGCGATTTAGAAACAGATAACCCTGTTATTAGTAGTGTAAGATAAGAATAATAGGATAAAGTAAAATGATCACAATGAAGCTAGTCAATGTGGTTTGTAAAAGGGTGAAAGTCGTTTTCAGAAGTTGCATAAAATAAGAAATGAAGAAGGCAACAGATTTATTCGAGAGTGCCTTACTTATTTAAAACTGAGTATTATTTCACAAACCGACAAATTAAATACAAAGAAACCAGATGAATCAGGAATCCCACAATCCCCTCTACAATGAAACTTTATTGAGGGGTTAATCCAAAGCCATATCGTTTGTAACTTGCACTCGACAGTCGACGGTGTAGCAGCCACGCCACGGCGACACCGCACCGACAACATGCCATTTGTAAACTATTCGTATGCGGGCGAGTGTGCCGCCCTCACTTTTCTTACTTCCCAGTGACGAGCGACCGGCAACGCTACTATCTTAGCGCGCTTTCCAACTACAACAACTCACAAATTCAGTGTTAACTTTCCCAACACGGTGTCTTCATACGGTTTCGAAGTACGAGCACCACGAACACGGTGTCTCTAAACTTGGATGTTGGAAAACCTTAGTTTATTCAGTCACATTGGTATTTATGTGCCGTTCGAATATCGCGTGCATGCTTGCTGAATTAAATTTTGTTCGTGCGATGTTCTCGCTTGTGCGCTTGATACGTTGATTGAAAGGTATTTACGTACGTGAGCGTTGCTTTGCAATGATCTATTTGTCTGCTGATCCTGAATTTTCGTTTGGAATTGATTTGTTGGAAATTCTATGCAGATAAATTATATTACTACTATCGCTTGCTGCATTGGGATTGATATTTGAATTTCTAGAATCTACATTCCGTTGAATGCTGTGTGCGTCAGAGAGTTAGTCAATGCAAACAATGTTTAACAATGCGAAATACAGGCTCCGATAGCTCACTGTAAATGTGAGCTTTTAATATAAGTGTTAGAAATAAATGAAGGTAGTTGGACGATACTTTCGAATTTGTAAACATACAAATAAAATGATTATTACAGCATATAGCAATAACACTAAACTTATCTAAGAAATTGGCGACGGACCGTCATTCGATGAAGAATATATACCACAGTAATACAAAACCGCTGCAACGTTCGATGCATTTTTATAGCTCAAGCAATAAACCGGAGCGGGTGAGACGAAAACGACAATTGTGCACTTAAGTTGCTCATAAACGGTATATCATATCCTACCGAACAATGTTATTTATTTTGCAATAGTACTGAACATCTACTGATTTGAATAGATACGTTTGAAACTCTTATACATTTTTCACAGTTTGCATTCAATTTTTCCAATGAAATTAGTCATGCTGCAGATATTGAGGAAGTTGTACAGGAGTAAGTATACAATGTAGAAATGAAATATGAGTAGCTTGAATTTTGATAGTGTGCAATTGCTTTAGTATTTCCTGCTTTTACTGATGCAGCTCATAAACTCAGGTTTTAAGATGTAAATGTAAGGAGCAACAAAACTGAGAGATAAGTAAGGTAGGTAATTTATTTTATTGTTGTTTTTACGTGCACAGAACTAAAATATTTTAGTAAATATTCTTTGAAATTTCATTTTTTGAATCGTTTCAACAGACTCATTGAAACTGATTTTAACCGGGTCGCAAAGAACAAACATCGCATCTTCCAGTTTCTATATCACTTTTTTATTGATACAAATAAAATTTTACTGTTTGCCATATTATTAGTGTTTGCGATACGCAGTTTTACATACTTTAACGAGTGTACCCGAGCTGTCTTGGCATCAGATTTGGAAGATCTGTTCTCAACCATGTTCTTCTACACTTTAGTAGTGTATTTATACAGGGTGCAATATTAGTCGTGGGCAATATTTTAATGTAATGCTCTACTAACGATACTGAATGTATAACGCAACTCAAAAGCATTATTAATAAAGTATGTAAAACCTTAAAAAAATTCATAAGTGTCTCAAAGTATCAACGCGGCGCGTAGAAACGCGGCATCGCGCGTGACCTCTTTTGACCCCGCCTGACTCGTCATATGGTAAGTTGCTTACGATTTGATCCATATCTGTGATTTGATCCAACTTTTCCTTCATACTTTGCCGGTTTAGGACGGTCAAAACTACGTTAACCTATGACGTTAACTAATGCAAAATAAAACAAAAAATGGTAAAATTAATGTCCCGTAGGTAGTTTTGGCGTATTTAAAAAGCTTTAATCACAGTATTTACCTACAATAATTGTTCGAGAATCACGAAGAATTTACAATAATTTTAACTTATTAGCTAGCACTTACGTGTATTTCAAAAGATGCTCAAAGTATGCCTGCACATTACGCGGTCGAGGCATCGTTATCACAATCACAGAATCGTCACAACAGTAATTGACTGATACACACTTTACAGTAAAGTCCACAAACACTGCAATCCAAGTTTCATATTACGAGTACGATACGAGAGGCGCGTGCGGCGATTACGTCGCAGGAGTAATACACGTTAATGCACCTGCGGAATCGTAATGACACTAACTACACAAGTTAGTTCCGGTTTGTAAAAAAGTTCGAGACTCGGGAGAGGCCACCCCCGCGCGCGCGTAGTTGGGGGGGCTGTATTCGTATTTTTGCGAGAAGAAGCGGGATGGAGAGAGTCGGGCAGCACGCGTTTTAACTTTTGTTTGGATTATGCCGCGCTCGCGCCGGCCGGCAGCAAACTAGTAATTGATGTTTGTTTACTTTCGCGACGCGTTATACTGCGCTTTAAAATTTTGATACTTCAAGACTTATTGGGGATTAAGTTTTTTTTTTTAATTACTTTTAGTGTTTATTTGCAACATTATGCATTTGCAATGTGACTTAAAACATTTTTAAGGTTTTCCAAACTTGCATTAAAAATATTTTTGATTTGCGAATTATTAGCCCTAATGCAATCAGTATCGTGACTAGAGTCTTAGATTAAAATATCACCCACGACTAATATTGCACCCTGTATTTTGCATTTAATTCTATCATCCACAACTTTCAGAATTGTATTGTTCGTTATTATAATCATCATCATCATCAGCCGGAAGAAGTTTACTGCTGATCATAGGCCTCCTCCCTTAAATCACTAAGCCGACCACCAACGACAATTCGCCGCGTGCATCCATCGGTTGCCCGCGACTCTCACGACGTCGTCGGTCCACCTAGTGGGAGGCCTGCCTACGCTGCGTCGTAGTAAACTCGTAGTAAACTTTTATTCCCCAATATAATCATCAACGACGCATAAAATATTCTGCACTCTCAAATAGATTTCCTTTCTAAGCTTCGATAATGATACTGCAGTATCATTATCTTCTTTTACAGTCTTAGAATTCGAGCTTTCAACAACCATTGCATCTCTGGTTTCTCATGCATACACGCTTCAAATTCTGCAAATGTACTTTTCGGGGTGCATTTGTGCCATTTCAATACATTTAAGACCGTACAATAAAATCAAACTATAGGAGGTTTGGACTTAGATGACAGTAATGGGTAAAGGCTTTTTAGTCAAAGCAATTGTCACTAACGACAAATAAAACAGTTTTGGTCATGATGTTAGAATTGGGGCTGCTACTCGTATCATTAATTTATTTTTTGTGCATCAAAAGTATAATCATGCTCATTACTTCCATCCTGATTTCTTTATACAACAGTTAGCTTTGTGTTGATGTTGTTCACTACTAATTGTTCATTTAGATATTATCAAGCCTCACTTTTCTCTAAATTTTATTTTATCTTTAAATTAATATTTTAAACATTACTTTCCAACGAACACAACAACGAAATCCACCCCACCCTATCATACTGAAATATTTAAAATGTGATTACAGAATTTAATATCGAATTATGAAAGCTCATTTCAATTAAGTTCAATTATGATAGAATTCGAATAATTTTTAGTGGGATGGTTGGAAATTTATTAAACCTGAAACTGATCAATGTTTGTATTGATGTTGGCGGCTTTCCAACTGCCATTATTATTATATGATAGCTGTATATTATCATGGGTTATGTTATGGGTCGTACGGGGGATTATAGGAATGAATGTTTTTAAGTTCGACTGTGTTTTAATTGTGGGGGATGAACAAAAAATACTGTATGGGAAAGTACTTTTATCTACTCTCATATCGTAAAATTCGAAATACAAAACTCAAAACGAGTTTATAATGACATACTTTATACCATAGAGTATCGTAATGAAATTAAAAAATTAAATTATAACACTGTTTCTCTAACAAAACAATGTTATAATTTAATTTTTTTTCATTATGACACAGATTACTGACCATAGATACATCTATTTCATTTTTTTATCTGTGGCTGCGCGCGCTTTAAATAGGAATGTTGGAATTTTGACGTTTGTATTTCGGTGGATGAATATTAGTGTTAATTATTTTTTATCTTTTATTTGATATGTTCGAATTCAATGAGAGTAGATAAAGTAGTGTATGAAACTGTACATAACTAGGTATTATACCACTCGTGTGATACTATTAAAAAACTCGCTTCGCTCGTTTTTTAAACTCACACTCGTGTATAATACCCCTCATTATGTACCAGTTACATAAACTACTATTATTTATTAAGTAAGCAATATTGTCTGAATTCTTATTATTTGATGAAGCTGATGTATGCAAAAATACTATTTATTGTTACTACAATATTATTTGAGTGTGTTTTCTTTGACGGGGTGTGACTGATTTGTTTGTAGGTAGTATCAGGGAGCTTTCCTATTTTTGAAACGTTGGATTAACTATTCCGTGAAAATCGAATTAATTATTTTCGAAATAATTAAAAAGAGTTTATTACAGCCCTTCGATTGATTTGTTGAAAACCACTAGTATAAATCACATCAACAGGCATTTTTAGCAACGAATAGTATTTTGCCTTCCAACCAAACATATAATATTAAATAGAAAAGTATGTTGTAAAATTGAAAATAATGCTCATCATAATAATAGTAATAAACACATTATCAGCTAAAATATTATTAAAATTCTAACGTAAAATTCATAAAACGTAGCCATATTATAATTCGATTTGAACACAGCTTCAGGGCTCTCGATACTATGTCATGATGCTATGTGCCCTAAGTTGTAGGTTGATACGGGATTTGCTTATTAAACCCGATAATTCCCCTAATTAGGCCAACAGTTTTCAAACACCACCTAATCACGTTGTGGACACGGTAATGATGTTTAGGTTTATAGAATCACATCACGTATTATGTACGTACTAAGTTTGACATCAGGATATTAGTGTAAACTATTAAAATGAAAAAATAGAGGGATAAACGGTTGTAGTCTATAATTTTATTATTGGTAATTATAATTATACAGTGAACTAGAATTAATAATAATAGGATCTTTAATCCAAATAGGCAGTTTATTAATTTAAATAGGCAGTTTTTGATGATGCATAATCTTAGCGTAAAATGGTCATCAAAGTAATGGGTTTTGAAAACTAAATTTTGTGTATTGTACCAACTGAAACCGACGCCACCCTACCTTCCTCATACTACATAAAGTACTAGGAGAGCAGGATCTCCTAGTACTTTCTGTTCAGATTACATATTGAGTTCTCATATTCTGTAATTTTTTGCCCGGATGTTTTTATTTTTCTGTGGTCCGTAATCAAATGTAATGTGACAAAATTACAGATAACAAAATAAATATATTGTAAATTAACTAGAAAAATTAGAATTGTGGCGAATTTACACGGACTTTTTGATGATTATCTTTGCGATACATGTACAAATTGTACATACGTCAACCCCATAAGCTGAATCAATGAAGGTGTTGAAAATATATTGGAACGTTCGAAATAGTAAAACATTTAAATACCAACAGTTCTCTTCAGAAATCTAGGCCAAACTATTCTGTGAGAGAAAGAAAAATATGATACCAGTACACTGAATATTCAAGGTTGAAGGATTCCCCAAAAGTTTATACTTTATTCACGCTTTTCACTCAAAACTTAACCCTCCCCGTTCATAAGTGATTGCCGATATGTAGGATTGTAGAATATTTTCCGAGCGCAACTTATCGCGATACAAAACGGTTGAAATATATTTTAATAGTCGGATAAACTGTCGGATTGTTGTGAGCTCTCGCAGATATCATGATTTTTGGTTTTCATGTTTTATTTATAGTAGTTTTATTGATTTGTGTGAGATGGGAGAATGGGAGAATAACAATGTATCAGCTGGATGTCTATTTGTGTGTCTGGAGTTGTGTCGGAGCCGAGTTTCGGTGTATTGGGATAGTTAGTTTTTAGACACTTGTACGTGATGAGAATTAAACGTAACGACTTCAGCTGTTTTTTCCTATTGTTTTACTTCAATATTTTCAGTGGTATTTAAATATTTTACACCAAGTTAAGTGCCTATGTTCGACTGGCAGATTTTAGATTATTGTTTTGTCAATACCTAGGTTTAAAATTCGTTAGGAGTATTCAAAGTCGACTGATAACTGATTAAAACAACATGAAGCACAAAGTGCACGTAGGTACCAAAGAAGTAATTATTTTTATTACTTTTAGTCTTTTACTAGTCATTACCAGCGGCATCGCCCGCTACATCTCGAAAATCATCGCACAGGAAGATAAAATCAGGATAAGAACTGTCCGATGTGCAGCTTATAAACTAGCAAGCGAGTGCAAAATTTCATGCAAATCCGTTCAGTGGTTTTTGCGGGAAAGAGTAACAAATATCCATCCAAACAAACTTTTACGCTTAAAATATGGCTAAAATTTAAATGCGCATCAATAATTCTTTTTGTATACCAAAAATTCTTTTTGTACACCAAATCTAAAACTCGCTTTAGCAAGATTTCAGGGACACCCCGAAGTTCGGTTTGGTTAGGTTCCTTTAAACCTTGTACACAGAAATAGAAGCCCCGCGAAGCGGGGCTTCGTCGACCCTGCTTAGGTAGATTTTTTTTTATTACACTTCGTTATGACATATTTTAATGAACATATTTTGGTGCACATTCAGTATATTTGGTGGAACACAGGCAAAATTAGGTAAATGAAATGGGAATAAATTGAAGTACTTTTAAATACCATCCTTAAAATATTAGTAGGAAGTAGGATTGGTTAGAAGTAAGATTGTGAGGCATTTTCATTCTAGGAATTAGCTGTAAGCGCTTGGATGCGAACTATTTTCGACACCCACGTGAAGCTGGAGTCCATACATCTACCTAAACTTCTCGCTACGGTCATCTACGATTTTATTAGGTACTAACCTCCTTCGAACTCTATAGAATTCTTTCTGCTCGACCGCTTTTTACGACTGGCTATAAAATTAAATATAAGTACTTGCTCTACGTTTTCAGAAAAAAATAGTTTTGGAAAACTTGCGGCAAAATTGTTTAAATCCCAGAAATATTTTTAAATAATGTGCATATTTATAGTTCGAAGAGTATTTTGTATGAAAAACTATTAAGGTTTGTGACCTGATGTAGAATGACAAGTATGACCCATCGTCCCAAGCTTGACTTTCATATTGGAATTGCTATTTGGAATATTATGAAGGTGTACAGTCCATCAACTAGTATTGTATCTGGTGAGGTTATGGCTAGCGAGTTTATGTCAGGCCTTTCTATAGACCTTAAGAATTTCGATCAGTTATATGTATATTATGATCGAAATAGTTAATTCATGTGCTACGGTATTTTTTGTCATGTCACCTTTATTATTACCTGCTAAGCACCGATGGACTGCAAAAGGTAGCCGCTAGAGGCTGGATGAGGAAAGCTCAAGATGGAGCTGATTGGCGTAAATGCCTATGTCCAGCAGTGGACGAATACAGGATGATGATCAAGGACCGGTTGACACACAAATAAAACATACAAATAGTCAAGTAGATGAATCAAAACTGTACTAGCAATCCCTAGCTACGTCACTTTTTTGGGTTCCTAACTTATTGAATCAATATCTGAATTAACATTTCCAGAAATTCCTTGCTCTTATACGTCCAAAGCTAATAATTGAACTGTGCTCAGGAATCGAGGTCTAACCATCTTATAATAGGGGCAGTTGATTCCGGGGCAGGAAGCGAAGTGCACTTGCAGTAACTTGAGCAAATGTTTGGCTAGCAATAGGGCAAGCTGGTTGTGGCTGCAGATAGGACAAATGTTCTTTTTTTTAAAGATAAAGACGGAAACTTTGTTTTTGTCTACTCCATGATAAACTAGGATAGATGAAAAAATGGAAGATTTCAAGGAATTTATTGTTCCTTACGGTTAGTTCACACCGAGACGGGACGCGGCGCGACGTGACGCAACGATACTTCAAATGTGCATATTTTCTTGTAGTAGGTAAATAAAGTCAGATTTTGAGTCGTTCCATTGAAATGTGCGCGCAGCGCCGCGTCTCGATCTGAACTGACCCTTACCTAGTTATGAAGAAGCAAGTTGAAATGTTTCTCAACAATAAATCTGAAGAAATCGCTTATACAATAGCATGAAACTATCATCATGCACGACACTTTTTACTGTTTTGGATCTATTTAATTTCAAAAACCGGCTAAGTGCGTGTCGGGCCACGCACAGTGTAGGGTTCCGTAGTTGCCCATCAAAATACTTATGCGAACTAACTAAACTGATTCGCTGAATTCCGGTTTAGCTTAGGAGTTTCCATGGCCACTTTCCAGCTCTATCATCAGAACCTGGAAAATATCCAGCACCAAAGTCCATGTAAAGAAGAATGAAACGAGCCCAAAATAGATGGGGTTGCGTTGTTGTACTATAAAGATCCCATGGCCTCCTTCTAGCTCCATCATTAGAGCCAGGAAAATATCCAGCACCAAAGTCCATGTAAAGACGAATTAAATGAGCCCAAACTCGATGGGATTGCGTTATTGTATTACAAAGATGCCATGGCTACCTTCCAGCTCCACCATAAGAGCCTGGAAAACATCCAGTACAAAAGCCCATGTAAAGACGAATCAAATGACCCTAAGCTCAGTAGGATTGAGTTTTTGTATAAGAAAGAACTCATGATTACCTTCCAGCTCTATCATCAGACCATGGACAGCATCCAGCATCAATGTCTATGTAAAGACGAATCAAATGAGCCCAAACTCGATGGGATTGCGTTAATGTATTACAAAGATCCCATGGCTACCTTCCAGCTCCATCATAAAAGCCTGGAAAACATCCAGTACAAAAGCCCATGTAAAGACGAATCAAATGACCCTAAGCTCAGTAGGATTGAGTTGTTGTATAAGAAAGAATTCATGGTTACCTTCCAGCTCTTTTAACCGACTTCAAAAAAAGGAGGAGGTTCTCAATTCGTCGGAATATTTTTTTTTTTTATGTATGTCCCCCGATTTCTCGAAGACGCCTGGACCGATTTGGAATTTTTTTCTTTTGTTTGAAAGGGTATACTTTCCAATTGGTCCCATGATCACCAGGTCAGGATCTGATGATGGGATCCTAGGGAAATCGAGGGCAACCTTCAAATTTTATAGGCACATAGTACCATTTTCATATATTTTCTAAAGCTGTTCAAGTATTTGCATCTGATAATCATAATCTCAGATGGATGACCTGATGATGGAAGGTAAAACTCCTTAACAGTAAGGAGTAGGCATCGATTGATTTACTTTGTGTTCGCATATCTCCGGAACTACAAGTCCGATTTAAGTAATTTTTTTTTGTTGTACTAGGTATCATTTAACTTAGAGAATACTGCAAGTTTCATCTAAATCGGTTCAGGAATTTTAGAGATATTGAATTTTATTAGCTTAATGTGTACATGAGTGATGTAAGTACTGGTGCGAAGGATTACAAAATTCTAGTGCACATGTAAGAGAATAATGCTTGACAAGAATTCGGGTTGAATATTTAAACTAAAAAGAGTAAAATAAAAACTTTTTCAAAAAAAATGTAACCGCCTTCAAAAACAACCACAAAAAAGCGTAAAATAATCTACAAAATAACTTTTCTTTCGGAAGTCGGTGGCTAAAAAGACAATGAAAAGAAAAAAAACAAAGGCACCGGCTTCCGAAAGAAAAGTTATTTTGTAGATTATTTTACGCTTTTTTGTGGTTGTTTTTGAAGGCGGTTACATTTTTTTTTTAAAAGTTTTTTCGGTTACGATTCTATCATAAGATCTTGACTTGATGATCATGGGACCAATTGGAAGGTGTACTCTTTCAATCAAAAGAAGAATTTTCAAAATCGGTCCAGGCGTCTTTGAGAAATCGGGGAAAATATATTTAAAAAAAAGATTACGACGAATTGAGAACCTCCTCCTTTTTTTTAAGTTAGTTAAAAATAGTTGACAATAAAAACCTACCAATCCCCAAAACATACCCACCTTTAAAGCTGTAAAAATAAAGTTGACAAACTTACATTTGCAGTTGAAGAAGATGTTCTCCGATACATTTTGTTTAGGAAAATATGTTATCCAAGTACGTTTTTTAAGTTGGTCGACTATTACTCGTAAACTTGTAAAGCCTACTTAGTCATGATAATTTTCTTTTAAACTTCGTTATATATACTACTATTGTGAATTTTTTCACACCCCCAAACATAACCGTTTAGCTGGTAGAGGGGGGGGACACTCGAGTCGAGCAAAAATTAGCACTTTAAAGCTTAATATTTCACAAACGAATTTTTTTTATAAAAAAATTGTCAATGAAAACTATCAATATTTTTTGAAGGCCTATTAAATGATACCCCACACTAAAGGGTACGCGAGAAAAAAAAAAACATCCCCAGGTTACGTGTAGATATGAGCGCCGATGGTCAATCTGTCGGCGGCGGCGCGCCGACTTTTTGAAGTCGGCGGCGGCGGCGTCGGCGGCGCGGAGTGACCTTAATTTAACTTTTTAATTTAAGAGAAGAAATAAAACAATATTTTACATACAAATTAAGATTTATTATAATTTTGACGAGATAAATTTAATTGGCACAATAAACTAAAAAAAGAGAAAACCAAATTAACATTAAAATAGTGTGTTATTTAGTAAGTTATCTGTAAGTGTAAACCAACAGGAAATTGGAAACGTGAAACCGCATTAATTACGTTATTATAAAAAAAACAGTATCTTTACATCTGAAACTCAAGGTGCTTCATCATCAGCCGGAAGACGTCCACTGCCGAACGACAATTCGCCACTTGCATCCTTCGGTTGCCCACGACCCTCACGATGTCGCCACTCGAAAAGTTCTACGAGCGATGCGGCTTGCCCATTGCCACTTCAACTTGCAAATTTTATGAACTATGTCGGTGACTCTGGCTGGTGAGGAGCTCGTAGCTAAATAAATACAGCCGCACAGGCCGATCTACCGGGTTAAGCTGCGTTTGCCGAGGTTGGTCTGTGGATGGGTGACCATCTGTCATAGCGAGTTTTCTCCGTGCCTCGGAAAGCACGTAAAGCCGTTTGGCTGTCATTTGTAGATTTTTGACAGTCGTTATTGTTAGTCAGAAGCTCTAAAGTCTGACAAACAGTCTTACCATGGGCTATGAATATTGCCCAGTGACTGGGTTGTGGAAGTCCGACAGGCAGTCGCTCCATGTAAAATACTGATATCCAGCTGAATCTGGTTTGACTGGAAGCCAATCCCAATATAGTAAAGGCTAAGCACATGATGATGTCGGTGACTTTGATTCTTTACCGAATATTCATGTTCCGGATTTTATCACGCAAAGAAACTCCGAGCATAGCTCTTTCTATTGCTCGTTGAGTGACTCTTAGTCTCTCTAAAAGACCAGCAGTCGAAGACCACGTTTCAGAGCCATATGTCATCATTGGTAACACACACTGGTTAAACACCCTTGTCTTAAGACACTGTGGGATCCTCGATGAGAGGATATCGCGTAGCTTCCCAAACGCTCGCGTTCGTGAACAGTTTCGGAGTTTCTGCAATTCGATTGGTTTCGTGCTCTCTTCCTGAAGTCGGATGGACATAGTGGCGTTTCTATACAAACACTTCAACACTTCGATATACCTATTACCTATTATAGTCGATATGACTTCGCTGGAGGGACTGCAATACTGCCCAGGGTGGCCTACCATGAACTCTTAAAGCGTGAGTCTTTAGGCTGTGAGAAAGAGATGGCGCTAGACGACTTGTATAGCTCTGTCTCTTTCTCACAGCCTAAACTGGATCGCGTTAAGAGCTCGTGGTAATGGTCCAGGTTTCGATTGAATCGAAGGCTTTTTCATAGTCCACAAACGCTAAACATAATGGCCGATTATATACTCCTCTGTCTTCTGTATAATCTGGCGGCGCGTGTGTATGTGGTATATAGTACTAAAAACCTTTGCGGAAACCGGCTAGTTCGGGAGGCTGGAAGTCATCAAACCTGCGTTCGAGACGGTTCGTAATGACTCTTGAGAACAGCTTGTATACACGGCTCAGAAGTGAGATTGGCCTGTAGTTCTTCAAAAAGGGTGTTATAAAAACGTCTACGTCTAGTGCCGCCATTTCGCCAGCATTTATTATCGTGCGTTCGGTTTGGTCAGCGTGTTAGATTAAACTGAACGCGGCCGCCCGCTCGGGTTCGGCGCGCCGGCACCTGGGTACGGCGGCGGCGGCGCGGGGGGAATCGCGGCGGCGGCGGCGCGCCGGCGCGGCGCTCATATCTAACGTGTACAGGAGGTACCCTAAAAAAAATATTTTACGAGATTTTATTTTACCACTTTTTTGGCGCAGCAAATCCGTATATTTACACCAAATTACAGCTTTCTAGTACTAGGCGTCTCTGAGCTAAGCTGCGGACAGACGGACGGACGGACGGACGGACGGACGGACGGACATGGCGAAACTATAAGGGTTCCTTGTTGACTACGGAACCCTAAAAACTATGTAAGTTTTAGAGAGGGGCAAAATAACAACCGTTATTGGTTATCGAGAGTCTGCTAAAAGGAGTAGGCAAGTATTTATGAATTGCACTATTTTTACTTCATTTTGTATTTTGACCAAATACAATACAAATTACTATCTATTCATTGAATTACTTCCTTTTATAGGATTCTCACAAGACTAGTACTACAATTTATCGAACTCATGGTTTCCACAGCACATCAAATGCTTAGAAAGTTGGAGCGCTCGGTGGTCTTACGGTAATGAAACCGAGAGACAAGAGTATACAGAGGTTTCTGTATGTGTGTTTGTTTGTTTTATACGAGAAACCATGCCTGTAAAAGCCAGTAGAGTAAAAAAGTGATTGAAGTTTTGAATAGTTGACAATTTCTCATCTTGCTTCTTTGTTTAATTTTTCACGCCTAAATCGGCTCCTAGTCTAATAAGCTATTTTATAAAAAAAAAAAAATATTCAAAGATTTTCTTTGGAAAGAAAAATTCGAACCGCGGACAGGATTCGAACCTGCGACCTTCGGATTCAGTACATCCGACGCTCATTTCCAACCGAGCAACCGAGGATCGTAACCGCCACGGCGAATTCTTCATTCCATTTCTAACGTCTCATGGCTTTCCAAAGAAAATCTTTGAAAATTCGCTACGCATGCGTTAATGCGTTTAATATTTAAAAAAAAAATATTTCCGAAACATAGATTATCAAAAAAACATTTGACCCGTACTTTTTCTTTTCTTAACCAAAATTGACGAAGAAGCGTCGTACGCTTCTAAAAATCACAAAACGTCACTTGTTCGGTATAATTTTACAGACATTATGACGTCACAAGTGTCAATATTAATTAAAAATTAAAAAAAAATACGTGTCCTTTATTTTTCAACACTAACTGACGGACAAAACAGATATTCAATTTATTTTTGCAGTACCAAACTACCCTATTGGATGTTGCTGAATACAGTACATTTTAAAACTATTGTCAAACAGACAGGCGAAGCGAATGCGATCCGAAGAGTTTTTATTTGTAATGTATGGAATTGTTTGAATCCAGTCACCTAGAAAAGCGAAACCGATCCGATAGTCTATGTGGCTTCAAACAATTCCATACATTACAAACAAAAACACCTCGCTTCGCGTTCGCCACGCCTGTCTGTTTGATAGTAGCTTTAAACATTGCTCCAAACTAGGAATTTCTCCTGTGCGTTTACAAACACGTAAACTCGGATACACAATCACCTTGACCGGGAACAACTACTTGTAGGTCATCCAAATATTTTTTCCCCGCGGAAATTGAATTCGTGACGCGCACCGCAGCAGTCAATCACTTGGCTACTTCGCTAATCGTGCAGTAACTGCCACTCTGATCCTGATAAAACTATTTGCCAGAGTCTTCACATTTTAACAGACTACTTTTGAGCAAAAACTCAAAACTATATTCGACATAAAATTGAGTTTATTTTGCTTGAATCTCGTTCAATAAACGAGTCTGATCGCTATTCACTTGTATTTTATTTAACGCTCAGAGTTTGATTTATACAATCCAAACTGTTAAAGATATAGCTAACGCGTAACTTTTTTTTATAATTTGGAATGAAACTGTCATAACTAAATCTATAAAGCTCTTCAAAACTGAATAAAAAACATTGCAATATTCACCACCAAACCTAAAAAAAAGTAACAAAACTAAACATTATTCGAAATATTTTCCATTCGAAATCACAAACTAAATTCACAGGTTTTGCATACAGTGAATATCTCGAATGGAACGGCCGTTTATTGAACGGAATCGAACCGGCGCGCGGCGTACCGATGAATCGACGGTAAATTAATAATCATATTACTTTTTCAGTAGAATGCAAATATTTGATGATTGCGCTGCGGCGAGTGCTGAATGTCGATACTGAGAAACGTGGATGTTCGAAATTGCTGGATACGCTTCATTGGCAAACACGTGCGGAGTGATTGAGCGTGGCTCTGATTGGGTGTCAGTTATCTTTGAAAGCTGTTGTGAGCTTCGAAGCGGTTTGATTGATTCGCGTCCGAGGTTTATTTTTTTTCGTCTTTGGTACAGAGTTTTATAAACAAAGTTTTTTTTCGTGAAACTAAAGCTATTGTCAAAGGCGTGATGAACGCGAAGCGAGGCGTTTTTGTTTGTAATGTATGCAATTGTTTGAATTCGGTCACATAGAAAAGCGAAAGCGATCCGATCGATAGTCTATGTGACGGGCTTCAAACAATTGCATATATTACAAACACCGCAGTCGGGTAAAAACGCCTCGCTTCACGTTCGTCACGCCTGTCTGTTTGACAATAGCTTTAGCACCACTGATACAAGTAAAAATTACAATGTCAGGAGCAAAGTGAAAAAAATTTATGGATTTCGTGAAGAAGGATATAGCTAGAGAGGAGGCAGAGACGATGAGCAATGGAAAAGTGTGGATGGAGAAGACATGCTACGCCGACCAGTCCACGAATGTATTGAGATACAGGAGCAGGGACGGAGTGTGATGATGGGGTCGCGGGACTGTCTAAATAGGTCACCGTGACCCTGTAACCTAAAGGGCTATTGAAAGAACACCGTGGATTTTAGTCAGTACGAGACTAACAGTCCCTTCCGATCCCACCCAGGGCGAGAAAGAAAAAAGGAGTGCGGTGATAATGATGATTGATAAAATAAATTATAGACTGTCATTTTGTATAAAGAATTTAATGCCTTGATGCTTGTAAGTCCTAAAAGGTAAGCATGATTGTGTTCTTAAAAGTAACATCCAGCAATATTTTTATTTATTTTCCTTGTTGGGAGCGGTATTTGTGTACTATTGTGAAACATCCGTGATCGGTTTCTCTCGCGCTCGCTGTGCAATCGACACATTTAGTTTTTACAATTTTTAGTCCGAATGGTTAGGGAACGGAGTGCTAAAGAATTCGTTATTGTATTTTTGTTCACAATAAAGTTAGATTTGTATTTAGTGTGTTTAATTAACAAGTTAACAATAGCGTATGTCATTTTAATGTATACCAGCTGTTCAATCAAGCTCATCATCGTCATCATCAGCCAGAAGACGTCCACTGCTGAACATAGGCCTCCCTGTTAGATTGCCACGCCGAACGACAATTCGCCCCTCGCATCCATCAGTTGCACACAACTCTCAAGATGTTATCAGTTTTACGAGCGATGTGAAAAATTGTACGAGCTATGTCGGTGACTCTGGTTCTTCGACGATGATCCTTGTTCTGGATTTTATCCTGAAAAGGAACTTCGAGCGATGGCTCTTTTTATTGCTTGTTGAGTGACGTTTAGCCTCTTATATAGGCCGAGGTCAGGTCGGGAGCAAAATAACGAATTACATTAACAATAATCAAAAGAAACCCTGAAAATTAAAAAAAAAACTTGAGAGGTGGACACCCGGATGGAACGAAGTTACTGTATACACTCAAGAAAAATAATCGTCGCGACTCCACTCCACTCCACTCCACTCCACTCCACTCCACCCCACTCCACTCCACTCCACTCCACTCCACTCCACTCCACTCCATTCCATTCCATTCCATGGTAATAAAAACATTACCCTTCTTTGCGTCGCGCAGTCGGATAAAAGTGTCGTGCCAACTTTTCGTAAGATTTTTTTCCGTCCAGCCCCCTTTCACAACGCGCGATAAGGAACTTCGTTGCAAAAAACCTTTTCATCGATTGTAACTTGTATTCTCTGTTTAGACTAAAAGCCAACCAAAACATGGTTGCGAAAAAGGCTAGACAGAAAATGATTATATTGTAACATGAGCGATAATCTCATTTCAACTTGCTGCCGTCAAATAATGTAGCCATTATAAATTACTATAATATTACATCTATAGCATGTATCTTGTCTCAAACAGCCATGTCTAAAAAATAACGCCTGATTCCATCACTTTTCTTCACCATACTTTCTCAACATTTATATCACCAACAAAAGGTACTAAACCATAATTCAAGTCCACATCTAAAAGTCGGTTAAAAAGCCGGTAGAACTGAGGTGTTGGGCCGTGTGGATTGCACTAAATTATTCCCCCGGGCTCGCGGCGAGTTAATGAATTTATAATCAAATTACAACAGGACTGCCGCCCCGTGAGAAATTTCGCAGATAAATCTTTATAGCGTTAGAGTTTTATTTGTTTTGTGGTGACCGTGGATTGGGTTCTGTGAAGGTCGTCGGAATTGTTGCGTGTCAATTCAAAAGTGCAAATAACACTGTCATTGCAATGAAAAATGAGGCCTTTAGAGTACTTTTTATTTTAGCAAATATATGAGAAAACAGTTATTATCAGGTGTTCTTCTTTCTTGTTACGTCCCACTAAATATACCGTCTATAAAATACTGCTGATAGCATTTAGCACTCATATAATATGCTATCACCCATTTAATAACTTAAAATAAAACTAATTCCAGTCATCAGGTAAGCCCTTTTTTGATACTCCAAGAAAAACGCCCTCTCCTTCACACTGGGTGGAGCGGGACTGTCAAACTCTTCTGATTAAAAATCCACTCTGTTTCTTCGGCTGTCCTTTTACGTTCCAAAATCACGTTACCTATTGAAATAGACCCACGACTCAGATAGTCCCGTGATCCGAGAGCCCTTCGTTCACTCTGGATAGAAAAATGTATAGTGCATAAGGTACACATGCTCCATCCACCCTTCATTCCATCATTTATACAACTCATCGTTCATAGGTACCTGCGTGCCTATTACCAGTTCTACGCACAACTAACGATCCTGAATAATTCTCCACACAATACCACCTAACTGTGCCTACTAAATCTTGAACTGGAAGTGGCCAAGACGTATAAACGGCACATTATTTATTATCATATATGCGAGAGCCGAGTGAGCCCTTTCGTGAAAATATTAAGTAAATAAACGGAGTGAGCGAGTGGTGTTACGGCCATGAGAGGCGCGATAACGATAATGATGAGCTTTTTTGCCATGCAATGAACAAGAAGGCATAACAAAACGTTGAATTCAATTTAGTCATTTGAACAGAACCCGAAGAAGATAAAAAAACCGTACAGTTTTAATACATAATGCTGAAGTATATACTTACTAGGAAGAAAGACCACAAATGTTAAGTATAAAAGTTGAAGAAGAGAAAACAGGAGATACTAATGTATCCATAGATACATAGCAGTCTTTCAAACGCCAACCTTGAGGCCACAACAGAGCACACTGCTAGCTAAAACAAACCTTGTCAAATTGAAATGTTTCGACAAACACTAAACGTGTAATGAGACTGTTCTCTCAAGATATTGCCGAGCATTTTGTCCTATCATCGTTTCTTTTCATAGATTTCGGCAGATCCAGAAATAAAGTATTATTCTCTTTGAGTGGGCGATAATCGATTTTCAGTTGGAAGATGTTGTATTAAGTCTTATTTTTGGACTAAATTGCGAAAAAGAAATGTAATGATTTTGCTGAAAATTTCAATTGAGTAATAATAGATAAGGCGATTCTTTTTACGTCTGCATGGTCTAACGTAGGCGTCGAAGCTCTATCGACGCGACGGCGGCGGCGGGGCGGCGCAAGCGGTGGCGGTGGTGCGCAGCACGAAGTTGTCTTTTTTAGCGTTGTAATATACTCAAATGAGTCCTCTCGCTATATACTGTCAGGCTTGTACAGACTAAAATCCACGATATTCCTTTAGTAGCCCTTTACATTCCAGGGTCACGGTTACCTGAAAGACAGTCCCCATAGTCCCCATAGAGGGCCAAAACCTGGTGGTTTTGGCCCTCTAGGGGCTCAGTCAGATTGCTAACAACTCTTTGAAGCACGGAGTTGTCTTCAGGTGTAAGTGCGTAAAGATGGATACACATGGGGAGTAATATTCCAAACGGACAACCACGCACCGCAAATAAGGCTCTTTCTCTTCACGTACATGTCTGTGCTAGTACGCACGATAGTCTTTCCATCGTGTGTCGATGCGGACTGCTCCGCGTTCGTCCACTACATCATGCACCGTTGGAATTTAGCTTTGCACATCAACGGGTTTTATACAAATCAATGCAGCATGAGATCCGTTTCACCTACATCATGTGAATATCATCTAAATATGAGAAATAAAGAGCAGTAGTCGCTTGAAGTGGTTGTTATAGTTATCAGTCGTGGTTCGGAGTCGGTCTCATCAGGCAATCTACTGTGTAATGAAATCAGTGTAGGGAAACATAAAAGGGAAACTGATTTTTTAAGACCTAGAATTCATATTTCGAAGACTTTGGATATTCAAAGTCTTTACTGAGTCCTTGATTATACACACACAGTCACAGAGGTAGCCTATCTTCCAGAGCCGGGAACATTGTAAATGTTCAAAAATGAAATTCATTCATCAATCTCATATCCTTCATAAAACCAGTATAGCCTCAACAAAATAAATCCAAAATTATAATTAATTTCTCCATCTTTATTGCTCACAGTAAGCCAGTAAGCCGAAAATATTGAAAAAAAAGGAGAAGCGATCACCTTTTTACGACATCGTAAGCGGGACCATTATAGGGGTCACTTGATATGGGATTTCAATGTGAAGGGTGGTACTCATTGCTTCGGTTCGGCATGATTTGGAACAGCCAAGCAGCAAAGTTGAATAAAAATGTGATTTATAACTCATCATCATCATCAGCCGGAAGAAGTCCACTGCTGAACATAGGCCTACCCCTTAGACCGCCACGCCGAACGACAATTCGCCACTTGCATCCATCGGTTGCCCGCGACCCTCACGATGTCGTCGGTCCACCTAGTGGGAGGCCTGCCTACGCTTTTTGGTCCGTGGTCGCTACTCGAGAACTTTTCTTCCCCATCGGTTGTCAGTTCTACGAGCGATGTGGCCTGCCCATTGCCACTTCAACTTGCAAATTTTATGAGCTATGTCGGTGACTGTGGTTCTTCGCCGAATATTCATTTTATTTATTTTTTTGATTTATAACTGTCATAATATAATTCAGTCTATCGCAGTTCACTGCAGCTGCACATAGGCTGTATCTGTAAAGCTGCATTGCAACACTGTCTCCTTTGCATCCAGTCTGTCCTATCAATCGTAATAAGATCATTCATCTAGCTTGCCAAAAGTCCGTCGGCTTATCTCAAATTATGCCCAGCAATCATCGTGTTTGAATGAGGTTAGACGTGAAACGCAGTTTGCCTATCAGCAACAGTCAAATAATGAGAGTTTTGGGTCAAATTTGCTGTTCAACAAATACCTACCGACTAGCCGACCCGAACTATTGTGTAACAGCCCTAAAACTCGTCATTGCACGGGTAATGCTTTCGGCCGTAACACTAAAATAAAAATGGTTGTAAAACTCTATGTACAAAATCATGAAGTGAAAGCCTGTAAAAGGGTGTTATAATGTTACAGACATATGTAGTTATATTGAATCAAACTTTTGACCGGGAATTAAAAGTTTTTGGTCGGAATATGGCCGGTGTGAAGTGGTGGCCGGTGACAAACGAATGTTCGGGTTTGTATGGAACGCGTATTGTTGTGTGGAATGTCGGTGGTAACATACCTATGTACTTTGTGTATGTTTGCGGGACATATACTCGTAGGTGTTAACGCTTTTGGGAATCACGGATGCATTTGGTTTTGTCTTTTCTGTTTGATGGTTGTAATCAAGCTATATGTAACGTAATGCATTATTTAATGTTACGCTTGTTTCTTACGAACGGCTAGACAGATATAATTATTTTATCGTAGAGATATTCATAAACCAATATTTCTCAATGTCTGTCCAATGCTATTTGGGTGAGCCTTTTGCCATCTACATCTAGACCCCGGACTACTTTAAGAACTGGTTGAAAATCGGAATGTCTTTACCCATGTTGGCCTTCAGAGAATCGATGTTTGAATCACGCGATCTTCTTAAAAGAGTACTATGGCCCTGGAACGTAAATAGCAAGTGAAGAAACACGGTGGTTTTTAGTCAGAAAGCGTCGGGTAGTCTCTTCTGCTCAACCCAGGGAAGTATTCTTTGATGATTTTCGCACTCTTAAAATGGAATCAGTAATCATTGTTTGCAGCAGAATCAGTTGCACCCATTAAATTAAAAATGAAGTCAATACAGAATAATTTTCTCACGATATTAACCCTGAAACCGACTTTCTACCCCGTTTGCATCCCCCCGTCAAACTTCAAGTTTTCGGCTAACCAAATTAAAGTTTATTCCCTACAACATTCTAATATAACACCACGGCAGTGACGAATAACTACGAAATTTAAACTACAAGTAATGCCAAGACGAAGTTTTGTATAGGTGGCGAAGTTTCAACCACATACAAGTTATTACATAGTTGATAATTACAGATTTGCTCGCACAAAGTCGGGGCGTAGTGAACTGGGCTGGTAACACTGATGTTGTTCATTATTATTTTGATTTTATGCGTGTGTAGTTTATAATATAAGAAGATGTTGATAGAAGCGACTATTTAAATATTACTAGGAGAAAGCAGAAGTTCTATTTTCTGTCTGATCTTAGGACAGTTTATTAAACCAAACACGAGTGCATATATAATTATGATTTTTTCAAAGCATGGTAGAATCCGTGAAATAAAATATATACGTGGTTTTAGGCTCAACTTAAAGTAGACCAGTAAAGATATTAGTACTCTTCTCAAAACATAATAATTAAAATAACTTAAAATACTCTTTTTGTTATAAAATGTTTACTTTACTCTTAACAAGGAAAAGGGAAGCTAAAAAAACCTAACGGAAACTCAAACATTTTCTGAAAATGGATAGGTAAAGAATCTCATGTAATATAAATATAAAAACCTTTTTATATTTTTAGAATACCCAAAAAATAACGGGATTGAAAAATGTTTTTCCCTTCGAAATTTAACAAGCTGGTAGTTTTAAAAAAAGAACGGAGTATCAAAACCGAACATCTAACAAAAAACCGTTAACGTAAAAGTGTGTGCCCCATAAAATACTGTTCGTCACATAGGGTTGTCACGGACTTGAATATTGGTAAATGATGGTATTTTTGTTGCAAGTATGTTCCGTTTATAAAAGCATTTAGCCTACGGATACATTTTAATTTATGAGGCTTAGACTAAAGTCTGAAATTAATTCCTTATTATGTAAAAGTGAACTCATTATTTAAGTGTCCTATTAAATAAATCATGATGACAATTAATGACTGATGTAAAATATAGGAAAAATGCTCAAATCCAACAATACATTTATGTGTTTTTATGTAAAAATTACCTAAGTCGCAGTTGTTAATTAAACAAGAATAATAAACTTCTATCAGATAAAACAGTATATCAGTATTTCCAAGCTTGTACTAATTAGGCTAAATAGACTGCGAGCTAAACACGACCTACTTCTCCACAAATTCCTAGAACCCATTTTCGCGTACCAATAACACAAACCAAATCCGTAATTCTGAAACTCCGTGCCAGCCCTATAAAGATCACACCCGCGAGCGATACGCAACGGCGCGTGATCTCGCATGAAACGAACGGATTTCAGACCGCCTGAAACGTTCCAATCCTAACGCAAACGTTTGCGCAAGTTTTGCACTCAAAAGAATATGCTATATTGGTGTTTGAGCGAGATATGGGCGTTTTTGCCAGTGGGTAATATCTTCAGGTTTTTCGTTATTGTTGTTTTGTGGAAGTTTTATTGGTTTTTGTAAATCAATAAACGTAGTAGGTACCTATTTCTTTTTTTTTAACCTGTATTGTCTCACTGTTGTTCATGGTCTCCTCCATAACCCTCCACTCTTCCCTGGTAACTATAATACAAGAAAGTTCAAATCTACCAACCGTATTACCTACTGGCTTCTGCCCGAGGCTTTGCTTGTGCTATAGTCAGAAATAACTCTTTTTTTGGGTTGAAAATTATAAAACGAATCCTAGAACTCTGGGTGCAGCGGAAGCCGACCAAAGACTTCGAAGTAAGAAACAACTCTGTACTATTATTTGGCTGCAATTTAAATAGCTCATGAATAAATCTTTTTGTATACCAGAATGGAATGGCCACCACCAAATCTAAAACTCACTTTAGCAAGATTTCACGGACACCCCGAAGTTCGGTTTTGTTAGGTTCCTTTCAACTTTGCAAACAGAAATAGGTGGGCTTCGTCCACCCTGCTGGGTCATTTTTTTTGTTTTTACAGAAAACAGGTTAATTTTTACCACACTTTATGGTATCAATTTAGTGAACATTTTTCCAATCTGGCAGGTATTTCAATTTTTTTGTTTTAAAATAAGCAGTTTTCTGGAAACTAAACAAATAACAAGAAAAATAAATGATCACATCACTATATGTATATTATCTGCTATAAGCAAGCATCTAATTTGAGAAAAGTATCGTTTAAATGTAAGACAAAAATACACAACATACCTACCAACACGTTACCTGCGCTACCAAATACAAAACATAATAATTATCGAGAACAGCAGTCGAAACGGTACCGTATCGGAAATAGAATTTACTTTGATACATCAAAGCTGTGCCGAACAACGTTCAGTTGACTTGAACGTTTGTAAATGTTACCTATCATATGGTATTCGGAATTTATGTTCTGTTACAGCTCTGTGTATTGATTTCAAGTAACGGTTTGGTTTATTGCGAATTTATATGCGCAAATGATAGCTGAGTTACAAAATAAGACGTCACTGCATGCTAAAATTAAATTTTATGGCAATAGTGGCAAAGTAATCGTTCATTAAATTTACCTGTAATATATTGTGTAATATTCTGTGTAATATGCTATCGGTCATAAATAGAAAAACCTGGTGAGACAACGCATAAATGATGCTTAACCTACCTGCAGTGCTTTCTCTCCTCCCATTCATCTAAAGGTTATAAACTAACCTAACGGGAATTGCTGTTAATTATCTCGATGATGGACGTTTATACGAATATTTAAAGGCAACAACAATTAATCGCATTTCCTGTAGCCCCCGCATTACTGACACTATTTAAGTATCTACATTTTTTGCCTGTGATTTGTATGGTATTTCTATCTACCTAATTTTCTACATATCTTCCTATGTAAGCTGTACTACCCACCCATCACTTAAAGCACATGATCCCTCAAAGCACCATGCAAACAAGAACGATTGGAACGAGCATACCGAAAATGACGAAGCACGGACCCATTTCGTTTTTTCATCCAGTCCATGTAGGCGCATGGTAACAAAATGGCGCAACGCACACATTGCACGCAGAGGCGACAGGGCCTACGACTACGCCCCGTTCGCGGCCTTTTTTTCTGGGAACTGATGAAATTGGTTTCTGATCCGACTATTCAGAGGCACAGTGTTGTTGAAGTTGTTTACTAAAGATACATACATACCTATATATTTATCTACATACATACATATATATTTATCTATAATATGTATTTATTTAGAAATATACAAGTATGTTTATCAGTAATTGTCTAGTACCCATAACACAAGCTCTGCTTAGCTTTGGACTAGATGGCGTTGTGTGATGGTTGTAGAATATTATTATTATACATAAACTCTCGCTTTATTTCCATGGGGGTAGGCAGAAACTACAGAGCCCCACCAGCTACGATCCTTACATACTCCTTTCGCCTTATCCACATTCATTCATTTCTGGTCATACACGCACGCCGATTGCGAGTACTACGCACCGGCCTTTCCGAAGCACTTCACCAATAAGAGGCCTTACCACGAGCTCTTAACGCAATCCAGTTTAGGCTGTGGGAAAGAGATGGCGTACTTAGACGACTTGTATAGCTCTGTTTCTTTCCCAAAGCCGAAACTGGATCGCGTTAAGAGCTCGTGGTAAGGCCTAAGGTCAGTATAGGTCTTCCTAGGGCATCCCCTCCCGTTTTTTTGACTCACCTCTGCTTAATAAATTCCTTTTGTTAGTTGCCTTCCACTCATTCTTTCAACATGACTGAACCATCTAAGAACCATCGAATTATTAAAGATCAACAGCTAAAATATAGCTTTATTCTTTCTTTACTTGTTATCATTATCTGCCTAGCTTTTTCCCAACTATGTTGAAGTAAGCTCTCAGTCTAGCTAGATGCAGCTGAATAGTTACTGTAGGAGCCGCCAGTATTTTTAACCGACTTCAAAAAAGGAGGAGGTTCTCAATTCGTCGGAATCTTGTTTTTTTTTTTTTTTTTTATGTATGTTCCCCGATTTCTCGAAGACGCCTGGACCGATTAAGAAAAATTTTCTTTTGTTTGAAAGGGTATACTTCCCAAGTGGTCCCATGATCATTAGGTCAGGATCTGATGATGGGATCTAAGGGAAATCGAGGGCAACCTTCAAATTGCCCATCTGACCCCTACACCCAGTTACTGTGTAATACTTTATCACTTGGTAAGACTGATAGTCATGCTTCTGGCTGACGGAAATGACTGTTCAACTTCTGCAAATGATAGCCGGGACAAGTCTATCCGATTTTAAACCTCATCCACATAAGTTGGAACCATTTTTGAAGTGAAAACTTCTTTAGCGGCGTTGTACACTTTTTCTGTAATGGGTAAAAAATTTAAAACTCGCGTCAGGGTCACGTGACCCTGATCGAAAATGAGTAAGACGTCATTCAAATTAGTTAATTTCATATCTGTACTACTCCAGTTTTAAAATAAAACATAGTAACAAAAAAGTTTTCACTTCTACCGGCACTCCTGGAGTGCAACCTTTTTTTTTTTTTATATATTTGTCCCACACTTAGAATTTCTCCTGTACCGTAGGTGCGTTCACAAACATAGAAACACATTTACAAATGTTTATTCCGGGAGGGGATCGTATTCGTGACACGCCGCGCAACAGTAGTTGATCACTCACATCACATCACTACAACTTTCAAACAATCATAATTTTACGAATTTAAATCACCTCTTAAAAGTACTATCTAAAACTATTAGCTGCTATAAAATAAAAGGGTAGTTGGAAGTGAAAGGGCGTCCCCGTCAGTGCGCCCATTAATCATAAGGACTAAGGATTCAGCTCACGTCTCCGTAACCACCGCCCATCCAGGTGAGTGTTTAACTTTGTACTTGTCTGTTCTGCTGTATTATTTTATGATTTATCATAAGCCGTTTTTTGGTTTAGAAAAAATGACCATACTTTTTTATGTTCTAATGTATCACCGCACTATACCCAAACCTCAGCACCTGAAAGCCAGAAGCAACAGTGGAGGCCACCAGAAAAGTGCCAACACAAACAATGATGCACGACAAAGTCTCGGAGAATTAATTTAACTGTCTTGGATCCTTCAATAAAATTCATCAGAAAAGAATAGCGGAGGAGTAGGAAAAAACGCAGTTTCAACTTCCTCTATTAAGCAAGAGACAGGATAAAACAAAGCTACACAACTGCTGTGCAGAAGCCTATCGCATATCTTTCCAAGTACTCTTTTGGAGCATTACCTTGAAGCTTTTACAGTGCGCGACCAGTTATTTTTGGTCTTTTTGGCCATATTATAATAAGCCTGACCTGATTGAGATATACTAGGGTTTGGGAATTTGTGTTCAGTCTACATTTTTTTCGTTCCTAGCTAGATATACCAATGATCTAGGAAAACTTAGTGTTTTAGGGTGGAGACGTAAGATGAAGAATATTATGGCAGGTTAAGTCAGCTTACGTACAGCTTAGAAGAGGTCAGGGCAAGCAGCCATGATGGCCGAAATTGATTGAATATAAATAGCCCTGGCAAAATTTTGATATACCAGAGCCAAAAAATAACTTTCCAAATCGCAAATACGTCAGCACTCACCCAATCGCCATCCATAATACAACTCCCACGGGCTAGTTATGTACCTACTTATACACAAACACCTATAAATAAATTGATCTATATGTTAAAAGCGACACGTAACATCACTGTTGACATAGGGCCTATTGCGTCGATAGGTCGACCGGCCTGCACCCGATATTAAATGTTTACATTCGAACGTGCCTAGGTAAATGTAAACAATACTACATATATACGGGCCAATATCTCCAATACTCCAATATATCCTAATCTGTCGGTATTTTCATGGTGGATATTCATGCGTCCCTGACATCAAAGGTTTAATTACAATGAGTTTTACGTTTCGATACGTTTTGTTCGAATTAATTTTCATTGGATCGACGATTAGTTCTTTGTTTTCTAGTTTTTATCTTTGTTATAATATATGTGGTATTTTGGGTGTAATTAGAATGTACTGTCCGATTTGAGGCTTATAAGACCTACACGCTGCGGTCAAAGCGAACGGACTGAACTTCGAACTGTTGGACACCAGGCTTTGACAGATTTCTACCAGAATATTTGGGACAAAGTCCAGTGTCAATAAAAAGCCGGCATTCCGATCTGTGTAGTAAAAGTCTCCTATCTTTGTCATTTTATATTAATCATAATCAGGTTGGCTCTTGGGCTGAACATATTTTCAATGTAAAGATAATACAATGAAAAGTTAAAACACAATTTGACGAAAATACTATTTTTTTATTTTGCACCTGCATGCCTTGTTATACATATTATTGTTATTATATTAATGTTTCTACAAACAAAATGTCTTGTCTTGGCATTGTATTTTAAAAATCTTATTTCGTATACTTTACAAATACACTTAAAATGCTACATCTCCTGTTCCCTTTCATCATTTTTACGACATTACCCCAAGAGCCATCTCAAAATCAAAATACCATGTCTCGTTCATAACGTTGTTTTAACTAATATGATTTCAGATAAACCTCTTTGCCTTATTACGTGTCCTTTACAAACAATGAAATGGGTTTACGTCAGCTATCAACTCAGAGTGAACTGTGTCGTTAATTGGGCTAGAGACCCCAATATTGGGCATAGGAATTGTTAATTGGTGACTTCTCTCTTAATCACTTGTTTAGTTGTCTCTTCTATAAATCTTTTTATTGGACGTTTTCCCCGAGGTAAATAATTTTAAGAAATCAAACCGTTTGGGAAGCAAGAAATTCAGATAATGAATTAGCTAGATTTTTTTAATCACACACGACGATTGCTTAGTAAGTAATTTAATCTAGACAGCGCTTCTGGATGTGCCGTCATATTTAATAAAACCAAATAAATAAAGCTGCATAAAGAACAATAACGCACATCACAGTTTAGTACCGAAGCTTCAATAAGGTGTATGAGCTTTAATAACGCGCTTTGAGGAGCATATTATTTCTGTCTGAGAAGCAAGCGAATAGCCTTACCATAATATGCAATATTGTGTTCTTAAAGTCGCAAATCGTGTGGCTTTCATTTGATAATAATATAAAAGTAACAATAAACAAAATGTTGTAACAATATGTATTGTGCCAAAACGATGGGACACTTAATTATTATAACCCATCCGTCTTCTTCCTCAAATTAAAAATTATTTCTTTTTTCTTCATCGTAATCTCAGTGCTAAAGTTTGCGAACACATACGACATACAAACGTATGGTCTTCTGCAAGGTGGATCGCTCCGTACTGGCTGCGTCCAACAACATGTGAACTGTATCAATTGAGATGAATGGCAAATCTAAACTGATCGACACGGTAAGAAGTAGAATAAACAAAAACCGATCACCCGACCAAAAAGTTACTGGCCTCTGTCTACATGTTGAAAACAAAACTTTGGACCAGAACCGTGCAAATAGCGATGTTAATCTGTTGTACAACAATCCTTATCGATAGAGACCGCGATTTTAAGCATCAATAAACACTGATAATTGACGGATCCTCTATTAATATTGACTAACCATGAGTACGGGACGCCTCGTCTTACAAAACGTCGGATAGCATTAATGTTAGCGCGAAACTTTGTATAATTTTCCACCCTGTTCAATTAACCCCGGGCTTCGCTATATAACGCAAGCGAATGTTAACAGTAAAGTTACTTTTGTGCTGTTAAATTGTGTGTGATTTAGACCGGTCTCACACTACGCTCGTTTTGTGGTTCAGTGGGCGAAGCCGTAAAGTATGCTTACCTGGATGTAATAGTAGATTATTAACCAAGGGGATAAAGCAGTGTCTTCTGTCGCGGGTGACGATTTAAATCGCGAGCTTAACGAAGGACTCGAGGTTTACTCCCGAGCGTAGCGAGGGTGTTAAAAACTTAAATCACGAGCGAAGCGAGGGATTTAAGACGTGTCCTGAGTGTAGCGAGGGATTTAAGTTCACCCAAGACTAAGACAGCTTTATCACCGAGGAAAATACTCTACTTTTCGTACCATTTGCGAAAAAATTAACACAATAATAATATGAGATAAGCATTTAGTAAACATTAACATTAACTTATTTATAAAAATAAATTAAAATAAACTTAACGTTTATGTAGGAGTATTTGAAGAAAACAAAAATGCGGCAAATTCCTCGACTAATGTGTTTTTGTCGGAAAAGCAAAGGCATCAAGCTCATACGGCCTCATCGGTTTTCGTAATTTTATTGAATAATCATAACTGCATAAATGCGTGTATCCTTTTTCAAAAAGTTGTATAATGCTTTATATACAAACTCAATGTTGTAAAGACAGACTGATGTAGTTCAGTATCGGTGAGTATTCCAAATTTAAATCACATTCTCTCCCTAGAGGATGAATGAAATTCAGTACAACTTTCTTTCCCTGTTTTTAACAGATTAAAAATGACTATTGTTGTGTACGCTTTTTGTGGCATAGAATGTCACTTTTTTGAGCAAGTGGTACGAAAAAGTATTTTCTGTTTTCGTCTTCTAAACTAATATTGTAAAGCTGATAAGTTTATTTGATTGGTTTAACGCGCTAATCTCTCTCCGAACTAATTGTTCGGATTCAAAATTTATTTTTGTTTTGGGGGATAGACCATTTATCGAGCAAGGCTATTATTTATTATATTTATTCATTCATATAACAAATTGCATTGTGTCTGAATTACATTAATTAACAGTTAAAAAAATTGTCCTACATTAATTCATTTATAACACCTAAAAACTGACACTGTCGTATTGACTATATAACATTACGCTTCGACTAATAGAAGCCGAGTAGCGGGCCGTAGGCGTGGGCTTGCGGACGGAAAGTAATTGGTAGCTCGCCGACTGATCAAGGAGCAGGCCCGGGTCGACACCGCTTCATTGTCGATGTGCTCCTCAAGGAGCTGTCAGCAAACTGATGAGCCCTATAGAGCTAAGCATCTGCCGGGTTGCGGGACTGTCTTTAAAGGATATTGTGGCCCTGGAATGGAAAAGGCAACCGAAGGAACAGAGTTTTTAGTCAGTAAAAGTCTGACAGTTCCTTGCACACTTTCCAGTCCAGTAGGATTCATTTGATGAATTTACCTTTCCAAAAAGTTATTAAAAATCAAATGAGTAAGTTATGTTTATAGTTCTGCCATGTATATAGACGGCAAGCCCTCAACCGAAATACAAACACTGGACTTTTTCTGAGTCTGATGGAAAAAGCCAATACAATTTGCTTGCGTGAATTGGTTTCGTGATAAATCTGTTACCAGGTACGGGATATATGCTATTTATTCTCGAAGATATAGTGTCAATGGGCTAGTTCTGTAGGCACATAATCTTTTTTTTCTTTTACAATCTTGAGACAACAGAATAGATTTAGATATCTCATTCAAAAGGTGTTTTATTCATTTGATTTCTAAAAAACTTAATGTCCTTATCACCTCTAGTTTTAGATCGCTCAGACAGGTTGAAAAGACATTTATGATTTCATTTGAAGCACAGAAGAACAGTGTTTTAAATAATTGGCAAATACAAATCTGGCTGCTGAATTTTTTTAATCTTCACTTTGATTACTATCTTAAATTCTGTGTCTGTCATTTAGACTAAATAATACAAGGATAAAAACTTAACATTTTGTATAAGTAAATTTGTGGGAGACAGACAAAAAATAAAGGGCTTATTATCCTTCTATTTTCAATTTTTTTTTCATGTGAGGATGTGGCCACCCTCGATTCAGAGAAAATTTTGCTTTTGGGAACTCTACAGGCTTCTGATATGACTTTGGATATTTTCCTTTACCGATTTTGGGAAGTGGACATTCTGAGCCTGAGCGATGTCAATGTGTCCAAGATAAACTTACAATGTACACAAACATTGTAAAAGCCACATAAGTACTTGCCCTGATTTAAACTCATTACCTCAGTAAACGAGGTTTTTATCTCTTTGATATAGTGACAAAGTAAAAGTCAATAAGTTTATTAATTCTAAATTTTATTCTCCTAGCAAAAATGAAGTCTTATCCAGAATAAACTAAAAATAACACTCTAAAATAATCTATCGATGAAGAGATTGCCTTTTTTCCCCAAACTTAAGACAGATGATGTTGGCTCGAACGTTTATTTTACAAACAACTTAATCGTTTGCTCCCCAATTGAGATTAATGTTAATCGATTGAGATCCTCACTAATAAAGACAAAAAAAACTGTTTGTTTTTAAAACAGCTCTTAATAAAGTAGACTTTTCACAGACATGTTTGTGTTTCTGAATGTTTTTAATGAGTTTCAGGAATCAATTAGTCTGTTACACAGAATCGCTTTTGATTTTTTATAGTAAGTTATAATTATTTTTAGTAATTTGCTTTTTTTTGTTTTTTAATTAAGCTTCATTGAAAGTTTATATTACGTAAGAAAGTTTTTGATTTTGACGGTAGATTATACGATTGATTCCCAGCGATTTCAGTAGTCTATACAAATGGGGAATTTGGCCTTATTTTACCAGAAAAACAGCACTAAGAACAACGGCAATATACTCATAATCATGTAGTAGGTATATGGGACATAAATATGTCTCATGAAATGTGACTTCAACCACTATCAAGGATCCTCTAACCGACGATGTCTGAGCGATTCCAGTGGCGTTCCCAGTGGGTATGTCAGTGGCCAGGGAACAGTTTTTATTATGTTTTTCGGTGCGCAGGAGTTCCAATTCTTTCTGGGTGAGTTCCAATTTCATCTTTACTTCGGGCTACATTGAAGACTGAAGGCCTTAACCTTGAGGAATAAATAAAAAAATACTCATCAATCCAATACAACACAACAGATGGCTCTTTGGTCGATTAACGCCGTTCAGATGGGACTCGCAGGATGAAATAACTAATTCATAACTTTTGTATTTTATTGGTCTGTTGGACCCGCTGCTGAAATGACGTATAATTTCGTAAAAGCGTGCAGAAAAACATTACGCAGAATGAATGTGGTACAACGTGTCCCAAAACTTTTCTATTTGCTTATACAAACCTAAAAATTTAACAATAGGTCCAATCGACCAATTCAAAAACGCATTAGGTCATTTGGATCCGCGGGTCCCGCCAGAACGGGATGAAACGATCAAAGAACCAACAAAATCTTGTACCAAAAGAAATCATATACCTACCTAATCATTCTCCACAAATATTGTAAGTTCCACCAATAAGAACTCAATAACAAAATATATCAAACCAGCCAGTTCGTCTAATAAAGTAATAACTACAATTCCTTTTTCAAATATCTCTCTAATCCTGAATGCAGTCGTTAATCGGTTATGGTCGAAAACAAAGGAGTTTTGGACCAAAGAGGATGGTGGAAGGAGGAAGGAGTAAGGGTGGGTAGAAGAGTCGCTGTACCCATTGACCTCAAGATTCTCTGCAGTTGCACAATCGTCTTAGGATTATGAGGTGGAAGTTATGGGTGAAAGCGAGATTTGGGGTCCTGTATAGTTACTGCCCTCTGATAAGGTTATCTGTGATTTCAATTAAATTTTCAATTTGCTTTTTTTAGAATAGGTTTTAATGTTTGATTTTGATTGAAAATTTTGTATTGAAATTTATGGAAAATTCTATGTATTTTAGCCGACATCAAAAAAGGAGCACGTTTTTTTTTAAATCCTGAATGTATATTTATTTTGTACGCAACATAGTGTATTATGATTAAAAAATGTGGATATTATGTATATTAAAAATATTTCGGGGAAGGCGTTGTCTAATTGAGCTGACATACATTTCAGGAAAAGAAAACCGTGCTTTCCACTAGAAAATACGTGTCAACTCGCTATCACTTCGTACTTACCCCACAATACAAGCGACAATGTAATACTATGTGTCGAAATTCGCCAACTAAACTATAGACTACAGGCTATGTAGACTACAGACTCCAGTACAGTAAGCTATCCGGCGTGGAAACCTTTGAACTTGAAGCATTTAACTAATCGAATACCTACTTGTCTCGGAAATTTCTAATAAGCGTCCGCAAGGCCCATACTAACTTGCGTTTATCGACTTCGGATAGTATTTGCTGAAATATTGAAGCGTGTCGCGGTTTCGTCAAGATAAGGAGATGGAAGGGCACCTAGTACATACCTATATTTATTTTAGAATATATTTACGACAGCCTGTCTTGGAAAGATATTATTTGTACTTGCGACAACGATTAGAATGAAAACGTCAATAGCCTCCAACTGTTATCTAAAAATTACGTTTAGCAAACAATGTTGACTTCATTAATTTTCAATCATATTTATCATAATAAGTTATTATCTTATAACTGCCATTTTCATAATTATAATTGTTTATTTGTATTTGCGAGAAAAAGGATTCTTGATTGTATCATACTTAGGTAATTATTTTTGCAGTATATTTCTCATTCTCAAAAGGTGCGTAAAATTCTACGTCGTCATAATATAAAACGCGTTAACACTCCGTAAAAACACAACAACGAAATGTTAACGGAAGCTTACATTAAAATAAAACCCTAAAAAATCGTGTCGAACAAAATAACTGTTATATTTTAATTTTCACAGTGGGAAAAACAAATAAAGGGTACTATAAAAACACGAAACGGTGTCAACTTCAATTAAAGCTATAAAAACCGGTGTTATAACTAATAACGAATTCGTGCTGAAGGCTTAATGCCAACCCTACGATGTATGAGCACGGATAGTGTGAAAACTAGCAAACAAAAACAAACTCTGCTTTTAAAAGATTATGGTTTACTTTTGTTTGTAGTGTAGTTGATGAATGTAATATCTGAAAGCGTACGTATTGTAATTATTTATTCTGATACCAGTTCATTTGAAGTGTTTTTATGGCTGGTTTTATTGGCTATAATAATTTTAAAGAATTACTAGGTTTCTGTTGTATTTATTTACAGGAAATTGATATTGTTTTCATGTATATTTTTTTATATTTTTATCAATAATATTTATTACTTGGTTTGAACTGATGCCTTTTTCCCTTGGTTTTTAGTGTGTTTATGTCATCAAATGAGCCCTCCTGGTGGACCTCTTAGGTGGAGCAAAGGGACTGTCAGACTCGTACTGATACTGACGGAAATCCACTGTATATTCTTTCAATCGCCCTTTACTTTCTAGGGTCACGGTTACCAGCTTAGTCTGTCCCGTGACCCCAGTATCCCTCTATGGGGTGAAGGTAAGGCGGAAACTACAAAATGATAGCCACCAACAAATATTTTTTTCGCTTCATCGATGTTCAAACATCTGGTTTTTATACATGCAACCTGGTATCTGAATACTATAGGTACGTTATACTTTACGAAGCAAAAAAACTAATTTCAAACAAAAATAATAATGAGTTCTAATTTTTTCCCATAAAAAATTTGACACGGGATATAAATATACCTGTAAGCATGCAAGCGTTCATTATTAAAATTAATAACATAGAAAATTATGTTTACATTGAAACGCAATTAACGTGGCTTGATTAAAATTTTGTCTAATAATGATGTCAACGCACAAGTTTTTGCATACCGCCTGTAGTATATTGTATTATACAGGCTGTATGCTGTATACAGGGTGGGCCATTTTGTTTGTCACGTTGTCGCCCTCGGCCATTCTGCCTTGTTTGTTCCGGCTTGACCGGCCGGGTGTCAAATTCACGTGTTTTTTGGAGAAAAAACATTACAGTAACTTTTTTTACTTTGTATCCTTCAACTATTTAATTATCTATACACGTTCACTTTGCTTGATTTAAAAAATAAAGTTGAGCAACTTTTGAGTTTTCGTTATACAATATAGTATCTAAACATGAAATTTTGAAACAGTTTTTGTGTCACGCGTATGTATAACTTTAATTTGAATTGAGCTACGTGCTCAAGTATAAACTAAGCTTTGGAATTTGTTTATCAAGGTTCAAATTTTAAAATCTGATTCGTTTGAAAAGTTTTTATCACGTTTATCTCACAGAGTCCACAAAAATCGTGTAGAATAGTTTGTTACTCACGAATTAAGTAATACGTGTAACACTTTTACCCAACTGAACCAACGGAGAAGGGTTAGTATTTATATTCCTCGCCTCCCGATCAATTTTAACCCCAACCCATCTTCATCTGCCTAGCCTTTTCCTAACTATGACTGGTCGTCTTTCAATTGATCCGGACTGCATCTGAATATTAGTATTTTACAAGGAGCGACTACATAACTAACCTCCACAACCCTGTAACAGGATAATAACATTCCCGTGGTAAGACTGTCAAAATTACGACTCTAGAATGTGTTGTGGGTACACCCCCAAAATCCCTAATCACCAATTATACAAAAAGAAAAGAAAAAAATATATCACAGTTCAGTGCGTAACTTAATAACCCTGTCGACGCGGCTTTTTGCTCACACCGCTAGCGTCCCGCCAGCGGCCATTGGGCTACAACCTATTTCCAATTTGCGCCTATCAATCAAGACCAATCTCACTGAGTGGATTACGGCCAAATGAAATTTGCATAGAAACCCGCTGTGCAGTACGTTTGTATCTGATATTTACTGGCTGTAACTGTTTGATTCGGTACAACGCCCCGGTTGTTTATTAAAATTAAGCGTCATTTTGTTTGTTGATGAGAATTTTTTTAGATGATCAGCAGGATTCTTTTATAAAAAATATCAAGATGTTTTTTTTTTTTTATTGCTTACCAGAATCTAGTGACTGTGTTTTTAAGATCATAGATCTTTTTTTTTTCAAAAATTCTCTTCCTTTTTTTACTAACCGTATTTTTTATAGATGATCCTTAATGGAACCCAACGTAATTTTTTGTATTTACCTACCCCATAGGATTACCGTTTAAGAAAACTTACCAAACTCATTTCAACTATATCACCTTAAAAATGATTTTACGCAAATCAAAGGCAAAGCAGTAAGCATCTCTTACCCTTTAGTTTTAAAATCCTTATTAAATTTCATAAGCGTTTAATTTCAATTAGGTAGTATAAATTATAGTATTTGATAGATACTATAAACTAAATAATGAACAAATTTTCTTTCATCGTCATCAAACAGAAAACAGTAAATGAAAACTGACTCAAACAATTTAAACACTAACATTTCCAAAAGTATTTTATGAGATTTGAGATTTCATCAAAATTCAACAAAACTCATTGAAGATACACACAAAACACTGAGATAATATTTAGGCAAGATTTAATAATGAAGAGTACCGAACTTTGGGTAGAGTAAGCAAAAACAGTTCAGTTATTGATATCAAAGATTATTTGTACAGGTTTATGTTAAGGCCTTCGCCCACGGCGACTTTGCGTAGCGATCATCGTTGCTATCGCTCGTAGCATGAGAATCAGTGTCGCTTCTGCATCAATGCAAACGTTTCACTGTTTCTGACGACATAAATTTGGCAACTTCTAATAATGTTCACAGATTTTTTTGTTTCGCTGCTGTATCAGGACAAATTATGCGTCAATATTTACTACAAACAACACATAACATTTACTAGATTGTGGCTTCATAGGTGAAGGCATATCTGGCTACAACAGCTGAACTATGCGTTCATAGCAGGGCCATAGGCTAAACTACCAACATAACTATCTCACAGTATCACAGGATTATCTTTAACTAGAGCAGTGGTGGCCCAATGGTTTCGGCCCCGACCTACGAGTTGTAAGTCGTGGGTTCAACAAACCCAGCCAGGCGAATTACTTTGTGTACCTAATTTATTAAATCACATGTTCTCAAAATGGTTAAGGAAAACATTGTGAGGAAACCGGCAAGTCCTAAAACCAAAAATCGAAGACATGTGCCATCCACCAACCCGCACTGGCCCCGCGTGGTGGATTATGGCTCAATCCCTCTCACAGAGATGAGGCCTTGTCCAGCAGTGGGAAAGTTTCTGAAAACGTTTGCGATGACTCACAGTTGTCATTTCAAAATAGTTAACTTGTGTGTGTCAGACTTAAAATAAAAATCTATCATGTAAAAAAAATCCGTCATACACAACAGCGGTAGTCGCATATTTGCATCGCTACTGTATCGCTGTAAAAACTTGCGGTGGAGTAAGGCCTTTAAGTATTTGCGCCTCTCTGCGGAGTTTGATGGAAACTGTTAGGTAAATTAGAATTTAATATACAGCCTGTATATTTGAATACAAATAAGTTTGATCTTGATCACTGGCGTGATTTAAGTAAGGTACTAGATATTCTGAATATTAAAGGGTTATTAATAGGCACTAGGAATTATACCATCTGACTGTTATTTAATTAAAAACTAATTATTTAGCTTTTTTTCCTTTCTACTGGTGCGCAGGTTGACGGACGTCACAAGTATACGTATAAGGTTTATTTTTATTTTATAACCCTGAGCCATTTTGGTTTCAAGCATTATGTAATTTTTTTAAACGCTTTCAGGACAGCGGTTAAAAAATGAATTACCTACTAAAATCAGGAAAAGTTACTGTCTATTTTACTTCAAAGTCATTTCGAGATACTTAAGAAAATGCTTACAAAATACATAAAGAAATTAAAAGTAAGGAAAATAAACTATAAATTAATACCTATGTTAGCATCTCTAGTTTCATTATAACAAAGAAACGAGTTATTCAAATTCAACCTTTTTTTTTTTTTTCTAAAGTTCAGCGTACGATCCGTAGGTCATAGTGGAATATACTGCTAGATCAGAAACTATTTCACATAATGTATATGGCACCTATGCGAAAAATATTGGTAGGTGCCGTATGTGAAATATTTCAGGTGTCATTTCAGCAGTTGCCCTATGTGGAATACCCCAAGAAACATAATAAATGTATAAACGCAACATATTAAGTAGTTAAGCACGTAAATACATGTCAGTCTACTTCGAAACCTACACATAAATCCCTCTTTCTTTCTGAAGCCGTAAAACAGACAAATAGGCACTAAAAGATAAGGAAACAGCAATAAAACAACAAGCCATAATTAAAGTTACAATAATGACGACGTAACTGTACGTCCTAGTCCCGTCAATGAAGTCTCAGCATAATGCTGAGTTGTATAATACAGTTTGTAACCTAATTATTATTCCGTTCGCTAACTAGGTGAAATCACTTGCTAAAGTTTAAAGCTGACAAGTTAGCAACCTGTGACAACTTAGCTTTAGGCTGAATACTGGCTTTCATACCTACGATCAACAGTCGTTGCATAATGAGGTGGAGTTAACATAAAGCATAATCAGATATTATAAAGTCCCCAAAGCTGGAAGGCCGACCTTCCCTTTGTGAAATAATGGCCAGTAATGCGGATTTTGGATGACATAAGTCATTTTTTTTTTTAAATTTCAAATATTTGGTTTATTTGTCACTGAAACAGGTGCATTCAAAAACAAAAACTTGTTGAATTGCGAACCTCCTGCCTATTTTGTGTTGGTTGTCGGTTAAAAAGGGAAGAGTTATCAGAAAAATAATAAAGGTAGGTACATGGGTATACAATAATGGTAATCATGAGCATAAAACATAAATAACGTATTTCTGTGGTATGACCCACGTCGACTTTCAATAAAATCTTAAAGATTACTACGACACTGGAACGCAACTGAAGAAATGGATAAGTTTTTAGTCAATCAAGTCACAGTGCCTTTCACTTCACCCAGAGCAGACAGGGAGACTCATACGATGATTTTACACCCCAAAAAAAAAGAACAAGTTCTTCATGACGTTTTCCTTCGTCATTTTAAAGGCGGTGTTGCTGATAAATTTATTTTAAAGTAAGAAAAAAACTTTGCAAATCACAAATCGTGTTTAAGTCAGCAAAAAATCAAGAAGCATATCAAAGCAAAATTGAAATTCCAAAAGCTGTGAACTTAAAAGGGATTAAAGCGTTTGAGCTCAATCCAGCAGCGTTTAAAGCTACCAATCGCGCGTTTAATAATTAAACTTCAAGAATACAAGTGTCATTTCACTTTACAGCTCCGCTGCCAACCCTCCCGACGCCCAAATACTCAATTATGTTTTTAATTGACCGGCGCCGTGCATTTGACACGAATGTCCAACGGGTTCCGCTTTACTCAGTAATCGCAATTTTAATTGTACAGCGATTTTTATTTAGCAAGCTGCTGGAAATTCGTTCAAGATTAGGTGGAAAATGCTCATTCGCTGATATTTTGACTGTGACTTGAATTTGCTTAAATTGGGAGAAGATTATTTTTAGTTGAAACACTAAACATCATGAGGAAACCTGGATTTTACGTCACTATAAGTCTAAAGCCATATCAGACGCCAGTGGGGTAGTCGCGGGACCTGCTTTATAAGGACAATCCGGCCCTGGACCACAAAGGCATATGAAGTATATGTATAGCAGGGTAGTTTTTAGTCAGTAAGGATCAGATGATAGTCCAAATTCAAAAGAATCATCGCGCCCTGCTTGGGTCGGAAAGACTAATTTGGCGATTTTCATGCCCACAAAAAAAAACAGGTTTTTGGAGTTCGTAGAAGTTGCCACATCCTCATACGATAAAACAAAATAATTCTGTAATCCGATGAAACTTTAACTTGTTCGTTCTTTCAAACAGAAAACTAGTACTAGAACAAACAAAACTTTGAAGTCCGGAAGTCCAACAAAGACTCTAGAATCACGAAGTCATCACATCCCATAAAATTCTAAACAACACTACTCCATGACTTTCTTTGAGCTCAGAACTTAAAAGAAACTCGTACAATAAAAGCTCCTTGCAGTCCACTAAAGGCCCAGATAACAATAAAAATAAAATGGTGAACATTCTCCGTACATTTCGATTCGGGAATATACAAATCGTTTGTATGGACGTGTCTTGTTACGGCTGGCTGGTTCCGTACACGGCTGACACCTGTTCCTGTCACTATCGAATTGGGGAAGACGTATGGACATGTCCGAACGTAGCGGGCATGCTGAGACAAGATTCTCACAACTAAATGTACCTCTATATATTATGTTTTTCTATTGTTTTGGGGAAAATAATTGATGTTTTCTGTTGTTATTGTTTACTATTTTATTTGTTAGAGAATATGAAAAATATTTCATAGGTATTAAGATTTAAAATTCTTTTCTGGAAAACTCGGTAAAAGGAAGTAAACATGTTTTTAAAGGTTGGAAAATCATCAAATTAATCTCCTGTGTGGAGTTGAAGGGACTGTCAGTTTTGCCTGACTAAAAACTAACTTGCTACTTCAGTTGTCTTTTACATTCCAGGGCCGCGATAATCTAGACAGCGCTAGAGTCCCGAAAAGGTAATAAAATTCGATCAGGTTGGAAATATCTTAACAGCAGGATCAACTAAATTTTTAAGTGACTTATATACATAGACCTCTTTTACGAGTATTTTATCAACCTTTTTTTTTGATCAGCTAACTTATATAGTTGTGACAGATGATACTTTGCTGATATTCCACAGTTTACTTTAGTCCTAGACAAAGAAAAAATTCTAATACCTTCGATAACTGTCTAAAATCTATATTTCTTTCGAAATCGGTCTAAAGTTATGAACATAATAAGAGATCAAAACTCAGAAAAAGTAATCTCGTTATAAATGAAATTCAAAATGGAGGGACATCAAAGCATAAACATTTTTAATCATCACCTGTTCGAAAAGCTAGTTGATGAAATAGCGATCCTCGATATCATACAACTTTTCTTTGATAAAAATATTACTCATTATAACTTTTGCGTACACAAAACTCATGCTGATTCCCCTGAGAGGTATCACATGAATGGAGTTGGAATAGATGGGAAAGCAATTTCCTATCTTATTACCAACCTTAATTCGTTTTGCACCTGAGTTGACATTAAAACTTATAATCAGGAGGTAATTACCGGTATAATTACGACGAAATTTGATAGAAATTTAAAAGCAATCGCTCGTACCGTGTTTAATGAGAACGTTTTGGAACACGATAAGTCGTACACTGTTAAATTGGACTCACTATGAACCCGGGCTTTGATAATTTTCATGTCAAAAGAGGGATTGCTACGTTTTCGTTATTGAATTTTGGAGTTATCATTAAAGATGTATACAATTTAGATAGAATAAATTGTAATTTCATTTCAAATAAAGTGATTATTTTAACACGATAGGGATTTAAATCTAATTGAACATTAATATTTGCCGAGAGCTAAGAACATCTCAACGAGATTTTATATTTTGCTAAAACTACTCTCATAAAAGATTACAGCTGCTACAAAAAATAAAAACACGACTGAATTCCGCTAAAACATTAATCCTGTTATGAAAACAAAATTAATGAAAAAGCAAACAAAGCCGTTGCGAACAAAACGATAAAAACCAAAAACAATATAGATTCCTCAGAGTGAATTAATATTGGAATTTGCAGAATATTTTCTACAGAAGGCTCATGAACATCTGCAGAATGTTTTGTTTCTACAATCGCGCTTGTGAATGGTCGAGACCATCAATTGCAAGGGAGCAGACTTCTTTGTCTGCTGATAAAGAGTGCTCGCGAGGGTCCATTTCGAATGCTTGTCACTCCTTTTGTTGTATACTCGGTTTTTAATTTTGAAAAGAATTTTGTTCGCGTATGTGTGAGATGTAAGTTGAAGTGAATTTGATCAAAGTAAGCGATCAAATTGTTTGTCGAATTTACGTGTTTGTCAAATAGTAAAAGTGGTCTGCAGATTTGTTAGAGGCGTTTTTCAAACAATTGTTTCTTATATTTGTAGAAAATCTTATTTGACGTTGTGTGAAAAACAAGTTTGTTTCAAGTGTATTTGGCAACGTCACAAAATAATGCGTTTATTTGACAAAGTTTATTGATGCTTCGATTTTTTTACCAATACGTTTGATTTTTCACAGGTTACTTATTATTATAGTTTTTTATTCAGAAGTGTTTAGCTATAGTGTAAGAGTTTTCAAAGTATACGCAATGTAGTTTTTGTACGGTGAAAGTCTAATTTTGAAAGAGCTTAACTGTACTTACGAACTCTGCAATGCAATTCCTTAAGCTGTGTGACTTTAACTTACCTGTAACAAATAGAAAATAACACATGAGTAAAATAAGAGACATAAAACAAGTAAAACATGAAAACAGTACCTAAGAATCAGTTAAGAAAACGCTCTAACCATTTATCTTAGTTTTCCATTTTCATATTATTACCTCCAAATCTATTACACTTCCTTGTAAAGCAGGCGAACAAAATCTTCCAAAACTTTATCATGTTAGAGAAAAAAATATCTCGTTCGCTCGGTATAACGCAGACGCTCCTCCATCCAACTTTTCACAAATTTCCAAAACTTGTAGAACAAACGTTGCTCCTTTAACATTCGTACAATTACCTGTTACAACTTGGTGAATGCAAATTCTTGCCATATTTATTTTCGCCGCCCTTCTGTTAGGAACTTTCTTATAAATAACTTAATCAGGGTCAATCCATCAAGCTGTCATTGTTCACAGAAATACTTTTCTGTAGCCTTAGCACCTTTATTCAATAACAAATTTTCAATACAAAACAAAGGGTTGTTTCTCGAATGGGTCTCCAGTTTACTATTACTCATTTGGACCTGCCAAAAACAAACAAACGCGACCCTGCTTACACGTTACGTACTGTTTACAACAAAAATGTACAAAGTTACGATATAAAGTTTTCAATATAATTTGCTGGCGATATTGGGTGCGGGGTTTAGGTAAATCCTAGAAACTACAATGTAATATATTTGTAATAGCTTTTCTTAACTGAGATAACCGTGTTATTAAAAGGGAAAACTTACTATTAGATAATGTTTTATATTTTACAGCTTCATTTTTGTATATAAGGTGTTTTTATTTAAAATATTCACACAAGATTCTTGGATACGTTTATTTTACACATTTAATAAATATGGTTTCCTTTTAAAATTATCTATTCTTCAACCAGTTTTCGTCAAGCCTGCTGTTGATCTTTTTTATTATGAACTAGCAAGTCGCTCCGGCTTAGCAAGGGTGACATTTTGATGTTTGAAATACATGTAAACCTTCTTCTTGAATCACTCTGTCTATTGATGATGACCACATAAACGAGCAGCGGTAGCCCAGTGGTATCGATCTCGACTTACGAGTTGCAGGCGGCGGGTTCGAACCCCGCCAGGCGCATAACTTTGTGAAATTTATTTCATCACCACTGCTCTAAAAACGGTGAAGGAAAACATCGTGAGGAAACCGGCATGTCCTAGAACCAAACATTCGAAGACATGTGACATCTACCAACCCGCACTGGCCCACGTGCTGGATTATGGCCCACTCCCTCTCGAAGAAAGGAGGCCTGTGTCCAAGCAGTGGGAACATTATAGGCTGATAATGATCCGTTGCGGAGTTTGAAAGATCTAGGCGTACAGAGGGAGTTAGCAACTACATATATAAAGATACCTTCCATCCTCACATACATTATCAGTTTACGAATAAAGCATACCATAAAGCCAAATACCTCACCTACAGTAGAACGCACAAAAATGTGGCGTCAGCAGAAAATTCGCATAAACATGTTTGGACTTCGGGTCACTATGTTTAGGCTGAGCTCACGAACGATTTCACGGAATACCTTTAAGAATATTCACTCAAGTACGATAAGCCTGCTACAAATTCAAATACTTCAACGATAAAAGCATTTTTGATCTCGATTTTTGTTGAGATCTGTAAAATTTCATATTTCAGTAACGTTGGTGGATAAGATTATGGATTTAGTTGATTCAATCAAAGAGCTCGCGGGGCTGTGAGGGGTTCTGAACTAACAACTGTTCTTAATCCACTCTATCCGAGTTCGAATGCCGCCCAAACGGATTGGATTACCTTTACGTACTTTATCGGACTTTTTCTCTTCAATATTGGATATAAGCTTTCGAGATTCAACACCCCTTTTGTTTTCTCCGTTTTTCGTTATTTCGCTTAACGTAAAACGTTACCTTCCAAATACATATTTTTGGAAAATCGATTTTACTTTTAAGAGCCTATACTTAGCCTCAAATGGCTTAGCAGAAACCTGTGATACGTCGAAAATACTACAGCATTAATATTGAAATAAATATATGGTAAAGTTGAGGATTAATGTTAGGTCTTATGTTTGGCGAAAACATGATTCCATAAAATTTTCTCGATAGAAAAAAATCCCAAAGTTACCTCTAAATTGAACAATAAAACGCTGGCAATCAGAAAATACTTAAAATTACATCATGAAACTTTTTATACTAACTGAACTAACTATAAAGCAGGTCTTATGTTATTTACTTTTTTGAATTTCCCTTTTTTTCGCCGTAAAATAAATAGATTTGCGTGTAGACAGCTAAAAGAAAGAGCAAGCAATAGTGCGTGGTACGTGCAAGTGCGAGCGAGTAAGATTATACTGAAGTACTATAGACCCTTAAATACCAACCTCTCTAACATTCTAAATAATATCTTTACTCTTTTCTTGTAAGGGGCTGTCTCCACGAGCGAGAGAATCGCGGCGATATTATCGCCGTGCCACGTTTTCCTATACACTCTCTATGGGACCGTCTCCACACGGCGATATTATCGCCGCGATGCGACGAGTGGCAACGAGCGCGCAAAACGTCATTACATCGTCGCTAGCCCGCCGCGACTAGCAACGCGACCGCCGCGCGCTCGCGGCGCTCTCGCGACGAGCGCGCGGCGGGCGCGTCCATTCTTAACAATAACAATAACTGCATATTCACTAGCGTACTCGCAGAAGCACCCCACAACACTATATCCATAATAAAGAATTATATTATCGACTGAGACACTACATATTTCGCTCTCGTCTGGCACCTTTGGCAACGTGACGTCAAGGAAACGCGGCGATAACGTTACGAGTCGCCGCGGAACCGCCGCGATACCGTAACGACACGCGACGATACGCGGCGGAATTATCGCTCGTTCGTGGAGATTATCCGACGATATAAGGGCGGACTCGTCGCGATTCTCTCGCTCGTGGAGGCAGCCCCTAAGACACACAGCACCACACAATCGACGGCAAATTTATAAGATCACGTGTTCCTATCCAATCTAAGAAACAAAACGTTTAAAGAGAATAGTTTAGTTGCAGCAACGGATATTGTGAGGAGGCACCAGCACCCTTTATGCCTTTTATGCCCTCCCCCGTCACAAACATTTAACACTGACTTCCAGACAGTAATATTGAGACTTGGACAGATAAAATCTTGTGAGTTTGAAAGTTTCCTTTATTTGCGAGGGCAAATGGACAATTGCATGAAAAGGTATAGGTGCACGAATGAGGTTCTGTTCAAAAAGTTTTCGATCTAGATTTGTCTGTAATGAAGGTGGCGGAATTTTCTTTTGAAATTTTCGTTGGAAAGTTCGCTGCACTGAGTTAATTTGATATTTAGATTGGATTTTGTAATGAAATGTACGTTTGATATTTAAATGTATGTTTGATATTTAGATTGGATTTTGTAATGTTTGTAATGTAATGTGTTATTTAGGTTTCTTAAGTAATTTATTGGAAATCTGGTAAAAAGAGTTTAAATATTTTTGCACCTTAGTAATTTAAATTTCTCGTTTTTCTTAACCAAACTGTCTTCATTACACGAAAAACACATAAGATAGCATCGCATCGCAGTCAAAACCATTACTTTTAAATCGAATAACCCCATCCTTCACATAAATTGGCCTCAAAACTACATCCTCATTCACTTCAAAGCTACGAGGAGCGCAGTGGCATGAGAAGACAGCCGTCATTCCGCTGTAATACAGATAATTGCATTTAACTACGGGACACGGGGAAGCGTGGTCTACATGCATACGTAACTCACTTTGCACTGTTTAAAAGCGCCCGTTCGTAACAGTTCTGTGGTTATTTTTTTGATGATGTTCCTTGGATTTTTATTTTATTTAGTAATGTGAATATAATTAGGATTCGCTAGAGTTTTGTGAATGTAACGTCAACATTTTTGAAATCAAAATTGGACTGTATTTTGGTCTCTATTTTCTCGATTTACTAAATACATTTTCCTCTCTTAAAATCATAACTTTAAATAAAATCAAAATCATAACTTTAATGCTATTCTGTAAGTCAACTGCAACCGTTAACTACAGCGATAGGACTCAAAATGTTTTATTTCAGTTAGGATTCAATGGGCACATACAAAACGACAAAAAATTACATGGTTCAGGTTGGTAGTTTCCATGGAAAAAACCGAGAAGAACTTTCATGGTGACAATTTTTGAATATTTGTTTTTTTTTACAATGCCATTGACAGAGTGAACCTGCTTGAAAGAGTTTGGACCGCGGTACAAAACGCCCAAGGGCTCTGAAGAGGAAATTCTTCAAAAACGACTGGATTCTATGAAAAAATATAAAACAGCAACAAGCGTATCGTTTCTGTCGTTCCAGTCTTTTATAGCGATAAAGAAGCTTTATATGTGACTGTAATAATCGTCAAAGCAATTAAAGATTTTTTTTAATATTATAAAAAACTTTTCAACCGTCAACCTCATAAACATTCCACATCTTGGAGACAGCAACAATTACGTCTCGTTCATTTGAACTGCGCCCTCCACAAAAGAAATTACTTCATTCTTTCTAAATTTCAACTCTCCAAATTGTTCAGGGGCGTCTAACGGGCGGGAGTTATTTATCTTCGCTCTCAGTATAATAGAATTTAATTAAGTTAGGTGCGACATGCGCCACGCGGCAGGAATTTTGCGAACTTGCGCCAACTCGATACACGGCAGTTTCTTGTCGTGTGTGGGAACAGCGGTTGTATTTATAAATAAATATTGTCGTATAGATATGAAATGATTCGGTTTTCAGTGGTCTTCTAGTTTTGCAAAAGAAAAAGGGAAGAAATTACTACCAGAAACACTTTCGCATTTAATTTGATTGGGAACGCCTGAGTGATTAGATTACTTTATAGTATTCCGTGTTCTGGGACACGCGGGTCACTTCTTTGTGAGAGAAAGAGATATCCACCTTGCGGGCTAAATGCAGGTTGGTGGATGTCACAAATCTTGGAACGTTTTAATTTTTAGACATGAAGACTCACGTACCCAATTGAGAGCTTTACAATTCGCGTCACAAGCGTTAATAGAGATTAAAATTCAATTTAATTGAAAGAAACTTACAATTTTATTTACAGATTTTTAAACCCACATTGGTCCCGATGCAAAACGACTCTTACGCTCAACTTTAGGTTACCTAAAAATTCCCAAATTTCGAAAAAAATAATGAATCCGATTCCAAAATTATCTGACTACAAAACTCGACTGAAAACGGATAAAAGAAATAAACAATCCAGTAGTAGCAGCCAGTTGGAGAGACAACGTAAAAAGAAGTACATATCGCAAAAACAAAGATTCTAACTGGATGGCTGTGTATTGAACATTTTTGACACAATTTACCTGTTTCTCTGCTGCCATTACAAAAGGTATGTGAGGAAAGTATTGGGAAGCCAGTGAAAATAACTGGTTTAAAATGAAGTTAATTGGTTAGAGATCTAATGAGAACATACTGTTTTACTTACAGCAGGTTTAATCTGTTTACTCAAATGTACCTGCATCACAATTTCGATTCCAAAAAGGTGACGCAAAAGTAGATAACCAGATTTTGCCATACTATGTGTCTAGCTTATTGACATCAATTAATGATTATAAAGATACTTGAAGAACGTTACATTTTATAATCGTGACTATAGATATTCACAACATTAAATACCTACAACATAGTTAACCATGTTTACCCGTAGCTTTTTCGATTAGTAAACTCGAAAATTAGCAAACAAATTATTAATCAATCGGGCGTGAAGCATTCTGATTAGTTTAATGAATGTCAACAGCCAATCGCATCACTTGACTTGCTTTCCATTTTGACCCATCAGTCGATGATATTCGTTCCAAAAACTAATTATTTTTCCCTTGACAACAGCAATCAAACAGTAACCTTATCGTAACGAAAATAAAGACCACTATAATTTGAGTGACTTACGAGTGTCATAGATCAATCAAAAACTTTTCTGTGTTTTCAAAATGGCGTGGGAAAATATCGTGAAGAAATTGACATCATCTGGAAACAAAAACTTGAAAACAATGTGACATCTTTCACGCTTCTTTATACCGCGTGTTGCATTGCAGCCTAAAGGTAAGCGTCCACAGGTCGGCATCGTACGTATCGGACGCATCGCATCAAACGGATTTCTGTATCGGCAGCGATCGGATTGCCGGACGTTCGGAAAGTGTTTGTGAGAAAGGAGGAAAGCGATGCAGAAATTGTTATTGCTTGTTTTTTAGCAGAAGAGGAATGCAAGAAAGAAAAAGAACAAATGATTCAGTAGGTAAGCGTGCGGGGCGCGTCAACTGATCGGCATTCTGTATGACGTCATCGGTACGCATCGCATGTAGTCATTGCCGATGAGCCGTCCGTACGATGCTGATCAGTGGACGCAGTTGTATGAGTTTTAATACGAGGCAAACTAAAATCCGTTACGTACGATACGTCCGATACGTGCGATGCGGACCTGTGGACGCTTACCATAAATCATCACGCAGAGAAGAAGTCTGTGTTCTAACAGTGGGAACAGTGGGCTTTACATTTTTTTTAATTGATGGAAAGTTCGCGTTTGATCACCATTTCGCCTGATAGTATGTGAAGATGTGGTCGACGGTGTAGCACGGTTGCCTAGAAGTAACCTACTCACTTTTGACTTGAAGACCCCAAGGTTATAGCAATCAGTAGAGAAAGCCACTGCTGAACTGTGCGCACAATAAAAGTATTGGAAAAATGCTTTGTACGAACAGGAGGGATGTCCACCATGTAACGATGGAGCATTGCTGTACGTCTTATAGTCCATAGATGGAAAGGATCGGGTGGAATCAAGTTTAAGTTTATACAAAATTTAACCTATAAAAAAACTTTTTCTAAAAAAAATGTGACCGCCTTCAAAAACAACCACAAAAAAGGGTGAAATAACCTACAAAACTTTTCTTTCGGAAGTCGGTGACTTTTTTATTAATTTCATTGTCTCTTTTGCCACCGACTTCCGAAAGAAAAGTTTTGTAGGTTATTTCACCCTTTTTTGTGGTTGTTTTTGAAGGCGGTCACATTTTTTTTAGAAAAAGTTTTTATTTTACTCTTTTTAGTTTAAATATTCAACCAAAATTCAACATCGTTAACACCTCTTTCATTCATTCCCTATCTCAAAAACTACTGAACCGATTTTGATGAAATTTGCAGTATTCCCTAAGTTGAACGATACCTAGTACAACAAAAAAAGAATTACTTAAATCGGACTTGTAGTTCCGGAAATATGCGAACACAAACATAATTTTCTTACTTGAGGAGTTGTACCTTCCATCATCAGCTCAGCTACATGAGATGATGATTTCCATACGCAAGTACTTGAATTACTTCATAAGCTTTGCGAAAAACTATGTGTCAGCCAATAAAATTTGAGGGTTGCCCTCGATTTCTCCAAGATCCAATCATCAGGTCCTGAAATGGTGACAATGGGACCACACGGGAAGCAGCAGCTTTCGAATAAAAAAAGAATCATGAAAATCGGTTCACCCAGTCGCAAGTTATGAGGTAACAAACATAAAAAAAAAAAAAAAAAAATACAGTCGAATTGATAACCTCCTCCTTTTTTTGAAGTCGGTTAAAAAACCGACAGGCTGGCAACTCGAGTACTGTATATCGTGATATTAAAAATGACTTTTTTTTCATCTTCCGCCCCAAAGGAGACTAAATAATAAGTTAACATTATTACTGCACAATAGAATTTATAGTCCATATTAGTACACTAATTATTGTATCCATTTATTTGGCTCAGTTTACACCTTTGGGAGTCCGAATTTGGAATTATATCCGCTACTACGAGTATAATAATTATAATACAGTGCTACAGTCAACTGTTTAGTAAATAACAATAGTCTCACATCATCGAATGTTCAAAAGAGTTCAATGAACTACGGTTCTAGATATAAAAAGAGTAACAAATATCCATCCATCCAAGCAAACTTTCACGTTTATATTAATTACTAGCTTCTGCCCGCGGTTTCACCCGCGTCATGTTAGGCGTTGGCCCTATGGTCCCGTCCCCATGAGTTCCCATTACATTACAACGCCTTGTCGACCCGGGCATGGTCCATGGTCGGACAGCGAGACTCCCATTACTCGCTCTGCCCGCATGCCCAAGAATAGGAAACATAAGCCGACTTATTATTTGAATGGGAAATCGTGGGGAACGGATAAGGGACACGCAGAATCGAGAAGTATGGCAGAAAAAAAAGAGGCAAATACTTAGGGCTGTCCCAGGCTAAAATTATAATGATGATAACAAAACCGTAAATTAAATCTCTCTGCCTACCATAATCCATATTGGAGTTAAAAGTCAACCATTAATCTTAAAACACTACATTAAAAACTCTTTACTTTCCCAGCAAAAAAAAAAGAGTATTCTAACAAAATCTCTCGCACTTTAATCACAGCCTGATCGAATTTCCTCCCCGCAAAGTTTCAACAGGAAAGCGGAAACTATTACGCTTTACATGTCTGTTTACATAGGGTACTTTACACTTAGAGGACAGTGTTTGCTATGTGCAGCGAGCAATGTATAAAGTTCCTGTCTTTTGATAGACTGCTTTTAATTAGAACATGAGGATTTTCTTACATGTTGCGGAAAGTGTAACAATGGTTCCTGTTACTTATTATCAAGAAAAGTTAGCGGTGTTGTTGAGTGAGTAGATTATGTTTCGAAAACTGTTACAATGTTGCTAATAGGTAAGTACGAGTAAAAACATATTATTTTGGTGCGAGGTTGGTATCGGAACAAAAGCAGCCATCTTGTTTTTCCAATGGGCAAAAAAAAAAACATGAAATACTCACTGTGACGGCCTATTTCGCAATGTTATTCGAGTGCTAAACGATTGTGACAGAACTGTTAAAGGAATCGTTTTCTAATTTAATTTATAATAATAGATTTAATTTTCTTACAAGAAACTATTAGCACATAGTTTCTAGTTACAAAATTAATTCTATGTTACAGGGGAAACAGGACTTTAACGAACAGGTATTTGACCGTGCTTCGTACTTAAAATATGTATGACATAAATTGTAAGTATAGAAAAAAGTTCTCAAAGTTCGCGTTTATCTAAGACTGAATTAAACTTTCGAGAAAAGCAAGTTTCGATTGAATTCACAGACTGAATTTTTGTCCAATACTAATTTGTCACTATCTGACGTGAAAAGGTCCAAAACTTCATCATTTTCTATTTTCAAATCAATCCGTAAATCGAAAACTCGTATCCAATATACGCTCTTCCAGTTCGCCAAATCCGACCTAATGAACTAATCGCAGCCTAATTTACAAAGCAAGATTACAAGAGCATTCGTACAATCAAACGAATGAGTGAGTGAATAATTATCTTCAACACCTTCACATCTGAACTGAAATGCAAGTCAAGCGTTGTATGTGCGACGGCGTAAACACGCGTACGTACTAACCCGATTAGACCCCCTTAACACCCCTTTACACCCCACACCCCCAACACACCCCGGACATGAAACCGCGCTAATAAGGAACACTTCACTTGTAATTTCCCATTTGTTTCTATTTACAACTTGTGAAGTGTTGTGTTCTGGATTATATTTTTTATGGATTATTTGCGGCGAGAAAGGGTTGAGATTTTCGAGTTTGTTTACGAATTTATTGGGGTTAATTTTAAGGTTATGTGTGTAAAGGGGTGCAAGTTTTAGTGTTTGTTAATTGAGTGTGTTTTATTTGGGTCACGGGAGATTGACTACTTATGTGTGTTTATGTTACTTCAGTACTTGAATATGACATGAAGCCTTGAGTTCAAATCCCGGGTCGGGTAAATTGGCACTGAACTTTTCCATTAGTATTTTCTCAGTAGCAAACTGTTGGCTTGTCTTGTAGACTACTACTCAGTTGATGGAAATAGATCCCCTAAAATTGGATTTAACCATAACTGGTACTTATATCGAACTTTTGGAAAAAAAATACTGTCAATTTCCGAAATATTATTTTTAGGGCAATTTTATTTAGCATTTAATAACTACCCATAGCTCACAAGGCCCAGAAAAAAATTAATATGACCAAATAACATTCCACACCTCACTAAAATTAAATCCATTCAAACTACACACGATCAAAGATCATAAAAAAACCCATACATTTACCAAAACGGATCAAAACGCTCCCAAAACGGACCCAAACGTCATAAACAAAGACAGCGATTGAAATAGTAAACCGTTTTGGCAGTAAACGGCAAACTTCGAAAGGAACTTGACAAAAGTCGGTACACTCAAAATCCCCATACGGAACCACGTCACGTATGTCGGTAACGTGGTGCCGATAAATGATTATTGCTATGGTGAACGGTCCGGTTCCTGGACCACTGAAACCTTACGGACCTATTCTAAGGACGCGAGTTGGGTACTATTTGAACGGACCACGGATTCTGGATGCGGTTTGGACGTAGTCCTTTATTTTATTTGCAGATGCCTACATATTTATTGCTTTAATACGAAAAATTAAATTATTATTAACGGTTTGAGTGTAGGTTCTTCATTGTTTAAAAAAATGAAATATTAGCATAATACTATAATGGGCTTATAGTAATAATCAGCCTTGTTCCCATTAATAAGACAAAGGATAAGGACAAAAATTGGAGTGATTAATATTAATTTATGTTTTTTTTTTGCCAAATAGCAGCGAATTTTTATGCAGAGATTGTTATTGTTATTGCTTTGAAATTAAATACTTATAGTTGTTTCTCGGCATGAGGAGTCTAGTAATTTTTGTAATTATGTTTATATTTTTTAATTCTTTCTTTAATAAAACGAAAAAACACGAATTAATTACTTAAAGTAATTCCTTTAGAGTTATAGTTTATTTGTGTAAAGATATAACATTAATCAATCAACAGATCAAATAATTTATTTCAATTGATGTCTACAGTAATGATCGAATGTACTTTAATAAACTAGATAGATAAACACGATGAGTAATATTATGTTTCATTAACGTAATAATAAATAAACTTAGCCATACCTACTAATTTGTTTTTAGTTTGAGAAATGAATTTACTGGAAATCCACACAATTAGAAATTATATAGAACTCTTTAAAAATCTACACTGGCTATAAAAAAAAAAAACTTATAAATATAATTAAATCGTTAGACATCGCACTTACCTATAAAAAATGTTACAATGAATGAATAAATAAATAAAAATGTTTCAAAGGTATAAGATAACCCCATAATATAGATACAAGTATAAAAATTATAACATTGTCCACCCAGTTATCTAAAAAGCTCTTGAAACAAAGTCTCTTCCAGTAACAGTTCTTAATGATGGCGCGCACACATAGTCCAAAACAATCGTCACGTTCCACACACCTACCGTTATGTAAATATGGCTCATTTTGCAAACTGCCAGATATCGCTACGAGCCTACTTGCAACATTTATTACTTTCTAACTTCCCTTTTACAAAATTAATGCAAAAAGTAATTGGAAAAATGTGAATAAAGAGGCTATGACACTGTTTTTGCTTGGAGATTACAAAAGAGAGGTGTTATTCAAAAAAACACTAATCACTCATAAGCACAGACGAAAAGGGCAGGACAAGTAAATAATAAGTTGTATTGCAAACGTATCCAGTGGTCGCCCAACATCTACGAATGTGGGTAGTTTTAAAGTGTGTGTCTAAAGTCTGAGAGTGAATGCAAATTTAATTAAGTCATATGAAATGGAAGCTAATGAATATTGTGCACATGTTTGTGTTGTAACCGAAGTTATGGTTACATTAACTGCGCAGGCAGAAGAAGTATTATTTAGATAATAATAAAAGAAATTATACGAAGCCAAACAATAATTATTGCTTTATTGTAACTAATGTGTACAGACGCCAGTGTATATACCTACCTACCCCAATCTGTTAAACTTTTATGAATTTTCAACTTTATTACAAAAGAAGAAGGCTTATGTTTGATTGAGAAAATGTAAATATTGGGGTACGTTGGTGTGCTGATGTCTGATTCAAAGTTGATTAAAAAGAGCTGGTAACTGATAGAGAAATATTGGAAAAGATTTATCAGTCTGCCGACCACAAATCAATGAGAATGATGATGATGTACATAAAACTTAAAAAGCTTTACTTGATGTAATTCTAAAACCCCACAATGTAACAAAAACTGCAACAACGTTAAAAATATTTCAAAAACTGATGACACAAAATTACAGTGAACCTAAAAAATAAATAGAAGCGCGCCACAAATAAAACATCCGCTTATTACAGTGGCAAAGCGCGGCCGTACTCAAGTTTTATCAGCTGTGAATTTCTCTCATAAATATTCGATTGGGCGCCATGCCCCGGGCTTGGGACGACCCCCTTTGTAATATTGAGATTCATAATTTGACCCGCAACTAACTTAGCGATCCAGTGGATTCCTGAAACACTAATAAGGCAATATAAATAGAGTCTAGACTTTGAGTTTTCGAGGACTTTGTTGTTTAATAAGTTTTGAGGTGAGTCGACGGTTTTTCGAATACTGCGGAATCAGTAATTGTTCAGTAATTCAATTGATAAGACCGCAGGCGTAGGCGAAGCTTTTTTTTAATTTTGGGTAGACCTTTACAATTTTTTAGATTTGCTTTCGTCATTGTTCAGAAGCAAAAAATATCGTTAACAAGCTAACATGTCCTAAAACTAAAAATTCACGCTGAACCAATTTTTTCAGAAAAATTAGGTTCATCGTGATTTTTTTATCTAATAAATAAATGTCCTATAAGTGCTCACTCCGTGAATCAAAATACAATTTGGTACAATTACTCGTTTAAATCGTGATATACTGTAAGATGAAAATGATGTGAACGACAAAGAACAACTGAACGTAATTTTAAATTCAACTGAAATGCAAAACTAGGACATAGTGCACAGTAGCAGACAAAAAAACTGCCTTGTCCTGTAGTTTGATTTTGGTTTCCGACGCAGTGACCGGCACATATTTTCATACAGTACCCTCGTTATTTACAAACTAGGTTCCGGAAACTCCTTTAATTTTGATTTCTTTTGCTCTTACACCACCTAGTATTTTATTCCAGCCTCTGATTTCAACGTTATTTCATTCAGTGCCTATACTGCCTATATTATCTAGGTTGCTACAGTTGATTTATTTTCGTCTCTCGCAGCCGAGAATTAGGCCATTTTTTCTCGTTTGATTGAAAACGTCAAAGGAATCAATCTGTTTTGTGAATTCATAAAATAAGAATGGATTCAAGATTTCTTTTGTTAATCGTGGAATAAAGGAATATTAACAATTAACTTTTATCCTTTTGTGATTCTACAGTTTTAGCTTTAGAAATAAGTCTATTGGTTTCGCTTTAAAAGCGAACTTGGAATAAGTTTTTTTGGTGTTTCGTTTTTTAACTTTATTATAAAAATATTTACAAAGCGAAAAAAAAACGCTCTATTAGTTACGACCACTGCCAATACTAGTGGTGTGTGGTCTCACAATTTCCACGAGGTCGCAGTCGCAATTTAGTCAACTTTAGAAGTTTTTCTTACAGATTCATAAAAACAGTGTCGCTGCGGTCTGACAAATTGTCGATCGGCAATGCCGTCTCGTCTCCCGGGCTTGTGATCTACTATCACCTTTACAATAATTTTACCTGAATTCAACGATTTTTTGCTTAAAACAGTTTATATTATTTTATAAACAAATCTGTTTCCTTCCCACATACCTACACCACAGAAATCCATAGATACATCAATAATGAGATGCCATAACTCACCTGTCGTTCCTCCTGAACTCAATAAAAGTCGTGTCGTAAAATTGTACTGAGGAATGACGTATTCGTAATGCATGAGCTCCCGTCGCCTCGAGTTCAGTCGTTCAGCCAGAAAGCGTTTGTACAGCGCTGTCAGTCTAATACTTGAAGGCTTTTGTAATTAAATGTTGAGGGATGACTGAGCATAAAGCATTAAATTGGTTCAAGTCTAATGAGCAGATTAAAATGAACAAACAATGTAATTTTTATGAACAAGATTTTTGCTTTGATTTTGTAATGAAAGATAATAGCACAAAATACAAGCTGCATTTTACAAAGCTTCGTAATTAAATTGAGCTTCTAATGAAAGGAGGTATTTGTTTATTAAATTAGAGTTTAAACTCTATGAATAAGTTATTTTTTGCCCTCGAGGGTACGGGCCAGGCATTCTTCCGTTGAGCGTTTTAATAAATTTTGATTTTGTATTATACACATTTTCGAGGAACATTACAGCTGAGAAAAAATTTAAAGGTGAAGAAATAAATCCTTTAGCTTGTTCCCTTAGCATTCCAGAAATGGTTAAAAAATATACCTAGCCTCAATTATTTTAATACATTTCTTTCAAATATCAAAAATATTATAGCCGCCACATTCCTATTAAAACTTTATTTGGCATAACTTCAATGTTTTACGAAATTGCCCTTCAAAAACTGCCTCTCAGACGAACGTAATATGGCGACATTCTGGGAACTGACAATCGGCAGAAGTACTTAACAAATAGTTTTGCGAGTCAAAAGCTTGTTGGGTGATGAACTCATACCTGCTCGGAACTGGCTTAGCTTAAGCGATGAGAGCTGAGCGAGCGAAGTTGAACTTGTTAGTTGAGATTTAAACGAATTTACACTGATGGTGGAATGTTTTAGCTCTTTATGTGGAGTGTTTGGGAGGACTGAAACGTTTTCGACTGTTAATGAAAGTTGGAACTTTCATATTGTTCGTTATCAAACGGCAGTGTTTAGTTTTGATTTTGGAAGGTATTAATTAGATGGTTGATATAGAGAAAATCACTTTTTCTAATTGTTTTTTTTTTTTTTAAATTCAAATTGATGTAATTGTACCCTATGGGCCTCGATGTCTGACAATAAAGATATTTTATTTTATTTATTATTTTCCGTTCTTTGCTAAATTTTAAGTTTTATTGCATTATGTTGGTTTGGAAATACTGGTAAATATCCTACGTGATACAAAGAAAAAAGGCTTAAAGACTCTGACATAAAATATAAAAAAAGATACAATGCTCCATCAAAACGACATTCATCAACAAAACATTCAGCTAAAAGTCTCCAAAATCGCATAATCATTACTCAAAACTCACACAATAAACCATAACCACAACAGGCATTTGTCAAGCGATAAAAACAAAAAGTAAGCCATCGAGAGTGGCTCGGAAGCACCACCTCGGAGGCGTGACCGGCCAATTTGGTGGAGAAGTCTCGAGGGTCCAAGAGTAATGCCTCTGACGTCCACATAAGCACCATGAAATTTATCGACCTTACGTGCCGGACGACCAAAATAAAAACAAACTCGGCAAGTGTCAAAGTTCGTTTTGGAGCTTCCAGCGGTTTTTATATTCAATTACTGCGGGTGCCGGGGAAATTTTTGGGAAGTGTACCGAATTCTGCATTTCGGTAAGCACGCGTATTTACATATGGGATTTATAGTTGTTTATGTTGGGCTGCATAAATTGTAAAGCTTTTCGGGTGTGTTAAATGAACTCGACGATGTAACACTAAATGTAGACGGTATTAATGTAGCAGTAGAATGTTTTACGAATGGACAAAAAAGTGTTAATTCAAATGTAGTAACATTAACAGGGATTCATTATTGACATGACAAAGACATTATACGTCATGTCATGACAGATAGACGTTCACATTATGGTGTATTATCACGAACGAACCGAGAAGTATAGCAGAAAAGGGAAGACTTATACTCAGCAATGAATGAAGTTTTAAAAGACGATACGTGGTTTATCGTGAGTAAGTATGCGTATCCGTGCGGCTGCCATATTTTTTTTTAAATTCCCGTGTAGTTATCATGATTAGTAGCAAGTTAAAGCGACTTTAAGTGTCTAATATGGAACACATAAAATGCATTCAGTCATCCGAATAAAATGAACACAATCATTATCACAATTAGTTAGGACCAACAGAAAGTGGCTTACATCCAGCACGATCCTTGGGTCTTCAATAGATCGTCCAACGACGATATAATACTAGACTACGCATTGCACGATTTATCGAACAAAACTATTCTGCCAACTCGCTGAGGTACTACGTAAGCGAGGGAGGCGGGGTACTGCGTTGTGATTGGCTAACTCAAGGTCGGTTCTGTCTCAACGTATGTTTACGGCTCACAGGATTGGTCGAAATGAGACGGATATAAGACTTTTTTGCCTAATGTGTTGGCAGACATCGGTCGCCTGTTATTACCAGTCTAGTATTATATCGTCGTTGAGATCGTCTGACGTCCTACGCTGCACTAAATATGATACATAAAAGGCCATAATATGAGTCAAGTAAGTTGTACCAATCACGAAAGGAGAAGAAGAACCACGGTAACGTAACCTGAAATTATGATAGAGGTGTTATCCGTTTTGTGAAAGATGACCACATACTCAAGGAAGGAAACCATCAAAACAGATCATCCATTTCCTATCGATGACTTTTATGAGGACGGCATCTGATAGATTCGTGTTTTTATGTCGTCTTCAGATCAACAGACGAATAACTTTGCTATCGGTTCATAAATTCATTGATGGGTGCTTTCCTTTCAACAGACTCTGCAGTTTTGGTAAAACTGTCTTCTTAGGTTATGAATTCTTCGGCCACATATTTCTGTATATCTTTCTCATATTCATGGGAACTCTAATAACTGTAACAATCGAAGTGTGAGTGAGATGCATTGATATACTCGTTGTTTCGAACAATCTATTGTAGCTGTTGATATCGGCTTGTTTGATAAAGCCAACAATTCGATACGTACCAACAGACTTGCTAACTTGGAGTTTAATCCAGTAACCTCTATTTCTGACTGTTTTTACAGTTTGAATTATTAACAAAGACCAAATTTCTTTTCAAGACATTTAAGCAGTGCTGATGGAATGAAAATGACACAGATCTTAAGATATAACTATTTATAATTTTATATAAGCGCAGAAAATTACAGTTGAAAAAAATCCAAATGAAATTCTGTTACCGAATAAGAAAGTATGAATACGAGTATTATAAAACAAAGGCATTTGAAATATACATTCATACATGCAAACTCATAAGCTTAATGACTCCTAATTTCCATGTAGACCGTATGAGGAGTAATCCGGAATAATTCGAGCAATAAAAGTTCCATTATCACTTCGCTATCGAACCCTAAAAATTGTATATGCACGTCTTCCATCGCCTTATTATTTACTACTGTGCACGAAACGCCACTTTTTATACCAGCGATGTACAGTAAACGGGGTATTGCTACGGCTTATGAAAGTTTTCATATCGACTTTTATCGTGACATACCATTTTATATTGCAGACGTATTACATACCTCCTAATATGGTGGAGGCTGTCATATTTTGATGCTTTATTTATTGGTTTTTGAGGAATGATTTTTTGCGCTAAACATTTTTAGGACTATGTATCTACGATGCTATTGGGATATTAGATTTTGGGGATTCTAAGCTGGAATGGCTCTCTTATTGATCTTATATTGAGGGAAGGTCTACTGTGTAGGACATCTTATCTTAAAATAGCTTTATGACGATTCAGACGACCGCTGGGTGGTGTAGCAGATCAATCTGTTGATGCCGATGCCTAATACATGTATTCCGAGTGCGAGCGCTACCCAGTGAGGAACACCTTAAAATTACAATTCAACTAACAGAATAGTAAAAATCTTGTAACCCAGTAAACAAAAAGTAACACAATATTTAATACAAAAGCTCCACTAACTTACAAACTAATCATAAACAAAGCTTAAAGAACAGAATTTCCCCAAGAAAGTTGAAATAATAACTATGATGAGAGTAAAATCGCGAGAATTCAAGTTGATGCGGCACGTCTGTAGCGCGGACAGCCCGCCACTTGCCCCTCGGCCACCCTGCTAGTGTTGCCAACATATGTTGCGGGATTTACATGTTTTACGGGACCGAATCGAACATCTTGAAGATGTTGGTAGCAGCTTGTGCTGCGGTTTACCAATGAGCTTCAAATAATGTTAAATGTGTAGATATTTTCGAATGTAAGGGATAATTTGATTGCAATATTTCTAGTTTATTTTATTTGTTCGATAAACCCAATTGATGAATTTTGGAACAGAGACTTATATTATCATGTTGAAGTACGGAGTGAGTGAAGGAGCGAGCTACAAGACGAACAAAAACGAGTAAAATTTGAAAAACAATTGTCATTATAACATCCTCTGCAAACACAATAATGAAAACGACAACGAAATCATAAACTTATTATAAAAATCATCCAAAAAAATCACTAAGGAAAAAATAACATATAATAATATCGTATTAATATCTGTATCTAAAACCCGGCACGGCCCGGGGCATTCCGGGAACTTGGCATCACTACCGTCCGCCCCGCACTTTTATCGTCGGATAATTGAATTTCCGCACTTCGCTACAAACAGGAAGTTCCGCTGGTTTACGCTCAGCGCTGAATATTGCATCCAACGCTGATGGAGTTATTATTTTCAATATGACGATTAACCCTCTTTGGTTGGTAGTTGAGATAATTGAACTGTGAACTTTAGTTGATAGGATTTTTTAGAGTATTTGTGTAGTAACGAAATAACGGAATATATCATTATATCGTCAATATAGACAGGTTTTAAGAATTGATGGTACCTTAGTGCGTATATTTATCAATTCATTCATGTTAGAAATAATAATAATAATAATAATATAATAGGCCAGAACACTCATCGGCAAACTCATCTGTTTCAGGGAGGGCAACACTCGCCCTAGAGTGATGCGCTTTGTGAGACGGGCGTTCTCGGGGACTGATATAAATCCTCGGGATTACCTCTCCCGTGTCACAGAGCGCATCGACTTCTTGAAACAGAAAGTGTATGCATGGGCGAACCGTATCCGTAGGTATAGGCGGCGTATGGAGCGATATAATCAGAATCGCGCGTTCCAAAGAGATGAAAGGTGGGTTTACAGGTCTTGGGAGCGACCAGACCAAGGTGTGGCTGACGGGGATCTGCCAGATGATGACGCAATGTGTTCATTTTGGAGTAGTATCTGGTCGGTACCTGTCAGCCATACTGAAGGTGAATGGACTGGAGACGTCGAGCGAGCGTGCGATCCTATAATAGAAATGGGGGCAATTTCGATAAGCCCCCAAGACGTAGCACGTGCAGTCCGTCCGTTACCTAACTGGAAATCTCCGGGACCGGACGGACTGCACAACTTTTGGATCAAGTGGTTCAAAAGGTCGCACGTTCGCCTGGCGGCTTTGTTCCAGTCAGCCTTAGAGTCTGGATCGCTACCCGAATTCCTGACGACAGGAATAACCCACCTGCTCCACAAATCAGGTAGTACTGCGGAACCCAAAAATTATAGACCGATAACGTGTCTACCAACTTTATATAAAGTTCTTACATCCATTTTGAGAGCTAAAATTAGTAAACACATTGATGAAAATTCTATCATGTCTGTTTCTCAAAATGGATGTAGGAACGGGTCCCGCGGTACTAAGGAGCTGCTCCTCATTGATATTGCCATTAGCCAACAGGTTCGCCGTTCTCGAAAGGATCTGTCGACATGTTGGATAGACTATAAGAAGGCCTATGACTCGGTGCCACATACATGGCTCATGAGAGTGCTGGAGTTGTATAAAGTTGATACAACTCTATGCACTTTCCTGATGTCGTGTATGAGGCAATGGAGGACAGTCCTTCGCTATCCAGGATGTCGGCATATCCAGAGAACTAGCGAACCGATAAGGATAGAGCGAGGTATTTTCCAGGGTGATAGTTTGAGTCCACTTTGGTTCTGCTTGGCCCTGAATCCTCTTAGCACACTGTTGGAGGATTCAGGTCTAGGCTTTCGGTTGAGGAGAGGCGGTCAGGCTATATCTCATCTCCTTTACATGGATGACCTTAAACTCTTTGCCCCCAACAATTTGCAACTGATGAAGCTACTGAAGGTAACTGAAACCTTCAGTAGCGCCATCAGGATGGAATTTGGTGTGGACAAATGTGCGGTGATGCATGTAAAGCGAGGGGAGATTGTGGAATCCGTGAGCACCCAACTCTCGGACTCCATAAGCCTTAGATCCCTCTCAGCAACCGAAACCTATAAGTATTTGGGTATGTCAGAAGCGTTGGGTATCAATGTTACTGGCGTGAAACAATCGTTGAGGGAGCGCTTCTTTGGCCGCCTGAAAAAAGTATTTAATAGCCTTCTATCAGGTGGTAATAAGGTGCGCGCCTTCAACGGTTGGGTCATGCCGGTCTTGATGTACTCTTTTGGCATACTCAAATGGACTCAAACAGAACTTGATGCCCTGGATAGGAGGGTCCGTACATTGCTGACTGCATATCGAATGCATCACCCACGGTCTTCGGTTATGAGATTGTATATCCCGCGAAAATGTGGAGGACGAGGTTTTCTAAACGCTAAGACTCTCCACAATCGCGAGGTATGCAATCTCAGGGAATATTTCCTGAAAGCCGACGTGGGGATGCATCGAGATGTAGTGGCGGTGGACAAGGGCCTCACCCCGCTCTCCTTGGCTAAAGAGAACTGGCGCAAACCTGTGGTCCTTGACACTAATGATCGCATGGAGGTATGGCAGAGCAAGGAGCTTCACGGACGCTTTTTCCGGACTCTACATGGGCCTGATGTAGATTTGTCAGCGTCCGTGGCCTGGCTACGATCCGGTGACCTCTTTGGTGAAACCGAGGGTTTCGTCTGTGCAATTATGGATGAAGTTATGATGACGAATAACTACCGGAGATTTATTGTGAAGGATGGCACGGTTGACATATGTCGGGCATGTCACCGTCCTGGCGAATCAATCCGTCACATTATTTCCGGGTGTTCTCGTCTGGCTAACGGAGAATACTTGCATAGACATAACCTTGTAGCCAGGATAATCCATCAGCAACTTGCTCTGAAATACAACCTTGTCGAATCGGAAGTGCCGTACTACAGGTATGTGCCCGACCCAGTTCTTGAAAGTGGCAATATTACACTGTACTGGGATCAATCCATCATCACTGACAGGACTATTGTAGCTAATAGACCTGATATAGTGGTGGTGGATCGATCAGAGCGGCGCACAATGATTGTTGACATAACCGTCCCGCATGACGAGAACCTCGTGAAAGCTGAGAAAGATAAGCAAATCAAGTATCTTGATTTGGCTCGCGAGGTTGTCGACATGTGGGGCGTGGATTCAGCTGTCATTGTGCCGATAGTCGTGTCGGCCCATGGCTTAATTGCCAAGAGCCTCGACCAACACCTAAGGAGGCTCTCGTTGGGCAGCTGGATCAAGGGCTTGATTCAGAGAGCAGTTCTTCTGGACACGGCGCGCATTGTTAGGAGGTTCCTTTCTTTGGAGCCCTGACTGCCGGTAGCTTGGACCCTGTTCCCGATACCGGTGGGCCACTATTATTTATATTTTTAAATGTTTTTTTCTTTGTAGTTTTATAGAAATATTTAAAAATGTAAATTATATGGAAACAAAGATGAATAAAGGAATAATAATATTCCACAACTATCACACAACGCCATCTAGTCCCAAGCTAAGCAGAGCTTGTGTTATGGGTACCAGACAACTGATAAACATACTTATATATTTCTAAATACATACATATTATAGATAAATTACACCCAGACACAGAACAAATAATCGTGCTCATCACACAAACATTTGTTCTGGGTGGGAATCGAACCCACGACCCCCGGCATAGCAGTCAGGGTCACTAACCACTACACCAACAGGTCAGTCAAAAATAAAAATCATTTATTTATTCATAAATAAAATTTATTAAGTTCACAAAATACAAAATAACTAAGTGATTTGTACGAGTATATTCTCTACACGCTTTCACCGCAATAGCTTCACAAGTAAATTACCGAATACACCCGTTCCCAGGCTATTCAAAATGGTCCACTCTCCCTTATTGCACTTCCTGTGTACATCCTCAACAGATGCATCCACTTAAAATATTGGTTTCTTGTTTACTTTCCTAGAAATTTCTGGAAACATTTTTGTATTTGATTTTCTAAGTATTCTGTGCCTTCATTGGAGTCCCGTGGCAATTGCCTCCGAAGCCTCTTTAAATAGTTTTTGAAGGCTTTATTCGCCGGGCTTTCTGCTCGCGACTGTTTCCCCCTTCTCTTGCAGCCTCCTCGAGCCTCCTAAGGCTTCCGCTCTTATTTACACAAGGCGAACCTTCAAAGTCCCAAGTTGTTCGGTACTTTCTGTGAAGCTCGTCTTTTCAATTTCAGAAGCGAGTAACGGTAAAATTTGAGTTTTTTTCTATAAAGTGGAGGCAGTTTATAACCTTCTCATTTCTGTGCAGCTTTTGTAACACCGTTTTATGTAAATTAATTAAGTGTTATAGGTTTAGGTAGGTTTGCTGTTGCATGAAAAACTCGAAACACGTTAACACGAATTTCGATAATACTCTTTGCAGCAATAAATACCGACTAACACATACTTTATGACAGGTATTCTCTATCAACAGTATAAATCCAAAAAGTAAACTTACAATAAATTATGCAAATGTAACTTTACTGTCTGACACTCAGAACTTATTCCCCTTAGTTCAAATAAAAGATAGATATAACGATGTACGAGTGCTGTAATTCTTTCCCTTCAGATTCATTCATTCACATTAGCTGCCGAACTTTCACATAACCCCAAAACTTCGTTTACCTTGTTCTTTACTATATTTACCCCTGTTCGAGGAGAAAGAGTCTTCCGCTCCTCGAGGGAGGCTCTTCCGACTATTTGTGAAAAACAGCAAACAAAGCTTTGTCAGCGATAGGCGAAGTCGAGTGTTCGTGCTTGACAATACGCTCCTATTCATTTCCGCTAAAACCCACTTTGAGGGTAGTTCAGGTTTGTTAGAACAAACCGACTTTTAAAACGGTGTTCGGCTTTGTTTAAATCTTACACGTTTCTTGGTTCCTATCTTCACTTTAGGGACGCTCTTTTATTTCGTAGTGTCAAAGTTCGGTGTACTTTTAATCCGGAGTAAAGTTTAGCTTCTGTTTTACAACCCTGCTTTTGTTAGTAGCTACGTAAACAAAGTAAACTTTTATGTTAACAAAAATACCCAACTTTACGATTTATTCGATCATTCATGAGACGATAATCCTATTATGTTTCACCAAAAATGTATCCACATGATTGAAACGCGACCCGCTTCCCACATTAATATAATTACGTCGTATATGTAATTAGATTTATATATTTAGAGGACAAAGCTGAGCTGTATCAAAGGGGCTCTTTGACTATTCAGTTGTGCCCACCCGAATGAGAGGTACAATAATCTGGCCGATGTCTGACTGCATTTACCGGTAGACCTATCAAAAAGTTCCAGTCGTGGCATTATTCGACTTTGACCAATGTCGCGTGCGAGGTCGGGTGCCCACCCGTCAGCCCCCTGACTCCCTCGACGATACGTACAGATGGACAGTAAGTGAACTGAAAATTGTAGCAATACTTCGTTTATCTGGACGACTTGCTGTCCAAGGCGTGATGTACGGAAGAATGTTTTATTTTGTTCTTGTGTAAACTGAATAAATTGAATATTTATAATACTTCTTGGAATGTTTTTAATTAAATTAAATCCACTGTCTTTCATTTAAGGGATGCGATAAGCAACATTCTTAATAATAATGATGCTTATTCTGATCTAGTTTCAAACTGTGTTTGTGTTTGGCTACTTATTGTGTAATAAATGTTTATTAAATTTACGTTATGTAATAATATGATGATTACTTCTGATGTAACATAATACATAATTATAAATGCCTCAACTATTTACTGTTTTACAAATACTACAACGCAGATTCGCTTTCCTAAAGTGAAATCAAGTGGGTATACCGTCCATTTTCCTGTGTTGTCCAGTCAATGCGACTCCCTGGCGGGATTAATCAATTTCACTCATAACTAACGATGGCACATATATTAAGTTGTCTGTATCGAAGGAGGAATTAATGTAACAGCTTTATATTGCTTTGTACTGAAGTGTCTGTAAGTTGATCCTTATTGTACGCTCATGTATGGTACTTGTATAAATATTGAAGTAAATTAACTATTTATTAAGTCCTAAATCTATTTGTGCATGCTTACGTAAAATAAATTCATGGTTATTACAACTAAATTTGTAGGCACAGGTGTACTGCAGCATCGACTAAATTGTGCTCTCTTGCCCAGTTGGGGCACAAATACAAAATCTCGCTGAACTCCTATAACACTGCCCAACCTATGACTTGATTTGAAAACTTAGTATTCTGGAGCCAGTTAGTTATCTGGAAATAATTTAAGTGCTTCTACAGTAGTGTATACCGAAAGTCAACGATTCTAACCACTTACACCAAAATGAAATGAAATCAAGTCTTAATTTCACCAGGCATAAAATTAAACCCCCTAAAATTTTCCTCACATTCAGCGCTCGGCCAGACGCATCACCAGAATTCCAAAGGCGATGTTCAAAACTCATCCGTTCAAAACGTTTCAATACTAACACGGTAAGCTCACCAAAGTTTCCTGTTTACCAATTAAAATTTCGACTTTCAACCTCCCCACACACCTGAAGGGTTAAAGCCGGGCTGTTTTCCAACTGGTAGACACGCCACTTAATAATTCCCTTTATAGTGAAGTAAGTTGCTTACAAGCTCTGCGGTGTCTAAGTTACTTCGGCACGGCACACATTACTTGGTCTCTTTAAATATTTGCTTGGTGGATTGAAATTATTTTAGCATAAGACTTGTAACGGAATTTGTATCTATCATTAGTTCGAACTTTGATGATGTTTAATGGAGGAATTTGGAATCATGTTCGTCAGTTCTGTATTTGTGTTTATTGTCAGTATTCGATATTATGTGGTCTATTTGAAATTGGAATTCGATCTGCCGAAATATGTTGCGTGCGGTGGAAATGTTGCATATTTAAAAATGGCTGCCCATGTCGGTATGTTTAAAATGCCACGTCAAAGAGTTGTCCCACCATCGTCGATAATAAACTTGATGATGATTTTTTAAATAAATTGTAAAACATTAAGTGTCTGATACTTTTCCAATAATTGAAATTATGGTTACAGTGTTGTGTACTGGCTTTTCAGTCATAGAATTTTAAACTTTGTTTTTCAGGCTGCTGCACGTAAAGCCAAAGAAGCATTTAAAACAAACATTTTCTTTGTCTTTACCTGATTGATCATGATCATTAACAATGTAGATTCAGCAAAAACTTTCACCAAAACACGAACATAACAAAATCAGAAGAAACTGTAATAAAAACTTCTTCTAGAATTCAGGACAAATGGAAACATGAGCGGGAGTAATCCACAATTACATAGCTACATCGGTAAGAGATTCAGGATAAAATACATAATCCCCCGCGCGGGAGGGTAAAGCCGACCGATCACTGCAACCGCTATAAATACAAATAAATAAAATGTGTTTTTGAAAATTATGTTCTATTGTGTTGGTGACTGAGTCTGCTTAGGTATGGGAGGGAATAAAAAACTGGCGTTGTAATGATTGTGATTGGAAATTAAATGATTTATAGACTTTGATTATTTTCAATTTAAGCTACTTGCTTTGTAAGATACCGTAGGTTAATAATTAAAATGAGTAATTTATTATTATTGTAAATTTTTTGTTAGAAGCGCGAAAAACATGTCTACAATTAACACAATAATTATATCCCCTCCTACTCACATTGAGAAGGCCTGTGTCCCAGCAGTGGAAACATTTATAAGCTGATGATGAATGATGATGATGAACGTAATTGACTTTTTAATGACAAATACGACATGATTTGTTTTGTTCGTGTAACAGACAAAAATATACAATTATTTAGAATAACATACCAATAACATACCATCTTTGACAGCCACACAAATGACGAAAACTACAAACCAACATATACCGTGACACACGTAACACATTCCCCTTTTCCTTCCAAAAGCCTTCTTACTAAAATATTTTGAAAACAGTGTCTCTAATGAGAGCCTTGTTAACAATAAGGACTCCTTTTACAGATAATGTCTGCATTTTTAATGCACTAGTAAGTGGACATCCGTCGTTATTGGTGCCGAAGGATATCGTGCCGTTTGTCGAAACTCGAGAGAAGACTCGCGGGAATTCGGCCAACTTCGGATTTACTCCGCTCGGGCCTCGTGGACCCTTAAAAGTACTATCACGGACTCAATTTGTATGGGCTATTGATTTATTATGTAATGAAATCGATGATTTGGAAGAGATGTCTTTATTGCAGAGAAAAAATAAACTTCGAGCTCTGACCTTGTTGTTTAGCGCTTCCATCTTGTTGGTTTTGAGATTTCGTGTCTAAAATATTAATCTCATCTTATCGATTTACAAAACAAACAATTTCGTAGTTAGTGAGAAATATCTAATTACAGTCTGCAAAGTTTCGTTTACTACAGAATTACTTCTAATGACATGGCAAGTTTGTTGTTACGAAACAGAACGTAATATCAAGTTTAATATTTATTATTGCTGTGTCAGAGAATTTTACTTACAAAACTATTAAACGCATCGAGAGACACGATATCGAAAAGCTATTATAGAGGGAGCTTTTCAGAATGACACGTCACAGTCCAGGCAACGAGTTGAGCAATAATATAAATTTTTATACGGAACATATCGCTTCCGTCCGCGACTGTACGACGACATTGTTACTGGCGACTCGGAGAACTAAAGATCCACTTCTATTTTCCGATAGGGCGGGCATAGTATCATTCAACTTTTTTATTATCCCCGAACAGGTCACTGGACGGTACATTCTGTTTTTATCGATTTGTTCATTCAAATAATACGGGTACATGTATCTGATCGGATGCCCACTTTTACTGTTGTTGCAAAAACAATGTTTGGACGTTTGTGGAGTGAGTTAGTGTATCTGTAGGGGCCCGGGATTGGGTTGTTTTGAATGTTAATCGAAGCGTAAAATCTTTGCAGTTCAATAAATTTGTTTACTAACATCATGTGGCAGCTGAATTAATGCTTACATATTTATGCACATGTTTATATACTCGGATAATAATCCAATAAAATGATGATGCCTAGGTAAGGCTTAACTAACAGTAAAGAACAAACCTCTATTGTTAGTTACAACGGGCTTAAAGGTTTTATGTTCACCACTTACAAAGTTTGTATTATTGGAAAAAACTATCGCAAGAATCAAAAAAATTACCACTCCCTAAACATAGAAATAATGAAGCAGTTAAATTCATTAAGAAATAATCGTCAAAGCGAAAAACAAACACGATGCCACCATTCCTCTCTTTACCGGACTACGAACGTCACATAGTAAGTATTTAACACCGAAATCCTCGCGTGGAAACCACTATTTACCGTAACCTCATCGAGCACTAAGCCAATTACGAACCCCGAGTCTTTGACGTGAGCGAATCAAATTCAATTTGTCAACATTTCGCCACACTTAATCTGAATAATGAATCCGGGTAATCTTAATCCTGTCCATTGGCAAGCTGCCGAACAAAATCTCGTGACGAAAATTGGATTTTTTCTAATGAAAATTGAATTTTAAGTGATGTTAATACGGGGCCTAATTTTTCGGCTGTACTGTAATTTTATAAAGTTTGGTTGGTTTACTTGACGTGCTACTTAAAAACTGGTAGAGGTGTGGTTTTGAGAATGAAAAAAAGTTTAAAGTTGTTAAAGTATTTCCCGAAATATGTATGAAAGTGGGAAAGAAAAGTGGAAAGTGAAGCTTATCAGTATTTTTTTATCAGCGATAATTTACTTTTATTCTTCTCAACTTTTTGGTTAAGCTCAGAACCTGCAATTTTGTTTTTTTTTTCAGAATTAATTTCTAGGTAGCAATATTGCTGTTTCAACTTATATAAAAGCAACAAGATAATAAAAATAACGTCAAGTTGAAGCTGTGCAAATCCTTTTATTGAAAGCTTTGCTTTGATCATTGCATATTACGATTCAAATTCAAGTCAGCAGTTTCGTTCCAACATTCCAAAATCGACTAATGCAACAAAGCATAGCATTGTCAGTATACCTTTCATTTCCCATTACAAATTTGGACTGAACACTAGTCGTAATAGGTGCGAGCGTGCGTTTGATTGGACTTGATTAACATTTTGACTGTTTGCCAGCGAGTAATACAGTTGCTGACGTCATGTCAAGCTTCAGTCTTTGATCTCCCATATTGATGTCACTCTTACGGTCAAATGAGCATATCAAAGCAGATTTGAAGTTCCCTTGTATGCATGAATGGGAATTCAGAAATTGTCCCAATAGGCACATACTCGTATGTCGGTTTTGCGACGGTTTTGTGGAGCGCCGATTAAAAGGATTAGTAGTGGCTATTGTGAAAGCGGATTTTGAAGTGAAGAGCTCGAAATTAAATTGTATTGCGGCATGCTAATAATATTGTTTGTGGCAGTGATACTGACAATTATTTTGATGTGAATTCAGTTCAATTATTTGATTCGACTATTAAGTTGATAGATGCATGTATTACGATAATTACTTTTGTAGTACTGAAATCTATTTTAATCAAACAGCAAATCAGACCAGACCACACAAAACAAAAAAAAAAACAAATCTAATAAATTAGAGATTACAGAAATACGTATTCATTACTTAAGAATAAATGAAAGAAGATATTCCATTTTCTCAACGAATAAATAACAGCACTTTGTTTGACAAGATTCGCCAAGAACTTTATAAGCCTTTGATAAAAAAAGTGGGGAGAAGCGGGTCGCTACCAGTGGCGTGCATCATACTCTGGATCAAATTAAAAAACCGTTCGGCCATACCCAGCGGCTACATAAGGGAGTCTTCGTGTTCTCTAATTAGAGAGAAGGTCGCATTTCTGGACTCTTTGCCGTTTGGTACGAGTTACGAGAGAGTTTTGATGTACGTATTAATATGGTAATTCGATGCATTCGGTCATATTGAGTTAGAGTTGTAAACTGTCTTGCTGATTCAAACGTATGCTGATTCGACCTTGGACTTGGACTTGATTTTGTAGATTCTGAGACTTTAATCTGTCAAGGGATATCAATGTCTTCAATTAATTAGTCAACTGTTTGTAATTATGATTTCAAATAATCATTTTAAAATAAGTTTCACTTTACAAGTATTCTAAACCTTGACAGTGTACCTTAAAGTAGGTGCTGTTTTATTAATGTGTCACTTTCGGAATTATTCCTTTATGTACGGAACGATTAAAAGTATCTTAAGTCGTATTCACAAACAGTCAGATAAACCAAGACATAATCAGTAGGTATACGTGTTATTTTCTATTTTACAATTTTGTTTAAAATTCCATGCATTAAAAAAAAACTACAGCCCGCTACCAAAATGGCGGCTGGACGTCCTATAATCTTCCTGCTCTGCCACCGTCCGCCACAGCGGCTTCGCCTACACCACACGGCTAGCCTGCGGCCTGACTGCCCCTACTAGCACTGCAAAAGGATTACCAAAGTAAACAAAAGCAGTATAAAGTTAATCCCAAGGTAGCCCACAGTTTATTATTTTACAAACCTGTGTGATACTGTGCTTAATTATCTTAGGGTAACTGAGGATGAATTTTAATTTGTCTGAGAAAGCTGATTTGATTTAATTGTTGTGCAGTTCTTGAGAAATAAACATTGCAAGCAAGGTAGGAATAACTTTAAAAAGAGAAATATCATAAATCAGAAAGGATAATCTGATGTAGACTTATAGTAAGGCATCGCATAGAATAGATTAGGTTTTTTTTATTTTGCAAATACAATTTAATAAAAATACATTATAGCTTTTCCATATTTTACAATGCGGTATGTAAAAATATATTTTTTAAAACCCTTATAGTTTAATTATATCTAAAGTAATAAAAAAATATAATGAACAACCAACACACTCGTCAAACCAGACAATGCCGATTTTGACATTCCTGCGATAAAAATAGACTTCAGCTAAATTTAAATACCTACTGTTTATCTGAATTAATCTAATATACTGGGTCTAAATTTAGAGTAATCAAGTTCATAATTGAAACCTCAATGAGAAATAAAAACCAGCGAACGAAAACAATCAAATTTAATTTCATCCAAATGTTCGACCCAACAACAAAAATCTATTTTTACGCGAATCACCCACAAGTCATACGTCATAACCAACAAAATGTTGTTTCAACATTTTGATAATCTAAATGCTTTTGTTATTTCGCGATACTAAAATATACAACTACTATTGACCCCTGTTACATTATAATCACTGAGCTATAATATTGTTTTCCCATCAATTTCGTACATAAACACGTCACTCGATTAATATTCATGCCTACCCACAAGTCATTACTTGCCAATGTTCACGTATTATCGGTACGATTATTTCTATGTTGTAAATTGATAGATTTGGTGTTGAAATAAATTGATCTGTTGGGGATGAAATTGATGATGTATCTTTGACAGAGGTACCTAACACACGTTGTCATGGAGCTTTTTATCAGAAAGAATCAACTTTTTGAAAACGATCAACGTAAATTCGTTAATTATTGAAATAAATTATTTGGGTGGTTTTTCAGTTTGATATTGATCAAGTATCAAAAATTAAAAATGTTGGAAGAAAACTTTTTAAACATGAGTTTTCTGAAAATATGTTGAAGATGATAGTCCTGTCTGCAGCTACTGATAAAATAATATTGTGTGATAGGACTACAATGATATCCTTGTCATTTCTGCCCTTATACAACATGTAACATAATTAACGCACATCCTGAAATTAGTTTGTTCAGAATCGTTTACTGAATCGATTTCTATCATTTTTAGTATAGGTAATTTTTTTTTTTTTTTAATAATTAAAACTACGGAAATTCCCCCTAGACCTCTGTACAGTCAAAACAAACTAAGATAGACTGCAAATCAAGGCAACAAGACTTAAAAGTGCAATTTTATTTGTTTTAATACAAATTCCGTCATTCAATACAAAAAAAGAAAAATAAACCTTACTGCAAAATAACTAATTTAGTTAAATAACAATGCATTTACATGTTAAATTAAAAATTCAATATATGTATTGTGATTATAACATAATATTCTAATTGGGGTGTCTGAGGGTGTGCGTTAATTACGTTACATGTTGTATAAATTCATTTTGAGTCAGTGCATCATTATTTATTTATTTACTAAGGAAAAACAAACAGTAACATATTACATAGATACAATATCGCTAGGCTTACAAATAAACTATGATAAATATGCTACCCACTACGTTTTCCACAGATTACTTTAAATAGACTAGAGAAACGTACCTTAATATATTTAAATTCATAAACAATTCAGTCTGAAAACAAAAATAAAATTAAAAAAAAAAAGTTTTAAAAATTCTCTACTAGTCATTTACTCAGCAGTTTTTAGCCATCTTGGACTCAGTGTCGTTGTTAATATAATAAAATAAAATTCTAAAACCACACACTAACACCATTCAACCAACTTCACCACTTAGGTACATTAGCAACCGCTCCATTTCTAAAAACGTAAATCCTAACTAACACCGTGGCGAACGCAATGAAAATCGTTTTAATTCACTTAAACAACGCTCTGGTTCTTTTCCTCGGTTTAATTAGATCGGCTATTGGTGGCACCTGGGGCTGGTCTTTGTTCGTGCGATGCTCCCCACGAATTGTGTCTTCTTCACTTAATGGAGGACGCTGTTACACCGAACCGTAATTCGCTGTTGTAATAAATTGGAGTGTTGTTTGGAACGTGAATTGAATGTTGTTGTTTTGGGTTGTTGTAAGTTTGCCACAAAGTTAGTTCGCCACGAAAAAAAGTATGTGTAACTTAGTCACAGTTTTTGTTTTTTGAATTTTGTTTAGTGTAAATTCGCCCCATTTCTTTTTTCCGCACAAATTGCAGAACAATTACATAATAAAATCCAGCACAAAACTACAGAAAACGAGGAGACTATGTGGAATCTGGACAGAAAGTACTAGGAGAACAGGATCACTGAGGTGTTGGTGCCGCCGTCTTCAGTAAAAATTATGTGAAATGAAGATATGTGGCAAATTTACAATAACAAAATCTAGCTGTGGCGAATTAACTTTCAATGTATGAGGTTTAAAAAACTGTGGCAAATTAACTTTGTGGCAAACTTACAACAACCTGTTGCTTTTGAAGTTGCTAGTTGATTGTCTTTTGTTTTAGTTTAAAACTGGTATTCTCTTCTAAAATAGGATTTTTCATGTGTATTTTAAAGGACTTGACCATTAGTACAGCCATAACGTTGACAGATATCTCAAAAATGTATTGAGTATGCTATCGAAAATGTACACATCCATAATCTTGTTCAAAGCTGTTGTAGAAAATAATATGAAAAGCTTTTAATTAAATTACCTCATGTACATTGCTGAGTAACAAAACTGTAATCTAGTAGGAAAAAATGTGTTCAATCATGTCAATTGTTTTCGTTAGAAAGTGATCGAATTAAATGCTAAAGTAGAATTGATTAAAACAAAGAAGAAGAAAATGAAAAAAAAAACTGTTTTCTATGAGATTGCAAGCAAAACTTCTCGTTGTCTGTTGTCTGTCGGTAAAATGTTAATCATTTAGATGAACTTTACCTGGATGAATAATTCAGGGCAAAATTGAGAATCAATTTCGGAATATTAATTAACGAAATTGACTGCCATTTTAACTTCATTGCGTATTGAATTCCATTAAATAACTTATTGCTATGAGAAAGTCTGCTTAAATGAACATTTGAATTATCTATTTTATTCAATTATTATCAACTTCAAATTTAATTATCGAGAAACTTTCATTATAATGGCAAATATTTAAACAATAAATCATAATCTAATTGAGTTGATAGTCATGCCAGCATGACCAAAACTCTGTACACTAGACCACTGCCCTCACTTTTTTAATCTCTTAACAATCTCATCATCGTCATCATAAAAAATACCATCACCGTTACCTACCATATAAAATAATCGCCGTACTCCCAATATCAATAAATCTAATGACATTTACACCTGATATAAAATTACGCTACGGTGTGACATCACAATTTTCACGGTTAATGGAAGTGCAGGGGGACTATTGCGGGCCGATGTTCCGCGAAATGCACTCGATGAAAGGAGACTTCTCGAATTACCCAACATAACTCGGTGTTTAGTCGAGCGTCGAACGCTCGGTGTACGGTGTAATTGGCGCCTTAGTGGCAATTTGCCGAAGACAAGTAACATATTGCATGCTGATGTGTATGTAATAGAATTTATTGGTTGGTCGTGTACCTTTACCTTGCAGTGTAATGTAATTATTTTTCGTAGTCTCCGTCTTATTTTTTGTTTGGTGAAGTGGTTTTGATATTGGTGGCGTGACTCTCGGTAGTAATGTTGAGCTACCTTATAAATTATTATTATGATAATGCTCAACTTATATTAAAACATCACATTTTAATCACTAGTAAATAGTCCCTGAAAGCTTAAGCACATATAAAGTATAAAATAGGATACTCACTTTTTATCAGTTATGTGCAAAGTATAGTACATTTATGCGCAGCATAAGCACGAGTTGATAGCAAAAAACATCTCGTTTTAGCTATTTTTGTAACTCTGAAGTAAAAATAAAATCGCTAAAGATTTCAACTATCAATATCAATCAAGTCACTACAAATAAAACTAACACATTTCAAATAAAAATCAGAAACTTCAGTTAAATTTTCTTTTTGGTCAGATGGGAGTTGGTACGAGAATTTCTAAAAGTTACACGCTAGCCTTCGGGTCGTGATAACCGTCTGTCAACTCGCATTCACCCTCTTTACATCTTGTCCATAGGGAGATGAGGTTCCCAGGTTTCAAGCAAAGTATGGGTATTGAAAATGAACAGCATTTCAATGTTTACTTGAAGAAACTTAACTTAACTAAAAGTTCAAAACTTTGCAATGTACCTATTTTGTTTTGGCCATTATTGTTTTCGGATCGATCTACCCAGACATAAAAAAAATTAAATCACCTAAGCTTTCTTATAAACGTCAAGCCATCCCGATATTTCAGCCGTCAATTAAAAACAAGGAACAGCTGAACATAATCGACATCGGAGCAACTCGAGTGGACGAGTCACGTAAACAACTCGATCGCATTAACGATGCCATCAACCGAAGCCTATTTTAATCTCAAGAGTAAAATGCACCGACTATTGTATGGGACAATGGCACGTACTAATGCTGCGAAACGAATTGAGCTCGGGACAAGTTCATTGTGACTCGAACATAAATAAGCATTTGCTTGAGCGTTACGCTTCGGTGTGAGTGACGGCCGGGAGCGTGTGACGTAATTATTCAATTAGTAGATTAGTTTCTTTTTTGTACTTACGTGGTGAAGTTGAAATGGATATTGCATGTTTTTAGCGTATGCATTTGGTAATATGGTGGAAACTTACCTGGAACAAGAAAGAATAATCAATTAGGTTTATTTTCTAATAGCATGCAGTTGATATTGTAACTAAAAATAGTAGTCCGACGAAATTAATACTCATTAAAATTTTATATTCATTTATGTTCATTCATATTCATTTCATGTAAATCGTATCAAAACTGCTTATCTGTCTCCAATGCAATTACTTGCATAACCTAATCTAGTCGTCTAAGTCGTAAGTCAATCATAATTTTATTGACTGGTTTTGTGGTCCTTCACCAAATGTTATACAGTAACAATTTGCCAAAAGAAAACCAAATTTAGTTTTGGTCGGAGTAGCAGGTGACTGTTGGAGGTACAGCATTTTTCCCGTTTTGTGACGTAAAGTAAACAAGTACTTTTTCGTTAATTTTATAAAAAAAAAACCTCAAACCTCTCGTTCCTCGTTCGTACACTAGAGGCGCTTTCTCATTGTCTATACAATTAAATATATCATAGTACGCTGAACATATGGAAATGTTGTGATTAGGACTCTGGTCCATAATAGATGAAAACATTACTTCTAAAAGGTCGAAGAAGAAGAAGAATACACCCAATTCGCTTCAAATATTCCCTTGCACCACCCAACAGGACTCAGGAGGGTGTTCCAAGAATTAAGATCGCAGCGCCAGTGATATATTGAAAGCGGTGAATGAGCAATAAATCATAAGCGATTTAACAAACAAAACAGTCGGTAATGAGCTACGGTCGCTTTAAGTAATTGTTTTGGTAGAACCGCTACATTGTAGCATTTTAATTGGAATGTATGTTTGGGAAGAGGAGCTTGTGGCTAAATAATTACAGCCGCAAAGGCCGCGCTTGTCGAGGTTGGTCTGTGGATGGGTGACCATCTGTCACAGCGAGTTTCCTTCGTGGCTCGAAAAACACGTAAAGCCGTTGGTCCCGGCTGTCATTTGTAGATCTTTGACAGTCGTTACTTGGGAATAATGAACTCTTTCACGTGTATGCTTTAATATTACGTTTATCGTAATTGAAAAAATCCGAAGAATCCTACAAATGTAGATCAAGATATAATTAGCAAAGACAGCGTTATTGAACCTTGAATCTGATATTTTTGTGCTTAAGCCTTGGCTAAATGTATAACGGTGCAAATGCGGCTCTATTAACTTAAAACTTTTTTCGTAACATAATATATTGCGGTTAAAATTTCATTCGATTTGCTTAAAAATTGATTGCAAACAAGGTTCAAAACTTTGACCATCTGATTCAGCACATCAAAAGCTCTATACAACCGAGCAACAACCGACCTAGGATAACGTCTTCTGGTGACGTTTTGGAGCCATCTATTGCAGGTTTGAATTCTGCTTGCCATCGATTTTTTTTCCACTACAAATGCTCTAAATTCACCTAACTATACAATTTCAATCAACTTCCAATCCACTCACGTCAACACTTCCAATAACTCATCACTTTCATCAAACCGCTTGTTTTCCAAACATCCATACAATCGAACAAAAAGCACAACGGTTTTTAATACCACTCCACCAGTTGCGTAACCCTAAAACACAGTTACACACGCATTCCAATACACCATATGAATTTACAGAGATCTCAAGTGAGCACACAATAAATACATATTTCATGAAGTGGTATTGAATAACAATTGTTGGGGCCGAACGCTGAAGCGGGGCTAGGCCAAGGGCCGAGGCGGAGGCCGAACGGAACGCCGCGCCGCGCGCCGTTTGTGACACATATTAAAATGTACTGCCTGCTTTGAGTGTATTAGATTTTTACGCGGCTTTGGGTGCTCTTTTTTTGTTGTTTTAAGTGTTTGAGTATTGAGTGGTGACAGGCAGGCTTTGTGCTATCGCAATGTAGCAGCTTCAAAATAATTTGTAGGTCTATCTACTTATTTCATATACTTGCAAATCTAATTAGGTTTTTCGCTATTATGGTTATGGGTCAGTCAGTTGTCAAACAACACGGATAAACGCTAGAAAACAATAATAAATATCAAAAATTAACATAATATGTTGTTCCAAACTTTCAACGTAACTAGTCGTAAAATCCCGAAAGATATCAATAAAAATGAATGTTGAACCTCTTCGACTTTCCAAAATGTGAAACAATAAGGTACAAAAAGTAAAGTACTTAAAGAAAAACAGCGTTTTCTTAATGTATGCGATGTTCTTTTGTTTTGAATAAGGTGCAAGGGACAAAAAAAAATGCCCCGTATTATTAAAATAATAATATTATGAGGCACATTTTTGAAGCGACTATGGGAGCAATGATTGTATTGATTTTTGTATCATAAACATGTTGAAAGGAAGGTTTGTTGAAATGTTTAACAACGGCACGGTTATTGCAGGTGCTGATCTATCTCCTCGCGGAACAAATATTTGTATGATCTACTAGTTGTTCCGGGTTTGAGTGTTTGTGAACAACCATGATACTGGAGATTTTTAATAAAAAAAATCTTGATATTTTGGTCAACTTGGTTCAAAATTGAACAAAAAAAGTCGACGTTAGTTAATTTTTTTTAAACCGTTTCTATATAGGAAAAATAAGCCTTATGATAAACCACATTACAATGTCATACCCTCCTACTTCCTCCTAACAACCACATAATTTACATTCGCATTCTAGCTCAGTTCAAGCAATATTTTAGCTCGGTAGCACACAACACTCGGCGACCACAGCGGCCAGTTCTTATAGATATATTTCGATTACCTCTCCATAAAGAGAAGTTATCGGCTGTGTATCATTGCAATATTGTCACTTATTGGAGTCTATGTAACTGTTACTATGAGCCTTTTCTATCTATGCTTGTTTTCTGTTTGCTTTTTCATATTTATTGTGAAGTGTGTTCATTTTGACTGGCCTGTTGGTCTAGTGGTTAGTGACCCTGACTGCTATGCCGGAGGTCGTGGGTTCGATTCCCACCCCGGACAAATGTTTGTGTGATGAGCACGATCATTTTTTCTGTGTCTGGGTGTAATTAATCTATAATATGTATGTATTTAGAAATATATAAGTATGTTTATCAGTTGTCTAGTACCCATAACACAAGCTCTGCTTAGCTTGGGACTAGATGGCGTTGTGTGATAGTTGTGGAATATTATTATTATTATTTATGACGGTCCCTCCTATCCCACCCGGGTTAGGGGACTCATTTGATGATTTTGCCATGATAAAAAACCCCAAAGCCAAAGTCAAATCATTTATTTCAATTGGGCCATCAAAGAGGCACTTTTAAACGTTGAATAAATGGGATGGGATGAGATTGATTCTACACACATTCACAAGGGTAGGTTGTATGAAGAACACGCAGAGAAATGTATACGAGAACTTCTGGTTGCAACCGTGACAGCAAGACTCACTAGTTGACTTTACAAAATTTCTGTTTACAAAATGTATCGGGTTTAGCATTAAAAAAAAAAATGAAAGCTATGTTGTTTTAAACCAAGTTCCATAATTATTGCTTTCAAGTTTCCAATCATATCTACTACTGCAGTTACCTTCATTCTTCCAATCTCAGCTAAAAACAACAACATCCAATTACGGAACCATCAGAAACAACGTTGTACAAAATTCAATTAAGCCAAAATATAAAAATACGTAAATAAAAACGTGGAATCGATTTAAAATGGCAACACCACAACTAATCAGTATGCGGGCCACGTGATTTATTTTGCGTCAAAGTTGAAAATTAATTCACAACACCGCTAGAGGCGGTCGCAGAGTGTGGCCTTTGGAGGGTTATAGAGGTGGCCATGGCGGGTTGTTCGTACCGTTGGCGGGTTATAAAGGTGTGCGGTTATTAGTGCTCGTAGGATAAGATGTGGGTCTAGGTTATTGGGTTTTAAAGGGTAAATGGAGAGGTTTAGACCGCGTGCTGACTGATAAATTATTGGTAAGCTGTCCTATGACGTCTCCTGGGGTCGAGAATCGTCGCAGTCAGTCCTTGAGAGCCTTGTGTAGAAATACACGTCCGTATCTCAAAGGGCGCATGCGCAGACTTAATTTCGATGGCGGGAGGGTGTAATCCTTTTTAGAAGGCTACCTAAAGTAAGGAATCCGTAAACTTATTCTAAGTCTACATAATATTTAGCAATTTTCTAAAACTTGGGCTTTGGAAGATCACAGGCGACGGGTCGAAGGTTAAGAAGTAATATCAGACAGGGCGGCGACAGGTTGTGATTTTATAAAAGAAAAAATACGTGTCCGTTATTTTTCAAAATTTTAAATGCCGTATTAATTTATTAATACTGTCAAATAGCCAATTATCCACATAAACCCCACGCAATGTTTTTACATAATCAATTTCCCTAATACACCCGCCGATTTCATAACCCGACCGTAACACGCCGGTGACAGACTCGGTCTTAACAGCGAAGCCAACGAGCGACAAGCGAAACAAAATGGTCGCCGCAAACCGCATCCAGGTAATTCATATTCAAAACATTCATTAAATTTAAACATGACGCATTTTGTTAAGAAATTAGATAATGTTTGAAGTATTGCGTTGGCTTTAATTATGTCACTCGTTCTTGTAACGTTGTTGTAGGTGAATGAGGTAACAAGGCATTTGGTTTTGTGTAGTGGTTTTAAAAGCTCGCTCTTAATTACAGCCAAGCATGTCGATCTTCCAGGTGAAGCCACGCTTACCGGTGTGGACCTGTTGTTGTTGGATGGGTGGCCATAATTTAACATTTTAACTTTACCTATCTAGGAATTTCTCCTATATCGTGGTGCGTTTACAACATAGAAATTCACATACACAAACACCCAGACCCGGAACAACTACTCGCAGATAATTATGAAAAATATTTATTTGTTCCGCACGGGAATCGAACCCGCGACACGTTGCTCCAGCAGTTGATCGCTCAACCTCTGCGTCAACCACGCCGTCGAATCATTATTTATCCCCATCTCTACTACCTCTCATACATTACAAGTATAAAGGTAACATCACATTTCTGGGTAAAATTGTTTACATTTGCCAAACACGCGGAGGTGTGTTGTCGTCACGTCCTGTGTGACACGCTGGCGTGACGGCCGACGATTTACGGATTATATTCGGAAGCTTTCGTGACAGATTTAATAAAGTTTGATTGTTATTTTAATTAGTGTGTTTGTTTTAGTGTGTAAGTGATCTTAGGGCCAGTTGCTAGATAGAGTAGACAGGTAAAGATTCGTAAAAAGAAGAGACAAGTGAGAATTACAGTTTAACGTAGTGTAACCATACGACTAATAAAATCGAATTTCCTGATGCTATGGTGTAAAGAAAAACAATATTTTTGATGACTTAGTTTATGAACAATGCACTTTTTTTGACGAAACAACGGGCCTTAGGTAGACCATTTTTAGCTATAGGTAAATTAAATAGGTAATTTAAAATCTGTTGAGAAAAAAAAAGTTAATTTCAAAACTGAATACTAAATGCATTTCAATATCATCCGCCCAGATTTACTCCAATAATTTTGATGGCTTCTTAATTCTAAAAGGCATATCACGATATCTAAATCTTTCCAAAGACTTGCTTAACAACAAACACGTAATTAAAAAATAACTCGTATGCTGTAAAACTTGAAACTTGTCAAAATACATCTGCCTAACTTTTTCCCAACTATATTGGGGTCGGCTTCCAGTCAAACCAGATGCAGCTGAATATCAGTATTTTACATGGAGCGACTGCCTATCAGACCTCCACAACCCAGTGACTGGGCAATACGATACCCCAAGGTGGGACTGGTTGTCGGACTTTAGAGCTACTGACTAACAGTAACGACTGTCAAAGATCTACAAATGGCAGCCGGGACCAACAGCTTTACGAGCTTTCCGAGACACGGAGGAAACTCGCTATGACAGATGGTCACCCATCCACAGACCAACCTTGGCAAGCGCTGCTTAACCCGGAAGATCGGCCTGTACGGCTGTAATTATTCAGCCACGAGCTCCACCTTGCCGAAACACGTTTTTATAAAATTTGTCTTGCGTGTTGACGTATATTTAACAATCGTGACTCCACAAATTGCTGTAACATGCTCAAATTACTAACTCACTCAAACAAAAAGTTACCACCTCACACCTTGGGCAAATTAATAAAGGGGCAATAAAGACTTTGATTAATTAAAAGGATTATGAATGTTTTACTAAAAATTAATCAAAATTATTTTAATAATAATACGAGTATTTGGAGATTATAGCAAATAAAACCAATTATCCAAACTATATCGTAAAGATAAACAATATAACCTTAAAGGTTTATGAATTTTGAAATTCAAATAGTAATAAATAATACATATTTCTGACCTGTTCGAGGCTTCGTTGACCGACAACTTTTCCTATTAAATACACATCAACTATCCGGCAAAATAAATAACAAGTTTAGATTGAAATGTGGCTCCCCGACCGGGCCTGTGTTTCCTAAAATTTATATTACGTTTATTTTGCCTTGTTGAAATAGGAAATATGTACACAAGTCCTGGAGGTATTTTTTATGAACTCGTCTATTCATTTTACCAAGTATAGATAGTAATTTAATCAACAAGCTAATTTTAAGGCGCTGTACATAGCGAACACTCTGTAAACGACTAGTTTTTACGTCGCAAAGTTAGCCGTATCTGTACATGCCACAAGCCAGAAAAAAATACAGTGTATATTCAAATGTATAAAGTAAAGACTTAAACAAAAACAATTTACAAAAGTGGTCTAGAAGTACGAAAAAAAATTGTCAATATGACCACGAAAAAGAATTTTTCGTCTCGAAATTCTCAATTTTTTCAGCGGTAACCATTATATTTTTTGTAACTATAACAGAGGATATTTCATAATTATACTAAAGACATATAAATTTTTAGGGTTCCGTAGTCAACAAGGAACCCTTATAGTTTCGCCATGTCCGTCCGTCCGTCCGTCCGTCCGTCCGTCCGTCCGTCCGTCCGTCCGTCCGTCCGTCTGTCCGCAGTTTAGCTCAGAGACGCCCAGTACTAGAAAGCTGTAATTTGGTACAAATATACGGATTTGTTGTGCCGAAAAAGTGGTAAAATAAAATCTCGTAAAATATTTTTTTTAAGGTACCTCCTGTACACGTAAAGTGGGGATGTTTTTTTTATTTCTCGCGTACCCCTTAGTGTGGGGTATCATTAAATAGGTCTTTAAAAAATATTGATAGTTTCCATTAACAAGTTTTTTGATAAAAAGATTAGTTTGTGAAATATTAAGCTTTAAAGTGCTATTTTTGCTCGACTCGAGTGTCCCCCCCCCTCTACCAGCTAAACGGTTATGTTTGGGGGTGTGAAAAAATTCACAATAGTAGTATATATAACGAAGTTTGAAGGAAAATTATCATGACTAAGTAGGCTTTACAAGTTTACGAGTAATAGTCGACCAACTTATAAAACGTACTTGGATAGCATATTTTCCTAAACAAAATGTATCGCAGAACACGTTCTTCAACTGCAAATGTAAGTTTGTAAACTTTATTTTTACAGCTATAATAGGTGGGTATGTTTTGGGGATAGGTAGGTTTTTATTGTCAACTATTTTTAACTAACTTCAAAAAAGGAGGAGGTTCTCAATTCGTCGTAATCTTTTTTTTTATGTATTTTCCCCGATTTCTCAAAGACGCCTGGACCGATTTTGAAAATTCTTCTTTTTAAAATTAAATTCAGCGAATCAGTTTAATTAGTTCGCATATGTATTTTGATGGGCAACTACGGAACCCTGCACTGTGCGTGGCCCGACACGCACTTGGCCGGTTTTTTTTTAACTAAGACCTGTTATTTTTTAAAAATTAAGGTAAAACTGCAAAATTTCTTAAATTTTTTCTTACAATTTGTCCCCGCGCGCAGCTGCTTCACCCCCGCGACTACCTTTGCTACATAGAGCTTGGGGGCAGCGCCATAATTGATAACGATATGTCCGTCATACTACGAGTATTATCGAATGTTGTCAACACACGGCACACGGCATGATTGGCGCAGCGGCTGAGTGGCCGACTGCATGCGTAGCGTGTCGCGGGTTCGATTCCCGCACGGAACAAATATTTGTATGATCTGCAAGTAGTTGTTCCGAGTCTGAGTGTTTGCGTGAGTTTCTATGTTTAGCACACGGTACATGAAAAAGTCCTAGTGGGGGGCAATGTTTTATAAAGAAACGAACAAATAAAAAAAGTGGCCTTGTTTTGTTCTGTCTCCTGCTTGCATGGAGGGAAGTGGAAACAAATTTTTTCCTACTCCTCCACTATTCTTTTCTGATTAATTTCGTTGCAGGATCCAAGACAGGTAAATTCATTCTCCGGGACACGTCGAGCTTCATTGTCTCGGCGCTTTTCTGGTGGTTGCCACTGTTGATTCTGGCTTTCAGGAGTTGCAGTGGTTTGGGAATAGTGTGGTGGGTTTGTCGCATTAAAAAATAAATAAAAAAGTGGTAAAATCAAAACTCAGCGTTCAATACAATCATGTGTTTTGTTTTTTTGTATGCTCTGGCGTCAATCAAGCTCAGAGTTGAAGTCCAAGATGGAGTGAGTTCACAGAAGGAACTGCAACTCCTGCGCACAGACGAAACACAGTTAAAAAAGATAACCCTACTTGTAGCCCCGTCTCGGGTATAAACTGTTTGGCGCCGAACTCCTATAGCTAGCTAGGTGGCCGAATAATGAAAACTAAAACATTTTAAATTCACCAGCGACTGCAAAATGCGGTGCATTTATTATTACTGCACATAATACTTCTTTCACTACACTATCTGGCTAGTAATAATTAATCTGCCTCTTCATTCCCGATGTCAGCTTACTCCGAAATATTTCCACTACATTTTGTGAATAACAAATCATCTTTTTGGCTTTTTTAATGTAAAAGCCGTGCAATTGTTCGGGCCATAAATAAAAATTGTTGCGAAAACACCTCAGCACTTTTAATATTTTAATCCCCGCGAGGGAACATAAATTTTGTTTGACTATTTTGATCGCGAACGGTATTGTAGGAAACGGTGTTTCGATAATGTTGAGGAATTTTCTGAAGAATTGTTACATCATGTATAGATAGGAAATCTTGTCGCGGATGGATATCTATTCAAAATTGTTGTACGAACATAAAATCGCAAATCGCATTGGGATTTTAATACTTTCCTGAAGTCTTAGACAAATATTATCTATACGATATATCCACACTAATATTATAAAGAAGATTTTTTTTTTGTTTGTAATGAATAAACTCAAAAACTACTGGACCGATTTAAAAAATTCTTTCACAATTAGAAAGCTACATTATCTGCGAGTAACATAGGCTATGTTTTAATACGCGCGAACGAAGTCGCGGGCGAAGTGCTAGTCAACGATAAGTGTCAAGACTCACGAACATGCGCAACAGTTGTACGAAAGATACTATAATTATGCTTTCCCTTATAACACGAAAACCCTAAAGGAAATGTGGATTTTCGATAAAAAAAATCGTCCTACTTGATATTTACATTATGAACTTTTGCTTGCTCCTTTGTTCTTCAGAGTCAGTCAATTATCTCGATAAATAACCTGATTTGTTACATTGTCTATGATATCAGTTATTACTTTACAGCAGACTATAATAAAAAAAAAAAAAAGGTTGCACTCCAGGAGTGCCGGTAGAAGTGAAAACTTTTTTGTTACTATGTTTTATTTTTAATTTGAATGACGTCTTACTCATTTTCGATCAGGGTCACGTGACCCTGACGGTCACGTGACCCTGACGGTCACGTGACCCTGACGCGAGTTTTAAATTTTTTACCCATTACAGAAAAAGTGTACAACGCCGCTAAAGAAGTTTTCACTTCAAAAACATACAAAAAATACACATAAAACGCAATTAGGCCCGAAAAACTATCAAATTCAACTATTTCAAGAGCCGAAACAATTGGAGCTAATGGCAACAGAGTTCAACAATGCTTTGTTACCGAATCGCACCGCTTTCCAGCACTCGTTGTGAAATGCGGTGGTTTTATCCGCCCTGCCGATTCTGCTCTGCTAATAAATCATGGCACTTTTGTCAGGTGTTACAATTTGTATCGCGGCGTGCTTCGCTGTGAGAAGATTTTCATTTTTTTTCGGCACCCTGTTCACATATCATCAGAATTGTGGGTGAGTAATTGTTTTACGGTAAAGGTTGTGAGGGATTTATGTGTAGGCTGATCTTCAATAGTTATAGAACTTTAGTTGTTACCAAGAACTACATGTTACCAGCGGTGACGGCTGAGCGATGTGTATTTGGTTGGCCTCATCAGGGCCGCCTGGCTCACGACCACAATCCTACTGAAGCCCTGCTCAAAACAGACTTTTCTATGTTCCGTAGGTGGCCTGGAATTTCAGTTTTTTCTGGGTGAATTCGCTCCAAATTTAGGCCTCAAAAAAGGCCTCATTTTGGCCTCTGAGCTAGATTGAAGCTTAGAGCAAAACCACTGTAAATAAAAAAAAAATACCATATTCTCCAAAGCATATTATGAATAAAGTTACACTTCCACCTAGCCAGACCTGCCTGAGGACACGGTGGAGCATACGGTGCAAGACTGCCCAGCTTGGGCAGGGCACCGAAGTGTCCTCACGGCTGCGATAGGCGGAGACCTCTCGCGCCCAGCATTGGTCGCGGCCATGCTGCGGGGCGAGACGGAGTGGGAAGCGGTCGCCTCCTTCTGCGAAGCAGTAATGCTCGCGAAGGAGGAGCCGGGCCGCGAGCGAGAGAGGACAGTGTCCTCCCTCCGCCCCACCCGCGGTGGTGGACGCCCACGGTGACGGACGTCGCTAGACGATCTCCGGCCACCGTAGGCGCGGGCATGCGGGCAGCGAGTAAAGGGCAACTCGCTGCCCGACCATGGACCATGCCCGGGTCGATGGCGCGCTGTGTCCCACGCGCGCCTCAAAGAGCGTCAGCATAATGACGGGGCCCCCCTGCCCCCAGAAGTCTGACAGTCCCTCCCGCCCTGCCCGGGGTGGGAGGACTCATTTGATGTTTAACCAAGCTAAAAAAAAAAAAAAAAAAGGTTGCACTCCAGGAGTGCCGGTAGAAGTGAAAACTTTTTTGTTACTATGTTTTATTTTAAAACTGGAGTAGTACAGATATGAAATTAACTAATTTGAATGACGTCTTACTCATTTTCGATCAGGGTCACGTGACCCTGACGCGAGTTTTAAATTTTTTACCCATTACAGAAAAAGTGTACAACGCCGCTAAAGAAGTTTTCACTTCAAAAAGGTTGCACTCCAGGAGTGCCGGTAGAAGTGAAAACTTTTTTGTTACTATGTTTTATTTTTAATTTGAATGACGTCTTACTCATTTTCGATCAGGGTCACGTGACCCTGACGGTCACGTGACCCTGACGGTCACGTGACCCTGACGCGAGTTTTAAATTTTTTACCCATTACAGAAAAAGTGTACAACGCCGCTAAAGAAGTTTTCACTTCAAAAAAAGCCAGACCTGCCTGGATTTGAAGATTGGATATGTGCCCCGTTGATGATGTTATCTCGCCTCTTATTTAATTATAGTCGCTCAAAAATATACCAGGAATGAAGTATACGGAGGAAGCCTTTAATCAGCAGTGAGAAAGACCGGAGGTTGATTAAAAAAATGTAATATATACCAGGAGAAATAGGTATAATATAGAGTATTACTCTGCCTTAATCTTTATGTCATGTTACGATCACAAATAACGTGCCTGCATAATTCAAGATTCTCTTTGGCAGATAACCTTCTTTAAAGATCCATCTTATTTGCTTACTCTGAACATTACAGAACAAATAGGAAAAATATTTTTAACCACATTTATATTTCCTTCAAAGACATTTATATTTCTATAATCACACATCACCGAACACAAACTCCAAGGCACCTTAAAAGATTGCTAACTACATTTGCCAGTAATAAAAATTAAGTAAACGAAGCCAGGCACGGGAATACTGTGACAGAAGGAAGCACAACTCAAAGAGACAACTCACTTATTTGAATAGTGGCACACGACAGCAAATATTTAAAGGGTCTACACCAAGCGAGCCTAGCATGAGCGGAGTACGAGCTGAACACGAGCCGAGCACGAATTAGTATTGTTTGGATCGACTTAAAAGAATCATTGGTTTGTACTCTTCTGTGCTAATGTCGGTTTTTGAAATGGGACGGGGCAATGCATTTGAGGAAAGTGCTTGCTTTAGGCTCGTTTCACGTGCACACTTGATTTGACTTGATACCGAGAGGAAAGCGGCTCAGGTTGTGCTCAGTTCGTGCTCGGCTCTCTGGTGTAGACCCACCTTAAGGTACCATAGAAAACTTATATATTTGCACCCCTGCAAAGCCATCTGTATGCAAACACTATAATATAATCAAGGATGTAACTACATGCTCTTAATTGAATTAAATAACTTTGTGTATAGTTTTTGAATGACTTCGAAGCGTATAGTAATGTTTGTTTCGCAGTAATGGATGAAACACATTATGTTAGTTTATAAATAATAAATAAATAATAAATGTATAACTGAGGTTCAGTTTGCACGCTTATAACACACTAGAAGGCTTTAATATTTGTCACAGGAAACAGCCTTTATTTACCCCGTAGGCATAGGGCACATCCGGTGAGGGGTAGCCCCATTGATTCCTACGACGGAGGCCCTTAATACCGTCCACTTGTAAATATAGTTCATATACTTATTAACTTGGGATCCTTTGTAATAATAATGATAAGTTTTGGCGAACTGGTTGCGTTTTTCGGGTTTCTATTTTAATATCAGTTATGGCTTATAGTTATTGTTATAAATGATCTATACTACTAGATATTCTAATATTATAAAGAGGAAAACTTTGTTTGTTTGTAATGAATAGGCTCAAAAACTACTGGTCCGATTTCAAAAATTCTTTCACCAGTTGAAAGCTGCTTTGGTCCTGAGTGACATAGGCAAAAAGGAGGGGGGGGGGGTGAGGGGCGAGCGAAGCCGCTGGGAAAAGCTAGTTAAATATAACAGACAATGAAAATAGAAATAAGAAAAGATGACTCGGCTTTTACCTTAAGCTTTAGAAAAATAAACGTAATATTTTTGACTAGAAAGTTATAACTAAGTTATTTAAAAATATATATTTCCGTAAAAACAAACCGAAAGCAACATTTTAGGAATCCACAAAACAAAGTATTTGTTCATAAACCCCAATAAAATAACCAACATGAGACCCTCTGAACAGTACCTTCGCAGTATTCAAAATGTCCAGACCAACAAATATCCGAACAAAAAACAAAGTTATTTGTAAAGTACAACAACACACGCACCTTCTAAAAACGGGAAATATTTAAAACATCTCTGGGCCAGTCCAATAGCCTTCTCCGGCTCAGAAATTCATTATGACGACAGAAATTTGTTTGCGATATGAAATTCCTAAGACTCCTCAGACATTTCCGAATAAATTCACGTCATTCCAATGACCAGGTTTTTGTATGACCGGCTTTATTTGAGTTTTAGTATGTGTTATTTACGCAACGTGGGCAGATTATCTGATCGCGTTGAATGCAAGTCGCTTCAAACTGATCCTATTGGAAATCTATAGGGGAGGCCTATGTTCAGCATTGGACGTCCTACCAGCTTACATGATGATGATGAAGTATTATTTTGTGTTGGTAAAGTTTGGTATTTAAGAATAAATATTACTGAAATTCGTTTTCGTTCAGATCTAAGTCCATATTAATATCGATCTAGGGTTTAGATATCAGTTCTTCGATTTGAATCATAGATGGTACTGCAGTACTTTTTTGTCGATGCAGCTACAAAACCATAAAAATATTAACTGAATTTATAAAATCATATTACCCCATTGTCCATTCAAAAAAAAGTTCAGTAAAAATCAAACTCAAATGACCATAAATTTCAATTAATTTGGAAGGCAACAGTCCAACAGAGCCTGTTCCTACCATTTTAAATTTCTGCCTCCAATTGTTGCTAGGTAAATTTAAATATTTTACACTTGAAAAGAGCTATCGAACGTTCCTACATTTTAATGGGCATCGCTTCGCTAAGCAATGTCTGAAATGCGTCGATGTTTTTGTATTCAATTTATCGATGGAAAAGATTATTAATTTATAGATTTTAACGAGAATTGGATGTATTCGTAAACTATGTACTTGTGTAAAAATGATGCATAGTATTTATTACAAAGTAACCTGAGTTAGATGGCACGAATAAAAAAAAAAACGTTTTTTTTTAAGTACCTATAGATATTATTTATTAAACTTCTTCCGTATTTTTGGACCTATCTTGTATCATGATAATTAGAATAATATAATTTCACCTACCCAGAAGTTCGTAAGACATTTCACTAAGGTCTAAAATACAGGGTGATTTTTTAGTCACCATCCAAATTTTTATATATTAATCTTTGGCGAAAATCATTGAATACATGTTTTTTCTTTTTGTATCAATCAATACAAAAATATCGAGATATCACGTCTCAATGTTATCTATAAAAAGTTGATGAATCTGGACAACGCGCTGTGATGTGTCGCTCAGGTGTAGCGGGGCGGGGCGGGGGGTCAGCGGGGTGCGCTCTGCCCGTTTCATGCGTCGGCAAGTGTATTATTAACGTTTAGCTTAGTGACCACACAGAGCGGATGAGAAAATGATTTTATCTACTCTCATATCGTAAAATTCGAAATACAAAACTCAAAACGATTTTATAATGACATACTTTATACCATAGAGTATCATAATGAAATTAAAAAATTAAATTATAACACTACTTCTCTAACAAAATAATGTTATAATAAATTTTTTTTTCATTATGATACAGTTTACAGATCATAGATACATCTATTTCATTTTTTATCTGTGGCTGCGCGCGCTCTAGATGGGAATGTTGGAATTTTGACGTTTGTGTTTCGGTGGATGACATGGTGGATGTTTATTAGTGTTTATTAATTTTTATCTTTTATTTGATATGTTCATGTTCAATGAGAGTAGATAAAGTAGTGTATGTAACTGTACATAATTAGGTATTATACCACTCGTGTGATACTATTAAAAAACTCGCTTCGCTCGTTTTTTAAACTCACACTCGTGTATAATACCCCTCATTATGTACCAGTTACATAAACTACTATAATATGACAATTTGACGTATCGATTTTTTTTCAAAAATGGGTTTAGTGATTGATACCTAATGCATAGAAAAATTTTGGACGGTGGTAAAAAAGTCACCCTGTATATCTACAATTTAGCACCTACGAGTATTAAGGAAAAAGTCTAGCTCCAAATTTTCTTCAACATCGATACTTTTAAACATCCCTACGGCTATTACTTGTACTTCAATTAGATGATATCTGACATTTATAGTTCTTTATGCATCTAAGGAGTCAGATTATGCTTTCCAGGAGTGAGATAATGCCATTTAAACGCAGGTCCGATCATTATTCCCTTGGTGGAGGCGTAATGAAAATTTTGTAAAGGTTTTACGATCGCCAAGAGTGGTTTAATGAGCCATCTTCGAAGGTGTACCTTTTTTAAGGGAAATAAATTTTGTAATGTGCTTATTAGATGTAGATTGAATGCCTTTTTTTTTTAAGTGAAAACTTCTTTAGCGGCGTTGTACACTTTTTCTGTAATGGGTAAAAAATTTAAAACTCGCGTCAGGGTCACGTGACCGTCAGGGTCACGTGACCGTCAGGGTCACGTGACCCTGATCGAAAATGAGTAAGACGTCATTCAAATTAAAAATAAAACATAGTAACAAAAAAGTTTTCACTTCTACCGGCACTCCTGGAGTGCAACCTTTTTTTTTGTTGTAATTACAGCTTTTTGCATGCTGTTGGGAAGTTGTATGGTTTTTAAATTAAGGAATTTTACTAATGAATCTAGTAGTGGTGAAGAAAACTTCCATTTGTGAATTTTAAATGATGGATTTTTAAAGTTGAACCTGTTTGTCTTTTCATAAGATAAAACAAAGTAACCAAATAACTGCACCTGATTAGATAATTAGTTCTTTGTTGTATTCTTTACTGCCAGGGTTTTTTTTTATCGTGGTAAAATCATAAAAACCCACCCAGGGCGGGGAGGGAAGACTGTCAAACTTGTACTTACCAAAAGTCACGGTGATCCTTCAATAGCCATCTACGTTCCAGGGTCATGGTTACCTGATGAGACAGTCCCGCGACTGCCAAGGTTTAGTGTATGAACTTTAACTGTAGAGGTCTAGAATAAGTACCAGTGCGAAGCCGGGGCGAGCCGCTTTTATAGATTAATTTGCAGTACTATGACAACCAGTCTCACCATATGGGCTATCGATAATCCAGTTAATGGTTTGTGGAGGTCCGATAGGCAGTCGCTTCAAGTAAAATACTGAAATTCAGCTGCATCCGGTTTGACTGGAAGTCGACCCCTTATATAGTTGGGAAAGGCAGGCAGATGATGATGACTAACATTTCAACTGCCTTTACTTCTTTCACTAAACTATTCATATGCCTTAAATTCCGTTCATCTGCCACATAACCATCAAAACCCAGATTCCCTCCACTAAAACTTTTATGCTAATGAATTCGTCAACATTTATCAATCAATCTTAAATTACTGAACGCAGACTGTTTATTGCAATTTGCGCTGTAAGCTGAGCGTACAAGTCTCAAAGTCGTCTAGTAGGAATGCCTTATAAATTGCAAATACACCATTCCGCAGATCGTAAACGTCGTAACTCGTCCGTCACATAAACAATACTATCGGGAGGATGGTGGTGTGAGGAACAAGATTATAGCGTTTTCTCGAAGGCCTGTATTAATTCAATGACCTTGAGCTTTAATGACCTTAATCCTTCACTACTCATAATTATTTTTCGACGAAACTACGAAAAAGAGAAGGTAAATTCAAGGGTGACATAATTACTCAGTCGTTTTTTAATCGGACGGAACTTTTGACTGCACAATACAATAAAAAAAAAGTAACAATCATTATTTTTTTTTGCATTACAAAGCAGTATTTTTTTTTAAACTGTAGCTGTTTTAAAATGGTTTTACATCAAAATTTGGAGGTGACTAGGTGGTATTTTTCCCTTTTGTACTCGTATGAATAAAAATGATAATTTTATGCCCAAGTAATGTATCCTGTAGAATAACGAACTAATTTTTAGAAAATAATTTCTCTGTAAGTCCCGACTAACAGTCGCTTCATCAAGTAGCCTTGAACAAAGCAAGTGAGGTGAATCATTACCCTGCCTTTTTTGCATTTTAAAATGGATCAAGTAATTGACGGCACTAACTGTAACTTACCGTACTTTGATTTATTTACAGATATTTATACTTATACCAAAATCTATGAGTATGAATGATTAGTAAACCAAGGAACAAACTCACTCTCGCATTTATAATAATTATTTATTTTATAAATGCGATTTTCTCTATGTTCAGTAAATTCTCAGTCGCTGCAGTTTATCCCTTGCGCCATCGCCACGAGAATCAATCAAGAATCCACTATCCCCTATCATTTACTTATTCAGATTTTATGTGTCGACGGCACCGGACCGAAACTTTATGTACCATCAGCTGAGCGTTTATAGAACATCCACCGAAATGTGACCCGTTTTTCAGACAAAAAACGATGTTTTCTTGGGTATAAAAACTATGGATGTCACGCTTCGCCTTTTTGGTGTTTCACGATTGAAATACTGTGATACACGATGTTGGTATAATTATTGTTTATTGGTAGACAACTAAAGGAGATTGCCCAACTGCGGTCCAACTGTTGCCCAGGAATGGGAGTACGTGCGTTGTGTTGCTGGCACTAATGTATGTCTGTATACGAAATATTTTTTAAATCTATCCTGGGGTTCCTGATTTATTTACATTTTTATGTTGATGACTTTAATTTTGTCTCCATGTTTTTTTTTAACGTACTTTACACCTGTCCAAATGCTACCCAGGACTGGGAGTACATGTGCTGTGTTCCTGGCACTAATGTCTGTCTATATACGAAACATTTTAAGAATCTGCCCTGGAGTTCCTGATTTATTTACATGTTTATGTCGATGATTTATTTTTGTCCCCATGTTTTTTTATCGTACTTTATACCTGTTCAAATGCTGCCCAGGTATGGGAGTACCGGGTACGCCGCAATCGCGGCGGTAAGACCCTTCTTTGAGGAGTGGCTGGATAGGCGTCACGGCGTCCTGACCTACCGCATGACGCAGGTCCTCACCGGACACGGAAGTTTCGGGAGGTACCTGTGTCTGATGAGAAAGGAGGAAACGCCTGGGTGTCACTACTGCGAAGATACACACAGTCGAGCATACGGTGCAAGACTGCCCCGCTTGGGCAGAGCACCGACGTGTCCTCACGACGGTGATAGGCGGAGACATCTCGCGCCCGGCATTGGTCGCGGCCATGCTGCGGGGCGAGACGGAGTGGGAAGCGGTCGCCTCCTTCTGCGAAGCAGTCATGCTCGCGAAGGAGGAGGCGGGCCGCGTGAGAGAGAGGACAATGTTCTCCCTCCGCCCCATCCTTGGTGGTGGACGCCCACGGCGACGGACGTCGCAAGGCGATTTCCGGCCACCGTAGGCGCGGGCATGCGGGCGGCGAGTAAAGGGCAACCCGCTGTCCGACCATGGACCATGCTCGGGACGACGGCGCGTCGTGTTCCACGCGGGCCTCAAAGAGCGTCAGCAGAATGACGGGGCCCCCTCTCAGAGGGCCAAAGCCTGCCGGGGCAGCGGGACTTAATCCATCACCGTGACCCCGGAACATAAAGGGCTATTGAAGGACACCGTATATTTTAGTCAGTACAAGTCTGCCAGTCCCTTCCGCCCTGCCCGGGGTGGGAGGACTCATTTGATGATTTAACCACGTAAAAAAAAAGGTATGGGAGTACGTGCGCTGTTTTCCTGGCACTAATGTCTGTCTACACTCGAAATATTTTAAGAATGTATCCTTGGGTTCCTGATTTATTTACATTTTTATGTTGATGACTTCATTTTTGTCACCATGTTTTTTGTCGTACTTTACACCTGTTCAAACAATGCCCAGGGATGGGTTTTTTTGGAGACAAAATGTAGGAAGTCATCAACATAAAAATGTAAATAAATCAGGAACCCAAGTGTACATTCTTAAAATATTTCGTATATGGACAGAGATTAGTACCAGGAATCCAGTGCACATACTCCCATTCCTGGGCAGCATTTGAACGGGTATAAAGTACAAAAAAAAAAATTGGGGACAAAAATAAATCATCGACATAAAAATGTGAATAAATCAGGAACCCCTGGGCAGATTCTTTAAATATTTTGTATATAGACAGACACTAGTACCAGGAACACAGCGCTCGTACTCCCATTCCTGGGCAACATTTGGACGGGTGTAAAGTACGATAAAAAAACATGGAGACAAAAATCAAGTCATCTACATAAAAATTTTAAAAAAATCAGGGATCCCAGGATAAATTCTTAAAATATTTCGTACATAGACAGACTTTAGTGCCAGAAATACAACGCATTTACTCCTAGTCCTGGGCAGCATTTGGACAGGTGTAAAATACAATAAAATAAAACATGGAGACACAAATAAAGTCATCGACATAAACATGTAAATAAATCAGGGACCCAGGATAGATTCTTTAAATATTTCATTTAAAGACAAACATTAGTGCTAGGGACACAGCGCACATACTCCCAGTCCTGGGCAGCATTTGGACAGGTGTAACGTACAATAAAAAAAAACATGGAGACAAAAATAAAGTCATCGACATAAACATCTAAATAAATCAGGAACCCCAGGGCAGATTCTTAAAATATTTCGTAAATAGACAGACTTTAGTGCCAGAAATACAACGCATTTACTCCTAGTCCTGGGCAGCATTTGGACAGGTGTAAAATACAATAAAAAAAACATGGAGACAAAAATAAAGTCATCGACATAAACATGTAAATAAATCAGGGACCCCAGGATAGATTCTTTAAATATTTCATTTAAAGACAAACATTAGTGCTAGGGACACAGCGCACGTACTTCTAGTCTTGGGCAGCATCTGGACAGGTGTAAAATACAATAAAATAAAAAAAACATCGAGACAAAAATAAAGTCATCGACATAAACATGTAAATAAATCACGAACCCCAGGGCAGATTCTTAAAATATTTCGTACATAGACAGACATTAGTGCCAGGAACACAGCGCACGTACTCCCATTCCTGGGCAGCATTTGGACCAAGTCCCATACAATAATGGGCAATGTCCTTTATTATTTTATTAGTATATAATTTTACACATTTTAGTTGTGCAGTTGGGAATGGGCAAGTGATCATGCCTATCGCTTGCCCGCAAAGCTTAAGTGTGGTGCCCTGAAACAACGGCTCGGGAACTCAGCAGACTACGAAGGAGACGGTGGGAGGAACTGGATGTTTAACTTGAGCATTGGAAGGAGCTCCTCCTTTCAATGCTCAAGAATAAACATTGCCGTTATAGTTAGAAAGAATTGACAGAGGCCTTAGCGAGCTGTGGGACAGAACGGACTAATTAACTCATTATCACCTGCTCCGATCATAGCTTAATACTTTTTTGGTCTCTTCCACCTCAACTACAAGATTTTTGCGAGTATCTGACATTTCTAAGTTTTTCACTTCAATCTAGAACTCACCAAAATATTGTCAACTTTTGGGAAACTAATTAGAGAAAAGTAATTTTTAAAGAACTTGGCAAAAGGTTTGCTCTTCTGCCAGTTTCTCAAACGAACAATTTCTCGATTCGTCACCCTAATTCAAACATACGATGCACCATACAAAATCCAATGCCAAAAATGAGCATGGCGTCAAAGAGCGCCAGCATGCCCTATTTATGATTAGCTGAGGGTTCGCGACGCATACCAATGAGGACACGTCACTTGTCATCCGTCATACGTGTTCCGACGATCATCGGGAATTAACGTGTAATGTATTTGAGGAACATCTGGCGGAAGAAACAAGTTTCCTGTTTTGTTTATGTGTTTTGTTCAGTGAGAAAACAGGTTTGCTGAAGAATCAAGTAACGATTTTGGAAAGAATGAGATTTCAGAAACATGAAAGATTTCGGGAAAGGTGTTAAATTCTTAAACTATGAAATTAAATTAGAAAACGACCCATTACAACAATCATAATTAATTTTAAAATTCCAACAATTTCATAAACGCTCGAACATTTTACAACGTTCGAGAATTCGCATCGTAAAAACCATGGGACACTTCAGGGGGCGTTTAGTGTTTTATATGCCAAAGGGATTTATGTTATTACCGTCCATATTTCTGCGGACTGAAGCCGCTGAGAGGTCACGAAATCTTGCCGAAAGGTGTCGCCGTGTCTGTCGTATAGGGGCGTCCCTCTCGCACCTCGGTGTTGCTTTAAAGCGATGAATATGAGAAGTTGTATTCGGATCACGTAGTGGGCGCGGCGTGCGCGGCGCTCATGAACTCCGATGCCAAACCTCGCCAGATATAACGTTAACAATGAAAAAATTCGCTCCCCCCACCAAGGTAGAAGAGTTGCGATGACAAGTTCCAACAAACTTGGTAATCAGTTGTAACAAATTTATGTGCCGTGCGTGAGAGAGTCGAGTTTCGCTTTCTCCTACAAATGTTATTTGTTGAGAGAACGCCGCGGACGTTAATTGTCAGTTGGATGTTCTTGTTTTATCATAATTATGTATTAAAACTTTTATTGTGACAAATCTTTTGAGATTAAAAAGGATTTAAGTTGAGAGCGCAGGCCTGTTTTGGAGCGATTAGACGCTGCTTTTACGTCTTTATTTTAATTCGTAATGCGAAAAATTACATCGTTAACATTTTATTTGGAGACTTTAGAACGTAGATAGAATTTGGCAGTAAACAAACATTATTTTGAATACCTGCATTATGCGTACCTTTTGTCGGAATTTCTTAATTTTCTTGTTTATCTGAACCTTCCATAAAAATGTTGTAAAAATCTCAACAATCAAGCAATTCTCCTAATTCAGAATGCGCTAACACATTTTAACAGCTGCTAAAAGTTATGCAAATGGGAGGAAGGCATAAAACATTTTTATCGTCTCTAGTTGTAAGAGCAAGTTGAGGGAAATCGAGTAACTTAATAAGACATTTACTGGGCCATTGCTGAACGTAAGTTTTTTGTAGACAATGGGCCAGCAATTTGTCACGTTTCATGCTTTAGCACGTTTTTGAACCCAATTTATGTCGTATAAAATCTCCTTTGTTTCTGAAATCAAATGAAAATGGATTTTACTGCTAACGATTTCAACTATCTTAGAATAGATTGCCAGATTGCCATGCAAGTCCTTTTGAAAACTATAAAATATGAAACTGCTATGAAAAGCGTGAAAACATACATGCATATTATCCACACTAACCTCACAAAAATATTTCCAAACAATACATTGTTTTCCTTCCGTTCGATGGACAGAAACTACAAACAAGTTAAATACTTTAAAGCTTCAAGTCGCGAAAAGATTTTAAAACCGGCAAACGGGTAAAGTCATGCAAAACAAAGTTGTGATGCAGAACTCTTTAGAATGCCATTCTGCTTAGTTTTCGTAATACAACCTAATGTTTTGATTTCGGGTATGAGAGGAGGCGGGGTAAAAGCAAACGATAGATTTTAAGAAAGTGGTAGATTCAAGTGACTTGACCAGTATTATTATTCAAATCTAGAGCCTAAACCTTAAAGATAACTATGTGTTTAATAGTATGTGTTTATTTCGTATGGTTGGTCCTTTAAGAGTAATTGAAAGTGAAAAACAGACAGAACATGTTTTAAAAAAAATATAATTATGAACATTTTACGTGTTTAACTATCAACATCAGTTCATTTTAACGAATTAACATGTCTTTTTGTAGGGCCAATTAAATTCAATTTAAAACGATGGTTATTAAAATGGTGTAAATACATAGCGTAATAATTATACGAGTATACGAGTAATATATGTATAGTTTTTGAAGCATGTACGGTTATTTTTCTTCCATTAAAAAATTTAATTCAAAAATCTTTTTAGAAACTGATACGATTACCATAACCGCTGCACGCTATAAAGCTGACCTTGCAACCAGCGAAGTCCATAAGTTCCCAAGTCCTACCCGCCATCGCTTACAACTCCCGCCACAACAAAAGCTGAGCTCGGATGAAAGAAACTGCACCTAAAGCGAATACGTGAAGTCAATTTGCGAATAAACTTTCTCAGTTGGTTTGGCACTGCGATACCAGCCAGACTACTTTACTAGATTTAACATTGTGCTTAATGTGTGTACGTGAACTAAGACAGCTTACTCGCTATCTCTTACAACGCAGTTTCATTGTAAACGATTTTTGGATTTGCATGTTGCTGTGTTTAAGTTGTCGGCATGCTCATTTTCTGTTTCTGTTGTGTCAGCTTTAAAGAGTGGTTGATGGAGATTGTGACTTTGTCGTCTAAGGTTAGACATAGTTAGTCATTATAATTATCACATCTGCAATCAAGGGTGACCTGATAATATAACCATTTATTTTTCCAGTTATAGTATTTAAGTCAAATGTAAAAATTAGCGAGCTCATTGGCAACAATCGAGAACAAATCCGGACTCTCTGACAGGTACTGAGTAATTTCTAAACCTGAGAAACGCTGATGACCGGCCTAGTAATCAAATCTTTTAATTAGCAGTCACGCTAGACCAACGAGGAAGTCATTAGAAAACAATATACTTATCTAAAAACATGGACAGGATAAATTATTTCTCAGAATCAATATAACCTAAAAGTAAGAAAGCAAATATTTTCAAAACATAAAAAAACCTCCTGTCATTATTGTATCGTCACAATATTACATGATATTAACTAAGTGAAAAATATCTTATGTTTCTTTTAAAAATCAGCTCCATCATCGAAATCTTAGCAGGAACAAATCCCATACAAAATTGTTTCCCTAACCCAGTTAAGAGCATCACCGCGATACAGTAACGATGATGGATAAGCAAAATTACCTAAAGTCTCAGTTCATTTATGTTGCTTCTTTAAATTATGTATATATTTTTTATCTTAGCAGGAACAGATTCTAATGTTGGTGGTATGATGATATCATCTATATAATGAAATGTTTATGGTTATGGAGTCGTAATTATGGTATTGAATTATTGTGATTATGGTAAATCTATCCAAACTATGATTAAATCAATACAATTTACCATTATTATTTTTTATGCAATTGTAAAAAAAAAAATACTGTTGCATATTCGAATTTGGCGATACCCAATAATTGACTCCACTTCAACTTAAAATCTTTTATCGCATATTATTCATTACTCTCTTCAATGACATGAAACAAACTCTCAAAATAATCCTAAATCCCTGTGAAATCAGTAGCACTGTTGTGACGAACAGACACGTCGCCCGGTAATACAGTCATGAATATTAATGAACGTCACTTTATTTGCTTATTTATTAGCTACCACGCCGATAATAACTCGGGGAGGACGTGGTGTGTTGTGTGCATGACAAAGGTTAGTTACAGTTGAGTTTTGATGAATTCGTGTGTTTTGACGTATGGAGTTATTGAGTATATTTAAAAAAATACAATAAAATTGGTGATAATTCGTAATTGTATTGCTGAATTTGATAGTATTTCACTGCATGCAAAATTGAAAACCAAAAATGACATGATAGAAAACAACAAAGTCAATTATTATCACAAATAACACCACAGACGTCACAATTGTTTGTCGTGGGACTGCTTTAGCGGGATAGCAGCATTTGATGATTTTAGCTTTAGATTCTTAAAAACAATAACATATCAGAATAGTGCAGAAAATAAATAGGTACGAATAGACAGGCACAAGAAAAACAAGCATAAATAAATCATATATTTTATCCCACTGCTTGACAATTGCGAAAAAAACATTGTTCATTTTAATATTACGTCGCTTAAAAGACCGTTGAAACTCCATAACCCTGACAAGATTAGTTTCACTTGTCAAGACAAATATTCCAACTCCATAGGCAAGTTTATCTATTTCAGAAAGTTGACAAAAATCTTATAAAGTATTCTGGAGGTTTCGTGGGACTATCAAGGTTATACAAGGATGTAGGACAACATGAGAGGCCAGTACTATGTAATTATAATGTCGAAAATAAAATTGTAATTTAATCTTTAAAGTTTACTTTTATAGCAATTATTAATAACTAGATTCCGGTCGCGCCCTCGTAAATTGCACATAATAGCCTATATGTTATTTTGAGGCATAAGTTATGCCTCTGTAATCGTTTTTATCGAAATTAATATTTTTTATTTGATAAAACAGCAGCCATAGAACCACCAATCCGCACATAGGTTGCGTTTGAGATAAATTAATATTTCCTAATGTATTTCTTTATAACAAATAATAACTATATTTAATAACTAGCTGTGCCCGCGACTTCGTTCGCGTGGATGTCGGAAATTAACAATGTATTTTTTAGTGCGAAGCGCTTAATTCTCGCCACGTTTTTTTATAAATCATATCGTTTTCATATAATCCCTGTATTTAGAATTTATTTTTCAAGAATATTTGAGGTGATTATAATAAACGCCCTCTGTCGTTCAGATTCAGAAGAATTGCTACTGGATTAGAGCACCCATTCTATCTCATTCCATCCCACTCCATCCCCCTCCATCCCACTCCATCCGACTCCATCCCATTCCATCCCACTCAGTCCCACTCCATCCCACTCAATCCCACTCCATCCCACTCCAGCCCATTTCATCCTACTCCATCCCACTACATCCCACTCCATCCTAATTCATCCCACTCCATCCCACTCCATCCCACTCCATCCGACTCCATCCCATTCCATCCCACTCAGTCCCACTCCATCCCACTCAATCCCACTCCATCCCACTCCAGCCCATTTCATCCTACTCCATCCCACTACATCCCACTCCATCCTAATTCATCCCACTCCATCCCACTCAGCCCCACTCCATCCTAATCCATCCCACTCCATCCCACTCCAACCCACTCCATCCCACTCCAACCCACTCCAACCTACTCCATCCCACTCCAACCCACTCCATCCCACTACATCCCACTCCATCCCACTCCATCCCACTCAATCCCACTCCATCCCACTCCATCCCACTCCATCCCCCTCCAGCCCATTTCATCCTACTCCATCCCACTCCATCCTAATCCATCCCACTCCATCTCACTCCATCTCACTCCATCCCACTCAGTCCCACTCCATCCTAATCCATCCCACTCCATCCCACTCAGTCCCACTCCATCCCACTACATCCCACTCCTACCCATTCCATCCCACTCCAACCCACTCCATCCCACTCCAACCCACTCCATCCCACTCCAACCCACTACATCCCACTCCATCCCACTCCATCCCACTCCATCCCACTCCATCCCACTCCATCCCACTCCATCCCATTCCATCCCTCTCCATCCCACTCCATCCCACTGCATCCCACTCCATCCCACTCCATCCCACTCCATCCCACTCCAACCCACTCCATCCCACTCCAACCCACTCCAACCCACTCCATCCCACTACATCCCACTCTATCCTAATCCATCCCTCTCCATCCGATTCCATCCCACTCCATCCCACTCCATCACACTCCATCCCACTCCATCCCACTCCATCCCACTCCATCCCACTCCATCCCACTCCATCCCACTCCATCCCACTCCATCCCACTCCATCCCACTCCATCCCACTCCATCCCACTCCATCCCACTCCATCCCACTCCATCCCACTCCATCCCACTCCATCCCACTCCATCCCACTCCATCTCACTACATCGCACTCCATTCTAATCCATCCCACTCCATCTGATTCTATCCCACTCCATCCCACTCCTTCCCACTCCATCCCACTCCATCCTACTCCATCCCACTCCATCCCACTCATTCCCATTCTAGTGTGAGTCTAATAAAAACTTTTTCTTTCTTTCCATTCCATCCCAAACCATCCCATTCTATTCCATTACACTCTATTTAACTCTACTCTACTCCACTCCAAACCACTCCACTCCAAACCACTCCACTCCAGTCCACAACATTATTTGAATAGGTATGTAGTTTTTCTATTCCAAGCTAAATCGCGCTACTGAACTGCGCGTCTCGGTGTAAACTGACCGTTTTACTTCTGGGTCTGGAACACTTTAAATTCAAATATCTTTTGATAGACTTAACCGATTGCAATGAAACAAAAACTAAATTAGTCCTCGAGTTACGCTCGATCGTTGTGTATAAAGGTTATCTACATTGCCTTCGTACATTTTACGTGATGGAGCCACAAATAAACAGACAAACCGACAAACCGATAAACCGACAAACAGACAAACAGACAAAAATTCTAAAAATGCTGGAAATGGGTTCTGTTGGTTGTCCTTCAACACCCTAGCTATTTTTTTTGGATTTTATTTTGATGTACAAAAACGATTTTTCTACAGTTTTATTATATGTATAGATCACGCAGCATCCATATACTAGAAAGTTTTAATTCCTGCTACATTATAGTACCTAATACTTTTAAAGCCTCCAAATATATCGTTCCTAAATTGAAACTATTTCCCCTTAACCAAAGCCTAACTAGTGGCCTGAGTTCATATCTCGCTCCCTTTCACGAGAGGATTACAAGGCCTCATTATAAATCACGGACTATTCACGTAACTATATAAAGTTACTATTTGCTAGACTTTGGCCTCCAGAGGCCCCGTCTATCTCCGAAGAATGATTGTCATAGTGCTGTCTGATTTATTATTCTGTTAATCTGGGACCCATTTTTATCTGGTAAATAGAGATCGGCGCTGTTTTGTTTTTGAAAGTCATTTCGCTTTACTTGGACTTTACGTTTATTGAATTTGTGAAATAATTGTTTTCAACGCATTTATTGAAGGGATTTGTGGATGTAAAACGCTTCTGTTTTCAGTTTTGTAATAATGAAAGACCTGAGAAGCACGTGGCTAAATAATTACAGCTGCACAGGCCGATCTTCCGGGTTAAGCCGCGCTTGCTGAGATTGGTCTTTTGGATGGGAGACCAATTGACCATCTGTCATAGCGAGTTTCTTCAGTGCCTCGTAAAGCACGTAAACACGTTGGTCTCGGCTGTCATTTGTAGAGCTTTGGCAGTCGTTACTGTTAGTCAGAAGCTCAACCTCTGATCAACCGGTCTGACAACCAGTCTTATCATGAGGTATCTTATTGCCCAGTATTGAAAGACCTACTTGGAGCAATTACTGACAATTATACCTGTAGAGGTTGAATAACACTTTTTCAATTTTAATTATTAATGGTTGCAACAAAATTAAGAAATATTTTGTTATCGATGTGACTGCTTTTTCTGTATGATCGACAATACTTCTTTCGTATAAGTTTTATTGCGACAAAAGCATCGTATATTATGTCTCAGAACATGTTCTTCTCCTCCTTTCTTCAGGGAAAAGGCCATAAAGGTAAGTTAAGAAGGTTTACATGTACACACATCAAAAGTGTCTAGGGATCAACATATATTTTTGCAATAACTTTTCTCCTGATTGATATTAATTAAAATGTTCTTTAAGGATTCATCAAATAAAGTGTTATCGTTTGTCACAGTCACGATAAACCAAGTCACCTTTGCATTCATAAAGAAATTTGCCATTTTCCTAATAAAGGGATTTTTGACATTTGAACCACTAACATTAAAGTTCGAAAAAAAGACTGAAATAACAGTTTTCTTTAAAATTTTATTGGGTAACTTAAACAATTAATAATCCGTGTTTCTACCGCGAACACTAACAACACAAGAACATCGGTTTGGCATACTCAAAATGAGTTCATCCAAATCACGCTGTGGAATGGCCGCCCATGTTCGTTGCAACAACAAAAAAAGGTCTTCTTGCGACTGGATACCCTCCATATTCGGCAGAGCTCTTCTCTGTAGCATATCCCATGCATGCTCAATCGGGTTCAAGTCTGGCGACTGAGCAGGCCAGGGCAGGACATTGATGTTAGCTGCGGCGAGAGTCTGTCTTACAACTCTTGCGGTGTGCGGTCGTGCATTATCATGCATTAACTGAAATAAGGGACCGATTTGCACTTGTAGAGGAACGATGACGTCTGATACAATCGTCTCAGCATAAATTTGAGCGTTGAGGTTGCCTCTGATCCAAATCAACTCAGTTCTTCCGCCGATCCAAATACCCGCCCATACCATGATGGTTCCACCACTATAAGGATGGACTTCCTGGCAGAATTTTAATCGCTGTTGGCGTCCAGGGGTTCTCCAGTGTCGTATACGTCTTGTATCCGGTCTCATACCAAAACGAGACTCATCAGAAAAGCACACGAAACGCCATTGTTCTTCTGCCCAATTTCTGTGTTCAAGAGCCCATTGATATCGAATCCTACGATTGTGCATTGCTATAGGTGGTACCCGTAGCGGTCTTCGGGAATGAAGGTTCACTTCATGCAAGCGGTTTCTGACTGTTTGGTCGCTAATTAAGTTCCCTGAAGAGTGATGAAGCCTCACGGCTAACATCATGGCGGTTATTGTTGGAGCTCTTCGAGTTAAGATTTGAATGTATCGGTCTTGTCTCCGTGTGGTGCAGCGATACCGTCCTCCATGGCGCTCAGCCACGGTACCAGTGCTTCGGTAACGTGTCCAAAGTCGACTGATAACACTCTGACTTGTATTCAGAGCTAAAGCCACAGTACGTTGCCGGGAACCAGCTTCTATCATTCCCACGGCTCTGAGCATTTCTTCCCTGCTTAAATGACGTCGCCGCTCCATAATAACGTTGGTTTTAATCAGTAGTAGGGAAACAGTAGCACTAATAATGTCTTCAATGCGTTGTATGTTTTTATAGGGAAAATATTGACAGCTGATTTTCATCTTTTACTCGAATTTGATTTACAGTTCCTGATTCAAATTATGAAATGCACCAAAAAGGATCCATATAAATTTATAAAATCATAAATTTATTACAAAGCCACATCTCAATCTCAAGAAATCCGCATAAAAATGCTTGATCCCTAGACACTTTTGATGTGTGTATTACGTTTCCAGTTGTTTTAAATCTCAGGTGGCCGTCAATAGGTATATTGACTTGATGGTTGGCGAGCACCTGTGTCGTAAAACTTTAATAAAGAGGATTTTAGCATAATTCAATAAAGATTTTCATTTTTGCGGCTCACTGTTTAGCGAACTTGTCTTGCAGTTATTTAGGCTGACATGCTTTAGAATAATAAAACATTGTTTTTGAAGTGAAAACTTCTTTAGCGGCGTTGTACACTTTTTCTGTAATGGGTAAAAAATTTAAAACTCGCGTCAGGGTCACGTGACCGTCAGGGTCACGTGACCGTCAGGGTCACGTGACCCTGATCGAAAATGAGTAAGACGTCATTCAAATTAAAAATAAAACATAGTAACAAAAAAGTTTTCACTTCTACCGGCACTCCTGGAGTGCAACCTTTTTTTTTTTGTTACATTTTATTACGAGTATTATTACTAATTTGCATTTTAAGACACCAGAAAGTTACAAAACGCTTCACCAATTTTTTAATTTTAAATTGTGGGATTCATCTTGGGAAAAGAAAATAGGTAGTGATAAGTCACGTTTTCATCATAACATTCGACAATGATACACTTGCATTTTCAATAAGCACCAGAAAATTCCTTAACAATTGGATCAGGTAGAAACAACGAAAACAACAGCCAGCAAGGAAGACGCTATCAAACTGAATCGAACAAGTACATAGCACAAACAACGTCGGAGAGCTGAAACTGAAATGAAGTCCGCGAAATCAACTTTAAATACATACCGAAAAACAAACTGGCGGGGATGGCACAGAGGAGGGCGGGGGGAGAGTTCAAACAGCGAACAACAAACGTAACAGTAAATTACACAGCGATCCAGTTCAAACCGGAACACGCCAGTTATTTGTTCAGATGCAATCTCTTCCCATTCCGAGTATATGATTAAAACAGTGCAGGACACCATTCCTATGGGAAATCATCGGGGCGAACGCATTGCATAATTAGCAGTCGCAAAGGCAGCGGTGTAGACGGCGCGTATTTTAGCGTCACACGCTTTTGGTGGCGCAGGGTCTCCCAGCTGTATTGGCTTAGTCGGCATGAACCGCTCCGTGTATGACTTTAAAAAGTATACATTTTATTGAACTGTATAATTAATACTACAAAAGTTTTTTTGTCATCATCATCATCATCATCGTATCAGCCGTAGGACGTCCACTGCTGAACATAGGCCTCCCCCATAGATTTCCAATAGGACCGAATATAGGTACTCGTACCTACTCGTATTTCAAAATAATTTATTTTGTTTTAGAAATCTACTCTTAGGCTCTTTAGAGAAAAGAGTCTTCTTCTAGTCACCATAAAAACGTATTTAGAATGCGTGGAATCCAAAATAAACGCAATGCATATTTGATATTGCAGATATTTGTAGGAATATCTGCAAAATCAAATATGAATTGCGATCAACAATAAAACATATTCTAAGTCTCACTCCAAACGCAAAACTTCGAACATCTTCTCTATAAAGTTAATCTCAAATACCTTACGATAAGATATCGAAGACTTCACTAATACCTTTCACCCGGCGGGCGTGCACAAGCGTTTGTGCAAATGTACAGAGTGGACATTCCACACAAATAAGTTCACTTGCAAAGGGAAACTAAAATAAAACTTTTACATATTCCTTGTATGCAGAGTCTACTGCAATTATGAGTGTCCGGCATGAAATTTCTTTTATTATTTTTAACCGACTTCCAAAAGGAGGAGGTTCTCAATTCGGATGTTTGTATTTTTTTTTTTTTTTATGTTTGTTCGGGCATAACTCCGTCGTTTAACAACCGATTTGAAAAATTCTTTTTTTGTTGGATAGGATATACTTCTGGAATGGTCCCATTAAAATTTTATCGAAATCGGACTAGCACTTTTTGAAAAATCAACATAAATCAACAAAAACCTAAAAAGTTTTCAACTTTGTCTACACCGATTACTCCGAGGTTTCTTGTCCGATTTCAATGATTCTTTTTTTGTTCTATACAGTATATCTGCCATTTGGTCCCACAAAATTTTCATTAAGTTTGGTGCAGTAGTTTTTAGTTTTTATACATGGACGTTGTTATTACCGGTGCTACGGATTACAAAATTTTAGTGCACATGTAAGAAAATTATGTATTTGACAATAATTTGGGTTGAATAGTGAAACTGAAAAGGAACAAATAAAAAACTTTTTCAAAAAAAAAATGTAACCGACTTCAAAACAACCACAAAAAAAGTTAAAAATAACCTACAAAAAAACTTTTCTTTCGAAAGTCGGTGTGTTGGATTGAGAAATATGTATAGCTATGTGTTTACCTCAGGTCGCCTTTAAAAGAATCATTTATTATAATATTTAGTTAGTCGCAAATATACTTGCAATCATACAACACGTATTTCATTTACCAAATTCCCGAACAAGCAAAAGTGAACCTTAATACAAACACCATATGGTCGCAATCGATCCGGATTCATCCAGTAAGGACACCGCATTCCACAGCTGCGATAAGCCGACCTTTTTTTTGTGAGCTTCGATTTCTGAGAATTAGACCCAACTACTTGTTTACTACGAAGACTATTGTCGTAATAATTACTTAACGACTATATACATCGAGTATCAGCAGCATTCAAGCTTGTTTACGTGAAAAATGAATACGACTGAAGAACAGCAGAAATTTATCTCCGTGTTAGAAGACACTGCAAACGTGCTACGGAAAACGCAAGCTAACCTCAGAAAATGTCCTAAAGCACGCTTAACAAGAGGATACATCGAGGCACGTATAAAAATCATCGAAGATTATTGGAATACATTCAAATGTGCGCATAACAACTTAGTGAAAATAACGCCAAAAGAACAAAAAGGAAGTTTGCCATATTTTTTAAATGAGGAGTTTTTTATTTATGAAGATTTGTTCAACGTGCTTCAAGGTGACTTAAAGGACATGGTTATTTCGTTATCCGAACCATCAGTAGTGGAAACAAGATCAGCAAATAGTAGTTTCGATGGCGTAAATCCACAAAATAGCCTTGTTTATCTGCCGAGGATCGAAATACCGAAGTTTGCCGGTAATTATGAATCATGGCAAACTTTTCAAGATTTGTTTATCTCGTTGGTGCACAATAACACTTCGCTTCGCGACGTTCAAAAGCTTCATTATTTAAAGACCAGTGTTACTCAAGAAGCCGAATCACTACTGAAGCATATACAGGTAACCGATAAAAATTATGTACTCGCATGGGATATTTTGAGAAAAAGATATGGCAACAAACGCTTGCTTTTGAATCATTCTATGAAAAGGTTATTCAACCAAAAGAAGATGACTTCTCAATCAGCTTCTCAGTTGAAGGGATTGTTAGACACAACCACAGAGTGCCTAAATAACTTTAATAATTTAAACATTGACGTCGGCTCTTGGGATCCATTCCTTATATATCTTCTAGTGCAGAAGATGGACTCAGAGACGCACAAGAACTGGGAAGAACATGCATATAAAGAAGAATCTGAAAATTTACCTACCTGGAGTGATTTAAAGAAGTTCATTGAATCAAAGTTCCGTACCCTGGAATTAACAAATCAGAACTGTACATCAAAGGAAAATAAAACAACAAAGGAGCGTTCATGTCATGTTGCCGCTTCAGTCACGGAGAAAGTTTGTGTGATGTGTAAAGAAAGTCACAGATTAAGTCATTGCAAGGAATTTGGAAAGAAGGAACCTACTGAAAGAAGAGAATTCGTGAAAAACAAACAATTATGTTTCAACTGCTTAGTACCAGGTCACTCGGCATTTAAGTGCAAGGTGCCAGTGTCATGTCGTATTTGTCACAGACGTCATCATTCCCTTTTGCATGAAACGAAGGGTAAGGAACCTGGAGAATCATCAGTCACATCACCTCCAGCTGAAACACATGCAAAAGAAGAGCAAGCATTACAAGTCAATACAATGATAGCGTCGCATTGCAGTACTAAGAAGACAACAGCAGCACTTTTAGCAACGGCAGTAGTGGAAGCAACAAGCGAGCAAGGAAACACCATACTACTGCGGGCGCTGATAGATCAGGGTTCCGAGGCAGCTTTCATAAGCGAAAAAGCGACTCAATTGTTGAAGCTCGAAAGACAACCAGTAAAGGCAAGCATTAGAGGGGTGGGATCACAGAAGACTGATATAAAACATGTGGTACAGCTACAACTACGTTCACGATTGGACCGAAACTATTGTTTACCAATCAAGGCATATGTAATGTCCAAGCAACTGACCGCAAAGATTCCCACCAAAACAATCAATAAACAAGACTGGGCACACATTCAAGAACTGAACTTGGCTGATCCAACCTACTTTAAGCCAGGTCCTATAGATCTGCTTTTGGGTGTCAAAGAATATGCCGAGATTCTGCAAAATAACCTAGTTAAAGGTCCACCAGGCACACCAAGCGCTCAGGAAACCAGCCTGGGTTGGATTCTTTTTGGAGAAGTTAACACAACACATCAAAACCAGTATGTTGTCATGCACCATTCCGTTGACGTAGAAGATATGTTGAAATCAATATGGGAAATTGACGTAGACACTAAAAGACACTTAACAAAGGAAGAACAACTGTGTGAAGAAATATATAAAAGGACAACTACTAGAAATGAAAAGGGAAGATATATTGTTAAATTACCGTTTAATACATACAGTCCACAATCACCAGATGGTAATACAAAATCGATAGCAACACATAGATTTACACTATTAGAAAGGAAGTTCAGGAAATCGCCAGACCTGCAAAAAGAATATAGTAAAGTTATAAATGAGTACATAGAGAAGGGATACCTCGAGAAGGTATCTGATAAGGAAAAAGATAAAAGAGCTGTCTACTTACCTCATCACGCCGTTATCCGATCTGACAAAGAGTCCACGCGAACACGCGTTGTATTCGATGCGTCGTGTAAAGGATCAAATAACATTTCATTGAACGATGAGTTATTTGTGGGTCCTCAGCTGCAAGAAGACTTGAAAAACATTTTGATGAGATGGCGCATGAAACAAGTTTGTTTTATGGCAGATATAAAACAGATGTTCCTTCAAGTGTTAGTGGCCAAAGAAGACGCAGAGTTTCAACGAATCCTGTGCAGGCAACAAGAATCTGATGCCCTGGAAGAATACAGATTGCTCAGAGTCACCTTTGGTACAGCGTCTGCACCATACTTGGCAACTAAAACGCTCCAACAGGTAGCCAAAGACGAAGCCGAGAGTAATATTCTTGTTGCACAAACTATAAACGAGGATTTCTATATGGACGATCTCTTATCTGGCACCGACTCAGTAGCTGAAGCTATGACACTTTCTAAAGAATTATGCAACACACTAGAAAGAGGCGGTTTCCAACTTACAAAATGGGTATCCAATAATATCGATTTAATGAAGTTTATAGAAGAGGATAAAAGGTCTGCAAAGGCACATATTGATTTAAACCTTGATGGCACTCTCAAAGCCTTAGGAATTGAATGGAATTTAAAAACAGACCAATTTCAATACAATCTTAGATTTGAACCGGTAACAGAACCCATAACAAAACGAAACATATTGTCTGATATACAAAGAGTCTTTGATCCCCTTGGTTGGATAGCACCGAGTACTATTATGGCAAAAATATTAATACAAAAGCTTTGGCTTGAAAGAGTTAACTGGGATGAACAAATTAGTAATACATTAGAAAAAGAATGGAGAGAAATAAGATCAGATCTCGTTAACATATCTGAAATACAAATAGAGAGATGGCTTGGTACGACGACTGATAACAACGACAAAATTCAAATCCATGGGTTCAGCGATGCTTCAATGCGTGCATATGCAGCGGCAGTCTACATTAGAATTGAAACTTCAGACAACAAGATTGAAACAAAACTGATAGCTGCCAGAACTAGAGTGGCACCATTGAAGACAATTTCGTTACCTCGCTTAGAACTCTGTGGTGCCCTACTTCTTTCAAAGTTAATGAAACAGATTGGGCAAGCAATGAGGATACCGACAACAAAAATGTACGCTTGGACTGACTCTTCAATTGTTATTGCATGGCTTAGTGGTGAACCTAACAGATGGAAACCCTTCGTCGCTAACCGTGTAGTCGAAATTGTTGAAAACATTAATAACAAGCACTGGTTCCATGTTCAGTCTCACGAAAATCCCGCTGATTTGGCATCAAGAGGAATGTTGTTGTCCGATTTGAAGAGATGTAACTTATGGTGGCACGGACCGGGTTGGCTATCTGAAACAAAAATAAATATTAAACATGAAACAACAGAAACTGACTTGGAAATAAAGAAAACTAAAATCAATACTTACCTGAATGCAGCACATATCGAAGAACCTGAAACAACTTTAACAACACAATTTAAAAATTTTGAAAATTTGACAGATCTAATAAAAGCAATTACTTACTGTAAAAGATTTATAAACTATAAAAAGAACATAAACAATGAAAATCAGAATTTAACAACGCAAGAATTAGAAGATACTCTACGGATCTGTATTAAAAAGGCTCAAGAAGAAGAATTCAAGGAAGAGATAGATAGAATAAAAATGGGGAAACAAGTTAAGAAAAAGAGTCAGCTACGAAGTCTAAATCCATACTTGGACGAGGAAAATATACTCAGGGTGGGCGGTCGCTTGAGACATGCTAACTTGCCCGATGATAAGAAGAATCCTGTGATCCTGGGAAACAGAAACGCTCTAATACCTTTAATTATTGCTGATACACACGACAAAACACTTCATGGAGTAGTACAGCTAATGCTATGTCACTTACGTTTTAAATACTGGGTTATAAGAGCTAAATCACTGGTGAAAAAACATATTCACAAATGTATGAAGTGTGCTCGAATGAATGCCACAACAAAGGCACAAATAATGGGAGACTTACCTGTGGAAAGAGTAACACCGACGAGACCATTTCTGCATAGCGGTGTAGATTTTGCAGGGCCGTTTCAAACGCTAATGTCCAAAGGAAGAGGCAACAAAACTACAAAGACATATGTGGCAATTTTTATATGCATGTCTACAAAAGCAATCCACATAGAATTAGTTGGAGACCTCACGACAGAGGCATTTATAGCAGCCTTTCGACGTTTTGTTGCCAGAAGGGGTAAATGCAGCCACCTGTGGTGTGATAATGGCAAAAACTTCGTGGGTGCAAATACAGAACTTCATAAATTGTGGAGTGAAGCTCAGATGACAGGAGAAATTACATCGACACTAGCAACAGATGGCACCCAATTTCATTTTATCCCAGCATATAGTCCAAATTTTGGAGGATTGTGGGAAGCAGGCGTGAAGTCCATTAAGTACCACCTAAAACGTGTTATTACGACTCACCTGACGTTTGAGGAAATGACTACGATATTATGCCAAATAGAAGCCTGTTTGAATTCACGCCCGTTGTGCCCAATAGATAACACTGACACAGAAAACTTAGATCCACTAACTCCTGGCCATTTTTTAATTGGAGAACCACCGATTGTGGTACCGTCGCCTGATCTGCAAGCTGTGAAGGTTCATAATTTGTCACGCTGGCAACATACACAAAAGGTCCTTCAAGACTTTTGGCGACGCTGGCAAGAAGAATATTTGACCAGGCTTCAACAGCGTCCTAAATGGATGAAGAAACAGAAGGAATTTGCTATAGGGGATATTGTGTTGATAAAGACTGAAAATCAACCACCCAGCAAATGGTCCTTAGGAAGAATCACAGATAAACACCCCGGCACGGATGGTAACACGAGAGTGTATAGTGTAAGAAGTGGCGGTTCTATAACTAAAAGAACTGTTACGAAGTTATGTGCATTGCCAGTTGATTCTACTTAATTATTTTTCTGAATAACTGATGTATTTTGGATTATATCAATATCAGGTACTGAAATGTATGTGCATAGTTAGAATTTCATTAATAAATTAATTTACGTTTGTAACTATTTTGCTTTAAGACTAATTTTTTTGAGTTAGACATTTGATTCTAAAAATTATAACTTGTTTAAAATTTAGATTTCATTATAAAAGCACTTAAGTCCTTTTGGTGGGCGGTATGTTGGATTGAGAAATATGTATAGCTATGTGTTTACCTCAGGTCGCCTTTAAAAGAATCATTTATTATAATATTTAGTTAGTCGCAAATATACTTGCAATCATACAACACGTATTTCATTTACCAAATTCCCGAACAAGCAAAAGTGAACCTTAATACAAACACCACGGTGACAAAAAGTCAATTAAATAAAAAAGAAAGTCACCGACTTTCGAAAGAAAAGTTTTTTTGTAGGTTATTTTGAACTTTTTTTGTGGTTGTTTTGAAGTCGGTTACATTTTTTTTTGAAAAAGTTTTTTTTTATGAGAGCATTCGAATTCAGTTTGTCATGATTTGCAGGTTTGAGAGAAGTTTTTTTGATTTAAAATTCGAATATTTACAGGAATTGTTTTGCACAGTGTTAACTAGTCTATGAACATAAAAGGGACAAATTAGGAAACCAACAGATGACTTAGGACCCTATCACATTATTTATGGAAGCTGTAATTCAAACCAGTTCTATGGTGTCAAAAACAAATCAAAGCATTTACAGATTTTCCCATAAACAGTAAGAACACAACACAAGCCAAACACCTACAAACAATACACCTTGAAGGCTTCATTAACACAAATATTCTGAGGTAAATCCAGGAATAATAGGAATAGATGTGTCGAAACCACGCCCAGACGAAGACGATGAAAGGGCCCCAAATTATCACGATGTCAACGAAGATGATTAAAAACCTGAAGCTTATGACAATCACAATGCTATTAGTGGCAGCCGTTTACTTGAGACATTTAATGTTACGGCAACGAGTCACAATGCCTGTAGCGTATGATGAAAACAAGCATATTCTATAATCTCAAGATCTCTCAGGAGGAATGATTAAAGTCTCGAAAATCTAGAAAGTTCTAAAATCAGATGTGGATTCGGAATTTTATCTATCGAAGATTACAACGATCGGTATATATTAGTCAGTTATCGATTACTGCTTCCTATGGTGGCATAGTAGTATCGACTTACGAGTTATAGGTAGCGGGTTCGAACTCAGCCAGGCGCATAACTTTGTGCAATTTATTTACATTACTACTGCTCCTCTCCAAACAAAGAAGGAGAACATCGTGAGGAAACCAGTTTGTCCTACAATCTAAAGTTCGGAAACCAAGTCGCACTGGGTTGTGGTTTACATATCATTCCTCACTGACTGCATACAATACACAGACATACTATTCTGAGGTCTATATCTCAGCAATGGGGACATTATAAGTTGATTTTTATTAATTAAGGCATAAGGCAGACGTTATCAACTCAGACCCGCAACAGCTGTGTCGTTTTGTTTAAAACGCAGCGCAGTATGATGTTGCAAAAAATGACTGAACTCCATGCACAACATCGATTAATAAAAATAATAAGTCGACACACAAACCTTGTTACCTTCGACGTAAACAAACATCCCGAACAAGATACAAACAACCATTAAAGTCACAACACATCGTGTCACTAATTATAAAAACGCAAACTTGTACACGTCATCAAGTCCCATGATTGATGGACCTCAGCGACTCACCGACAATTTTTCCATTCATCATTGTTAATTTTATTGAAGTGTCGTATGTGATGAATTAGTCTAACCGCCTAACCTCGCATACTAATAAATACACGTGGTTCGTTAGTCCACTAATGGACTTAATTCGTTAGGTGCATTTTATTCTCTTGTCATGAACATCGTCGGTTGTAAATGTTGATTGTGATCAGGTGTTAGTTTGTGGGTGTGTTGGTTTATAAAGAAATGGCTTTTGGGTGTGTTACTTGTTGTTAGTACTTGCTTGAGTGATTAGTTTAGTTTGTTTGTTGTTTTTATTAGACATGCTAAGCAGGTAGTGTTGAATAATGGTATGGCATAAATATTATTAAAGGCTAATTTTTCAATACGCAGATAACTTTTAACTGAGGAATAAAAATGGCGGTTTGACAGCTTATCTATAGAAAATATGTCAAACCGCTATTTTTATTCCTCAGACAAAAGTTATTTGACTATTGAAAAATCAGCCCTTAATAAAATGTGTAAAGTTATTGTCAAACAGACAGGCGTGACGAACGCGAAGCGAGGCGTTTTTGTTTGTAATGCATGCAATTGTTTGAAGCCCGTCACATAGACTATCGGATCGCTTTCGCTTTTCTATGTGACTGGATTCAAACAATTGCATACATTACAAACAAAAACGCTTCGCTTCGCTTTCGGCACGCCTCTCTGTTTGACAATAGCTTAAAGGATGGAACTCAAGTTGTACATTTAACACACTTATAAAAATCAAAATCATTTGTAACATATTAAAGTTACATTTTGCTTCCCACGAGTTCAAATTCACTTAATAGCTGGAGAACTACGTGCAATTTTTGGTTAAGTGTTTTAGGCACCGGAGTTGCGGGACTCACGAATTACCGTGACGCCGGAACGTAAAGGTCTATTGAAGGACACCGTGGATTTTAGTCAGAACGAATCTGACAGTCCCTCCCGCTCTGCCCTGCGTCGTTAAATACGATTTTTAGGACTTAAAAACCACATCTTAAAAAATGTCTAGCATGGTTCATTCCTGCAACTTCTCAGTCAAGACTACATTTCTGTGTTTGGATATAATTGAAAAAGTATTGAACAAGTTATGACGTGTCTTAATACCTACCCAAATCCTGCATGTAGCTCTCGGGTCAGAAGGTCGCATGACGATCGCGGTATTTAGGACGTAGCCTTACTCTATTAATTTGTTTTGAAAATTCTAGCCGTCCCAATATATTAAAATAACTTTCAACCGTCTTTCACAACGTAATTAATTTCAATAACAAAGACCTTTTAAATATTTTCTTTGTAAAGGTTACGTTGAATATAAAAGGACCTCTAAAAAGGGTTTTTATATAATTGGCCTGAGAACATTTTTGCGGAAATTGTAATTATAAGTACATTTACTTTGAGTCGGTTATTAAAGTGCCATCACTGAATACTGTTATTATTTGTTAAATTCATTAGAAAGCATAATGGAATTACTTCCAATTTTTTGCACTTGAACAATAAAAGGAAATAGAGTAGGTATTTTTATCTGAGTAAATAACATCTATATTACTAGCTTTTGACAATCAATTGGGGTCTATAAATTATTATTATACGAACAATCATTATTGTTATATTTCTCAGAAAAATTACTTTTTTAATTAAAAATAAATTATTATGCAATTTTTTAGAATGATCGGTTCAGTGGTTTAGTCGTGAAAGGTAATCTTATTTTTTTTTCTTTATAAAGTAGTCTGTATTTATTATAAATTAGTCAGGTACGAAACACTCTACCGGGGAAACGCAAAGGATAACTGATACAACGGGATGGAATTTTAGTCTCAAAGTCCCTTCTGCCTTACTTCTTCTGCAAAATTCTGGCCTCATCGTGTTGATAAAAAAGTCGTCTAGAAATATTTCAGAATCTTCTTGCATAAATAAATAAAGTTCATTTCAAAAGAGAATGGAGAAAAGGGGGTAAAAACAAATACAGACAGAAAGTTTTTTTCTACCGATAAACTGATCAGTAAGTAATATTATGTTTCGAGGTATCATTAATCAGCTGCCCACGTAAGTTTTGAAAGTATATGAGTTAGGGCAAGTATAATTATGACTTAACGAATAATACAACTACCAACCTAATGACTATTAGGCAACTTATTAATATTTTCTGTTCTAGTGTCAACACTTGGTTACCTCGAATATCCTAGGTGGTCTTTGAAACTTGTTATTAACTTTTTTGTAAAATTATTTGTAAAAGAGATTATGATTATTTTGTAATCATAACCGATAGGTAAAACAAAACTTTTACTTTAAAATAAAGTATTTTTGGAACGAAGTACCTTATCGCGCGTTGTGAAAGGGGGCTGGACGGAAAAAATTCTTACGAAAAGTTGGCACGACACTTTTATCCGACTGCGCGACGCAAAGGAGGGTAATGTGTTTATTACCATGGAATGGAATGGACTGGACTGGACTAGACTGGACTGGACTGGACTGGACTGGACTGGACTGGACTGGACTGGACCGGACCGGACCGGACCGGACCGGACCGGAGTGGACCGGAGTGGAGTGGAGTGGAGTGGAGTCGCGACGATTATTTTTGTTGAGTGTATATAGTAACTTCGTTCCATCCGGGTGTCCCTTAAATTGACACCTCTCAAGTTTCTTTTTTATAAAACTGTGTGCCCCACTCTAGGATTTTTTCCTGTATTGTGGTTGCGTTTACTAACATAATATAATCTCGCATACACAAACTTGCAGAAATAGTTAAAATAAAATTAAAAAAAAAAAACAGAGAATAGTCGTGCTGTTTCCACTGCATATAAAGCAACACACCACAAAGTATGAACAAGACATCATTCAAATTCAAAAAGGGAATTCCAACGCTCCTTCCATAAAATGACCCATTAAGTCCCCCAAAATCCATAATCCCTGTTAGGAACCGCTTGTCAAATGATCCCTACATACTGCAATGGTGACATACTGTAAACAATTTGCATATTCTCTGGTGAACAAGACAAGCAAACAACTTCATTAAATCTGATCAAAGCATGGCCGATGAGCAAATCTGCTTGCTTAGCTTGAAAACTTTATCGCCAATACACAAGACTAAAACCCCAAACCAAAATAAAGTACAAGCCTGGCGAAACATAAATGAAACCGTCCAAAAACGTCCAGAAACCACGCCCATAATGCACAGTAAAGAGACACAGACATCTTTTGCATCAAGCAAACTGGAGGAAATACCTTCCGTTACAAATATGTTAATTGATAATGAAGAAAAGGCAAAGCTAATTAAAGAGGTGTCTACTTCTGAAGATCAGATCTCAAAAATAATATCGAAGCCTAGACAAAAGAACAAACTGTGTATTTTGAGTGGTGACACAATAAAAGGATCCTCGTCAGCAATTGAACAAGTTTTCTCGGAGTACTTCGACTACTGTCACTATATAATGCCCAACAGCACTACAGGACGGCTCGTAACAAATATCGAACAAAAACTAAAAAAATTTACTTTAAACGACTATTGCTTGCTTTTTATTGAAGGAAAGGACATGAAAGAGGACAGCAATTACATAGAAATAATAAAGACAATAAATGAAACACTCCGAAAAGTCACACATACCAACATAGTAATCTGTCTCCCCACATATATAGCAGGAGCACCTATATATAACTTCAAAATTGACATGTTCAACAACCTCCTTTATTTAGACATACTAAATCATAAATACGCATACATCTTTGACAGCAACCGTAAATTATCACATGAGATGTTCTCCTACTCTACGGGCAAGATTAATAAATACGGAATGCGAAATATATATGACAATATTATGAATAACATATTAGTCGATTTACATCTATTTAGTCAGATCAACATGCATACCAATAGTAACATGGAAGAAAGACCTTCCGACAATAATACGCAAAACGCTAGCCACAAAGAAAGTTCTAATTTTTTTCGTTTACAATAACATATACGTCCTACATCAAAACATTGCCGGGCTTCTAAACAAAAGTGACCTCCTCAATGTTTGTTTGGAAGAACTACAAAGTAAGAAAAAACCTATCGATGTTGTATGTATTACGGAACACTTTATGACGCCTGAGCAAGAAGAATTATTAAATATACCTAACTACAACATAGCTGTAAGCTTCTCAAGGGAAATTAAAAGAGGTGGCGCATGTATTTTACTAAAAATTGGACATACATTTAAAGTGGTAAATTTAAATAAATATTGTATTAAAAATCTGATTGAATGTTGCGCAATTGAATTAACCGAACACGGTATTATTGTTGTGTGTGTTTATAGGGTCCCAAATTCAGACTTACATACTTTTTATGACAAATGGGCATTGTTCATTTTTTTTAATATGCTGTAATTGAAAAACCATTTCGAGGAATAGCGTTACTGATCATTATGTACTAATTAAAAATGAAAAATATTCATATTTCATTGATATTTTTAATAAAATACGTTTGACCTTCCTTGCCCTTCAAATGTTTAACACCTTCTTCAAACTTTTGGCTGTACACAGTTTTGTATCTTTGCCTCAGAAAACAGAAAATATAAAAAATATAAAACCGGCCAAGTGCGAGTCGGACTCGCCCATAAAGGGTTCCGTAGCAGCAAGTAAAGTTCTTGTAGTTCGTTGTAACTTTGCAAGGTAAATTGCGGTTTACGATTTATTAAAATAAAAAAACTAATAACTCGATCTCGTTCAAAACAATTTTCAATTGAAGTTTGCATGGTAATGCACATCAAATTTTTTTTTTGTTTTATCATACTCTTAGTTTAGAAGTTATAAAGGGGGGGGGACACATTTTACCACTTTGGAAGTGTCTCTCGAGCAAACTGTTCAGTTTAGAAAAAAATATGTTTGTAACCTCAATCACAGAATAATAGTACTACCTCAATATAATTTTTCAAGACCTATTCATAGATATCCCACACGAATGGATAAGGCGAAAAAAAAATATTTTGAGTTTCAATTCTAAGTATGGGAGGTACCCCCAAAATTGGTTTTGGTGTTATTTTTGTGTGAAAGTCCTAACGCGGTTCACATAATACATCTACTTACAAAGTTTCAACTTTTTGTCGAAATTATAAGAGCTATCTCTTGTAATTTCGACAAAAAGTGGCTGTGACATACGGACGAACAGACAGACAGACAGACATGACGAATCTATAAGGGTTCCGTTTTCTGCCATTGGCTACGGAACCCTAAAAAATAAGTGACAAGTATTTTCCAGGGATGTCAGGCATAAGTACCAATTTCTTGGCATACATACCAGTTTTCAGTGTCACGTACCATGTACCAAGATTATTACTCGAGAAAAAAAAAAAACCAAGATTGGACGTTGACCAACAATACAGAATAAACGACAGATGTTAGGGTGCAATCGAGTATTATTATTATTAATAGCCTTTATTTAACAATCTTACAAAACAAAAATATTTAAAGTTAGTTTACATTTTTTTCCCTCTCTTTTATATATCTATAGATATAAAAAATTATGTAGGTATTATTAGACACCGATATTGAGATTGTCTTGCGATTTCACAAAGGCCTCCCCTGTAGCTTGCCACTCCTTCCGATTATGGGTCATCCTCCTCCAAGTAGCACCAGCCATCTTTCGAAAGTCGTCTTCCCATCTTAGGCGTTGCCTTCCTTTCTTTCTTTTGTTATATCTTGGACACCATTTGGTTACGTCCTTAGCCCATTTATTATTAGTACTCCTCAACATATGACCTGCCCATCTCCATTTCAATTTCCATATGCAATATGTTGATTTTAGTTTGGTTTCGTAATGACTCTAGTTTGATTTTGTCTTTAACTTGTCGTTGAGCATGCTACGTTCCATGCTATGTTGATAGGTCTCAAGATTTCGCATATTTTGTTTAGTAATGCTCCAAGTTTGACATCCATACGTCATTATAGGTAAAATGAAGGAATCAAATATTTTCTTAGATTTGGGAGGAACCCGAGGATTTTTGACAACCTTGTGTGGCCAATATCTCTTCCACGCTAGCTGTACTCTGTTATCTATTTCTTTAGTTACAATCGAGTATTGCTTACTAAAAAATCTTTTTTTTTAACATGAATTCAAATATAGCACGGACAAAAATCGCAGTCGGTTGTTATTATTTATCCACTATACGGTTGGTAAAACTGCGTGTTTAGTGTTTACTGCCCTCTATTAACAGTAAAAGAAAAAAAAAGATTTTTCATTCGTATTTGATTTTCGACACATTTTACCGATGTACCAATATTTCATATTGGTACATCACAGTGGCCGTCTGACATCCCTGATTTTCTCAAGTGTCAATTTGTAAATGTCAAAGATGTAAACAAACAAGTTTTTATTGTAACTGCAAATTGCTTCATTATCTCGGTTAAATCTGTTAAATCGGCATCGGCAATATAACATAAACTACAAGTAAAATAGAATACAGGAAGTGCTTTGTCCCAACTTGCAACAATAATACTAATAATCCAAACAACATTTTGTTCGTACTAAAGAAGATTTGCGAGAAAAGTGGTGTCGTGGTGAGGGCGTGGAATGTTGCAAGGTTTATAAGTACAATGTACTGTTGCGAAGATCACTTTGATGTTAGTATTTCAGAAGCCTTAGATTCCTTTGTATGTTCATCTAGGAGTAATTTTGTTTTGTAAATAATAACCTAGCGGGATGTAAGTGACGTTTAGACAGTCGACGTTGTGTTGACAGTTTTTTAATTTTGCTCTAGTAAGGAAACGGCACAACTTTTAGGCCAATGGTGACGTCACCTACCTCAAAAATCAAAATATTAAAAATAAAAAAACTATTGAGCCAATCATTAAAATATTCAAATTAGTTTCTCAAAATGCTCTATATTTGCAGAAAATAAAATAAAACCGAATGTTTAAAAAATTAAGACAATCCCCATTGGAAAAGATTCTCCATTTAATATGCATTCAATGTAATAAAAAGGTTATCGTTTGTGGAGACTTCAATATAAATACATTAAAAAGAAGTAAACAGACTCTAGATTTTGAATATATACTTTTAAGCTATAACTTAGAATTACAATTCTCTCAACCCACTAGAATAAGTAGTGGGACATGTTTGGATAATTTCGCGCATAATATCAGAAATTGCAAGGGGGAAATTATAGAATTTGGACTGTCAGATCACACCACACAGGTTTTAAAATGCCCAGTTAAAAAAACATGTGCAATTAAGTCATGGCGTATTAGACGTAGAAATTATTGTGAAGAATACTTGGAAAAATTTAAAAATTACATAAAAAGTCTTACATTTTCAGATGTTTATAACACTTTAGACCCTAATGAGGCTTATGACCGCTTTTTAGATCTATTTCAATGTTTTTACGATCTTTGCTTTCCTTATGAAACTATCAAAAAGTCACTGTTTAAGAAATCTAAGTGGATCTCAACAGGAATAAAAAAATGCAGTAAAAGAAAACGTGTGCTTCTATGGCAATACAGAACTAAGCCCAGTATCGAGAACAAGAATGCGCTCAAAGCATATTCACATAGACTTAAAAAAATTATAGCCCTGACTCAAAAGTCTCAAAATAATTATTTCATCAAAACATCACAAAATAAATCCAAAGCGACATAGTCCATAATAAACAAGAATAAAGCCTACTTTCCTAAAGAACCAATAACTGAAATAAGAACCGACATAAAGGTGGTTACGAATCCTACTGAAATAGCAAACACCTTTAATGAATATTATATTAACCAAGTATCTCATTCAAATCGTAGTGAAACAAAAAATAGTTCCATTAATTCAAACACTTGCAATTCTTTATTTATGGAACCAACTTTGCCCCTTGACATCATGAATCATATTAGTTCTCTCAGGAATACAAAGAGTGTAGGTAGTGATGGAATATGCACCAAAGTCATAAAAGCAGTCTCTCAGTACATTGCCCCTCATCTTAGTTACATAATCAATCTCTGTATTGAGAAAGGTATCTTTCCGGAGAAGCTCAAAACCTCCATAGTCACTCCACTGTACAAGAAGCAGGACAAATCTCTTATGAAAAATTTTAGACCTATTGCATTGATACCTGTTTTTGCAAAAATATTTGAAAAGGTCATTTATAAAGCACTCTATACATACCTGGAGAAATCAAACATTCTAGTCAACGAACAAAAAGGATTTCGCAAAAACAAGACAATCAACATGGCTATCCTTGATCTGTTACGCCCTGTCTTATCGAATATGGACAAAAGAAATGCCGTATGTGCTATATACATGGACCTCACAAAAGCTTTTGACTATGTTGATCATAAGATATTATTAAATAAACTAGAGAAATATGGTATAAGAGGCAATATTTTGAATCTAATTAAATCTTACCTAACCAACAGAAGGCAGATTGTAGAGATTACACGAATATGTCCAAAAACCGGAAACGAAAGAGCATATAGATCTAGTAGTAGAATAATTAAATACGGAGTTCCACAAGGTACTGTGTTGGGACCATTGTTTTTCGTAACTTTCATAAATGATCTGCCTGGAGAAATAAAACATCCTATGGTACTATTTGCTGAAGATAGCACGGTAGTAATAAAATGTGACGATCCTACAACATACGAAGCAGAGATAAATTTGACATTGAATAGTATAATTAACTGGCTTAATAATAATAATCTTGTTATAAATCTAGAAAAGACTAAAATAATGCATTTTTATCAGAGAACTCCTAGTATTAACCTTGACATTCATTATATGGGGACTTCACTAGAGTCAACAACTATGACTAGATTTCTTGGTGTTATTATAGATAATAACTTGTCCTGGAAACCCCAAACGGACGACATTTGTAAAAAAGTAAATAAATTTGCATATGCCCTCTATAAACTTGCTAAAATTGTAAGCTTAGAATCACTTTTAGTGGCTTACCATGGCTATGTTGCATCCACACTAAGGTATGGCATAATATATTGGGGCAACTCAGTAAATAAAGAGTATGTCTTTAAAGCCCAAAAAAGATGCATCAGAGCCATGTGTGGTTTACAAAGTACTGACAGTTGTCAACCTCTATTTATAAGCCTCAAAATCTTAACCTTGCCTTCTTTGTATATATATGAAGTTAATGTCTTTGTCAAAACAAACATAGCCTTGTATGAAATAGCTTTTAAAAGTCACTATAGGAAACTGCGTGACAAAAATGACTTAGAGCTTAAAATACCATATACGGCCACAGCTTTAATGAGGAAAAGCTTTTTGTGTATGGCCCAAAGAATATTTAACAAGTTACCCTGCTCGATAAAAAGTCTGAATTTACCCAATTTTAAACATAAACTACGAAATTTATTAATACAGAAATGTTACTATTCTCTCAGTGAATATTTTGACGACAGCTCTTTGACAATGTATTGAGACTTTTATCATCATGACTTCATTGTTTACATCTTGACCTTATTTGTTATTTTAATGGACATTTTCTTCTTATTAGTAACTTATTTGACATTGTTATTATTGTATTCATCAATATTATTATCTCATTATGTTCAATATTATGGCACTAATTATTGTATTTTATTAAATTTAAAATTTTCGTAGCTAAATTGACATTGATATTAGAGTACTGTATTGTCAATGAACATACTTAATTGGCAAAAGCTTGGTAAATATATATTTGTACGCTAAATGGCAAAACACAGAGAAACTTAACATTAATAATTATTGTAACATCTTGCACACTGTAATCTGAACCTGTGTTTACAAATAAAGATTTGATTGATTGATTGATTAGGGGTGTCAGGATTGGGATGAGAGGACTGGTATTTAATGTTTTTGGTCTTTGGAGGTGACTACATTATCTGTGTAATGATGGTGATTTAATACAAAATAATTCTGGTTGACCGAGCTTCGCTTGGTTTTTAAAATGTCTATATCTTGGGAACCGAGCTTTTCTCGAACCTGGGACCTTGATAAATCGATTCCTTGAGCCGAAAAACCCCTAATCTGTAACTTTCATGAAAATCCTTGGAGCCGTTTCCGAGATCCTGATTATAGTAAATAAATATACAAGAATTGCTCGTTTAAAGATATTAGATACTACTTCAAAGTTAAGCCCGGTTTCCACCGCGAGCGGAACGGACACATTAATGACTCCTTTAAACTCGCAAGCGCAAACTGCATACTTGTATTTCCACCAACAAATCGTTTTTGCGTTCCCAGAGCGAGCTCATTTTTACTCTTTTTACCCGCTGGGTCATTAATGTGTCCGCTCCGCTTGCAGTGGAAACCGGGCTTTATAGTGAACAGTCTTCTGGGTAATCTCGCTCCACCGTCCGTTTGCTCATGACTGTAGTCTACTAAGTAGGTCAAACATGCTTCAATATTATCTAACCCTCATTATGACCATTAAAAAAATATTTGTATGGACTTTAAAATTCTTCTGAAAGTATTTTTAGGTGTATTTTCATAGTTCTCATCATTCTTGCTATTATAATAATTTTCATATTATAAAACCATGAAAACAATAAGATGTATCATCATCTCCATATCAGCTGAGCCACCCCTAAATATATTCAATAAGACTGGTTGGATACAGCTGGCAGGGATCTTTGTTTTTAGTAATATACAGTAAAACAAAAATACATAAAAAGTATCAATAGATACGAGTAGTCACATCATTATTGTTGTCATTATTCCAGATAATAATAATGCTTATGAACCATATGATTTCCAAAACTCCAAAGAAATGCAGTAATTTGTATACCAAACCATTCCTTCTTCAAATCTTTTGCATATACACAAAGCAAAATACGGCACAATTCTCAGTGCATTCTAGTCTCAGAATCATGGTTCCTCTCTCTCCCTATTGCGAGTGCATACGTCAGGAATAAATCAGGCAAGGTTTAGATAGATGCACCTTAAATCCGGCACTGATCCGGCATTAAACGGCAATTTCTGTACGTGAGAACTCCAGACTATAGTGTCGGGAGAATCGCTTTGTGACGGCTAGAACAGAAATGTTGGAAACATACATTGTAGCAAACAATGTTAGCAAAAATATTTTCAAGTCAATTCGTATAAGGTTAGTAAAAGACTTTTAATGTATGTAAATCTTTAGAAGTTTATGTAACACGTGTATGTTTGTTGCCGATTGGTCTAAGTACGTGGGATTCTTGGAATGCAAAAGACATTTGAAAGAGACATCATTTGATCATTTTACCACATCAAGAAAGGGATAGACCCATCCTTAATAGTGCAGGGAGGTGAAAATGTTAAAATTTCATCACAATTATTTCTAAAATGTTTGTTCTGATTTGGCAATATAACAAAATAACTTTGTGCATAAACTGTTCCTGATTGTGTATTCAAAATTATATAATTTTGAATACACAATCAGGAACAGTTTAAAATAGATACAAAATAGATAACGGATTTTTATTCTAAAATGAGATGCAAACGTGTCTACTTAAAAATCAAGTCAGTGCTTCCAAACGATTCCAAACTCACTTCAAAAATAAAAGGCGTCTGGAAAATTTATCAAAGAAGATAGGCACTTGAAACCACTCAGTGAATAGTAGAGCCATTACAAAACGCAATGTCTCAAAATGTAACCTGAAGGCTTTGTTGCGCAAAATTACGCGAAATTCGCAACACATGTGTGCACATCTTTTCAAAAGCCAACCGAGGATCTCGCTTGTAAGAAAGATTCGGTAATGAAGACAGGGTGGGACGCTCAACACCCTTTTGTTTTCAACTAAGCCTGTGTTTTAGAGCTCATTAAATTAAAGGATGAGATTTACACTCGTTAGGGTGGCAACGGTCGCGTTTTTGTTCCACTGAATGTACGTTTAGAGGTTTTTACGTAAAGTTTTGTCAAAGAAAAAATTGTGGTAAACATTTTTGCAAATGAAAATTTTTCGTGTTTACGTTTTTGCTGTTTTGCGAATGTTTATTTTTAGGAATGAATAGAGAATAGACTTACATGTGGTTTGTTAATGATGTTGTAACACAGTGGTATAATTAACGCAGTAGAATTATTCTAATTAAATTGTGATGCTGATTTTGCGTAACATATATTTAGCAGAAAATTTATTTTTCTGGATTTTTTTATTTAGTTCATTCTAAAGTCATTAGTACGTGCTCGTGTTCATCTTTTATAGTTGTTACTTAGAATTATAATTATAATTATATAAAAAAACTCACATTTTGAAGAAACAAAATCCACCACGTTTATTGTACGTAAGCAATTAATGATAACTTACCTGTAAACAAAAATAAACACAGTTATAATTTTGGTCATCAGTAAGTTCTAACAGATTTAAATTTTCATAAATTAGTAAATAAAATTATTTAAATTTTCATAAGTTAGTTTAAATTTGAGGAAACACTCTAACGGCACAAAAGAAATCCCTAGTGAGGGAAGTTTCTTAAAAATATATAATTATATTCAATAACACCATTTTAGCTACCTAATACAAGTCAAAATAAAGACTTGCCTGTTTTCAAAACAATTAAATATTTCCAAAAAAGTCGAAAATTTTACTACGACAAATACTTCAAAAATCTACAGGAAAACACAACTCCCATACGTCGGTCACCGCCTCAACGTTTACACCCTAACAATACATTATTTAGAGAGCCCAGTAATGCTCTTAACGCGCCCAAGTGCTGTAATAGCACCTCAGACGTCCCAACTTGTAATGCGATTATTTCATATTTTCACACGTATTGTGTCCTGAGGTACGGAAACGTAATAAGGGATGTACTATCTATGTAGTGGTAGCTTTATGGTGTTTTAAGCTGTACTGCACATCTGTTTTGAGAAAATAATGGTGAGAAATGAAATATTAGACTGCATTTCTCTTACTGCTAGAAGGAAAATTAAATATAATATATTGTTATTTTTTCATGATTTGTCATTGAAACAGGAGTAACATTGATTTGTATGGTTTTATAATCATATTAATATCATGAAACACTATTATACTCACAGGAAAACTATTTACGCATGCAGACTATTAAAACATAAAGCTATCTATGACACCTCACACCTCTATGGGCTACAACGCGACATAGCACGGCTACGGCGTAGAATGGCTACGGCGTAGCACAGTGAGCTACGCCACTGAGTATTTAATTTTGTAGATAACTAATTTGGTAACAATAATACTATTGAAATACATTTGCGCGTTTTAAAAACGTGTCATTACGTCAGTTTATGTTATAAGTACCGCCATTTATTATTCTCAACATGTTATGAAAAGATTTAAAAACCATTTGCTGATGTGCAATATAATATTAATGTTAAAAGACTCTTTATTTTTAATTCAAATAATTATGCATTGTCTTTTTTAATAATGCTGTAATTTCACTGCAATTCAACAAAACTTTTCAAAATTTTATTTTTGGTTTAGACAGAATAATGAAAAAAAACCTTCTTTAATTTTCACACGAAATAAATAAAACATTAAATAAATCTGCTGTACTGTCCTACAGAGGCTTGACAGCTTTTTGGTTTTACACAAAACGCCTGCTGTGAAACCCTCACAGCCTTTACATAAATCAAGTTCTAGCACAAAATATTAGGTACTTAGATAATTGTGTGCTTGACCTTTGTAAGTTTTAGATACATAAACGAATAAAAAGGATAAATTTATTAACCATTACGTTTTAATAACGACCATTCTAAAGACCATTCTCATTTTGTCAGTACGTTAAAGTCCCAAGTAATAAGGTGCAAGCCTATTGACAACAAACAGGTGCAAATCCAAACTCAATATAAGCTACTGAGACATTCGTGATAGAAAAATTCCACATTTTTAACCGCCTTCAAAAAAAGGAGGAGGTTATCAATAAAATTCGACGGTTTTTTCTTATGTTTGTTACCTCATAACTTGCGACTGGGTGAACCGATTTTCATGATTATTTTTTTATTTGAAAGCTGGTGCTTCCCGTGTGATCCCATTGTCACCATTTTAGGATCTGATGATTGGATCTTGGAGAAATCGAGGGCAACCCTCAAATTTTATTGGCTCACACATAGTTTTTCGCAAATCTTATGAAGTAATTTATGTACTTGCGTGTGGAAATCATCATCCCATATAGCTGAGCTGATGATGGAAGATACAACTCGTCTAGTAAAGACTCGGCATCGACTGATTTAGTAAATTATGTTTGTGTTCGCATATCTCCGGAATTACAAGTCCGATTTACCTAAGTAATTTTTTTTCTGTTGTACTAGGTATCGTTCAACTTAGGGAAAACTGCAACTGAACCGATTTTAATGAAAGTTTCATCAAAATCGGTTCAGTAGATTTTGAGATAGGGAATGAAAGAGATGTTAACGATGTTATTACCGGTGCTACGGATCACAAAATTCTAGTGCACATGTATGAAAATGATGTATTTGAGAAGAATTGTGGTTGAATAATTAAACTAAAAAGAGTAAAATAAAAACTTTTTCTAAAAAAATGTGACTGCCTTCAAAAACAACCACAAAAAAGGGTAAAATAACCTAACCTAACCTAAAAAAACTAGTTATTTGAGAATACAATTCAAGTATTTTACTTCTAAAAGATTTTCTATGGAAAGAAAATATAGAACCGCGAGCAGGATTTGAACCTGCAATGTGCGGATTCAGTACAACCGACGTTCTTACCAACCGAGCCACCGAGGTCCTGCCTACACAGTTAGGCTCGTTATCTTTGATGTTCGCGATGTTAAATTCGTATAACATTTAAAAATTTTGCTATAAATTTCCAGGTCACTACAGCAATCAATAAGACTGTCATACACACTCTGACCAACCATTTTATCCCCGAACCGTTACATGTGACATCTTGAAAGGACAAACTGGGAAGCGTTCGTTTCTCGACCAAAGCTGTGCCACGTCGTCCTTATTCAATTTACATGCAAATGGGGGGAGATTGGGGGGAGGAGGGGGAAGGGGGGGGGTGCGACCGTGCCAATAGTACGCTGATGTATCGTATCAGAACGTGTCCTGTAGAAAGTTGGTGTGTGGTGCAAGCTTCGGAAATGTTCGGGTGTTCTCGGTGGTGATTCGGTTTGACTTTGGAGTTGTGTGATTGCGATGGACTGGTGTTAGTTGGTAGTTCAGCAGGTGTACTAAGTGTCGCTGATTGCGGTTACTTACATAATATTTACTGGCAAGCGCTTTTGTAGCATAAATTACGCTATTAGTATGTTTTTTGACGCTGTCAATCTTGTCCAGGTTTACTGCTGTTTACTTTTGAAAGTCAAACACTATTAAAAATATTTAAATATTGCATGTGTTATTTTTCAGCAGGTATTTTACATAACTTTATACATTTTGTGTACAAAACTCGTGTTTTCACGTCAAACTAATTAATTTATAAAATCATTGTTAGTAAACAAAACAAAATGTCAACTTTCTTAATATTGTTCTAAATTATTGACGTTCCGTATTTTCTACTTTCCCCAATCAGAAAAAAGCTTAACATAATGTAAGTCTTTTATAACACTACCTCAGATTTTATCATCAGCTTGCTCTTCAACCTCTGATCTCCCATAACTTGCACGTACATTGTAACGCGTGCGAAATATGACGCTACGGTAGGTATCTCGATATTGATAGGTCACCACGGATAGGTCGGCTTTGTGAGATTTTTAATAATGTTTGAGTTAGCCACCAAACCTGATTTATTAGTATTCGTAAAGGACGTATTGAGTAACAGGGTTTCAGTATAGACTTGAATATTTATTGACTTGATTTTTTTTAATGTGGTAAAATCATCAAATGGGACTCATTCACCACCCAGGTTAGGACAGTTAGACTTGAACTGACTAAAATCTACAGTATCCTTCAAGCCCTTTACGTTCTGGGGCCACGGTTACCCTATAGTTGTGCGACCGGTAGGATATGGCCCTCTAAGGGAAGCCCGATCATATTGCTGACAGCTCTTTGAGGCGCGCGTGCACGATCCATGATCGGACAGCGAGTCGCCCATTACTCGCCGTCCACATGCCCATACTTGATAATCTAGTATTTTGTTTGATTTGTTCCTCTAATTTGATGTTATATTTTGTCGTTAGTATGTTTAATAGATGAAAAATGCCATAAGATTTTAAGAAGGTATTTAAAAATTCGAGCTTGTAGGATGTGACTGCGGTGGCTTAATCGGAAGGTCGCAGGATCAAGTCCTGCCTGCAATCGATTTTCTCTTTACACAAAAAAAGGTTTACGATTCGCGAAACAGGCGTTAATGCTCAAAAATATTAAAACGTGAGTTATAAAGGCGCACGGTTGCTTACCTTTCGAGAACATGAATTAATAAGCTAAAAATTATTTTAGTGGTTACGTTACCATCTTATTTGGTATGTTTTTTCAATCGAAAAATAAATATATTTTATATTCTGGGAAGCTATTTCATCAAAGAAGCCTAGTGAATAACGATCAAAGAAATCTTTAAAAATTACAAAATTATTCTATAAAATAACTATATAGGTTTAGTAACTCCGTAAATATTTGGTATATTAAAAATAAAAGCCAAAAGTTTTCAATAGGTAACTAATACATAATGTAAATATGGTAACAACAATCGAAAATAACGATAAACATATTCATACAGAACCCACAACGGATGTTGCCTTACAACATCTACATTCATACAACCAACCAATTCCATACATTATCGCCGTCCAATCTCAGCCAGGATATTTCCATAATATAGCTTACTAGCTTATATCCGTGGCTTCGTTTGCTATAAACATTTAGATAATAATTTGACAATCAATGTACCGCCATGTTTATTATAGGACCGTTATTGTTGTTTTGCTAGCTCATAAGCTTAATAATACTCATAAGCTTTGCAGGTTGGTCGCTGCAAGTACAAAATGGTCCGGTGGGGGTACTTTGATGAAGAAAGGTGCGACTGCAGAGCCCCATCACAAATGATGGCCCACATCCTCACTTGCCTCTCCGAGGCCTCCACCAACGCCGTAAATATGGCAAAGTTTTGGTCGAAGCTCATTATTTTAATTTTAAGGAATCATCGACACGACAAAGAAGATTTAAAATATTAAGAAGATCAGTTAGGATAAGGAAGTATGTCCCTACTAAGTATAATTCAGTCAAACGGCGGTATCTATCACAACCAAAACATAATTATGGACAAATTACGGGATAAAACAGTAGTGGTAGACCTAAAGCTTGCGGTTGACGAAGGATTGCGTGCGGTTGTCACGGAAATAGTAAGGAGTTGACGCGCCATCAAATGGTTGGTCCTTGCGGTTGTCGTCATTGATTTGTTGTTGTGTGGTGGCGGAAATTGTATGTGGTTGGTGCAACCTCTAGTGATGGGTATTTATGTCAACCGGAGATTAGAAAGCAGTAATAATGTTTATAGGTCGAAGATTGGCTCTCAATACAATCAACAGCGGTCAATGGTCATCAGATTTCACAATTTTATTATTGACTCTTCACAATTATATTACTATTGTGGAAAACTGAAACAAAATTGAAGTCAAGAAAGATACTATCGTTTGCATTTAGTTGTAAACAAATAATTTTGTTTTTTGGTCAAATCACTCTGGAACCCACGAAAATGATTACATTTGCGCTAAAATAAAAAAATAAATAATGTTTTATTCAGGGAGACAGATAGAGCTGCACGTTGATGAGTGGCATCTGTACATAATTCAACGCTATTAATATAACACTGAAGTAATACTTACGAAAGTCGAGATAACAAAGATTTGAGAAGACCCTTAACAGATACAAATAAAGATACAATACTAGATTAGCGTAAAAAAACAAATCCAATACTAGATATCAGTTCCCAATAAACAGATCTCAGTCAAACGCCATTCCCAAACCCTTCAGAGCAAACACTGTCCCCAGCTTTAATTAGGGACCCCGTACCAAGGTCGTCTAGGTAAAAGAACAAACAATGGACTGCGTTACGGCACATTTAACGTGCGCAATGTACATTGGTTTAACGGCAAATGTCTTCATTTCGGACGCAGATGTTGAACGCGACTTGGATATAAAATTTAAAGATTATGACCGCTGCTATGTAATGCTTTGTGCTGATCTGATTGTTTTGGGGATACTTTTTATTGTTTTTGTTTTTGAAGGGGAATGTTTTACTGATAATGGTTATGGGATATGTGATTCATGCTTCCAATGACTGTTCTTTTACAATGTAACGCTCCTATTGAGTAGTAGATCGTAAGATCAGTAAGGGTACTTTTCCCATTTCTCTTTTCAGAATAAAAAGGATTTTCGAATATTAAATGAAGCTGTATCATAATTATATTACAAAATGTTTTTGTTGAAACTAAAACATAATCTTCAAAATCTTTTAGAGGATTATCAGTAGGTGTGTTATCCATTTAGTAAAAAAAACAAAGAAGTTTTTCTTGAAATCTATGATCTCCGTAGCGGTTCCTTCTCCCATTAATATAATAATACAAACCCATTAAGTATATCACACCTTCATCATAGCTGATTAATTGTTTACTGTATTAACTTCACCATGATCCTATCCTCATACAAAGGTAACTAGATACTTCTTCCAAAACTCCAAGCTAATATGACCCAGTTTCCTCAATATTTATAAGAACATAAGGATCAATTTGGTCTGAACACGCAAACAAAGAAAGGTTTTGCTAATGGTGTGTGAAGTGATTTAATCTAATTTATGTCTGTCTTTGCTCCGTTTGTCTTTATGGCTGCGGCTTTCGGGGAAATAGATACTTTTAAGTTGCTTAAGACCATTCCTAATATTTCAGGTCGGTTGCTCGGTAAATTGAAGATTTAATCATAAGTTTTACCTGTGTGACTTTCAGAAATTATTATATTCAGTAACTTTTGTAAATGCTCTTCGTTACAAAGTAAAAAAATATTGCTGCTCACATCCTATGTTACGTGAGTCAAGTAGAAATATTTCCTCTGAAGCCAATAAATAATAAATCGAAAATCTTAATTTATTTTGGCAATTAATCTACAAAAATAATTTCTTGACATTTTTCTTTCACAAATTCTAATACTGAACGCCCCATATTTTATTTAAAGCTTAACATTTAAGACTCTGGTCTATGAGTCACAAAATTCCGGTCGGCTATTAGCTACCGAGCGCTCCGTTATAATTGCGTTTCGCAACAAATTACAAGTTAGAATGAGGTAGAAACACGGGCCAAGTGGTTCGCAAGTCGCTGTACGCCATACACGTTAAGTATCTTCACGATTATATTCGCATAAAGAGCAAATAGATTTAAAGGCGGTGGGAATATTTCGGTGACAAAGTGTTGCTCGATTAAGAATGGTCTTAGAATAGTGCCTTGCAGTAGACTTGATATATAATGTTTTCTAATGTCTGATAAATAGTATTCTTTTGACGGATACTTGAAATATTATCCTATAACATAGAACAAACAAAGCACTACAATTTCGCTATTGTATGCTTAACAAAGGATACTAAAATAATAGGAACAGAGTGTCAAATGCGCATTGACAGTCTCCCACAAAAGAATTTACCAAATAAACAAAATATTCATAATGTATTCGGTGAATCTGTTTGTATTTTGTCCCCTATCCATCTTACAACGTCTGTTGGGCGACGTGTTGCATAAACTTGTTTGTTTGCTAGATGAAAAATCAACAGGACATACACATGTACACGTAGTATGTAGTGCTACCTATATGAAGTACGAGTATACTGCATACGTCAGGTACAGCTTACTTTGTTTCATGAGCACTATCAGCGTTTTATTTAGGAAAATGTTTATGAAAGAATATTTTAAAATGATGAGAGTAGCAAGTTCTATATTTTGTTTTTCTTTTTTCTATTTACTTATTTTTTAATGTTTTGTTACGTAGTGCATGTTTAAAATAATGAAAAATATAATTTAGAGATTTAGAAGCTCGCCCTTATTATTAGAGGTACTAGTATCATACCTGGTGAAATGTGTATGTGCCAAAAATTATATACCATCTACCCCTTTAGGAATAAATTATGATACATGATTTTTGATAAAATTGTATACTCTTGATTGTAACAATATTATAAGTGATTGCTTTATATCTTTCTTTGTAAAAGAAGAAAAATGCTGGTTTAAATTCAAGCAGATTTCAAATACAACACTCTAAAGCCACTTACAGACCTGCCCACATGACTTGTTTACAGATGTCAAGAGAAATACATATTTCAGCAACTCGCCACTACGCCCGGCTACATTTCATACACAACATGTCAGTTAATCCGGTAGAACAGAATGTATCTTTACCAAACTGGTGTGCCTATGGCAACCTAAGGCTATTTTGATCCAACTCTAACTAAAAGGAAAAGCTTATGAATTTATAGGTTTTTGTTTAAACTTTACATGTTTTTTTTCCAAATCCATGTTCTACTTTTTAGATATTTATCTACCCGTTTATTCTCTTAAAGAGAAAGTTATCAATCACGTTTATCATTTCGGGTATGGTGTTAAGCACACTGCGTGTGTCCGCGGCGTACTAGACTTGGGTAATAATCGGATTGCATTTTGTTAACCCAGATTATAAACGATCTATGTATGAACAATCTTTCACTCTTATCCGTTAAGTAGTTTTTATGTGAAAGAGTAATAAACATCCAACCATCTGCATTGTCTCTAAGATTCGCAACAATAATACTAGAAAGATAGCTATTCTCTCAAGTCTTAAATTCAATTGCATAACAAAATACTTTCAATCTTTACTACCAAATATTGGTACCGAAAATTTTAATTTTCTTCCGATACGGTTACGGCCGGTTCATCCGACACAACCGGTAACATATTACAGGTCAGGCGGGGCCCACTTGATCACTGCCCGCTATATATCACACGGTTCTTAACGGATACTTAGAACAAGCGCCCACTTAATACCTGCGGAGTTTAGTTATTGATTTTTTTCAATAAAATTGTATTTTTATTTGAATATTTGGTTTATCATTTATATTTTTACCCGACTACGGCAAAGCCAAAAGGAGGGTTATGATTTTGACCGGTATGTATGTTTGTATGTATGTATGTTTGTTTGTTCCCTCATAACTTCTAAACTACTTATCATTACATGACAAATGAGGTATCGTTAGAAGCGTCTCACTTGTCCGCTGGTTATAGGGTAGGTAACGTGTCACGAAATCCAAAATGGCGCCCTCTAGGCGATGTAAAGTCGTAACAGAAAAAAAAAATATTTTCGCACAGTATCGACATGGGTATCAAATTAAAGGGCTTGATGTGCATATTTGAAATATATATACATTATATAGCTTTTACTAGCTACTTTGCCTATTTCTAACAGTCAACAGTGTCAATATGGGTATCAAATGAAAAGGCTTAATGAGTACATTTGAAATTCACTCGCTACTTTGCTTTTATTATTATACTTATCAAATAATTAATAATACCTATAACCCCAAAATAGTGTAAATTAAAATTAAGTTAAAAATAACTAAAACCCTACTACGAAAAAAACGCGCACCTGCGGTTGTTTCACACAATCTTCATTAGGTAGGTGGCACACGACCACGGTTAGCACAATATCGGTCAAATGAATATTGTTCTTGTTTTATACTTTTCAGTGCGCGTTTTTTTCGTAATCGGGTTTTAGTTATTTTTAACTTATATTTTATTAACTGTTTGGTTAAAGCGAAGTTTCTAAGTAACTAGTGTATGTATAAAGATGGATTTATAAATACTATGATTTTTCTTATGCTTGATTGGATTTTAACGGGGTTAATGACTTTGAAATACTGCTTTCTTAAAAATGTTGTTAAATTATTTCCTCAAGCGAAAAAATAAAAGATCGACAGGGCTGTCAAGCTTCCTGTCTTACCACAAAGGTAAGACCAGCACCGCATCCTTAATTTAAAAATGGCCAGTTCAATTTAGAGGGCGTCCTAATTAATTGATCTGGAGATCCGCGGAAATTGCGCCCTCTCCTCTCCCCGAGCCTCAGTCCCCCCGCCAGTGTATCTTTGGCTTTAATTTAGAATTGTTAGCGCAAAGGGAATGCAATTTACGTAAAATAATTGTTTGATTTCGAATATTCGAGCCAACCCTTCTGTAATTTGGTTTATGAAAAAGGTTCTTGCGATCAGTTTTGGGAGCAGGGTTGCTAATGTAATGAGATCAACCCTGGACATTTATAACGTGCGACGTAATGTTATTAAATTATTCGGCTGGGACCCTGAAAAAGAATTTAAAATATTCTAACAGGCTGTGGGATTTTAATGATGTAAATATGAAAATAATTATAATGAGAACATTTTTTTTCGTAATGTTGTTACGATAACGTATGCAAACTTATAAAATACTTGCGTCGAAGAAAGACTAGGCTAAACAAGTTACTTGTACTTAGCTTTTTCTAAACTGTGTCAGTTAAAATACATAATATTAAACATAAAAGTGTCTGCGTATCTTCTCTTTTAGTTGCCCAGCCTCGTTTTCCATCTTCCAGGATTCTTAATACCAATAACTAATGTTTTCAGAGATCTACAAAAGTCGACTGTTAAACCTATAATCTAAAAAAAACTATAAGTGTGCACACGAGCCACTCGCGACAGCCACAATCGCCGCCACGAGAAGCTAGAACCGGCTACTGAGGTAGCTGAAGCGCGCGACAGCCATTTGTGGCCGGTGGTCGACACTGGCGGCCGTTGGCTGCTTGCTGACTTTTTTTAACCAATGCATTACTGAGGTAAAGCTATTGTCAAACTGACAGACGAACCGAATGCGTGGCGTAGCGTTTTTGTTTGTAATGTATGGAATTGTTTGAAGCCTGTCACATAGAGTATCGGATCGCTTTCGCATTTTTATAATATGATGACATGATTCGGTTCGGTTCGCTATCGCCTGTCTGTTTGACAAAGGCCTAAGAGAGAGGGGGGTGCGGAATTGCGCGAGAGGCGTATGGCGGCGTTTTGTGGCCCGTGTGCTAAGTTCTCGAGTGGCGACCACGGACCGGAAGGCGCAGCGTAGGCAGGCCTCCCACTAGGTGGACCGACGACATCGTGAGGGTCGCGGGCAACGGATGGATGCAAGTGGCGAATTGTCGTTCGGCGTGGCGGTCTAAGGGGGAGGCCTATGTTCAGCAGTGGACGTCTTCCGGCTGATGATGATGATGATGATGTGCTAAACCCTAAGGCTTTCAAAACAATCTTTTAAATATATCTCTAAAGTAACAACATTCCACCCTCCCCACTAAAATCCATACTAAACTCTCACTATCTAGCACACACGCACATCGCACATTTCCAAGGAAGTCGGCGCCGACACTCTCATCACTCGAAACACCTGAGATGATAATGTATGCAAATTAGCGTTAACTTGGGCGCAGACTGCGCGCGCTGTATCAAACTTGTTATTTGTGTGTTTTAAGTTTGTACGATGATTTACGTGCGCCGGATTAAGGAGTGCAGTGTTGGGAAGGATCGCGAGCTTGTTGGCTGATTTGTTGGGTTATGACTGGATCTGTCCTTATAATTGTTGAAGTCAATGAAGTGTTTATAAGTGGAAACAAAAATAGGGGCCTAAGAGTACAGACGCCAGCCCATCAATCTTTCTCTTAAACCGATTTTAAACTTTATTACAAAAAGAAAAGGTTCATGTTCTATTGGGAACAAATTGGGGAAGGTATGAGATGTACAGCTGGCGTCTGTAATAATCTTGCTCGCTGCGCTTAGTCCAATTTAACATTGAACATTGGTCCAATAATTTAAAAAAAACACAGAATTTTACTGACATCAGCTTTAGTTTAAAGAGTAAGTTCTGTTGTGGAATTTTTATTTCAATTCTAGGATGGGAAGACTCAGATGAGTTTTTGTGTTCTGCCCGATTTAACCCTAGAATATGCTTTATATTCTACAGCTGCTCAACTTGCAAATCAATTTGCAAGTACGTGATATTTTACGGTAAATAATAAATAATCACTTCAATAAGTAAAATATGTGAAACTATCATTAATTTTCTTCTTTTAGCTGACCAAGCAGTTATGACCAGCTATATCGCTTTCTAAACGTTGCATCAGTATGTCATGCACGTTAGTAAAGCAATGTTACTGTAATTGGTTGTGACTGTAGCAGGTGTTGGGCCGTGACTTACGACGTTCTGTACGGTGAGCAGAATTCGCAACTTGTTGTAACACAATTATGTCGCGGGTAATTTTATATTATATCGACGAGTCTTCAACTTGGAAGATTTATGATGTAAATAAATTCTATTGTAAGCGTAAGTACTGTTATAAGTGTTGTTTAAATTTTGTTCCACTTTGGGCACCCGCTGATGCGGCGCCTGAGGAATTCTATGGAATTCCTCAGGTGCCGCATCGGAACCTATCAAATTTTTTCGCAGGTTTTATTGGTGGAATAATTTATTATCTACCAATTTATTCCACTTAGCCGCAAAAAGAATAGGTACCTCAAGTGCCATTCACTCAGGTGGCATTTTAGCGAGTTCCGAACATGGAATGCCTCTTTATTTGAAGATGGTTAAGGCTTCCCTATCACCTATTATCACTACCAATGGACGCATTTGATTTGACTATTAAATATTATTTATAAAAAATAAAGCACCATCATCATCTGCCTAGCCTTTTCCCAACTATATTGGGGTCGGCTTCCAATCGAACCAGATGCAGCTGAATATCAGTATTTTACATGGAGCGACTGCCTATCGGACCTCCACAACCAAGTAACTGGCTACCAACTGTCAGACTTTTAGAGCTTCTGACTAACAGTAACGACTTTCACAGATTTCAAATGACAGCCGGGACCAACGGCTTTACGCGTTTTCCGAGGCACGGAGGAAACTCCCTATGATAGATGGTCACCCATCCACAGAGCAACCTCGGCAAGCGCGGCTTAACCTGGAATATTGGCCTGTGTGGCTGTAATTATTTAGCCATGAGCTCTTCTATAAGAAATAAAGCACCATTATTTAATAATCCAGCATGATGCCTATGATAGTGAACCAAAAACAAACATAGAAAATGGTTTGTAAAGACGACTAAAAAACAGACAAATTAAAATGCAGACTCCATCTAAAGAAGACCAATCAAAGCAGAAAAACAATCATTAAATCCAATTTAAAACAGATTTTAATGAAGAAAACCAGAAATAGATTCAATATAAAACTATTTTTAGATTAACATTGACTTCAATAAGTACATGTTTGAGAATGAAGATAGACATGAATTTATTAAAATATTGAATAAACTAATTTTTTATTAGAAAATTACTAAATTGTAAAGTCTTCAGTTATCCCAAAGTAGTGTCACACCAAGATAAAAATCCAATGTTTATTCAGCGTATAATAATCTGTGTACCAATTCATCTAAATCGGTTCAGTCTTTTTGCGTGAAAGAAATTAAAAAACATTAATCGATCTATACATTCACCATTCCCTTTAAACTTCTACTTTCTCTAATAAGTGAGATTGACTAACTAGACCAAGTAAGAATAATAATTATATTATTTGAGAATGAAAGTGAACACGAATTTGTTTAATAATTCATCGTACTGAATAGAGATTTTATCTAGAATTGTGAAATCACAGCAAATGAAACGCCATTCTAAGTTCTGGATCAAACGCAAACAGTAGATAAATGGACATATTATAATCTTATTTCAAAGAAGCACCTTTGAAGAAAAACGTGCTTAAAGAGTAGGGTGTGTGAAGACAGGAAGAGTTTCTGTTTCTTTCTATAGAGTTTATCTTTTCTATAGAATGCGTGGGAAAGCAGCAAATGGGAAATTTACGATAAGTGAAATGAATAGAAAATTTTGTACCTTTATACCATGAGCATAGACTTTATCTTTAAATAAAAAACGATTGAAACTAGTGTCACGAAAGAAGTCAAGTATTTCATATCTATGGTAATTTTATAAAGAGGTAATCTCTGGATACTTCCAGAACTGATTTTAAAAGTTTATTTCACAAGTTAAAAGTTATATTGGTTTTTTAATGACATAGACCAAAAGAGGGGGTGAAATAAGGTGGCAAATGCTAGTTATAAATAAAACAGACAAACAGTTCATTATGTGTTCTGTACAACATTTCTCTATTATTTTTTCCAACTACTATTATAGTCCTATATTGTTGATACGTGTTTGAAAAATGTTCTCATAGTTTAGTTATACTAAAATACCGTTATTAATAGCACCACCAGTTCAGTCTTAACACGTCCCAATCTAAACATCAGGCCGTCAAAAAGACGTATTAAAAAAAACTGTAACAATAATTTCATAAAAGAGAATAACAACTTAGGGTGCTCCCACATCTATCGACGCGGAATCGGCTTTTTCCGTCGCCCTTTCTCTTTCTGTCGCTTAGAACTGCCATTTGCATGACCGAGACAGAAAGCATAATGCGATAGCACGCGGCGGAATCCTCGAGGCGGCCGCGTGCTATCGCATTGTCTCGGTCTAGCAAATGGCAGTTCTAAGCGACAAAAAGAGAAAGGGCGACGGAAAAAGCCGATTCCGCGTCGATAGATGTGGGAGCACCCTTAGAGGGCGTTAGGGTGGCGTTGAGTGACACTTTACCGACCTCTAATGATGGGCTGAAGGATAATGCGTTTATTGTTATTATTATAAGTAAGGAATGAATCAAATAAAAAAAAATAGAAACCTAGGCAGATGGTGATTTGATGACCAACAAGTGCGTGTCGGGCCACGCACAGTGTAGGGTTCCGTAGTTGCCCATCAAAATACTTATGCGAATTAACTAAACTGATTCGCTGAATTTAATTTTAAAAAGAAGAATTTTCAAAATCGGTCCAGGAGTCTTTGAGAAATCGGGGAAAATACATAAAAAAAAGATTACGACGAATTGAGAACCTCCCCCTTTTTTTGAAGTAAGTTAAAAATAGTTGACGGTAAAACCTACCTATCCCCAAAAAACATACCGTAAAAACATACCTAATAAAGCTGTAAAAATAAAGTTGACAAACTTACATTTGCAGTTGAAGAGCATGTTCTCCGATACATTTTGTTTAGGAAAATATGTTATCCAAGTACATTTTAAAGTTGGTCGACTATTACTCGTAAAGTTGTAAAGCCTACTTAGTCATGATAATTTTCTTTTAAACTTCGTTATATATACTACTATTTTGAATTTTTTCACACCCCCAAACATAACCGTTTAGCTGGTAGAGGGGGGGGGGACACTAGAGTCGAGCAAAATTTAGCACTTTAAAGCTTAATATTTCACAAACGAATTTTTTTATCAAAAAATTGTTAATTGAAACTATCAATATTTTTTAAAGACCTATTTAATGATACCCCACACTAAGGGGTACGCGAGAAAAAAAAAAACATCCCCACTTTACGTGTACAGGAGGTACCCTAAAAAAAATTATTTTACGAGATTTTATTTTACCACTTTTTCGGCACAACAAATTCGTATATTTACACCAAATTACAGCTTTCTAGGACTGTGCGTCTCTGAGCTAAACTGCGGACAGACGGACGGACGGACAGACGGACGGACGGACGGACGGACATGGCGAAACTATAAGGGTTCCTTGTTGACTACGGAACCCTAAAAAAAACTAAGGGACTTTACCTGGTACCGATAACGCGACGCGATTGCAATTCAAAAAAATCGCGTTTGTAAATCAAACTTGCTAGTACTACGATATAACGATGCAATTCGATTGACTTGACCTCGACGTGGCGATCGTGTTTTGTTTTACATCTACCCGTATGCAACCGTGCATTTTATGTCATAAGCCCTAGTGGTAAGGTTAATTTTCACTTGTAGTTGGAATCGGTAATCGCGCCATGGGCTAGCTGCCTAAAGAGTAATACCACTGTTTTTTTAGTTGGAAAATTATCAAAATGTCAAGTTCCGCCCTGCATGGAAAAGGGACTGTCAAACTCGTACTGACTAAAATCAACCTGTTCCTTCCATTACTCTTTGCATCTAAGGGCTACGGTGACGGTCGTGGGACTTATGAATTACCGTGACCCCGGAACGTAAAGAGCTATTGAAGGACACCGTGGATTTTAGTCAGTACGAGTCTGACAAGCCCTCCCGCCCTGCCCTGGGTGGGAGGACTCATTTGATGATTTTACGGCTACGGTGACCTATTATTTTTGCGACTCTGATATACACCTTTTTACACTAATAACTGAGTTGTGGAGGTCACAAAGGCAAACCGTATCTTAAACACTTTTATTTTACTGATCCATACGTTACGTACGTCCATACGTTTTCGAGAAACGTTTTAAATTAAAGGTTTGAAGGCTTGTGTCTTACGTTTTTTATTTAACAGTCATACCATCAATGTTTGCAACAAATAAAGATAAAATTCCAGCAGCGGATCGAAAATATGAATGTGATGATTAGATTCTCATTTAGAGAAGCATAAGTATAATCTGCTTATAATGTTCCCACTACTGGGATACAGGCCTTAACAATGTGAGAAGTAATGGTCTGAAATCCACCACATGTACATAATCTTCTTATTTTTTGTTCTAGGATGTGACGCATTCTTAACAAATTATAATTGATTTTCATCTAAGCTAATTTAATATTCTGAACAAAGAAAGTTCAACGACTCATGTCACTTATAAATTCTGTTTTTCTTGTACTATTTTAACAGTCAACCTCTCCTAATTAAGAAAATTCATAAACAACATTGTTTTTCGTCAAATCCTTCAAATTCTCGGCAATCAAATGTAAACAGGTACTGTTCTTAAGATTATAAACAGGCGTCTTGTTTCAAAACACCTTCGACTTAATTAAATTTTGTTTAGACATTCAAAGAAAACAAACGAAGAAAAATCAGTTGATTTTGTATCAAAATCATAATATAATATGTATTTTTTGTTATGTTTATTAATAATTTGAGTTTCTTTTTTAGCGTGGTAAAATCATCAAATGAGTCCTCCCACCCCGGGCAGGGCGGGAGGGACTGTCAGACTTGTACTGACTAAAATCCACGGTGTCCTTCAATAGCCCTTTATGTTCCGGGGTCACGGTAAGGAAATAAATCCCGCGACCCCGGCAGGCTTTAGCCCTTTGAGAGGGGGCCCCGTATTTTTGCTGACGCTCTTTGAGGCGCGCGTGGAACACGACGCGCCGTCGACCCGGGAATAATTTGAGAAAGTACAAAAAACAAACAATATTAAACATAGTAAACATGCAAAATAGCCAAAAAAAATGTGGTTAAGATTACCTATTTGGACAAATAGATTCTATTTGATTCATCTTGTAGAAATTGGGAATAGCTAACGATGGACGTGACAAAGAAAATACACTAAAACGTTGTAACAGGAAATACTTGCATAATGCCTTTCTTTAAAATCAGTTAAGTTGAAAATATTATAAAATAACTTACCAAGATGTCAAAAAAATGAACATGCTCACAGCTACAATCATCTTCAACAAGCAACGATTATAGATCATGAACATCATCATCACCTACTAGGATTCGGGGCAAAAAAAAATCTTCTTCCTCTGCCAGACGTCTCGTCATCAGATGTTATAAAAAATATATTAGCACAGAGCTTATTTAAAGCGAATCACAAAATCGTAATTAAAATCAGACTGCCTGACGAACAAGGAAACATTAATTACAAAACACACCCTCTCCGCTTCACAACATAACACACATAACAAAATAATGTACACGACAAAATCGTTGACAAAATTAATAACTACCCGCATTCTGCAGATAATTATGATAGGGTACTGGCTGACCACACTACAGCGAATTCTATCGGTCTGACGGGCCTGACGTCAGTGTCAGTAGCCCGTGTCGAATTTAATGAATGCTTAGCGATAAATAATAGAGTTCGTTAGATGAATTAATCAGATTTCGGATGGTCATTGTGACATTGATTGCTGTGCTACAAGCACCGTGTTGTGAACGAAAATAACTTTGCGCCCTGATTTATTTTGTGCTGGTAAATGTTGTTTGTGTGTGGAGGAAAAACAATTCTGTGTTTTGTTGTTTGGTGGATGTTGTAAGTGTGTTTTGTGTTTGAAATTACACTCAAATTGCTTCAAGATCTAGATTAAGAGGAAACGAAAAGTGTCCAAATGAACTGGACATTTTCATTCATATTTCCGACATTTTGTCTCATAAAACTTTCTTCTCTAACTTGGTCAAGTATTTGCAAAAAACTTCTTGTACCTACCATTGAAATAGTCCCTATGATATTCAAAATGTTATTTTTCGGCCGAGATTTGTACGGAAGCAAATTTCGCAGTTACTTAACAAGAGCACCGCGATTTTTGCAACTGTTCCTTACGAAAATTTCAGCTTACATAACGTTATTATCCCGAGTGAAGGGCGCTCCCGCTTTGAGCAGCATACAATGCTCGTTTCACTGTACTACAAGGTTATACGTAGTGTAAGAAGCTTGCAATGCACTACATCCAACCGTCTGGAGTACGCTCCCCTTGACCGGTCTAACCTAATAATAAAACCTCTTCGGTGGCAGTGACGTCTCGTTTGTGGAGTTCAGTTTTGATTCCTTAAAATGATTTTTTTGTTGTTGCATTGAAATGGAAATGTAATTGAAATGAAGTAAACCTATTCTCAACTTAGTTGCTTTTCCCACATAGTTTTTACGAAATAAAATAATATTTTTTGCTAAACAAATTAAACAGATTCCGTAGCCATTGAACTCAAAAGGAAAGCGAAGGAACAGGGTGGTTTTTAGTCTGTATGAATATACCAGCCCTTTACATTTCACCCAGAGTGAAAGGGCTTATTTACGAGATGATGATTTACCACAAAAAATGTAATTATAATTTCAATATGATAAGTTTAATATAATCCGCTGACTTATTATTGTCATCCATTCATACTTTTCTCAAGGACCGTACAACGTAAAATTTCCGTGTGATTACTAACTCAATAAAATCTCATGAAAATTCAAACATAGCAAGCATACAACTTTCATCTCCACAACTTCCAAAAATTCACGAGAACCCAGAAAAAAAACATCCAAAACTACAGAACCACTCCATTACGAAGAAAACATTCACCCATTTTTTCCCAACCCTCGTGCTTCGAGAGTCTCGGAACGGAAAATGTTCCTTCCTTCCTTATTTGTCTAAAAACTGACGTGGACTCCAGAGGGGTATCGGGGTAACTTTATTTAGTTTTCTATTCCAATGTGTATCTACATCGTGTAAATGAAAATGGGACGGTGCATTTGTCATGTGTACGGATATTTATTTTTTGTGGTAGATTTATGGCTGTGAATAGGTTAGCCTGTCATCAATATAGGTTGTTCAAGATTTATGGCAGTTGTGTAAAGACTTCCTTGATAGGTTTGTGAAGGATCTTGAATGACGTATGGTGATTGAATTTCCATACCAATTTTGCGACGATTATAAAATAAATGCCCGTTGAGGCCTAAGTATAGTATTTTACTTTGTGATTACATAGTTTTTTTTTAATCTTAAGCTTTATAAAAGATCAAATATTTTGTTATCTTGCCAAAAAAGTTGGAATAAATCTCAGTGTATCCAATAGGAATTCAAACATGTAGGTAAATACGGTGAGATGATGATTATGAGTAGAATTGTGTGGTAGAATCTAGACTGTAAAATTTGACTTTTATAATTCGTGTGTACTTACAAGTTCTATTTGGCGAATTTAAGATAAAAAACCATTGATTCGCTACAAGCGTGAGTGACTTGAATGCTTGAAGGCTTTTCCAGTTGGCATTATGCCGATATACTGAACACGTAGAAAAATCTGAATAAAAACCGTACCATGCCAGTCATCCTACCTTTAAACAAACAACACAAGAATTCACTCTCATCCATTTCACCAATGAATATACCAATAAATGGAATAATTAAAAGCACATCGGTATCCATTACGCTCGGAGCGTGTTTTTGTCAGTGCCAGTAACACTACCGCTGCTATAGGCGGAAAAACTGTCAGTTCATATCATTCTTTGATACAGAACCGGGCTCTGAAACTGAAGGTTTTACTTGTTTATGGTGTGTAATTTTTTTTTTCTGCCTGTCTTAATTGACATTACTATGATCAAATATAAGTGTTTCAATTTCAGCAAAATAATCTTTCCTTCTCTATAAATTGTCTAATAATTTTTTTTTTTATTAATTTATCATTATCATCATATCATCATATCAGCCGTAAGACGTCCACTGCTGAACATAGGCCTCCCCTTTAGACTTCCAGTAGGACCGGTTGTAAGCGGCCTACATCCAGCGTGATCCTGCGGCCTTCATAAGATCGTCTGCCCACCTAGTGGGTGGACGTCCTACGCTGCGCTTGCCGGTGCGTGGTCTCCATTCGAGAACCTTACGGCCCCATCGGCCATCAGTTCTGCGTGCTATATGGCCTGCCCACTGCCATTTCAACTTGCTAATTCGTTGGACTATGTCGGTTACTTTGGTTCGTCTACGAATCTCCTCATTTCTGAGTCGATCGCGCAGAGAGACTCCGAGCATAGCCCTCTCCATAGCTCGTTGGACTATACTGAGCTTAATAATGAGGCCCATAGTAAAGGACCACGTTTCGGCGCCATACGTCATCACTGGTAACACAGTGGTCGAAAACTTTCGACTTGAGGCACTGAGGTATTTATATTTACTTCGATTATTTAGAAACGCTGTCTAAATCTATCATCCAAATGCCCGCAGCGGCTGTTTCAAATTACTTAATATGTTTATTAATTCACAGTATTACAAAACTACTTAATAATTTGCACAACATTTTCAACAGAGTTCCGAACTCATCCGCTTAGCTCCCAAATATTGTTGAAAGGTAAACTACCCGAATCAGCCACGTAAGTAAAGTCGCGGGATCCAGCTAGTTGTACAAATATACCCGGTATAATTAAATGCCCGTTTTAACTCCGATCTGTTACGTTGATTAAAATTTCACGTAGAGTTTCTGCGCACCGCGTTACGCTTCTGACTGGTTTCGATTACAATTTTCGGACAGGCTTCCTTCAGGTTTTATTTTACACCAGTGATTTTTGGCTGGAAATTTCATATTTTCATTTTACTGAAACCTGTTTGTTAAATAGCTAGGTTAAACACGGTATTCGTTTTATAAAAAATATAAATGTATCACCAATGAATTTAGTTACTAAAGATTTAATCAAACGAGTAAATATCTCTCTCTCTTGTCCACATCGCAATTTATCCCAATCCCTCTAATATTTATAAAAGTGTTTCCGCTGGAAGAACTCAATAACCGTCAAATGTTTCAATAGAGGCTGACGGCGTCAACACTAGAAATCTTTTGAACAAAACGGGGCAGATTGTCGGCGGGCCCAGGACGCTGCCTTGCGGGAACCCGAGCGTTTCTCTTACATCTGTCGCAGACGACGCGTAATGCACATTTAATCTCCCAACCACTTCAAAATCTGCCAAAATGCTTTATTGCTCTTGAACAAGTTCTCAAGCTGGTTCTCCGCGCTCTAGATAAAACTTTACAGGCATAATGAATCTTAATCGCGCCGCCAATTCCCAAAATTGTTCAAGAGTTTTGTTTTAAAATAAAACTTGAAATTATCTCGTTTGCTCGGAATTAATTTTGCCTTTTGTTGTTGCGTAATCGGTTACCTGTGACGGGTGCTCCTTTTTAATTTCATTTCGTTTGGTTGTATTAATTTTTTGATGGAAGGATGTTTAATTGTTGCTGAAGTGTCATTCTGTTCGACTTTAATTTTATATTACATTAAGGATTCATAAAACCAAGTAAATTAAAGTCTACTATTAGGGCAAATCACACCAATGAAACTAAACAAAATCATCACCATTTGACAGCAGCAGCTCTTGAACGCAGCTGAGATGTGCTGATCTTGATCAGCTTAATGATTGTGTTTTCTAACGCAATTTACATTTCAATTTTAATTAAAGTTTTATTATCACAGACGAACAAGAAAATAATCGACATAAAATCCAATTTTAGGACAGAGCAGAACAATAAAACCGAAATTTCTCGGATTCTTAGATCCCTAGATTTCGTTCGACCAACTCCTCGCCCAGAAACCGGCTGTCTCAATGGATTAGGGCTAGAAAACTTTTAATCCTTAATATCCTTTCTAGGAAATGAAGTTTAAACTCCGTACATCCGTTGTGAATGAAATCGGACTTAAAGCCTTTGGGGACAGAGTTTTTGTGCCAAAATAGAAAGTTAAGTTTTGTGCCTGACAATCAGCTTCTTGTTTTGCTTTTTGCTAATTATTATAACGACCTTTGTGCCGATGTTGTGAGAATTTCTTATTGGAAAAAGTTTCTTTGGAAATAAATCTGATTTTGATTTGCCAATTAGAACGCAGTAGACAAACACAGTGAATTTTAATTGGATTGTCTGGAACATATCGATTCTTTAAAAGTATTTGGGGTTTACTTGAGTTTCATTATTTCTATTTATCGATGAAAACAATATTATACGCATATAAATAATAATTATGTATTTATAATAATTATTACACGTATTTATGGTATTAACGCTTCACATTATTAAGATTGTAAACAATTCAATTCAATAGTTCTGATTCTATCAATCACAGGGAAAATGTAACTCAAACACATGTAATCCTAAATTGCCTATTACAATACACGCGGGACTATACTTAGCACGCAGCCATTACTGTCAGCAAATGACATTAATAATGGCGTGTTAGCACTGCATTCCGCATTAAGGGGCGCCGATGCAATTAATGATAGAACCACTCGAAGTAAACTAAGTGATATCAATGACAATAACATAAGTATTTAAGTTATCCGTTAAGGAGAATGTGATATTAATAGTTTAAAAAGTTAAAATAGCGTAAACGATGTAATTAAAAGGATTAAGTAAGCCGAGATATAATAACAATAAAATTGGGCGAGCCTGTTAAAAAAACTAAGAAAAACAGGATAGTTAATGAAGAATTTTAGTAAAGCTTATCAATACTCCTAAGCCATTGGGTTTAGGAATATCAGTGTAGGTCTAAAACATGCCTTATGACCGGCCATACCTACGTTTTTGCAAAATAGGTAAAAAATATTCGAGCAATTACAAAAACAATCAATAAATCAATGTTTTGTTTTACACAGTAACTGGTTTTGGGGAGGTTCATTAAAAATACTAGCTTACAGGTGCATAAGGTTAGTCGTTAAAGAATTTAGGAAAAGACTAAGGTTCAAACTAAATAACATTTTTGAACAACACCAACAATTCCCAAAACCATATCATCATTAAAAATAATCACCATAATGAAATCCGTACACAACTATTTTGCAACTACCTTCTACTATAGAAGGATCCCGAAATTGTGCAAGTTTGGGGTCTCGGGTCCGTCAATAAGGCTCTAACAGGGATTAAGCCTGAACTCATCTCATTAGTTTGATTGCAAGATTCTGCAACCGTGTTGCGATCGTGACATAGTTGTGGGCCAAATTGATTTCCTTGCGAAAGCCTTCGGTAAGTCAGTAGTCTCACAAATCAAATTTCGGTCTGGAATCCATTAGGGAACGGTTCGAATGTGTAACGAGATGTAGAGATGTTAAATAGTTTGTAGCTGAGAAACGTTTAAAAGCGGTTCTTGAGAAATGTTTTGAGTAAAGAAGTATTATGAGTGATTTTCAGTGTTTGTAGCCGTATCAAAAGAATTAGACGGAATCGCAATCAGGCATAATACGTTTATATTATATTTTTGTATTGCATAAACAACCAACTGTATGAACTATTCTCTTCGCAAAAATGCTAAAACTTCAAGAATTCAAGAGTTATTTTCATATAGCAATAGCACCTACTCATAACTTTCACCCATAATACCTTTTATTGCGTTATTCCAACCCAAAAATCCAAATGCCGCTTATAAATTAAAACTTTTTGATACCGGCGCGACGAACAATATACTAAAGCGCACAATACGTTTAAAAAAGTTTTAAAAGTACACAATAACATTGGGATGTTATTGTGTACTTTTAAAACTTTTTTCTTTGCGGTACCGAGAATGGGTCCTCGGTACCGCTTTAAAGCAATAAGTCAGGCGGTATTTCACACCTAACATTTGCGTGCCATAGCACCTCTAAAGTGAGAATAAACAAGCTAACTTTTGCCATTCCACAATGTGAGGATGGGACTCGCTTTTATTCACACTCAAATTAAACTTGCCAGATTACATGGCTGCACCAATGCTGCTTCTTAACTATCCTGCCGAAGAGTTTCGACAAGGATTCTAGGAGGAAGGCTGGGAATAATGCATTGCAGTCAAATGGAGTGTGAGCTTTGGGATATGTTTTAAACCAAACCGTGTCTAAAGTTCGAAATACATACAAGATAAAATCATGAGGTGCGAGGTACAATAAAACATGCAGGTATGAAGAAATAATAAATTTGTTTGTCACAGTATAATATCGTCGTTAGAATGCCAATTTATTAATTGTGGATTATTTATTTTTAAGAATTATGTTGAGAACGCCAGCTAAAAATTATTATAATTTTTAGCTGGCGTTCTCGTATAATACTAACTTATGTAATTACATCACAAAAGATACAAAATATGTCAAACTGAAACAAAACTCCTTCTGTCACATTTCTAACATTTAAAACAATAACAAAGGTGGATACTCAAGTAATTATAATCCAGGAACATAATACTCCGAACAGATTTCATATAACATTAATGTCTACCTCAACAAGTTTTAGTAAATCGATACAATTTGTATTGTACTTTGTAACAGTCCCATTCAGGTTTTAATTAATTGTCAGAAACTGTGGACCGTTTGATTGAAACACTTCGGAGAACTTGTTTGACATTGTTTGGACAGGTTTCTGAAACAATCCGTGTCTATTCGGATTACAGGCTTCTTATAAGTGTTTTGGATTAATCGGAATACGATTTGTCATACAAGTTAGGGTTGTTGTTGTTATAAGGTTATGGCGGCCCTGGAATGCAAAGGACTACAAGGCAAGGTTGGAAGGTCAGGTTGTTGTTCAGTCAATCAATTCAGACACATGACAGTCATTTCCCCGAACATGACATGATTTTCCGATTTAAAATCCTCATTTTATATCATCTCTCCTGAATTATTATGATAACTGTATTCATATATTTATAGGTACTCGTACAGGTTAGTGATAGTAATAAACAAAACCTTAGACTTCAATGCTACAGTATAGTAAACGATTCAAAATTGGCACGCTAGCACGCTTATGTCGCACGTTCCTTCTAAGACCTCTCCCAGGTAGCATTTTTACGTCATTATGTCGTCAGTTTACGGTACTGCTCGACGTGAGAGACGTCATGTCTTGACGTCGGGGGGTCCCATCAGATGTCGTCAATTTGTCACAGCCTCAAGACGTCAGTTTACAGACGTTACAGAGACGTCATATACTGAATTTATAGGGACGTTACTGGGCCGTACGTATTAGGGCAGCCACTGACGTTGGAGTGACATCATATACTGAATTCATAGGGACGTTACTGGGCCGTACATATTAGGGCAGCCAATGACGTGCAAAACCATGTATAAATCCGCAGGTCTCTTTGGAGTGGGTTGTTATTGGAACACTTAACACTGGTAACCTTGACACTTCTATTCACTGTACCGATGCATTGCTCTCAATAACTTCTCAACAAAACAAAATTAATTCTTCAAACCTTATACTATCGGCGGTAACGAAACCATAGCGACTTCTATTTCGACTACAACGCCATCTATCGAGCTAGGCGGTACTATTTTTCGAAACTTTAAATAAATATTGATCGCTGTGATTCCGTTCTCGCTGTAACTTCTAGTAACTAATTGCTTTGCCGATTTTTATGTTTTTATGTGTTATCTTATCCTTAAATACATAGGTTTGTAACCTTTTTCATTTGCAAACGTCATTATTTGATTGATTTGACATCAAATAATGTTGTTTAAAAAGGAAAAAGTTTTGGATTACGTAACAAAACCTACGTATTTAAGGATAAGAAATCACATAAAAAAATAAAAATCGGCTGAGCAATTTTTCACTAGAAGTTAGAGCGCGTTATGTAAAAAGTTAATTTGGAGTGACACAGAAATCGAAATTTTGTTGGATTTTTATACTTTCCTATTCTAACTAATACATTTAAACAAATACAAAAAGAATTTGAGGCTGAGGAATTTTTCACAGAGAGATAAAAGCAATTTTCATGTTAAGATAAAAAAAACGGAACTTCTAGGCTAAAATTTTTTTGGATTATTGTGCATCTGTAATCTGTATCACCTGCTCTCATCATATGCCAAATTTCAGCGCCGGAGGAATTTTTCGAAAGTCTTCATACAAAAAAATCCTCGTTGACTGGACTAATGTACCGGCTATACAAATCCTTGTTATAATGATTAGTATTTGCCCATAATATTCGCTATGTTGGTGGTCGACTTCACTCGTGGAATTATGTCAGTCAGATGCATTCCATAAACTGTTCTTTAACCAATCTTTAGCTCTTTGGGTCACTTTAGGACCAGATATGTCATACAACAGTCGTCAACCTGAGGGCACATTATTTTAGACTAATAAGGGACAGACTGTAAAATGACGTTGTTAGGAGGTATCATTTATGACCTATACAGTACGTACAGTACAGTACTATAATAGTACGTAAGTATGACGTACAATAATGACGTAACTGTGGTGACCCTAAATTGACTTAAGAATGTCGTCATTTTTTAGTCGCCGACGTCACTTGCTACCTGGGCTAAACATTAATTTTGTTGGAAATGTAATCAAATTCGCTACCTCTTTGTTGGTGATATATTGAATTACCTAGCGTTTCTTGTATATCTTCTTTGTCATCTTATACTCTATCTGGCGTCTTGCCAAATGTAGCTTTGCCTGGAGAGACTGATTTTCAGTTCATTAATTTTAGCATCCTTTTGTGTGTGGTTTCCTACTTTTATTTTGTAGTTTATTTACGATATAGCTAACATAGTTTTAACATAGCTATGCTGTTTGCGTTACTTTCTTTATGTTCTACAATATTTTCTATGTGCTCAGCAAATTCGGCCTATGATAATCCAGGTATTAATAAACCAAGTTTTTACGGGTTCTAGTTTTCATGGAGATGAATAAAGTTAACCATGACAAAAGACTCTAGATTTGAAATTGTTTTGTATGTTCGATAATGAAATGAATCCTCCCGCCTGGGTGAAGCGAAAATGACTATCATATTCTTACTCTAAGAACTCTCTTAGAAGGAACAGAGTCGTTTTTAGTCAAAAATCTACCCTATTACTTCTCTTGTCAATCACATTTGCAAATCAGGGTCGCATTATCCTACTCAGGCAGCCCCGCAATATCTGAATTCGAAGCTACGACCGTCCATTTAGCTCGTTACTCCAACTTAGTCTACCAGAAAAATAAGCAAATTTACTTTTTACTTGTTGTCACTTTTTTCAAGGCTGTAACTACACACAGAATTCCTTACCAATCCGAAAGCATTCACAAAACCCATAGGTACAAAAATCTCCACAAATAAGTGTCAGTTATTCGGCTAGTAAATTACAAAGGGATTATAATAGATGTAACAGCACTTTGAAGTTCCAACGCAATGAGAAAGGCGATTTATATGTGTCCGCAAACAATCTAATTTGCATGTACAAGGCAGACGGATGGCGTAATTTTCTCTGTCTGATATCGTATAAGGAGCTTATGCTGTTCTTATTAGGTGTTAGGTGATCACCTTGAGGCGCTCCGTTATGATGTTGTGTTTAGGTGGCGCTGTAATAGCCTATTTGGGTTGCTTTAGTAATAATTTAACAGAAATTGAGTTGTGTGTGTGCAATATTTGTTGATTAAAGTTGTCTTGTTTTGCGTTTGGATTCTTAAACAAGTTGTGTTTATTGATTTTGATAAGTTTTGTGAAAGAACCTGTAAAATAAACTTTTAAACAAGAAAACGGTCCTAAATAAGGTTGTGTAGAGGAAAGTCAGCATATTTGGAATACTGCAAGTAATTTTGAATACCACGACATCTCAATTAGTAGAAACACCATCTGCGTTTTTTTGTTTTTAACATAATGTCACATGATATAGGATGTGAGTGAGCACTTAAAACAGAGCGCTACACTAACATTTCTGCTGACAGCCCTACGAGATTGAAACGTCTTATTTGAAAACTTTTTTGGTACGAATTCAATCCTTAATAATCATTTACTATGATATGCAAATCGTCAGAGAAATTTTTAAACTGTCAAGTGACCTTATTTGTTTGTGAATTTGTTTTCATTTTATAATTATTTCAAAAACTAAATAAGAGAAATGGAGTTATAGTTTAGGATGTCCTGTTGTTAACTTGGAATACTAATGCTAATGGGATCATGGGGCTTGTGGTGCTGAAGAAACTTCTAGAAATCAGTAAAGGACCTTCTGTCTTTACTGTAAGGATAATTGTAAGTCCAAACTAAGCACGGATCTATCATATTGTGGTTGATTACAAAGTAATTATTTTTGTGGGCGAATTTGTTACAGAAATATTTAAATTACAGATTACACCATATTGATTACCTACAAAAAGAAAAAATACTGTAAAATTAGCTACAAAATCTAAATTAATTAAGAAAACAGTAAGCATTTGATTAAGAAAAAAGGTTTATATAATTTTGAATACTGTATTTCAAATTACCTGCACCCTAAGGGGCTGCCTCCACGAGCGAGAGAATCGCGGCGATATTATCGTCGTGCCACGTATTTCCATACACTCTCTATGAACCCGTCTCCACACGGCGATATTATCGCGGCGATTTGACAAGTGGCAATGTGTGACATTAGTCGGGCGTATCGCCGCGCGCTCGTGGCGCTCTCGCAGCGAGCGCGCGGCGGGCGCGCGACGACCGCGTTACCAGTAGTGAAACAAAACAAAACTATAGCACAACGACTTGTCGCGGACTCGCGGCGATTCCGTTGCGAGTCGTCGCGCGCGCGCGGCGATTCCGTGACGATACGCTGGCGGAATAAACGCTCGTCGTGGAGATTCTCCGACGATAGAAGGACGGACTCGCAGCGTTTCCCTCGCCCGTGGAGATGGCGCCTAAGTCAAATTACGATTTCGGAGTTTTTTAGGTAAATTCATTACTGAATTCGTCTATAAATTCCTTCTAAAAAGGTATTTAAGCAGACTATAGGTACACAAAATTATTAAGTAACTTTACAGCAATCAACGTTTCTGGCAAATAGGCAATTTAGATCCGACCAATTCAATTTAGAATTTGAGTTGAAAGCTTTACCAACCAGATAGATTTAATTGAACAAGTATTTATCACTGTTTAACCCAACAGTTACATAAATTTATATTTATTCAACTTTACTACTACAAAACTAATGGGATTCTTAGTGGTAGTAACAGTTTTGTTGATATTTTAGCTAAACAACGCCAGATTATAACGTTTAGAGACCACTAGCGCCACCCCGTAGCAGTTTTCGGAACTAAACTTTCTTTTCAGTGTTCTTTACGACGTTGTTGTGAAAAAGTACTCGTTAGACGCACATGGTTGTAATTTTGTAAACAGTTATGGAATATTTGCTGAAAAAAGAAGTAATAGAATTAAATGGAGAAGAATAATGAAATAAACGGTGACTTTATTTCATTATTCTTCTCCATTTAATTCTATTACTTCTTTCTTGTATTTTCTCAGGAAATGTTTTGCGATGGAAATTTAATAGAAATAAATGTAATTGCGAATACAAGGTTTTTCTTTTTTGCCGAACATCAATCCGGTCGTAGAAAAAATGCTCTCTACCCAGAGACGAAAAAATATACAAAAAATATATAGAGACAACATTAACAAATCTCGAAAATGCGTAAGCATTGTTTTTCGTCAGGATTTTCATTTCTACATAATGTCATTTAGATACCTGATTTCGCAGGCCTTCATGAACGCGCGAGCGAGACGCTGGCACGCCGACACGTGGGAAGAAGCGAGACAGCCTGCTAAACTTCACGTACAAGTTTCAAAAGTTCAACTCTAATAGCACATTAAAAATTGACTTTGATAATTTTTAGAACATACTTTTGTCATGGGACTTTGAGCTTTACTATGGTTGATTTTAGTGTTTACCGGAATGATAATGTTTTGGATGTGGGTCCATGAATGCTAAAAGGTAACTGGCGTCCGGCGAGTACGGCGAGCAACAGGCTGTCAGAGAGGCGGAGTCTCGGTAGGTCGCGCCTGCGCATAGAACCCTCCGTTGCTATGACGACGCCTCTTTCAATGTTTGTGATTGCGCGATACTCCCGCGGAGGTTTTTGAAGGAAACTTTCGCTTGTGATTGACGCGTAATGTTCGTAATTGTGTTCGCCTGTTCGCGGCATTTTAAGGCTTTATCGATGTATGGCTTCGGCTATGATTTGCTCTAGTTATACAAATTGATGTCGATGAAATATTATGATTTTGTAGAATGATATTTCGTATTATCTTTATGTACTTTATCGGTGAAATAAAAAACAATTTTCAATACTCTGAATGTTTTTTCTTCCACTTTAGAAAATGAGTCATAATAGTTATTACTAAAACAATCTATCTTTTTACTACTGCGGCTCTAAAACGGCCACTTAGCAATATCCCAAAAGATTCACTTCGTGAATGAATAGCCAATGACATTGCTGGAAATGTGCGAAGTGAATCATTAGGAAAATTGCTTAAACTAGCTCTTTTAAACAAGCTGAAACTATTGAAAGTCATGTCTCTATGGATTTCGTTTAACTCATCATAATTTACCTCTACACATCAAACATTTTAGCTAATCCCACCTCTACCCTAATCCGTTTCCATTTCCCAACTTTACTATAAATATACAAGACTTCTTCTAAACTCAGTTTTTACCGTGTTCTACCGTTCAACGGCGGGTCAATGTCACGTTAAAAGACCAGCGTTATGGCTTACTGGCCGCCCCGCTAAGAGCATCGCGCTATAAAGTTTTGTTCACTTTGACTGAGAGCCTGTAGTGCTACTCTGTAGTCTGTAATCTGAAGTGCGTTCAACTTTGCGGGAGTTGATAATGAGTGAGATTGGGAGGTGAGATGTTTTTTTTTTTTGTGAAGGTAAAAAAATGCTGGATTTATATTTTTAAAATTTTTTTAATGTTACTTGATGAATGTTTGAGTTACTAAGGATGAGTGGATTTTTACTCTTTTGGTTTGTTACTCTTTCACATAAAACTACTAAACCGTTTTGGATGAAATCTTGTGCACAGAAAGTTTAAACTGCACAGTTCTTTACAATAACATTAACACAAAATTCTGAGATTAATTGTATAAAACGTTTAAATTCAAACAAATAATTTTATTTTCCTTTGTGATTTAAACATTCTTAAGCACATAACTGTTACTAAAAACATGCTTTTTATCGTGGTAAAATCATCAAATAAGTCCTGGGCAGGGCGGGAGAGACTGTCAGACTTGTACTGACTAAAATCCACGGTGTCCTTCATTAGCCCTTTACGTTCCAGGGTCACGGTAATGTGATAAGTACCGCGAAAACTTAAAAAAAAACTTTTTCAAACAAAAATGTAACCGCCTTCAAAAACAACCACAAAAAAAAGGGTAAAATAACCTTCAAAACTTTTCTTCCGGAAATCGGTGACATTTTTTTTTATTAATTTCATTGTCTTTTTTGCCACCGACTTCCGAAAAAAAAGTTTTGAAGGCGGTTACATTTTTGTTTGAAGAAGTTTTTATTTTACTCTTTTTAGTTTAAATATTCAACCACAATTCTCGTCAAATACGAGTACATCATTTTCTTACATGAGCACTAGAATTTCGTAATCCGTAACACCGGTAATAACATCGTTAAAAATCTCTTACATTCATTCCCTATCTCGAAAACTACTGAACCGATTTTGATGAAACTTGCAGTATTCCCTAAGTGGAACGATACCTAGTACAACAAAAAGAACTACTTAAATCGGACTTGTAGTTCCGGAGATATGCGAACACAAACATAATTTACCAAATCAGTCGATGCCAAGTCCTTATTAGAAAAGTTGTACCTTCCATCATCAGCTCAGCTACATGAGATGATGATTACCATACGCAAATACTTAGATTACTTCATAAAACTTGCGAAAAACGATGTGTTGGCCTATAAAATTTGAGGGTTGCCCTCGATTTCTCCAGGATCCAAGCATCAGATCCTGACATGGTGACAATGGGACCACTCCTGAAGTACCTCCTATCGAAAAAAAAAATAATTTTGAAAATCGGTTTACAATTGGCGGAGTAATCGGGTAACAAACACACAAAAAAAAAAAAAACATACCGTTGAATTGATAACCTCCTTCTTTTTGAAGTCGGTTAAAAAAACAGGCTTAGGAGCTATAATTCACATGAAATCCATCATTGACCTATCGCCAAAAAAAAAAGATACGTCATGAGTAGTTATGACGGATAGATGATATTTTCACGGATTCGTCACAAAAATTCGAAACAAGTTAATTTTTGTCGGACTTGATTTTCAAAAGACTGTACCTGATATTTTGTGATTTAGTCATCACTTTACACGATTGATGATAAATATGACAACAGGCACATATAAAACACTGTCCGTTAAAAATAAAAACAAGACGTGAAAAATGACATTTTGTCAAACATCCTCATTTTGAAGCACTCTTATGCCTTTGTCAAACTGACAGACGAACCGAATGCGTGGCGTAGCGTTTTTGTTTGTAATGTATGGAACTGTTTGAAGCCTGCCACATAGAGTATCGGATCGCTTTCGCATTTTTATATGACATGATTCGGTTCGGTTCGCTATCGCCTGTCTGTTTGACAAAGGCCTTATAGTAGCCATACACCATCCTACCTATCGACGATCGATTTGACGCTTGCAATTGTTTCAAATTGCAATTGTTTAAAAATGCCAATTTGATGGCATGACATGCCAATTTGATAGGTCATCAAATCGATTTGACACAACGTCAAATCGGCAGCAGTGATGCATTTGGCTGTTATTCGGTGACGACAGCTACAATTTTATAAATTTGTAGCTATCGGTCACCGAATAATAGCTAGAACTAGCTATAAAGTTGCTAAGTTGGCATCGCTGCTGCAGATTTGAAGTTGTGTCAAATCGATCGAACGATAGGCAGTATGGTGTATGGTTTAAATGGACGAACTGCCAATTTGAAACAATTGCAAGCGTCAAATCGATCGTTCGATAGGCAGGATGGTGTATGGCTATAGTCATCCTCAATGTTTTGTAACCAAAGCAAGGATTACCGTATTTAATTAAAGGCTATCATGATAATTCCAGATTTAGACAAAACGGTAATTACTGCTCAAGGTCTTATAAAAAGGTGTTTTTCTTTTTAAATGGTATGGGAGATAAGGAGACAATTTTCGAGTCACTCGTAGGCGAAACCGCGGGCAATAGCTAGTATAGTATAAAAGTGGAAATGATACAAAAAAACACATTGTGGTAAGGTGAATTCCATAACATGCTTGAATCTTTTATTGTTTAAGTGATATTGCGAGGAATACGCAATGGATTATAAAATGAAATCTTGATGTGTTTTATGGAATAAACATGTCTGCACCGAGTATAACTACAGTGAATACAGCAAGGTTGGTTTGTACTGTAACATTTAGTGTATAAAACTAAAAACCAATATTTTAATAAAATTTTCAGTTATTCGCCTCTTTTTTAATTTTCAATAGGTCTGCTTTTAGACCTCAATCTAGCCTAAAAGCAAAAAGAGAAGAGATATAAGATGAAGCAAGCCCAGCCAGGAAGAACTGGAACTCCTGCGCATCGACAAAACCCAAAATAAAATGTTTGGGACCGACTTCGACAAGATGGTGGTAACGAGCTAGGCTGGTTTATCACCGAAAGTGGGATTGCTCAGTCGTCATTGTGTATTTTTGTATGTTCAATTATTTAGATATATTTGATCGCTTTACTGATGGACTTTTCTTATTTTTTAAGTGGTAAAATCATCAAATGAGTTCTACCGTCTTGCGTAGATGATGATTGTGCATGACAAGTCTATTTCTAAAATTCATACATACAAGATTATTTGCATAGCTGGGTAGGTACTCATGTCTGCATTGTAACTTTGGAGACTTGACAACCTACAGATGTACTAGTTTGTATTCTAATGAATTCACTTACTTAACAGCGCACTCAGCGCATTTAGCTAATTAACTACAAACACCATGACTACTGCATTATTTCAATTTGTAAGCAAAAATACAACAGACACTACGTGACTTTCAGCCATAGAAACTATCCAGTCCATCCCTCAGAGACACATTTTCCTTGATGCGTCCCAACACGCAACCGAACGAAAAATAAACAAACATAATCCCTCGAGAACCAGGAGTAAAAAATCTTAAATTTAACCTGTTCCAACTTGTTTTTAAGACAGTGTCATTAAACCGGTAACCTCGAGGTTGCTGTCCACGTAAGATTGCAGGAATAAGGAACCTTAAGGAGAAGTTTCTTCATTGGCGATAAATTACCGAGTCACTTTTACAGCTCAAGAGAACATACGGCGAAACTTTCACATGTGCTGTCCAAGTTATAACAAGATAGCGTTTGGACGTGTTAAAGAATTTGAATGGCTGAATTCTTAAGGAATTTTAGAAGTTGTTGGGGCTGTTACGTTAAGCATGTTTGAGATATTGAGTGAGGTAAGTACTGTGTTAAGTTGTAGTGTGAACGGATTTTGGTGGTGTAGTTGTTAACATAGTTGCTGAATAGTTTGTGGCTATAATTAGTGAATGTGTGAGGATCTTATTATCAACAATATAAGACCAGAAGCGAATTTTCCGAGCCATTGACTACCAAAGAAATTAACGTGAGGTAAGAAGTAAACTCATAGCTCAGTTAAACATTAAACCTAAACAAAACTTGAAACTCACAAACCTTTTTATTTTGGTTAGCAAAATCATCAAATGAGTCTTGAAAACAGCCCAAGGTGATGCTGAAAGGTTTACTTACTCTTACTAACTAAAATCACCTATTCCTTCGGTTGCCTTTCGCATACCAGGGCCACCGCGACCTTTTAAGACAGTGTCTTGATCTTTTTAATGAACCTAAAAAGTAGTTGTAGTTGGTGAAAACGACATTCGAGCAAAATAATATATTCATTGAAAATTACTTCCTCGCGTTAAATCACCGCACCATAAAATTTCGTGACCAAAAATCGATACCACGCACTCGTCACACCGCTTCCTCTCGCCGCACATACCACCACATAAGCCCCAGTTGCATTAAGTGGATAATCCCTGAGTTCATACTTTCATCTGTTTAATGGATGCAGTGAAACCCATCTATTGCCGTTAGGCGGTTTTTATGCGCTCCTATGGCGGTATTGAGTGGAAATATAAGCGCTTTGTTATGGCTATCGTTTTAAGGATTAGCCTTAGGTCTTTTGGATACTAAAAGGGTTATAAAGTTATTGGTTGTATTTGCTGTTTTGTCGTCTTTGCAGTGAAATAGAATTACGAGTAGAACATATAAAATAGATAGTAATATTTATTATGCACACGCACACCACACAAATTGCAGATTAGGATAAAATGCTCACGGATATTTACTTTATTCCGCATAATTTACGTAGAATATTTTGTATCTTGGTATAATTTATGGCTTACAAAGCTGCAGGCAGGACAGAACAAGGCAATGACTTCTTAAAGATTAATAAAAAAAAAATCCAATAAATTTTATTAAATTATACCTGAAGGATCTAGCAACCCGCACTGGACCCGTGTGGTAGATTGTAGCCCATTCTCTCTCACATAGGCTTGTGTCCAGACAGTGGGAAAATTTATACCTAAAGCTATTTATGATGGTTAGATAATTTTATTAGATTTTAATTCTAACAATAATCCTGCCGTGTATTAAACCACCGTATCCACATTATACCTCATCACATTCAGGTACAGTTATGAACTCTTTCCTAACTTAATATTAGTCAGGCGGTGTGGCCCGTGTTCATTTATCAGACGTCAGTCTCCGCCGAATCGTGGTGGAACTCTGGTTGGAGTAAAAATTAGATTGTTGGTGATAGATTGAATAAGATGCATGGTCATGATGAGATGACAAAACCATAAGACATTCTGGTTTTAATAATATCTATGCTGTATGAAAAAAGTTAAAGTATGTTACTTTGTTAAGAGGATCGTCTACCGAGCGCTCGTCGATACTAACAGAGAAAACGTTTTCCTACCCCTAAATGTTATCCTATCTCAATGATTTTTTAGAATGCTTCTGACACAGTAAAAAACTAGGTTTATAGGTTTTCTTTTTTTCAAAAGTAACTCTTAGGCGCCTGTTTACCACCAAACTATTATAAATTTTGAAAAAAAAAAGAAAACCTATAAACCTAGTTTTTTACTGTGTAAGAAGCATTCTAAAAAATCATTGAGATAGGATAACATTTAGGGGTAGGAAAACGTTTTCTTAATAATCTACCGTCTTACGCTAGAAATTATTAATCTATCTCGCTCCTTTCGGTTGTCTTTGTTTGTTACCAATCATTCCAATCAACGATCGACTTTTCTTATCCTAGTTTTTAGGAAGTCCTATCAGAGGCAGCCGTCAAAAGGAACAGGACTTAGATTTAATGTTAATTTCGGGCGTTAAACAGATTTCAGAACTAGAGACAAAGATAGGTACTTGCATCAAACATGTAATTGGTAAAGAAGAACCTACATGTATAAAAAAATTTGCAAGTTGAAGTGGCAATGGGCAGGCCACATCGCTCATAGAACTGATAACCGATGGGGAAGAAAAGTTCTCGAGTGGCGACCACGGACCGGAAGACGCAGCGTAGGCAGGCCTCCCACTAGGTGGACCGACGACATCGTGAGGGTCGCGGGCAACCGATAATAATAATAATATTCCACAACTATCACACAACGCCATCTAGTCCCAAGCTAAGCAGAGCTTGTGTTATGGGTACCAGACAACTGATAAACATACTTATATATTTCTAAATACATACATATTATAGATAAATTACACCCAGACACAGAACAAATATTCGTGCTCATCACACAAACATTTGTTCTGGGTGGGAATCGAACCCACGACCCCCGGCATAGCAGTCAGGGTCACTAACCACTACACCAACAGGTCAGTCAAAATGATGGATGCAAAACCGATGGATGCAAGTGGCGAATTGTCGTTCGGCGTGGCGGTGTAAGGGGGAGGCCTATATTCAGTAGTGGACGTTATCCGGCTGATGATGATGATGTATAAAAAAAAATCTAATAAAAGCTATTGTCAAACAGACAGGCGTGATGAATGCAAAGCGAGGCGTTTTTGTTCGTAATGTATGCAACTGTTTGAAGCCCGTCACATAGACTATCGGATCGCTTTCGCTTTTCTATGTGACCGGATTCAAACAATTGCATACATTACAAACAAAAACGCCTCGCTTCGCGTTCGTCACGCCTGTCTCTTTGACAATAACTTCAAAGTATTCAGTGAAGGTATTTGAAAAGGAAGTAATTACCGATATAAATGTTTATTTTTGTATACTAAAATATTACTTTAAGAAAAAAATGTGATATCAACAGTTAAACTAACTTTTACATAAACATCATATTCCAATCTATTCCCAAAGATTTGCGAACACTACCACGTCTGCTCCGCTGCAACCACAATATAGTTGCCGAAATGCACAGAAAACACATTTACAACAATCCATCATGGCGGATTTGTGGATTCCGTACGTCATACAAACGCCCGTTGCGTCCTTACTAATGTTGACGGCAGAATAACCTTGGATACGGAATCCTAAATATTAATCTACATAGTGTTGATTAATGAAAGTTTTTGACTAGCTTCCGGGTGAATCTTATCTTTTTTTTTCGTAATTGGAGACGATTATGACTTCAAGTTCTGACAGTTACGTTTTACTAAGTTACCATTAAGTCCTTTTTTTGTAACGTTTCTTCATGCTTGGAATTTCTCCTGCATCGTGGATGCTTCAAACATCAAAAATTTCAGTGATAAAAAAACTATGCTGACGGTCGTGACTTTGTTTTTTTGGTGGTTAAATCATCGAATAAGTCCTCTCGTCCTGGATGGACCACTTTGACTTTCATTATCTTCCTGACTAAAAATCCACCCCGTTCTTTGGTTCACTTTTACCTTTAAGCTATTGTCAAACAGACAGGCGAAGCAAATGCGATCCGAAGCGTTTTTATTTGTAATGTATGGAATTGTTTGAATCCAGTCACATAGAAAAGCGAAGGCGATCCGATAGTCTATGTGACGGGCTTCAAACAATTCCATACATTACAAACAAAAACGCCTCGCTTCGCGTTCGCCACGTCTGTCTGTTTGACAATAGCTTTATACATGGTACAGACGTTTCTGCGAATTTCTCCCCGATCTTAAGTGAAAAATATCTTTCACACTTCCGAGATATTTCTATATCCGCAGACTTAAAATTTCATATATAACCGGCTGGTATGGGCGACTTCAAAGGGCTAGGCTGTGAGCTGTCGCATGCCGGCGTTTATCAAAGAGGTTATTACGTTTCGACGACGCAGATCCTATAGATTCTGTTACATATGTGCAAGTATACGAGATAACGGGTTAGAGGAATCTGCATTATGTAAGAAAGTTGGGAATTATGATTCCTAAAACAGCAAGGGTTATATTAAGATTTTTTTGTACTCGTATAATAACACCGGTAAGTGTTTTGCAAAATGTATAGCAGAGGTGCACAGCCACACCAGTATCACATAATATATCACTATAGTTCTAGAAATTACTAATTATACAAACACCTTTAAAGAATATAAGTTTAAAGTATAATAATTTCAATCATACCCCCTTTTGTGACACGCTGTACAGGTTTTCTATTGACTAGTTTAAACTAAGGCTAAAGATGCTAAAATGCTATGTAGAACTTGTTTGCCTAAAACAAGTTCTACATAGCATTTATCTCAACGAAAACACTACCATTATTACGCCGCAAGGTACTTAGAATTCCTTGAATATGCAAGCCAGCCACCTTTCCCAGCTCCTCTTGTTAACTCTCAATTTTCAAGCACCGCCATTTTGAAAACGTCTGGCTCCATGCCCTAGACTTGACAACCTTTTTATTATTTCCAATGTTTTTGTACGTTCTCACCAGTTATGAAAACAAATTCGCACAGCCACCATTGTTGATTTTGTCCGTCTTACAACAATTAATTCTCTCGAACTTACCTGTAAAGAAGAAAGAAAAATTACTTAGCAAAGAAAGAATAAGTACCTACATTAGCCTTCTTAATTGTTATAAAAAATACATTGTTTTTTTTTTCATAAGTCGCTTGTTTTTTTCTTCTTTGTCGTATTTTTGTTACCTTGTGATTTAAAAATGACTCGTAAAAGGTTTTCTGATCAAAATTGAATTCTCTTTTATTTAATTACTTACGAAAATGTCGATGAAAATGGGAAATACGAGTTTATTAATACCAGGAAAAGAAAATAATGTTAGAGTCAATAAGTAATTTATTAAAAAGTAAACAAAGTGTACTTTTGATGTTTTTTTCTTAAGGAAAGTGTAGCGGAAATTCAGAAAAAGCAAAATTGTAATTCTAGGACAGCGGGTGCCCGATGTGGAAAACCTCATGTAAATAGCGTCATTTCTTTCTCAAATACAAACAACTGTAAATATGTCTTAAATATTAGGAAAAATCCGTTCTTTAGCGCCGGATTCCGGAAGGATAGTGGTCATGAGCCAAGCGAGTTTTATAAAGCTACCACCGCCAGTACGATCGCAAAGTCGTCACCACAGGTGTGTATAACCTGTGGTACATCTACCCGAGGTGGATTATTGGGATTTTTTTTTTAAATGTGAGATGGGTTTGCTCTTGACCTTAGTCTAGGTCAGGAATGACTATTACAAGGTCGACGGTGGACCGAGCTTACCCAGAAGAAGCCTGTTCACTCTAACTTTGAAGAGATTAGGGTTGTATGCGTTCGGAAACACAGACGCAGGCAGAAAGTTCCACTCCTTCGCTGTCCGCATTATAAAAGACGTCTGGAAACGCTTAGATATATGGATGATATGGATGCTATCCAGCTCTTAGTCTACTAATTAGTCCACTCCGCTGTTAAAATCCCAAAAACAGTAAACCACAAACACAAAACAAACTAAACACATAGCTCGAGTGCCTTCAAAACCAGTATATTCTAATAAGCCAGCAAACAAACAATAATTATTCGTGTTCCTGGGATTGTTATAATTATAATTATTACAACAGTTGGCAGCACACATTGAATATTTTGTGCGAGTCGAGTCATTTGTTACGAGCTTATTAGCGGAACCCCTCGGGAGAGCGCTCAAGATACGTTGACTGGGGAGTCCGGGATAATGTATGGAAGTACTGGATGCGCCTGGTAATTATACCTTTGAGACTTTTTTTAGGTGCTACTATAATTATGGTATACAAAGATGAAATATGAAAATGATAATATTGTACAAAGTGACATTCTATCATAGATTGTGATGGTGGACAATTCAAAAATGCGTTTACTCCTGGATTATGTACTTTGTTTGCTAGTTGTCTTAGCTTTCGGGAGAGTTTTTTGTGCAGTGAAGCGGTGAAGTATTTTTTTATGATCGGATAAAAATAAAATAAATATTTCAGACATTTTGGGAAGTTTTAGTTTTTAGCGTATACAATTACTATTGTGTTGTCATCATTTGGTTCGTTGTTTATAACTTTTACTTTACCTAAAACTTTAAGCTAGACATCACAATGACACTAGAAATATTGTGTTACAAATAGCATACCTTCGTAATATACCTATGACCTTATATATCATAGTAATTTTACCTAGTCATTCTCTATGATGAATAAAAAAATAATCAATGAAGCAACATAATTTGAGGCGATGACAAACTGAAATAAAAATACTTATTCAGAAACTAGGTCATATACAGGGTGATTTTTTAGTCACCATCCAAATTTTAATATATTAATCTTTGGCGAAAATCATTGAATACGTGTTTTTTTCTTTTTGTATCACTCAATACAAAAATATCGAGATATCACGTCTCAATGTTATCTATTAAAAGTTGATGAACCTGGACACCGCGCTGTGATGTGTCGCTCAGGTGTAGCGGGGCGGGGCGGGGGGTCGGCGGGGTGCGCTCTGTCCGTTTCATGCGTCGGCAAGTGTATATTATTAACGTTTAGCTTAGTGACCACGCAGAGCGGATGAGAAAATGATTTAATATGACAATTTGACGTACCGGTTTTTTTTCAAAAATGGGCTCAGTGATTGATACCTAACGCCTAGAAAAATTTTGGACGGTGCTAAAAAAGTCACCCTGTATTTGTTTTTTTTATAGTTGAGTGAAGTTAATAAATTACTTCAGAACTAGTTTATCATAATAATGAAAAAAGTGGTACCAACACAGCTATCGTAGTTCAAAATTTTTTTTTTCCTTGTGTTATTAAGAACAGACTTCTTAATAAAATTAATTACGATCTAGCCTGAAAGACTAATAAGTAATTTAACTCTAACTTAATATGCTACGTTATACATTATTTTAAAACTAAGAATAGTGTCCATTAGCACTTTTACACAAGTCCTTAGCACTTTCTTAGAGTCTCTATCATTTTATAAAAACACTATGTTCGTGTGTTATATGTATAGCACAACACTGTTACTATTATTCACTCACTTTACACACTACACTAATTCAAAAGGTTTAGTTCTTTTTAGCCTACGCACTAAGTCTGTGTTGTCTAGGAGCTGAATGGCCTCAACGTTCACGTGTCGGTGTAATCTGTGTTCGTGGGCTTCAGCAAATTTTTGGATGATGGTGGTGACGAATTCCATTTTAAGGTCACGATGAAGGTCGTCATTTCTTATGTACCAGGGTGCATTCACAGCATCCCTCAGTACTTTGTTTTGGAATTGTTGAATAATTTTGACGTTGCTTGGTTTAGTACAGCCCCAAAGTTGGATACCATACGTCCAAATTGGCATCAGTATTTGCTTGTATATGGTAATTTTATTATGTATTGATAGACAAGATTTCTTTCCAAGTAACCAATACATACTTTTATAACGTATGTCGAGTTCCTGTCTTTTCTTTTTGACATGAGCTTTCCACCGCAACTTGGCATCGAGAGTCATGCCAAGGTATTTGGCCGTATCGGCGTATGGCACTTGCATGCCATTTATGTAGATTGGGTGATAGTCTGGATGTTTATTTGTGAAGTCAATGTGAATTGATTTTGATTCATTCAGTTTGATCTTCCATTTTTGTGTCCAGTCATAAACTTTGTTCACAGCTAGTTGGACTTTTTCTACCGCTTCTCTGTGGCTTGCCCCCGTTGCCATTATTGCAGTGTCGTCTGCAAAGGTCGCAATGGTGTTGTTTTCCAGTTCTGGAATGTCACAAGTGTATAGCAAGTACAAAATTGGACCTAGCACACTGCCTTGTGGTACCCCAGCTTTTATAGGTTTCAGTTCGGAATATGCATCTTCTTGCCGTATTCTGAACATTCTATTTGTTATATATGACTCTAATATTTCTGCAAATTGGCAGCATGCGCCTGAGCTTGTATATTAGACCTTTATGCCAAACTTTATCAAAAGCTTGCGCGACATCTAAAAATACCGTTGCGCAGACTTCCTTATTTTCCAGTGTTTTTTCAATGATGTTTGTTATTCTATGTACCTGGTCTATTGTTGAGTGTTTCTCCCTAAAGCCAAATTGATGATTTGGAATAAGGCCTTTATCTTCTATTATTGGTTTTAACCGTTTCAGTAATAGTTTCTCGAACAGTTTTGATAACACGGGCAACAAAGAAATGGGTCTGTATGATGATGCCTCGTGTGGTGGTTTCCCTGGCTTCGCAATCATAATGACTTCAGCAACCTTCCATGGCGCAGGTACATATTTTAAAATAAATGCAGCATTGATTATTTTGTAGTTCAAAATAATAACGAAAAACTAATTTTTCATCGGGTACTGCATGCAGTTTACAGTTATTTTTACACTATCTATGTCTGTATAACACAATGCAGTTAATGTAATACAACTTGCATTACAATTAAAACATGAATTCCTGAAAAACATAACTATTCTTTCACAACCACCAAAAACATCAATATTGCATGCCGCAGAACATTTTTTTTTGGCTCGACTGGTAATAAAGATATTGTCAAACAGACAGGCGAAGGCGAATGCGATCCGAATCCTGTCATATAAAAAAGCGAAAGCGGTCCGATAGTTTAAGTGACAGGCTTCAAACAATTCCATACATTACAAACAAAAACGCCTCGGTTCGCATTCGCTTCCTCCGTCAGTTTGAAAAAGGCATAAGAGATGATGTGGTCGACGGCGAAGCACACTTACCTAGAAGTAACCTATTCACTTTTGACAAAAGACCTCTCAATATTGCGGCTATCAAAAAACAAAGACCCCAGGAAATCCCGTAGGGAATTCCACTCATCCACGGCTTCGGCTTCTACTCTAACTCATTATCATCATCATCAGCCGGAAGACGTCCACTGCTGAACATAGGCCTCCCCCTTAGACCGCCACGCCGAACGACAATAATTCGCCACTTGCATCCATCGGTTGCCCGCGACCCTAACGATGTCGTCGGTTCACCTAGTAGGAGGCCTGCCTACGCTGCGTTTTCCGGTCCGTGGTCGCCACTCGAGAACTTATCTTCCCCATCGGTTGTCAGTTCTACGAGCGATGTGGCCTGCCCACTGCCACTTCAACTTGCAAATTTTATGAGCTATGTCGCTGACTCTGGTTCTTCGTCGAATATCCATGTTCCGGATTTTATCCCGCAAAGAAACTCCGAGCATAGCTCTTTCCATTGCTCGTTGAGTGACTCTTAGTCTCTCTAAAAGGCCAGCAGTCAAAGACTGCTAGTCTAGTATAACTGAATGCTGCTAAATACCAGTATCTTACAAGGAGCGACTGCCATTCTGACCTCCACAACCCAGTCAGTACTCGGTTACGTATAAGCCCATTACAGTGAAATTTATATTTGCTCTAGGTTTTAAATTATTTCGGGCGTGACTGAGGAGTTCGCATATCTTTGTAATTGTAATTGGTCGAGACGGATACTCGCCAAGTCGACGAATTGATCAGGTTGATGTACTAGATAGATTTATTAATCTTGGGCTGTTTCGAACCTTTATTCCTATCTACCATCTTCAAGCTTGTCTGCTTGTTTACCGGGGTGGTGGTTGGCACTAATAGGTGGCGTTTACCATCCTAGTGGTCAATGTACCTGTACCTATTTAGACTAATCTGCCCTTGCCTCCACTTGTAGGTGCATATTTAATTATTTATTTTTTTGTACGGAAATATTAGAATGTGAAGTGTTTATTGTATGTAATATAATTTGATGTTTAGACTAGCGATGAACATTTTATTTTTATAATTATTTCACATTTGAGAGTACAAATTAACTCGCTTGTGTTGCGTAAATCGCAACAGAAGCGATTCAATAATAACCTATCCTTCTCCAATACCCGAGACCACAGGTAAATTATTACTGATTAAAAGTTAATTGCTTCTCCATACCTCGTTAAGTGCATCAGCAGCATGTCCCGCAAGTTGAAAGAATCAATTAATGCGGAAAATGGGTCACACCACCAACCAATAAAATATCGGAATATTGTTCTACATTATTGAAATTTTTGTATAAAGGTTTGGTTAAACTGCATTATACAAGTTTTTTTTATTAAAGGCTTGCGTTTGATCACTATCTGGCCACACTAAGCTAAGATCTGGTCAACGATGAAGCATGCTTGCTTAGATGTAATTTGTACACTCTTGACTTAAAGACCCCAAAGATTGTAGCTTTCAGGAAATACAGAGAACTCCACTCTTTAGCTGCACGCAGAGAACTCCACTCCTTAGCTGTACGCACACTAAAGCTATTGTCAAACAAACAGGCGTGGCGAAGGCGAAGCGATGCGTTTTTGTTTGTAATATAATGAATTGTTTGAAGCCTGTATGAAAACATAGATATCGGATCGCTTTCGCTTTTCTATGTGAAGGGATTCAAACAATTCCATACATTACAAATAAAAATGCTTCGGATGGCATTCGCTTCGCCTTTCTGTTTGACAATAGCTTAAAAGTTTATTTTTATATTAATAATCCTAATACAGTTTCATTAGCTCGGAGCTTCTCTTCAGGTTTTTAGGAGATGCAGTGGTTTGAAAATCGTGTGGCGGCTTAGTCTAACAAAGAAATGAAACTCATTGGACTTTAATAATTGTAAGGCCCATGAAGGTTTACAGTCACGCTTCATCCTAAAAATAAACTTTTTTGGTTAACATTAATATTCTCACCTTACACTTGTAGGAATGTGCATATTATCATGATATTTACAAGGTTGATATTCGGTCGGGTGAATCGTGATTGAGCAAATCTTGAGCAAAGTCAAAAATCTTCTATCTCAGATTGAAGTATTTGTCAATGTCTGGTGATGAAAACTTGCCCGTACCGGTTTGACTTCAACTACACAGCCACTAAAGTGCTTATCCCATTTAATACCCCTTTTCCAGGAACACAGCCAATATTTTTCAATGGACTTTTCTGTTAGAAATTTCTCAGAAGCTATCCGGAGATTGGAATTGTGCTCAAACTCATTATACTTGACCCCTGTATAAACATAGTACTTCAAACGATAACAATACTGGTGAAATGTTATTCTGTACAACACTGTCTACGACGCTTGTATTTTGTAATACTGTAATACATACAGAAGGTGTCGAAGCAAATTTTTTTACAATTCGCCTTGGGGAGATGTCGCGGACACGACTTGTCCGCGCGGTCGGTCGGTTTACGCGATCCGCTTCACCGCATGATCGCGCGGATGAGCTGTCACGTATGAGGGGCCTAATCTCTAAGCACGAAATCCGTGGTTTCGGCCTTAGTGACAGACGTTTTGACAACGAGCCAGAATTAAGAATGAATGATAAATACCAATTTGACAGATAGCTCCTCAGAGTTCGCACCACCACTCATGACCTGCGGAATTCGTATTAGATTTTTTTAATGCAATTTGATGTACTGACATAGCTACACTAGCGCCGCGTCAAAATGATTTCAGTCGTGGCGGTTTTAATCGTCCGCAATTTGATTTTGACATTAGTTACTTTCGTAAATCTGTATCCGTTCCCGTGTTTTCGTTTACGGACATAGAAAGTAGACACCCTGAACCGTCCATCCTCTAACGGTTAAGAAAATAATTCAATTAGGTATGTCTTCACACATTAAAACAAGAATCCTTTCTTCTAGTTCCTAACCATATTCACTCCATTCACAAAAGTTATCCCGAAATTCCATTACACCTTTCCAGAAGGTTCCATAAATAATAAGATATCGATAGAATATGTATTATTTTGTTAGTGCCAGATATATCGTTATTCGTGGTTCAATTCTGTTTGGCTCCCGTTCTTATGATATACACAAGAGTTATATTTGATCTATGTGTGGTGGTGGGTGTGTGTTTGTATCTAGTTGCGCTGAATTTAGGACTGTGTAAGTCTTGTGATGTTGAGAATTTGTATTGGGACACACGGGACTCTAGAATGACAAACTTAGTCGTCAAAATCTGGAAGACCGTGCTCGTCATTACGTCATCAAGCTTGCAATTATTTAAGTACCCCAAAATAGTTGGTGATTTTGAGGATGGAACAGGATGTAGCGTGTCTATACCAGCTGTATGTTAGTCTCTAGTGCAAAAAAAAATTATTGCCTTTCAGACCAATGTTTGTTTTGATTATATTTGCAAGAATAAACGATGAAGACGAGGCCTCGGCAACTAGCATTTCGGTAATGTTAATTTGTGACTACTACTAAAACATTTAATATTTGTAAAAATTTAAATAATATGTCCTTAAAGTCAATTTTGCTTTCCTTTTCAGACTTATTTCATTGGTCTATCCCACAATACAACTATAAATAATATGGTATTCGTGCATCTTGCTTATAGGTTCGCCTTATTTTCTATCCATGTGTATTTCGTCACCAAACAGTAATACCTTGAGCATCGTTAGTGCTCTTTGAGTCGTCACTTATTATGTTAACCACATAATAGAGAACTTCATCCTACTAATATTATAAATGCGAAAGTTTGTGAGGATGTATGTATGTGTATGTAGGTATGTTTGTTACTCTTTCACGCAAAAACCACTGAACGGATTTAACTAAAATTTGGTACACAGATAGTTTATAATCTGGATTAACACATAGGATAGTTTTTATCCCGATTTTATGTTCCCGTGGGATAATTTTCGAGTTATAGCGGGTGAAGCCGCTGGCAACAGCTAGTTAGACTATAATTTGGACCCCTGGGCAGGTCTGATTACGACTGTCTCCCATCTTTCCTCAATAAATCTTTTAGATTCAAATTATGAAACAACTCAGTATGTGGTGTGTGATTAGTTGGGTTCTTTGGAATGTCGTTTGAATGTAAATTGACGAGGAAAGAAATATAGATAAAGGTATAATAAATTGACAACAATTTCAATAAGAAAGAAGGTTCTACATGAGGAACACGTGTTTATTTCTTACAGTCTGCCGTAGAATTTCAATCCAAAGTATGATTTTTCTTTTGGAAAGGAGTGGAACCACATCACACAGACCATATATATTATGGAGTAAGGAATACACATGTTTTTTTAGTAGATGATTAATAACAAAATCAGATAGCACCTACAAAATGAGATAAAATATAAATGTAGAACCAAATTTGTTTGAAGGACCAAAATCACCTTGTTCGTCAAACCTCGCAACGAATTCCAAAAAGAGAAAGCTTTCCAAATATTTTAAGGACAAACATATTCAGAATTTGCTCAGTTTTCCAGTCAAATTCTAAACTCCATTGCATACGCAATAAAATTCAAACAAAACAACCGCATCTAAATCTTTATCTTACCTAAAGGACTGTAAAATCGTCTAAATACGATCCTAAAATTAACCGAAACGACGTGCACTAAAAATCTAAACCGGCAATGTCTCAACTATTCACATGCTGAGACGTATCACCCATTCCGTACCCGCGTCTTTGAACCGAACTGTTTTATGGTAAGAACGTGAGACCAAGGCTAGTACTTAGCCAGTCGTAAATCTAGCCAGACGATATACCTAGTTTATGTACTTAAACTTTGTTATTTATATGCGTGTGTATTAACGGGTGTTGTGGCTTTTATAGGATGGGATGGATGTGATTTTATGGTGGTTGGAAAGCTAAGGGAGTTATAAATGACTTTTTTCTAAAGGTATAGTAGGGTCTGGATTGCACAGAAAGGAGGCTTGTGTCTCAGCAGTGGGAATAATTATAGGCTGTTGATGATGATGATGATGATGATGAATTAAAATGTTTAGTCTCCTCCCTTCACAATGACGTTTCATTGTTATTTATTTGAAATGATTGTGCACTTGAGTCCAGTCTAGGTCAAGAGTCAGAGTCAGTCTAGGTGAGAGCAGTGGTGGCTCAGTGGTATCGGTTCCGACTTACGAGTTGTAGGTCGTGGGTTCGAACCCCGCCAGGCGCATTACTTTGTGTAATTTATTTCATCACCACTGCTCTCAAAAACGGTGAAGGAAAACATCGTGAGGAAACCGGCATGTCCTAGAACCAAAAATTCGAAGACATGTGACATCTACCAACCCGCACTGGGCCCGCGTGGTGGATTATGGCCCACTCCCTCTCACAGAGAGGAGGCCTGTGTCCCAGCAGTAGGAACATTATAGGCTGATGATGATGATAGGTCAGCAGTAATAGACAAAGTCAACGATGGTTCGAACCCTACCCAAAATATGCATGTTCAATTTAAGTTTGAAGTGATTATTTTTTTCTCACAAAATATTTGTGTATGGGATCATCTTTTGAACACAAAATACTGCTTGTGCCTCTACTAAATGCAATTTTACATTTCACCGTTTTTAAAATATAATTTTGTCTAGTTTAGTGGAAAAAATGTTTTCAAATTGTTAAACGTATTAATTGTCTTTGCTAGTGCGCAAGTGAGCTAAAGTAAAGGTTTCTTTCGACATCAAAATATATTATGTGGAAGAAAGTGATCTATACGGTAAATAAACCAAACTTAATATAACAAAGCTAATAAGATTTTCTCAAATCCATTTAGATAAAATTTAAATTGCTTCAACAGACACTAATAAATCTAACTTAATTCATAATTAGAGCAATGAAATACCTGAAATTATAGACGTAAGCCATAATCTCAATGTAATCAGCTTACAAGTTATGATCATGTAATTAATACCTGATGGAATACATCCATTTGACAAGATGCCACTCAAACATTTGCTATTGCTTGAGGATATGATCAAGTGTATCAACATAATTATAATACTGTTACATCGGTCGTATTATGAGACCATTCTACAATGTTCTCGAAGTTTTTATAATATGTAATTGAAGGTTCCGCTACGATAAAGAGTGTACTAGAAGTTTCGAAACGATTTGAGAACGTTCTATTATGGAATACAGTTCCACGTAGTAGTGTGAATATGCTTCCAGATCATTCTACTATGTTCTAGAAACTTCTGTGACTGGTCGGGTTAATAATGGCTGGGATAGCGGCGATGCAATATTTTGAGGCCTATGTTCAGCAGTGGACGTCTTCCGGCTGATGATGATGAATATTTTGAAAATGTACAGACCTATTTGATTTAAAATAATTGGTGTACATTAATTTATCCTATACCCAGGTCCTAACAATACGGTCTATTAATGTAAGATACGCAGATAATCTGATTTTCTTAGAAATTGGTTTTTTGTTTTTTTTCAGATCTATTGGTTTAAAGACAATTTATTAAATTAGTGACTACAGACCGGTCGTTAGAATTTCAAAATATGATAATATCCCATTTTAAATCTCATGATCGTTATTTAGATAATTTACCTAAGAGTCCTAAGACTAAATGAAGTTTGGCTAAATATCAAGCAGATTTTTAAAATTAAAAAAGGTAAGATCTTATGTAAAACATTTTGATCACTTCGACATTAAATAATACTATAATATTGCTCGTTTTAGTTTTCCCCTACATATTAATTCCACGCTTACTTCAATCCACGATAAAATTAGTAAATCTTAAAGCACAGAATTATTATTGCTTGCTCATAATTATATTTCTGTCTAGTAGCTTACACGAGTCTACAATTTACATCCCAACAACTCACTACGCTGAACAAAATACAGTTCCAATAATGTTAACAAAAATAAATTGACCTCTCTGCGAATCGTTTTTAAAATTGCCAGATTCTGCCTACCCAGCACGGTCCGCGGTGTGAAACGAAAAAATCGCCGGTAAAGCCGAAAGCCGACGGCTTCGATTTTATTCACCTTTTTGGACGGTTCGACGGGAGCAGTTATTATTGTGTTTTGTAGAGGAAAAGTAATAATACTGATGCCATGACTGGGCGATTTTGTTGGAGTATATTTTTTAAGTTTTTTTTATTATGACTCGAAGTGATTACTCCGTGGAAGTTATGAAGAAGTGTCGCTTGTGAAGCCTACTAAAGGCCTTTTGTTTGATTAATAGTTAAGTAAACTATTCGTTAAAATGCTTTAATTATTATTAAACATTCGTTTAAAATGGGTACCTAAGTATAGCATTTACGAAATTTTAACAAATGCTTATGGTAATAATTACGTATTGCGTTAAGCTTTCTAAAAAGTAGTCGATTTATTGAGGCTTTTGTGTAGGAAACTATTTTTATTTTATTTTTTGACTTTAATATTGAATGCCATACTGTTCAGTGATTTTCTGAAAATTAAAAAAAATATTTGGAACGTAACATTATTTAAGCAAAACGTGGAACCTTTGAAAGCTTAACATTTGTTTTTATATTCTTTTTATACACGTTCTAAGAACCTGATTATTTCCTCTGAATTCTTTAAAATAACTATCGTGACAAGTCGAAACTAACTAAATACAGTTCCGAAACTACTTTACTAGTGCAAAAGCATTCAGTTAATTCACAAATTAAAAGAAAATGGACTAAAGAGTCGCTAGCGCTTAGTCTAATTCGACTCTAATCGTTCTTGTCTCATGAGATTGGTAAAAGACTAAAGTAGTCTACGTACATTGGTGTACTTATAGATGTCTATTGGTAGAATTGGCGAAGTGTGGCTTTTTACAGAGAATAATGTTATTCACGCCAGCAGGCTTGTGGCCCCATGTAAGTATCCGTGTATAGTCAACAACTGTTTTTACTATTTTTGAAGACATAAAAGTCAGAGCGCACTCGGCCGCACTCGTAAGTGATTTTTGGTAACCAGCAAGTTATGATACTAACTACTGCGTGCCCTGTCTAGAGAGTCCCTTGTCTACGGAAGACGCTTGGCTCTATAAAAGGGCCATCAGTTTGCCGACAGCTCGTGAGCCTCGCGTGGAACACAAAGCGCCGTTGGTCCTTGATCAAACGGTGAGCTATCCATTACTAGCCGCCCGCTGTTGCCCGAATCCGGTTCCTGACGCCATTGGCGTCTTCTACATCGGGTGGATTGTGAGGAGGAAGATTGCCTCTCCCACATTTGTTTCGCCTCCTCCTTACTGTCGCTAGTCCTAAGATCTATTTTTCTGTGTGTTGGATACTTTCAACCTAAGTGGCATTATAAGTTAAGTGGAAACTTTCTTATCATATAGTCCATCTGCTCATAATATACGTTCACCTTTGCACGACGTTATCACGACGGCACGTTTGGCGCAGTGGCTCAGCAATTGGACTGCTATGCTGTGTGTCGCGGGTTCGATCCCCGCACGGAACAAATATTTGTATGATCTGCAAGTAGTTGTTCCGGGTCTGGGTGTTTGTGTATGTGAGTTTCTATGTTTGTAAACGCACCCACGATACAGGAGAAATTCATAGTGTGGGGCTACGTTTAAAAAAAAATACGTCCAAGTACTCGTATCCTTTTTTTTCTAGCCTGCTCTGTCCCACTCCTGAGATCCAGACTCCAAAGGCGTCAAATCCTTTTACTTGACAAAATTATTTAAGTCTACAATAAATTACGATATCTATCTATTTCATTTCAGAAAAAGCCAAAAATACAGGCCAAGTTTTTCTGTATCTTCGTACACAGACAAAGCCACACGTTGAGTACCTGATTGTACCAAAGTATATTTCGTCTGTATTCGACAAGTCTAGGACGAAGACGGCTCTTTGAAGGTCGGATAGTTCAAGTACTTATCTTCTTACCTGAAGATCTCAATGAATGAGTTGCTTTGTATTTAGATTTTAGTCCTGCAATAAGGCCGTAGAAATGTAGAACAAGATTGAACATAGTTCTTGAATTTATTTGTCCTATTTCAAGTATATTATTATCATCTTGATATTTTCTTCTGCAATCTAAGTTTCGATACGTGTATTAGAATACTGTTCACCTCATTATAAAGGGATCTTGTTTTAAATAAGTTGTTTTTAATTAAGAGACTTTACCCATGACGCGATCACACGCGGTTCAACCGATTCCAACTACGCAAGTGAAAATCAACCTTACCTTATGGGTAAGCTCCCTAAAAGACAATATGTTTTAAAATTGGGCTGTAATATCTACCACACACGATCCAGTTAATCATGAAGTTTGCGGCGCTCTGGAAACTTTACGGTGTATGTTTGGTTATCAGAACTAGACTTGCTTCCTTCTGGCCTGCAGCTAAAAATAAAACACTTTATCCTTTACAACGATATAATTTTAATCGTTTTCCTAATAACGTAGTTTTTAACCGAGAAGTGGCGAAAAAGACTCCCGTTCTCTATGCTAAATCATTAATAATAATTGAGATTGGTCAAAGAACTACAGGACACGAGCCAAGGAAAGTATTAACACAGTTTTAAATCTGTTTATTACCAGAAAAAACAGTTCCAACCTATTTCAAACTTCAGCCACGAAGGTTCATTGTAAACTCCGCGGCATAAAAATTTTCATAATGCTCCCGGCAGCTGATGCAATATTAAATTTTAAATATCGAACGCTTGTGTCGCTCGACATTCAATTTGCCGCGAAATCTCTGTTCGAAGCCGGTGAACACACGACACTAAAATAACGGTTTTGATGGCGGCTGCAGGCGGGAGATTTAAAAGATCGTAATGTATTTAATGGCGTTAGACGGTTTTACTATTGTCTTATGTGACGGTTATTTTGAGACTAGCTTTTGTCTGTGGCTGTGTCTGTGTTTTAGTCGGATGTTATTCGGTGATCGCAGTGTTGGGATTAAAAATATACTAAGCCTTATCACAGGCCATGGTTTATTTTGAGTGGCAAACATTCAAGTCATTCAATTATGAAAAAATAGAAAAGTAAGACAGACATACTTTTGCAGTCATTTAAATGCATATAGATTTAAGTATGAAATACGTGCTTTATTTTCTAAGACGACAATTATGGATCCTTTAATTATTAAAATTAATTTGGTTATAACTTTTTATTACCCACGTTAATTGCTTCAATTTTGTCAAAGATTGCTCATTTCCTAATTTGTATTTAAATCCGAAAGTCTATCTCGATTCGCCTGTACTTAATATAGTACTCAGATTTTTGTATCATACTTCCTTATTAACAGCATAATCAAAAGTTAGGATGGATGGATGTTTGTTCTATCATGTCAGAACCGTTAAACGGATCTTGATGAAAGGGGTTTAAACTTTTTTGTATGGGCCGTGTACCAGGTGCCATCCGCCATTTTGTTTTTTTTTCAAAACGGCGTACACGAATGAAAAATTGATAAATCGATAGATCACATCAATACAAACATAAAATGTAGGGGGCAAAACCTCGTAAACCGTCACGTTTCCGAGTTATGAGCTGTCAAACATGTACAAGTAGTGACATATTTTTTTCTTATTTTTTAATATTTTGATGTTTATTGATCAAAAAGGATACTTCCGCAATAAAACTAATTGTATATTAGTTTTTCCACGCATTTTAAATGCTGAAATTGCGTTAAACGAAATAATCCTATCTTAAAGCATTTGAAATGCGTGAAAAACTAATATTCAATTGCTTTTATTGTGGAAATAACATTTTTGATCATTAACATCAAAATATTAAAAAAAAAAGAAAAAAATGTGTCGCTAATAATTGTACATTTTTGATAGCTTATAACTCGGAAACGTGACGGTTTACGAGGTTTTGCCACTTACATTTTATGTTTGTATTGATATGATCTATCGATTTATCAATGTTTCATTCGTGTACGCCGTTTTGAAAAAAAAAAAACAAAATGGCGGATAAGGAACTGGTACAAAAGGCGCAAAGCCCTTTGGCATAGGTGTCGTTTGTAGTTGGAATTAATACATAGGACAGTTTTTTTTTTTTTAAATCCCGGTTGTTTTATCCCCTGGACATCAATTGACGAACCATACTCAGGCGAAGTCGGTGGCAACAGCTAGTGAAAAATTTACGCCAAAAGCAACAGTTGCCCACGATAAGTAACTCTATATAAACATAACATAAACAACGACTAGGTACCTAAACCTGTTGAATACATTTTTTCTACTGAACTGGCTTCGTAAACGCTCCATTACTCAGGTCAATACAATTTATTACAAAGCACTAAAATACTGAGAGCAGTGGTGGCCCAGTGGTATCGGTCCCGACTTACGAGTTGTAGGTCGTGGGTTCGAACCCCGCCAGGCGCATTACTTTGTGTAATTTGTTTCATCACCACTGCTCTCAAAACGGTGAAGGAAAACATCGTGAGGAAACCGGCATGTCCTAGAACCAAAAATTCGAAGACATGTGACATCTGCCAACCCGCACTGGGCCCGCTGGGCCCGCGTGGTGGATTATGGCCCACTCCCTCTCACAAGAGAGGAGGCCTGTGTCCCAGCAGTGGGAACATTATAGGCTGATGATGAACTAAAATACTAAGTGCTCGTATATTATCAAAATAATATGCCTGTTAGACTCAGACACATACATACATGTGTATAAATAAGTGTATTTATAGGTAGTATTTTTTGTCTAACCCAGGGGTTCCCAAACTTTTTCATCTCGCGACGCACATAGAGGTTTAGAATCTTTTCACGACGCCCTAGCTAATTGATACCAGGTGAATAATATAACAAAAATATATGGTTCCGAACTCCACGAAATCAGAACACGTGAATCTGGGTTTGTTGTTTATTGAAAATGAGATCAGTGAGATTATCCTCTTCTTTCTGGTGGACATTTTATACATATAGAATCTTGGTTCCACGCAATATCAATCCGAAGAATCGACCCTCGCGTCTCACGACGCACCTCTGTACGCTCTGCGATGCACCAGGGCGTCGCGACGCACAGTTTGGGAACCCCTGGTCTAACCTATACTGCTGACCTACTGGTGTTCAAAGGATTCCCTTAATCTCTTGTTTCACAGTGCCTTGAAATAACCCTTACGAGCTACTTACTACTACCAGACCATTAAGACAATCCCTTGTTGAGACGACGGAGTATCTTAAGGGTCACGGTGCTGTCTTAAAAGGGCATAGTGGCCAAGGAACTGAAAGGCCAACCGAAGGAACATCTTTGATTTTTTTTTTGTCTGAAAGCGTCGCATCCTCTCCACGCATGATAAAAGGAATAATCTATGAAGATTTTACCAACTCAAAGAATTGCGTCTTGTTACCTCTTTCAGGTCAGGATACCCTGACCTATACATTTATTATGGTAGGTACCTACCTACACAATAATGTACTGACACTCATATAAATATCATAAATTACGGGCCCATGGTTGCAGATAATGGTGAACGCAGTTTTAAAACGAGCTTGAAAGCTTTTTATAAAGCATCATGCATGGTAAATTGTTTTTAAAAGACAATGAATAAAGTGCCTTATTTAAAGTAATAAAACTGTAAAGTGAACCCTGTTTACAAATGTGTTTATATTGCTTTGAAAAAAAATCGTTTGTCGTGAAATTTTCCACATAAAATAAGTTTTATCTATTTCAATACAGAGTCTATTTTGAACAACATAATAGATAAATCGGTCGATTTGTCGAGAATCCCTTAAAGTTCCTCAATACGAAAATAAAATCAAAGAGCATTTTTTTCATAGCCCACATAAAAGGGAGTACTGATCAAAATTCAAAAGAATTTTCCTCCAATAGAGATATTGTGGAAATACCTCATATTAAAATGTAATAAAATTCTCCATCGCTAATATAATTCTGTGGCATGGACCGGGCCTAACGGTGGGAACACATACGCTTGTAAATTCGTATCCAATGGGTATATTTACTGCAATATTTTTTATGTATTTTTAAAGTAAGTTTTAACATCTTACAGTTTTTAATTTGACTACTTCCGTGAAGGTTTCGAAAAAAAATTTTACTTAAATTATTAACAAAATGTAAGTTTACTGCAAGGTAATTCTCATGAGAGAACGCGTTTTATTTGACGAAGTCATAAAATAAATAGCCGAACAAATAAAATCCTGTAACTAGGATTTTCCCTCAAAATAGATCCAATATTTACTAACCCGCCAATAACATCGATTAATATCTCCACCTTATTTTTAAAACACCATCATATTGCCCGAGTGCCCTCACTATTTATGTCAACAAATTAAACAGGGGTCGGCGGGCACGTACGCAATAAAGCTCCCTGTGTACACAAAGCTTTCGGAATACCCGCTGACGGCGCCACCGTCGACCAATCGATAGGCGGCCGGTTGCCTAGCAACGATCATGTTGCAAAATAAACAATCAGAATCAGGCCCGTCTAGAACAAATTTACTTAGTTATTTTATTACTTGTGTCAACATTTTAGATCGATATTATAAGATTATTTACTCGTTCGAGTACAGATAATGTTTTTGTGATATATTTTTTTATTGGTGAGTGAGTGAATATGCGTGAACGAGTGTTGTTACCGCCGTGCGTCCCCCAACAGTGCGGAAAAGACTTTCGATATTCTCTGAGGAAGCCTAGTCCTAACTATCCTCATGGCGGCAAGACTAAGAAACCCAGGATTGTGCCTGCATTCACTATTCAAGGTAACAATTTTATTTTAATGTCGTGAAAGACACCATCGCAAAGAGGAGGCCTGGGTCTCAGGATTGGGAACATTATAAGCTGGTCATGTTGCGCATAAGCTGGTAAAAGATATCGTGAGGAAGCCGATCTATCCTCTACCCAGGAACCAGCAATTCGAACACATTGCGACATCTATCAACCACCGCTGGGTCCACGTTGTGGTGAGCTCACTCTCCTCTCCACCCTCCAAAACCTGTGTCCCACCAGTGAGAACATTACTATGTTTATGTCAGTGATTATCTTTCTCTCACTAAATTCACTTATTCGACAGAAGAGCAATATCTGCTAGTCAGAAGCGATAAACTTAGAGCAGAGTTTGTTGAAAAATAACAGTAAAACGATACCAGCAACAGTTTGCTGATCAACCAGTCCCTGTGATCTGTTGCTTAGTCATTCCTTCAGTGTTAAATTCAATTGGATTGATTCCTTTAAAGCGTGTCAAGAATGTTAATAGGGAAGTAGGTTACTATGATGATTTTAATTGGTTAGCAACCTATGTTTTACCTATTACTTCCCTTACATTGTACTATTTTTAGGAGGCACACCCTTGAAACCCCAGACGCAAAAAGAAGTATTCTAATAATTTGGCAGCTATATGTGTGTGTGTGTCCGTCTGTGGCACTGTAGGTTTCAAATGGGTAAACAGATTATGATGCGGTTTTTTATGCAGGCTTTTTAGCGCTAGTTCTTTACCATTTCATCGAAATAGGTTCAGCCGTTGTAAGGTTTCCAGGTCTTTTGTTTTGCCTTGGGTTTTTTTTTAAATTAGTAGGCTAACTTGATTATATGCCATTCAATGCCATTCATATGCTTTTGCAGGAGGCTTTTTTTTTTTAGCGTGGTAAAATCATCAAATGAGTCCTCCCACCCCGGGCAGGGCGGGAGGGACTGTCAGACTTCTACTGACTAAAATCCACGGTGTCCTTCAATAGCCCTTTATGTTCCGGGGTCACGGTAAGGAAATAATCCCACGACCCCGGCAGGCTTGGCCCTCTGAGAGGGGGGCCCCGTCATTATGCTGACGCTCTTTGAGGCGCGCGTGGGACACAACGCGCCGTCGACCCGGGCATGGTCCATGGTCGGGCAGCAAGTTGCCCTTTACTCGCTGCCCGCATGCCCGCGCCTACGGTGGCCGGAGATCGTCTCACGACGTCCGTCACCGTGGGCGTCCATTTGCAGGAGGCTTTAGCGTGATATAGTAACAAACATTTATCCATATATAGTTCGGCATTTGTAATATATTAGTAAAGAATCTTTGAACATGGTCTTGTGTTTTTCAATTGGTAATCGTCTTCGAGTAGACTTATAGTCAAGAGGAAACACGAGTCTGACTTAACAGCAAAATAAACACAAGTTTATTTATTCTTAAACCGCATCTTGATCGGTACACGTGCCACCTTCCACGAGGAAGCAAAGTTTGCTTCTCAAATTCAAACCATTTATTTGAATAAGACCACTAACAAGGCACTTTTGATGAATTGAATTGAATTCAAGTAGCTTTTAGTGAGCCAATTATAATAAAACAGTACTGTTTGTAGGTAGGTACTTCTTTGCCCAATAAGCAAAGAAGGTATGATTTGCATAACATTTCACAAATGTAGTGCATGCGCATGTGGGATGCCCATTTTCTTTTTCGTTTTAAAATCATCAAATGAATTTTAAAATCGACCTCCCATGTGGAATGTGCCCCTTGGCAAGATGGATACATGGTTTAAAAAGAGTGACTGGCAGTGAACCTATGCAGAGTGCCAAAGACCTGGCACTTTGGGTGAGGCTGACGTTCAGCAGTAGACAAAAATTGGCCGGTTTGCTAAATTGTAGTCAATACCATTAATTGCAAACCAAAATTTTAACACAAAGACGAACTGTCTCTGGGTTCGCGGGGCGGTTTCGGGGGTCGCGGGACTATTTTATCAGGTAACCGTGGCCCCGGAACGTAAAGGGCTATTGAAGGACACCGTGTAATTTAGTCCTATGTTCAGCAGTGGACGTCTTCCGGCTGATGATGATGTGTAATTTAGTCAGTACAAGTCTGACAGTCCCCCCTATCCTGACTTGGGTGGGAGGACTCATTGAATGATTTTACCACGTAAAATGTTGTAAAAACTGTTTTATAACATTTTATGAAAGAAAGAAAGAAAGAAAGAAAATTGTGTTTATTGGCACAAACTTAAAACTAAACAATACAAATAAAGTTATAAAGACAGATTAGCTAGTAAAAATAGAGGAAATAAGACACTTAACAAATTAATGCCAAAGGGCCTCAGCTCAGCATATGCCAGTGGCAACACAAAAATTGCCGTCTGACGCTGATTTTCAGCTGCAGCCCACGAGTGCCATACGCTCGAAAAACAAATACGTAGATTAAATATAGGTACCGAGTCAGTGTGTAATCAAAAAGTGTGTAAGTTTAATAGAATATGTGTAGTGAAAACAAATACGTAACAAAAATAAATTAGTAAAGATTTAGTGCATCAAAAACAATTCAAGGAAATAAAACCAGAATAAATAAGTAAATAGACAGACGCAATAACAATGTACTACTTAGCCCTATTAAAAACCTGTTTAGCACGTTGCCGCACTTCCGATCCACGCTTAGTATATTCAATCACTAAGTTAATAATAATGCCGCCCCTTCGCCCGCAAAACGCTGCAAGCAGCCGAGCGAGGCGCACAAAACTATTTCATAAAATACGATATTTTTATTCTTAAACTGTGGATCACAAATCCATTCAGTGAACATTAATTGGTGATACCTACGCTGGTCATGGCACTATTTAATGAGTTAAATACATGTGAGATTAGTACAACGTTAACAAAGGAATGTGAAAGAAAGTGCAAAATAATTAAAAAGAAACAACATTGTGAATAATCAAATAAAATAGAAGGTAAGCGCCTAATAGTTGCATAAAAATGAGATGTCCTGAGATTTTGATCACGATATCAGAGAATTTACTTTGTAATCCCTTAATTCTTACAGGTTTGCTACAATGAGATTATCATAATAATAACCACGGCACAGGGGCTGCCTAGTGCCAGATGCAATCAAGTAAAATAGAAACGATGGGCGAAAAGGCGCCACTCGGCACCACGCCGCCGTCCGCGGGTCCCATTCACTTGTTAGTAGGCCGGATGCATGGGGTAAGTTGGGATAGAAACGCAGTGTAGCAATGCTTACCATATTGGTTGAGGTTATTATTTAAAACGACATATTTTGTATGTTACAGTTCTCACGATATGCGACGGGACGCCACGGCGGCGCCACGGGTGCCAAAAGGCGCATTTATGGTTATAATGGCGGTCTTATCGTACTAGGATAAGGGGAAAAACTTGGATGTCTGATTGTCTGATGAAACCTGGAGGTTGACACATTATTAGAAAGTTCTACCTACCTGTGGGTGAATTTAGAATGATGATAAAGTTAAAATGGTGTCCTGACACGTCACCAAAATTAAATTCTTAATAACCGATGCGATAAAGTGACAATACCTATATATTTCTTCTCTACTTTTCTTCTTTCCAGCATTACAAAAGAACACTCGAGTGGCGCCTCCACCAAAATGTGGCGTGTTCGATCCCCTGCCTGCTCGCCCGACCATGTTCAGGAAGTGCTACCAGCGAGGAGAGTTTCCTGTTTGCATCGAGTTCACCAACTTTGGCAAGCGATTGGCTTGGAAGGTGTGTTTTTTTTTTAAATTCCATAACGTTTGGGTTTTTCACTTACACAAATTAGATTATATTGAAGCTATTATGTTATTACTTATTAGTTTCGACTGTATGTTCCAGATCTTCAAAAAGCATTTAAACTTAGTAAGCAAAATAAAATCACAAATACATTATTTATTGTTAACGTAATTGATTCCAAGCTTCATAGTTGTCTATAAAATGATTTATTTCGATAAAACACAATTGCCATAACATCAAGCTTTTCAGAAGAAACGGAGTAAACTCAGATATATTTTTAGCACTGAAAGACCTACTTTGATTCCATAATTTCATATTCTAAGGAATATAAGTACCTACTAAGGAAGATTTTCTAGTCTGAGGAATAGAGAATTTAATCAATTTTACGCTCTATTTATATGAACGAATAGGAAAACGAAGTAAACTCTAGATTTATTGGATGATAATATATTCAGTGTGCTGGAAAGTGGCGTGGAATATCCATTTATAGATAACCTTCTGGAAGCAATAAAATTAAGTGTTAAGCTATTATTAGTATGTTAGGTCCTTGTTAGTAAATCGATTTGGGAGTTGCCTTCTTGAGTCTTCTTAAAACTCTTGAGAGACATAAATTTTATTCTTGGTTCTTACTTGGTAGATTGGTTAATGCTAGCTCATCAAGCACTGGATTCAGAAAGTCGTACTTCTGGTCACGGTGCATATCTATTGTTAGTTGGTTCTTCTCTCAACAGACTTTACCACTGACCTTTTTTTTTTAGCCTGGTAAAATCATCAAATGAGTCCCACCCAGGGCAGGGCGGGAGGGACTGTCAGACTCGTACTGACTAAAATCCACGGTGTCCTTCAATAGCCCTTTATGTTCCGGGGTCACGGTAATGAGATAAGTCCCGCGACCCCGGCAGGCTTTGGTCCTCTGAGCTTGAAACCTGTTTCTGATGCTGATGGATTACTGTAATTCTACAGTTTAAATCTTTATACTTTTGTTAAAAATATTCAAAAATGTAAACAATGTGTAGAACATCAACAAAGATACATGTGGTCATACAAGCTCGCTGGTAAAATTAAGTAACCCTGCCAATCAAAACCTGTTGGGGTGTAACCCCTCGAAGTCTCTCTTTAAATGAGCACTTTGGCACTGCTACTGAAATAGCAACTGTACAAGGGTGGTTTTATTCAGTTAAGTTTGCCAAAATTCTTTCAGTCTACCCAAAGTAGGAGACGCATCAGGATTTCCTCAACAAAAAAACATGCAATTTTATACTGCTGAATTTCTTATCCGTAGGTACCGATAGAGAAGCTGGATTTCCACCACTATCTTCCGATGTTCTTCGATGGCCTGGCTGAAGGAACCTACCCTTACAACTTTATTGTGGAGAGAGGCATCCATGACCTGATCACCAAGGGATCTTACAAGGTCCTTCCTGTGGTGCCTCAATTGATCATACCGATTAAAAGTGAGTTTTCATTTTATCATTTTTTTTTAAGCTCTGACGGCTCTCGAGGTCTTCATTATGTTGAATTATGATCACTGATTTGAATGCAGGGATAATAGATGTGCCGCAGTGTTATTTTTTAAGGTACTATACATGAAATAACTGGACAAAAGCAGTGCCTCAAATATTAAAAAATCGCTAGTCCATGCGTATCTTACTGATTTGATCTGTTTATTAAAACTCTGTGTAAACGTAATAGGCATTATAATCACAACTAGAACATAAACTTGTAAGTTATGTACAAGAAATACTTAAAATACACGTCTAGTCTTACCTCCTGTACAGCCTAAGAAATATACTCCCTCTAGATAACTTGTAAGCATTTTCAGCGGCATAGAGCACTCGGGTTTGAGAGTAATTTCCAGTACGTCTAAACGAAACTCCTTACGAACGATATTACATTTTTCATACTGCATTTTCTAGTCTGCATTAATTCTTAATATCTGCCTTCTATCGCATGATCACGTTCACTTGAACGGGTTGTTCTTTGAGCAGTCTTTTTGATGGAAGATTATAAAAATTGCTAGGATTTAAACTTTATGGCTTTGTGTTTTGTGTGCGTGTGAAAATTGAGACTATGCCTGTAGAGAAATAGATAATAGAAATAATACATATAGCTATGATCATAATCATCATCAGCCGGAAAACGTCCACTGCTGAATAAATTGCCTCCGTAGACCGCTAAGACCGGGCATTGTCCGCTCTCACTCATTTTTCCTAAAAATTTTGGAAACTACTGATAACGTGACGTTACCGTTTTCGTCTAATGTGAAAGCGCTCAATCGGAGGCTAGCAGTTAATGTTTCCACCGCTGGGATCATGGCATAATCTACCACTTCCAGCAGTGGGCTACAATAGGTTAAGTTGATTGAAGCTATAAAGCTCGCAAGTACACCTCAACATTCATTTACAGATGCTTTAGCAACGAAGCGTCCAGCAGTGATCTGCCACGCTCTGACTTGCATCAAGATGCTGGTGGGTGGCTGTGAGCGGGTTGGAGAAGCCCTGGTTCCTTACTACCGGCAGATATTGCCGACGCTGAATTTGTTCAAGGATAAAAACCGTGAGTCTTTGTTTTTAGTTGTATTAAAGACCAGATGGATGGATGATGATGGCGGCGAGATGGGCAGACGACATTTGCCATTGCGGGAGTGTCCTGGATGAGGCTGGCGTGGAACTTGACACAACCAAAGAGAGGCCTATACCCAGCAGTGGGTGAAGACGGGCTGTGGATGATGATGGTGATGTATCAAAGACCAGCTACAAACAATGGACTCTGACATTTTTTGTACAGAGCCTCATTTTGGGGATTTCTTAACTGTCCACACCGGCAACGGCACCTGAAACTTGCGGTGAATGCCGATCCCAATGCTAGTGGTAGGCTTCACCAGAGCCAGCTGACTCGAAACCACAATACTGTCGATGTCCGACGCCAATCAGCTTTTACTGTGTTCCATCGGAACGCAAGAGTTCCAGTGATCACGCTCTATCTCGGCTAGAGATTGAAGCCAAAAGCAAACACGTTCTAAATTTTAACTAAATACAATTTTCCTGGATCGGTTTGATAGAACCTTAAGATGAACCAACTGGTATTCTATGTTGTCGTATTCTTTGTGACAAATAAGAGAAATCTGCTGATTATTTAGGCATTGTTATTTTTCAAGATTTTTTATGACTACTCTTTTGACTGAATGTAAAAATGCTTGTAAATTAATAATTATTGCCATCATGTAAAAATTGGAGACGGTCCACATTTTCCAACTAGATTCAATAAGCTAACGAAATGAGATGAAACCTCAAAAATCCTTATTAAAATCCCAAATTGGATAAAGTGACAACAATGCTGAAGAGCCGTATTTTGGGCCCTAATTAAGCTCATAAATATTTTTTTAAAAAGCGGGGGCCACGTTAATGACGAACCATTTTCTAAGCATTAGTAGTAGGTAGGACGCAAAAACAACGCGCCACAAGTTATTCTGTGATGGAAGGAAAATGGAGTCTAGTTTGGTTTACATCATCGACTGTTTTTCCTTACCGAATAATAAAATCCCACCAAAAACATTAAATGTAAAAAATGCCAAGTCTCTCGATGCAGTCTTTCCATCGTAAAAAGTTTTGAGATCTCACAGAAGCCAAGTCCTATTCAAATTATTTTGTAGTTATAAATCAACATTTAGTAATTATATCAATAATTTTCTTTATATTATAACTATAGTGACTTGGCAATGAGCACAAGTAAAAACAAATAAAAATTTGGAGAGTTAAGAATACCTTACGGGCCATCGCTTTATGAAAGTAAATGATGAATGTTAAGAGAATATATAAAGTAAAAGAGAATGTTTACGCATGCGGTGTGTGTAACTTTCAACTCCTCCAAATTTTTATTTGTTTTTACTTGTGCTCATTGCCAAGTCACTATAGTTATAATATAAAGAAAATTATTGATATAATTACTAAATATTGATTTATAACTACAAAATAATTTGAATAGGACTTGGCTTCTGTGAGATATCAAAACTTTTTACGATGGAAAGACTGCATCGAGAGACTTGGCATTTTTTACATTTAATGTTTTTGGTGGGATCTCATTTATTTTTTGTAAGTGTATTTCTTTCTTTTTTTTAGGTGTCCTCATAATTTCTTGGACTTCAGCTACTTTTTTGCTTAGGACCCATTCTCTATCTAACAAACTAAATAGAACTAAACTTACTAACAAATAACTAAATAAATAATATATATCTGCTAACTTACAAACTAAAAATATAACTAAACTAAATAACACGTAAACAACTACATATGTAACTATGTCTATGTTATATTAATAAACTATTCTCCTAAATAACTGTTTCAGTAACAATAATAAATCTACTCCGAATATCGCTACAATATTTTTTTAGTTTCGAAATGGTTGTTCATAGATAGATGGCGCTATCAAATGAAAATTATTGAATTATTTTAAAGTACTACTTAGACTGCGCTCTGTAACGAAACCATAGCGCGATTCAGACAGGTACAACGCCATCTATCGAGCGCGCATATAATATTTATCGCAAAACAATGGAGTTTTAGCTTTATTAATTTAATGAATTATGAACTTTATGTATTAATTTATATTAATTATAGTCTATGTATTACATTTATATTATTCCTTTCTATTCTATGTATGTATTCATCCAATTGAATACTAACTTAAACAACGAACAAAGTTAACAATGCAGTTTAAAATTCTTGCCACTTCTTCCCCTCACAGTTCAGCTGAGTTTCTTTTTCTTGAGGTTTGCGTCAAAGGAGCAAAAACTGTTCTAGGTGTGGTGTATTGTCCTCCTTCTCTTGATTACTTCATCGAATTCGAATCGGTTCTTGAATCTTTGGGTTCGCAGTATGCACATCACATCATTATGGGGGATTTTAACACTAACCTTCTAGCCCATAATTCCCCTCGCTCCTGTAAACTCCTCCATTTAGTCGAGTCAGCCAGTCTGCATGTGTTGCCTCTCCAACCAACTCACCACAATACCGCAGGTGATGACACTTGGCTCGATATAATCCTCATCTCTAATCCTTCCCTAGTCTCCTCACATGGTCAATTTGACGCTCCTGGTTTTTCCCATCATGATCTCATATTCCTATCTTATATCCTTAAACCCCCTAAACCTAAACCTATGTTCCAGTACAGGCGTGCCTTTGCGCGGATGAATAGTGAGTTGCTTGCACAGGACGCTTCTAAGATTGATTGGACTCCCCTGCAGGAAGCAAATTCTGTCGATGACAAAGTCGCATTTTTCAATAAAGTTGTACTGAAACTGTATGACACCCATGCTCCTGTTAGGAAAGTCAAGCTGAAGCGCCCTCCTGCTCCTTGGATGAATCCTGCAATTCGGATGGCGATGCGACGGAGAGACTGTGCGTTTCGTAAGTTTAAAAGGGATCGATCTGAGGATAAGTGGGTCCTTTTCAAATCTGCTCGAAATCGGTGTAACCAGATGATACGCAATGCTAAACGCCGACATATTCTTGATAATATAACTTCTGCTTCTCCTGCTGATATTTGGAAGTTCCTTGGAACTCTAGGTATCGGTAGATCGCGACATTCAGACCTTCCTAACACACTTAGCTTGGACGATCTAAATCGACATTTCTGCACTGTCACCACTCTTGATAGTTCAACGAAATGTCAAACCTTAGATTTCCTTAATGGTCTGACGCGTCCTAATATTACCCCCTTCGTCTTCACCCCAGTTGATCCGGGAGAGATCAAAAAGATTATCCTTTCCATAAAATCCAAAGCAGTGGGCTGTGACGACATCAGTCGGCACATGGTCGTTTCGGCTCTAGAACAGCTCCTTCCTGCAATTTCCCATATCATAAATTATTCCCTTTATTCCTGTGTCTTCCCTTCCTTGTGGCGGAAAGCTCATGTTCGTCCGTTACCAAAAATACCTAATCCTACTCTTCCCAATGAATTCCGTCCTATTTCTATCCTCCCGTTTTTGTCAAAAGTACTCGAAGCCTGTGTACAAAAACAATTCTCCCATTTCATTTTCCAAAATTCCCTAATCAGTCCCCTTCAGTCAGGGTTCAGGCCCGGACACAGTACCGTTTCAGCCCTTCTGAAAGTGACTGACGATATTAAACGGGGAATGGAAGACACTAAAGTTACAGTCTTAGTGCTGATTGACTTTTCCAATGCGTTTAATACCGTCAGCCACGAAGTCCTTTTGTCCATCCTCTCCCATCTTATGGTCTCTCCTGAGGTATTAAATTGGTTTTCATCCTATCTTCAGGGGCGTCAGCAGTCGGTTCGTGCTGGTGATACATCGTCCGCCTGGCGTGATGTTGTAGCTGGCGTCCCTCAAGGCGGTATCTTATCTCCACTTCTGTTCTCTATTTTTATAGATTTCATAACCACTGTTCTTCAATGTGCGTATCATCTTTACGCTGACGACTTACAGCTTTATTGTCAGGCAAGTGTTGACAACGTCTCAGTTGCGATCGACGAGCTGAATCGGGATTTAAGCGCAGTCAAAAACTGGTCAAATCGATTCGGGGTGGCGGTAAACCCAGCTAAATGTCAAGCTATCATAGTAGGAAGCCCCCATAGTTTACGTAGATTGAATGGGATAGCAGTACCACCAGTTATCTTTGACGGTGCTGTCATTCCGTTCAGCTCTGAAGTCAAGGATCTGGGTTTGTATGTCGACACTTGCCTCGATTGGCGTAAGCAGGTTGTGAGTGTGAGCAGAAAAGTCACCGGAACGTTGCGTTCTCTTTATCGCCTGAAAAATGTTCTCCCTTCTCACATAAAGGCATTGCTTGTCCAGTCCCTTATATTCCCCATAATTGACTATGGTGATGTGTGCTACTATGACCTGAATGCAGATCTACTCAACAAACTTGACCGACTTCTGAATAACTGCATTCGATTCGTATTCAATCTCCGCAAGTATGATCATGTTTCCCCACAACGGTCGCTGTTACAGTGGTTACCCATTCGGCAGCGTAGAGCGTTGAGGGCTTTGACTACCCTATTTTCTCTTCTAGATAAACCCACTTCCCCTTCTTATCTTACTTCTCATCTCCAGTATTTATGCTCTGCACATAGCAAGCAGCTCCGTTCCTCTAGTAATCGCCTTCTGCGATGTCCCTCTCATCGCTCTAGCCTCCAGAAATATTCTTTTTTTGTTCAGGCGGTCTTTCTCTGGAATGAACTCCCTCTGAATATCAGGACGGCAACCAATCGTTTCTCGTTTAAGGTTAAGGCTCGAGAATTCTTACTCAAGAAGCTGGCAGATTCGACTCATAGTTAATTGATTTATTTCTATTTATATCTCTTCTCTCTGCACATGAATGTGATAGTATGTATGTATATATGTATGTATGTATGTATATGTACTTATTAATATTATTTATATATGTATTATATATTATAGGTATATATCTCAATGATTCTTTTACTTTTGTTGCACCTACTATGTTTTATCTCTGCATCACCCTAAGGTAGACTGGCAGAAAATGCCTACGGCATTAAGTCCGCCGTTGTACAGAAATGTGCATAAAGTTTTATAAATAAATAAATAAATAAATAAAATCCATACACAATGTTCTTGCCAAACCGCAAATATAAAATTGTTTTTTAAGGTATATTATTTTTTAATGTTTTTATAATTTTTCCTTTATATGTGGCTAATGACCTATCTTGGTGCAAAATTTGAAGTTTCTAAGGCCCGTATTAATAAACGTTACTCAGCCCAAGAGACCGCACTTGATATGAATCTTAAGATCCTGATCGTATTAATAAACGAGATTATTTATGTTCTCAAGTTGCGGATTAGGTTTACGTCATCAACTGAGTAATGGACTGATTAATAAACGAAACTCGACCCTTAAGTATACAACGAGTGCGGGTCCTTGAGATGCTATATCGTGAGTGCAGACAGTCCGTGACTTGAGGTGTGATTAGCGTGGCGCGAAACATGGAGTTTGAAAATATTTTGAGTGATATTAATTATTACGATGAAATAGATTACTATGACGATATTTTGTGGCCTTTGTGATTTTGGAGGAATTGGAGTAAAAATATGCTTTTTCTTTTCCATTTTTATAATTTACTAGCTTCTGCCCGCGACTTCGTACGCGGATCCTGTTGCTTATGCCAGCCAGCCAGCGGCAGCGGGGTCGTCAAAACCGAAGATCTGAAACGTCTGATGTCAAATTCTAGAGCCTGGGGACGGGAAAACAACGGGATGCGCATGACGATTCCAGACGTTCCAGATCTTTCATTTTTGTAAGTCAACAGGAAATGCCCATCAGACTAAACAACTCTTGCTCAGACGTCATTCCTGTATATTTTTATTATAGTGTAGCTGGGCTCTTGGAGTTCCACATCAGGTGTTCCAGATCTTCAATTTTTATACGTCAACAGAAAGTGCTCATCAGGCTGAACAACTCTTACTAAAACGTCATTACTGTATATGTTATAGTGTAGCTAGGCTTTTGGAGTTCCACATCAGGTGTTCCAGATCTTCAGTTTTTATACGACAACAGAGAGTGCTCATCAGGATGAACAACTCCTGCTAAGACGTCATTACTGTATATGTTATAGTGTAGCTGGGCTCTTGGAGTTCCACATCAGGTGTTCCATATCTTCAAATTTATTCTCTCAGCAGAAAATGCTCATCACGTGGAACAATTTTTACTATGGAGCTATTTTTGTATCTCTTACACTTTAGCTGATCTATTGCAGTTCTGCATCAGGTGTTCAAGTTTCCAAGATAAATTATAGCCTATGTGTTGGCCAGACTTAACACCTTCACAACAAAAAAAAAAATCAATCAAATCCGTCCAGTAGTTCCGAAGATTAGCGTGCACAAGCACTGCTTTTCTACGATTTTATTATATGTATAGAATAGAAGATGTCGAGCTGGTAAACAAACAATACGGTTTGGCGTCCCCAGTGTGACCATTTCCCTTTTTTTTTGACGCTACATTGCGTTATGTTGTTTACGCTTACTGAGTTAAGTAGTAAACAATTATGTCGTATTGGGCAATAAATACACAAACTTTTTAACAATTTGACCTTTTCTTGGGTAACAACCCACTTTATAACGTGTATTAGCGCTATTCGTTAAAGATTTAATGAAATAAAAGTATTTCAATAAAAAGTTTCAATCTTTTGACATAGCAACAACGAAATGCGTGAAGTCTCATTCAAAACTTCGGTCAATGTGACGTCATCGTTCACGAGATCAAGCCATCAAGTACAGCTATTTGAGGAGCTGATCTTGGTTACTGAGATACTGTACTTATGTGTCTATTAATTAGCAATGATCTTGAGATTCTGATGACGTCATAATGGCGTATCAAATGATAACGCACTTGAGTACGTTGTTGAGGGACGTTTATTAATACGGGCCTAGGTCTGCTAGAAGTACCTTAGATTTTTGATGATCGGTCAGTGAGTCAGTGAGTGAGTGAGTGACAAAATGGTGTAACTTTGATCGACCGTAACTCCTAAACTATTCATTCAATTGGCATGTAATTTCGAACTTAAGCTTGTTCTAATGCCTACTATTATTCACCGAAAACCTAAACTCCTAGCTTTGTCCACGTCGAAGTTATAGGGGGGGCGAAACAGCCGCGAATCGCTTCGAGAAAAGATGGTACGGCCGTGCCCTTTTGCTCGAGACTTGGCGGGGCACTGCCGTGCCCCCAGATGCATGTAAGTTCACTTTTACAAGAAATTTTAAAGCAATGATGTGTTTCTAAGTAAATAAATTTTCTCAACTGTGTTTTAAGCGGAGCTTTTTTAAATAGTGTTATTATTTTTAAATGAATTTTAAATTAAAAACTATGACATCTTAATAATAGCTGTTGCATTTAGATTAGAATATTTATAAAAAATACAACGGTAGGTAGTTACTCCGCTCTATATTCTAATTGGTTAAAAGAAATCACTTTCACAGTTAATAAAATACCTTCTCATAACGCAAAACGGCAACAGATACCAAAATATCAAAATCGCAAGTTAATCAACAAAAACTGGAGACATGGCGGAACTCGGTAACAATGCTACGTTGTCACCGCCGGTGAGAGGGCAATGCCGTCGCGCCAAACACCCGAAACACCCCCAAACGCCCAGAATTTCACAGCCACATGTAATTAATCTACCCCCGGATGCCCCGACAAGTCTATTAGGCTGAAAACAATATCTTCTCGGCCCTCAACGTGTCAATTATGAGGTGAAAATGATTGATGACGTCATTGAAGCAAATCGGGCGTAGTGACGTAATTAGGTTTCGAAATTGGAAGCTTGTGTGAAAAAGGTCTTTTGTTTTTTTACTTGTGTGATGTTGCCAGTTTTACTGGCTTTTTGACTGAGCAGAGACTGTGTGATTTTTCCTTTTTTTAATTTTGTATTCATCCCTAGCATTATCGTATTGAAAGTTTTACGTACCGCTCGTGATATAATTGAATGTCAGTTATTTTTCTTTCGGATTCTTGAATTTAACTTCAGGAAAAATGATCGCGTTTTTTTCTTATTGAATTGAAGTTCTATGTAAAGTAAAAAAACTACAACCATTGCATCGCCCACTATCAGGCGAGATTGTGGTTAAACCCGAGTTTATAACTATAAAAAATAAACTTATAAAATTATGCTCGCTCTTCTTCTTACTACATAAAATATTTAAAGATCAATGCAGGAATGATGAAACTAAGTACATACATCAACGGTCTTAATACATTTAATACACACTACGAACTGGGCTATGAGATATTACAGCAATCCAAATTAATCGTTGTACACCTATGTCAATATTTATTCAAATAGGTTCGTATTGCAGGCAATTTGAATAAATATTGGCTTTGCTATAGGCATCCCAGTATACGGTCAACTAAATTAAATGGGTCAGTAATAAAATTTGGATACAGAAAATCATTTTTTTTTTTTTAAATCGTCATACGTACATTTACTGACACCCGAGATACTGAAAAAGTTATTTTTCAATCCCATTCCTAGCCTTTTTTTCACAATCAAATAACCAAACTGAAAATATATTATTATAGTAAATTCATTTAAAACGTCAGTATCAATGCTGAATAGTGACAAAAAAAACTACATTTTGCGGGTAACTTCGCTTGTCGGAACTTTTTCCCGATATTTTAATTATAACTATTGAGCTGTCACGGACTTTGCATGCGTTAATTTAATATAGCAAAATTCTCTTTTTACCGAAAGTGGTTTTCAAAATAGTTGCTTATTTCGGTAAATACTTTTTCAGTTTGATAAAATATTGAGAAAGGCGTTTTTTTTATGAACTTATTTAGTTCCACAGCAGACCAAAAGCCTCCCTTCCATCCATCTATTGCGATCTTATGCGATTTGTAGGCCAATTCTTCAAAAATTTATCTAGTGAGTCTAAAATGACCAGTATATGAATGCTAATACAAAATGTTGCTAAAATTAGTCCCTATTAAATTATTTATTCCATGTGAATATTCCATGTTCGAATGTTGTGTAATTGCGAAAAAAATTCGTTATATGAGAACATGTTAAAATCGCTCTTCATTCCCCAAGAAACGTACAATATTATAACCAATTTGTGCTAGCCAGTCTTACCTCATGACGATGGAAGTCAATCAAACCGTTGAACGCAAGGCCTCTGTAAACTAAGAGAGAGTCACAAAGAGACCGTCACCGGTCAGCTTCCAGAATGTTCTGCACGGTACAAGATGCATTGAAAGTCATTCAATACGGAGATTGGCACTTTATGAAGGAGAATTGCAAAGCTAGCAAGGCTTTTGTACTTGTGATGTAGTCTACCTGTGTCGTGTAATGGTAATGTGTTTCATTGCTAGATTGGTTTTATTTTCGCTATTAAACTATAACTAAATTACTTCCTAGATAAAAATACATTGTTGCATAACGTTCGAAAGTCGAAAGTAGCCCGTGACTCCGGTTTCGGCCTCTTTGGTGTGAAGGCTCTATCAGATAATTTTTACTAGGAACAAATAGCAGTATGATCCACTCTTTTCTTACCTTTCGCAAAGTAAACCGATGACTTTTTTATTTACACTGGGTTTGCTCTTGAACTCATTCCAGCCTAGAATCAAAATGAGATCTAGTATAGAGGTCACTTAAAGGAACTGGAACCCCATTCACACCGATGAAACACTGTATGGCAACAAACTACGACAGGATGACAGGATGGTAGCCACGAGCCAGGCAACCCTGAGGCCTGTCACCGCCCACTGGCGTTGACAGGCCCACTGGGTTGCTTAGCCGTCATCGCTAGTTACAAGTAGCCAGTGGTTTCCTAACCCGTGTTGGATCGCAAGAAAGTGGACTAGATGACAGTCTCCTGTCATTGTGGTAATGTTATGCTCAGCTGTGGACGTGTGGATGTATATAGGCTATATGACAAGCATAATAAATGGGTTTTACTTTTTTCTACTATCATTTGTTTACTTCTTGTTATTGTTTCAAAGGTAACTTGGGCTCTGGCATAGACCACTCCACTTCGCGCGGAGAAAATGTCGCAGACCTCATAGAAAGCACTCTTCAACTGTTGGAGAGATTTGGAGGGCCAGACGCTTTCATCAACATCAAGTATATGATACCAACATACGAATCAGCTGTTCTTAATTAACTTTTAAATCTAGTTTGCCCTTATTTACTTTTCAAATCCAACATAGTTTGAAAAGTATGTTCAACATTAAAAAAATCCAACATTTGGTTGGGCGTTTAAAGAAGCGGATATAGCCGCGGCTAAAATTGCGATTGGTTTTAAGTTAAGTAAATATAGTTGAATATTGTTATTTTACATGGAGCGGTTGTCTATTTGTCTACTTTAATGTAAAATAACCCAGCTAATACTCGGTCATGTTGAACTTTATGTTGGATTTAAACTTTTATTTTTAATTAATTTACATCTCGAGTAACATAATTATAAAACTCAATTTGTATTACACTCATTTTTATGTGGGTATAGTTACTCATCATGATAATCAAGTAGTTATTTAGTACTATGTAGTTTTTATACTGTAGGCTTTTGATGTATTTACTGTGACTTGAGAAATTATAGAAATTGTGTGCAATTTGTACTTATTAAAGTACTAGCTGAAAATAATGCCCTGCAAAGTAGGCCCCATGCCCACTTTGCTGGGCGACAAACATAAAGTTTTAGGGTGTGGGGGTAGAAGTGTACAAAAACGATTTATTCTCATACAGGACCTAAAAATAATACAACAAAAAGAATAACATTGAAACGGTCAAGTGGTTTTGGAGTTGTGCAACCACAAACATTGTGATGCAAGATTTTTAGAAGATTATTTAAACCGTATTACCGCAAAAAAAGATAAACATCTGGAACACTTTTTGAAAAAACTTTCAACTGCCAAACGGCATTTGACTTTGATATAAGTGTCGGTTTTTCAGTTACACTTCTATAACACAAGTGTTCAAATAAACTTTTTGTGGTACGACGGGAAATGTTGTATTGTCTTAAGAAAGATAAATGCGTATGTGTGTTATTTAAAGACAAAGTAGCGGCTTCTCGTGACCAAATTCAAATAACACGCCTTTTCAATTAATGTTCAACATATTTCACTTTCAACATAAATGTTTTTCAATGTGTCGGTGTCTTAAACTTAGTATAAAAGCGATCTCTATTAAAATTAAGTGTTATTCTAATATTCACTATTGTGTTTATTATATTCTATTCAATTGTTAATTTTTGTATTTATACTTATTGTGGCCTTCGTAAGTCTCAGTTGGTTTTGTTCAAGTTTTGTATTTTGTTACGTAATTTTAGCTTTTGATAAATAAATTCTGTGTGATATTTCTTTGTTTGTTTGCTCTTTGAAGCCTTGAACTGAAATGTTTTAATTTAGCTTACTTTGTATTATAATATCAATAGATGAAGTGAATTTCGGTACAAATAGACAAAGAAAAAAATTATAATTAAATCACAAAATGTGATTTTTAGAGCCACATACTAATTGTGGCTTAGAAGGCGCTCTGTGTGTTGGATAGGTCCTCATGTCCCAGTCGCCGCTGGAGACGCCCAAAGTCGCGGAGCGATATCCGGCAACCGTAGGCGTAGGCTTGCAGAGGGTGGGTAATTGGCTTCCACAAAGAGCTGTAATCCAAATGGTGCGGCTCGATATGGTGAAATGCCTGCCGAGGCCAAGAACCAGTCTTAAAAGCTAACACGGCCTTGGAACGTAAGGGGCAGCTGAAGGGTAGCTGTTTAAAAGTTTGATAGTCCCTTCTGCTCGACACAGGATGGTTGGGAATCAATCAATGATTTTAGTATGGCTTATTCTATTTACATAACAATTATAATAAATGTACTAGTATTATAGTATGGTTTAACCCAAAATATTTGGACCAATAAATACGTATCGATGAAGTACCCTCTGGGAGGTCACAGTCAATATTTAGATCAGTCAGGCAAAGCAATTTACAATCTGCGAACCCGAATACAGGGTGCTATGTATGCATGCAATTTGCATGCTCGGCTTCTGTTTGGGATAAACCAGACGCAACGTATGCATGTAAGTGATGTCAGATCATATTATGTTGGTGCCTTGATTTGAATTTGATGGGGCCTTGAATGGCTTTGGAAGTTATTAAAGTGTGACTTAAGTAACTGCATTTTTAATACTATGAAGGAAGAATTCGTCATTCACGATGCGTTCCTTGAATTGTGTAATTTTGTGTATCCAAAACATTGCGAAACTTCTTACAACATTTTTCACAAGTACACATAATTTACATTACAAAAAAAGAATACCTACCTTTCAGTTTAATATACAGGTTGAAAATAAATATCCAGGGGAGTAATGCCCGCTTCACAATATCGGGTAAGACCAATGAGATACGTGACGTCAGAGCCTTGTAGGACACTATTGGTGTTCTCACCCCAAAACGCGATAGAACGCGATATGATAAGCACTGATGCATATTTTACACCTTGCTTTAACTTCGAAAATTCTGAGTTTTACTGTTTATATTTAAAAGATGTATTTTTTAAATGTTTTAACCTCTCCGCACGGCATTGGTCGAGGCCATGCTGCGGGGCGCGACGGAGTGGGAAGCGGTCGTCTCCTTCTGCGAAGCAGTCATGCTCCACCCCAGCCGCAGTGGTAGACGCCCACGGCGACAGTCGTCGGCAGACGATCTCCAGCCACCGTAGGCGCGGTTATGCGGGCGGCGACTAAAAGGCGACTCGCTGTCCGACCATGGACCATGCCCGGGTCGACGGCGCGTTGTGTTCCACGCGCGCCTAAAAGAGTGTCAGCATTGTGACGGGGCCAATGCCTGCCGGTGTCGCGGGACTTATCTCATTACCGTGACCCCGGAACATAAAGGGCTATTGAAGGACACCGTGGATTTTAGTCAGTATTGAGTCTGACAGTCCCTGCCGCCCTGCCCTGGGTGGGAGGGCTCATTTGATGATTTTACCAAGACAAAAAAAAAAAAAACATTTAAATGATTTTCTAACCAAGACGATATAGAACTGGAAACATGGCTATTAGGGACCTCAATACGTATCGATTTTACGCTCCCGTTCTCAATATTCATTGGTTCAAAAATTATTCGATTCTTATTTACTGCGCGGAAGTTGAAGTAACAAAGAAAGAAATAGGGTTCTGTAGTGGTTCATTTCTGTTTTTAGATTTTGGATGAACAGACTTGTCCCATTTCATAAATGCTATTTAAAACTTTAAAATTATCCATGACTTACACACGAGCCTTACTAATGATAGACGGCAAAAAAAACAAAATCTGCTTGGCTGTATAATTGAGCTGCATATCGCGGATTCGATTCCCACACTCAACACCTGTGGGGTAAAAATAATTAAAGTTTCAATGTTTGTAAAAGCACCCAGTACTAGAGAATTTCATATAGTGAGACAAGGATAAAAAAATGCGGATATAATGTGAAACAAATAACGTTATAATTATCCCATTACAAATTCTAATGATGAGTAACAATTTCCTATGAACAATACTTAAATTATACAAACCTTTAAGAATACGTATAAATTGAGCAGGGACCAACCGTCTCACTGAGTATTTATCAGTTGACTGCAGCCGTGGTCTGAATTCAAGGCGACACCTTTTTAGCCCCTCAACATTTATAACTGGGGAACAAAGATCGGTGGACACTGGATGTGATAGTTACCTGGGATGTTATATGCTGTTTGTTGTTACTGTTTCATTGACGATAGTTTTTTTAAATAGATTTAAGGTTAAAAATAGAGCATTATGATAGCTGAGAAACTGTTTTGAGAAGTAATAATTAAATATGATTGCCGTACTTTGCAGAGCCTAGCCTGTTACATAGATATTTAAAAAAAGACTAGAATATTCCGTTTTACAAATTTTATCGCAATGCATATTATTATGTTGCTAAAGTAACCTATTTCATTTCAACAACTTTTTTTTTTTAATGTGTTGCACTAAATCAGCTGCAGATGTTAATATCCCTATGCCCCAACATGAACAAATATTATACTTACACATTCCAACTGTTTGTCTCATCCAGTATAACCACACATCGTTGTCGCAAGCGCCTTCAGACACGAATAATTTATCTTGGCAGCAATCAAGGGGTAATTTTCGTGAAGACTGCGCTCCAAAACTATTTCGCTAGTTTTCACTGTTTCATTATTGTAAGGAAAATGAGCTTTTTTATGTAATTTATGTTGTTTAAGCCGTTTGTTGTGTGATCAGGGTTTAATTTCTGAATACCAAAACTGTGAGCTTGTAACATCCGAGTTTCTAGGCATGCGTGATTCACCGCCGGTCACATCTTCGCTTTCCATCAGGCGAGATACTGATAAAATGCGAACCTATGATTCAATAAAAAACATTCAACATCCTACCGCTTTGCAAAAGCCTACCCTGTAACTTCCATCTAAGGCATAGGTTGCAGTAATGCGATTTCAGAAATTACAGGGTATATCTAAAATGTGAGTTCTTAATTTGAGTTACTTGTTATTGCTCCACGGCCACGGTTATTGTGAATCCACAAGAAGAAGAAGTGATTAAAACATGTCTATAATTATCTACAAACTATGGCAGATCAAAATTCAAGTAACAGAATATATGTCATATTATTTGAATTTTGGTATGCCATGATTCTTTGGGAATTAAAGCAAGATTGCTTTAATTCCAAAACAGTTATAGCTATGTTTAGGTATAGTAGAACACGGGGGCGAGCTTATTCTCACTTCAACTTTCACTCACTCTTACAAAAAATTGAAGCTTTATTCACTAGAACATATATTATATCTTTCAAATAGTATCGTGTTACGCAGTTACTGGGTTGTGGAGGTCCGATAGGCAGTGGCTCCATGTAAAATACTGATATTCAGCTGCATTTGGTTCGACTGGAAGCCAAAGTTGAGAAAAGGCCAGGCAGATGATGATGACCAGAAATCTTTCAAACAAAAATCTACAACAATTTTCTCAAAATACGCTAAAATTAACATTCGAAAACAAACTCAATCATCTCCTAAACATAATCTTCAATTCAAAACAGTCTTAACACAAAACAGATTGAGCACACAACGAGACAGCCAGACTGAATTATCTTCTTCCCTTTTTTCGTGATCCGATTTTCTGACGTAGCTTCGTTTAATGAGAACATAATGATGAAAAATATGATGCTGCAGTCTTCCCCTTGATATTAATCGGCGCGATTTTTCTGAAGGCGACTTACATCGTGGCGTCTTAGTGCTTTTTACTGTCAGAATTTCTTGCTTTAGTTTTATGATTGTATTGTTACGGGGATTGTTATGAATATGATTGTTTTTATGTGGTTATGTGTGTGTGGGTTATTTTTCTTTAGGGAATAAACCGAGGATGTTTTCTTGCAGTTTCTTTCAGTGACTCCCTCGTTTGTTTGATGTGTAAGTTTTGGGGATGATAAAATACATCACGAGATTGTCATAAAACTCAGGACTGTCGTCAAAGGCACGCTGGTTTTTAGTAAGAGTTTGACAGCATCTTCCGCTCCAACTATGGCGGGAGGATTCATTTGACGATATTTATACTAAAAAAAAACCGGCCAAGTGCGTGTCGGGCCACGCACAGTGTAGGGTTCCGTAGTTGCCCATCAAAATACTTATGCGAATTAACTAAACTGATTCGCTGAATTTAATTTTAAAAAGAAGAATTTTCAAAATCGGTCCAGGAGTCTTTGAGAAATCGGGGAAAATACATAAAAAAAGACTATGACGAATTTAGAACCTCCCCATTTTTTTGAAGTAAGTTAGAAATAGTTGACGATAAAAACCTACCTATCCCCAAAAAACATACCGTAAAAACATACCTATTACAGCTGTAAAAATAAAGTTGACAAACTTACATTTGCAGTTGAAGAGCATGTTCTCCGATACATTTTGTTTAGGAAAATATGTTATCCAAGTACATTTTATAAGTTGGTCGACTATTACTCGTAAAGTTGTAAAGCCTACTTAGTCGTGATAATTTTCTTTTAAACTTCGTTATATATACTACTATTGTGAATTTTTTCACACCTCCAAACATAACCGTTTAGCTGGTAGAGGGGGGGGACACTCGAGTCGAGCAAAATTTAGCACTTTAAAGCTTAATATTTCACAAACGAATTTTTTTATCAAAAAATTGTTAATGGAAACTATCAATATTTTTTAAAGACCTATTTAATGATACCCCACACTAAGGGGTACGCGAGAAAAAAAAAAACATCCCCTCTTTACGTGTACAGGAGGTACCCTAAAAAAAAATATTTTACGAGATTTTATTTTACCACTTTTTCGGCACAACAAATCCGTATATTTACACCAAATTACAGCTCTCTAGTACTGTGCGTCTCTGAGCTAAACTGCGGACAGACGGACGGACGGACGGACGGACGGACGGACGGACGGACATGGCGAAACTATAAGGGTTCCTTGTTGACTACGGAACCCTAAAAAATGTGCTTATGCAACAATAATGTCATGTCCAGTTTGAAGCTTCGATGACTTATTATGCTTCAAAGGAGATTACTGGATACCTAGTGATAATTAAGAGATCCATGATCAATTAATAGAATCCAAATCATGAGACTTTCTGATCAATTTAAGCAATTCAACATGCAGGATAATAATTGTGATATGTTAACAAAAATTCTGAAACTAGTATCGAACACGAACGAAGTTTCTGATAATAACAATGATTTAATTCACAGCAAAACATCTGATTTAAAAACTTCAAATGAATTCACTGAAAACAAAGCCGAGTATTGAAAAAAAAGCAAATAAACGTAATAAAAAGCGCGGCGGGGCATTCATACAAAAAATATTACATTGGAAGGACTTTGATTGCGAACCATGCCAACTAAAATGCAGGCACAAATTCCAATACGAATTAGTTCCTAAAAAATGAAACACAGAGTTCGACCCCAACAGTGTGCAATCAAATTATGATACTCGAATTTCAACGTTTCATTTCATTCAATTGGACGTGTTATCGTGAAAATAAACATTTTGTTTGTTTTTAAGCCTCATGGGGTGGATAAAATTTTAACTCTAACAACTATACACAGAAATTACAAAACGGTAATAGTAATATATTATTATGAAACGATAATAGTGTCAATTGATCATCATGTGCATATTCTTATATTTAACTATGCTAAAATAGGTTGCAACGTCGGTTTCCAATCTTTTTACTGTTAGCATGCCTATTTGGTCTTTTATTTGGTCTACGTAATCTTCAAATGAATCCTCTCGCTCTGAGTAGAGCAGAAGGGTCTATCAGACCACCACTGACAAGGATTGTCAAAATTGACTGACTAAAGACCAACCTGGTGGCCTACCGGGACGGCCACCGTGAGTCTTTAGGCTATGGGAAAGAGACAGAGCCATACAAGTCGTCTAGCGCCATCTCGTTCTCTGAGCGTAACCACTCACGCTTTAAGACTTCATGGAAGGCCACCAGTGTTTTCACTTGCCCTTTTGTTTTGGTACTGATAACTGTATCAAAATCCGTTGTGTAATTCAAAAGAATAATGCAGTGACTAAGGGAGAGAAAAATAACTTTATTATTAGGTATGTCCATGCATATCTTACGTGTATCACTTTATACCACAGCAAGCTGCGACTGACGCCTGTCTACATCTTGACATCTCTTATGTTTATGACGTTCCATCACATTGGTGGCATATTATATGTGTGTAGTATACTGATCTTTAGCTAAATAATCACCTACATCTCTATTAAAGCCCACGCTATTATTGGCCAGTAACTTTAAAATGAATCGTAACTAAAAGGCTTCATTTATCATCAGCACCATGATCATACTAGTTAGTTAGCTTAGTTGATTCAAAACAATTTGTTACTTTGATTTCGTCAGATTGCCACTATTAATGACATTAATTTATTGTCAATATATTTTTCTGCTTTTTCCAAAAATTTGATCAAAATACAAGTATCCATTTAGCTACTTTCTCCAATTCATTAGATACACAGATCATTTTAGTCTATCTTTTCATTATGTACTAATCTGTTACAAATATATTCATAATCCCGAAGCAATTAATTAATTCCAATAAAAACAGTATACGGACCAACAAGTTTCTTTATATTTTTATTATGACAGCAAAGCTTACCGGGTTGGGTCACTAATTGAAGTGCAGTGGTAATGCACAATCATTTTGTTTTTGAAAATTAATCTTTTGTTCGTGCGCATTGAGGATTTGTTTCTTGGATAGAAAGGTGTGGGTGCAATTTATTGGTTTCTTTTTTACAATGGTGTTAGGATTTATTATCGTTTTTTTTTACTTCAACTCATTAAAAAAGAATAATTTCAGTATAATCTTTCAATACCTAAGTTACTAACACAAAGGTAACACAGCATGTGTTAATGAATGAAAAAAACTTCTTAATTTCACCAAAAACATTTACATTTTGAAGTATCCGATCTTTGCAACCAGTCCAGAGTCCGCCGGGTGGTTTGACTAAACCTTGGATAGCCAATTTGGAGACTATTTTGGTCATATCAAAAAACGTCATTTTTCTAAACTTATAACTCTACATGAATTTACACAACATGGACAAATGCCACCAAAAACGAAATTTTAACTTTTACATCAAGATTCTCATTAGTTAAAAAATAAAATAAGTATAAAACAAGGAGACATTTTTAACAAGCACAGCAATAAGGCCCGCTGCAGCCCGACTCAAATAAATCGTGGAGCAGCCCGAAGGTATCCGCCACTTAAACTGACCGCAATTACAATGTAGTGTTACATTCGACATTGTAAGCACTTCGGAGTAATGAGAATGTTTGAGGTGAATGGGTTCGTGTTTTAGAGGTTTCGTGGTTTATTGTATTGAAATTGGTCGACTAAAGGCAACTCTGTTGCTGTTGAAATAAAAGTAACTTTAGGATCTGTAGTTTTAGGATGATTATACATAATGAAGGTTTAGGTAATAGGTAATGACACGATGGTCAATTTAGCTGCACATATAATTGTGTATCACAACACACTTATTTGTGACTAGCGTCAAAATTAAAATAACTTAAGAGTTTTCTAACGCTGCAGACTTCATTGCTACAAACAAAATCTTACATTTAACGCAAAGCCTCCGAACTTAAATATACAGTTAACCCATTACACCACGGTGTAAGAGGATGCCACTTTTAGACTATTTTACTGCATCGCCTAGACAAATTTTGCAGCAAGATAAGAAAGAAACAGGACAAAAGGGGCATTACTGTGGCTTGTGGCTCTTAATGTGGATTATGGGAGAACGAATGACGGGGTCGAAACCACCCCGCTTAGTTTTACGCGACGATAATCGAGATTAAACGAATTTCGTGGCTACGCTACGGTGTGATTGCGATTTTACAGTTTTATGGTGAGATGTTGGACTGGTTGCATTTATGCCGTGTTTTCTTTTAGAATTTTTAGAACATCCGTACCTGATGAAGTTATATTTTGTGAAGCTATGCTTGCAGTAGAACAAAAACTCTATCCACATCTTTACTCGTTACTTATGTTACTTAAAACTATCTTTTTGTCAAAAAGTTACTTCGTTTTTTCAAACCATTTTCGAAAGCTTAATCCCACTGCCAAAACAAATAACCATTAACCATACCCAAAAACCTCAATACTGGCCAAAAAACATCAATATACGTATCTTCCAGAGAAAAAAAGCGAAAAACAAAACACTCAAAGAAGAAAAACCTAAACAGGTGTGGATTACGTCACGGCAATGTTTTCCACTCGATATGAGTAGTGGGGATTGGTTCGGCCTGTCGGATCTCGGCCTCGGCCTCCGCCTGTCTTGAGGCCCGGCCCAGCGGCGCGGAAACGTAGCTGGGACATGTGTACGGATTCCCATTCAGATGGGAATAAACAAGGTGGAAATGAGAGAAGGTTTTTATTGAGAGAATATTTTGTTTTATTTTATTTTGTTTTGTGGGATGGGAAATTGTGTGGGTGGTTTTTGAGGTAGGTAGGTTTGGTAGTATTGCTGAAAATTTTGAGTAATTAAACGTATACCGTGGTACTACAAAACTTTTAAACGTCTGTTGAACACTGGTCTAAAAAAATTTCAGATTATGACGTTGAAAAGGTCCGTTTTGCAGTCACACTTTTTTTAGACAAGTGTTCAACAAATATTTTAGTTTTTGTAGTAATGCTGTTAAGGTTTTGAAGGTTGTGAAATTATTTTAAAATTGAGCTCTTATATAATTTAAATAAAAAAAAAATATAATGAATACCGTCGATTTTGCTCTGAAGCATGTTTCAAAAGGCAAATAATTTAGAAAGTATAATAATTCAATAACAAAAAAGAAGATCTCATCTTTATTGGTAAATTAATAAAGCTTTACCTAGGTCATCTTTAAAAACGTTATGAATACAATTCTTATTTATTGAAAATCATTACATTTTCGCTTATCATCACAGAAGACTCTCCCGTGAGAGTCTATCACTTTATAAAAAAAAGTCAGAGTAATGCTAGTAAAAGTTAGCCACCTAACCTACCCATCTTGTAAGTAAGCATTACACATTACACTTCCCAGAATTAGGACTAACCACTCCACTGACCAGCCCAAAAGGACGCCCATCAATAACCACTAACCGCAACTCTACAGACACACGCACAAACACACGATTATACCTGCCGATGCAATTATTAGAGGATTACAACGACGTGCACAAAGCACTGAAACAATTAATATGAACAGGGTTACCGACATGGAGTAGATTTGGTACAGAAGGCTAGCTTCGAACAAGAGACGCTGATACACGAGGACATTGCATCCACGTACAGTAAGTACAGCGACAGCGATGAAAATTTGTTTGACATAAACTTTGCATTTTGAGTAGACTATTTAATCTTTGAAGGGTTTATAAAGTCAAGAGTGAAAAGGTTAGTTCTAGGTAAACGTGCTTTAGCATCTCGACCATTATTATTATTGCTTACCAATAGGCGGTATAATAATAATCAAACACGAGTCTATAAAAAAAAATCTTTTAAGGTTCTCTAGAGTAGGCTATTTATTTTAAACCGTGAATGAAATTCTCTAAAACGATGAATATTAAAATGTTCAAATGATTGTGGTCTCCCAACTTCGGTGGAGAGAAAGACTCCTTTTGACTGAAGTCCGCCATGTTCTTGTTCACAAATGCCTTTTACGTGGCAGGGTCACGGTAACTTGTTTTGTTGGTCCCACGACAAAATTCTGTATAAAAGATTAGTTTGAGATCTCTATTAAATTCCTTAACACAAACAAGATTCGGCTGACCTCGCCCAAACAGAGCTGGCTTTCTGTATCAATCTACTCTGTGGTCACAGCTATGGACGCCCGGGTAACCGATCATGCAGGTGACAGGAAATCAATAGGCAACTCATAATGATGCGCACTGCACGTTAATTAAACGCGCACGGTAACTGGTGAACTTACCTTACCTACAAACAACGGACGTTTTTAATTACGATTTTCATATTCAGAAATAAAGCCGTTGGTAGAAGTAAAATGGAATGTTTTGTTCGGACGAAATTCAATTTTATTTCGCTAAAGTGGAGTTTAAAAATGGTGTGATTAAAACCGTTATCGATAATGTTCGTGTCAATTATAAAATTATATAATAATAATAATAATAATAATAATAATAATAATATTCCACAACTATCACACAACGACATCTAGTCCCAAGCTAAGCAGAGCTTGTGTTATGGGTACTAGACAACTGATAAACATACTTATATATTTCTAAATACATAAATATTATAGATAAATTACACCCAGACACAGAACAAATGATTATGCTCATCACACAAACATTTGTCCTGGGTGGGAATCGAACCCACGACCCCCGGCATAGCAGTCAGGGTCACTAACCACTAGACGAACAGGCCAGTCCATTACGACAGTGATGTCAGTGTGCAGGTGGCTGCCGAGCTGACAAGTAAAAGAGAAACTGGTCTTTGAATGGAAGAAGAATTACTGCTCTGACCCCAATTGGATTGAGATAAGAGAAGGAGAGTGGTGAAAATGGCAGTAATGTAAAACAGTTCAACCTGATGCTAGGTTTTGAAGGCACATACTTCTTCTCCTTCTTTAACCTTTAGTTACCCAATGCTGAGTGTAGGTCTCTTCCAAATTTTTCCATTTCTGGCGGTTTTGTGTCATGTCTATCCAGTTTCTTGCGGCCAATTTAACGAGATTGTCTGTCCACCTAGTCGGTTGTCTCCCTACATTGCTCTTTCCCGTTTGTAGTCTCCACTCCTACACTTTCTTGCCCATCTTCCATCCAGTCCATTTATGGCCGCCCAATTCAACTATCTTTTTGCACCTATTTGACACTTTCTTGCACCTATTAAAATTAAATTCACAAATTAAAGGCAACTGATCATTTCTTGTAAATTTTTCCACCCTTTTCAGTGTCGTTGTAAACTCTTAAAACATTCTCGCATCCCCCAGACTTTGGTTTGGTTCTTGATCGGACGCTGAGGAATACCTTTTCTTCAGGGATCCTAAATTCAACAAATAAGTCCTCCCGTCTTAGGTGGAACGGTGGACTGTGAGACTCTTACTGACTAAGTAAATCAACCCTGTTCCATTGGTTGACCTTTGCTGTCCAGGGCCACGATAAGATATTCCTTTTAAGACAATCCTGCAAAAAAGCCTTGTAGCATAAAAACATCCGAATTTCAATCCCTCTTAGTACCATCTAACGACAACAACTCAAGTTTCACAACAAAATAAAATGCACAGACGAATAAATTCAATCGCTGAAAGTGAACAATTACACAAATGTCAACAAAAGGTTAAAGTTTAAGTTACAGTTGAGTTAGTTTACAAATACCTTCAATCGTTATCAAGGATTGATATTTTCTACTCAGATATTGAGTGAAATCGTTCTCTGGGTCGAAGTAAATAATGAAGCATTGGAAATAAATATCAAATCCTGCAGTTTGATATCAAAGAACTGCGATGTTATATGATAAATCTTTTCAGATCTTTACATTTTTCAATTTTCGAAGTTAATTATATTATTTTCATCAGTTATGAAAATTATCTGAAGTATCTTATTTATGAAAGTTTTCAGGTAACCTTACAAGTATGAAAATCTTAAATTCTTTACATGTTGGATATTCATGTACGAGTACATCCGGTTCGACTGGAAACCGGCTTGGTGCTGGTTTCCAGTCGAACCATAACCAAGAAAAGACTTGGCAGATGATGATTAAATTCCACATACATTTTTATTTCCTTACATTGTCAATGGAATATTTTTCCCTTGACAATGTATGAAACACCTGATTTCTTTGGTTAGTTGGTTTCATAGTAAAAGTTGTTCATAATCCATGTTCATCCCATAAAAGTTTGTTAATATTTTAAAAATAAACCAGAGGCTTTATCATGAATTTCCAGTTTTTGTGACGTAAACTGGAAATTTGACATTATTTCAAGGCAAAAATTGGTTCCTTCGTATACTAGAGGCGCAGTTCCATTTTTCCATACAATAAAAACAGCAGCAGCAGCAGTAAATACTTCAAGACGTACGCTGTAAATAAATTACTGAAATCTTGTGATCGAGCTACTATTTGCTCATCCCTACTCAGTGATTTCCATTCTAGAACATATAGTAGGTACAGTGGGTAGATAACAAGCCGTAGACTTCTACACGAATGCTCACGCTAACTACGTCTAAACGCTTGGCTGTGCTTGCTTGTGCTACACACATCGACGCACCGTCGTTATAAGATCCAAGAATATCTGACGTATAAGATGGTGCACTATCTTTGATTAAAGATAGTGATGTTTATATTACATGAGAACGCATACAACAGTTTATCTTTTACTATACATATTTTATTATGTTTTTAAACGAATAAAAACAAGACGTTCTGTAGTATAGTTTTATCTTAAAATACGTGAGATTAAAAAAGAAATGTATGTTGTGTAGTGCAACGAAAACATGTGACCTTTGAATCTAAACTATGTAAACCTATTAAATATTATTTTGGATTTTTTAACCGACTTCCAAAAGGAGGAGGTTCTCAATTCGGATGTTTGTTTTTTTATGTTTGTTCGGGCATAACTCCGTCGTTTAACAACCGATTTTAAATTTTTTTTGTTGGATAGGGTATACTTCTGGAATCAGTCCCATTAAAATCCCATTAAAATTTTATCGAAATCGGACTAGCACTTTTTGAAAAATCAACGAAGTTTTCAACTTTGTCTAGACCGATTACTACGAGGTTTCTGGTCCGATTTCGATGATTCTTTTTTTGTTCGCCATTTTCATTTATATCTGCCATTTTGTCCCATAAAATGTTCATTTAGTTTGGCGCAGTAGTTTTTATTTTTATCTCATTGTGTACATACATACATGGGCGTTGTTATTACCGGTGCTACGGATTATAAAAGTTTAGTGCACATGTAAGAAAATTATGTATATGACAATAATTGGGTTGAATAGTGAAACTAAAAAGGATAAAATACAAAACTTTTTCAAAAAAATTGTAACCGACTTCAAAACCACAAAAAAAGTTAAAAATAACATACAAAAAACTTTTCTTTCTAAAGTCGGTGACAAAAAGTCAATGAAATAAAAAATAAAGTCACCGACTTTCGAAAGAAAAGTTTTTTTGTAGGTTATTTTGAACTTTTTTTGTGGTTGTTTGAAGTCGGTTTCATTTTTTACTCTTCTTAATTTATAAAACGTTAGTAAACTATATTTAGAAACATGAAATTCGAATCCTAAACGTCCCTCAGTTCCTGTAACGAACAGTCGGCAGGGCACGATAATAAGTGCCTCATCTTTCTGGAGTAGCACCACACGTACACTCCAGAGCAGAGTTATCAATAAATTCCACCTGAGCAGATTTTATCTAACAACATCAGTCTAAAATATGGGGAAAAATAGGCAAAAGTTTACACACATCTTACGTACTTATTAATCATAGTTTTAACTGACGAATTTAGAAAGCATGAAGTGATAAAAGTGAATAAAACTAATTAGATTATTGTTTATTTTCTAGTGATTATTTAACCTTATTCTAAATCAGTTTATACTTAACTTAGCTCTATGTTCGCAAGATACATTAGCCATATGTAATACAGTCAGCAAAACTACATCTTAATTAATATCTACAACAATTACCAGAACACATCGATAACTCATAAAATCCAACACCAATAACTTCACACCATACCTACACGTAGAAACACTTAGTACAGCCACTGATAACAGTTGCTATCTCGTCCAGGTCAGATTTGAGCTAGGTCACCAGGCCATTCATAGAACATGGCGAATTACTGGGCTTTCAACGCTCATACAATACTGTGACGCTTCGAATGCGTTAATTGATTCGGAGATGAAGGGATTCAGGTGTCTGCTGGTCCAGATTCGATTATAAGGTTGGATGGTTGGATGGATATCGATTTTCGTTGAAGAGGAATGAGGCTTTTGGAGAATATACCTACTTTTCTGGCATTAAGTATAAGCAGGTTCAAGTTTTGTCAAAATGTACCTATTTCTCCCATAAAATTAAGGCATAAATAAAACCATAAAATTAATTCAAGGGGTTGAATTGATTTATAAACTGTCACTCATTTAACCTCCAAGGTTAAATGTAAGCCAGAAGCAGGATATCGTATCAATTTTACGCCTTCTCTTTTTTTTATCGCAACAATTTTAGATGGTCTTAAAATTAAATCGCAAATGTACTGATCGGTCTACAATTTTTATTATGAATGGAATATCTATTTTTAGAACTATAGATAGGTAGTTTAAATAATTATGCCGAGTTGGCCCAGAAATTCAAAATCCATATAGGTAACATCTATACATATAAATAAAAACAAACAAGAAAAGTGAGTTTATAAAAACGTGGGAAAATTGGAGTGTCTGTTTGTATATTGAAAAAACCGATGTTTACTACATTCATACGCATAATTATATATACGGCAAATACTCCAAAACTACATTTTTTAAAATTTTTGTCTGTCTGTCTGTTGTAATGGCTAATCTCTGAAATGGCTGGGCCGATTTTGACGAAACTCCTACTGGCAGGTAGCTGATGTAATAACGAGTAACTTAGGCTTTTATTTTAGAAAAAAACCTAAGTTAAAAAAAATACACTGTTGGGTACCGAAATCCATGCGAACTAAGTCGCGGGTACAGCTAGTAATTAATATATTAAGTACAAAGTCACGTCAGAGACATAAATAAGGTTCCAAGCGGCAGCTTTATCAAGCCTGACACCAAAGGGTCACATCATCTTCAAACGAAAAAGGAAGTACTAAAAACCTTTAAAAAAACTAGAGTTTAACTAAAATACTACCAAGTGTTTATATGTATATTTTGTTAGAGTAATCCACTACCAATATGAACTGGTTTACCAAGCTTACACAAATACACAGTGTAAGCCTTCGTTTAAGCCTAGTTCGTTGGTGCATATGAAGCGCCCGTCATGTGCCGTCGGCTTTCAGTGCAAGCGGCAATCGACGTGCTGAAAATAATCGACTTCCGAACAGGATACAGCTTGTAACTTCAGTACGAGTAAGAGCGCTACTTTTTCTGTTACAAAAAGTGTAAGAAGTTTATGTGTTGTGTACGTACGTGATTTTTTAGAGAGTTCTAATAATAGTTATAAGTTATTGCATATGCAATTATACATAGTTAAATGATTAATTATTTACGTTTTTGCATTTAAGAAAAAAAAATTCATCACACTAGAAATTGCTACTGCTTTCTACTACTTACAATAATTTATATACGAAATTACAATGTGAAGGTCATAAAAGGTATAGGTTCCGTGCGGGAATCGAATCTGCTACACGTAACGCAGCAATGGAACGTTCAGCCACTGTGCTAAACGTGCCTTCAAAATGTCACTTGACTTTTTGATATTTAAGCTGTAAGCAGCGTTTCAATATACAGGGTTCTCATACAAAACAAGAGATATCGGCGTTTTAATCACGCGCCGTCGTTATCACCTGACGTCACCCAGATGATGATTTCAAAGTAGAATTAACAATATATTACAGGGCTAAACTAGACAAAATCTTGATAGCTTATTTCATAACGATTCCAACAACAAAATTTATATACAGGGTTCTCATACACAACAAGAGATATCGGCGTTTTAATCACGCACCGTCGTTATCACCTGACGTCACCCAGATGGTTTTGATGTGACACTCAGGTGGCCAATTTGGAAAATTCTGCTTGGACAGCGGAGTGGATGTGGGAAATGAATGGTTTGAAATAGTAACTTCGTAAGTATGGAATACCCACGTCTCTTGCTTTAAACTGACAATATCCCATGTTGGTCATAGTGGTAATACGATTCAAACTAATATGCGTGTGGTGACGTTTTTGGTAAAGGTCTATTTTGTAATGGTATTTGATAAATAACACAGCCCATGTTTCTGCCCATTCCACATGAAAAATATGCGAAAAAAACATCAGTAAAAGCAACAAAATGCAAACACCGCCATACACAGCATAGTTGTACCGCTTTTTGACCCTCGGCACATCGCAAACAATTTTTCGAACCTCCCGCCACCCAGTGACCTAATTTCGCACAGGTGACCTGCATGTATCAACCAATAGCAACCAAGTGCTTGTCAATTGGTTAACTATATTAACCAATGGTGAGTACTAGGCGTGGCGTGGCAGAATGCCAGCCATCTCGTTGCATCTTTACGCCTACGTTTCAAGCTATAAGAAAAGAAAGAAGGCCTAGTCTTCGCAGCGCTTCAAAGATACTCACACATAGATATTATTATACCTCGCGCTATTGGTCAGCGGGAACTGTGTCAAACTCCTACTGACACAGATTTTGCTCGACGTCTTGTATGTGTGTATGTGTGGGTATATACGTACAGGTTACGTTCTACGATACTTCTGTAACTTTTATTTATCATACACTTGTTGATATTGCGGAAAATTTTCACTTCCCGTCGGCTGGGCGGTTCTTCCAAATAACTGGCATTGTCTTATATCTTTAAGCTACGAATGGAAGCCTCTAAAGCCTTATGAAGACTAAAATAAAGAACAGAATGGCTATTGGTTCAGACTGGAATAAGCCTTGCTTGGACTGCGCATGCTAGGAACGACACAGGCCGTCGGCAACCCGTCGAGAGAGACTATTAAAATTTTATTGGTGGTCCGGAATTTTTATTTTGTTCTACTGTCTTTAGATGAATATACCGTATGTAATACAACAACCGAAGTACAAATTACAAGCTTCCATGTGTGTTCTCGTTGGCTATAGTAGATGAATTAAAAAAAAAAAACAAAAAACTACGTCACTGCTTTTGTACTAATCTATATTAACCGATTTGTATAAGTTTTATAAAGAAAAGTTTTTTTTTGCGAAAATCTGGACCAGCAGTCCAGTCAGTGGATAGTCCATCAACGAATATTAAATTATTTTTAAGAAGTAAATCTAGGGAAAGCTACTTCTTAATAAAAATTTCTCAGCTTATGTACAGTAATCTGTTTTTTTTTGGCACCTGAATGACTAAGACTCGTACGAACAAATTAACATAGATATTATGCAATATACTTCTACTTCGACCCCAACTATATACATGTTTTACCTTATCACCTCTACATGCAATTTTCATCCCTATCTACGCCTCTCAGCTTCAGTACATCGTTCTATACATAACTTCCTTAAATGCAATTACCGTTATTAATTATTAAGCTCACTCGTCCCTCTAAAGATTTTCGTCTGCCTCATAACGAGGACGTTCGCCCTCTTAAGAACCTATTATCGGATTCATATTTAATAAATACTGGGATGCCTTCAGTTTTCTGTGGCACATTCTTTTGCGTTTATTTGGGTTAAATGCTTTATTGAAGTTTAATTTAAGAATAGGACGGCTTTGGGGACAAATTATAAATTTTTGTATGCTTTTATAATACTAACACAATCATTAATTAACAATAATCATATTTTGAAAATAACATTAACAAATTAGGAACGGCAGCATAATTAAGTATTATCCTTACAATATAGAGCAATATGCGATGGCGCTAGACGACTCTGTCACTTTCACTCGCCGGAACAAGCCTGGTTTAAAGACGTTGTAATACGGCCGCAGGACAACATGATACTGGCTATTATTACTGCTTGGTAGAATATGACCTAAGTCTGTCGTATAATATGGTCGTAGTCCAGTCAAAGGACATTAAAGAGGCTTTGCCTTTCATTAGGTGGTGAAGTTTTTTATTTATTTATTGCTTAAGTATATGCTCCTCGTGAAAAATGTAACAGTAATTTATGGAGTAATGAGTAAAGGATTTTCGAAAAAATAATTGAACAGAGTAGTTTAATCCATTTGAATGGAATCGATAGTTCTATATAGTTACGTCTTCTTCTTCTCTTATAGACTTAGGTAGGAGATATGTCAGCGTTGTTTTGCCATTTTGTTCTATCCTAGGTTAGCGTAGGTATAAGAATATTATTAAAAATAATTGGCACAAAGTACCTACTTTATTTTAACTTATTTGTTGTCACAATAATATGAGTCACTATTTCTGTTAATTTTGTCGTTCTAATTCCATAATGTCTGGGTTAAAATAGACATTTTACTTTCAAGTCTCACTCCCAACAAATCATTCCTTGTCACACAATACTTCAGCCTCAAAACTACATTATTAAACCAACTTCGAAGCAACCATACTCCTCCAAAACTAAAAACAAATTAATCTAGTCAACCGACATCATAGAAAACAAAAACTAATTCAAAACACAGAACACAGCAAGCCAAACAGAGTCCCATTACAAACATAACTAAGTTTAATTTCGAAAGTAAGGAGAACCCGATGCCTCTCAAACTCTCGTACAAGCTAAATTAAAACTCAACTTATACTCAAGTTATAGGTGCTCAAGTAATACTCAACATTTTATATGATATCCCTCGACTGCGTTATATGATACCGTTTGTCTATTGGTTCTGAGATTTGCTTTTAAATACGATTAAAGTATTGAGATGTCTGTGATTTCTTTTTTTTTTGTGCAGATTTCTATTGCAAAATCTCAAGAAAACTTCATCTTTTTGCTTTTTTTAGTAAGAACATTAGAATCTACTTTGGTTTGGGAGGGTTTTTATTTTATTTATTGTTTGAATCAGGTATTGTCTCAAACTCTCATTCAAGTCTCTTATGCTCAAGTGATCAAGTTATATGCAGATTTTATTTTTATGAAATCTTTCAATAGCAGTATAATGGTAATTATTGTCTATAGGTCTTGAGATTTACTTTTAAATACAATTAAAGCAGTCTGAATTTTATTTTAGGGTTCCATATTATTTTTCCCATTCGGCTATGGAACCCCAAAAAATTACAGACGATCTTCTCTTATAAATTCGTCATTATCTGTCTATTACGTCACAGCCATCGTCTATCTAAATATATATAACTCAAAGGTGACTAACTGACATAGTGATCTATCAACGGCACAGCCCAAGCCACTGGACGAACCGGGCTGAAATTTGGCATGCAGGTGGATGTTATGACGTAAGCATCCGCTAAGAAAGGATTTTGATCAATTCTACCCCCAAGGGGATAAAATAGGGGATGAAAGTTTGTGTGAAACTTTGTCAATTTAATAAAAAATACATTGTTAAGTTCCGACATCCACGCAAACGAAGTCGCGGGCACAGCTAGTTAAATATAAAACTGAACAAAATATCCAATAATCACAGACCATCCTCGGCAAGGCACACTTACACGCTCAAATAAACAATAATCATAATTTATATGAAAATAGCGTTAACAATTAATATACTAATGTTAATAAATATTACTGATTTATTTTGGCAAAGCATTTTTTTGCTAAAAACGGAAACGTAATTTTCTTTGACAAATGGAGTTCATTGACATGCTCACTCTTCCTGGCCGCATAGTGCAGTATAAGGCTCTTCAATTAATAAAACACTAAACCCAAACTCCCAGACATATCAAAAACAACGTAAGCACCAATAAAAAGACGATGACATTAAACAATCTTGCGCAGACGCCAGATGAAGACACATAACGAACGTGGTTTGGCGCTTTGCCTGGATACTATGACACAAGAAGTGCAATCTACCGCGACATTCTTTTACATAAACGTTGCATGGCTGGTATAAATAACGGGAAGAGCGGGAGCGGGTGACTGAGCGAGTTGAAATCGCCGTTGACCTTGCAGACTAGAAACCAAGTTTGTTACAGTTAAGCGGTAAGCCTTTAAATCTAATACGTTTTTACCCTGACTCCGACCCACAAGAATTTGAGGAAAACAATGATGAAAGTGCTGACAATTTTTTTTTTTGGAACGAAGTTCTATATCGCGCGTTGTGAAAGGGGGCTGGACGGAAAAAATTCTTACGAAAAGTTGGCACGACACTTTTATCCGACTGCGCGATGCAAAGGAGGGTAATGTGTTTATTACCATGGAATGGAATGGAATGGACTGGACTGGACTGGACTGGACTGGACTGGACTGGACCGGACCGGACCGGACCGGACCGGACTGGACCGGACCGGACTGGACAAGAGTGGAGTGGAGTGGAGTGGAGTCGCGACGATTATTTTTGTTGAGTGTATACAGTAACTTCGTTCCATCCGGGTGTCCCTTGACACCTCTCAAGTTTTTTTTTTTTGAAAAACGTTGCCCCGCGCTGGGAATTTCTCCTGTATCGCGGGTGCGTTTACAAACATAAACTCACATGCTCAAACACCCAGACCCGGAACAACTACTTGCAGATCATACAAATATTTGTTCCATGCGTGAATCGAACCCGCGACACTCAGCGCTGCAGTCCAATTGCTCAGCCACTGCGCCAAACGTGTCGTCAAATGTAACGAACTAATAACATTTAGAACAATATAACGACTCATCCGAAGAATAAAGTCCGATGTGACCATAGGCCAAAAATCAGTTCAATAGCTTAATGAGATAAGCAATTAAAACTCTACAAACGTGTGTTTTTAGAATTTTGATATTTTATGTAGTTCCGGAAATATAGAATCGAATAACGTGTCATCTGAAATTCGTTCCGCAGAACAACGCACGAAGTGTATAAGTGACGGTACGCAGGCATCTGGGGCCACGTCTCTTCGTCAGATCGGCCATTGTTTGTTGGAGAGAGAATATTTTCGTTGCATGATCTTATTTTTATACACTATATAGTCTAAGTCACACATCACGTTTATACACTTTTTAGTCTAAGTAAACAGTTGTGGACTATCGATGTTTACATAGAACGGTTTTCGACGGAAATGTTCAGAAACGCATTTTTTTCGATGGTATGATTATTTTTATAAATATTCACTGACACTCATGAACTTTTAAGACGCTGTTATACGAATTTAAATAATCTTCTAAGCGTTTTATTTTAAAATAGAACGTTTCTGTGCGGAATCAGTGATATGATTTATGGGTTCCATGTTAAGATGGGACGTTGTTCCTGGTAGAATGAAATCAGTTAGGACGTTGTTCGTTTAAAATGTTTGCTAAATATAAAAAATATGTATTTATGAGTGGGTAAATTAATTCCTACGTGCAAAGTCTTGCACTTCACATAAATGATATTTCTTGAATATTCTATTTTACGGTTTTATTTTATTTCATATGTCAATTTAGAAGGAAATATCAATGAGTCCTTTTTGTGGCCTTTGCATCCTGATGCAGAAGAAATAAGCCAATAATTAGCAGAAATATTAAATTAAGAACTTCTACGTGAAGATCATAACACCAAAGAAATCATCGGTGATAGCTAAAAACAGGTTGTCACATCAACTCAGACAGCAGAATATATTTACAGTAATCAACCTAGTACATTTTCTTTGGAATGCCTTCTAATCTCGAAATTTCACCATTAATACAACATGAGGACTTAGAATTTTCTCATCATAATATTTAGTATCTACCCCAGTTATTTAAAACTATCAGAGCCAACTCCTACCACTGTTCATTCGATCTGCGATAACTCATGTAGACAATTTCTCTGCGATTCCTTTTTCGTCATTAGGCGCCACAAACTCCCTTGCTATTGCTACTTTCCTACTCCAAAACATACAGTGCCAGTACGCATACGGATTAATCGTGTGTAGATCGGAATGCAAAGCATGCATAAAGTTGCATGCTTGCCATTTTGATTTGCCTCTCATTCAATTCCATGGTAATACCTATCAGCATTTCTATTTTAAACATTGCATAATACAAACCCATTTTTTACGCGTATGAACCAAAAGAAAACGGTCAACGTCAGGGCACCCCAAGGATTTAAGACGGTAATAGGCATCTCTGTTGACTTGACATAGACCACCCTGCATCAAAGTCCCCGCCTCCGCCAACACTGCCATACCCTCACACTACACACCTTCAATTATTTCGCAAGACTGAATCAAGTTAACGGAGCCTCACTTGGCGGGACTACTATCTGGGGTCGGCCTGCATTATTTATAGGAACCTAACTAAATGGTGTGGTACGGTTTGGTTCTGTTTTCGGTCCTCACCCTTGAAGTCGGTTCTTCTCGTTCAAAAAAGCACAAAGGTCAACTTTATTATACTAAAAACATCTTAAACTCTTGTCAGGCAATTATGTTATGAAAAGCAACTAGGTGTTCGAAGCATGCACTGAAGTTTCGTCATGAAAATAATGGAGAGTTTAATTTTATTTTAATGTGCGATGTGAAATTTCGTTTCTCCTTTCTGACTAAACAAGGGCACGCAGCCAAGTTCACTAAAATGATCTATGCCTGAATTAGGTATTCCTATATTTCAGGCAGAGGAAGGTTTAATAAAGAGGCGTAACGGTTATGTTATGCTACATTTTTGAGATTTTTTTAAATATAATAAACTTTTGAAATAATAATATCAGTTTTATTGACTCTAAGGAAATGTAATTATTTAACACATCGAAAATTATACTTAAATATTTCAAGGTAGGTAGTCAGATAGGACTCATTAGGTGTCATCAGGGAATGTCCCATTCCAACAAAAAGACACTTGTTAATATAGAACGTCACTAAAGTTGAGGCGTTTCCGTAAAACAACGTCTAATATTCACTACGGACCCACTTTTTTCTTCGTTCTTTCACTATAAAACGTCTTATGTTGATATGGAACTCACTATATCGTGTAAAGGATTATAAATACACAATACCTGTCATTTAACTAGTCTAGGGTAATATAATAACATACCAAAAAATCAAAATGTCAAGTATCGTAGTTTTAGAGTTACACAGAGTTACACAAGTCAACAACTTCTACAAGCTCTACTGAAAACCATCAATCTTGCAAATCGGACTTTATTCTTCGGATGAGTCGATAAGTATGGTCTCATAAACAGAACAGTAGAAGAAAATAAAATTAAAATAATTCTAAGCTTTGACTTTTTACATGGCAGTATAATTATAACTTCATAGAGTATTAAGATATATTTTGTAAAAATAATCATGCAAAATTGAACCGCTTATAACTTGCACCACACAAAGAGATCACATGCAAGCCATTTGTTGGGGAAAAGCTATGGGGTTGCAGTTTTTATTATGAAGCTTGAGTTTCGCCTGCAACGTTCTAACAGATGCTTTTTTCTTATTTAATACCACGCCTCAGTGGATTCGCAATGTAAGGGATGAGAACCACTTTACAAATATGCACAATTAGTTTTAAGACTTATGGGGCTTTGTGTATTTACAAAATTCTTTAAGAAAATTTTTGAATATTTTCAAGGAATTATTCCCGTTGAATCCCACTTTTGGATCCCATTTTTTAAGTATTCCCGATGAATCCCATTTTTAATTCCCATTGAATCCCACGTTATGACAACATGTGTACATATCAGAAGAAAAGTTTTACCTTGATTTTATAGACTTGTTCTCTGTTACTAATTTATGAATTTACTAAAATAAGTTCTAAAAACAAGAACAATTATGTCGTTGAAAGTACTCTCATTCAAATTTTTTAAAGCACGTGGGATCCAACGAGAATAGTTTTTGGGATTCAACGAGAATATAACGTTTTTCTATTGTTATGGGATTCAACGGGAATACATTTTAATTTTTTATGGGATCCAACGGGAAAAGTTCACTATTGGCCTCATCTCAAAGCTCAAAGTCGCTCAACGAGCTATGGAGAGGGCTATGCTCGGTGTTTCTCTACGTGATCGAATCTGAAATGAGGAGATCCGTAGACGAACTAAAGTCACCGATATAGCCCACCGGATTAGCAAACTGAAGTGGCAATGGGCAGGCCATATTGCTCGCAGAGCGGATGGCCGATGGGGTCGAAAAGTACTAGAGTGGAGACCACGGACCAGCAGCGCAGCGTAGGACGTCCACCAGCAAGGTGGACAGACGACCTTATAAAGGTCGCCGGAAGACGCTGGATGCAGGTCGCTTCCAACCGGTATAAGTGGAAATCAAAAGGGGAGGCCTATGTTCAGCAGTGGACGTCCTACGGCTGAGATGATGATGATGATGATGAGGTCATTGTTATAATTTTGTAATCCTTGGATTTTTTCTGCATAAACTTTTTCACTTTACTGTTACTCTATTCAAGTTTATTGTGGAATTCACATACACCGGTTGTTCCATGAAATTAATAATATTCACCTTCATAAGGTTAGACTGAACTCCTAAAAGGTATGAATGGCAAGCGAGTTATCAGAATGTCACGTCACTAAACTCCAAAAGTGGTTTGCACCGAACATGATACGGTTTCCTCACGCATTACTAACTAGTTTTTGATTGACTGTGTTCTGTGACGTGAGTTTGTAACTGATTTTTGAAATAATAATATTCCACAACTATCACACAACGCCATCTAGTCCCAAGCTAAGCAGAGCTTGTGTTATGGGTACTAGACAACTGATAAACATACTTATATATTTCTAAATACATACATATTATAGATAAATTACACCCAGACACAGAACAAAAATGATCGTGCTCATCACACAAACGTTTGTCCTGGGTGGGAATCGAACCCACGACCTCCGGCATAGCAGTCACGGTCACTAACCACTAGACCAACAGGCCTGTCAATTGAGACAAAGATTACTAATGAGCAACGTCGAGAATGGGCTGAAATTGCGAGTTGAGATAACTACGTTTAAAAAAAGAAGGTTTGTAAGCTGAAATGTTGTAAGACAGCTGAAAAAAAAGAATAGTAAAGTATTTAGAGAATTCTGCCAAACTTGGATTAACACATTATGGAACATCGGCCTGAAAATAAATGAAAAGTTAATTTAATTTAAAGGAGACAGGAAAATAAATTTTAACGATTAGTCCAGTCAACGGCCTGCATATTATGTGGTCCGAAAAATTCCTCCGGCACTGAAATTTGGCATTGATGAAAGAAGGTGATACAGATTACAGATGCACAATAATCCAACTTTTTTTTTCGAGATGACAAATATGAGAAAATTGCTTATAACTCTGTGAAAAATTCCTCAGCCTCAAATTCTTTTTGTATTTGTTTAAATGTAGTAGTTAGAATAGGTAAGTATACAAATCAGTGTCACTCCAAATCATCTTTTTACATATTGCGCTCTAACTTCTAGTAAAAAAATGCTCTGCCGATTTTTTCTTTTACGTGTTATCTTATCCTTAAATACATAGGTTTGTTACCTGTTTTATTTTCAAACGTCATTATTTGATTGATGTGACATCAAATAATGTTGTTTAAAAAGGAAAAAGTTTTGGATTACGTAATAAACCTGGATAAGATAACACATAAAAAATAAAAATCGGCAGAGCAATTTTTCATTAGAAGTTAGAGCGCATTATGTAAAAAGTTAATTTGGAGAGACACTGAAATCGGTTGAATTTTTATACTTTCCTAATCTAACTAATACATTTAAATAGGTATATATAAAAAGAATTTGAGGCCGAGGAATTTTTCGCAGAGAGTTATCAATTTTTATGTTTTGGTAAAAAAAACGGAACTTCTCGGCTAAAAAAGTTTTGGATTATTGTACATCTGTAATCTGTATCACCTACTCTCATCATATGCCAAATTACAAAAAAATCCTCGTTGACCGGGCTAGATAGGGCGTGGTCGTGACAGATTCCCGTATTAACCAAAAATAAAAATAAATAATTAAGTTACTTATTCTGCCTTATTTATGGTTTTAAACAGGATAGTTTGAGACAGAAAAACAATAAAAAAAACAACTTAAAACAATAAATGGTACAGTTAATCCAAAATGGCTACCAAAATCGAAGATACTCATTATGTAAAACGATCTCCAAACTACCAACTGCTAAGTGGTATATTGATTGGTGCGCCCAAAGCATCGTGAGCTTCAGAAGATATGCCTGATGAAGCCGGCAATCAATACACCTAGGTGAGGATTGAGATCTCCAGAGATACAACCAGATAGCTACTATTGTTTCAGGCTATCGGCCCGACAAACTGCTATGTTACAAGCTAGAGGTATTTTGCCTGTATTCAATCTTGCGATGCAATTTGATGCTCGAATATTTGGACCGAGATAATTGGGTTGTTAATTATTGAAGTTGATCTTTCAAGTGAAAATGCTTTGTTGCTTGATATTGTATAATTTTATTATTGTATTTTTGTGTATGTATTTTTTTATTATTATAATATATATCGGTTCGCGTTTGACCACTATCTCGCCTGATGGTAAGCGAAGATGTGGTCGACAGTGAAGCACGCTTGCCTAGAAGTAACCTGTTCACTCTTGACTTGATAAAATAAGACTAAGGTGGTAAATAAAACCTACTAAATTGTTTGATTGACGATCGTAACAAGTCATGATGACAAAATATCGTATTTATCTTATCTTCAAAGTAAATCAAACCATTAAAAGACATTTTTGAAAGTCAATCTTTCGCATAAGTTTTTCCACAAGAAACCGAGTGTTCATTTCGTTTCATTTTGAGCTAAATCAATGCTTATCTCAAGCATAGACTAATACTTTTATATTATTCGACACACCAAAAAATAATTGGAACCTAAATAATTTCACAAAACGAGAACTGTTTCCGAAAATACCTCCCTCACTCCAACAAAATTCGCTCTAACGCTTTTTATTCCTCCCTACAAAGCCTCAAACGATAGAATGTCCTGACCTATTTGTTCAGAATTACTGTACATCAAATCAACCACCAATTTGTCAATCCGCTGCACACAAATTCAATCAGCTACACACATTTTTATTTCCACGCGATTTCCTTCGTAAGTTGATTTGTGAAATATTCAATTGCGCCGTCTCAAGTGGCGGCCTTATTGTAAAATATTACGAATAATATGAAGATTATTTGGTACTAGAAGTCTCAGGGGAGTTCCATCTCGCTACATATTAAAGGCTCTCTTTCGCTCTTCTCCTTTTGAAGAAGGTTTGGGAAACAATTTAGGTTGAATGATTTTTGCATAATATTTTGATGTTGTTCGCTGGATAGAGGTTCTAGCTTTGTGAGGAAGATAACTTACAATGAACTTGGTGTGGGCAGTGGAGCATTAATCTGTATGCCTTGAATTCTACTTACGATACTTATAATTATGTTTATACATAGTCGCAAAAATAAATGGTTGGTTTACGTATACTTTGATGACATCGTGGTTAAAGCAACCTTTCTATTCAAAATAATTGCTATACCTAAACATAAAATAACTTTTTTAATTCAGACTATCAAAGGATACCTTTAGCAAAACACACTTTATATTACGTAATCGCTACTAAAACACTTAAAGTAAATACTTGCCAATATTGAATAGCCCTTTACTAAAGTAAACATTAGATATTTATTAGAGTATCTCTTGAAAACGCTACAAAACCTGAATTGTTTAGGCACAATATTTCGCTAACAATATTCGTTTTAATTAACTATAGAGTCGAATGTTCGGATAAAAGACAGTCGGATGTCCGCTCTGGGAGGGTGTGGGACGTTTTGTGTTCACGGCTACGTGACGATTACGACTTGGTGTACTATTGAATTTATCTGAAACGTCATTTCACTTTTATTGAAAATTTGAAGTATGAGAGGCCGAATTTTTAATTCATCTTTGAAAGGAGCAAAATACTTTACCCAAAACAGTAGCAAAATATCAATGCGACAGGTTCAATAAAAGATAGCGTGATGAACTCGACTACAATTTTAAAGATTGGCCACGAACAGTCTTTGCTACAATCAAACAATTTTTTTTCTAAAGGGCTTGTGGAGAAAACGACAATTATATTCCCTATTAAAAAGTTTCGACAAGTTTTATTGCATGATAACGCCACAACTTCAATTCATCTATTTGAACAGATCCCAACCTACTTCATGCATCTCACAGGAACTTATTCTCAGTCTACCAAAAATCCTTCTAAACTCTATTCTCTAAAATCGTATAATCTAAACAGCTTTCGGGTTAAATAATTCGGGATCTGGTAGCGGGGCGTCAGCGCCATTGACAAAGGTCATTCATATTGTACTTCACGCTCCGCCGGCCACACTAATTCCGATTATGTCTATTTGTGTCTATATAGGTCTGCTGTCCAGCTACTGTCTATACGTGAAACGTGACTATAGACTAACAGTTGTATACAGTCTTGCGTTTGTTTGGGGTTTATCTGTGTTGTGTAGTGAAAATGGTTTGAAAATGTTTGAAACTTTGATTTTAATACGAGTAGTTTAGGATAAGGTTAATAATTATGTACGATGCACACATGTATTTTTGATGCTTATTGGTTGCATCCATGTGTTAAACAATAATAATAATTTATTCATTATCGAGTACAACAGCAACATAAGTTATAGTTGGGGAGCCGAGGATGCAAAATCTGCAGTTCCTCGAGCGCCATGGCAATCTATTGGATTTGAAAGATTATGTTTTAAAAAGAAAAAAGTTTCTGACAAGTTTTCTATTTTAGTGGGGGGGAGAGCGTGTAAACATTTTTAAAACTGTAAAAAAAAACAGTTGTAAAGAAGTACTCGAGCGCGTCAGCCATTTACAGTGTAAACGCGCTTTATATTTCTGATTACCATTACATATTAATCTGACGATTAATTCGAGGGGGTTGTCCGTAACAAGCGGTTGAAGACCCAAAAACGAAAACGCCTTACAAATAATAAAAATTAATTGGACGGAACGTTGATTGCTATAAAAAACGAGCAGGCGTTACGTTTTTGTTTTACAACTTCAGGACTCGCTCATTTCCAAATGCCATGCTCAAATTGTCAGATTATTGAAATATACACTCTTCTGAACGTAATTAATCTACCTTTTCTTAATCTGACGCGCTCGAGTATTTTTGCGGATCGATTTTTTTTTACTAATCTGACGGGTTCTCCCAAACAAACCCCACAATATTAAGGGTTTATATTTGTTACAGGTACATTAAAGGGTGCAAGGATTCTCCCCTATAATAATCTGACGCGCTCGAGTCACAACACAAATCCCTTCCTCGCCGCCCCTACTATTAGATGCAAACGTTTGGCTATGGCTTCTAAACTAGACAAGAAGCCTGTATCTTAGAAGCCAATGGTAACCAAAATGCAGTGACAATTAAGTTACAATCGTGCAAGTACTTCAAAATTGCTAATAATAGACTCTCTGTTTCGTCGTATGTCAACTTCTGCAACCAGTTGGTAAGTTTTTGTTTCACTCCACTTCAAATAAAATGGCGAGAGGCCTTCGTCCAGCAGTGAAACAGTTTGGCCTGATATAAATATATGTCGGATATTCAGTTGATTTTAAAATTAATAGTTGCTGATTTGTATTGTGACGTTGGTTGGTGAAGCACGTGACTAGATCACGTGGACAGAGTCATAGTGGGCTTGACGCTGTGTAGGACGAACAGTCTTAGTCGAACTGTCGAAGCGACAGCACCATTCTGAAACTGTCTCTTCACCTATTTTCGTGTGTATTTTGTACAGTGCAAGTGTTGTGATAAATTATTACAAAATACAATATTGATTTGAGTGCGTGTGGTTTTCTTACTCGAGCACCTACGCCATGTCGGAGCCTGACGCGAGCAACACTCCTGATGCCGGTTCTGCCGCAGACCTTACGCGCGCTCCCACATCAGAATTGGGATCTACTCGCGCCGCACCACTACTCCCAGGCCTGAACGCAGAGTTATGGCAGGCTTCTTCGTTCAAGAAACCCATCACTTGCTTACGATGTGGCGAGAAAGGTCACATCTCCTCGCAGTGCAGTCGACCTGGAACGAGCACAACCGCAGGTGCTCACGAAGCCAGCGGTTCCGGCTCGAACACCATCCCGCAGTGACGCATGGATAGCTGTGAAGTTCGCGGAGTCCTTGGGCAGCTACAACAATCCGGTGAGTCGTATTCATTTTGTTTTGATTCCGGCGCCGAATGTTCTCTTGTTAAACAAAGTGTAGCTTCTAAATTCTCGGGCAAACGTACACTTTTAAAAGTTCAGATACTTGGTATTGGTGGTATTGGTAATAATTTGAATGTTTTTAACCACAGAACAAATTTTAAGCGAAGTTGTTGTGAATAATAACAAACTGTCAATTTTATTTTACGTACTACCTGACGCGTATGCATTGTATGAAATACGATGTTATGATCGGACGCGATATTTTGACATTTGGTTGTGCGGTATATTTAACTGAATCTACCCTACGTATTTCGAAAATTCAAAATGTAGGTTGTTGCGAATTACCTCCCGCAATTGATTTTTATGATGTTGATTTTGATATTTCAAACGCAAACTAAGGCCAAAGAAGTTAATTTCAGTGTTGGCGATTTGGTATTAATCAAAATTGAAGAGAGAAACCAAACAAAATTAGAACCCAAGATTTTAAATTTAAAGGTCCTTTCAAAGTTGTTGAGTTGCTCGAAAACGATCGCTATATTTTAAAATCACTGACAAGAAATAGAACGTACAAGTTCGCTCATGACCGCATTCGGAAAATGCCTCAAAGTAGAGTTCTTCCAGAGCTTGATTCTATTGCCAAGAGTGATGAAGAGACTAATGAAGGCTCCATTGTTTGATTGTATGCACACTTGTAACTATTTGGCCGCACTGCACGTCTGGTCGTAGCTGTAACTGCAGTCACTCGTGGCTGTTCAGGGCGCAGACATTGTGGCGGGGGCCCGGGTCTCGTAGAGACTATTGTGTTTGGTCGACTTGGAGTGACCCGAAAGTCATGGAGACTTATGTGTTTGGGCTTGGTATGCCCCGGGTGACAGTGTCACTAGAATTTGCTGCCTAGGGTAGCCGAAAGTCATGGAGACTTATGTGTTTGGGCTTCGTAAGCCCCGGGTGACAGTGTCACTAGAATTTGCTGCCTAGGGTAGCCGGGTTGCAAGTGTGTGTGCAATTAGTGTACTGTTGCTTTATTTGACTATGCACTGTTTGACGCGAGATTTAATTATTTTGAATTAATGCGATTGGACCTTTAAATTCAGATGTCTTTCATAATTTGATAGTGACCTGAATCTTGGTCAGGTAGGCCGAGTCAACAGATAACTTTAAGTTGTGTTTTCCTTGTTTGCAGGTTCCATACCACCACCACACGAGGACGTGTGATAGTCAGTTCTGGCCGTGTCGGATATTCAGTTGATTTTAAAATTAATAGTTGCTGATTTGTATTGTGACGTTGGTTGGTGAAGCACGTGACTAGATCACGTGGACAGAGTCATAGTGGGCTTGACGCTGTGTAGGACGAACAGTCTTAGTCGAACTGTCGAAGCGACAGCACCATTCTGAAACTGTCTCTTCACCTATTTTCGTGTGTATTTTGTACAGTGCAAGTGTTGTGATAAATTATTACAAAATACAATATTGATTTGAGTGCGTGTGGTTTTCTTACTCGAGCACCTACGCCATGTCGGAGCCTGACGCGAGCAACACTCCTGATGCCGGTTCTGCCGCAGACCTTACGCGCGCTCCCACATATACGATTATTTGATAAGTATTAATGATATTATGAGTTCTGGACAGACTACTGTGCACACATTGGGACAATTTTCACATTAACTGGTTTAATTCCCATTATTTCTACTCGAGACTATGGCCGGTCAGGTATGTAGGTACTGTCTATATAATGTGACTATAAATACGGTTGTAACACACGTGTCGATATATTTGTTGCGGTATATCAACTTTGAATGCTGAACATGGTTGTGTCTGTTTTAAAACGTATATTTTTTTTCGTTTTTTTATAAACAGTACCTATAGATACTGCCAGGCAGTTGTGCGGTCTAAAAGTGAAAGGTGAAATTAAAATGGTTCCAAATTGTAGGCTGTTTAATTTATTTGAAAATGTGAGGCATTAGGTTTTTTTCTAGCTTTGAGTCAAATATGTGAGATTCAATCAACCCACACAATCGAGTAGATTAAATTTAGGACAAGCCGACCCTCAAACAAGCGTATTATAGCTGCAAATCTGTATAAAAGTGAAAAATCTGTATAGAGTTAAATCGATTAAGAAAATAGCATGCTTAGCAATTTACAAGAAGTGTTTCATATATTTTATTTGTTTGAACATCTTTGAACAATTTTGACACAGATTAAACAAAATTTCGATTGTGTCTGTGTCTACCTTTCGGTATACTCCAAGCTATAGGTCACAGGCATGTCTTTAGACAAAGCACAATGCAGTCCCGTTAGTATATGCATGTTTGTTCCGAGAAAGTGGATGACGCTCCGTTGATTGAAGCTTTTGAGATACCTACGGCTTTTTCGATGTCAGTCAATTACAAAGTTTGGAGATTCAAAACCATTTCTAGAAAAATGCTTTATTTCGGAAGCTTTGGGAGCAAATATTTCACTGGACGATCTTATGGCTGCATCAGTGAGCGGGGTTCTCGTAGCTGAATTTTGGGCCAATCATTTACATGCCATGACGACCCAAACACAATATTTTCCATCGAAACGCTAAGTAGGAAGGAACCCAGAATTTTTAGAAATACCTAGGCGTGTCGGGAAAATATAGCATTGAGAATAAATTATCTCTGTATTTCTGTCTGCTTAGCTTTATTTTTACGATTTGACTTCGGAATTTCTAATGATTCTCGGCTAGACATGTCTATACTCCGACGTGACATCTAATCAAGTGGTATGTCTTTATTCACATTCAAATAAATTGAGCACCTATGTTTTCAATGAAAACATTATGAAACCCCTAAACCATACCAAACCACGTCAACAGCTAATTATCAAAATATTTGACATGAATAAATCAAAGACATATTCATGTCATATTATGTCACACTAATCGCATTACCTGACAGTCGCGTACATCATAATCTGCAACTGTATGGGTGTGCAGTGTACGTGTGGGTGTGTCATATGAATGTGTGGGTGTGATGACGTTGATGACACGGCATTGTGGTGGCTTAATCATATCAAGGGCTCATTAATTATTCCCGTGGGGTGTGCGATGCCGATTCAATGCTGATGAATAGGATGGTGTTATTTATGCGTTTGTGGACCGAGGAGTATTAGCACCCTATTGTTCCCGACCATCTTGGCTGGACCATGTGTATCGGTGCTACTTTTTTTATTGTAAAATAATAATTACTGTTCTTGATAGTAGGTACTGATGGAGATCTAGAGAAAAAAAAAAACAAAAGTTCTAGCGAACATTTATCTTTGTTTCAATAATTATTTTCTAATGCCGTCGACGTTCAATCGATGCAGTGGCAGCAATGGAGTTGCAAAGTCGCGCTAACTTACCTGTAACAAAGAAAAATAATAATTAGAAAAAATTAAGGGTGCAATGCTCGGTGTAACAGTTTGTTCTATCCAATAAAATAAGTCAAAATTAGAAGTTTCAATTCAAAAACCCTTCAAAGTTATGACTCCCTGTAATTATTGCAGCTCTTATTAAAGCAGTTCAGAGTAAAGAAAATCGTCGTTCTAATCAAAATATACACAAGATAATTGACACATAATAATGTAATTAAGTGCGCTCGTGTGTTGCACACCTATTAACACACACAGACGAACTTGTAACGTTAGTCTCAAAGAGATGGTAACTCGAGGTCTCCTAATTAACGAGACTCGTATCAACGTATCTAACCGCAATAATACTTGACTTGTAATTAGCAACGTCTTATATTTCTCTCATAACAACATAATATATACCACCTATGACGTACTTGAGAAGATTTCTGAATATTACGTTGTATTTCTTCAAAAGGATAATGTAGAAAATAATAATAATATTATTTTCTCGTCAGCAAAACAGATTTTAAGCTGCTGCAAGAGCATGGAGTAGGGATCAAACAAATGAACAGGGTAATAATTTATGTGAAGTTCGTACGTAATAAGTTTATAAGCTTTTCCTTGAAGCTGTTGCTTTTATTTGAATGACAGACGAATAACTAGTTTATTAAATAGAAAAGTAGGTGAGTAAATTTAAAAATTCACTACATCACGATTATTATAATTGCTGTTTGAATTTATAAAGAATTTGACTAGTTTTGAGAAGCTGAATGTGTCATCTATATAAATAAAAATGAATTGTTGTTCGTTAGTCTGATTAAAACTCGAGAACGGCTGGGCCGATTTGGCTGATTTTGGTTTTGAATTATTTTGGAAAGTCCAGGGAAGGTTTAAAAGGATTTTTTTTTAATCGTTTCTCAGGCGGTACGGAGTTCGCCGGGTCAGCTAGTTTATAATAAATGAGGAATTGAGGCATATTCGTAAGAAACCACACTAGGCATTATTGAAATGTCATTGTATTCACTTCAATTGGAACATTATTTATTAGATATTAATAAATATTTTAATTGTTTTCTGTAGAAAGAAAATATCAAACTATTTACTAAAAGCATAAAGAGCACGTCTCAGGCCTTCAGACAAAATAAGGCAAATTAAACCGACCTAATTATTATAGCAAACGATTTCACATCTTGTTGATGTGAAATCGTTTGCTATCAACATCTTAGCTTGAAATCTATGGAAAATTCCTGCCATTTCTTTGTCTCTAATGGGTAATGATACTCATACCTATGTACCGAACCTGTTTTGACGTCAATGATAAAAATACCCCATTGATACGGTCCATTATCGAGGGGATAAAAACACGGTATCACATTGTGAGATCGCCCATGTACCTATTGAATACCGCTAATGAGCACTTCCAATACCCCCTTATCGTATTACGTGTGGAAGTGGAGTTTGTTGCTATTGCTATGGTTTGTTATGACGCTTATACAATGGCCCATGTAGGGAAGCTGTTTTCTATAACAGGCGAGGTTTTCAAAAGCCATTTTTGTATTTATTCATCTGGATAGCGACTAACATTTGCAAAACATTTTTAATGAATTTTATTTTTTATTTCTTTCGAGTAGGTTTTAATAAGTAGGCATACTCTGAAGTATCTCTTCATATTTTCTCTCAGTGTATTTGCTTAAAGACTTCGCATGAGCTTAAGTAATTCGTTTTCTCATCGGAATTAAATATTGCATAATACAATGTTATTCCTATACATTAATGAAATATGTCAAAGTTCCCAACTTTGTTTTCAATTAAGTGTGTTTCTAGAATAATTCGTGTAGTGTACGACTGAAGCCCACTCACTCGTTAAGGGGCGACCTACGCCCTGATATAATCGTCTAACCTTGTTTCTACCTGTTCGCAACCATATGTAGAGAACAGAAGGCGAATGTAGGGTCAAACTAACAATACGGGTATTTTTAAATAAACAATTATTTATTGTATGGTAAGAAATCACCCTGTTAAATTATTTTGTAATTGTTATTTCAAACTTTATCAAAAAATAGTGACGGGCCGATGGTTGACCCTTGAGGCACTCCTATATTTTTGTAAAGTTAAAGTCTAAAATTAAGTAAGTTTCTGCTTTTTCCTAAAATTGTTCATCGTAATCATTCACTAGCCATCTAAGGCGTGTGTTTTTTATTGTTTTCTACTTCATCAATATGTGCTGTTATAAATTAATGTGTATCGAACCTTCTGTTCTAATCTTCTATGCACTGTTTGTACTTGCTCCCTGAATATCTTGTACAAACATGTCAATACACGCCTATTTATGTGCCCTTGCTACGTAAAGTAGGGCATTGTTGCTAATATTTTCTTATACAAAAAGACTTGGGTTCGGAGAAATTTCGAAAGATTGTATTGTAAATCGTTACGAAAGTGAAATTATTATACATAATATGTACTAATTAGAGCTTACTAGAGACGTATAATGAATGTAATGAAAAACGATCTAGCTGTTAGTCAATTTAGTAACGATGATTGAGTGAGTTAATAATGTTTTCTTAGAATGATGAATCAATTATACTTATTGCTTACATTAGCTCATATAAATTATGACTAAGCTTTTTGAAGTTTCCTTTTGAAAAACTTTAAACTATAAACTTACACTGCAACAAAGCTATTCAACAAAAAATATATAAAGTCACTACAATCAATCTACAACTATTGTTATTTCGTAACACAACAAAAACGTAAAACATCTTCATCAAACTGAAGCAATTCAATAAGAACAAAACATTTTCAACAAAAACTAACAAAGAAACTTTAAAATCTGATATTATTTTCATTTTCCACAATGAAATAGAACTGAGTACGGGGTGAAACGACGCATTTGACTTTAACAAATGATATTATAGCAAAAATGCAATGTCTGAAAGTTACACAAATCGCCCAGAGAAAATATAGCGCAGACTCGCTCTAGAACCTTTTTGGTGATAAATTACGTTACTATTTTCTTTAAGTTCAATCGCTTTTAGAAATGGTTTTAAAATGTTTCGGTCAATTCAGCTTCTGGGAATTCGTAAGTGCATTAATGTTAACTTAGTTTCGCAGTACTAGTTAGGTTCTCGTGTAGACTTTTAAAATCTATTTTGAATTAAGTTTTTAATATGAGAACTTGCTGTCATCAATTTTTTTATAAACTAACGCATTTACTATGGAAATAAACCATTTGAACACATTCAACATCATCATTAATCTTACAGAGCAAATAAATCACTCCTTAAACTTAATTTTAAACTCGGCATATCTTCAATTTTCAAAAAACAACATCAATGACAAACGTAGCAAGGTACTCAGATAGGGGTAGAAGAGGGGAGTAAGAGGGGTAATAGAGTGTCATCTTGGCATTATAAATGATCACACCCAACCCTTGACTGCAGGTAAAACCATCTACACTGTTTTTACATTTACCACATCGGATTAGGTTACCCCTTTTCAGGCCACCATAATAAGAATGGAACGCTTAAAGCTGATTTTGGTCCATTTATTTTGTTGTTTGTACGGATTTTACGAGGTCGTCTGTATGCAGAGGTGAAATAAGTACTTGCTAAAATAAAAATAGCTTGCGTTGCAGAGTGAACGGCAGGTTTGTGATTTTAAAAAACATTGATGACATTTTTATTTTCAATTATTATGGTACAGGTGAAGTAAAAATATTATGTTTTTAATGAAGGAATTTCCAAGTACAGACATTTTAGTAGTACGCAAATCTATGAATACACAAAACATCTTATTTTGTTCTTGGGGATCAAATCAAGCAATACCAGGCTAAATACTAAGAAACACCCAATTATAACAATAAAAAAATATATAAAACGTGTAACGTTAATAGCGCAAAAACTCTCGTGGGGTAACTTAGCCCATGTTACTGAACAATGTTTATTCTAAAACTTTTTGAAAAAAATAATTTTTTTCTTACAAAATGAGAAATTGATCGAGCCCATCAGTAAGAAAAATCATTTTTTTTTTCAAAAGTTTTACAACTAACATTGTTCAGTAACATGGGCTGAGTTACCCCACAAGAGGTCTTGCGCTATTAAGACTATCGTCTACCGAGCGCTCGTCCATACTAAAAGAGAAAACGTTTTCCTACCCCTAAATGTTATCCTATCTCAATGATTTTTTAAAATACTTCTGACACTGTAAAAAACTAGGTTTATAGGTTTTCTTTTTATCAAAATTTATAATAGTTTGAAAGTAACAGGCGCCTAAAAGTTACTATTTTTATGACAAAATCTTCATTGAAGTAAAACCTTTGTATTTAAAAACAAAGAAGTTTTAGAAAAAAAAGCAAAACCTACAAACCTAGAATATAATATGCTGAAACGATTGACACCAGAATCTAAGAGATTGGACGTGATTTAGTATGTGAAAAACGTTTTCTCCCGAGAGACAAATTTCATATAAAAAATACTCACAATCAGTCGCGAGCTGCAACGCTCTCTATCGCACGATCGGGGGTTTTTCAACGCGCGAGAGGGACAGCACGAGTTTTTCTAAATACCTATTTTTTGAAAAGGCAGCCGCTATACAATCCTCTTAACGTTACACGTTGTATAATATTATGATACAACATTAAATAAACTACCAATCATCTAACATTAAAAACAATACCAGCTTTACGAACCAAAACACAAAATTTAATCACACCCCTAAATAACTCAACCCTTACAAAACAAACGCAAAGAGACATCAAAAACAGAACGAAAATGTTAAAATCTGTTCGAAATATGCGCACAGAAGGATAGAGGAAGCCTTGCACAAAGAGGAGGAAATTGCCTATCAAGAGTTGGCAGTAATCAAACCTGCGCCAATCTAAGTTCGCTGCGGACGGTATATTCTGCTTAATGAGATATTTCCACAAAGTTATAATGTGGTGAGCGTACACCGGTCAGTTTTGAGAGTAGAATTGTTTTAGCTTCTGGTTTGATTAGGGAGATTTTAAACGCAATTCTACTACAGTTTTTGGTTGTCTGACTAATCAATGTTGATTGTATAGTTTCTTGAATTAAAATGAGAAACATTTGCAGGTTCCTTAATGATGACTATGAGGAGTATTCTATATCACTCTACAGGAGTATTCTATATCACTCCACATTTTGCGGTTTGGTGTCATGTTTACTTAGTTTCTTCCGGCAACTCTAATAAAATCTTCGGTAAGTTGTACTCCAACACTGTTACGTTCTATCTCGTTACTTTGTCTCGTCTTCCATTCACTTTTCAACATAATTAATGGACTATTTAGTTCCACTTTCTTTAGTCATTTATACAAATGTATCTGCTTATGCCAGATAGATACCTTACTGTTCAAGCCATCTGTCTTATATAATTATCTAATCTTATGATATTCTCAAATTTAGCCTCACTAATCACTAAATATATTAAATTATCTCTTTTACCATTACAATATCAATAGCAACTGAATTGGCTCGAATTGAAACACTAAAGAAAATCATTTTACAATAAACTTTATTCGCTATCAATAGAGCATAATATTGCCTATCAAATATTCGGCAATAAAATCTGTACTCCAATCTAACTTTGGTTTGAAAGGTATTTTGCGGCTTGATGAGATATTTTCAGAAACTGACTTGAAAATGAAATAAAAGAATTGTGAAATGGCTGTCTAGAAGTGGTCACTTTGATTGTACTGCGAATGACCTCTCATGGATTGAAAATAATACAATTTTAATGCATACTTTAAGAATAACCTACACGTATTGCACCAGATTTCAGTGCTATCCGATAAATTTCATTTATATTTATGTCTGGTCCAACACGCTTAGCATGACACCGTAGAACAAACAAGTTTTTTCTACGGAAGAAAAGACAAAATGACAGGGCACAAGACATATAGAAAAGAAATGACGTTGTCTATTTTTCAATGATCTGTGGATTGTGACATACTACGCGTAAAAAACAACAAATTTTATGGAAACAACCATGAAATAACTTTGTCCATTTTGGTAAGATAGAGAAAGAATGGAACTTTACAATACGAACGACGATGGCACGTCACAAAAACGTGTTCTCCGTTTTCATTTCTAACCTTCTACAGACACAAAAAATACTACTCCAAAAAGATTTTGAACTTATTACTATGGCTACCATATCAAAACTTCGTATCCACTTCATAACACGATGTTAAGCATCTAAGACTCATCCAGTATCATGGTTCTAAGTCAACGTTTCTTCCAAATATAATATTGACAAACTTTCTTCAAGTGAAGCGGTGATCGTCGCCAACTTTTAAGTGTCTCAGATAAATTAAGATTTCAGTTTAGTGTATCTTGTAATACTTCGACGGTCGATAACCAATTGCTTGTTAAGAATTTATCGTTCTATATCGATGAGGTATTTATTTGCTGAGTAGTTCTTTTTTTATCAATGATGGCTATTTGATTTCAAACCAACTTACATACTATGCGACTACGATAAAGGTGACCAAGTCAATAACCTCAATTTGTCAATTGTCACTTGAAAATTACGTTAATGAAAAATATATGTAAATAAAATAATTAAAAAAAAAACAATATTTTCATTCGTCATTATATTCTTGTCGAATAATCGAATTGATAACCTCCTCTTTTCTGAAGTCGGTTAAAAATATAGACTGAAAAAAGGTTAGTAAAGCAAATATTTGCAAATAACAACAAATCATTAAATTGTAGATCAAATTCTAAAATTCTAAACAACTAAACTAAATTATTAGCCCTAGATTATTGTCAACACAATTATTGTAAAACACTGATATCTGCAAAATACGCTTGTTTAAATAAATACAACTGAGTAGGTATTCAAATTATTTCTTTAGACTATCTAATAAGACTAGCTAACCGGGCTGGCTTCACACGGGCAATTCGAAAATAAAATGGAGCCTATAGCATTCGCCTTTTACACGTGAAAAGAAATATGGAAATATGCGCAGTAGTTTTTGAGTTTATCCTACCAAAAATAGTATTACAATCAAAATTACAAATGTCTTCTCTTTTTTTTTTCATTTTAAAACCGTGGTCAAGGCTCTTAGGAGAGAACCTCCTAACAATGCGCGTCGTGTCCAGAAATACTACTTATTTTTTATTTTAGTGTATATAGACTAGATAGTTTAACCTAGACATAATTATACCACTGTTACACATCAACAGCACCAATAACAACCCTCCATAATTTTTACATGTTCAAAAATATAGCAAAATAGTTTTGCCGAATATTACCGTTCCCATAATGGTGAAGAATGCTTTTGTCCCCATGGCTCGGGCCTCGTGATGACATATTGTTTAACATATAGCTGGATCATGTGTACTCTATATGGAGTAGTCGGGTTATACTATTGTCTCGTCACGAGTTATCAAGTCGATCGAAAACGGTTCGAGAATAAAGTGACATTTCATTATAAGTTTCTTCTACATTTATTTCAAGATTCGTATCCTTTAGTGTAACAGAAAATACTTTAGTTTATGGTATGACTACTTTCGTAAAAGAGCGAAAATTCAATTTTATTGTTGCTGTTGGAGAATTAGAGAAACTAGATAATAGCTTTGAAATAATACATCAAACTTACGGAGTTATTCTGACAATCAAAAACAGTAGATAATCATTTAAAACTATGTTTCCGTTTTTTTTCTCCATTAATGTCTTACTGTTCTTATTTCGAATTTTTAATCGTATCGTTCACAAAAAAGTTAACCCTATTGTTTCACATCGACATAAAATCGAGAATCCTTAGTAGTATCCAGGTTGGAATATTCAAATACTTTGCCATATCCGATAATACCTCTCTCATGCAAAATGCATACAATATCATTCTTTACTTCATACACGAATGCTTCCCTAGCGTAATTCATGTAAAACTGGCTTTATTTGAATTTTATGCGACCAAATTTTTGGTTTATTTTTACCCTTATGGGGTATAAATTAGGTTTATTTGAAGTTCCCCTTGGATAATGTCTTGTTATTAGTTATGATTGGAAATGTATTGGAATATTTGAGTCATATTTTTACGATACTTGTTTGAAGCTTAAATTAATTATGGCAGGACTTAACCGGATTCTAAAATTATGAATAAACTAATAGTTATTTATGCAACTGTTGTATAATCAGGGGTATTAAAACACGAATGTGGGTTTATCACACGAGGCGTAGCCAAGTGTGATAATAGTATCACATGAGTGTTTTAATACCCAATTATAACAGTTGCATACAAGACTTTATCTATAATCATGATGTGAATCCTCTATAAAAGATTCTCATACCATACGGTGTTGTACAGTGTTGTAAGAACTATAATAATTCAAGAAAAGTCTAATTGCGAAGCATGATAAATAAACAAACCTTAACAGTTGAATACCTGTGTTAGACATGGAGCTCCTGTTAAAAACTCGTAACACTGAATTTGTTGGACTGGTTTTCATCGTAACGACTGTCAAAGTCGTACAAATGACAGCCCTGATACTAAAGTATATTAACTAGGGGACAAAAAAGGACAGTTAATCAGAATAAGATTTAAATAAACTGCGACAACACTCGTTAAATTAGTAAAGAATAATTTTAGGCCAAAACGTATTATGAGTCTAAAGTAGCATTTTTACATCCCCTGATAGAGTTTAGTGTTCGGGGACACGTCCGAACTGGTTTAAACTTTAACCCGTCAAACAATTAATCCTCGCCAAAATATCACCTCTTACAATAAAATTAAATCACAACTCAACCAAAAACGAATTTAAAGCTACAAAAACATCCCTAAAATACCCTACAGGCAGAATAACGACAAAATAATAATTTACAACTCAATTATGAAAAGTTTCGCCTCTAAAGGGGTGCGTTGTTACGTTTACAATTTTATTAGGGCACCCTTAAACTACATGGGGAATGGGGATTACTAAAATGGATTTGTAATGGATGTTTCTAAATGCCAGAGCCCCTTAGCAAAGCTCTTCGATGGAGTGTGTCTATTGTAGTACTGGATCTGTTGGATAGAGTACTGGTTTTGTTGCACTGGGTTTTTCATTTGAGAACATTTAAACTTTGGAAAATAATATACTGCATTTATAGTAGATTTTTTTTTGTCGTAATTTGTCTCAAAAATTGTCGTACAATGTATGTATTTCGATTATATTCTACATTTCATATTTCTAGTGGATGTAAATCTAAGTTCAGAGACGAGACAGATGTAAATCAGCTTTTTAGGGTGTAAGTTAAGATAACTAATAATTTCTTTCATTGCTAAAATTAACTATTTACCTCCAGCGTTATTCTAAGATTACTAATTACAATACAAAGTCCAGGATCTGACATGGGAACTAAAATTGCAACATAAATGTTACAATTGATAAAATTAGTAGTCATCCATGAGTTCTTAATCTTCAACATTGGCCAATTCAATAATCTTATATTTTCTATGTTTTTGTGTCAGCCATCCAGTTTCTTTCAGCCACTTTAATAAGACCATCCATCACTTTACTATCGTCATTGTCCATCTAAACACCCGTATACATGATTAATACCCAGAAAAAGTCAGTAAAAGCAAGTATTGTAATTATTTCAATGAGCTGTTTTTTACCCTTACTTAATCCTCAAAATCTAACAAACCTAATACAGAAGTAGCGTCCACATAAAACCACAACTACCTCTAACAAAAACAAACTGCACCGGCTCACCTATTTCATAAACAAAACAATAGCCTAACCTACTAAACTCTAACTCATTGAAAGGTTCCAACTTTACAATTAAAACTAACTAGTACAGGCTTCATGGCTCAATGGTTCTCTCAAATTCACAGCATAGTTGCCTTCCGCCTGTTATTAAATTTATTCGCTATATGGCCCCGAGGTTCATAAAGACTTCAAGTAAGGGGGGAGAGGTAACCATAGATACTGAAGGGGGGGGAGGCTGTTGCCATTGGTGATCCCAGTTGCCTTGGTTCCCGGCGAGGCACGAGGCTGTGGTCCAAGTTGCGAAGGTAAAAGCTGTTCATTATTTTTTTTTGAAGGGATTTTTTTAAGAGGCTTAGGAAATTTGGGGGAAATTATTTTGATGTTTTCATGTTTATGTTTTGGTTAATGTTTTGTTGTTAAAATATTGCCTTTTGGAATAAAAATTATTTAGTGTGCACTCTTTCTGGCTTATGCCAAATAAAGATTTGTGTCTCTTTTAATTGGTGGTTCTCTTTAAGTTATTAGCAATAGGCTTGCCCCCTTTTTATAGAACTTAAACATAATTGACATAATGTGGGTGTACTATTCGCCATATCCCAGTAGTTTCATTGTCTAGTTCTATTATGGGACTACTGGGATTTTTGTCTCCCAGTAGTTCCATGGAACTAAAATACCTTTCCACTTAATCCTATTAGTTCCATTATGTAGTTTAGATACATACCCTTTTTAACTTATGGTACCCTTATATTTTTTTGGTAACCTTTTCATTCAAAATAATTTTGAAACAGACCACCTCGAACGTGTGCCAGCCTAGAACTTTTGCTGGTTAGTAAGATTATTTCAGTTTCAAAACTTGTACACGCTTAGGTACACTTCTTTCTAACCTTTCTGGGATTACTTACAGACGTGATGTTATGTTATTTGATACACCAGAGTCTATCTATTTTCTCTTGATAGCCACAACCTTGGAGTCTATAATTCAAAAGTGAATAGGTGACTTCTAGGCAAGTGTGCTTCACAATTGACCACATCTATCTTCACTTATCATCAGGTAGTGGTCAAAAGCGAACCTATTGTTGAAAAAAAAAAACCCGTTGAATAAATTAAAAAAAAACTTGATCTCTTTCAAACCTCTGCCTTGTACCAAGCCCTCCGATCTCAAAGTCCTCATTACGAGTTGAACAACAAATAAACATTGCTATCGCTGTTTATTGGACATTATTTATCGAGATCTCTCTTTGCCGTAGGATCCTGTTTCGTTTTATAACGGTCCTACTGAATGATCGCTTGTACCTATACTACCTATGTAGTAAGTTAATGTTTTCCTTCGAAATTAAACGGTGTTGTTGAAGTCAGATAGATATCAGCTTTTTTATTTTATCTTTTAGATAGGATCTTAGTATTTTTGTTTTCTTTATGCTTACAAAGTTAAAAGAAAAGATAGGTTCATAATTTTAGGCAAAGGACGGCCACTGCTGAACATTGGCCTCTCTAGTAAATTTCCAATAAGACTAGCTGTTTGTATTTGAAAACATAACAAAAACGACTATAAATTCAAAAGTTTGAATAGATGTTTGTAACTCAATCACGTCATAACGGTTGAAAGAATCTTGATGGAATCAGAGGTATGTTATACTCCGGAGTAACATAATTATGTTATATATAATATCTAGTATATAGGTACTATATTATAGTACCTATTTATATAGGTACTATATTATAGTACCTATACCGTTTATGTAGCTGGCATTCATTATGTTCCCGTGGAATAATTTTCGAGTTACACACGGATGAAGCCGCTGGCAACAGTTAGTTTTAGATATTAGCAAGTTGAAAGAAACGTTCTATATTGTTTTTTTTTTTTTGTGTAATTGTAATTAGCTGGTGAATGTTGATTGTTGATGCCACTTTTAGGCGCAAAACAATACACCTTTTTAATACGATATCTAAACCACTGACCTAAAATATTTATGTTTATTTTAACAAAGTGATTTTTAGAGCAATTATTCCAAACCCTTTTGCATAAATTGTTGATTTTAATTTAAATAATTCTATACTTAGATTCGCATTCTTACAAATGTCAACCCTGAACCTCAACGTATTTGAAAAATACGTATAATTATGTAAGGATCTTATCAGATCCTGAACTGTCTGCCTATCCACACAGAAAGCTGATTGATTTTATGTAGAAAATCAAATAACAAGGCATGTGACGCCATCTGTTGAATCAATATTTTCATCATACAATATATAATTATTATTATGTAGCCTAGAATTTTTTTAATGAAACTCATATCACTTAAATCTCGTCTAATATATGTATTATTAAAAAAAAAAAGTATAAACAGTACTTGTTTAGCTGTTAATTTTCAACTAGATAAAAATTGTACTTCAATTGCTATGTATTTAATTTGAATTGATACTTTCCATTTGTGTTTAGTCCGATTCTTATAAAAATTCACATAGAGACAAAAACAAACCCTACATAGAGAAAACATAAAAAATAGAACATAAAAAATCACCATGAACCGTTATTTTATTCCAAAATTCCCCAGCGCCATCTATCCGCAGTATAGCGTACTGCTGAGCTTGGGCGGCGCGGCGTTGGGCGGGCGGACTGCGTACTTCTCACAACGTTGGTAGATGTCACCACCGTCGACGGTAAACTTCTAGCTAACTTGATTCATCCCCGTAGACACAGTTTTCGAAGAGATGGCGCCATTAGGAGGGTTGAAAAGGGGGGTGATATTTAGAGTTTAGTACAATATTGTAATGTTACGTGGATTTCATTTAGAAATTTTTGATTTATCATTTGTTAATCATAACTGCATTTTTCAAAAAACTTTTCTTGTTGCAAAAAAACAATATTTATAATATTTGTTTAAATCTAAATTTGTAAAAAGTAACAATATTTAAAAAGGATGTCTTTGATTTTTACTATACTTACTGGATTTAGTTTTCTAAGTTTCTGCACAGTCTATTGCCTTTTTATCTTGGGGCCATCCTCTTGAGAAATTATCCATTCACCTTGGGGATAAGGAGGGTTATAGTGAACTCTTTCTAAAAACATGCAGGCCTTTTTTTAACATCCTTCACAGGTTTTTACCAAATAAAAAATAAAAGTAAGCATTTTATCATTACTCTCAAACGGAATGAAGAATTTCATTATTTTTTATGTTCGCCACACAATCCATCTCTAGTTTTCATATTTTACAGGCACAGGTATCATATTTTTTCTTTTTTTTTTTTGTCAGAAAAAATGAGTAAGACCTCATTATCAGAGTACGTTACGGCTTCAAAAGAAGACATTATTGTACCCGCTTTTGAAATACATTCCCGAACGCTATTTTTTCTTGAAAAAATAAAGGCCTTAACGAGTTTCCTTTCTAAGGTTTTCTTTTTCAAGACGTTGATAATATTACAAAGTAAAATCTGAATATACTAGACTCGTTATGATGCTCTTTTGAGCACGATATTTATATTGTCTTTATAATTTCAATTATGGAAAACGTCGTTTTATTATTTTAATGGTCTTTGATTAAATAAACTTGTTATTCGTTGTTTAAAACTATGTAGTTTTTTAAAGGGATTACAACCAAGTAAGTGAACGTATTTTAGAAGAAAAAAAAATGGTATATCGTGAATCTTTTGAAAATGATTTTACATCTGAAGGGTCTGTAAATCATTGTTCCAAACCAGGTGACTACAAAATAATAGCGTTGTTATACGAAGCACCGACAACTGGTGGGCTTTGAATATTTAAATTGCATAGAACTAGCTTGAAAACTTCTTGGCAAGCAGCTGTAGTTTCCCAGATAAAAACTAACACAACTAACAGTGTCTCCAAATAAGTTTCAGCAATACAAAATTAATGTCCCACAAAACACATTACCGAAAACAAACACACGAATAAATTACACTAGGCACGTGCCGCGGGGTTGCTTGCAATTTGTGCAGGTGTTCCGTCTGTGGTGTCAGACACTATCAGTGTCGCGACACCGTTGCCGAGAGCGGTCCCACCGGCTACGATTTCACGGTGTCCGACACTATTTTGCGACACTTTAGTGTTGTTTATTTTCCTCTGTGTTATTGGGTTTCGAATTTTCGTGTCGTGTTGAATGTAAATTTGTACGAGTTTCACGTACTGTGGCTACCTTTGTGAAAATAAAAGGCTTGAATTTTAAAAGGTTGTTCGTGGCGCCGACGTTAGGAGTATCAAATACAGACGTTTGATTCAGATTTGCGTTTGTTTGGGGACTCTGAAGCACTCGGATTATGTATTTCACAACTTCAAGGATAAGATTTCATTCTTGTACAGTTTTCGAGGCATCACTATGAGACAAAATCGGTCCTCACTGTTGGAGTTCGTTGACAAATAATCAAATTGAAATGTTACTCTGCCTTACAGCTAATAATTACTATACCTAAAATCCTCACACTAACTGGAAGGCTTTGTAAGTCAGTGACAATTTTCGAGAAAAAAATAATCGTTTGTTAATTTTATTGAAATGTAATATACAGAAACCAATTAATAAGTTTTGTTTCCTTTTTTGTTTGTCAGAACGCTTTTATGCACCTACATAAACTCTTTCGAATGATTATTTTAATTGTTTACGTGACTCAATAAATCCAACAAAATCGACTGCAGACATCTGACTCGACACCGCGACACTTTTCACCTCTGCCATAACATAGGTCAAAGCTCGAAAATATCGGATTTCTGATTACATCCTCGATTGCACGAGCAAACAATGTAAAGATCGGGAAAAAAGTAAAAGTTGATTCTATGAAGGAGGGTTACTAACGGTTTCTGGGGAACGAAAACAGCCCTAGCGCAAACGTGCAAAGAAAATGTAACGTAAAAATGCACGATTTAAACAGAAAAATACTGTAATTCCATACTTAACAATTTACATTTTGAACTTATAGGTAACTTAACAAGTGGTGATCAAAGCCTATTTATTTTCTTATTTTTTTTTTGTTTTATGAGAAAGGTGCCCCAAACCCGAAAGAGGGTTTCACGACAGACCGTTAAAGGAAATAACAAGACGAGTAAGATGTCTTCCCAAATAATTGAAATATATAACCGACCGGTTAAAATAATAAAAAGACGCTGCTCTAGTAATATTTACTTGTTTTTGAGACTTTGTTATTAATTAACTCTCGGTGATAGGTACTGATTCTATTTCTTTCAAAAATGAAAAGCATTGCACTTTAAAAAACGTTCGTTCTTAACACATTTACGTTGCCACGTCGTGCGTTCGTACTAGGTCTCCAGGATTTCTAAGACGCAGTTTGAATAAAGGCGCCGAATTGATGTCTACCCTAGATTACTTCGAAACTTAGGACGCTTAATGTAAAACCGATTTTCCGGAAGCGTTTTTAAAACCGGGATGCATTTTTGCGGGGATATTCGATTATCGGCGCGTTTCTTATAACTTTTGGGAGACGGAGGGAGATAATGGTTATTTGAAATGGAACATTATTTTCTCTTTTATGAGGTTCGATGATGTTCTCAGCTTTACTGGTTCTGAACAAGACATTATGACTGTGATCTTCTGATATTTGCCCGATTGCTGTTTTTTTTTTCACTTTTTTATTTCAAGTCAAGTCATTTTTGAATGTCAAGCCTGACTACATTGAATAAACGATAAGTATGGCAGTATAAGTTATAATAAAGTGGACCAAATGTTAAATGAATGGTGGTGTGGATAGACGTAGACTATTCCCTTTCACACCTTCCAAGAAATCACGTCAAAAATTTATTATCACACGAACCACTTCCGAAAAACACATCGTATATAATAAAATTCAATCCCTCCTGACAGTAACCCATAAACAGTGCCAAAAAACCTTATGCAAAATAGTGTCGGGTTCCGTACTTATCGCTAGACGTTTTTCGTCCCTGTCCGTTTCGCCCAAATTCCGAGCGTGCCTCGTCGACATAAATCCGTGTCCGTATGCGGTTGCCGAGGCATTAGTGCTGCTGTTTCGGCGATTCGTTTTTTCGTGGGTCCACGGCTTAATTTTTCGCAGCCGTTTGATTGTTGAGTAATTAGAGCTGCGGTGATTTGTGTGGTGTGGTCAGGGTGCTTCATAGTGCAAATTCTTAGAAATGATTTTGAAGCGATTCCGCAATTATGAAATTCTAATGGTCACCTTCATAAATCAACAAGTTAGTTCGAGATCATGTTCACTCAAATATTTTCAAAACTACCGATTCCTACTATTGTACTTAGTCTCCGTTTGGTAGTTTGGTTTGGGTGGTTGGTGTTTGTCCACTACTGAACACACTTATGTCTTCGATATTTGGTTCTCAGACGAGTAGGTTTCTTCACCGTTTTGAAAGCCGTGGATAACATGCCTAGCTAAGATCGAACCATTTCCTACAACTCGTGAATACGAGCCATTGCCACTGCTTTTAACCTTAAAATCTATTACACCAAATGAACACAATACACTTACATTATTTAAGTTTATATTAGCAAACCCATCGGTTACCTTCCAACACCTTCAGTGTGAGCCGATCCAAGACAAAGGGCGAGTCATTGGTAATTAACACTTGGCATTTACAGCCATTGTCGCAGCCCTATTTAAACAAAGTTCATACTGACACGACGCCATTTTCAGATTGAATGTCGGTTGTATAAAATAGACGTGCGTTCTGGTGGACCTGTTAGATTTTGTATGTTACCTCTGCCTCGGTCTATGGAGGTAAGCGTGAAAGCGTATCTAATAATAAATGTATATTTTTACTTCGATATGCATATATTTTCTACTGAGGAAAGATTCGTATTTATGTACGAGAAAACTCAAAAACTACGGAACGACTTTAAAATTCTTGAATCAAAAGTATGTTTCATTATCACTTACTAGCACAGGCTATAAGGGCAAGCCGCTGGAAAAGTTCACAAATCTGAGAAACTTATTGATGATAGTCAAGAGTTAGTATCTATCTATCATTATCATTGCCTTATATAGTATAATTATATAGCAGTTTAGTATACCTAGCCAATGACCAACGATAATAAACATAAATATACAATAGTATATTAAAATAATTTGCCACACAATATAGGCACATAACAAAGAAAAAGCCTAAAAGATTCAAGGCCAAAAAAGTTAGCCAACTCAGGACAGCTGTGTGACATCCCACGCAATCCGAATTTAAAAATAAAACCCTAATAACAGCTTTAATTAAAACTTTAATTGCGACAATTTATACCATCAATTATCTCTACATCCCAAAACTCAGTAATCCCGGTCCTAAAATAGGCCCTTTTATATTCATATTCAAAAAGAATTTAACCAACATACCTTCTTAACAACCTATATATCATACGTAATTGATATTTTATATTCAAAATTTCCATAAGAAATTCTTTGGGGTAATATCTACGCAATATGGGGTGCCATTGTATTCCGAATTCTGTGCGAACGGGGCATTTGAAGGTTTCCACTTGAGGGTGCTATTCGAGGCACTGAACCAATTCGCTATCGTCGACCTTGTGATTATTACTTTTGTTTTAGAATTGTAAATGTGAGTTCTGTGCGAGTTTTCTCCCCTTTTGTTGTCTGTTATTGTAACGTTGATGTTCTATTGAACTTTTATAGGTTTTGTAATGGCAATGCTGCAAGTTATTTTATTGTAAAATGGAGGAATAGCAATATAATGTGCAATTGTAATCTTTATTACGTTTAAAAACAAAACATTTTCATTTTTAAGATGCAAAATAGAAATACCAATTCATTTAGTACTAGCTTCCGCCCGCGGCTTCGCCCGCGTGGTGTTTTGATAGCCTATGTTCTTTCTCAGGGTCTAAAGATTGTCTGTGCCAAATTTCATCAAAATCGGTTGAGAGGTTTAAGCGGGAAAGCGTAACAGACAGACAGACAGACAGAGTTACTTTCGCATTTATAATATTAGTTTGGATAAGAGCTAGTCAGGTCAAAATACACTTATAAGGCAAAAGAAAGAAAGAAAATAAATCTAATCTAACCTAATAACAAAATACCAAACTACCGTACGTGCACCAATCGTAGGAAAATGCCAAAAGCCAGTTAGAAAATGCCAAACGCTAGACACAGGGGCAAACATTTGTTCGTTCCCATACCTCTTTTGTTGCCCATTGTCGAAGGTGGCGAGCCTGACTCGGCAATTTTCTTTATTCAATCAGGGAATACCTCCTTTACACAATGGCTGCTTTTGAATAGTTTACGTTGCGTAATTCGTGTTTTCTTAGTAATTGAGGTGAAGTTTGCGTTTGTTTGGCAGGTTTAGAGGTGGCTGATTATAATGTTGTTAGAAGAGGGCTTTGAGGAATAGGTTGCATTTTATTTCCATTGGAATTTGGCCACTTGTCGTAGTTATAACTGTTTGGAAGATCAAAAGAGAATATCTATTAGTTGACTACAAAAGTTGACTTTATGAATCTTTGTTCTCTAAGCATTATTTTGTTATTTTTTTAATATTTCTAGATCGTTATAAAAGGTCTTATTTTAGTCTACCATTAATCGCTGTCACATGAGACCTTTGGTTTTGAAATAAATACTTAAACTATACATTTCACTGATGTAGATGAACCCATTTATACTACCATAACCCTTAGAAACTGCTTCATCAGCCGAGACCCTATCAGACCAATCTATCGGATGTAACCCATATAACTAAATAGCTTATTTACGCGTCAAAATATAGTTTTACGATCCATTTTACGATCCGATTTACTTACAAATCGGAACAGTTTATGGTTTATAAAACGGGTTGCGTAAAATACTGTTTTAAGAGGGTTCGAGCCTATTGCGTTTTTAGGGTTTTATTTGAATGCTGATCTATGAGAAAATGTGTTTTAAAGATATTTAATGTAATTGTTTTGTTGTCTTAATCGTATTTTAAAACACATTTTATTTTATTAGGTTACATTAAAAGATTACAATCTTTTCAAATCTTTACTTTTCCGAAGTTAACAAGTCTCAAGCATATTTTGAAGTTTTAAACAAAGTGTATTTCCATTTTATGGAAATGTGTTTAACAATTGGACGTTACTAAAGCGCCTTTTGATCTTGTTGAATGTCGCAGTAAAAATAAATGACGAGATTAATTTGCACTTGTGTAAGCCCAGGAATTATGTATTTGGTGTAATGTCTAATTAACGAATCGAATATTATATCTTGTGGGGTTTCCTAATCAATCAATCATATTGTCATTACTTGATAAGTGACAAGACCAAATATAAGCATAACTTGTCCGGGTCATAATGCAAGAAAAATAAATCTGATTTATGGCTATGCTATGAAATTTATATTCCTTTAATTACTGAATTGATTCATGAATGCAATAGATATTGACAATACCATAATTGATAGTGGCGTTTCTGATGAATGATAACTTCGATATGATTTATGTTCAAAGCCGATAGGGCTTTGAACTTTTGTCTCTGACTAGTTCAATTAATTTCAAATTGTGAGCACATGGAATAAATAGCCGTACTAGAATCATTTCAGCGTGTGATTAAAACCGGAAGCAACGTTACAAACTTTTTGCGATATATTGTATTTTGTCGGCACGTTAGGCATAGTGGCTGAGCGATTGGCTGCTGAAAGTGCCGCTGGTTATGCACATTAGTACCCGCACATAGGCCCGTGAGTGTGGCGGATTTTGGCCCACTCCCTTTCATAAAGAGGAAGGCAATTTTTTTATATATATTTAAACGGTCCCACGATGCAGGAGAAATTACAATAAAATAGGACCGTGTTATCAACAGCGCTTTTTTGGACAATGCCATTCCATCGCCTAAAGATTTTTGAACCTCTATCACAGAATAATAGGACAGATAGTTCATAATTATAATTTTACCTAACTTACGTATGACTTAAACATATACCGTCGCACCATAAAAATTAAACATCTGTTGAACACTTGCCTAAAAAAAGTGTTACTGCAAAATAACCCTTGTGTTAACGTCAAATGACGTTTCGTAGTTGAGTTTTTTTAGGCAAATGTTTAACAGCTGTTTAACTTTTTTTTTTGTAAAACCTTTACCGCCTTACCACAAACAGATAAAAAATATTACACACTAGAAAAACCTAGCCATATTTTATTCACTCTGTACAACATTATTCCTAAATAAACTAACCATATTTCGTAAATAACTAGCTGTAAAAAATTCAAAAAGAAAAAATATACCGGGCACAAAATGCCAAAGGAAAGGTGGAGAGGCAAAAGAGCTTTTATGGAGCAACTTCGGCGTACTGTGTCGCGGAGAGAGCGTTTACTTGGTATATTTGGGGTACGGAATCAGTGGCAGCGACTGCAGGGTTGAATTACGGGTCGAATGGGCTTTTTAGGGTTAAACTAGAATTTGGACACGAACTTTCGGCCTTAAGCTGGAATGTTTTAGAAATTGAAAACGAAAATTTCAGCTCAAAGAAATACGAAATCAAGATAGGTAATTGAAAACTGAATGATTTTGTAAAATTCAGCCTCCTAAGGCGCATTGAGTTGATGAAAAATGATTACATAACTTTAAAATAAACAAAATTTCAAAATATAGTCAATTATTTATTAATTTAATTCTGTTTAACTTGTAACAAGTTGATTCTTCTTTTTTTAATTTGAAATTGTTTTCTGGCTGTAGTCTGACTAAAACAAAGTGGTGACCAAAACAAAGATATCGATGATGGAGTGACCTTACCCAGTAGAAGTCTTTTCACTCTGACTTTGAAGAGACTAGGGTTGTAAGCGTTCAGAAATATTGATGACTTCTGACAGCCACATCAATATCATAATTAAATCATCTAGTGATGCGAAATGATTGTCATTTCATGCGTGACTGCTTCTACCTACATGCGTAGATAACCCTCGTTATGAATCCCTCTCCCTGAAACCACCCTCGTGAGGGGACATTCAAATGTGCCAACATTAGCATCCTTGAATCTCCTGTTACATGGATGGAAATAGGGGTAAAGGGAACTATTTTCTAGCTCTTTATAAAGCGAGTTAGGGTACACTATTGTGTAATTGTTGTGAATGACATTTATGAGCTGAATTAGCTTAAGAGCTTCCAGAATAACAACCTTCCTGGTTTATTTAGTCATACCTAATGAAAGCAAAGAAGCTTTTATCTTTTGAAATTTTATTGAAAGACGTTTAGTATAGGTATGCTCATTACAAAAGACCACAGAAAACAGTTTCCTATTGGAAACTCCGTAAAGGTACTTAATTTACAAAATATGTACCAATTACTAATGAAGACTTTAACATGATTCGCTCATTCCCTGTTTTACCTCATATCAGAAATTAATATTTTATCAAAATCCAAATCCTGATCCATTTTTGATGGCTGTCTGATTGGACATCTCTAAGACTCGCATAGGCAAATATGGACGTCGATTGGTTATAGATAAAGATCAGAATCAAGTTCTTTTTTTTTAGACGTTGCCACAGATCCGGAAAAACTACTTGTAAATCATACAAATATTTGCTCCGTGCGTTAATCGAACCCGCGACATGCAGCGGAGCAGTTCAATTGCGACCGAGGTAGGTTATTAATTTCCAGCTATGGGTCACAGTACGAGTTCTAACAATAAATATTTAAGCGGAACAAAGACAGCTAAAATACGAACGCTTAAAATTACAAGACAAGGAACCTCGCGAAAACTGAAACCACAATTAAAAAAACACATCCCTAGCAAAACATGGTACGAGAAACACCGTCTCCAGAAGAACGATCTCCGCAGATATGCAAAACACAGTCCTTTGTAACATGATCTTATTGTGTTCGCGAATCCACGTCGCCACACTGAATACGAAACGACTTATGTCGATTTAGAAATTTATTAGAATGCCACGAGGTTTTGTCATGCGAAACGCGAGTTGCCGACGTGCAACCAAGGAGTTATTGTTGCATTATGGGCTGCATTTTAGCTATTGTGGCTCGAGCAACTTGGTTGGGGGTTGATGGATATGAATTGGTGGTAAAAGAGGGGTTTGATTGCTCAGGAGTCGGTTTAAATTGTACTATTAGATATCAAGTAAAGATAAACGCCGTTAAAATGTTAGATTTTACTACAATGTCTTAAAATGGTTTCAATGGTCATACTTATTCATGTTGAATTATTTAAATCTATGGATTTGGCTTAAGTTTCAAGGTGATTTAGCCATCTTTTTGGATGAAAGACATTAAAGCATTAATCAAACAAACACTTCGACTCCAAGATAGAAGAAATTTAATCCTTTATTTATTTACTAACACAACAGCAAAAACAATCACACACCCCTCTTTCCTACCAAACACTTCCGAAATGAATGGGTGCTACCCCAAATAGAACAGGGTGTAGGAACCGCAGACTTGATACCGTTCCCCACGTCAATCCGGCGGACCTCAGTGTGACAATGACAAGTCGAAGATTGCAACGGTTGCAAATCCCTGGGGCAGAGCGCAGAAATTGATCGGCGTAATTTGCTAACGTTCGGACTGCCACGGCGAGACGATTCGTCTTGGGTATGGGCTAAGATGCAAAGAAATGGCGGTTAATAGTACGGTTTATTTAAGAAAGCATTACCCAGGATTTTTTCCTGTATCGTGGGTAAGTTTACAAACAGAAACTTTCATACACAAACAACCAGATCGGGAACATTACCTACTTGAGATTATTCATATACTTTTTAATTGAAAATGTTTATTTCACTTCTACATCTTCCCCACACCTCCTCCCTCACCACCTCAGCCCTCTTAATTTTGGGTGTGTTCTTTTCCGGTCTTCACAGACTTCTCAAAGATATCATGCTAGACTATCTGGCTTCGTCACGGGACCGCCTGCCAAGATAACTATATGACCGTGTGACCATAAAGCCCTAAGGACAACAAGAAACAGGGTGAATTTTTAGTCACTAAGAGTACCTAGTATCCTAATATAGCAAGTCACTTGGGCTCCAATCGGGAGGACCCATATTTTCTAATAATTATGTTAGTAGAAGTAAACGACACGTTCAAGACTTTATCTCTCACTTCTTACACCCACCAATTGCGTATTACTCACAAAACGTAGAATACAATGTACTGCGACGGAAATCTATAGGAAGGAAATTATAGCACTTAAACCACGTTTTGATGATTTCAAATAGGTACTTGTCACAAATGTACCATGAATGTCAAGTTTTCAATATCTAAAACGCTTTCAAAGTTAATCTACAGACTGGTTCAGAGAAATGTCGCAAGAAAATCCAGACTAAACTGCAGACAGCATTTTGTCACAAGCCTTTTTGCACTATGATTTATTTCAGCAAGAACCGTTTAAGATTAATTTTTGTAAAGTAAATTCGTTCCTGTAATAACTAAATCCCATCCCGCTCTCATCACAGCCAAAAAAATATATAACCGACGAAAAACCCATTAACAGTTTTAACGAAATTCAAAAACTAAAAAAACGCCTACGGCACCAGCCTGTATAAAAGCAAGGGGTGGATTTTTTAAAATTTTCTATTAAGCGTCGAAGCTATACGGAGCCAGGAGACTTGAGACTTGAAACGTCAATTTTACGGAAGATTTCGCATAATACAGCCGCTGTGGCGCTTGATACATGCTCGCAGCTCGAGTTTGCTCGCGTCCGGGTGGTTTTATTGTGAGGGCTGGATTGTATTGATAGTTATGCTGAATTGTGAAAGTTGAGTGAATGCAGCAGTGAGGTATTTTGTAAAGAAGTAGGGGTTAGTTTGATGGAATAAAAGTTTAGACGAGAAATGCAAAAAATAGAGATAATTGCAACACATGCCTGAACAGCGCTTTTATGTCGTAGCGGTATGGGTGGGTCGCGGCACTAACGAATACCGTGACCCGGAACATAAAGATCCATTGAAGAACACCGTGGATTTTAGTCAGTACAAGTCTGACAGTTCCTCCTGCCCTACCCTTGGTGGGAGGACTCATTTGATGATTTTACCACGCTAAAAAAATAAAAAACCGTAATGGTGAATTTCGTATTTAACATGGTTAGTATATAATTATACAAATTATGATACACTGACTGTAACTATGCCCACACTCCAGACTTTTATCTTGAAATTTACAATACTAATCCCCAAGTGCCTTAAAAACTAGGTTTGAAAATACTTCATTCAACAGACAGACATTTCTAAGTATCGTACAGTTTTCGTAGTATATTCGTAAAAGCGCTTCGTCCCTGGCGTTTAAATGCTAAAAGATTTTATATCTAGCGCGAAAAATTGGAGTAAATTGCCGCCACTGGATAAGGTAGGATGTTTTTTTTCAGACTAGCGTATGGCTGTGTAAGAGTTTCTGGCGAATTTTAGAAAAGGATCAAGTACTTTTTTTCTGTTTTTGTGTTGTGCATGTATGCAAATTTTTGGGCAAAGGCTCGGACCGGACTGTGAGGGTTTTTAGATTATTTTAATGGCAACATGCATGGCAGCATAAGTTGAGCTTTGATTTGAAACCTAAGAAACGTTTGTTAATAATTTATGAATTTAAACATTCATATAGTTTATTTTATTTTTACTAGATTTAAAGAGGTTCCTTGTAAAGTGCTGTAAATATAGTATCGATGATGTTTACAAATTGGACAATAGTGGCGACGATAGCTCGTGGAGAGTATAAATGAAAGTGATAGCGGACTGTATAAACATGTAATGACTTGAATTAAAAATGAACAAATAAGAAATATGATTATAATGAAAATGTAAACATGAATTAAGAAATGCGTAAGCGCAGCCGTGTTTGAAGACGCGCAACAGCTGACTGTCGTGGTGTCGGGGCCTTGCTCGGCCGCCGGCGTCGATGAATGCACCGCTGCCCCCGCACCCCTCGTTCACTCCCGCGGCGCGCGGAGTGCGGCGGCGCGCTGCTGATGGTGGTTGCTGGGTTGAGGCTAGTGGCCTCAACAGATAAAAACATTAAATATTTGACGTTTTACTACACGGTTCACGTTATTGCTTTTTCATGATTCCTTCCTTTATTTATTTCCCAAATAACACAGTCATTCATATTAATTTTATTTTTTTTAAGAAAACAGGCAGTTTCAAATGCTAAATCACTGCTCTACTTTTTTTAACGTGGTACAATTTGCCAATGATTCCTCCCAACCTTGGTGAAGCTGAAGGGACTGTCGGACTTGTACTCATGTTTCTCCTTTACGTTCCAGGTTCACGGTTACCTGTTAAAACAATCCCATGACCCCTAATAACTATTTGACTGGAGTCAGAAATCGTCATAATATTTTAGGTGGACTCTCATCAGTAACTGTTGAGTAAAAACTATGCATATATTAAAACGCGTGTTTCTTTTATTATAACCTTATCTAAGTTCGTATCGGGCATGCGGACAGTGAAGGGCAACTCGCTGTCCGACCATGGACCATGCCCGGGTCGACGGCGCGTCGTGTTCCACGCGCGCCTCAAAGAGCGTCAGCAAAAATGACGGGGCCCCCTCTCAGAGGGCCAAAGCCTGCCGGGGTCGCGGGATTTATTTCCTTACCGTGACCCCGGAACATAAAGGGCTATTGAAGGACACCGTGGATATTAGTCAGTACAAGTCTGACAGTCCCTCCCGCCCTGCCCGGGGTGGGAGGACTCATTAATTTGATGATTTTACCACGCTAAAAAAAAATCTAAGTTCGTATTCACTAGAAAATATTCAAAATGACGTCAAATAGTGGTGGCTTGGCACGGCGTCGCCAACTAACCCAATATTACCACTATCCGTCTTGCCGGGACTCTCTGATTGGTCGGGAAGATAGGCATTTTATAGAGTGCCTCTCCAATTCATGTGGCACCTACATTCTTTACATTGTCTCTAGGAGAGAGATAATAAATTATGTCTATAGGTACATTATTATATTAGGGTAATATGGGTCTTGTTTTAAGAAAATTGAGAGACATGGCCTAGTTTGGCATCCACTGCTTAAATTGCCATCATAAGAACTTGGCTCGGGATTTTTTTACTTTTGTTAATTGTTTTGAGTTTCTTATTGTTTCTGGATTTTTAACGTTACCATATACTATGACTTTATATTGCGTTTTAAAAAAAAAAAAAACTATCAAACTCAAACTCTGGGTCTGACACCCAGAACAACGGTACTTGTGGGTCTTATTAATTTGTTCCGTGCAGAAGCAGGTCTCTTCTCTGTGACACAGTTCATTTATTTCAATCATTACATTTTTTCAAGTCTATCGAGTTTGGTTTATTACAAATTCTAGTAGAGTGGAAACATAAAAAAAACTTTTTCAAAAAAAATGTAACCGCCTTCAAAAACAACCACAAAAAAGTGTAAAATAATCTACAAAATAACTTTTCTTTCGGAAGTCGGTGCCTTTGTTTTTTTTCTTTTCATTGTCTTTTTAGCCACCGACTACCGAAAGAAAAGTTATTTTGTAGATTATTTTACACTTTTTTGTGGTTGTTTTTGAAGGCGGTTACATTTTTTTTGAAAAAGTTTTTATTTTACTCTTTTTAGATTAAATATTCAACCCGAATTCTTGTCAAGAACATTATTCTCTTACATGTGCACTAGAATTTTGTAAACCTTCGCACCAGTACTTACATCACTCATGTACACATTAAGCTAATAAAATTCCATATCTCAAAAATTACTTAACCGATTTTGATGAAACTTGCAGTATCCTCTAAGTTAAATGATACCTAGTACAACAAAAAAAGAATTACTTAAATCGGACTTGTAGTTCCGGAGATATGCGAACACAAAATAAATCAATCGATGCCTACTCCTTACTGTTAAGGAGTTGTACCTTCCATCATCAGGTCATCCACCTGAGATGATGTTTATCAGATGCAAATACTTGAACAGCTTCAGAAAATATATGAAAATGGTACTATGTGCCTATAAAATTTGAAGGTTGCCCTCGATTTCCCTAGGATCCCATCATCAGATCCTGACCTGGTGATCATGGGACCAATTGGAAAGTATACCCTTTCAAACAAAAGAAAAAATTTCCAAATCGGTCCAGGCGTCTTCGAGAAATCGGGGGACATACATAAAAAAAAAAAAAGATTCCGACGAATTGAGAACCTCCTCCTTTTTTTGAAGTCGGTTAAAAATAATTCAATTTGACCCTTATAACAAAAAAAACAATCACCATTTTGCACACCAAAAGCACCAACATACACACTCAACTGGGTTAATCCCCACAAACGGGTAAACAACATGAACGCACCTAGATAAAAGAAGCCATAGCAAGGAAGATTAATTAACGTTATAGCCAAGTTGTTAGGGCGCGCCTAGCCGACATTTCATCATAAAAGATATAATCCTGGCCTGTAATCCCTCTCGCCGTTTCGCAGATAGCGATACCATACGATATGTATAAGCTGACAATGATATTGAGGCCATGGAAGAGCTTTAGGCTCGAAGTTAGTTGGAAAAGTGTCTGCGAAAAATGCGATAGGATAGGTACTTTTATCTCGTTATGATGTTCCCATTGGGTGGGTAATTATCTAATTTCACTTCTGCATAGTCTAGTCACTCATAATTAAACAATTTAGATTACCTCTATAAAAATTGCATTATTTTCAAGCAGTACTGGCTTAATTTATCGCTCTTAAGGTTTGGGCAATCTGGTCTGCAAAAAGCATGGACCTTCCGAACACCCGTTATTGCCATTCTGATAGATTTTTCAGGTCAGTATCTATCAATGATAGGTGTTGTTGTCAAAACTCACCAATGAACAAACACAGGGCAGGCATAAAAATGGCTCAGACATGAAAATCTACAGCAAGGTTGTTTAATTCCTTTATAGCATAGTAACGAATTAATAACAATAACAAACTTAATTTTTCTGTCTGTACAGTCATAAAACGATTACAAACAATTCTTCTCTCCAAACTTCAACAAACTCAGTAAAGACACGTCTGCCCCACTCTCAGACAGCAGCCACTTCGCACGTCCCCTCGCCTTGCACAGACACATCTAGCAAACAGCATTTAAATCCACGCGGGCCCCTATCAAACGCTCGTTTGCACAAAGTATATACTCCAAGTATATCTCGGATGGTTGCGAACACCGAACCGAACGGTTTTCGGAACACTTTTTCCCTATTTCCACCGAATAAAAAGGAGCCAAAGAGAACTTCATGACTTTTGTTATACAGTATAGCTTTTTTACATCGGAAAACGCGGCGAGGCAAATTTTCTAAAACCTTTTGTTGGGTATTGCCCTTTGTAAGTGTCGTATAGACTGTATAATGAATATGTGTGTGTTCTTGGGACATTTTGAAGTGAAAACTTCTTTAGCGGCGTTGTACACTTTTTCTGTAATGGGTAAAAAATTTAAAACTCGCGTCAGGGTCACGTGACCCTGATCGAAAATGAGTAAGACGTCATTCAAATTAGTTAATTTCATATCTGTACTACTCCAGTTTTAAAATAAAACATAGTAACAAAAAAGTTTTCACTTCTACCGGCACTCCTGGAGTGCAACCTTTTTTTTTTTGTATATTTGGTTGAGGAAAAGGGTATTGATTTAGTAGTAGGACGATAAATATAAGCCGATAAGGTTACGATTATGTGAAGAGGAGTGGTGGCCAGGTGATAACAGATACGATTGGCGAAGCTTGAAAGACGTAAGTCTAAGTACCGAGATAGGAATAGAAATATTGTAGGGTCATCGGTTTCAAAATAGTGAAAGAAAATATCTCAAAACAGACATGTTACAACTACAAACACGAGTTCACGCAGAGTCCAGTGCCTCTTTTCAAAAGGAGATAAGTGTCTTGGTGGCAGGGAGCCTATAATAGACTGATATACAATAGTAGATTATTGCATCGAGCACAAAGTAATTTACTATTGCACCGAGTGCCTGATTTAGAGCCCGAGCGTTAGCGAGGGCTCTAATCTAACAGGCACGAGGGCAATATAAATTACTTATGGCGAGGTGCATAATCTGCTTTTCTTTCAACTATTACCTATAATAATTAATAGTAGATAAAGGAAACTCATGTCAAACAGTTAAAATAGAAGTCTTATTATTAAGTTTAATGTGTCGCTAGATGATTCCATTTTAATTCGAAGCCGAAACACTCAAAATCAGATAGTATCACACTTTATCGTTTCCAAAAATATTGTCAAGCAAAATTAACAAAGTTCCTGCCAAATCACTTTTTTAAATTTCTTTCATTTTTAAATCAGAGTTGTTCCAAATTTAAAAAATGATTGCTGCAAATCATTTTTTAAATTTGGAACAAGTAGGATAGAAACGAATAATTCGTACGTAAAAAAAAGTATTGATATCGGCTGGCTGCATAGAGCTAATCCATTGAGATTGGCACCTTTTGGTGTGATTAAAAAAAAACTGTGCAATAATGAAATTTCATACATGTTTATTGCTCTAGAGCATTAAAGACTCGCTTTGTACTGAGTTTTTAGTATGATTGTGATGAAATTAAAGCATAGTTGGAAGAAAACAATTTTTTAGCAAAAAATATATTGCAACGGTTAATAAAATATATCAAAGAAGGAGCGTATTCTACGTGGTATTGTAATGAAAGTAAGTAGACATTTGGGGCTTTGCAGGAGCAGGATAAAAAAGTCAATTTTCATTTGAGTGTCATTAAGCTTTCCACACCAATCCGCGTTCAGACCACGACGCCTCTGAGTAAAAGAGTATTTTTTTGTTTCGGTAGACTGTACAAACATTTATTTGATCAATATTTAAACTGATTATTGTTAAAATCTCATACATTTTTATAACAAATCATCAAAAGATGTTTAAAATGTATGAGGGGTGTTGGTTTGCAGTGAATGTGGACGCATTTTCACGACAAAAATTGGCTATATCAGTATTTTGAGAGCACAACAGCAATGTTCTGAATAAGCAGATTCTTGTCGATGTGGCCAAAATCGTTCAGGATCATAATATACAAGATTTAACAAATTGTTAGTTCAACTACTGATAAGACAACTGGTTCTTAGTTGGGCTACTTATTTTGAATCATGTCTGTAATCTCCAAAATAATGTTTATTTAAATTCTCATGTTTTTGTACGAAATAGCTGTATTGTTTTATAAACAACTGTCTTAGTACATTATTAGTCACATAAAATAGTTTTTTTTTCCATTTTTATAAGGTGGACACTATATTAGCGGGCAGCCGATGGATGCAAGTGGCGAATTGTCGTTCAGCGTGGCGGTCTAAGGGGGAGGCCTATGTTCAGCAGTGGACGTCTTCCGGCTGATGATGATGATAATGATGACACTATATTAATTGATCTAGATGCTGATAACGGTAACTGTGTCGGTATACAGTCCCTTCCGCGGGAGGGTACTGTTACTGACTAAAAATCCTTTTGATCCTCCGGTTGCCGATTGCGTTCCAGTGCCACGGTATCCTGCTTAGGCGGGGGCCACATAGAAAAGACGTAAGACGCAGACGGGGCGGAGACATAATGTCTCTTCGGTGTCTCTTTCATACAAAATGTATAGAAGCGTCGCGACGTAGACGGGGCGCGGACGCGACTCTCATACATTTTCGCCCGTCCGCGACGCGTCCTCGTCTTACGTCTTTTCTATGTGGCACGCGCCTTAGACAGTCACGTAACTAACCAACCAATCTACATACATATTCGTACTTACTACTTAAAATGTTCCTTTTAGCATAGTTTTAACACAAATAGTATCAAAATACTTTCACTATCAAGAATCGAGCCCAAATAATCCTGCGTCTATAACCGTAGTCAGTAAGTAATATAGGTTCGGAACTGTGAGATATACTAATCCGTACTTAGCGCAGTGGTGTGTGAACAACAATCGTTCTTATTGGATACCATTAACGACAAGAGGTATAGAAATGCGAGCGATAAAATCTATATTTCTATTTGTACGATGATATTCTTTTTATAGGTGGAATATCTTTAGGAGCAGTATCTTTAAGCATTATTGTGGTGACTGTTTTTTTTTTAATTTTTTACCTTTTTTGTAAGGGCTATAGAGCGAGCTTATTAATTAACAATGCCACGCCTCGTTGATTTAATTGAAATGAAGTTTACAGAAGTACTAATCACCATATTTTGTTAAATATGAATTGGTGATTTTGGTTTTCCGTGATCAACAGATGGGAAAAATAAATAATTAATGAATTATAATAATATTAAAATGTCATCAATATATCCCGTTCCACTGCAGAGGCAGATTCAATTTATCTTTTTAATATTTTTTTTGAAAGCTGCTAATAACCAAAGGAGTCCATAGCACGAGATATAAGGTAAATGTTTTTCGTTCGGTCATACTAGAGGCCCTTTTTTAATAATTTCAATACAATTTATATCGTAAGACAAAAACGTCGTAAGTCAAATAGGTACGAAGAATTCAAGTTAGGGCCTCAGATCATCACACCATTCCAGTTTGTGCTTACGACAAAGACTTTAACAAATTTTACCTATTAAAAAACAGAAATAAATAAGATACCTAGAATGAAAAAACAAAACTTTACTTCAATGTAAAAACAAAACATTTCTACATAAACGTATGACCGAATCTACACGGCTATTTTCTTTGGCATTTCCTTTCAATGTCTATCTATCAGTGCTCCCAAAAGCACAGTTCTAGTTAAAATACAGCTGCCTTGTGTGCGAGTACTTAGTAAAGGATTACCTTTCTTCGTAAGGGCGGGAGCATGACCTTGGGCTTGCCCTTAGACGCAATGCAGGTTCTGTTTTGAACTTTGTGAGGTTATTGGTTCAAGAATGTAGGTTTAGTTATTTTGAGACCTGTTTGTGATAAGAGAAGGTTAATTTTGTTTTGTTATAAAAGTCGTTTGTTGTTTTTTTTCTGGTGAGTGGTCAAATAGATGTTGTAGTTTAGTTGTAAAAATATGTGCTTTTTTTATTTAAGAAGAAGAGGTAAGGACAGGTCAATGTACGTTCATAACGTACTTAATTTATTGTGTACTCAAGCAATTGTCAAAGTTCAAAAACTTTTTGATCATTGAGAATAATTGAGAGATTGGAAAGCAAACGTTTTTCTATATATTTGAATGTGATTTCAAAATACTGCTGCATAATCTGCATTGAAAATATAATGAATCAATTATTCATTTCAACACTCAAGAAAGTGGTTTATCGCGACCCCGTGTTTTGACGCGGTCTTCCGAAAATTGCGTGCTTAATTATGTGTAAAAACTAACAGTAGTTTTGTAATTCCAAACAATTTAATCAACCAACAACTTTAAAAGAAAACTTGTCTAACATACTGTGGTAAAGAAAAATTCTATGATCTTTACAAATAGACGTTGATTAGCCAGCCCCCTAGAATTACAAGCAAGGTTCAACCGCGTACGCAGTAATCAAGTCAAGGGAATCAAATTACAGACCTACCTACTGAAACTTTGATTACAGTGTTGTCCGTGTGTGGTTTGCAAGAAATAATAGTTGTTAGTTGTGTAACTTTAGTGTCCCACTAATGAACACAGGTCGACCTTGGTACGGTTAGAAGATAGTTGGAAGTGGCTTTATCGTTTTTTAGGCTGACAATTTAGTATTTCGCCTTAAATACATTGTCTCTTCTTGTTTCCCTTATATTTATGTGAAAATTTTACTACCTACAGTTTACATTCTTCCGCTTCTTAGAATCTATGTAAGGTTGTCGATGATAAGAAAGTGTCACCCCATTTATAAGTTCTACTGTTTAGTACATGTGATTTGTATAAAGACTATTCTGTTCTAATTATGTTTCTTTCATTAAGGGATAAAATCCGGAATGAGGTCTTACGGCATAAGACCAAAGTTACAGATATTGTCCAAATCTGTAGCAAGCTGAAGTGGGAATGGGCTGGTCATGTCTGCCGCAGAACTGACGATAGGTGGAGTAGGAAGGTTCTCGAATGGATACCGCGTGTAGGTAAGCGTAAGGTGGGACGCCCCCCGGCAAGATGGACCGATGACTTGAAGAAGGTGGCTGGCAGTGGCTGGATGAAAAAAGCTGGAGATCGTGCGCTGTGGCGCTCCCTGGGAGAGGCCGATGTCCAGCAGTGGACTGCAATAGGCTGAAATAATGATGATGATGTTTCTTTCTATCTTCTTTTACTAAAACATTTGAAACAAAAATGATCACTTGGCTATTATCGTCCTCAAGTTATTGTAGGTGGATCCTAATCGCTAGTTTTGTTTTGGTAGAAACCCACCGCTTTATTCCCAAACCACTGCAACTCCTGAAAGCCAGAATCAAAAGCGAGGACTATCAGAAAAGCGCCAAGATAATGAAGCTCGACGAGTCAGGATTATGTGCGAAAAGTACGAGTCTACCTTGGTCACCCATAATGGGTCCTTGGTTGGAGGTAATGTGGGTTTATTTCGGTTGGAGTCCACCCTTATTAGGAGAATGGATCGGACCGTCCATGAGGATTGCGCTTACCAAATTGGTATCAACGTGCTGAACGTTGACACCTGAACGCTGACACTGGAAACCTACATATTTATGTAATAATAGTCTATGATTTTAACGTACATAATAAACTGATAACCCAGCCATAAATAATTAAGAGACCTCGTTTAAAACCTAGGCATAATCAATCTCTATCATAAAGCGCTTTTAGTTATAAAACCTAATGTATGCAAAACAGCGCTCGTCTGCAAAACTGGCAAGCGATTAAGCGCTTAATCAAGCAGTTGATGAGGCACTTACTTAAAATCGATCCTCTTATCTGAAGTAATGGGTTCTCCATCATCAGTGTCGTAGATATGAAAAAAGTGGGGTAAGCAATTTTGCTGAATACCTTTGAAATTGTACGTTTTAGTAGATATTATTAAAGGTTATAAGAAGTCAGCTCCATAGTTTAATGAAAAAATCCAATAGCAATCTCATTGATTAAAAGTGCTTAAAAAGTGATTCAGCAGCTATACTTTCTTCTAAACCATGATGCATCCTGAGAACTTAAAAGAGTAAATAGTTATTGAATAAAGAACTCATATTGGAAAACACCGACCCAATTTATTCTAAATCTATCCCAACTTTTATTAATGAAGTGCTACGTAATATTTGTTATGATAAAAATATTTTTGCTAAAGATCAAAAGTATATCTCGCCTAACGAAATCTAAAATAAAATCTACTGTACACAGGTTATTTAGTTTTTCCCTAGCATGTACGTACAAATCCATTCTTGTACCCATATAAAAAAAACGAACTCTATGCAAATCAGCAATACCTCAAAACCGATTAACCAGTTTATCAGTACCACCTGACAAGATAATTAAGTTAATATCGAACGCTAGGGGATTAGCCGACGACAAATTGTCCAATCAGCGGACAGGTAATGGATTTCAAGCACCTAATATAGGACGTTAAGCTTTTGTTAAGTCTAAGTCTAAACTTAGCTTAAAATGTTAGCCTTTAAAGTAGGAGGTGGGAGGCGGTGACATGTTCTAAACAGTGTATTAAGGGATTTATCTTTTAAAGGTAAGCTGAGATTTAGAGGAAAATACGACCAAAGTGGAGGTTGTTGATAAAGGTCGAATACCTAACAATGTAGATAGTGTAAAATATTTTAAAGGACTGAACTGAAAGATAGATTCTGTGGATGATTTCTGGAAAAGGTATTACGACTAATAGATGAGTATGGGAGAAAAAAATCTTACTGCACTGGCAAATAAAATGGAATAAGGTAAGAACATTAATTTAGAAGAGTGTAAAGAAATAAAATAAATAAAGACGCAGAAAAATAGTACAAAAAATGCTACTGTTTACTTAAATGACTGCACAAAATATTTACAAAAAAGGCAAAACTTGAGAATTTATATGTTTACGATTAAAATAAATTATTATCTGTGAATACTTTTGCTAGACCCTAAATTGTGTTGTATACGTATAAATTAATGTGATGGCATACACTTTTGTAATGCAACTAAATTATCTAATTTAACCGGGTTAATGATCGTAGAACTTTTTAGTGTTAACTAGTTTAACTACTCTGAACTAGTTGTCCAGTTTAATGTCCATGATGCAATTTTGTAACACACCTGTGACTAAATAAATTGTACTTACTATATTACAGCTTTACTTTTAGCTTTTTAGAATAATTCAGTACCTTTAATAGGTATAGTTAAAATTATACTCTATAAAATCAATGTTAGTAAGGTAACTTTCACTAATATTATAACAAATTCAACTTTTAGATCGATGGACGGATGCTATAATAATTTAAACTAAAAACTGTTTTGATTTCGAGTTTAAATGGGCGTTTTTCCATTAGACGGCACGGCACCGGCACCGGCGACGGCGAAGCAAAAATGTATGAAAACGTATGGCTCGCTTTTGCATTTACCGGCGCCGGTGCTGCCGGCCCGACGTTCATACATTTTTGCTTCCCCGCACAGGCACTACGCCGGCGCCGGCGCCGCGCGCCGGTGCCGGTGCCGTGCCGTCTAATGGAAAAACGCCAACTTTCTATAGCAATAAAAAATGCAAACTTTCTATAGCAATATCTAGTCCGTCATAAATATTTAGTTTTACTGCCTATTTTCGTTTAACTTATGATTATTATACATGATACATGACAAAAATTCATCTAATTATATTACTAGCCTTTACCAATATTTTCTAATCACTTAATCTAATCGAATAAAACCAAAAACTATAAGCACTAGGCCCATCCCTAAGCTCTTAAACTGTCTAATAATCACAACTAAACCTATAAGCTACAGAGGGTCAGTAGAAAAGGTCAACATTTACAACTTTTCTAACCTTTCAACGTATGTAAAGGTGACCTAACTCTCCCCGATAAAATCTCCCAGAACTTTACCATCCATTGAAATATTTTGACGCCACGTAATTTTCATTCTTCATTTTGATTACCAATTTAAACGGTCGAGCAATTAATTTAATTGGTACTTTGATTTGGGTTCATTTGAATTTACATTGTTCTCATTTGGGGTAGAAGAATTTGAAGATAGTTGGTTTTGAGATTGCCCTGAGCTTTGTTAGTTGAACTTGAAATTAGATCAAGGAAAAAGTTAGCATGGAGTAGGGACTTCATTTTACTTGACTTGTTGTTTGGGACACAACAAGACATTTTTATTTATTGTGTTTTCGTCTTTTTTGACAATTCTTCAATCAAGGTCATCAAGTCAGACGCAATTTACCTTTCTGATAATTTGCAATTGACTCAACTGTAATAAAACTTAACAACTAAAAACTGGTGATGAATTTGTATTAATTTTGTAAACATTATTGCCAGATTTCGCAAACACCATAATCTACTTAGCTTCCAGTCGAACCAGATGCAGCTGAATATAAGTATTTTACATGGAGCGATTGCCTATCAGGGGGGAGAAGCTAGGGTATGTTTTGGTGGGAATCGCTGTTGGTGAGAACAGCATTACCTATAAAGTGCCAAATATACTTTCTGCTGTACTCGTGGCGGAGTACCGTACGAAGCAGAGCCCTAGCCAGTCCGAGTCATCCACGTCCCCGTCGTTCTCCCTGGGACCTGCTGCAACCGCGCCGCCGCGCGTCCGCCACCTCGTGTTGCAGCTGAGCTAACGGATGCAGGGCGAAAGGCGAGCATCCTGCGCCTTAAAACAGAATAGTCTCACTAGGGAGGATACCTGATACAAAACCGAGCAGATCCGTAGGCTCTGAAGCGGCAGCCCCGCTATCGGAATAAGGCATAGTGGGCTAATCACCCGCTTGCCCGACAATCATTGATTCCTGAAACTGAAACAGATAGAAACCGGACCGATCTTTTACCGACGACTTTTGGCATGAAAAAACGGACACGAATTGCTTATTGGAATGTACGCACGCTTAGTGAAGACAGCCGACTAGCCCAAGCAGAAGCAGTAATGCTTAGCTACAAACTGCTGATACTCGGTCTAAGCGAAGTGAGGAGAAACGGTTTTGGTGAACTGAGAACGTCCAGGAGCTTGACTTTGCTGTATTCAGGTAAAGAAAGTGAGGAAAGTGTGCGCGAGTATGGAGTGGGTCTTCTCCTTTCCAATGCAGCCAAGAAAAGCCTCCTGGACTGGAAACCGATCTCAGACCGAATCATTTATGCCCGTTTCAACTCAAAAGCCCGGAAGATCTCTATTGTACAGTGCTACGCTCCAACCAATGCATCACCTGAGGATACCAAGGACGCTTTCTACAATGCCCTCAACGCCACCCTTAGGAGCATTAAGAAGCAAGACATTGTAATCGTCATGGGGGACCTAAATGCAAAGGTTGGAAGTGTTAACACTCTCCGCGAGCGACATATGGGTACACAGGGACTCGGAGTGTGCAATGAGAATGGAGAGAGATTTATCGAGTTTTGCCAGAACCACGACCTTACCATCGGAGGAACATTATTCATTCATGGCGACCACCATAAGTACACGTGGAACTCTCCCGATGGGGTCACCAAGAACCAAATTGACCATCTTGCCATTAGTTCCAAATGGCGTTCTTCATTGCTCGATGTCCGCAACCGTAGGGGCGCCGATATTGATAGTGATCACCACTTGGTGGTTGCTGAAGTCCGGCTTAAAGTTGCAGTAGCCCGTGTGGCTGGAGGACTTAGCAAAGTTGGAAAAAGGTTTGAGGTGAGTAAACTGCGTGACTCAGATATATGCAAGTCATTTCAGCTTGAATTGCGCAATCGCTTTGCTGTGCTCGATACTGTCCCGGAGTCATTAGACGAGGAGTGGAACCGCATCAAAGTGGTCTATACAGAGACCAGCTCCGCCGTCTTAGGGCATAAATCGTCTCGCTCTCGGGAGGACTGGATGTCACAACGTACTTGGGACCTGATTGACGATCGCAGAAGGCTGCATCAAAGACTGCTTGGAACCCATGACGACGCCATACGAGCCGACCTTAACACTCAATACCGTCAGAAACGTAGAGAAATCTATCGCAGTACCCGCAAAGATAGAAGGCAGTGGGCTGATGGTATTGCTGATCGTGCTCAACAAGCTGCAAAGACCGGTAACCTGAAAGAGCTGTACAAGGCTACCAAAACCTTGGCAGGTAACAGCAAATCCAAGAAGAAGCCGCTGAAATCCAAAGATGGTCAGCTTATTGTGACGTCAGAAGGGCAGCTTCTACGCTGGCATGAACACTTCAAGGAGGTCTTCCGTTTGTCGGCTACATCGACGCATGATGTTACACAAATACGTTCCCCACCATCCCGGCTTCTCGATATCAACACGGAACCACCGACAGCCGCTGAAGTTGCGGAGGCAGTCCGCTCTTTGAAAACAGGCAAAACACCAGGACTCGACCTGATAACTGCGGAAATGCTACAAGCTGACTTATCCTCCGCCGTCGACGTCATGACGCCTCTAATTGATAAGATCTGGACCGCCGAAGAGCTCCCAGACGATTGGAACAAAGGTCTTCTTATAACTGTGCCTAAGAAAGGCGATCTAAGCCAGTGCGATAACTGGAGAGGTATTACGCTGCTCTCGATCCCCTCGAAGGTTTTCTGCAAAATCATCCTGGATAGACTGTCGAAGGCCTTGGAGCCTCTCCTACGCAATGAGCAGGCTGGATTCCGCAGGAACCGCTCATGTACGGACCAGATCAACACTCTCCGAATCATACTGGAACAGGCATCAGAATGGCAGAGGGAGGTTTATCTCACCTTTGTCGACTTTGAAAAAGCCTTTGACACGCTGAAGTGGTCTTGCATCTGGTCCCGCCTCCTGGAAATTGGAGTGCCGCCGAAAATCGTCCGTCTATTACAAGCCATTTACAAGAAGTATTCTTGTAAGGTAACTCACGACGGCCTCATCTCGGACGACGTTACAGTACACGCGGGTGTTCGCCAAGGTTGCCTCCTGTCGCCGCTCCTTTTCTTGGTCGTTCTTGACGGAATAATGCTTCGCACCTTAGAAAACAGGCGTCGCGGCATAGAGTGGGGATTATCCAACGTCTTGGAGGACTTGGATTACGCCGATGACCTATGTCTGCTGAGTCATACCCACGCCGATATGCAAGCTAAGTTGGACGATTTGGAACAGGAAGCAGCATCAACAGGGCTTAAAATAAACATCCGGAAGACCCAGGAGATGAGAACTGGTGTGAAGAATAGCTCACCGTTGCTGATTGGCACAGAGGCAGTGGAACGCGTCCACAAGTTTACATACCTCGGGAGCGTCGTGTCAGAGACTGGAGGGAGTGAAGAGGACATCGTCTCACGGATAGCCAAAGCCAGAGCTACTTTCGCGCAGCTGAGACCTGTTTGGCAATCACGAAAACTGACCCGAAGGATAAAACTTAAAATATTCGGGTCCAATGTAAAGTCCGTGCTGCTTTATGGGTGCGAAACGTGGAAAGTTGCAAAGGACATCTCACGCCAATTACAAGTCTTCGTCAACCGTTGTCTTCGTCGTATTCTCGGAATTTACTGGCCCGAGACCATCTCCAACGTAGAGCTGCTGGGGAAATGCCACGAGAGCCCGATCGACAACCAGATCAAACGTCGCAAGTGGAGATGGATTGGCCACACGCTCCGAAGGGACCCTGACCACATACCCAAACAAGCTTTGGATTGGAATCCCCAAGGAAAAAGAAAGCGTGGCCGTCCCCGTCAAACCTGGCGACGCACCGTGCTAGCGGAAGCGGCGAGCATTGGATTGACGTGGAGCGAGGTGAAGCGTGAAGCTCAAGATAGATCGCGATGGAAGACATCTGTGGACGCCCTCTGCCCCATCTAGGGGACATAGGACTTTAAGTCAAGTTTAAGTCATTGCCTATCTGACCTCCACGAATAACCCAGTAACTGGGTAATACGATACCCATGGCAAGACTCTGGTTGTCACACTTTTAGAGCTTCTGGCTAATAGTAACGACTGACAAATAACCGCCAAAAATTTAGGCCATTATTTTTGAACGAGATTTTTTTAAAAAAAAGTTTCTCGTGTCTCTAAAAATTCCTCCCCAACACCTTCTGTGAGCTATTTTTCTACGCCTCCTCAAAAAAACCTTAGCGGTATGCCTCCAGGCCGTTTGGACCATTTTCAACCGTAAATACGGCCGAATTCAATTCAGATCATACCCTTATTTTGCCCAAAAGTGTAATAAATACTTTTTCCAATAAAATACTTCTGTCCAGTCCTTAAATAAAACAGGAAAAGTCCCTATAAATCAATATTCAGAACGTAATAACGCAAATAAAAACACACTTAAGAAAATAAGATATAGCATATTTGGAGCCATCAATTTTATGGTCCCATAAAAAAGCAAATTTGTTTTGACCGTTGAAAATCCTGAAGGTAACTTGGGACCCTTATAAAACCCGAATAATCTACTAGCAGTGGATTTTCGTCCGCGTACTACACTCGCCTAAGTAAACTCTGGGGATGAAACAATTTGTGCACCCTAATCAAATAAGTGTAAAAGGAAAATTTAAAATTCCCACCCTGAATTTACATAATGACCGACGCGTTGAAATAACGGCTCAATCTGGGTATTATTGTACTTTATGAGCGTACAGTTACTAACTAAAGTGTAAAGATAGAACACGCTTTCAACCAACTTCAATTTTAGCTGACAGAACTCAAAACTCGCGCGTCGTGGTTCAATTAGTACATTTTCATGGGTGCATAATTCCCGGAAATTAGTTCGTGTTATCACTTGTGCACGTGACTGTAAGTTGAAATGAAATTTCAGGTGAATAATAAGTAGCATTCAGTCATACGAGCGGAGTGGAGTAATAAACTTGTTAATGTCGCATTACTAGGCGAAACCGTGTCTAGATGGAGTCACTGTTTTACTGACTTCATGTAGTAAGTTTTAAAGATTATTTGGTAGTATGATGAGATAGAGTCAAAGATTTTCTGAAATAGCAGTTGAAGTTTTAAGATTTATTAGGATTTTTACTGAGCATAACTTTAATTTGATTGTAGTGCAGCTAGTGAAGTTTATGTAAGAAACTAGAACTTAATTAAGTGATACGTTTTTTAAAAACGTGATATTTAAAAAACATTATCTTCACTAGGCAGTAGTTAGATACCACATTTGCTATACGGGAAACTTACAATGTTTTTTTTTTAATAATTTTAGCGGTAACGCCACACAGTCGAGGAAAGCAAATACAGAGGCGGCGCTGGCATTTTTTCTATTTATCTATTCACTGCAAAAAATAATTAAAACCAAATTTAAAGTAACCATTTTCAAAATGTCGTCGGCAAAAAATTATAAATCAAATCCTTCCGCGCCGCCAACGTCCAACAATAATAATTATAAAAATGTAAATTCTGTTTAAGAACTCGCAAAGTGTCCAATGAACCGTACCTTTTATTCGGTTATGAGTTATTTACGGATGCGTAACATAAATTTGAATGGAAATCAATTCCCGTGGAACACAGCTGACTGGGCAAATGATGTAAATTATAAATCAATTGGACGGTAATACGTTGGTGGTCGCGGGGATCCGACGCGGACGATAGAGGGTTGAATACAGTTATGTACGACGATCCGTTTGTGTTCGTGTAATTATTTTGAAATCGGGTGAAGTGTCTGAAGATGTATTACAGATACCTATGAGATTCTGAAATTGGTGAAATTTAAAGATTTTTATAAGTATGTGAGTCCAAAGCATCTGTGGCCTAAATTTTAATTATAAAGTGAGGAATATTGATCCTAAGATCTATTATTAAGATCCCGAGAAAAATAATAATAAATATGTCTTTCAAATCGAGCGCCGTGTGTCTTTTGAATTCTAAATTAACGCAAGGGAAACGTGGACAAAAGCTAGTATCCAATAATTCATCTTAAAATGGTCTAATGAAAACAAGTTCTCCATATTTTATTCCCTAAAAGCACTATCGTAGACGATCATTACTTTCACTAACTGAGGCATGTTCAAATGAATTCTTGATGTAATTACTTTGGAATGGCAAAAAATGGTCTCGCAAATACTAAGGCGTGAGGTGACCTATATTTAAGATGGATCTTAAAAAACTTTTCTTAAAAAGACGCCTTGAGAGAGGCAGCTTTTAAATTCAACCATATTAAAAAAACTTTAGTATTCAATATTCGTAGAAAGATATTTGAAAATGTCAAGGTTCTTAAATTTAAAATGTAAACGAAACTGTTTTAATTTAAATCTAAATTAACTTTTGCGTAAGAGTTATTTCATGTTATTTACTCAACAGTTTCATTAGAACACAATTGATTTAACTGGTGATGACACCATGCCATTGTGTCCTATTATGACAAGTCACAATAAAATCAAAAAATATATTAAAATAAAGAAATTAATAAAACGGTCACAAAGGTCAATTAAAAAACAAAACCTTTTAAAGTTAAATATTTCTCTAAGAAAGGAACGTGTTATCCTGACAAAAAATCTTAATATTTGCACTAGTGAGTTAGATAAATGCAGGGAAAAGTATGATAGTGATACTCAGCTGCTCCATAATGATTTACTACACAAGGAGTATTTGCTGAAGGATATTTTTGAAAAATATGAAAGATCACAGGAACAGTTAAGTGACCGTCTGTTTGAAGCCGGGGAATTGCTGGACTTGGTGAAGTACAATGCTGAGCGGTATGAGTCGCTTACAAATAGCTTCTCCTGCAGCTGTACCAACCAACAACCACCTCGTCAACCCCAGCATGACTTATTGCCTCTTCCATCAGAAGAGTGCAGTAATTTTGATAAAAAAAATAAAACTATTTTTTTTTGTGACGAATTAGGTTCAGGCTTTGGAAAAATTCTACATAATTACCTAAGCCATAGTTTTACAAACCATTCTTATCACAATATAAATTTTAAACAATTAATAACTAGAATTACTCATTCCAACTTAGAGGACTATTCTTCAGTGGTTCTTCTATTAGGGAATAGTATAGGTTTGTCTAGAAAGGACATAGTGGATGGTGTGGACGCCTTATTAAAATTAAATGTAGGAAAGCTGATGTTGTGTGCTTTTCCTTATTCGGACAGTTTTAGTGACACTGAAAACCACCGTATATATAAGCTGAACAGTACTATTCACATGTTGACATGTCGTCATAGTGACAAATTATTGTATTTTGATTGTAACAAATTTGTTAGTAGTTTTTTTTTGAATCGGGGATCTTTATCTTTGTCCCGGAAATGTAGACATTTGATTGCTATGTTGATAGCATTTAATATTAACCATGTTGTTGCGAATGTATTAGACTCTAGGTTAAGTAGGTTAAGTAGTAGTTTAAGTGACGAGTCTGTGTTGTTAGGTTGCCCTAACAACATAGTGATACAGGGTTCTGTATTTGCATGCTGTACGAAGGAGGGTCTACCTAATATACCACCTGCCTTGGAGACCACTACTACACAGGTTGGGTATTCCCTTCCTGCTGGTACACTGAATGGTCCTGTTTTGGAGATCACTCCGGATATTAGTTTAAACTAGATTGTAAGACAACAGAAGAAACCTCTGCAGTTAGTAACTCATTATTAGTGAACGATAAACAGGTTTCTTCTAGCAAATTAGTTAAGTATAAAATATCAAGTGGAGAGCAACACACTCTAAAATTGTTTCATCAAAATATTCAAGGGTGCTCTTCTAAATTATTGGAAATAGAAATGTTTTTGGAATCAACCAGGTTTGATATTGTTTGCCTTACAGAGCATTGGTTAAAAGATCATCAAGTTATGTCTATTTGTTTTGATAATTATTACGTAGTTAGCAATTTCAGCCGTAAATGTATGATACATGGCGGATCATTAATACATAGAAAGAAATCGATTAAATCTAAAACTCGAAATGACATTGTTGAACTGTCAGTTGAACATACCATTGAATTGTCCTGTGTTGAGCTTGATAAGCATGTTATAGTATGTGTATACAGACCCCCAAATTACCAGAATCTACCTATGTTTGATTCTATAATGGAAAACGTTTTAAATAAAATATGTAATAAAAGTAAATCTATCATCATTTGTGGTGATTTTAATATTAATTTGTTAGAAAATAATTCAAATAGTATCAGACTGTTGAGTCTTTTTAAATCCTTCAATTTGTCACATGTTTTTATGGAACCAACCAGAGTGACCGCTTCTTCTGCCACTTGCTTAGATAATGTTTTTTCGAATTGTGATTACTTACATAAAGAAATTGTTAATAAATTGCCATCTGATCACAGTGGCCAAACAATAACGTTTTGCGCCTATACACCAATTCAAAAAACTCAAATAAGGTATAGGCCAATTACGGGTAAAAATTTAGTAAATATGAATAATGCAATAGCAAATAAATTATGTGATCATAGTTTTAATAATGTAAGTGACCCAAATGAGTTTTACGCTGAGTTTTTTGCAATTTTAAACACACAATTTATTCGTACTTTTCCACTAAAAACTAAAACCATCGTTACAAAGTTCTTATTTAGTGATTGGGCAACACCAGGAATTCGCAAAAGCAGAGAAAAACTCTTCGAACTTTATGGTCTTAAGAGTCATAATATTAATAATATTAATTTTAATCAGTATGTTGCCAAATATTCAAAAACTTTTAAACGTGTATGTAAAACAGCTAAGGCTCTTTATATTAGTGGTAAAATTAAATCGGCTGATGATAAAATAAAAACTACTTGGAAAATAATAAATAATGAAACAGGTAGGAATAAGAAGCGCAATATTGAAATGAACTTAGAAACTGCACATGGCCCTATAAACTCAGATGTGGAAATTGCTCAGGAGTTTGAAAGGTTCTTTTCGAACATCCCTCTTAAAACGACTGAATCTTTAAATTCGTCACCCGCACTCTCTGCTGCCTTACTTAGAAAGAATGTAAAGGAGTGCCCAATGGAGTTTAGATTTCAGCACACAAACCCCCAAGCTGTCATTAAAGCTTTTAAAGATCTAAAAATTAAGTCAACAGAAGATCTTTGGGGAATGTCCGTGAAAGTCTGCAAATCTTTTATTGAAACCGTTGCACCTTACTTAGCTTTTATATTTAACACTAGTGTAGACCAAGGAGTGTTTCCAGATCTCATGAAACATAGTAAGGTAGCTCCACTTTTCAAATCGGGGGATTGTAAAGAACCTAACAATTATAGGCCTGTGTCCATTTTGCCGGTTTTTAGCAAGGTGTTTGAAAAGTTAATGCTAGAACAAATGTTATGCCACTTTAATAAACATTCTATCTTCCATGATCAACAATATGGTTTTACAAAAGGGCGTTGTACAACTGACGCGGGTGCTACATTGTTAAAGAACATTTTTAACTCCTGGGAGGAAGCACAAGATGCCATAGGAATTTTTTGCGACCTCTCAAAGGCATTTGATTGTGTAAACCATGAAACACTTTTGCTGAAACTAGAGCATTATGGAATTAAAAATAAAGCCTTGGATTTACTTAATTCATACCTAAGAGATAGACAGGTAAAAGTTCAAGTTAACGGCATAAACTCATTAGGGTCGGAAATGACAATGGGCGTTCCTCAGGGTTCTATTTTAGGTCCGTTCCTCTTTTTAGTTTATATAAATGATTTACCCCATTTACTCAAAAATCAGCCGAATATGGTGTTATTCGCGGATGATACGTCGTTAATCTTTAAAATAGACAGACGTTCGCAAAACCTAGATACTGTTAATGATTGTATTCTTCAGGTACAAAATTGGTTTACTTTGAACAATTTAGCTCTTAATGAAAAAAAAACAAAATGTATTAGATTTACTTTACCAAATGTTAAAAGTAGCAAATGTGACATTATACTCAACGGGAAAAAACTCGAATTTATTGATCAAACAGTTTTCCTGGGAATCACTTTAGACGATAAATTACAATGGGGCCCCCATATAGCATCTTTGGCGGGGCGTCTAAGCTCAGCCGCTTATGCTGTTAGAAAGATAAGACAGTTAACAGATGTTGAAACAGCACGCTTAGTTTACTTCAGCTACTTTCATAGCATAATGTCTTACGGCATTCTACTGTGGGGCCGGGCGGCTGACATTGAATCTATTTTTATTTTGCAAAAGAGAGCCAACAGAGCAATTTACAATTTAAATCGTCGCGAATCTCTCAGGGAACTATTTAAAAAGATTAATATAATGACAGTGCCCTGTCAATTTATTTATGAAAATATAATGTATGTTAGGAAAAATCTTCATCTTTTAAAAAAAATAAGTGATAGGCATAATTTTAATACGAGAAATAAAGATAAAATTGATCAACCTTGTTTTAGATTGTCAAAAGTACAAAAGTCTTTTATGGGGTACCTACTGTGTTAAATGTTACAACAAAATACCTAGTGAGGTCTTAAAACTAAATGAAAGAAAATTTAAAACTTATATCAAAAATTCTCTAAGTAAACAAGCATATTATAAATTAGAAGATTACATTCAAGATAAAAATGCTTGGAAACATGCTGGTCCTGCTCCATAGTACAATGTAGGGCTTGAGCAGAATCAAACTTGGTTGAAATTTTAATGCTCACACACTGCCTGTATTGTATTTGTATAAAGTTATAGTTGCATTATTTTGTGAAAGTGTGAACACCGTGTACCTTTTAGCTGTATAATTATTGCTTTTTTTTATTCTTTAAATGGTCATAACTTGAGTGCACCGCTTTCACATTTATTTACTTTTTTTTTTAAATTGTAATTTCAAAACATTGTGAAACATTTTTGAAAAAGAGTAAGTATGGAGTTTCTTGCCCATTCTTCTCCATACAACCTACCTTAGCGAATGGGTGTAGAATCAATCCCATCCCTTCCTATTTCCTTTAAATTTAATAATCGACGTTCAAAAGTGCCCCTTTGGTGGCCTAATTGGAATAAATGATTTGACTTTGACTTTGAAACAAAAATAATGAAAATGTAATAAAAAATCTTTGTTATATTAGTATAACAAAAAAGTATAAGTATTTTCGCTAAAAAACATCAAAAATGTACAGACTAATAATAACGGAATACAAACTTAAATAGAACATTTCTGTCCGAAAAAGAAAATTTAAATCTCTGAAACATTCAAGTACATTTTGAAACAACTTTGTGCATGTTTCCACATCTTGGTAATAGCAAAGAAAATATGCAAAATATTTTAAAGAAAAAACTTGTTTTATTCCTCTTTTAATATAGACTTTTCAACCCTTTGCGTATGAAAATTTAAATGTATATCCTAAAATTTATTTATGTGACCCTTTTTATTTATTTAATAGCACTCTCTTTCAAAAAGGGACATAAAGTAGAAGAGTGACTTAAAATTTACAAATTTATTATCACCACAGAATTTTAAACCTTCTCAGTCTACACTGAGTTAGTCGTAAAGGAAAGTTTTGTACTGTGCGATTAGTGATGGGTTTTTATCCGGATAAATACTCAAAATGGATAAATACTCAATAAATTTCCATTTTTACTCGAGTTTTTATCCAAAACAGTGGATAAATACTACTTACAGTGTAAGTTACATTGTTCATCGTAAATTTTGTTATTTTTACAAGAAAAATGATTGAAATACATGAAAATCTGTAAATATAGATTTGTAACGTACTTTTTTAATCATTTTAATAATTACAATTACTATACGCGTTGAAAAAAGGAGGAAATATTCACGTTTTTTCATAATTCGTTGTTTTCTTTTTTTCAATTTTTCAATCAAAACTTAAATAAAACATAATTTTCAGTTTCTAATTAATTATGAAGTAGGACTGAAGCGGACACGCGACCACACATTTGTCTGATCAAATCTAACCGAGTCTAACTGAGTGTAACCGTCAGACACTCAGACTGACTCCGATTCTGATGGAGTCTGACTCCGAGTCTGAGTCTGACCGAACCTAATACCGAGTATGACTGAGTCTTAACGAGTTTTACGGAGTCTTAACGAGCATGACTTCGAGTTCGAACAAGTTTGACCGAGACTTATAAAGTCTTACCGAGTCTTACGGAGTCTTAGCGAGTATGATTTCGAGTCTGACCGAGTGTGACTGAGTCCGACTGATTCTTACTGAGTCTTAGCGAGTATGATTTCGAGTCTGAACGAGTCGAGATGACTGACTCTGACCGTCTTACTGAGTCTGACCCAGTCTTACGGAGTCTTAACGAGCATGACATCGAGTTCGAACAAGTTTGACCGAGTCTTATAAAGTCTAACCGAGTCTTACGGAGTCTTAGCGAGCATGATTTCGAGTCTGACCGAGTGTGACGGAGTCCGACTGATTCTTACTGAGTCTTAGCGAGTATGATTTCGAGTCTGAACGAGTCGAGATGACTGACTCTGACCGTCTTACTGAGTCTGACCCAGTCTTACGGAGTCTTAACGAGCATGACTCCGAGTTCGAACAAGTCTGACCGAGTCTGACGGAGTCGTAGCAAGTATGATTTCGAGTCTGACCGAGTGTGACTGAGTCCGACCGATTCTTACTGAGTCTTAGCGAGTATGATTTCGAGTCTGGACGAGTCTGACTGACTCTGACCGATTCTTACTGAGTCTGACCAAGTCTTACGGAGTCTTAACGAGTATATTCCGAGTCTGACCGAGTTTTACCAAGTCTGACTCCGATCCTAACTAAGTCTGACCGATTCTTACTGAGTCTTACCGAGTCTGACCGAGTCTTACCAAGTCCGACCGTGTCTTATCGAGTCTTACGGAGTCTTAGTGAGTATGATTCCGAGTCTGACTGAGTCCTACCAAGGCTGACCGAATCTGATTCTGAATCTGACTGAGTCTAACCGAGTCTTACCGAATCTTAGAATCTTACCGAGTCTTACTAAGTCTGACCGAGTCTTAACGAGTCTGCCCGAGTCTGCCCGAGTCTGCCCGAGTATGACTGAGTCTAAACAAGTCTTACTGAGTCTAACCGTATTCGACACCGGGTCTTACTCCGAGATTTGATGTATTTTTTCATATTAAACGGTTTACCTATTAAAAAACATGTCAACAAAACTTGTTTTCAACCCTACCTAACATAGGACTTTGGCCTTGTTGACGTCATCTCAAGGCCTAATTGCCGTGTCTGTGGCAGGACCTATTCAACCCCTGCCCTGCAGGCAGTTATCAGTAGTGACTAGTCACGGTACGTCCTCCCCACTTCGTTAAGAAGAAAGAAAATATATTTATTTTACAGTCAAACATGTCATCGGCGTAGCAGACAACGTCGATACCATGGAGGATTGTACCACGTAGCGCTCGGTCAAGCAGAAACAGTGTGCCAGGTTCCAAATGCGACGGTGCACCGTAGATGGTTTGAATTCGAAACTTCATAATAGCGGAGCGCTTCCTTAATTCAACTCTAGGGCAAAGTCTGGAAGACGTTCGTCATGACGAGAGACACTGCCAAGATGTCCTCACCCTGAGCGATTGCTTCCTCAGCCAAAGCCCTTTTTTTACGAGGATAAACTGTCAAATGAGTCGTCCAGACTTGTACTGACTAAAATTCACGGTGTTTCTTCAATGGCTATTTACGTTTCAAGGTTACTGTTACCTGTTTAGACAGTCTCGCAACCCCGCCAGGCGTTTGGCCCACCATGGGGGCCTCGTCAGTCAGTCAATACACTTACATGCACGTTTGGCAGAAGCCAAACAGGATATCTACAGATCCAAGATACGCAAACAAGATAAACTGCATATAAAATGAGGCCGAGTTAGGCTGCAGTGAGAAACAAATTGCTTCTCCTTGATTGGAGAGACTTCTGAGACCTAATAATACAATAATATCATTTTTGGAAAGCCCAAGTAACAATACTTGTCATTGAATTTGTAAAAATAACCATTTTATTCGCAAAAAATATAAATATCCATCATTTTGAGTAAATATCCGATAAAAACGAGAAAAAACGAGTATTTATCCGTTTCGGATAAATACTCGAGTATTTATCTTCTGAGTATTTATCCTCCGCCCATCACTATGTGCGATGCTTAGATGTGGGTCCCGTAGCTACATTGCCAAATTAAAAGATTTTTCGTTAAGTTTGAATTAGTAAGTAAGTTCTGACTTACAGATTACTAAAAGTCTCAATTTCAGGGGAGAATAATGTAAGTGAGATTTTTGTGACTTGCTAGGAACTGTCTCGTATCAACTTTATCTTAAGCATGGTTAATGTAAAGTATTTCATAGAATTGCAAACGATAGTTAGCCATGAAATTTACAGCAGAATAAATATGAATTTAAGTAAAAAACAATCATTTCAAATGATACCTATTATTTATTTCCTTGACAGTTGAACATACACCCTTCACTTTAATAACATTACTTTCCCGAATAGTTTAATAAAAACACACATTGATTCACACTTGGAATTTGTCCTATATCGAGAGAGGCTGACCAACATTTAAATTCTCATACACATTTGAATTCGCATGTAACGTTTTCACCGTAAGTTCACCTCTATTCTCATAAGACGATAAGTTAGTGAGTCATTGTGATAGTACTTGACAAACACTCGCCGGAGTTATTACCGCTTGCAAGGTTTGCTTCGGTTTTAAGTTTAAATAATTTTGTAGACCACTTTAAGTAAATACACTCCGAGGTACAAAACCCACCTATATAACTTTAGAAATTATGAGGCCCACGGTATTTTTGTTTAAGAGAAACGGGACAAAATATTATTATATTAGTTGGAGTGAATTTACGGGCGGAGAAAGTTGTGCAAAAAGTTTTTCTTTTTTATTGATACTTACTGAGAATGTTTATGATAGTGTTGTTTTATTAAGTGGGGCTTAACTTAAGATGGCGCCAGCTGTTACTTACCTGAAAATAAAGAAAAATATTATTAGTTTGAGTAATTATTGAGACGTATCTTATTACAAGGATTATTTTGTTATTCTATGCCTTATTTTAGTAGTCTCCATCTATGGTTAACTAGTTATATTTTATTGATAATAATAATTTTGGACCTTTATAAATAAACTAGTATTTGCGCGTTGCGCGAGCTGCAAGCAGCTCGCGGGGTCGTGTTTTGGAGAAGTATTCCTTACCTTAATAAAATTTTGAGAATCCATAAGAATCTTTAAATGAATTGGAAAATCCATAGTCCTTAAATGGTTTTGTAAATTATATAAAATATTTTTAATATTCTGAAAACCCTTTTATGTAATTCAATAAAAAAAGAAACAAAAAAAAAAAAAAAAAAACAAAATAAATTGAGAATTCCTTGGATAGTTAAAAGAATTTTTAAATCCGTTAGTAGAGCACTTAAAAGATTTTGCAACCCTTTAAGAACCCCCTACTCCAATCTAAAACCTTATTAAAAACTCAGAAGGGCATAAGGGGCAACTTTGAAAAATGGTTTTTTCTGAGCCATTATACGAAATCGTAAAAAATATGAACACGGGTCTCTCAGTGTCTGAGATACGACTGGTAGGGGGGGGGGAGCCAAAAAGGAGAGGCTTAGTACTTTTGCCCTACTCATGAGAGTGACTTGAAAGTTTGCTTGTCGTCAGCCCTGAGTTAAGCTTCATCCACTCAACCTTCGTTATTTCCCATGATGAAATTGATGAACATTTAGAAAATTATCGAAGCCGCCATCTTGGATTTTGATTTTGACCTCACCATCGGCTTTAGCATCCTCGAAAACCATGAAAACGACTCCCATGATGAAATTGATGGACAATTCGAAAATTATAGCAGCCGCCATCTTGGATTCTCATTTTGACCTCGCCATCGATTTTAGCACCCTCGAAAACCATGAAAACGATACCCAATGAAAACACAAAAACTATCCTTCACAAAAAGAATTTTTCAATTCCAAATCAAACAAAACAAACTTTTCAGTTTAGATAAAAATATGATATTTAAAATATTATTGTGTTCGGTACGCGCTTACTGCCCCCTCAAACACTGCATTTTTTGCAGTCGCCAACTTGGATTTTGATTTTGACATCACTATCGGCTTTAGCATACTCGAAAACCTTGAAAACGACTCCCATGATGAACATTTCGAAAATTATCGAAGCGCCATCTTGAATTTTGATTTTGACCTCACTATCGGCTTTAACATCCTCGAAAACCATGAAAACGACATCCATGATGAACAATTCCAAAATTATCGCAGCCGCCATCATGGATTTGGATTTTAACCTCACTATCGGCTTTAGCATCCTCGAAAACCATGAAAACGACTCCCATGATAAACATTTCGAAAATAATCGCAGCCGCCATCTTGGATTCTCATTTTGACCTCGCCATCGGTTTAAGCACCCTCGAAAACCATGAAAACGACATCCATGATGAAAACATTCAAATTTTTTGCAGTCGCCATCCTGGATTTTGATTTTGACCACAATAACGGCTTTAGTATCCTCGAAAACCATGAAAACAACTCCTATGATGAACAATTCGAAAATTATCGCAGCCGCCATCTTGGATTTTGATTTTGACCTGACTATCGGCTTCAGCATCCTCGAAAACCATGAAAACGACTCCCATGATGCACATTTTGAAAATTATTGCAGCCGCCATCTTCGATTTTGATTTTGACCTCACTATCGGATTTAGCATCCTCGAAAACCATGAAAACGACTCCCATGATGCACATTTCGAAAATTATTGCAGCCGCCATCTTGGATTTAAATTTTGTCCTCACTATCGGCTTTAGCATCCTCGAAAACCATGAAAACGACTTCCATGATGAAATTGATGAACAATTCGAAAATGATAGCAGTCGCCATCTTGGATTTTAATTTTGACGTCACTATCAGCTTTAGCATCCTCGAAAATCATGAAAACGACTCCCATGATGAACATTTCGAAAATTATCGCAGCCGCTACTTTGGATTCTCATTTATGACCTCGCCATCGGTTTTAGCACCCTCGAAAACCATGAAAACGACTACCATGATGAAATTGATGAACAATTCGAAAATTATCGCAGCCGCCATCTTGGATTTGGATTTTGACATCACTATCGGCATTAGCATCCTCGAAAACCATGAAAACGACTCCCATGATGCACATTTCGAAAATTATTGCAGCCGCCATCTTCGATTTTGATTTTGACCTCACTATCGGCTATAGCATCCTCGAAAACCGTGAAAACGACTCCCATGATGAAATTGATGAACAATTCGAAAATTATAGCAGCCGCCATCTTGGATTCTCATTTTGACCTCGCCATCGGTTTTAGCACCCTCGAAAACCATGAAAACGACTCCCATGATGAACAATTCGAAAATGATCGCAGCCGCCATCTTGGATTTTGATTTTGACTTCACTATCGGCTTTAGCATCCTCGAAAACCATGAAAACGACTCCCATGATGAACAATTAAAAAATTGTCGCAGCCGCCATCTTGGATTTTGATTTCGACTTCACTTTCGGCTTTAGCATCCTCGAAAACCATGAAAACGACTCCCATGATGCACATTTCGAAAATTATTGCAGCCGCCATCTTCGATTTTGATTTTGACCTCACTATCGGCTTTAGCATCCTCGAAAACCATGAAAACGACTCCCATGATGCACATTTCGAAAATTATTGCAGCCGCCATCTTGGATTTTAATTTTGTCCTCACTATCGGCTTTAGCATCCTCGAAAACCATGAAAACGACTCCCATGATGAAATTGATGAACAATTCGAAAATTATAGCAGCCGCCATCTTGGATTCTCATTTTGACCTCACTATCGGCTTTAGCATCCTCGAAAACCATAAAAACGACTCCCATGATCAACATTTAGAAAATTATCGAAGCCGCCATCTTGGATTTTGATTTTGACCTCGCCATCGGTTTTAGCTCCCTCGAAAACCATGAAAACAACACCCATAATGAACAATTCAAAAATAATCGCAGCCGCCATCTTGGATTCTCATTTTGACCTCGCCATCGGTTTTGGCACCCTCGAAAACCATGAAAACGACTCCCATGATGAAATTGATGAACAATTCGAAAATTATCGCAGCCGCCATCTTGGATTCTCATTTTGACCTCGCCATCGGTTTTATCACCCTCGAAAACCATGAAAATGACATCCATGATGAAAACTTTGAATTTTTTGCAGTCTGCATCTTGGATTTTGATTTTGAACTCACTATCGGCTTTAGCATCCTCGAAAACCATGAAAACGAGTACCATGATGAACAATTCCAAAATTATCGCAGCCGCCATCTTGGATTCTCATTTTGTCCTCCATCGGTTTTAGCACCCTCGAAAACCATGAAAACGACATCCATGATGAAAACTTTGAAATTTTGTGCAGTCGCCATCTTGGATTTTGATTTTGACCTCACTAACGGCTTTAGTATCCTCGAAAACCACGAAAACGATTCCCATGATGAACAATTCGAAAATTATCGCAGCCGCCATCTTGGATTTTGATTTTGACCTCACTATCGGCTTTAGCATCCTCGAAAACCATGAAAACGACTCTCATGATGAAAACTTTGAACTTTTCGCAGTCGCCATCTTGGAATTTGATTTTGGCCTCACTATCGGCTTTAGCATCCTCGAAAACCATGAAAACGACTCCCATAATGAACATTTCTAAATTATCCCAGCCGCCATCTTGAATTTTGATTTTGACCTCACTATCGGCTTCAGCATCCTCGAAAACCATGAAAACGACTCCCATGATGAACATTTCTAAATTGTCGCAGCCGCCATCTTGGATTTTGATTTTGACCTCACTATCGGCTTTAGCATCCTCGAAAACCATGAAAACGACATCCATGATGAAAACTTTTAATTTTTTGCAGTCGCCATCTTGTATTTTGATTTTGTCCTCACTATCGGCTTATTTAGCATCCTCGAAAACCATGAAAGCGACTCCCGTGATGAACAATTCGAAAATTATCGCAGCCGCCGTCTTAGATTTGGATTTTAACCTCACTATCGGCTTTAGCATCCTCGAAAACCATGAAAACGACTCCCATGATGAACAATTCGAAAATTATCGCAGAGGCCATCTTGGATTCCGAGATACGATGGGGGGAGGGGTGAAGGGGGGGAGTGGGGTAAGTTTTGAAAATTGATTTTGATATACTCTGGGCCCCTTGAAACGAATCTGAAAAAAAAAAAATTATGTTCCATGTCCCTTCTGAGATCCGCCTAAAAGGGGGAAAAGGGGGTCAAGAGGAGGAACTTTGAAAAAAATGTTCCGAGCCTCTTTTATACGAATCCGAAAAAACCGAACACGGGTCTCTTAGTTTTTGAGATACGATTGGGAGGGGGGGTGAGGCCAAAAAGGGGAGGCTTGGTACTTTTGCCCTACTCATGAGAGTTACTTGTATGTTTGCTTGTCGTCACCCCTGAGTTACGCTTCACCCACTCAACCTTCGTTACGCTACGGAGATCGCCGGCTCGCTTCGCTCGCCACCTCCCCCCTTCGCTCCACTCGGTCTCGCAGGTTCGCTCCACTCAGGACCTACCTACCACCGGAAAGCTATCGTGTCCTCATCCCTACGCTCCGCTTTACCGCTACATAATTTTTCCGAGATACGATGGGTGGAGGGGTGAAGAGGGGGAGGGGGGGGGGGAGTTTTGAAAAATGGTTTTGCCTAACTCTGGGCCCATTATTATGAATCTGAAAAAAAAAATGTTGCAAGTCTGTTAACTTCCGAGATCCGCCCAAAAGGGGGAAGAGGCCCGAGGGGGGTTCTTTGTAAAATGGTTTTTACTTTACCGAGCCTCCTCTATACGAATCCGTAAAAAAACAGAACACGGGTCTCTTAGTTTCTGAGATACGATTGCAGGGGGGGGGGGAGGCAAAAAAGGGGAGGCTTGGTACTTTTGCCCTTCTCATGAGAGTTACTTGTAAGTTTGCTTGTCGTCACCCCCGATTTACGCTTCACCCACTCAACCTTCGTTACGCTACGGGGGTCGCCGGCTCGCTTCGCTCGCCACCTCCCCCCTTCGCTCCACTCGGTCTCGCAGGTTCGCTCCACTCAGGACCTACCTACCACCGGAAAGCTATCGTGACCTTATCCCTACGCTACGCTTCGCTTTACTGCTACCTAGTTTTGCCGAGATACGATGGCGGGAGGGGTGAAGAGGGGGAGAGTACGCTACGGAGGTCGCCGGCTCGCTTCGCTCGCCACCTCCCCCCTTCGCTCCACTCGGTCTCGCAGGTTCGCTCCACTCAGGACCTACCTACCACCGGAAAGCTATCGTGACCACATCCCTACGCTACGCTACGCTTCGCTTTACCGCTACCTAGTTTTTCCGAGATACGATGGGGGGAGGGGTAAAGGGGGGAGAGGGGGGAGTTCTGAAAAATGATTTTGACTTACTCTGGGCACCTTGATATGAATCTGAAAAAAAAATTTTGCAAGTCTGTTAACTTCCGAGATCCGCCTGAAGGAGGGAGAAGGGGGCCAAGGGGGGGGGGGACTTTGAATAATGGATTTTACTTTTCCGGACCTCCTCTATACGAATCCGTAAAAAAACAAAACACGGGTCTCTTACTTTCCGAGATACGATGTGGGGAGGGGTGAAGAGGGGGAGAGGGGGGAATTTTGAAAAACGATTTGGACCAACTCTTGGCCCCTTGATATGAATCTGAAAAAAAAAATGTTGCAAGTCTGTCAACTTCCGAGATCCGCCTAAGGGGGGGAGAAGGGGGGGCAAGGGGGGAACTTTGAAAAATGGTTTTTACTTTTCCGAGCCTCCTCTATACGAATCCGTAAAAAACAAAACACAGGTCTCTTATTTTCCGAGATACGATGGGGAGGGGGGGGAGGGGGGGCGAAAAGGGGAGGTTTGGGATTTTTCCCATACTCACGAGAGTCACTTGTTTACGAATCTGTCAAAATATACCCACCTCCCCCTTCACCATCTGGGAGAACAATTCTGTCAGTCAGTGAGTGAGTGGTAATCGAGCTTTATATAGTATAATATAATAACTAGTATTTGCGCGTTGCGCGAGCTGCAAGCAGCTCGCGGGGTCGTGTTTTGGAGAAGTATTCCTTACCTTTATAAAATTTTGAGAATTCATATGAATCTATAAATGAATTGTAAAATCCATAGTCCTTCAAAGATTTTGTAAATTATTAAATTATATAAAATATTTTTAATATTCTGAAAACCCTTATAACAAATTCAATAACAAAAAAAAAAATTAAAGAGAATTCCTTAGGATAGTTAAAAGAATTTTAAAATCCGTTAGAGCACTTAAAAGATTTGAAACCCGTTCAGAACTCCCTAATCCAATCTAAAACCTTATTAAAAACTCAGAAGAGGCATAAGGGGCAACTTTGAAAAATGGTTCTTACTTTTCCGAGCCTCCTCTATACGAATCCGTAAAAGAAAAGAACACGGGTCTCTTTAGTGTCTGAGATACGATTGGTAGGGGGGGGGGGGGGGAGCCAAAAAGGAGAGGCTTAGTACTTTTGCCCTACTCATGAGAGTGACTTGTAAGTTTGCTTGTCGTCAACCCTGAGTTACGCTTCATCCACTCAACCTTGGTTAAGTCCCATCATGAAATTGATAAATATTTTGAAAATTATAGAAGTCGCCATCTTGGATTTTGATTTTGACCCCACTATCGGCTTTAGCATCCTCGAAAACCATGAAAACGACTCCCATGATGAACAATTCGAAAATTATCGCAGCCGCCATCTTCGATTTTGATTTTGACCTCACTATCGGCTTTAGCATCCTCGAAAACCATGAAAACGACTCCCATGATGCACATTTCGAAAATTATCGCAGCCGCCATCTTGGATTATCATTTTGACCTCGCCATCGGTTTTAGCAACCTCAAAAACTACCTATGGAAACGACATCCATCCTTAAAACTTTGAAATGTTTTGCAGCCGCCATCTTAGATTTTAATTTGACCTTACAATCGGCTTTAGCATCCTCGAAAACCATGAAAACGACTCCCACGATGAAATTGATGAACAATTCGAAAATTATAGCAGCCGTCACCTTGGATTCTCATTTTAACCACGCCATCGGTTTTAGCACCCTCGAAAACCATGACAACGACTCCCATGATGAAATTTATGAACAATTCGAAAATTATAGCAGCCGCCATCTTGGATTCTCATTTTGAACTCGCCATCGGTTTTAGCACCTTGGAATACCATGAAAATTACTCCCATGATGAACAATTCGAAAATCATCGCAGAAGCCATCTTGGATTATCATTTTGACCTCGCCATCGGTTTTAGCAACCTCAAAAACTACCTATGGAAACGACATCCATCCTTAAAACTTTGAAATGTTTTGCAGTCACCATCTTGGATTTTGATTTTGACCTCACTATCGGCTTTAGCATCCTCGAAAACCATGAAAACGACTCCGACGATGAAATTGATGAACAATTCGAAAATTATAGCAGCCGCCATCTTGGATTCTCATTTTGACCTCGCCATCGATTTTAGCACCCTCGAAAACCATGAAAACGACATCCATGATGAAAACTTTGAATTTTTTGCAGTCTGCATCTTGGATTTTGATTTTGAACTCACTATCGGCTTTAGCATCCTCGAGAACCATGAAAACGACATCCATGATTAACACTTGAAAATTTTTTGCAGTCGCCATCTTGGATTTTGATTTTGACCTCGCCATCGGCTTTAGCATCCTCGAAAACCATGAAAACGACTCCCATGTTAAACAATTCGAAAATCATCGCAGCCGCCATCTTAGATTTGGATTTTAACCTCACTATCGGCTTTAGCATCCTCGATAACCATGAAAACGACTCCCATGATGAACAATTCGAAAATTATCGCAGCCGCCATCTTGGATTCTCATTTTGAAGTCGCCATCGGTTTTAGCACCCTCGAAAACCATGAAAACGACATCCATGATGAAAACTTTGAATTTTTACAGTCTGCATATTGGATTTTGATTTTGAACTCACTATCGGCTTTAGCATCCTCGAAAATCGTGAAAACGACACCCATGATGAACAATTCGAAAATTATCGCAGCCGCCATCTTGGATTCTCATTTTGACCTCGCCATCGGCTTTAGCATCCTCGAAAACCATAAAAACGACTCCCATGATGTACATTGCGAAAATTATCGAAGCCGCCATCTTAGATTTTGATGTTGACCTCACTATCGGCTTTAGCATCCTCGAAAACCATGAAAACGACTCTCATTATGAAAATGATGAACAATTCAAAAATTTTCGCAGCCGCCGTCTTGGATTCTCAGTTTAACCTCGCCATCGGTTTTAGCACCCTCGAAAACCATGAAAACGACTCTCATTATAAAATTGATGAACAATTCGAAAGTTATAGCAGCCGCCATCTCTGATTCTCATTTTGACCTCGCCATCGGTTTTAGCAACCTCGAATACCATGAAAACGACTCCCATGATGAACAATTCGAAAATTATCGCAGCCGCCATCTTGGATTTGGATTTAAACCTCACTATCGGCTTTAGCATTCTCGAAAACCATCCCCATGATGAACATTTCGAAAATAATCGCAGCCGCCATCTTGGATTCTCATTTTGACATCGCCATCGGTTTAAGCACCCTCGAAAACCATGAAAACGACATCCATGATGAAAACTTTGAATTTTTTTGCAGTCGCCATCTTGGATTTTGATTTTGACCTCAATAACGGCTTTAGTATCCTCGAAAACCATGAAAACGACTCCTATGATGAACAATTCGAAAACTATCGCAGCCGCCATCTTGGATTTGGATTTTGACCTCACTATCGGCTTGAGCATTCTCGAAAACCATGAAAACGACTCCCATGATGCACGTTTCGAAAATTATCGCAGCCGCCATTTTGGATTTTGATTTTGACCTCACTATCGGCTTTAGCATCCTCGAAAACCATGAAAACGACATCCATGATGAATAATTCGAGAATTATCGAAGCCGCCATCTTGAATTTTGATTTTGACCTCACTATCGGCATGAGCATCCTCGAAAACCATGAAAACGACTCCCATGATTAAAACTGAAATTTTTGCAGTCTGCATCTCGGATTTTGATTTTGACCTAACTATCGGCTTGAGCATCCTCGAAAACCATGAAAACGACTCCCATGATGAACAATTCGAAAATTATCGCAGCCGCCATCTTGGATTTGGATTTTAACCTCACTGTCCGCTTTGGCATCCTCGAAAAACATGAAAATGACTCTCATGAGGAACAATTAAAAATTATTCCAGCCGCCATCTTGGATTCTCATTTTGACCTCGCCATCGGTTTTAGCACCCTCAAAAACCATGAAAACGACATCCATGATGAAAACTTTGAATTTCTTGCAGTCGCCATCTTGGATTTTGATTTTGATCTCACTATCGGCTTTAGCATCCTCGAAAACCATGAAAACGACTCCGACGATGAAATTGATGAACAATTCGAAAATTATAGCAGCCGCCATCTTGGATTCTCATTTTGACCTCGCCATCGATTTTAGCACCCTCGAAAACCATGAAAACGACATCCATGATGAAAACTTAAAATTTTTTGCAGTCTGCATCTTGGATTTTGATTTTGAACTCACTATCGGCTTTAGCATCCTCCAGAACCATGAAAACGACATCCATGATTAACACTTGAAAATTTTTTGCAGTCGCCATCTTGGATTTTGATTTTGACCTCGCCATCGGCTTTAGCATCCTCGAAAACCATGAAAACGACTCCCATGTTAAACAATTCGAAAATCATCGCAGCCGCCATTTTAAATTTGGATTTTAACCTCACTATCGGCTTTAGCATCCTCGAAAACCATGAAAACGACTCCCATGATGAACAATTCGAAAATTATCGCAGCCGCCATCTTGGATTCTCATTTTGAAGTCGCCATCGGTTTTAGCACCCTCGAAAACCATGAAAACGACATCCATGATGAAAACTTTGAATTTTTACAGTCTGCATATTGGATTTTGATTTTGAACTCACTATCGGCTTTAGCATCCTCGAAAATCGTGAAAACGACACCCATGATGAACAATTCGAAAATTATCGCAGCCGCCATCTTGGATTCTCATTTTGACCTCGCCATCGGCTTTAGCATCCTCGAAAACCATAAAAACGACTCCCATGATGTACATTGCGAAAATTATCGAAGCCGCCATCTTAGATTTTGATGTTGACCTCACTATCGGCTTTAGCATCCTCGAAAACCATGAAAACGACTCTCATTATGAAAATGATGAACAATTCAAAAATTTTCGCAGCCGCCGTCTTGGATTCTCAGTTTAACCTCGCCATCGGTTTTAGCACCCTCGAAAACCATGAAAACGACTCTCATTATAAAATTGATGAACAATTCGAAAGTTATAGCAGCCGCCATCTCTGATTCTCATTTTGACCTCGCCATCGGTTTTAGCAACCTCGAATACCATGAAAACGACTCCCATGATGAACAATTCGAAAATTATCGCAGCCGCCATCTTGGATTTGGATTTAAACCTCACTATCGGCTTTAGCATTCTCGAAAACCATCCCCATGATGAACATTTCGAAAATAATCGCAGCCGCCATCTTGGATTCTCAATTTGACATCGCCATCGGTTTAAGCACCCTCGAAAACCATGAAAACGACTCCCATGATGCACGTTTCGAAAATTATCGCAGCCGCCATTTTGGATTTTGATTTTGACCTCACTATCGGCTTTAGCATCCTCGAAAACCATGAAAACGACATCCATGATGAATAATTCGAGAATTATCGAAGCCGCCATCTTGAATTTTGATTTTGACCTCACTATCGGCATGAGCATCCTCGAAAACCATGAAAACGACTCCCATGATTAAAACTGAAATTTTTGCAGTCTGCATCTCGGATTTTGATTTTGACCTAACTATCGGCTTGAGCATCCTCGAAAACCATGAAAACGACTCCCATGATGAACAATTCGAAAATTATCGCAGCCGCCATCTTGGATTTGGATTTTAACCTCACTGTCCGCTTTGGCATCCTCGAAAAACATGAAAATGACTCTCATGAGGAACAATTAAAAATTATTCCAGCCGCCATCTTGGATTCTCATTTTGACCTCGCCATCGGTTTTAGCACCCTCAAAAACCATGAAAACGACATCCATGATGAAAACTTTGAATTTCTTGCAGTCGCCATCTTGGATTTTGATTTTGATCTCACTATCGGCTTTAGCATCCTCGAAAACCATGAAAACGACTCCGACGATGAAATTGATGAACAATTCGAAAATTATAGCAGCCGCCATCTTGGATTCTCATTTTGACCTCGCCATCGATTTTAGCACCCTCGAAAACCATGAAAACGACATCCATGATGAAAACTTAAAATTTTTTGCAGTCTGCATCTTGGATTTTGATTTTGAACTCACTATCGGCTTTAGCATCCTCCAGAACCATGAAAACGACATCCATGATTAACACTTGAAAATTTTTTGCAGTCGCCATCTTGGATTTTGATTTTGACCTCGCCATCGGCTTTAGCATCCTCGAAAACCATGAAAACGACTCCCATGTTAAACAATTCGAAAATCATCGCAGCCGCCATTTTAAATTTGGATTTTAACCTCACTATCGGCTTTAGCATCCTCGAAAACCATGAAAACGACTCCCATGATGAACAATTCGAAAATTATCGCAGCCGCCATCTTGGATTCTCATTTTGAAGTCGCCATCGGTTTTAGCACCCTCGAAAACCATGAAAACGACATCCATGATGAAAACTTTGAATTTTTACAGTCTGCATATTGGATTTTGATTTTGAACTCACTATCGGCTTTAGCATCCTCGAAAATCGTGAAAACGACACCCATGATGAACAATTCGAAAATTATCGCAGCCGCCATCTTGGATTCTCATTTTGACCTCGCCATCGGCTTTAGCATCCTCGAAAACCATAAAAACGACTCCCATGATGTACATTGCGAAAATTATCGAAGCCGCCATCTTAGATTTTGATGTTGACCTCACTATCGGCTTTAGCATCCTCGAAAACCATGAAAACGACTCTCATTATGAAAATGATGAACAATTCAAAAATTTTCGCAGCCGCCGTCTTGGATTCTCAGTTTAACCTCGCCATCGGTTTTAGCACCCTCGAAAACCATGAAAACGACTCTCATTATAAAATTGATGAACAATTCGAAAGTTATAGCAGCCGCCATCTCTGATTCTCATTTTGACCTCGCCATCGGTTTTAGCAACCTCGAATACCATGAAAACGACTCCCATGATGAACAATTCGAAAATTATCGCAGCCGCCATCTTGGATTTGGATTTAAACCTCACTATCGGCTTTAGCATTCTCGAAAACCATCCCCATGATGAACATTTCGAAAATAATCGCAGCCGCCATCTTGGATTCTCAATTTGACATCGCCATCGGTTTAAGCACCCTCGAAAACCATGAAAACGACATCCATGATGAAAACTTTGAATTTTTTTGCAGTCGCCATCTTGGATTTTGATTTTGACCTCAATAACGGCTTTAGTATCCTCGAAAACCATGAAAACGACTCCTATGATGAACAATTCGAAAACTATCGCAGCCGCCATCTTGGATTTGGATTTTGACCTCACTATCGGCTTGAGCATTCTCGAAAACCATGAAAACGACTCCCATGATGCACGTTTCGAAAATTATCGCAGCCGCTATTTTGGATTTTGATTTTGACCTCACTATCGGCTTTAGCATCCTCGAAAACCATGAAAACGACATCCATGATGAATAATTCGAGAATTATCGAAGCCGCCATCTTGAATTTTGATTTTGACCTCACTATCGGCATGAGCATCCTCGAAAACCATGAAAACGACTCCCATGTTAAACAATTCGAAAATCATCGCAGCCGCCATCTTAGATTTGGATTTTAACCTCACTATCGGCTTTAGCATCCTCGAAAACCATGAAAACGACTCCTATGATGAACAATTCGAAAACAATCGCAGCCGCCATCTTGGATTTGGATTTTGACCTCACTATCGGCTTGAGCATTCTCGAAAACCATGAAAACGACTCCCATGATGCACGTTTCGAAAATTATCGCAGCCGCCATTTTGGATTTTGATTTTGACCTCACTATCGGCTTTAGCATCCTCGAAAACCATGAAAACGACATCCATGATGAATAATTCGAGAATTATCGAAGCCGCCATCTTGAATTTTGATTTTGACCTCACTATCGGCATGAGCATCCTCGAAAACCATGAAAACGACTCCCATGTTAAACAATTCGAAAATCATCGCAGCCGCCATCTTAGATTTGGATTTTAACCTCACTATCGGCTTTAGCATCCTCGAAAACCATGAAAACGACTCCTATGATGAACAATTCGAAAACTATCGCAGCCGCCATCTTGGATTTGGATTTTGACCTCACTATCGGCTTGAGCATTCTCGAAAACCATGAAAACGACTCCCATGATGCACGTTTCGAAAATTATCGCAGCCGCCATTTTGGATTTTGATTTTGACCTCACTATCGGCTTTAGCATCCTCGAAAACCATGAAAACGACATCCATGATGAATAATTCGAGAATTATCGAAGCCGCCATCTTGAATTTTGATTTTGACCTCACTATCGGCATGAGCATCCTCGAAAACCATGAAAACGACTCCCATGATTAAAACTGAAATTTTTGCAGTCTGCATCTCGGATTTTGATTTTGACCTAACTATCGGCTTGAGCATCCTCGAAAACCATGAAAACGACTCCCATGATGAACAATTCGAAAATTATCGCAGCCGCCATCTTGGATTTGGATTTTAACCTCACTGTCCGCTTTGGCATCCTCGAAAAACATGAAAATGACTCTCATGAGGAACAATTAAAAATTATCGCAGCCGCCATCTTGGATTCTCATTTTGACCTCGCCATCGGTTTTAGCACCCTCAAAAACCATGAAAACGACATCCATGATGAAAACTTTGAATTTCTTGCAGTCGCCATCGTGGATTTTGATTTTGATCTCACTATCGGCTTTAGCATCCTCGAAAACCATGAAAACGACTCCGACGATGAAATTGATGAACAATTCGAAAATTATAGCAGCCGCCATCTTGGATTCTCATTTTGACCTCGCCATCGATTTTAGCACCCTCGAAAACCATGAAAACGACATCCATGATGAAAACTTTGAATTTTTTGCAGTCTGCATCTTGGATTTTGATTTTGAACTCACTATCGGCTTTAGCATCCTCGAGAACCATGAAAACGACATCCATGATTAACACTTGAAAATTTTTTGCAGTCGCCATCTTGGATTTTGATTTTGACCTCGCCATCGGCTTTAGCATCCTCGAAAACCATGAAAACGACTCCCATGTTAAACAATTCGAAAATCATCGCAGCCGCCATCTTAGATTTGGATTTTAACCTCACTATCGGCTTTAGCATCCTCGAAAACCATGAAAACGACTCCCATGATGAACAATTCGAAAATTATCGCAGCCGCCATCTTGGATTCTCATTTTGAAGTCGCCATCGGTTTTAGCACCCTCGAAAACCATGAAAACGACATCCATGATGAAAACTTTGAATTTTTACAGTCTGCATATTGGATTTTGATTTTGAACTCACTATCGGCTTTAGCATCCTCGAAAATCGTGAAAACGACACCCATGATGAACAATTCGAAAATTATCGCAGCCGCCATCTTGGATTCTCATTTTGACCTCGCCATCGGCTTTAGCATCCTCGAAAACCATAAAAACGACTCCCATGATGAAAATGATGAACAATTCAAAAATTTTCGCAGCCGCCGTCTTGGATTCTCAGTTTAACCTCGCCATCGGTTTTAGCACCCTCGAAAACCATGAAAACGACTCTCATTATAAAATTGATGAACAATTCGAAAGTTATAGCAGCCGCCATCTCTGATTCTCATTTTGACCTCGCCATCGGTTTTAGCAACCTCGAATACCATGAAAACGACTCCCATGATGAACAATTCGAAAATTATCGCAGCCGCCATCTTGGATTTGGATTTAAACCTCACTATCGGCTTTAGCATTCTCGAAAACCATCCCCATGATGAACATTTCGAAAATAATCGCAGCCGCCATCTTGGATTCTCATTTTGACATCGCCATCGGTTTAAGCACCCTCGAAAACCATGAAAACGACATCCATGATGAAAACTTTGAATTTTTTTGCAGTCGCCATCTTGGATTTTGATTTTGACCTCAATAACGGCTTTAGTATCCTCGAAAACCATGAAAACGACTCCTATGATGAACAATTCGAAAACTATCGCAGCCGCCATCTTGGATTCTCATTTTGACATCGCCATCGGTTTAAGCACCCTCGAAAACCATGAAAACGACATCCATGATGAAAACTTTGAATTTTTTTGCAGTCGCCATCTTGGATTTTGATTTTGACCTCAATAACGGCTTTAGTATCCTCGAAAACCATGAAAACGACTCCTATGATGAACAATTCGAAAATCATAGCAGCCGCCATCTTGGATTCCCATTTTGACCTCGCCATCGGTTTTATCACCCTCGAAAACCATGAAAACGACACCCATGATGAAATTGATCGAAAATCGTGGCAGCCGCCATCTTGGATTCTCATTTTGACCTCGCCATCGGTTTTAGCACCCTCGAAAACCATGAAAACGACTCCCATGATGAACATTTCGAAAATTATCATAGCGGCCATTTTGATTTTGACCTCACTATCGGCTTTAGCATCCTCGAAAACCATGAAAACGACGTGTCTCGCGCCCGTCGCGTAGAAGGGCCTTAAAAGATTTTGAAACCCCTTAAGAACCCCCTAATCCAATCTAAAACCTTATTAAAAAACTCAGAAAAAAAAGGCCGAGCCTCCTCTATACGAATCCGTAAAAAAACTGAACACGGGTCTCTTAGTTTCTGAGATACGATTGGGAGGGAGGCCAAAAAAGGGAGGCTTGGTACTCTTGCCCTACTCATGAGAGTTACTTGTAAGTTTGCTTACTTACCCACTCAACCTTCGTTAGGCTACGGCTTAGCTCCACTCGGTCTCGCAGGTTCGCTCCATTCAGGACCTACCTACCACCGGAAAGCTTTCGTGACCTCATCCCTACGCTTCGCTTTACCGCTACATAGTTTTTCCGAGATACGATGGGTGGAGGGGTGAAGAGGGGGAGATTGGGGAGTGTTTAAAAATGATTTTGACCAATTCTGGGCCCCTGGATATGAATCTGAAAAAAATATGTTGCAAGTCTGTTAACCTCCAAAATCCGCCTAAAGGGGGAAGAAGGGGGGGAACTTTGAAAAATAACTTTTACTTTTCCGAGCCTCCTCTATACGAATCCATAAAAAAACAAAACACGGTTCTCATAGTTTCTGAGATACGATTGGGAGGGGGGGGGTTAGGCCAAAACGGGGAGGCTTGGTACTTTTGCCCTTCTTATGAGAGCTACTTGTAAGTTTGCTTGTCGTCACCCCTGAGTTACGCTTCACCCACTCAACCTTCCTTACGCTACGGAGGTCGCCGGCTCGCTTCGCTCGCCACCTCCCCCCTTCGCTCCACTCGGTCTCGCAGGTTCGCTCCACTCAGGACCTACCTACCACCGGAAAGCTATCGTGACCTCATCCCTACGCTTCGCTTTACCGCTACATAGTTTTTCCGAGATACGATGGGGGGAGGGGTGAAGAGGGGGAGAGGGGGGAGTTTTGAAAAATGATTTTGACTAACTCTGCGTTCCTTGATATGAATCTGAAAAAAAAAATGTTGCAAGTTTGTTAACTTCCGAGATCCGCCTAAAGGGGGGAGAAGGGGAGCAAGGGGGGAGGGAACTTTGAAAAATGGTTTTTAGTTTTCCGAGCCACCTCTGTACGAATCCGTAAAAAAACAAAACACGGGTCTCTTAGTTTCCGAGTTACGATGGGGAGGGGGGAGAGGGGGGGCGAAAAGGGGAGGTTTGGGATTTTTCCCATACTCATGAGCGTTATTTGCCCTACTCACGAGAGTTACTTGTAAGTTTGCTTGTCGTCATCCCCGAGTTACGCTTCACCCACTCAACCTTCGTTACGCTACGGGGGTCGCCGGCTCGCTTCGCTCGCCACCTCCCCCCTTCGCTCCACTCGGTCTCGCAGGTTCGCTCCACTCGGGACCTACCTACCACCGGAAAGCTATCATGACCTTATCCCTACGCTACGCTTCGCTTCGCTTTACTGCTACCTACTTTTTCCGAGATACGACGGGGGGAGGGGTCAAGAGGGGGAGAGGGGGGAGTTTTGAAAAATTATTTTGACCAACTCTGGGTTCCTTGATATGAATCTGAAAAAAAAAATGTTGCAAGTTTGTTAACTTCCGAGATCCGCCTTAAGGGGGGAGAAGGGGGGCAAGGGGGAGGGAACTTTGAAAAATGCATTTTACTTTTCCGAGGCTCCTCTATACGAACCCGTAAAAAAACAAAACACGGGTCTCTTAGTTTCCGAGATACGTTGGGGGGAGGGGTGAAGGGTGGGAGAGGGGGGAGTTTTGAAAAATGATTTTGACCAACTCTGGGCCCCTTGATATGAATCTGAAAAAAGAAACGTTGCAAGTCTGTTAACTTCCGAGATCCGCCTAAAGGGGGGAGAAGGGGGAGAAGGGGGACAAACTTTGAAAAATGGTTTTTACTTTTCCGAGCCTCCTCTATACGAATCCGTAAAAAAACACAAAACACGGGTCTCTTAGTTTCCGAGATACGATGGGGAGGGGGGGGAGGGGGGGCAAAAAGGGGAGGTTTGGGATTTTTCCCATACTCACCAGAGTTACTTGTTTACGAATCTGTCAAAATATACCCACCTCCCCCTTCACCATCTGGGAGAACAATGATGTCAATCAGTCAGTGAGTGAGTGAGTGAGTGAGTGGTAATCGAGCTTTATATAGTATAACTAGTATTTGCGCGTTGCGCGAGCTGCAAGCAGCTCGCGGGGTCGTGTTTTGGAGAAGTATTCCTTACCTTTATAAAATTTTGAGAATCCATAAGAATCTTTAAATGAATTGGAAAATCCATAATAGTCCTTAAAAGATTTTGTAAATTATTAAATTATATAAAATATTTTTTTATATTCTGAAAACCCTTTTATCTCATTCAATAAAAAAAGAAACAAAATTAAAAAAAAAAAACAAAAATAATTGAGAATTCCTTAGGACAGTTAAAAGAATTTTAAAATCCGTTAGAACACTTAAAAGATTTTAAAACCCCTTAAGAACCCCCTAATCCAATTTAAAACCTTATTAAAAACTCAGAAGAGAGGCATAAGGGGCAATTTTGAAAAATGGTTTTTAATTTTCCGAGCCTCCTCTACCTACACGAATCCGTAAAAAAAAGAACACGGGTTTCTTAGTGTCTGAGATACGATTGGGAGGGGGGGGGGGGGGGGGTGAAGCCAAAAAGGAGATGCTTAGTACTTTTGCCCTACTCATGAGAGTTACTTGTAACTTTGCTTGTCGTCACCCCTGAGTTACGCTTCATCCACTCAACCTTCGTAACGTCCCATGATGAAATTGATGAACATTTCGGAAATTATCGAAACCGCCATCTTGGATTTTATTTTGACCTATCACTATATTATCACTATCGTTTTAGCACCCTCGAAAACCATGAAAACGACTCCAATGATGAACATTTCGAAAATTATCGCAGCCGCCATCTTGGATTCTCATTTTGACATCGCTATCGGTTAAAGCATCCTCGAAAACGATGAAAACGACATCCATGATGAAAACTTTGAAGTTTTTTGCAGTCGCCATCTTGGATTTTGATTTTGACCTCACTATCGGCTTTAGCATCCTCGAAAACCATGACAACGACTCCCATAATCAACAATTCGAAAATTATCGCAGCCGCTATCTTGGATTTGTATTTAAACCTCACTATCGGCTTTAGCATCCTCGAAAACCATGGAAACGACTCCCATGATGAACAATTTGAAAATTATCGTAGCCGCCATCTTGGATTTTGATTTTGACCTCACTTTCGGCTTTAGCATCCTCGAAAACCATGAAAACGACTCCCATGATGAACAATTCGAAAATTATCGCAGCCGCCATCTTGGATTCTCATTTTAACCTCGCCATCGGTTTCAGCACCCTCGAAAACCATGAAAACGACATCCATGATAAAAACTTTGAATTTTTTTGCAGTCGCCATCTTGGATTTTGAGTTTGACCTCACTATCGGCTTTAGCATCCTCGAAAACCATGAAAACGACTCCCATGATGAAAATTGTGAACAATTCGAAAATTATAGCAGCCGCCATCTTGGATTCTCATTTTGACCTCGCCATCGGTTTTAGCACCCTCGAAAACCATGAAAACGACTCCCATGATGAACAATTATTCGAAAATTATCGCAGCCGCCATGTTGGATTTGGATTTTAACCTCACTATCGGCTTTAGCACTTAGCACCCTCGAAAACCATGAAAACGACACCCATGATGAACAATTCAAAAATTATATATCAACCTCCTATCGGCTTTAGCATCCTCGAAAACCATGAAGACGACTCCCATGATGAAAACTTTCAATTTTTTGCAGTCGCCATCTTGGATACTGAGTTTGACCTCACTATCGGCTTTAGCATCCTCGAAAACCATGGTAACAACTCCGTAAATGAACATTTCGAAAATTATTGCAGCCGCCATCTTGGATTCTCATTTTGACCTCGCCATCGGTTTTAGCACCCTCGAAAACCATGAAAACGACCCCCATGTTGAACATTTCGAAAATTATCGAAGCCGCCATCTTGGATTTTGATTTTGACCTCACTATCGGCTTTAGCATCCTCGAAAACTATGAAAACGATTTCCATGGTGAAATTGATGAATAATTCGAAAATTATCGCAGCCGCCATCTTGGATTCTCAATTTGACTTTGCCATCGGTTTTAGCACCCTCGAAAACCATGGAAACGACTCCCATGATGAACATTTAAAAAATAATCGCAGCTGCCAATTTAAATTTGGATTTTAACCTCAGAATCGGCTTTAGCATCCTCGAAAACCATGAAAACGTCAGCTCCCATGATGAACAATTCGAAAATTATCGCAGCCGCCATATTGGATTTTGATTTTGACCCCACTATCGGCTTTAGCATCTTCGAAAACCATGAAAACGACTCCCATGATGAACAATTCAAAAATTGTCGCAGCCGCCATCTTGGATTTTAATTTTGACCTCAGTATCGGCTTTAGCATCCTCGGAAACCATGAAAACGACTCCCATGATGAACATTTTAAAAAATTATCGAGGCCGCCATCTTTGATTTTGATTTTGACCTCACTATCGGCTTTAGCATCCTCGAAAACAATGAAAACGACTCCCATGATGAAATTGATGAACAATTCGAAAATTATAGCAGCCGCCATCTTGGATATTCATTTTGACCTCGCCATCGGTTTGCACCCTCGAAAACCATGAAAACGACCCCCATGTTGAACATTTCGAAAATTATCGCAGCCGCCATCTTGGATTTTCATTTTGACCTCGCCATCGGTTTTAGCACCCTCGAAAACCATGGAAACGACTACCATGATGAACATTTAAAAATATCGCAGCCGCCATATTGGATTTTGATTTTGACCTCTCTATCGGCTGTAGCATCCTCGAAAACTGAACACGGGTCTCTTAGTTTCTGAGATACGATTGGGAGGGAGGGGGGGGGAGGCCAAAAAGGGGAGGCTTGGTACTTTTGCCCTTCTCTTGAGAGTTACTTGTAAGTTTGCTTGTCGTCACCCCTCAGTTACGCTTCACCCACTCCACTTTCGTTACGCTACGGAGGTCGCCGGCTCGCTTCGCTCGCCACCTCACCCCTTCGCTACGCTCGGTCTCGCAGGTTCGCTCCACTCAGGACCTACCTACCACCGGAAAGCTACCGTGACCTTATCCTTATGCAACGCTTCGCTTTACCGCTACCTAGTTTCGGAGATACGATGGGGGTAGGGGTGAAGAGGAGGAGAAGGGGGAGTTTTGAAAAATGATTTTGACCAACTCTGGGCCCCTTCATATGAATCTGAAAAAAAAAATGTTGCAAGTCTGTTAACTTCCGGGATCCGCCTAAAGGGGGGAGAAGGGGTTAAGGGGGGGAACTTTGAAAAATGGTTTTTACTTTTCCGAGCCTCCTCTATACGATTCCTTAAAACATCAAAACAATGGTCTCTTAGTTTCCGAGATACGATGGGGGGAGGGGTGAAGCGGGGGAGAGGGGGGAATTTTGAAATATGATTTTGACCAACTCTGGGCCCCTTGATATGAATCTGAAAAAAAAAATGTTAAAAGTCTGTTTACTTCCGAGATCCGCCTAAAGGGGTAGAAGGTGGGCAAGGGGGGGGGGGGAACTTTGAATAATGGTTTTTACTTTTCCGAGCCTCCTCTATACGAATCCGTAAAAAACAGAACACGGGTCTCTTAGTTTCTGAGATACGATTGGGAGGGGGGGGGAGGCCAAAAACGGGAGTCTTGGTACTTTTGCCCTACTCATGAGAGTTACTTGTAAGTTTGCTTGTCGTCGCCCCCGAGTTAAGCTTTACCCACTCAACCTTCGTTACGCTACGGAGGTCGTCGGCTCGCTTCGCTCGCCACCTCCCCCCTTCGCTCCACTCGGTCTCGCAGGTTCGCTCCACTCAGCACCTACCTACCACCGGAAATCTATCGTGACCTTATCCCTACGCTACGCTACCCTTCGCTTTTCCGCTACCTAGTTTCTGGGATACTATGGGGGGAGGGGTGAAGGGGGGGGAGAGGTGTGAGTTTTGAAAAATGATTTTGTGCAACTCTGGGCCCCTTGATGTGAATCTGAAAAAAAAAGTGTTAAAAGTCTGTCATCTTCCGAAATCCGTCTAAAGGGGGGAGAAGGGGGTCAAAGGGGCAACTTTGAAAAATGCTTTTTACTTTTCCGAGCCTCCTCTATACGAATCCGTAATAAAACAAAACACGGGTCTCTTAGTTTCTGAGATACGATTGGGAGGGGGGGGGGGGGAGGCCAAAAAGGGGAGGCTTGGTACTTTTGCCCTTCTCTTGAGAGTTACTTGTAAGTTTGCTTGTCGTCACCCCTCAGTTACGCTTCACCCACTCCACTTTCGTTACGCTACGGAGGTCGCCGGCTCGCTTCGCTCGCCACCTCACCCCTTCGCTACGCTCGGTCTCGCAGGTTCGCTCCACTCAGGACCTACCTACCACCGGAAAGCTACCGTGACCTTATCCTTATGCAACGCTTCGCTTTACCGCTACCTAGTTTCGGAGATACGATGGGGGTAGGGGTGAAGAGGAGGAGAAGGGGGAGTTTTGAAAAATGATTTTGACCAACTCTGGGCCCCTTCATATGAATCTGAAAAAAAAAATGTTGCAAGTCTGTTAACTTCCGGGATCCGCCTAAAGGGGGGAGAAGGGGTTAAGGGGGGGAACTTTGAAAAATGGTTTTTACTTTTCCGAGCCTCCTCTATACGATTCCTTAAAACATCAAAACAATGGTCTCTTAGTTTCCGAGATACGATGGGGGGAGGGGTGAAGCGGGGGAGAGGGGGGAATTTTGAAATATGATTTTGACCAACTCTGGGCCCCTTGATATGAATCTGAAAAAAAAAATGTTAAAAGTCTGTTTACTTCCGAGATCCGCCTAAAGGGGTAGAAGGTGGGCAAGGGGGGGGGGGGAACTTTGAATAATGGTTTTTACTTTTCCGAGCCTCCTCTATACGAATCCGTAAAAAACAGAACACGGGTCTCTTAGTTTCTGAGATACGATTGGGAGGGGGGGGGAGGCCAAAAACGGGAGTCTTGGTACTTTTGCCCTACTCATGAGAGTTACTTGTAAGTTTGCTTGTCGTCGCCCCCGAGTTAAGCTTTACCCACTCAACCTTCGTTACGCTACGGAGGTCGTCGGCTCGCTTCGCTCGCCACCTCCCCCCTTCGCTCCACTCGGTCTCGCAGGTTCGCTCCACTCAGCACCTACCTACCACCGGAAATCTATCGTGACCTTATCCCTACGCTACGCTACCCTTCGCTTTTCCGCTACCTAGTTTCTGGGATACTATGGGGGGAGGGGTGAAGGGGGGGGAGAGGTGTGAGTTTTGAAAAATGATTTTGTGCAACTCTGGGCCCCTTGATGTGAATCTGAAAAAAAAAGTGTTAAAAGTCTGTCATCTTCCGAAATCCGTCTAAAGGGGGGAGAAGGGGGTCAAAGGGGCAACTTTGAAAAATGCTTTTTACTTTTCCGAGCCTCCTCTATACGAATCCGTAATAAAACAAAACACGGGTCTCTTAGTTTCTGAGATACGATTGGGAGGGGGGGGGGGGGAGGCCAAAAACGGGAGTCTTGGTACTTTTGCCCTACTCATGAGAGTTACTTGTAAGTTTGCTTGTCGTCGCCCCCGAGTTAAGCTTTACCCACTCAACCTTCGTTACGCTACGGAGGTCGCCGGCTCGCTTCGCTCGCCACCTCCCCCCTTCGCTCCACTCAGCACCTACCTACCACCGGAAATCTATCGTGACCTTATCCATACGCTACGCTACGCTTCGCTTTTCCGCTACCTAGTTTCTGAGATACTATGGGGGGAGGGGTGAAGGGGGGGGAGAGGTGTGAGTTTTGAAAAATGATTTTGAGCAACTCTGGGCCCCTTGATATGAATCATGGTCAAAGGGGCAACTTTGAAAAATGCTTTTTACTTTTCCGAGCCTCCTCTATATGAATCCGTAATAAAACAAAACACGGGTCTCTTAGTTTCTGAGATACGATTGGGAGGGGGGGGGAAGGCCAAAAAGGGGAGGCTTGGTTATTTTGCCTTACTCATAAGAGTTACTTGTAAGTTTGCATGTCGTCACCCCCGAGTTGCGCTTCACCCACTCAACCTTCGTTACGCTACGGGGGTCGCCGGCTCGCTTCGCTCGCCACCTCCCCCCTTCGCTCCACTCGGTCTCGCAGGTTCGCTCCACTCGGGACCTACCTACCACCGGAAAGCTATCATGACCTTATCCCTACGCTACGCTGCGCTTCGCTTTACCGCTATGGGGGGAGGGGTGAAGAGGGGGAGAGGGGAGAGTTTTGAAAAATGATTGTGACATACTCTGGGCCCCTTGATATGAATCTGAAAAAAAAAATGTTGCAAGTCTGTTAACTTCCGAGATCCGCCTAAAGGGGGGAGAAGGGGGGCAAGGGGGAGGAACTTTGAAAATGGTTTTTACTTTTCCGAGCCTCCTCTATACGAATCCGTAAAAAAACAAAACACGGGTCTCTTAGTTTCCGAGATACGATGGGGGGAGGGGTGAAGAGGGGGAGAGGGGGGAGTTTTGAGAAATGATTGTGACATACTCTGGGCCCCTTGATATGAATCTGAAAAAAGAAACGTTGCAAGTCTGTTAACTTCCGAGATCCGCCTAAAGGGGGGAGAAGGGGGGCAAGGGGGGGAACTTTGAAAAATGGTTTTTACTTTTCCGAGCATCCTCTATACGAATCCGTAAAAAAAACAAAATACGGGTCTCTTAGTTTCCGAGATACGATGGGGAGGGGGGGGGAGGGGGGGCGAAAAGGGGAGGTTTGGGATTTTTCCCATACTCACCAGAGTTACTTGTTTACGAATCTGTCAAAATATACCCACCTCCCCCTTCACCATCTGGGAGAACAATGATGTCAATCAGTCAGTGAGTGAGTGAGTGAGTGAGTGGTAATCGAGCTTTATATAGTATAATTGTTGCAGTTAGTGAAGCTTAATGTAACACTTGTGGTAAAAGGTTATCAATCAGTATTTTTACTGTTTCCTTCAACTGCGGCGGAGTTAAAAAATCTTCATCATCACTATCACTACTTATCATTTTGATAGTTTTATTTTACTTTCTACGCAAACTGAATCCCCAAACAACACACAAATTGAAAATGGCGCCAATGGCGTCTGCAATTTTCACATGTTCTTTTTTCAAATTGTTTATCCTGCCGCCGCAGGGTCGCACTGCCAGCCCGACACCATCCAACACACAGCTAGTGGCCAGTGTCATTTTGCGAACTTGGAGATTAAAACTCACTGTAAAAACTTTTTTGGCTTTTGATATTTAGGCTACCGGCGCATAGTCTTACCCAAAATTAAAAAAGAAAAACCACGTAAGAAATGGATTTTCATACACTTTTCTCTCCCGCTCAGATGCGTTTTCTCCTCGCATATTTGTTCGATATGCAATGACGTACTTTCTACCGTAAATTTGATAAAGTATCAAGGTACTTTCCAAGCAGGTGCAGTTTATAAGGAGTTTTCACAATGAAACCTACTTATAAAATAACAACCGCCATCTTGGATTCTCATTTTGACCTCGCCATCGGTTTTAGCACCCTCGAATACCATGAAAACGACTCCCATGATGAACATTTCGAAAATTATCGCAGCTGCCATCTTGGATTTTGATTTTGACCTCACTATCGGTTTTAACACCCTCGAAAACCATGAAAACTACACCCATGATGAAAACACAAAAACTATCCATCACAAAAAGAATTTTTCAATTCCAAACCAAGCAATACAAACTTTTCAGTTTAGATAAAAATTATGATATTTAAAAGAATATTGTATTAGGTACGCGCTTACTGCCCCTCGAACACTACATTTTTTGAAGTCCACATCTTAAATTTTGATTTTGACGTCACTATCGGCTTTAGCATCCTCGAAAACCATGGAAACGACTCCCATGATTAACATTTCGAAAATTATCGCAGCCGCCATCTTGGATTCTCATTTTGACATCGCCATCGGTTTAAGCACCCTCGAAAACGATGAAAACGACATCCATGATGAAAACTTTGAAATTTTTTGCAGTCACCATCTTGGATTTTAATTTAGACCTCACTATCGGCTTTAGCATCCTCGAAAAACATGAAAACAGCCATGATGAACAATTCGAAAATTATCGCAGCCGCCATCTTGGATTCTCATTTCGACCACGCCATCGGCTTTAGCATCCTCAAAAACCATGAAAACGACTCCCATGATGAACATTTCGAAAATAATCTCAGCCGCCATCTTGGATTTTAATTTTGACCTCACTATCGGCTTTAGCATCCTCGAAAACCAAAAAAACGACTCCCATGATGAACATTAAAAAAAATTATCGCAGCCGCCACCTTGGATTTGGATTTTAACTTCACTATCGATTTTAGCATCCTCGAAAACCATGAAAACGACTCCAATGATGAACATTTCGAAAATTATCGCAGCCGCCATCTTGGATTCTCATTTTGACATCGCTATCGGTTAAAGCATCCTCGAAAACGATGAAAACGACATCCATGATGAAAACTTTGAAGTTTTTTGCAGTCGCCATCTTGGATTTTGATTTTGACCTCACTATCGGCTTTAGCATCCTCGAAAACCATGACAACGACTCCCATAATGAACAATTCGAAAATTATCGCAGCCGCTATCTTGGATTTGTATTTAAACCTCACTATCGGCTTTAGCATCCTCGAAAACCATGGAAACGACTCCCATGATGAACAATTTGAAAATTATCGTAGCCGCCATCTTGGATTTTGATTTTGACCTCACTTTCGGCTTTAGCATCCTCGAAAACCATGAAAACGACTCCCATGATGAACAATTCGAAAATTATCGCAGCCGCCATCTTGGATTCTCATTTTAACCTCGCCATCGGTTTCAGCACCCTCGAAAACCATGAAAACGACATCCATGATAAAAACTTTGAATTTTTTTGCAGTCGCCATCTTGGATTTTGAGTTTGACCTCACTATCGGCTTTAGCATCCTCGAAAACCATGAAAACGACTCCCATGATGAAAATTGTGAACAATTCGAAAATTATAGCAGCCGCCATCTTGGATTCTCATTTTGACCTCGCCATCGGTTTTAGCACCCTCGAAAACCATGAAAACGACTCCCATGATGAACAATTATTCGAAAATTATCGCAGCCGCCATGTTGGATTTGGATTTTAACCTCACTATCGGCTTTAGCACTTAGCACCCTCGAAAACCATGAAAACGACACCCATGATGAACAATTCAAAAATTATCGCAGCCGCCATATTGGATTTTGATTTTGACCCCACTATCGGCTTTAGCATCTTCGAAAACCATGAAAACGACTCCCATGATGAACAATTCAAAAATTGTCGCAGCCGCCATCTTGGATTTTAATTTTGACCTCAGTATCGGCTTTAGCATCCTCGGAAACCATGAAAACGACTCCCATGATGAACATTTCAAAAATTATCGATGCCGCCATCTTTGATTTTGGTTTTGACCTCACTATCGGCTTTAGCATCCTCGAAAACAATGAAAACGACTCCCATGATGAAATTGATGAACAATTCGAAAATTATAGCAGCCGCCATCTTGGATATTCATTTTGACCTCGCCATCGGTTTGCACCCTCGAAAACCATGAAAACGACCCCCATGTTGAACATTTCGAAAATTATCGCAGCCGCCATCTTGGATTTTCATTTTGACCTCGCCATCGGTTTTAGCACCCTCGAAAACCATGGAAACGACTACCATGATGAACATTTAAAAATATCGCAGCCGCCATATTGGATTTTGATTTTGACCTCTCTATCGGCTGTAGCATCCTCGAAAACTGAACACGGGTCTCTTAGTTTCTGAGATACGATTGGGAGGGGGGGGGGGAGGCCAAAAAGGGGAGGCTTGGTACTTTTGCCCTTCTCTTGAGAGTTACTTGTAAGTTTGCTTGTCGTCACCCCTCAGTTACGCTTCACCCACTCCACTTTCGTTACGCTACGGAGGTCGCCGGCTCGCTTCGCTCGCCACCTCACCCCTTCGCTACGCTCGGTCTCGCAGGTTCGCTCCACTCAGGACCTACCTACCACCGGAAAGCTACCGTGACCTTATCCTTATGCAACGCTTCGCTTTACCGCTACCTAGTTTCGGAGATACGATGGGGGTAGGGGTGAAGAGGAGGAGAAGGGGGAGTTTTGAAAAATGATTTTGACCAACTCTGGGCCCCTTCATATGAATCTGAAAAAAAAAATGTTGCAAGTCTGTTAACTTCCGGGATCCGCCTAAAGGGGGGAGAAGGGGTTAAGGGGGGGAACTTTGAAAAATGGTTTTTACTTTTCCGAGCCTCCTCTATACGATTCCTTAAAACATCAAAACAATGGTCTCTTAGTTTCCGAGATACGATGGGGGGAGGGGTGAAGCGGGGGAGAGGGGGGAATTTTGAAATATGATTTTGACCAACTCTGGGCCCCTTGATATGAATCTGAAAAAAAAAATGTTAAAAGTCTGTTTACTTCCGAGATCCGCCTAAAGGGGTAGAAGGTGGGCAAGGGGGGGGGGGGAACTTTGAATAATGGTTTTTACTTTTCCGAGCCTCCTCTATACGAATCCGTAAAAAACAGAACACGGGTCTCTTAGTTTCTGAGATACGATTGGGAGGGGGGGGGAGGCCAAAAACGGGAGTCTTGGTACTTTTGCCCTACTCATGAGAGTTACTTGTAAGTTTGCTTGTCGTCGCCCCCGAGTTAAGCTTTACCCACTCAACCTTCGTTACGCTACGGAGGTCGCCGGCTCGCTTCGCTCGCCACCTCCCCCCTTCGCTCCACTCGGTCTCGCAGGTTCGTTCCACTCAGCACCTACCTACCACCGGAAATCTATCGTGACCTTATCCCTACGCTACGCTACGCTTCGCTTTTCCGCTACCTAGTTTCTGGGATACTATGGGGGGAGGGGTGAAGGGGGGGGAGAGGTGTGAGTTTTGAAAAATGATTTTGTGCAACTCTGGGCCCCTTGATGTGAATCTGAAAAAAAAAGTGTTAAAAGTCTGTCATCTTCTGAAATCCGTCTAAAGGGGGGAGAAGGGGGTCAAAGGGGCAACTTTGAAAAATGCTTTTTACTTTTCCGAGCCTCCTCTATACGAATCCGTAATAAAACAAAACACGGGTCTCTTAGTTTCTGAGATACGATTGGGAGGGGGGGGGGGGGGGAGGCCAAAAACGGGAGTCTTGGTACTTTTGCCCTACTCATGAGAGTTACTTGTAAGTTTGCTTGTCGTCGCCCCCGAGTTAAGCTTTACCCACTCAACCTTCGTTACGCTACGGAGGTCGCCGGCTCGCTTCGCTCGCCACCTCCCCCCTTCGCTCCACTCAGCACCTACCTACCACCGGAAATCTATCGTGACCTTATCCCTACGCTACGCTACGCTTCGCTTTTCCGCTACCTAGTTTCTGAGATACTATGGGGGGAGGGGTGAAGGGGGGGGAGAGGTGTGAGTTTTGAAAAATGATTTTGAGCAACTCTGGGCCCCTTGATATGAATCATGGTCAAAGGGGCAACTTTGAAAAATGCTTTTTACTTTTCCGAGCCTCCTCTATACGAATCCGTAATAAAACAAAACACGGGTCTCTTAGTTTCTGAGATACGATTGGGAGGGGGGGGGGGGAGGCCAAAAACGGGAGTCTTGGTACTTTTGCCCAACTCATGAGAGTTACTTGTAAGTTTGCTTGTCGTCGCCCCCGAGTTAAGCTTTACCCACTCAACCTTCGTTACGCTACGGAGGTCGCCGGCTCGCTTCGCTCGCCACCTCCCCCCTTCGCTCCACTCGGTCTCGCAGGTTCGCTCCACTCAGCACCTACCTACCACCGGAAATCTATCGTGACCTTATCCCTACGCTACGCTGCGCTTCGCTTTACCGCTATGGGGGGAGGGGTGAAGAGGGGGAGAGGGGAGAGTTTTGAAAAATGATTGTGACATACTCTGGGCCCCTTGATATGAATCTGAAAAAAAAAATGTTGCAAGTCTGTTAACTTCCGAGATCCGCCTAAAGGGGGGAGAAGGGGGGCAAGGGGGGAGGAACTTTGAAAATGGTTTTTACTTTTCCGAGCCTCCTCTATACGAATCCGTAAAAAAACAAAACACGGGTCTCTTAGTTTCCGAGATACGATGGGGGGAGGGGTGAAGAGGGGGAGAGGGGGGAGTTTTGAGAAATGATTGTGACATACTCTGGGCCCCTTGATATGAATCTGAAAAAAGAAACGTTGCAAGTCTGTTAACTTCCGAGATCCGCCTAAAGGGGGGAGAAGGGGGGCAAGGGGGGGAACTTTGAAAAATGGTTTTTACTTTTCCGAGCATCCTCTATACGAATCCGTAAAAAAAACAAAATACGGGTCTCTTAGTTTCCGAGATACGATGGGGAGGGGGGGGAGGGGGGGCGAAAAGGGGAGGTTTGGGATTTTTCCCATACTCACCAGAGTTACTTGTTTACGAATCTGTCAAAATATACCCACCTCCCCCTTCACCATCTGGGAGAACAATGATGTCAATCAGTCAGTGAGTGAGTGAGTGAGTGAGTGGTAATCGAGCTTTATATAGTATAATAAGCTTCACGTAGTTATATAAGTCATCAACTATTATTAAAATCAAGCTTCAATATTTACTTTATCAGATTTGTATCGAATAACATTGTATTTCATTACTGACCAAAATACGTACCTAATTGTACAAAACATAAATAAAAACTTAATAGTAATAGGAATTTGTACAAAAAACAAATCAGTTCTGTTGTTTTCTTGACTAAATGCGAGTTGTGTTTTGATAGTAGCAAGTATTTTTCAAATTAAACTAAAAAGTTTATTTTTTTTGCACTACCAAAGAATTTCAAATATTAACCCATCAGAAAACAAAAGTACCTAGTAGGTATTCAACTGCACCTGCATTAAGAAATAAACTGTCCACCATTATTACAGGACAATGAGTTAATAGCAGCAACTGTCATGAAGTGTCATTTCACCACCATAAAAAAGTCTGTAATGTCGGTTGTAATCGCACTAAATTGCTCAGTACATATTATTTCCGTCTGTCACGCCATATTTTTTTTTCAAGAGTTACAAGTAAGGATACTGGAAGTGGTTGTTTAAAATGTTGGTGCAATTGTAGTAAATAACTCTTATTGCACTATAATTATCTCTAGTATAAAGGCCTAAACATTGACCTTCCCTAATATGTCCATTTTCTTTAAGTTTTTCAACTGTATCACAAAAGAAGAAAGTTCGCTTGGGAAAATTTTAAGATTAGGAATAGATGGATATGCTGGTACATGGGATTTTCAAAATATGGTCTCTTTCCTACACTGCTTTAAGAGATGGTGGTAGGTACATACAGTCCCATAAAAAAGAAAAGTAGATTGCGCTCTACGAAAGAAGGCCCGCGGATTGCAGTACTGTTTTTTTTTTTTAATAATTTGATGTAGGCAATGATAGAGACCAAGCGCCGCGATAAAAGGACTTCAGTCGTGGCGCGGATTATGAAATTAATGTAAAAATCGTTGCTGTGTAAGAATCATTCTGTTGATTTAGTCCTCACAAATAGTGGAAAGTCATAAAGAAACCACTGAAAATCTATGGCCTGAAAATCTGCTTTAATTCGATAAACCGACATATAAAATAAACTACGTAACAATAACCCAAAAAGGCACGATTGTTAGACCGATGCTACCGACAGACGAACCGCCTATTACTTACACAGTGAAAAACAAATGCAATTTACATTCGACGTACAAAATTGCCGGGTACCGACGTTATTACAGTTTTAGCCACAATTACGGTGTAATTGAAAACCGAGTGGTCGTTACAGTTCGGTGTGACGGGCAGCGTTATGCAACTGTGTGGAATAAAGTAGGATTTTTTGGAGTTAGATTATGATTCTTTGCTGTATCACTTCAGCTTATTTAGGAAGATTGCCTGTTAGGTATGCGTAGCTAAGTAAAATTTATTTATTTTGTTTATGGTTGTGAATTAATTTCCCTTTCAATACGATAATAGTTAGCGGACTAAAGAAATTGTCTCCCGATAAGTATCAAATTAAAGATGGAACATTAGTTATCAGAGTATTCTGTAATAACCAGTAGTACAGTTTTATTTCTCGGAGATACTTTTTTTGGAAAAAAACAATAGTTAGTGCAAAACCTACAAAATATTTTAAAAGAGTAACTTTGGAGTATTTTTCTTGTTTTCTTACTCTATAAAAAACTTATACCTTTACAAATTAATGTTCACTAAGCGGGTGCTCAATCCGAAATGTTTCATATTTTTCACACGATTGTTTTCAAAAGATCACATAAAGTGAAGGGTTAAGCATGTAGTGACAAGTTGATTACAGGCCGCTCCCGCCTAACGTAATGACCCCATTTTCCTTTGTTGCACGTCATATTATTATATGAAAATAAGCTGGTGTTGTTCTATGCTTGCTTTCTAAGTCTAACTCTAGACTTTTGTAATACTTTTATTTAGCGGGTGAACTGTGAACGTGAAGTATAATTTGGTTTTGCCATCAGAAAATTGATCTTATGTACTCGAAATAAATAATAAATTAGGCCCCAATATAATAATGAAACGAAAATTTTGGCACGTGTTATTGTTAGCCTTTGCTTAGCTACTGAATAGCTTCTTAATTAATATTAAAACTTGCTTAGGCTTTTTTATGTTTTAAAATCATTAAATCAATCTCCCTCTCCTCTTGCCCTTTGCGTTCCAGGGTCACCGTATTTTGATCAGACAGTCCCACAACCCCGGTATAACCAGCGTCAGCCTGCGATCTCGCTTGCGCGTTCTTACTAACGAGATTAAAGTATCTCATGATTTAATCCTAGTATAAATTACTTGAATGCCATTCAAGTCAATTCAGTTACTTTTTATTAAAAACAGTAACTCATTCTTATAATTTATAATACCTAGTATTAAGATTACACAAAAATATCAAGGATCCAATTCGTAAATCCGTATGTACGAGTGGGCGGCCGCTCAACTTATGAGCGCTCAACACTGACTTGAGTGGCGCGGGAAGAGCTGTATTTAGCGAATGTTCATCGCGGGGCCTCTAGTCTCTGTTACGGCCTGATTCAAAAGCGAACAATAGGTTATATTTATTATAGAAAATATTTGCAAGGAAAAATATTTGATACCTAGTCGATAAATTCGTATTTCGCCACTCAACTCATAAACGCCCAACACTGGCGCACACGCACCTTGGAAGTGACTACACTAAAATAGTCACGTAACTACTCGTACCACAAACGACAATAGAAAATGATAATCCTTCGTTCACGGAATGAACTATTAAGTATTTCAATATAATTATAAAACAAAACTAACCGTGACCCATAGTAGGACTTTCTCCTGTATCGTGGGTGCGTTTACAGCCATTTTGACTAAAAAAGACAGCCATTTAAACTTAAAAATATTGGTTCCGTACGAAAATTAAACCAGTCAGTCGCTGAACCCCTGCGCCAACCAACGTTACCAGAAGATTATGTCTTGTTTTTCTAACCAATCATTTTTATGTTAAAATTAAAAACAACAACATCACTAAATTAATTCCATAACTCTCCACAAAATAATTTTAATTTAGTAAATAAAATACATCAGAATTTTCTAAGAAAAAGCGGCTAAACTCTTGCTACTTCAGAGGGACGTGGCATGGCATAATGTAGATTTATCAAGTGTAAAGCACTCGCCACAAATTGGCACCGGCTCAGAATTTTTACAAGCATAGACACTTTGATGCTTTTTATTTTTAGGAAGTACTAGGAATAACTTGAATATAATGATACCTGCTTGGCATATTTAATGACAATGGAGTTAGAGTATTAAAAATATAATGGTTCTTAAGAAAAAATCTTGTGACATACAGAACGACAACCGTAAGAACAGATTACATAGAATTGATAAGGCAACAAGGGCCTTATTAAGGTAGGTACACTCTGATTGTAGAACATAGGTTCTACAATCAGAGTGTACTCGGTAAAAATTTGAGAAAACCTGCATTCTAAAAAAGAAATCGACGAATTCAGAACATCCTCCTTTTGTGAAAACGATTAAAAATTACATGATTTTTTTCTTATGAAATTCTTATAAATATTTTTCCAATAGATCAATACCGCTGCCTCCTGTCCCTCAGATCGCCCACTTTAGATACAAAGGAGACGGATGCTGCAGTTCCCCCACAAACTTTCCCTCGAACAAGCGAAGGGTTTAAATTGTTTTCCTGCACCACGAGAAGCTGAGAAAACGCGACTAAAACGCGTTTCAAACGTGGAGTGAGCTCGTTCCACTTTCCCCAAGCCCCTTTGTTTAAAGTACTCTAATTTTTAATTGAATGTACAGGTCGGGAATTGCTTAAAAACTACGAACTCTAGGGAATCGTGAGTGGATTATGTTGGGTGTGGCTCGGTTGAAATGTAAGGTGTGTTTTCCTATTGTTTTGTAGATGGATGTAAACTGAAGTGGCGGTACAATTGGGGCCATAAAATTTTGGCTACAGCATTGGGAATATAATAGCACTGTACAATAACACAATAACAATATTCCTCCTCCCATTAGATACAGTAAAAGTTCTTCAACATTTAAGTCAAAACTGAAGCAATTTTTACTAACTCACCAAAAAGAGTTTGAAGACATTCGAGCCGACATGTCAGCTATTTGAAAAACCTGTAAATGTACCTACTTATTTTTTATTTTTGTATGAGTATAATATAGTAACATTATTAATATTGGGTCCATTTTTTGAGGTATGATCCTAGCTACTCAGTTTATCTCAGGCAGTTAAATGTAGGTATTAGGTAAGTACACTGTGCACTGTACACCTATTTTTGTAATTGTAAGTACAGTGGTTAGTATTTACTATTGTCCCAGCTATTTTGTGGGTTTTTTGTCCAGATCAGCTTCTCCGCAAATCTCGTAACTGGCTAAAGGAAGCGCCCTTTGACACCGATGGCGCCGCCCGCGCCGCCGTGGTGTCCCGTCGCAAATTGTGAGAACTGTAACATACAACACAAATCGCTATAATAACCTCAACCAATATGGTACGCATTACTGCTCAGCATTTTCTATCTCAACTTACCCCATGTGTCTGGCCTACTAACAAGCGAATGGGACGCGCCGGGCGGCGCGGCGGCCGGACGGCGCGGCGGCGCACGGCGTGGTGTTCGAATGGCGCCTCCTCGCCCATCCATCGTTTTCGTTGATTGAATCTGGAACTGGGCGACTCCTATGCCATTTTTGTGTATATGTATGTTTCACTGTAGCAAACCTGTAAGGGAATATAAAGTAAATTCTCTGTAATCGTAATTAAATAACTCATGACATCTCATTTTTATTTTTTATGCAACTCTTAAGCGCTTACCTTCTTATTTATTCGATTTTTAATATTGTTTCTTATTTTACACTTTGTTCCACATTCTTTTGTAGACTTTGTACTAGTTTCGCACGTATTTTACTCACTAAATAGTGCCATGATTGACCAACGTATCACCAATAATATTTAATTATGCACTGGATGGCTATGTGATTCACAGTTGAGAAAAAGCCGGTGATAAATGAAAGTAATTTAGTGCGCCTCGCTTGGCTGCTTGCAGCGTTTTGCGGGCGAAGGAGCTACATTACTATAAGTACATTATAATATCCGTGGATCGGAAGTGCGGCAACGTGCAGAACAGGTTTTAATAGGGCTAAGTAGTACCACATGTTACCTATACGTCTGTCTCATCTATTTAGTGTGGTTTTATTTCTGGAATTGTTTTTGTTACACTCAATCTTTATTTATTTATTTTTGTTACGTATTTGTTTTTCACTACACATTTTATTATAATAATTATTATTATATTAGTAAGGACGCCAGCACATCGAGCTGCCGCGGTCTGTCAGGTTTCGTCGACAGATTTTCGGCTTTATCACAATAGTGGAAGGTTGGTGTTCGGTTGGTGGAATTTGACGTGTTCGTGTTGGTTGACCTGCTGGCGTCTGTATATATGATTTATAAAGTATTCTGTAAATTATAGACACTGACTCAGTACCTTTATTTAGTTTACGTATTTGTTTTCGAGCGTATGGCACTCTTGGGCTGCAGCTGAAAATCAGCGTCAGGTGGCAAACTTTGTGTTGCCATCTGACATTAAGCTGAGCTGAGGCCCTTTGGCATTATTTCTTTATTTAAGTTTTATTTCCTGTTTTACTACCTACTCTCTTTATTACTTTATTTGTATTGTTTTAGTTTTAAGTTTTAGTGCCAATAAACGCAATTTTCTTTCTTTTCTTTCTTTTTTCTTTCACTGGCATTCAGTTTTTTCTCTCTTTAAGTCCTTATACTGGGCAAAAAGGAGCATTTATCTATGCTTGCCAGGGGTCAAAAACTGTCTACTTTAAATGGGTTTAAGTTTGATATTCGCTCTGTTAGCAAACCGCACAATTTGAAATGCATTCAACCCTTCATCATAACCGATTCAAACTACGGGCTTCTTCGACTAAAAATTACAACACACCTTGTTCCGTCTTGTTAGAACTATCGGTCCACTGCTCCAGACTGCTCCTCAAAGATCTGATTAATTTCGTTGCGGTATCCAAGATAGGTTTATTAATAACTAGCTTCTGCCCGCGACTTCGTACGCGGATCCTGTTGCTTATGCTAGCAACGACGGGGGGTCGTCAAAATCGAAGATCTGAAACTTCGAATTCTAAGAGCCTGGGGACGGGAAAACAACGGGATGCGCGAGACGATTCCAGACGTTCCAGATCTTTCATTTTTGTAAGTCAACAGGAAATTACCATCAAACTAAACAACTCTTGCTAAGACGTCATCTTGGAGTTCCACATCAGGTTTCCAGATCTTCAATTTTTATACGTCATTAGAGAGTGCTCATCAGGCTGAACAACTCTTGCTAAGACGTCATTCCTATATATGTTATAGTGTAGCTGGGGTCTTGGAGTTCCACATCAGGTATTCCAGATCTCAATTTTCATACGTCAACAGAGAGTGCTCATTAGGCTGGACAACTCTTGCTAAGACGTCATTCCTATATATGTTATAAAGTAGCTGGGCTGTTGGAGTTCCACATCAGGTGTACCAAATCTTCAATTTTTATACGACAACAGAGGTTACTCATCAGGCTCAACAACTCTTGCTAAGACGTCTTTACTGTATGTTATAGTGTATCTAGGCTCTTGGAGTTCCACATCAGGTGTTCCAGATCTCAATTTTCATACGTCAACAGAGAGTGCTCATTAGGCTGGACAACTCTTGCTAAGACATCATTCCTAAATATGTTATAAAGTAGCTGGGCTGTTGGAGTTCCACATCAGGTGTACCAGATCTTCAATTTTTATACGACAACAGAGGTTGCTCATCAGGCTCAACAACTCTTGCTAAGACGTCTTTACTGTATATGATATAGTGTAGCTGGGCTCTTGAAGTTCCACATCAGGTGTACCAGATCTTCAATTTTTATACGACAACAGAGGTTGCTCATCAGGCTCAACAACTCTTGCTAAGACGTCTTTACTGTATAATTATGTTATAGTGTAGCTAGGCACTTGGAGTTCCACATCAGGTGTTCCAGTTCTTTATTTTTTAATACGTCAACAGAGAGTACTCATCAGGCTGAACAACTCTTGCTAAGACGTCTTTACTGTATATGTTATAGTGTAGCTGGGCTCTTGAAGTTCCACATCAGGTGTTCCAGATCTTCAATTTTTATTCGTTGACAGAGAGTACTCATCAGGCTGAATAACTCTTGCTAAGACGCCATTCACTTATATGTTATAGTGTAGCTGGGCTCTTGGAGTTCCACATCAGGTGTTCCAGATCTTCAATTTTTATACGTTGACAGAGAGTACTCATCAGGCTGAATAACTCTTGCTAAGACGTCATTGCCTTATATGTTATAGTGTAGCTGGGCTCTTGGAGTTCCACATCAGGTGTTCCAGATCTTCAATTTTTATACATCAACAGAAGGTGCTCATCAGGTTGAACAACTCTTGCTAAGACGTCATTCCTGTATATGTTATAGTGTAGCTGGGCTCTTGAAGTTCCACATCAGGTGTTCCAGATCTTCAATTTTTATACATCAACAGAAGGTGCTCATCAGGCTGAACAACTCTTGCTAAGACGTCATTCCTGTATATGTTATAGTGTAGCTGGGCTCTTGAAGTTCTACATCAGGTGTCCAGGATCTTCAATTTTATTCTCTCAGCAGAAAATGCTCATCACGTGGAACAATTTTTGCTATGGCATCATTTTTGTATCTCTTATAGTTTAGCAGGTCTGTTGCAGTTCTGCATCAGGTGTTCAAGTTTCCAAGATAAATTATAGCCTATATGTTAATCGAACTTAATACCTATACAACAAAAAAAAATCATTCAAATCCGTCCAGTAGTTCCGAAGATTAGCGTGCACAAACACACAGACAAACAGACAAACAGACAAACAGACAAACAGACAAAAAAAAATCTAATTACAGTTTCGGATTCGGCATCGATAAAATAACAACCCCTGCTACTTTTTTTTTGTATATTTCCATTGTACAGACACCACTTTTCTACAAATTTATTATATGTATAGATAATATAATAAAACATAATATAATATAATAATATATTCCATAACTATCACACAACGCCATCTAGTCCCAAGCTAAGCAGAGCTTGTGTTATGGGTACTAGACAACTGATAAACGTACTTATATATTTCTAAAAACATAAATATTATAAATAAATTACACCCATACACAGAACAAATGATCGTGCTCATCACACAAACATTTGTCCTGGGTGGGAATCGAACCCACGACCTCCGGCATAGCAGTCAGGGTCACTAACCACTAGACCAACAGGCCTGTCAATTTCTTTTATTCTCCAGAACTTCATCGAGCTTCATTGTCTCGGCGCTTTTCTAGAGGTCACCACTGTTGATTTTGGTTTTCAGAAGTTGCATTGGTTTGGGAATAAGGCAATGGAATTTTCATAATAGATCTCAATCGTATGCCATTACACATAAACCTGAATTTTCATTTACAATAAGCTCACGTTTGACCATCATCTCACCTGATAAGCAATGATGCGGTGGACGGTGAAGCTCGCTTGTGTCGAAATAAAGTATAAACTCTTGACTTAAACTTAAAGGTTGTAGCAATGAAGAAACAGACTCTGGCGGGGAATTCCTCTCTTAAGCGGTGCTCACAATTAAAGCATTAAGCAGGTTTCACATTAGGACGTTATCAGGACAGTAGCGAGGCAGAAGTACATTCCTCAAAATTTTACAGGACAGCCGTGCATTAGCAAAAGTCACCTAAATATTGTGGAAACGGTCTTAAAGGGCACTTTAAGACCGTTGAGGTATCAACGGACAATAATGTGCAAGCAAAATTGTGGCAAACCCTTGACGTTTACCTATAAATTAGTGCACCTTATAGGTTAAACTCCCTCCTTCCTTCCTCCTTACCTCTCACAGAGAGGAGGCCTGTGTCCCAGCAGTGGGAACATTATAGGCTGATGATGATGATGATGATAGGTTAAACTTGCTTGCAATCGATATACGACTCTTATATCGTCACGCTTTTAATAGAGTGAGCATTGTAATAACCCCGAAGCACACGCGAGCATGCAAGCCCTAAAGAGTTCTCTATTCCATTAACAGAATATTTTGTAAACTGCACTAAACGTTGGTAAATTATTAATTATGCATGAGTTTGTTGAGAGTTTGAAATTGTTGTGTTGTTGAAAACATCTCAAGTTGAACAGGTGATGTGTTAGTAGATTTTGGGGGTGATGTTAGCATAGCATTCTTTTTAAGTTTTTGAAGCTTAAAGGGTTCATCAAGAAAGTAAGACTTTTTAATATGTAAAACAGGGTTGACTAGCTGCTTGACATTTTGCTGAACTGGGTTTATTTGGAGCAGACGTCGGACTTTCTCCTTTTTTTATTATTAAGCTTAAATAAAGTTTTTCTTCCATATTTTATGTTAAATATTTTGCATTCGCTCATAGCTTTGCTCGTGTACAAAATTATCACACTCGTGGTAATGCACCTTCATCAGTTCATTATTTCCAATGATATCCACTTTTCATCCAAACTTACCTCTTTAATAAATAAGTACTGTAGTATGTGTAGAAAATTGCAGACAGTTTTCTCATAAATATACAAGTCTGAAATATATGAAAAACTGCCATCTTTGAATACGTCATCCCATAAAAAAACTTGGCTCAGCTCATTGACATAAATAAAAAATACCTCATAATACAAGTAGGCCTCCCGAAAATCCTAAAAACAAACAAAACATTCATCTTTCGTTAAAGTTTCGCCACTAACTTTAGCGTCCTTCATCGAATATATTATTAAAAAGTGGCTAAGTGCGTGTCAGACCACGCACTGTGAAGGGTTCCGTAGTTGAAATGAATTGATCCGAAAGCTAAACTTAAGATTTTAGTAAGTGTTGAAAAAAAATGTATTTGAGTTAATTGCGAGTACCAAATATTTCCCATGAATGGTCGTATTATTTTATTGCATTAGCTTAGAAACTTGACGTATTAGAGCTCCAAGAGACCATAGACTTTGCAACCAAATTTTATTTGATACGTACATGCGATCCTGAGAAAAAATTTCATGGCAAACTGACAGACAATGAAGCGATCCTATGAAGGTCTCGTTTCAGACTAACAGGCCAACGGACAACGACACGATTTAATGGGGGTTCCACTTTTTGTTTTGAAGTACGGAACCCTGAAAAAAACCAAGCCGAGATTCTTGTAAAATGTGAGTGACTCTTAGAGACGGCGTCATAAATTGTACTAGACGACGTATCTTGAAATTGTGTTGGCGAAAGTGACTTTTAACGGGCAACGAACCCTACAGTCTTTTCACAGATACATTACTTCTGATTTTATTGAAGCTCGTTGGTAAATAATAATAAAAAAACACGGGACTGTCTTGAAGTTTCTTTTTTTGTAATAAACTTTGCCCCACATTAGGAATTTAATATTTTTTACCTATATCGTCAGTGCTTATACAAACATAGAAACTCACATACACAAACACCCGGAAAACTACTTGCAGCACCAACAAATATTTGTTCCATGCGGAAATCGAATCCGCGACACGCTGTACAACAGTCGATCGCCCAGCCACTTCGCTAACCGTGTCGTCAGATTATGCAGTTTTTCACCAAGTTCGGTTTCTGGATTCTTCAGTGTTTTAGAAAGTAGTGTTAAGCGGCCAGCCTCGGCCACTATTTGTAGATTTTGCAGTCGGAATTAGTCAGTGGCTTAAATGTCCTCCCAAGATGTAACGTATTGCCCAGCTAGACTCTCCATGTAAATGTATTCAGCTGCTTCTGACAATACTAGCCAATCTCAATATACTTGCGAAAAGGCTGAGCAATATTATGTTGACAATGAATTTACTATATGGTTTCTTTGGGTTGCTCCTTCTTAAAAGGTAGTTCAGAAGATAATGATTTTTATTTCCGTTGCAATAAAATGTATTTTAGGTTGCAGCTATTAGAGTACTCTACATTTGTGAATGGACCGTAGTATGGCGTAGCGTTGACGCCCGCTAAGCTCCTTTTTGTTAGCAGATTAATGCTGCTCCCCTAGAAGTTACTTTCAGAATACTGCAATATTCAGCTTTATTTGAACCGCGCTTATTATGTTTTTAATTAATATCTGCAATTTTTCAGTTACGGTAATAATAAATTTCATAATTAAAATGATGGGCCGTTGTCATTGTTGGAACACAGGCTACATCTTTCGGAGTCGCGGGCCTGTCTCATCAGGTAACCGTGACCCTGAAACTTAAAGGGCTACTGAAGGATCACCGTGGATTTTAATCAGTACAAGTCTGGCAGTCACTCCAGTTCCCTTTTGGGTGGGGTCCTCCTACCCAAGGTGGGACGGGAAGGACTGTCAGACATGAGTTCCCAAGTGATGATTTTACCACGATAAAAAAAGGCTACATTTTTTTTAAGATTAAGCTGGGTTCCATACATTTTTAGAACAATAAATTTATCATATCACATTAGTTCTTCGAACTCTTCATTCTAGCTAGAACCGACCCCATGACCTCGACTCGTAAGTGGGGACGTCAATTCTGAGCGACCACTGCACTGCTCCAGAAATGACAAAATTATGACACTTCATATTTTAATTAACATTTTAAGAATCAACAAAAATATATCCAATGGTTGGGGCCCCTCCCCATGACGTTATACTATACAAAGCAAAAAACAAATAAATATATTTTAAAGTACAAGCACACTTTGGAGAATATTGCAGAAAACGACGTGAATTTCGATCGTTATTTCCTTGCAGGTCAAACCGAGCTCAGGAATGGATGTAAATGTAAACAGTATAAATCCGATATTTATCGAGACAATAGCAGTGAAGCAATAGCAGTAAAGCAATAGCAATAGAAACTACAGTGTTTGTAGACGATCACAATTTATGTTTTACTGTCACATACGTTTCTGAAAGTGTAATAAGAAAATAATGCAACTGTAAATATTTTATGTAAGTTACGACTTTTGAACGTGCATCTAAACGTATACATAAGTTTAAATTAATGTAGTTAGAATTTACTCAAGAAGTTAAAGACCGTCTCATAAATTCCATTTTCAAGTCCCATTTTCACGTATGGATTGAAGATCTACCCCCACTGAATTTATGTGGTAAAATCATCAAAATAAATGAGTTCTTCCTGCCTTGGATGGAGCGAAAGGTACTATCACACTGGTACTGACTAAAATCCATGGTGTTCCTTCAATAGCCGTTCCAACAAAAATTATGTAGACAATCGCGCCACGTTTACTATAACCTGAGATTAAGCAGATAACAAGATAAACAGTAAGTATAAACAGTAATCTAAAGAAAAAAGAACTTCGCAAATTGAAATGAATTATTCCATCATAAAGAAGATGTTTAAGAACATGATCCTGAAGTTTTTAATAGTAATGTTTATTACCATGTATAAGACAGCGTGGCTTATTAACGTCTACCTATAAAACGAGCATTCACAATACACATGACTAGTGCCACTCCAAGATCTTAGCTCTGCATAGTATTTGAAGAACGTATTGAAATAGCTCTCAACGCCACTCGATTCTGTATCAATACCGCATAGAGCCCTCAAGGAAAAGATTCAGCAATACGTCTAGATTATTTATAGGTTATATTCATAGTCCCCTACGGTTTAAAGAGGTAAGCAGAGATGGACTTGAAAATCTTTTATATTCACTTTATGATCATCAGAATCTTTCTTCTTTTTCAATCGGTTCTCGTTTCTGATCGTAGTCACTGGACCCTTAGAATCGAACAGTCTGCTTCTATCTATTCCGCTCATAATCCCTGCTCATTGCTTTGTTGTTTCCATTCAGTTATTGATCAATACCAAAATTATTTTAATAAGTAAAGTGACACTCAACAACAGTCAGGAAGATTTTGGAGATTTACACTCAATATTGGGTGAAGAGAATAATGAAGTAGAAGTAGGTCAAGAAGAATCTTTAAATGTTAGCAGAAAAGTGATATTCGCTTTCAAAATTTTTCGATTTTTTCTACAATGACTTGCAAAAAGATAGCCCAGTCAATCACATACATTCATCGTTATTCTCCGTAACGCAAAAACAAACCACTAAAACGTGCAAACTTTAAAAAAAAAGTTTAACTTAGGAATAGATACTCGAAATCTGAAGTACTAGTAAATACACCCACACCCAGCTATTCCATTAGACATAATATCAGAAGACGAAGTAACAAGCGGAACAGATTATAATTAATAAAGTTCAACAATAAATCATGCTTTGTAAGAGCGCCTCTGTTACATGAACTGCTCCAACAGTAATTTACTTAGTAAAGATGTTATCTATGTATGGTTCATTCAATTCATGTAGGATGCTTTGTTTATCGAGAAGGTCGCAAATGTTTGGAGTTACTTTAATTACATTTAGTGGAAGCTTTGTATTAAGGTTCTTATTAAAAATGCATTCATCTTTTAAGCTTTGACAATTTAGTCTTTTCAAATCAGTGTATAACTTTATTCTCAAGTCTTGATAATTGTTTCACATATTATCATCCGTATTGTTTAGAGGTATTATTATTTAAATGGATTTAAGAGACGCTACGTCCATTTACCGTCTTATAGTAATTTTATACAAATATTTGACTAACAACACGACATAGAAGAAGTGTTGGCAGTTCATCAGTCCAGTGAGTGGACGATATTCAAAAAACCGTGGGTAAAACTTGGTTTATAGTTACGTATACCAAGGAAGCATAACTCAAAAGGGAAGAGGCCTTTATTCAGAAGTGAAGGAAATAAGGCTGCCAATGATGATGATGATCAAACAGTTAATACGTTATAGTTGAAAGTCGATTTGATAGCCAATTTATCTGTAACTTTACTGACAAATATCAGATATTAATTCTACACACAAAATTCATCGGCCAGTAATCCCTTCAGATGAAAACCAAACAAAAAACAACGAACCTAATCATAAAACATAACACTGACAAAGACAAAATTGTAGCAAAAAATATAATATGAAATTCTGAAACAGAGGATTCTGATTTAAGTGGTGATTAAATTGAAATGTCTGGTGGAGGACCATCGATCAACGTAGGCGAAGCCCGCAGTGCTGGGGACACGATGCCGGCCATCAATTTAGCTGTTGCTAATAAAACTACAAAGACGGACAAAAACTATTTTGTACAAATACACGTGATGAATCGGGTACAAGGAATTTGGGATGCTGGATGTGGATGTTTTGGGGTACAAGATTTAAATTTATTAGGTCCTATCAATTTAAGTTTTCAAGGTCAAATTTTTGTTGCCTGAATGAGACATTATTCTTTGTTTGAAACAAATTCATGTTATTCTTACCCCAAATAAACATAATGGAGACAAGCTACGGAATCAATACAGAACAATAATTGTTTCATCTCTAAAATATCTGCTCAAAAAAGGGTTTGATTTTTTTAAATTGGTTTAATTTAATCTTCACCAATTTTATTCTTTATCTTCTACTTAACGTTTCCCAAGCTATGATGGGATCGCCTTCCACTGACTGTCTGATTGACCGCGACTGTGTAAGTAAGAAACACGTTACCCCTTGTACGATTAGTTGTCAGGGTAGCCGTAGCGACTGCCGAACGAAAATTTTCCCGTACCAATATTTTCAGAGACAACACATCCCTGTACAACACATCCCAGTACCGCATCTGTCAACTCTATATCTTTATCATACGACACACAAAGCGTTCTACTCCAGTGTGCCCGTGCCAACAAATGAAATTTTCGATCGAGACATATGACTGTGCATTACTCTTTTTGTATGCCCCAACAACAATGCCCCTCTTGAACAACGAGCAGTGTATTGAGAAAAAATTGGAAGGATTAAAAGGGGCGTTGGAATGAGCCTTACAAGAAGAGTAAGTAATTGTTTTGTGCTTCCTAAATTGAATCGTATCTCAAAGACTTTAAAGTACAATTTAATTATTCTCGTAAGTAAATATAAACGTAGGCGCAAGTACATTTGTAATGTCATTATTTAAAAGGTTGTTGTAAAACAATGAAAACAAAGATTCACGACTTTTCACATCTCGCTGCGTTCGCTGTTTCCACGCTGTTATCGAAATTAAAAATGGAAACGGGAAGTAAATATTTTTTCGCGTCGGTTAAAAATATCAGTGAATAGGCATGGATCGAAATGATGCTTGCTATTGGTTTTAGAAATATTTTTTGCAGTATTCGTAAAGGAGGCCGTTTAGAATTTATTTTAAATAAAAACACTCATATTTCTCAATGGATACTTATTTATACAGTCACGTTACTCTAAGTAAGAGCCTGAATGTCTGACAATCAGTGTTACCAATGAGTATCGTATTACTCAGTAACTGGTTGTGGCCGTGAAATAGACAATCGCTCGAAGTAAATCTGGCTAGACTGGAAGACTTTTCCAACATAGTTCAGAAAAGAGAGAAAAGGCTAGGTAGATGATGATTTGTAGATAAATATTTATAACAGCCAAAATCAGAACAAAAATAATTAGATTGACGAAACAAACAAAGATACTACATGAGATAAACTAAAGCCACTCAGTGTATATTTCCCGAGCAAGTTTACAACAAAAACGGACACGTTTTACTTATCAACGAAGAATTTCATTAAAGTTTCACACAGAGACTTACACTGTACGCGAAGAATTCTAAGATAAGCTTAGTTTTTTAGACGTCCTTTACTTTTTCGTCCCTATTTACTCCTTTTAAAATATAAAGTGTAAGAGTATCAAGCTTGACTTTCTTCAAAAAGTTTATAACCAGATTTATGCGTCTTTTATACTGATTAAAGAATTTAGAATCCAGAATTTAAAATTGAAATAGCTTCTGCATTATAAGCGTGTGTCAAATTATTTTGTATTTTCTTATCATCATCATCATCATCATCAGCCTATAATGTTCCCACTGCTGGGACACAGGCCTCCTCTCTGTGAGAGGGAGTGGGCCATAATCCACCACGCGGGCCCAGTGCGGATTGGTGGATGTCACATGTCTTCGAATTTTTGGTTCTAGGACATGCCGGTTTCCTCACGATGTTTTCCTTCACCGTTTTGAGAGCAGTGGTGATGAAATAAATTACACAAAGTAATGCGCCAGGCGGGGTTCGAACCCACGACCTACAACTCGTAAGTCGGGACCGATACCACTGGGCCACCACTGCATTTTCTTATATTTAGCTGTTATTACAAAATTTATTGATATAATTATACGCTTTATATAAAATTGTATTACATAAAAAAAAAACTAAAAAAAACTGTCAGCTAAACGCCTATGGTTACTATGAGGATAATAATGTTACTTTTAGAAATTGTAAGAACTGTCCTGTGACAAACAATAAATGAATTTGAATATTAAATAAAACCATATGAGATCAAGCTTATCATTCCACTTCAGCTGGGCAAAGGCAAATTCTTCTTCAATTCTCTCCTCATAAATGCCGCAAGTTTTTTTTTTATAAAAATTGGACCACTGGTCGTTAGTATTATCTAGCTTTCTCCCATCATCTTCTGCGAGATATGTCACGATGACTTTTGGCTGCGTCAGGGCTACAGAAAGCTCTAGTTCTCATATTTTTCTTATATAAACAGTTGAACACGACAAGAAATAATATATCTTATACCAAAAAATATATGGAAACTAGCAACGGTGTCATATTAGCATAGAGATGGAATCCTAGACGGATGGAATTTCACAGACATGGGATTGAGTCGCGGATATTTTCCGACCGAATTGATTTAGGTTGGGTGTAGGGTGGTTACGACAAATCTAGGCGGAGCTGTGAATACCGAGGCCTGTCATTTGCAGGGTACGCAGTATTCAAACATTTCTTAGAATTCAAAATTTACGACATTTTAAATTGTGTTGGGTTTTTATTTACATAGAAAGTTATGTTTAGCAGAAGTATTTGCATTAAGGACCAGGTTAATGAAGATGGATGAAAAAATAGGGTAGTTTTTGTTCGTATACCTAAGTAAGTTTATTTTTATTCCGTTTATAAATTAAAGCATAGGCATTAAAGTTTAATTGTTATCCATTTTAATTGATTGCTAGCTCAAAATAAAGCACCCTTGCTTTTGTGTTACATAATGGGCAATTTTGGTTTATTTTATTTTGGCTGTTACCACCTATCTCTTATAAACACACCAAAAACTATTTTTTCAGGCAAACAGCGTAGGTATTGTTTTATTGCAATTCGTATGTTTTTTTCTTGTGTTTAGAAAGAATAGGAATAAAGGTTAACCAAGTAAACATTGAACTAGTAAACCTAATGGTTAAAAAAATATGTATTTGCCAGTAGTTAAACAGAAATAAAAACGGTAAAATATGTTGATGTCGTTCACAAGTTAATTGCTAGTAATGACTTCAGTTGGCGCGCTGCTACAAATGGCCATTCACAGGTATTGGTGTTCTGGAAAATATTATAAATGCTCCTGCTAAATACACAATTGATGGGTTTTCTGTTCATTCATACAATGCATTTTAAATCGTTGGTATTGTATTTTGGAACCCTCATAAATACGGATACTGACTTTTTTTAAAGTTACATGTTACGTTTTGCTGTAATTATTTTATTTTTAAGTTCTCATGTGAAATGTACCAAAAACAACACCAATAAATTGATTCAATTTTGAATTGATACTATAAATTAATTAATCAATAAATTAAATAATTATGTTATGGGAACATTTTCTTATTAAGCACAGGAAGATTTCTAGGGGAGTTATTCCCGATACATCATTATGACCCCTCCTTATCACCTACAAAATGTATTCTTCAGAAATAACAAAATTATGTTGCAAAATGTCTTTTTGAACTTATAAGTCTTCGTAAATTGTATGTTAATTTACTCAGCCAAGACTGTAAGATATTCAGAAGGGACAATGTTGTCTGAATATTGTGGGTCCATAGCGACATCTTGGACGTACAACTCGCAAACTTGATTATTAAGGGGGGGTGAACGAGAGGGGTGTTAGATGAAATGCATCGAGTTTTATTGTATACGGGATTAAGTTTTGTATATAACTCGGGTTGATGTTTTCATAAAGAAGTTTTGATTTCAGTTTTGTTTTGGCAATATATTATTTGAGCTGGTGTTTTAGTTTCTAAAAATAATTGGCTTGGATAGAAAAAACGTTCGAGGTATGGCACGTGTAACATATAAAATAGAATGAAGGATAATGATTGTTATTACCTACTCCACGTGTAAGTTATGAAAATACGAAAAATGAGAACAGGAAAATTGGTAAAATATTTAAAGGAATCTAGCAAAAATGATTGTCCTTTTTTTATTTACCACGTAAAGCCAACCATAATAATTATATAAAAAAAAACTTCTGTTTGACAAGGCCTTTAAATAATTTTCTTTAAACAACGCACTAACTTGTACGTGGTTCTGTGGCTCTAGTGAAAAAGGGTCTAAGTCTAAAAATGCAACTTTACAGGAGACGCAAAAAACGCCCCGCGCGCACCAAATTACATGTTTAAGTACGTGTGGCATTTAAACAGCTGTCAAATTAAATATATGTGATATGTTATATAGGTAAAAAATGTATGTTCTTTCTTATTCTAGTATTATTTTTTACATAAACTGAATAGTTTTCAAAATAGCGACTTATACTTAACACAAAATGAACTACACAAGGGTATAAAAGAAGTTAGATCCCTTTTCTCATACACAAAAAGTTAATTCACAAAAGTGAAAAAGGATACGCATTTGGAGTTATTTGTATGATAACTAAGAAATTAAATCAGATAATTAGTGTTGGAATAGCCAAAATAAATGAACTGAATGTGTACTTTTTATCGACATGATAAAATTTTGAAAAATAGCAAAAATAAATAACTTGTATCTTTTTTCACATAGTTATTAGACGTAACATAAGGCGCATGTTGACTTACGTGAACCTTTTGTGTAAGTTATATCTATCTTTAAACCAAAATAAAACCAAAAAATATGTAGTTTTGTGGTGTTTATTTTTTTATTAAAGTGAAGAAAAGTATTTTAAGAAGTACCTATGACAGTTATTTTTAAATCATAAAAACAATTAAAAAACAAATGAAAAGTACAAATCGAGTCCCACAGAACCTTGAAAGTGATTCAAATCTTGTTCGATATCAAGAAATGTCTATAGCACAGTTTTTTTATAAGTCAGGACAAATCAACTGCAGTTGAAACCTGGGAAAGTGATCCAGAAAACCTTATTTTAATTTCACTTCTACCGATAATAAACTCCAGTTTTAAAATAAATATGCAGTTAGTAAAAAAGTATTGAAGAAGTTAATTAAGTATTATGACGCAGTTTTTTTAATCAGGAAAACAATTCAAAAATAAAAAAATAATCAAATAAATCAAGTCTAACAGAAACCTTAAAAATGATCCAGAAAACCTTATTCGATGTCGTCGTTGCTGTCGTTTAGAAGAGGATGTTGATCTTTTATATTATCATCGTCAATGAAAAGGTTGTTATAAAAAGATCGAACACTGGGGTTTATTAGCGGAAGAAGAGAAATCAAATCTCTCTTTTTCTCATTTGAATTAGCTAGGCCCATCGTATGACCTAGGAATACATTACCGTTTCAAACAGAGGGAGTGGTGATTTTCCTCTTTCCCTCTGCAAATTAACAATGTTCCATTCTTCCTCATCACACAACTTACAATGAAATTCTCCTTTTTTATATTTCTTTTGTCTTTAACTCGTCTGTCGTAGACTTCTAAGCTCCAGTAATAATTTAAAATAATTCTACAAGGTCCTAGTCTTTTAACTTTAAATTTCTCTTCTTTTTTATAGTTTCTGTATCTCTTCTTTCCTTGTTAATTTTCCTAGGATTACGTTTCCGGTCTTGTTAAGTACCTTTTTATATCCCAAAATGACTTATTATTGCTCGTATCTAAATCTGACTGTGGAATAATGACATCGCCTTTTACGTTTTTGTAAAAGTGAACAATCTGAGTTACTTGTGTCAGATTATTTGGAATGAAATCGTCACTACTTTCTGTGGGATAATGCAAATTGGGTTATGATAGCGTATCAGTGAACATAGAAATAATATCAAGATATAAGACAAAAGTTTCATCAGAATCAGTGAATGTATCGACATCATTATCAGGCTCTGCGAAAAGGTTTTTGAAACTTCCAGGTATTGGAGAAAATATTTAAGAGTTTCCCTGCTTTGGTGAGTTATTTTTTAAACATTCAAGCCTTGGATAATAACTGTTTGAACATCCTGATCTTGGAGAATGATCCCTAGAATGTGTAGCCTTTGGAGAATAGTTTCGGAAGATATAAGCACAGGTATAGATTCGCCATCAATCCAATCTACTTTATCCATCATTGCCATATCTTTGGAAACAAGACCCATCAAACAATTAATGCGACCACGACCAGCCATTCTAAAACAATAGATATATTTGACTGGCCTGTTGGTCTAGTGGTAAGTGACCCCGACTGCTTTGCGGAGGTCGTGAATTGGATACCCACTCAGGACAAATGTTTGTGTGATGAGCACGATCATTTTTTCTGTGTCTGGGTGTAATTTATCCATAATATGTATGTATTTAGAAATATATAAGTATGTTTATCAGTTGTCTAGTACCCATAACACAAGCTCTGCTTAGCTTGGGACTAGATGGCGTTGTGTGATAGTTGTGGAATATTATTATTATGTATTATATTATTTATTAAAACATTACATCAGGGAATCGCGATATGAAAGTTAAGTAGGTAAGTCGAAATAGAAGTATAAAATGTGCTAATTTGACAATTTTACGTATCTATATAATTATACTATAAAGTGTAGTTAAATATATATGTGAGGTTGATATCTGGTGGTTGTTTATTATAACCACTGTTATTGTAGTGTTTTTGTGTGAAGAATTAACTAACATACGTACAAAAACAAAAAAAAAAACAATGTCTCCTCTTCATAATAAGTTACGCAATGGAGTTTAAAATAAAAACTCGGTGTAATTGGGTACATTTGGACAAAAATCTAAATAACAATACGTACACTCAAAAATAATTTGCTAAAATATGTGAAAAAGGGTACAACTTACCAGTGCAATTACTGATTTTTTGCAGTGCGTCGACACAAGTTCCCTTCAATAGAGTGCTTGGACCACCGAAAGAGTGCGAGCGCTACGCACTTTCCACCCACCAGCACCATAACCCGTATCGGCCAGTTGTATCTTTTCTCACGAAAAATAGCAGCGAAATATTGGTATTATTTTAGTTATGTCAAATTGCATTTTTAATATAAATATTTCATACGTGAAAACTGATACCAAAAAACTTATTCTGGATTTTTGTCTTTTATTTTGGTGAAAACGGATTTATGTCAAGTGATATCGTTACTCACATAACAATTTTTAAGGAATTAATGTACTTGTGCCGGTATTCACTAAACAAATTGAAGCTCTGACAATACATGTTTATTTAGATCAAAAGACACAAAATAAAAATAAACATAGTTTTGTGTAAAGAAATTAAAGTGCACTTATACTCCGCTTTTGTAATATTTTTAGTGTTAGTTAACCCCCTTTGCACATTGCTAACTTCCTTATTTTTAAAGATAGGCAAGATCTGTTTTCACGAATGGATAGATCATTTTTTTCTGAACATTTTAGTGTACTTAACTCATTTTCGACAAAATCGGACTTAAACCCTTTTTCACTAGAGGCACAGGTTTGATCTTTCCATGCTAAGTAGCATCGAACAGACAGAAAAAAAACAACAAAAACCAAAGAGAAGTAATACATTAATACGACAACAAAACACAACTTTATCTAACTCCACATTTCTGCGACATGAGATAATGTAAAACTTTTACAAAGAGAAAAAACCTTGCGCATTAATATTATGAGGGTTATTTTAAAGAAAAAAAAAATACCGAGTTGACATTTTGTCCACGGTCGGCGCTGGGGCACTTCACTAATGAATGCAAATTTCATCAAGCCGTAACACACGCTTCTCATAATAAAAAGTTTAATTTAAAAAATATATAAGCTAAAGAACAACGGTGCATTAATAAATCAGTGAGCCACGCTTATTAAATATGGGGTTTACGAACGTATTACGGGATTGTATTAGGTATGAAAGAAAGGTGGGATTAACCTCGTCGGAGGATGAAGCTCCTTATTATTACAACGTCAGAGTTAACTTGATACAGTTTGGATTATTTTGCCTCTGACTTGTATCCTCGTTTTCATTTTTCCTCTGAAATACAGTCGTGAAGTTAGAAAAATTTGGACCGAAGTCATGTAGTAAAATCGTGACGGAATAGCTGATCACTGACACCATACTTTTGGCAATTTTAGTATTATTTTTGAATAAACGGACGCACTATAGAAAATTATGGGAGAGACCTTCGCGCGGCAGTGGAATGTTAATGGCTATTAAAAAATAAACCTCCATAAAGAAAAAATAAGTCAGAAGCCATGAGAATAAATGTCACGACATGGAAAACAATTAAAAGAGAAGTAATTTTAATTTTAATAATTTGATGATGCACGTGATGATAATTATCCAAAGTGACAATAATGAACATCAACATAACTGTCACTCCGCGACAAAACTACATTTCCAACTACTCCCTTGCACTTAAAACCTTACTAAAACGCTCCCCACGAATGTGCCATAACAGCTATTACTCCAAAACGCGAGAAAATATACATTAACGCGACATAATTTCTGAAAGCACACTACACTACTAATTATTTTAAGTAACAATTTGATACAAAACTGACACTAAGTGCAATGAGGGGAAGCGTTAAAGTGGAATGCAGTGCAATTTGGAGCAGGTGGTGACGTAGCAGCAAGTCTGTTAATTAGTACAAGTTTATCCAGCTGAGCTGATGATGGAGTCACGGCTTAGAGGGAGCATACTGGCTTGGAATTTGGAGAGTTGACTTGTTTGAAAGGACTTAGGTATAAAGGAGATGAGAACTTTGTAGATGGTTATTATAAAACTTACAAGTAGACATCATCATTAGACACACGTAACTGATGAAGTAGATATTATGTCGCAGGTGGATTATATTAATCGCTGTATCTATTTTTTTGTGAGTAGTATCTTGCAGTTCAACCCAGAGGAAGTTGTGAGCTGCTTAACCGGACTTTTACCGAACCTATTACATTTCGCCTAGCTGTTTCATAAAATAGCTGACCCAACTTTTGGGCACCCCGAGGTTCGGTTTGGTGGAAATAGGAGCCCCGCAGAGCAGGGCTCCGTCTAGCTACACGTGTAAAACTTTTTTTTTTCATATTCCTGATATCTACAAATAATCAAATGCCATTAATCATCATTGAAATTATTAATGTCATTGCAGTATCGCTTGAATTAATAGTGTCTGTTGGATTACACTTTATCGTTTTAATTGTCACCTAGTAAGTATGCATATAAAGGCTAAGGCCTCTTGTACACGTCACGGTTTTCGGCCGTGAAAGTCTACGGTTAATTCGCCGTGTGTAGGCACGGTCGTCAGTGTTGTATGGAACGGAATGGGAAGCTTGTACACAGTACGTTTTTTCGGCCTTGAAAATCTACGGTTAATACGCCGTGTATAGGCACGGTCGCATCTAGCTCCCATTGTGTTCCATACAACACTGACGACCGTGCCTACACACGGCGAATTTAAAACAATTAATCTAATTCATCCAACGAAATCGCTCTCCATCCATCCCAGCACTGTATCACTCGACTTAGCGACACCATCCAAACTAAACCCTCGCAAGAAGACGAAAGCTGATTCGGATTAAACTTTGAATATGTACGATAGACTTTAGTTTCGGCTACATTGTCATGTGTCGCCATGTTCGGAAACTGTTGGCTATCGGCTGTGTCGACTGATTCCAATTGTTTCGACTTTGTATCCGATGAGAGATAAACTGAATTGAATATTTTAGGGACGGGTACATTTTTGATGGAAGTTTTTTGATCTTTCTTTTCTGGTTTGGTGAAAAACTTTTTGATATTTTGCTGGCAGATATAAATCATTGTCTATTGTGTTTCTTAAAAGAGATTTGTATCTTATTCTGATTATTTTCTGGTAAAATTGAAAGTGATTATCATCAATAAGATTTGGTAGATGATGTGTGAGGAAACTTCATCTTACAACATTCACTTATTTTAAACTTATGTTAAACACATTTCCAACTAAGAGAAGTTAATGAAACAGCTTATTAGAAATGTTAGAACTTATGATATTAAGCAAAACAAAAAAGCTATGGCTTTCATGTCTATCTAATTGCTCCATTATGTGGACCATTGAAAATACAAAAACAAATACCTACCACTATTTTTTTTAAATATCAAAAGCAGCTGTAAAATTTTACTTAACAGTCATAAAAGACCTTCCTTCCAGCTACAAACACCTTTCCTATTCCAAAGCAATAAGTCAAACCCACAACAGTACCTTCACATTCAAACACAGTGTCATCGTATATCAGTTGGAATACGTCCGTGTCACCCCGCGGCTACCGTGTACCGTCGTACCCGAATAATGCCTTTTGTAAAACTTTCAACTTGTGTAATACTCGGTATATTAAAGTGTCTCACTGCTGTGTCCTCGGCATCGCAGACAGTTCTCTTTAATATATTATTATGAGTATGTGCATCAGGTTTGTGAGGATTTTGGAGGTTCATAAGAAGAGTTATTGGATTTTTAGCTTTAAAATGAATAAATACTTCTTTGTTTGATGTTAAGCAACTTAAATATATAATATTGAAGTTCAAACCACTTTAGTTTAAAGTCTCATTCAGATATTTCGAAAGAGTAGTAATAATTTTTGGTCCATAAAAGCGAAAGTTGGTAGAGTGGAGGAGATTGGACCATCCAGTTCTTTTGATTGTCCTTTGCGTTCGAGAGTCACGGTATCCTCGTAAGACCGTCCCGTGACCTTAGCAGTTCACTGAAAGCTCTTTGAGGCCTATGTGGAACACAACACGCATTCGAACGTCGACTATCGCCCTGGTCCCTAATCTGACGGCGAGCCACACATTACTCGCCGTCCGCAAATTCTGTTACAATTAGCTGAGATGGTAACGGTAATCCATCAGAGTCTCAAAATTGAACTATACAGAATTAAGCATGAATCGAGATGTAGTAAATAAATTACTATAAAAGAGTTACTTGTAGGCAATACCGCCATTCCATTAAATACCTCTGATATATTTTATGAAGAGCCAGCACTCAAATCCCACTAAACCCACATGTTTAAAGTAAAAACGGTAAAATAACGAGTGTGAAGATTGAAACTCGAAAACAAAATGAAAATTTAAACGAACACTCTTTTAGCGAGTATTTACTGGCGTTTTACGTTGGTCCGGTAAAGGAAGGAAAATATGGAGTAAGAAATATAAGAACAGCTGGTTCTCTTGAACAAGAAGAAGTGGATTGAGGCAAATAGGTCAATGTGTATTTAGCGTTCTCGTTTTTTAGTGTGACTGCTAAACAAGCAGTCCAAAAGATTTGATTGATTCTCTGATCAGATAAAGGGCTTTTCCAACTGTTTTTTTTAACGTTGCCTCACACTATGAATTTGTCCTATTTCGTGGGTACTTTTAAAAACATAGAAACTCTTAAATACACAAAGATCTAGTCGCGGAACAACTACTAGTAGGTCATGCAAATATTTTTTGCTTGCGAGGATCGAACCCCAAATACAGTCGTAATGTAAGGTCAATATGAAGTTTATATCTATAGGTAAGCTTACCGTTTATGCATTATTGCAACCTTCACACGCAACGTTAGCGTCGTTGTATACTGTTGATTTATTGAGTGAAAAGGAAATGGATTCCGTCAGTGAAATTCTGACAGAATTATTGAATACAAAATGTTTGGCACCGACTGACATTGGGCTTTAACGTAATCTGGGATACCTAAGTACCTACATCAATGTTTATTGATAAAACTTATTCGAAGAATTGATCGTTTTTCTGTTCTACCAGTGAAACGATGTTCTATTTTTGGTTATAAATAAGGTTTTAGTGAGTCATTTAAGAAGAAAAAAAATACTTCTAATTTTTAAAAAGCACTTCTGTTTACTTGATACATTTTTTTTCAAATTTAGTTTTTTTTTTGTTGTTATAAAGCCCTTGGCTTACGTAATGCATAACGGCTAATATGCCTTAGGTTTAAAGATATTTATTTCTCATAAGAACATTGGTTCACTTAAAATGAGATATAAAGTTTACAATAATAATAATATTTTCGCCTTTACAGATAGGAGCCCTTTGTTACATCAGTGGTAGCTCTATATGGTCTCTATACATATTTATTCGGTATTGAAAATTAATTCAATGTACTTAAAAATCTTTTAATAGCGAGAAACTACGTTATTCCCAAGTAACATAGACCGTATCTCTTTCAGTGGGATAATTTTCGACCTGAACGTGATTAAAGCGGAGTGAACTAGTGTGAGAAAAATATACCTATACAACAGTGTAAGTTTCCTCAATTCCAAGTCAAAACTTGAAACATCAATTCTCAGTACAGACAACTTGAAACTTTTCATCTATACATAAATCGTTCTAGTTCCAATTTATTTCTAAATACGTTCACTAACTCATTTCCTGAAACCTCGAAGCAAAGGTTAGGCTGTCAGTTTAAAATAAACTGAACGTGTCTTGGAACCACGACTTACATAAGTTTTGTGAACCTCGCTAGAAATTCATACACCTCTCTACATTTGGAATTCTGAACATTTTTATCGTGCTAAGACATGCAGTGGGTTTGTTGAACCCATTCGTCAAGTGACGTCACAGTGCTCTGCACTACAAGTTACCGGTGACCTTGGTTACAATGTCACCTTTTTATTTTGATGGAGAACCTATCTATCTTTTTATTTTGATAAAGTAAAGGTTTTTGGCAAAAAAAAAAATTAAAGTAAAAAATATATTTAGGGTAACCAGATGAGGCGACCACAAAAGGCTAGTGCATGTTTAAAAATCAGCATCGACATACCTACATTTGAATTAAAAGTGGAATTTCTATATTTCTGTTTTTTATTTGTTTTTAGTTTCCTATTTTATTTCCATATTATTTCGGCATAGTTACAAGTCAAGTGGTTATGAAAAAACTGGTTTAAATTCTAATGCCTCTCATTTTAATTAAATTTTGAACAGAGATGGAATCAAATCATTGCACTTCTTGAAATACAAACAAAAAATAGTCTTGAAAGTCCCCAGAATGCCTAGAATAAAACTATTTACGTTATAAACTTTTCTTACACATAATAAACATTTTAGTAAAAACAATATTGAAAAATTCCCTTTCTGTATTTTTATTAGCAGAAATAAAAGCAAAGGCAAAGTTTAATTAATAGATGATTGTATTAATTACTACAACGGATCAACGCGTTGGATCCCACGCAATAGTAAAGGTCAACCCAGGGTGAATTAGTCACTTTGTTTTACTGCAGTTCTTGTAGGCGATAGAGGGTGACCTTCCATTAATTAGATTAGCATGGCTTATAGCTATGTAAGTCTACTTTGACCCTTGATGTACGAAATTAATCATGTTATATTTTAAAAAATACCTCGTGAGTACATAAAACTAATTACTAACTACGAAACCTATTCACAATCTCAAATCAGATACTATCAAAATAAACAAAAAAAAAGTAAAATATGTTGCGCTAGGCAGATCGTTTGCTAAAGAATTGATAAAACAATACGTCATAATCGTACAACTGAATTACCTACACAACGAGTTTGATGAAATAAAAATTCAAACTTTCCACAGAAAATTATAGGGAACCCTTCTCAAGTTTCCCTACTCAAAGGGGCAGCAGGGAAACGTAGAAATAGTGGTCCCTGTAAGTTGCTCATTCGAAGTGGGACGAGTTGCCCCTTAACCCAACAAATCAAGTTGCACCCAAACCCACACAGAGAACCATCCATCATTGACTTTAAAAAATATTTGACGATCAAAAAATAAAAAACCGGCCAAGTGCGTGTCGGGCCACGCACAGTGTAGGGTTCCGTAGTTGCCCATCAAAATACTTATGCGAACTAACTAAACTGATTCGCTGAATTTAATTTTAAAAAGAAGAATTTTCAAAAATAAAGTTGACAAACTTACATTTGCAGTTGAAGAAGATGTTCTCCGATACATTTTGTTTAAGAAAATATGTTATCCAAGTACATTTTATAAGTTGGTCGACTATTACACGTAAAGTTGTAAAGCCTACTTAGTCATGATAATTTTCTTTTAAACTTCGTTAATATTCTACTATTGTGAATTTTTTCACACCCCCAAACATAACCGTTTAGCTGGTAGAGGGGGGGGACACTCGAGTCGAGCAAAATTTAGCACTTTAAAGCTTAATATTTCACAAACGAATTTTTTTATCAAAAAATTGTTAATGGAAACTATCAATATTTTTTAAAGACCTATTTAATGATACCCCACACTAAGGGGTACGCGAGAAAAAAAAAAAACATCCCCACTTTACGTGTACAGGAGGTACCCTAAAAAAAAATATTTTACGAGATTTTATTTTATCACTTTTTCGGCACAACAAATCCGTATATTTACACCAAATTACAGCTCTCTAGTATTGTGCGTCTCTGAGCTAAACTGCGGACAGACGGACGGACGGACGGACGGACGGACGGACGGACATGGCGAAACTATAAGGGTTCCTTGTTGACTACGGAACCCTAAAAAGCGATGCTTTGGTGCAAACAAAGAAATCACAAATACATAACTCCTTCGTTGTCTCCCTTTGGCACTATTATACCCTCTGTGGCACGGGCTATCGAAACAGTATCGCAGTGTAGCCAACATAAATAATTCCAACGCGTTTTGTGCCCCTCATAATGACTGGCAACTTGGCAAATTTCCTGTGGGGACTATCAGCCATCTTTAAAATTAATTGAAACATTTTGGCTGTAATCTGTTGTATTATATCGTAAAGGGGCCCGTCTTGAAGATTAGCTCATATAAATAAATAATAACTTCTTAATAGCTTTGGCAGTTGTTAGATAAGTAGGTTGAATTGTTGAATAGTTGATGGTTATGATTATGGACGGAATATCGCTGTTGTTGATGTTGAATTAACTTGGTTGTAGCTTAAAAATTAAATATGCATACATAGGATGGATTAAGACTCGCTCTATTGCAAATATGTTTCTAGTTTTGATTAGCCATGGTACTCAAAAGTTTTTTTCTGAATATAACCTTAACTTACGTGCTAAGATGGCGCATAAAATGTATAAATATTAAAAAAAAAATAGTTCGCCCTATCCCCCATGAAACGATAGAAATGATTTTCAGAATGAAAGAGTGAGATAATACCACTCAAAAATTAACCCAATTGTTAATGTTATGTGACTGTATAAATATCTGTACAGCTTGACATAAAAATGTAGAAAACCGGAAGTCGCCACTGTCTTCGCGCTACCAGCACTTTGGATGATTTTATTTTATTTTTTTTCACTTATTACGTTAGTTTTATGGCACAATAATAAATCTAACAAACCTGCGGTCTTTGTTTACATCAAATATCAAAGATTTTAAAACGCTGTCAGAAATAAAAAATTTAGTTCCGTTTCAATCCGTTCTGGCCAAGCTGTAGGTATCTTTGTCAGAAATCAACAATATTGTCTTTGTTACAGTTACTGTAGAAAATTAGAAAACAATGTATAAACCCTCCTCGATCGTCACTGTAATAATTCGTTGAATATTTTTAATCACAAAAATATTAATACCCGTATAACAAAATTAAAAGCTGCGGGCTTCCCACTAAAAAGTACTTATATCATTTTCATTCCCGAACAAAGGCTGCAACATACTAAATCGACAAAGAAAATGCGGGATATTACATGAAAGCCATTTTCACGGCATTTAGCTGGCAATTCTATTACGTCATTACATATTCACACAGTCATGCTACCATGGAATGTAGGGGTGGTATTACATCAAAGAGAGTATTCGATCAACGCGGCTTGTGTATTTTTTTTTTGGTTCATTTACCACGATCCATACGCTCGCTTCGCCTTGTTATTTTGATGGCTCAAAGTGTGGGGATTAGCGGGTTGTAAGAGCTGGTAACATGCTAATGCATTGTTAATTCTTGCAAAGAAAATGTTTTTAGTTTATATTATTTTCAAAGGTATTTTTACTAGCCAGTCTGCTATTATTGTATGTTTCCATTCATCTGGAACATAGAGTTATAGAGTTCGGCCGTTACTCTCGGTGTCATGTGGACGTGCTCTTTTTACTCGCGAACGTTTTAATTCATAAACCCAGTATTAAGTGCAGTTATCTACTCAAAAGTTACACTAAAACGTGCTAAATAAGACCCGCAATAAGCTGTGAAAAAAATACAACAGTGTACAAACTATCAACAAAGTAACAAACAAAAACATTACAAGTTTTAAAAGTGAACGTTAAAAATTTGTCGTTTGTCTCTGTGTCGAAGTGCTCTGACCTTTGAATCGGTCAATGACACTTGTCTGCGTCCCTCAAAATACTTGGAGGCGAACACCAAATTCGCACATCTCATCATAGCTCCGGTGGTCTAGTGGCGTAAGCCGCTACAGAACTAATGCCCGCCGCTGCCGTCGCGTCATAAGAAACTCCGAGTTCGAGCCCCGCAAGCTGTATCTCTTTTTGAAAGTTTAAATTATTTATTTAATTTAATATCATTACCAAACATCTACCGGTGAAGTATTGACGAGCTCTGCTCACTAACTGCCAAGTTATTTAAAATTCCTTCGCTGGAATAAATGAGTCAATCTGTGACTACATAGATTGGATTGGCAGAGCTCAAGTAATAGTGGACGGCAAACTGTTTCAAAGCAAAACGTCGATCACGACCACCTTAACCTGAGCTCTGAGTGTAACACCGTCCGAAAGCTACGATTTATTCAGTGCTCACGCGCTTATTGATTGTGATAAAGTCTATCAGTTTTTGCCATTGATTACATCACAACTATTTTGTAAATATGTCCACTATAAGACGCTCTCCCCCGAGCACGCCGAAAACTCAAACAAACAAGCTTTGCCAGTCCCAGACCAAATCGGAATCGGATATAGCCGATGCAGTGGTGAGTGATTATGTAAATCGAAATAAAAGAGCCCGGACGGCAGACTCGCCACAAGGCGCCAATGCTACATTAAACTCGCACGACCTTCAAACTCAACTCGCGAATTGGAAGGAGGAACAAGACTCGTCAATTGCGAAGGCACTTGCGACTCAAACCGCTTTGATGGCTAAACTAGCGGTCGACATAGGGGAAATTAAATCCCAGAACACCCAGATTCAAGCAGCTAACACGGAAATACAAAAATCAAACGAGGGGATGGTTAGATCCATGTCTTTCATAAACCAACGGTTTGAGGAGCTGAAGAAAGAAGTTGAAGACCTAAGAAGGGAACGCCGGGAACAAAAGGAGTATATAGAAAGTTTAGAGAAAAAAATACAAGATCTGCATCACAAGTCAAGGACGTCGGGCATAGAAATCCGAAATATACCGCAAAGTAATACTGAAACCAATGCCACACTTGCAAAAACAATATGCAGCATTGGTGAAGCTGTCGGGGTCTCCATTAAGGACTCTGAGCTGAGGGATATTTATCGCTTGCCGGGGAAGTCATCGAACCCATCGACCACATCACGACCGATTATAGCAGAATTCTCTTCTGTTATGATAAAGGACACACTCATATCTGCAGTTCGAACTTTCAACAAAACCAAGGAAAAGCAAGATAAACTGAACACTGGTCTCATTGGCATCTCCGGAACTTGTCATCCGGTCTTCGTCACGGAACAGCTTCCGGGTAACACCAAAAAGCTGTATTATCAATCAAGAGAGTTCGCGAAAGAACACAAGTTTAAGTTCTGTTGGGTCTCAAATGGTAACATATTTTTACGCAAACAAGAAGGTGACAAACAAATGTTAATCAGTTCTGAGAAATGTCTGCAAGATATAGGCAACACTGGCAAGTGACTAGTAATCCATATTGTCAAAAACCTTATTATATTAGCATCCGTCTGTTTAATATTATTAATTTTAGTTATTGTCCATGCTTCTAAATTTACAAATATACGCAAATTATTATGTAACATTCACTTAACCACACAAATAAAATCTCAAATTGGCATACATACTCTATACGAGAATACACTCACAACGCACTCATACAAAGACACCACCTATAACATTCAACCTTACGCAAAAAAACAAATAACAAATGACACACTGCATATTAGGCAAGCAAGTCCTAACTATACAAGGCTTCGCTTTGAGTCACTTTTTGGTCCCTCTGCACACTCCCAATGGATAGCATAATCAGTTTAAGCAGCGAGCTTGACTCGCTAACAGTAGGTGACTCATTTAACTGTGCCCCAGAAAATTGCATTGACTATGTTAATAACACTGACAGCAACATAAAACTACTACATTTAAACATCCGTAGCTTAAATAAAAACTTTGACCAAGCTCAGCTATTACTACACTCACTGAAACTTGATTTAGACGTGGTAGTCCTTACAGAATGTTGGCTTAGTAAAGTCAGTAATATGCCTGTTTTAGCAGGATATGATTCCTATTGCACCACTATAAACAATAATCAAAATGATGGGATTGTTATCTTTACAAAACAAACTCTCCGGACCTCAGAATGGGAACCAGAGTTTGTGAGTGGAAATTGCTTGGTATGCAAAATGGCTAACCAAAATATCGCTATCATGGCAGTGTACCGATCCCCGTCATACAGTTCCAAAGAAAGTACCGAAAATTTTCTAAATAGTTTAAACAATGTATACGCAAGCCTATCTTCCTTTAAAAATATAATTCTCGTAGGCGATATTAATATAGATCTTAAACCGAATAGTACTGATAACCGCTGTCTCGAATATCTCATGGTAAATGCCTCCCACGGTTTACTTCCAACCCATCGATTCAACACTCGACTGGATAGCTGTCTGGATCATGTATTTGTTAAAAGTACCCTCCCTGTTACTACCCTTGTACTAGACTCACACATCACGGATCACAAACCATTGTTATTTAATATTGCTAACAAACAGTGTTGCCAACTTAGTGCTTTCGGCACTAGATCTAGTGCATTTCTTGATGTTTTAGCGCTCAAAATTCCACAACAGTGCCTAGTGCCTTAACTAGTGCATTTTTAAAAGTCTGCAATTTATCACGCAATTTCGTAAAAACAAAACCAATCAATGGCGCGTTCAGAAACACAGTTAAATTTCAGAACGCACCTCTAGTTATTACAGCTTGACATAAAAATGTAGAAAACCGGAAGTCGCCACTGTCTTCGCGCTACCAGCACTTTGAATGATTTTATTTTATTTTTTTTCACTTTTTACGTTAGTTTTATGGCACAATAATAAATCTAACAAACCTGCGGTCTTTGTTTACATCAAATATCAAAGATTTTAAAACGCTGTCAGAAATAAAAAATTTAGTTCCGTTTCAGTCCGTTCTGGCCAAGCTGTAGTTATTTATGAAAATGCGTATCTCCATGGTCGTATAACTGGGCTACGAGCAGCAAATAAAACTTGCTACAATTACGATATTCCGAAGGAAGTTCTTGAAAAAGTCGGTTCGAAAGATACGAATAAGTTTAAACTCCAACAATCAACTCCTGGTCCCTCAACTTCTCTGTTCAGAACCACTCACACGGGAAATCCGCTCACCAAGAATATTTAGTGTAAAACTAGTACAATTAGTTCTACAGTTCTAACTAGATGGCGTTGTTGACGAATTAAAAGTCGCAATTAAGATTCTCCACCGTTTGTATAAGGTCTGTGTATGTAAAGTTCATTTTTGGTTGGTGAAAGTTCGCTGTAATAGATCAGTATTCCAGTATAGTCAGTTGTTTTACTTGATATCAACCTGACGGACATACACACAAAGGTCAACAGTTCAACACCTAGTACGGATGACCAACCCGTGGCATCAGCTGCGTCCGGTATTAAAGATGGTCCATCGAGCCCGAGAAATAAGGGACATTTTTGAGTTCACGCGGCCCAGTCCGCTTTGTCCGGCTCTCGCAGTGGATCGCTGCAGCAAGAGTGCTTGGTCCTCCGCATCGGCGGCGGCAGCTCCTCCAGTGTTGTGGACGAGCTCAGCAGCAGCGGCAGGAAAGTGGTGAGCAGAGGGCGCCACTTGCATCCAGATCAAACGGAAGGTGTTCGAATAGTCATCTCAATTCATCGTGACATCAGAAGACTGACGTCATACCCAACAGTTCAACGTGTCGCCACCAGGGTGCGACAGCATCATCGGATTGTGTGAGTGAAGTGCAAACTGTGAGTACAATATTAGTTATTTCATAAATCAAAGGAAATTAATGTCAAGAAATTTTGAACTTTATTTCGTCCAAGAAATTAACTTAGACAATACTTGAAGAATCTTGGACTTGTAGAATTTTAAGTAGATTTAAGGACTTAGAATAGTTTCTCAAAAAACGACGGAACGGGGAACCTATGCCCGATTTCCGCCAGTATTTGGTTAAGTTTAAACACTTGTAAAATTTTACGGTTTTTTAGAAAATAGAATATTTTTGTCGAAACTGGACTTGTATTTTAAGTTAGTTCTAGTTCAAAACATAATTGTTATTTTTTTCTTTTTTAATTTGTCAGTTTGTGATTATTGATTTTGTTTAAGAATTTTGAATATTAAGTTTTATTTAAGTTGTATTACATTTTTTCTCAAACATGGAGGGATTAATTAACGTATTGAAATGCTCCCAAAGTGTTATTGTTAAAGGATTAACAAATTTTAAAAAGAGTCCTACTGATAGACTAACAATCGAATACATAGAAACCAAACTAGAATTATTAGAAAAGGATTGGGGTTCGTTTAAAGAAACCAATACAAACATTTATCAAAACTTTAAATTAGATGATATAGATCAAAAAGTGGTTGACATTTATGATGCAACCGAGGACACTTACATAATGTACAAAAGTGTATTGAAAGCGACACTTAATCAAATAAGTCCTAAGGAACCAGTACAACTCAGTGATGGTTCTCCTAATAGTTCATTTAAGTCGGCAAGTTCATATTTTGTAAAGTTACCAAAGATCACTATTCCAATATTTTCAGGAAAATATGGAGAATGGACAACATTTCGTGATTTATTCATATCATTAGTTCATAAAAATGATTCATTAGATAACGTTCAAAAGTTACACTATTTAAAAGGTCATCTTTCGGGTGAAGCTGATCAATTAATACGGAATACACCAATAACAGATGCGAATTATAAGCAATGTTGGGAATTGTTAGACAAGCGGTATAGTAACAATAAATATCTTGCCAATTGTATATTAAACAGGTTATTTGGAATAAAACGAATGCAATGTGAGTCAGCCACTTCCTTAAAAGAACTTTTAGACACCACCACTGATTGCTTAAATGCGCTGTCGAATTTAGGTGTTGATGTGAGTACATGGGATATTATCATTATACATATAGTAACGTTTAAATTAGATGCTGAAACACGCAAACAATGGGAAATAAGCGTCAGCATTTCCAATGATTTTCCTACCATAGATCAATTTAAGTTATTTTTAGAACAACGTTTCCGCGCATTAGAATTCATAGAACCAAAAAAAGGTTCAGGTCACCAGATCAACAATAATAATAGTTCAAACAATTATATGCCTAGAGCAATGCTTGCCACAAACTCATCACCATCACGCATGAAATGTGAATTATGTTCAGAAGATCACAAACTTTGTTTTTGCAAGAAGTTTGTACAACAGTCGCTTGATGATAGACGTGAATTTGTTCGTATCAACAGAATGTGCTTTAACTGCTTAGGAAGCAACCACACAGTTAAATTCTGTAAAAATGATTCTAGTTGCAAAATTTGCCAAAAGCGTCATCATTCGCTATTGCATATTAAACAAGATCAAGACCCTAAAGCAATACCAGCTGCCGATGGTGCTAGTCCTTCGACTAGTGCCAATCGGATAAGTTCTTGCTTGTCGACAGGGAATGTACCCAAACCCAGACAAGTTTTATTAGCCACTGCGCTACTAAATGCCGAATCAAAGACGGGTGGGTGTCAAACAGTCCGCGCCTTACTCGATCAAGGTTCGCAGGCTTGTTTTATTACAGAAGCGGCAGTTCAACGGCTTAACCTGAAAAAGATACCTATTCAATGTTTTATTTTAGGATTAGGAGGTAATAGATCAACCATGATAAAGTACATGGTACAAGTAACGATTAAGTCTCGAGTCGATTTTAATTTTAATTTAACTTTTAATGCATACATTTTAAGCAAGATCACCTCTTATTTACCAGAGCGAAACATAAAAAAGGATGCTTTCGACTGGTTGGAGGTCAACAATTTGTGTTTAGCAGATCCGGAGTTCAACACACCCAATAAAATCGACATTCTGCTGGGTGCAGATGTTTACACTCATATTATTCAGGAAGGTTTAGTTAAGAGTCCTACTGGTAATTTAATAGTACAGAGCACCAGATTAGGTTGGGTCTTGTCCGGTGCAGCGGGTCCTGAAAATAATAGTTTAAATAAAATTAATGTAATGCAGTTCAAAAAATATTACAAATTTACAACAGAAGATAAGAAATGCGAAAAACTTTATAAAAATCAAACTAGATAATAAAAATTATAATTGGGACTTACCTGATACATACTTACTCAGTGTAAAATAACACCCCGGTTATCTCATTATTCACTCAACTAAATCTGTTACCAATGGTCTATTTTATTTTGTATTTTTTACCATTTGTAGATAAATTATTTTATGTTTGTTTTGTTTTAATGTTAAGTACACGTAGTTCAATGTGTTATTGTTGTTGTGGATCAAAACTTGCTATCAAATGTACCTTTGGTCAAATGTATTTTTAAAGAAGGACATTCCTTCAGTAATGTCCTTGGTGGGCGGTATGTTCAGAACCACTCACACGGGAAATCCGCTCACCAAGAATATTTAGTGTAAAACTAGTACAATTAGTTCTACAGTTCTAACTAGATGGCGTTGTTGACGAATTAAAAGTCGCAATTAAGATTCTCCACCGTTTGTATAAGGTCTGTGTATGTAAAGTTCATTTTTGGTTGGTGAAAGTTCGCTGTAATAGATCAGTATTCCAGTATAGTCAGTTGTTTTACTTGATATCAACCTGACGGACATACACACAAAGGTCAACAGTTCAACACCTAGTACGGATGACCAACCCGTGGCATCAGCTGCGTCCGGTATTAAAGATCTCAAACAGCCACTTCAGCAACGGTGAATTCAGACCATGATTCCAACTCTGATTCGGACGACGACATATTTTTGTTTTAACAATATTCTAAATAAAAACTGATTTTATAAAATATTTTAATTGATTTTATTTTTTTGGTGCCCTTTTATCAAAATTAGCACAAACCTAGTGCATTTTAGGTTTTGTTTAGCGCATTTCTTACAATAGCAGTTGGCAACACTGCTAACAAAAAGCCTGGCACTATACCACCGCACATCGCTACCCACATAGATTACGAAGCAATTAAGTTAGATTTAGAAAATTCAGATTTTTCCCCCTTGTATAATATTACTGACCCTAATTTATCCATGAATATCTTTATAAAAATCATATCTTCAGTCATTGACAAGCACACAAAACAAATTAAAATCTCTAGGAAAAAAAGAATTGTAAAACCATGGATAACCACAGGTATCTTAAAGTGTATACAAAACCGTGACCGAATGCATAACAGATTAAGGAAAGATCCCAACAATCTTATTCTGAAAATTACCTATTCGCGGTACCGGAATTTTTGTAATGACTTGCTCCGAAAACTAAAAATTGCCTATGAGAAAAGCGAACTTGAAAAATCTCGGAATAACCCCAAAGCACTTTAGAAAACGATAAAACAAATCACAAATACCACCAAAAAGAAAACTAGCCCCGTCGAACTGTTGGACATCTGTGACAATGCTACATTATCGGCAAACGAAGTGTGTAGATTTTTCAGCAATATAGGAACGAGCTTGGCTGAAAAAATCTTGTCCCAGTCTCATCATCCTACAAATCTACACAGGAGATTAGGTCACAATACGGCACCCAACCCTGCCAACTCTCTTGTGATACTTGAGGTTGATGAAACAGAAGTGGAGTCACTTATTCTGCAACTGCGAAATGACTGCGCAATAGGTTGGGATGGCATATCTCCCCTAGTGTTAAAGTGTTGTCGGCAGATCTTGACGCCACCATTGACGTATATTTTTAACTGCTGCCTTCGAAAAGGCATCTTTCCTGATGCGCTCAAAAAAGCTGTTATTCATCCAATCCATAAGGGAGGGAACAGAGACTGTGTCAACAATTATAGACCCATATCAGTCCTATCAGCGCTCTCTAAGATACTGGAAAGGATCTTGAACAATGCTCTAAAGAAATTCCTCAACAAACATCGGCTCATAGCAGATAATCAGTATGGTTTTCGCTCAGGAATCTCAACTGAGGATGCAGTTCACGATCTAACACAGTTAGTTGCGAGGAACCTTGACAGTGGCGTTAAAAGTCTAGGGATATTTTTGGACCTATCTAAAGCTTTTGACACAGTATCTGTTCCCAAACTTATATCTAAATTGGAACTCCTAGGGGTACGAGGAAACACCCTCGAAATTTTTAAAGATTATCTCAGCAACCGGACCCAACGAGTAAAAATAGGAGAACATCTAAGTGATGAAATTATAAACAACACCTACGGTGTGCCCCAGGGAAGCATTCTAGGCCCCACCCTCTTCCAAATATACGTCAATGAGTTGTGTAATTTGACCATTCCCAACTCTAAAATCTTCGCGTATGCAGACGACACCGCAGTCATAGTTTACGGACCAAGTTGGGATAGTGTTAAAAGCCACGCTGAAGTGGCAATGACAACTATCATGACGTGGCTCAACCTAAACTTGCTTACCCTGAATTGCGATAAAACCTCGTACATTCCATTCGCCATTCGACGAAACAACTTACCTGAAAAGTCATTCTCCATAACAGCTCACACCTGTCCCACACATTCCCCACATTGTTCATGTCCAAAACTCACAAGAACAGATAATGTGAAATACCTGGGTGTTCAAATAGACGGAGGACTACGATGGGACAAACAGGTTGACGCTGTCACGGCTAGGTCTATGAAATTGTTGCATACTTTCAAATCCCTCAGGGACTCGGCAGCGCCTGAAACCCTGAAGATGGTGTATTACGCATTATGTCAATCTGTCATTGGATATTGCATCACAGTATGGGGTGGTGCAAACAAAACCTGTTTCCTGAGGATTGAAAGAGCGCAGAGAGCCGTCCTGAAGGTAATGCTTCGCAAATCTTATCGCTATCCCACTACGAAACTGTACGCTGACTCACAAGTACTTTCTGTTCGCCAGCTCTTTCTATTGCGGTCTATCTTAAGAAAACACGGTAGTGTGCCTCCTACTGACCCTAAAAAAAGGAAAAAATTACCCATTAGCACGCCCCACAAAACCGCCTTCGCTCAACACCAATACTACACACTAAGTACATACATCTACAAACAAATTCACAAAAAACTAAACATAGTCGATCTAAATAAACATGAAATAAAATCAAAACTTACGGAATGGCTACTGAAACAGGACTACATGAATACAGAGTCTTTACTCAAATATGTCGTCTAACTATCATATATATATTATGTCTAATTACATACACAAATACACACACACACACACACACCCGCGCATACACAAACATACACACACCCGCGCCCACACACATACATGCTCACACACAAAAACATAACAAGTGAATGTAAATAAATATCTCTCGGTATAATATTTCCTTAAACGCTCGGGTAGATCGACACAGTCTACTATTATTATTATAGCATTAATTTTAGGCCGAATCACTGTCTCTCAAGATACAGGTTACCTAGTTTGAGAGGCAGGGTTTTCCTTATTGTGTACAGATTTTGTTTCTAGATTGTACTGTATTGTCTACTACCAAAGCTCTTTTAAACTGTCCTTATTTAACATTGTGAAATCTGTATATTTTTTTGTGAAATAAAGTTTATTATTATTATTATTATCTGTCTGCATTTAAATCAATGAATTCACAAATAATATAAAACTGGCTCTTGACTCATTTGCAATAAAATCGGCGTATTGGCAGTAGTTCGGTTGATAAAAATCACGGATCTAATGATACTCTTTAGAGGCAGTGGTTCAGTTCACAATATCTGGGTAATATCTGCGTAAATGTTTTATTTTCACAGAGAGGCGGCCTGTGTCTTAGCAGTGGGAAGCTTTCTAAGCTGATTCTGTTCACATCATTGTATTCTCTAGACATATTCATTTTAAAATTTCAGAGAAATTATTTTTCATTTCCCAAATATCGTGCACCGAACTACTGCCGCTTGTTTTATTTCAAAACCATACGATATTGAAGACACTCCTATTACAGTTTGGCTTTTGTATTTTATAGGTTTCTACAATAAACACAGTTTAATAACGTTTAAGGTCCATACGCACAAAACTTGCCCCATCATCGTAATTTGATGGAACGTCTTGGATCAATCCACCCGCTCCAGCCTCCATCTCAGGGCACTCCGCTAATGTTCGATTTATGTAAATATTATGAGACTTTAACTATTCACTTATTCACTTAGCGTCAGCTCTCTCAGCCTGCCTTTTTGTATCGAAATACCTCCCCTTTTCCTTTCTTCCGAGTTAAAATTGTTTTTTGTCGTGCCATCCAACTTTTCTAAGTCGATTTAAAATGTACTTAAAACGATTAATTTGAATGGAGTTAGGAGTTTCGTGTGACACTGACAGTCAAATTTATTCCTGAGTGGATATTTTTGTTTCTTAATTTTCTTGGAAACGTTGTTTCTCTTTAATATCTTTTTGTTTGTTGCGGAATAATAAAGGTAAGGAATGAGAAAAACAAAGAAAGAAAAGAGAGTTTAAAGAAACTTTTAAATCGGATGAAGTTTTTGTATTACGTTTTCAACAAAATTTGAATAGGATTTTTTGTCATAATATGACAATGGAAATAAACGTTATAACAAAATGGGTTACTGCGTAATACTGCGTACATAAATATGATTACTGTTGAGATTTGAAGAATAGATGCAAGTTTGATATTTTATTTATTCTAATCATGATTTTCTTTTGATACAAGAATCATGTTCTACAATAGAGTAAACAAACAACACATTAAGAATTCTTTTACTAGACAGGGCATTAAAAACTAACATAACATCACACCTGTAATACGCGAAGGCTCAGGCAGAGGTAAGTAGCAAAGGTCGGGTGACTAAAGGAACAGGGTGTACTTTAAGTCAGTAAGAATCAGACTGTAGGTACGTTTCGCATTACTAAGGGCAGGAGGATTCAATAACCGTCCATAGGCTGCCCAAAACCACCAAGTAGATTCATTTTTAACTAGTAATGAGTAACTCCCATAATTAATAAGGGACGAGCCTAGAGCCATCAGCTGAAAACAAAGCTAAACTCAGTGACTGCTAGTGAAGAATTCCTGACGGAAAAACTCAACAACAACTTACCCGATTTGGGAATCAAACCCAGCACCTCTTGGTCAATAGTCGCGCTTGCAACCACTAGAGTCTAGACCAATAAGGCAGAAAAACTTATTAAGATAGATTTCGCGGCCATTAAAAAAGCTGTAAGAAAAAGTAAAAGCATTTGAACAAATTAAATTGCATGAAGTGGACCCGGTTGTAAAATGGTGTTGGAGTAAATTAAGCTTAAAGAAACATTAGTTTGATTGTAAGGCTTTCTTATTTACGTATTGTAATAGATATTAATGTCAAAAACAATGTTAAAGCTCTTTTGTGAAAAGAAAAATTCAGTTGCGAGCAGGATTTGAACATTTAGCGACGCAAGCGTTAATGTATACAAAATAATAAAAAAATATAATGTTATTTTGTAACAGGCTCACCTATCGCTATCAAATGGGAGTCGATTATAAATAAGGTATAATTATCTGTACTGAACCTTCTTTTTTTTTTAGCGTCATGTTATGATATCAAGTCTCTGCTGAATCTTTGATTATGCCGCCAACTTGATATATATCATGTTTAAGGAGATTTTTTATTGATTGTTTCCCAGATTCTGTTTTACTATTTTGGTACGGTATTTATGCATTAAATCATTTAATACACTCTTATTTTTTGTCATGCTTTATTGATGCTACTTCATCTTTAGCCCGTATTCGTCCATTGCTGTACACAGACCTCTCTTAAGCCCGGTTTCCACCGCGAGCGGAACGGACACATTAATGACTCCTTTAAACTCGCAAGCGCAAACTGCATACTTGTATTTCCACCAACAAATAGTTTTTGCGTTCCCAGAGCGAGCTCATTTTTACTCTTTTCACCCGCTGGGTCATTAATGTGTCCGCTCCGCTTGCAGTGGAAACCGGGCTTTAATGAGAGACGACACGTTTGGCGCAGTGGCTGAGCAATCGACTGCTGTGCATCGTGTCGCGGGTTCGATCCCCGCACGGAACAAATATTTGTATGATCTGCAAGTATTTGTTCCACGTCTCGGTGTTTGTGTATACGAGTTTCTATGTTTGTAAACGCGCCTACGATACAGGAAAATTAAAAAAAATGTACGCCAATGATATCGTTCCTTATACAGGCTGTCGCTCCATCTCGTCTTGCTTACCCGATTTGAACAGCAGGAATGATAAAAAGAACCACAATCAACGCATCCTCTACATCATTTAGACAACTCATTACATCTGACAGTTTACCACACAAACCCCCAATGCCAACAAAGCCGCTGCAATGCTCCACAGCGCTTACTTTCTGCCCTCATCCAGCTAAAATTCAACACACGTCCGTCCACATAGTGTGTCCACCTTGCGACGACCGCTTTCTTACCCGGATTAACTCGAATTAAGATCGTACGTATCTTTGTGTTTGCCAGACGTTGCAACAGATCTTGTAAAGAGATGCTGGAGGAATTTCAATTGGTGTAAAATCTTAGTGCATCGGAATTAAATGAAATAGGTCTTTATATGTTGACGAGTTAGTTAATGGTTTGTGAGAGATGGTTTTAGTGAAAGAATGAGTTTCAATGACTATTGCGCTTATTCAAATAACTACTTGATTGATTTTGTCAGCAAGGTAATGCTTTCTGTATTACAAGATCAAATAAGACCAAATTTCATTGAAGATATGTTAAGGTTATTTGATTTTCATGGAACAAAATATATTTGTATGACTTACAAGTTTCTGTGTTTGTAAGCGCACCACATATTAGCGAGGAGTAATTCTTAGTGTGGATGAAAACTCATGAAGTTTTTCACATTTAGTTGTAGGTCATCAATTTTACACGCTATATGCTTGTTATTTTCCGTATCGTTTATATGAAATACCCCAAAAGCAAAAATTTTAGATAAGGTAAAATTCTGTTTCATCTTTTGTGCCTCTCTATTAACCCTTAATAATCGGCTGCGATAGGCGGAGACCTCTCGCGCCCGGCATTGGTTGCGGCCATGCTGCGGGGCGAGACGGAGTGGGAGGCGGTCGCTTCCTTCTGCGAAGCAGTAATGCTCGCGAAGGAGGAGGCGGACCGCGCGCGAGAGAGGACAGTGTCCTCCCTCCGTCCCACCCGCGGTGGTGCACGCCCGCGGCGACGGACGTCGCAGGACGATCTCCGGCCACCGTAGGCGCGGGCATGCGGGCAGCGAGTAAAGGGCAACTCGCTGCCCGACCATGGACCATGCCCGGGTCGACGGCGCGTTGTGTCCCACGCGCGCCTCAAAGAGCGTCATCATAATGACGGGGCCCCCCTCTCAGAGGGCCAAAGCCTGCCGGGGTCGCGGGATTATTATACTCGAACAAAAACCCCGTTGAAAAAGAATACTTTTTGCTACCACATATTGAGTCTAAAGATTGAAATAGTGCCTGCAGTGACAGGTAATTTGTTAGAGAAAACCAAGGAAAAAAGTTAATTGTGGTGTTTGTAGACTGCGCTGACTATGAACGGCACAATAACCCTTTTTCTTTTGTTTAACTTTAGATTGCTTGGGATTATCAACGTCTCGTTCTGTTTGAGTTTCAGTCTTATAATCAGCGTGTTTGTTATTGTTTCTTGTTGTATTTTCTTTAATAAGTAAGAGTATTTTGCTAAAGATACTGCCAATGTTAAGTCTTTAATCGACATTTAAATTAAGTTTGACAAGCTTCCGTTAGTGACCAAATATCAATACGGATAACCCTTATGACAATCTATACCACTCAGTATTAATGGTGTTTTCTCTTAATTAAAGGTTTCTTAAAATTGGATGAGTACAGATATTACCTCCTACATCTGAACTTAAAACATTATCTCTTTATTATAATGATTTGTACAGAATTTACAAATCTTTTCGACAAATCTGTAATCTTTTTCATTAATTTATCAAACCACTTATTTCCAACTTTCTCTATTTATTCATATCAACAAACATCATCTATTCGTCTCCCTCCGTCATCACTTTTACTTTTTTCCTCTTTCCGATTAAAACCGTCAATCATTTTTCATCCAGCCAGTCCCGGTTATTGGCTGTCATATCAGTTTCCACAACATACAGCTCGGAATAAAACAAAACGTATTTAAAACGATCATTACAGTTGGTAGTGACGCGCCTCGCTACATAATTCAGTTGGCTGTCAGCTGCAGGCCGGTTCGCACGGGTTTCATGCGTAGTGTTGCTACATTGGGAGCTACTAAATTGAAGGGGAAATATTGTGGGTAAACTGAAGGTTTAGTTGAATTTGGAAGAGCTGGGATATCATTTAATGGGTCCGTTTCAGATACTAGCCAAGTATGAAACTGAAAATTCCTTCATATTTTGTGTCTTGTCATCGCTACCTTTTAGAGAAAATGATGAAAAACTAACTCGTAATTCTACAAAGTAAACCTTAATTAAAACCATTGTTGACCTTATGACCAGCATTCAATTGTCATTCACAGTCCATAAAAAAATCATTAACTCCGAAAAAGCAGCCGAGACAACCTGAACGAGTAAAAAAACTTGAATTATGATGACGTAGAACTAGACCCATATGAGCACTGGTTTGAGGTTGTGTGGGAAATACTTGGAGGAAGAAGTTGGGGATTTGACCCAGGATTTTGCCCAGCAGTACGACACTAGAGGCTAAGAAAAAGTAATGATCAAGACATGAACTTCATAAATCTAATAACTTCTAAGTAAACCGTGCTACACACAACGCACTTGAACATCTTAGCTCCCTCACAAGAGCTCCTTCAAACTTAGTAATCCGTCAAAGGAGGACAACGTCCAAGTGAAGCCTAGTCTACAGCGCTTGCCTGAAGATCCCTATTCACTTTATTGCCAATTACTGCTCAATATCTTCAATACCAACATGTTTGTTATAGAAACTTCGGGCTATGCTTCCTAGATCTTGCTTATAGTTTGTGATCAAGTTACTGACTGAGTAATCATCGTGTTTATTAGTTTTGCCTTTACATAAAGGAGTCCAGCGCAGCAACCGTATTTTCTAGGTTTAGTTTAGTTTAATTGATGCTGTCTCTTTGTTACTTTTATTATAGTTCAAAGTCAAAATCAAATAATTTATTTTCAATTAGGTCATCAAAGAGGCACGTTCATCATGATCTGCCTAGATTGCAACTTGATAGTTCAAGTGGCAGGCTAGGCAAATGATAATTATGCATCTAGTGATGCAGCTGAATGTTTTTTTTTGTATTTCACTTGAAAAAAGATTTATTTAATGATAAAATAATATGACATCCACTTTTTGCTGAAGTGAGCCCACTATTATCTTTATTAATTACCTTTAAGGTTGTTTCTTCTGTTTTATTATATTTTGTTTAGTTTTGATTCGTGCCAAATATAAATGTATTTTCTTTCGTCCGTCTACTTATCTTGGTGAAGGTTATTCAAATTCACTTAAATTATTTACTACGTATCTACAAGAAGGAGAAGATTAAAATTTTCTTCACTACTAAATAAAAGAGATCAGAAACTCAAAAAAACGAGAATCTAGAACTGAATCCCATTTCAAGTATCCCAGTGGCAACACTAGCCGCTTCAATAATTCGCCAGCAAACATGGTCTGTGATGGTCTAGTACTGTTTATTTACTGATAATGTATACCCACTGAGTTCTGATGATTATGGTGATTATATTGTTGGAGCGCTTTGCCGACTCCCGTGTGTTTCAATGAAGTGAATAGAAATGAGATTTGAATGAACTCCTGTTTCATAGCCAGCTGGTGATTTTCGAAAGCAAAATGGCTTTGATGAAATTCGATGTCAGCTACGGCAGAGTTATTGTTAGGTGGTGTAAATGCTAAGTGTTTTTTTTTTGGATGTAAAAATCAAATCAAATGAGTTCTCCCACCCTGTGTGGAGCAAAGGGACTGTCAGACATTCATGAGCATTCCGTTGTCCTTTTAAAACAGCCTTGCGACATCCTCAGTGCTCTGACCAAATATATAAAATTATGAGTGACAATCGCTATAGTCTGCATTATGTGATAGACGTATGGCACAAAGAGCATGCACGCGTGATTTTCTATAGTTATGCCACAAAAATAAAAGTATCTTTCGATTATTTTATATGGCACTAATAACTTAGAATCTTTAATCAATTTGAAAAAAAAAACGTTCTAGAATGCCTTTTAAGATTGATTCGCCTTTCATTCACTGACAACTACAACCTATTCAATCAAACTCCCTCAAAAAAAATCTCACCAATCAAAAAAATCAAACCAAAATCCGAATAACACTTGATATAACGAGATCATTACAAAAACTCCGCGCATCCGAAAGCTGAATTCGCTTCGAAAAAAAATATATTCGGCTAAAAACAGGGCTTTGAGAAGTGCGGTTGGTCGGTGGTGGAGAAAAAAAAAAGAAAATCGTGTTGCAGACACCTGTAGGGATGTGGTAAGGTTCCCACGATATTTTCTTGCGAGCTGCAGACGAGTATTCGTAACACCCTGTATAGCCGTCTATATGGCTATGTCCTGAGCGTCTGAAGGTACAGTTTATGTAAGATTCGTGTATTTACTCTGGGATTTGGGCGTTTATATTTTGAGTTTTGGTGCTGTTTGAGATGTTTGTTTGTCTGGTATATTTTGACTGCTATTTATTATTTTAATATAGAAATAACTATGGGAAAACTTAACAAGCAATGAAAAATTGAGAGTAGGCTTTCGCTCAATATTTAGGAAATAACGGCTAAATAAAAGAAACGAATTCTCACACTGTTACGCTGTGATAAGTTTTTAGAATATGATATTAGTGGTATACAAACTTAAAAGATTTTCAAAGATTTTCTATGGAAAGGAATATTCCCTGCTCGCAGTTCGAAATTTTCTTTCCATAGAAAATAATTGAAATTCGCGATGCATGCATTAATACGTATAAAATTATAAAAACTTTAAGGATGCATAAAGCGACTAATAAACACAACTTTCAAATTGATTTTTCTCAAACGAGCCAAATAATTACATCACACATTACCACCTCAAGTAATTCAGCCCAAATTACAGCCAATCTCAGCTCAAACAGACAAATTGCCCACACAGTTTTAATTCGTCCAATAAATGTCATCATAAATCCGGTCGTCTCAGGCTGAGACGTGTCCACCGCGCGTACGGCAGACGACGATAAATCTGGCGCTCCGTACGCCGCATAAGTGACTGGTGCTTGTCACACCGTTGTGTAATGCGCGTTTGTTGTGATTTTAGAAGGAGTGATTTTCGGTGTGAGATGAGGATATTTTTGAATAGTTACTCCGACATAAATGGAATAATTAAAATGTCAGCAACACGCAATTTGAAAAGGCTGTGTGGTTGATGATTCAACATCATCATCTAAGCAATATTATATGTATAGGCTAAAGTTTGAGGGAATGGATGGATGGATGTTTATCCCTCAAATACCGAAATCACCCCCAACTTTAGATCATGCCTTACAAAAGATTCAGATCATCATCATCATCATCCACAGCCCGTCTCCACCCATTGCTGGGTATAGTACTCTCTTTGTTTGTGCCAATTTCCACAGAAATTCTATACAAAAAAGCGATAGGTACAGTTTGTAAATAATACAATGGACTGTGGTTACGGATTATCGAAATCTCGCAAATGTTGTTATGCCATCTGGTGCATTCACGTATAAGATCTGTCACACCAACATGTAACATTGTTCGAGTAGATCTAGCCATATGCCCTTGAGCGGGGTAATCGAGTGGCGAGCTGTGCTCGATATAATATGATGAGACCCTGAGGGCTTGTAGGGCTTGTAGATTCTCTCTATTATTTGTACGTCGACCTAGATAATAGCTTTGCATTAGAAAACAGAGAAAAAGTATATCATATCTTATATGAATGAAAAGGAAAGGAGTATCTCTTTGGTTTGCAGTGAGAAAAAATAAATAAGCTTTAAACAACTCAAAAACAGAAAACAGATGAGTCGCTTATGGACATTTGCTTTGGCATATACTCGTACCTTGCCTCCCTTTGGTGTGGGGGTCATGTTTAGGGTTAATTATATTATTTCTTTAATTATATCAGCAACCCATTCTCTGCAAAACAGTTGTAACACGAAGCTTGACAATTAAAGAAAAAACAAGGTACCATATTTCTGAACGATGCGCTGATCCTACTCAATGAGCAGCTGTACGGAAAAATACAACTGGCTATGTAAAACAGACCATCAGAAAATACTAATTACTAAAGTTCCATTTATATCAACGATTAACACACGAACACGCTCAAACAAAATATAACACGATACAGTATCAGCTGGTGTATTAGCAACTTTCTCCAGCACGGGGTGAGACACGGCCGCAGCAGACGCTATAAATCTTGCGGGCCACGTGCACCGAGAACCGTCACGTGAGGAGGAACATGATATTATTTAGGGTGCATCGTGGTTGAGATGAATTTAATTTGAGATGAGGAGAGCTAAGATGCTAGTAGTAAGCAAGCTATTTTAGTTCAAAATCAAATGTTTCTATTTCACAAAGGCCCATGAGGGCATTTAAAAAACTTCGACAACAGGTGCTCGGTTCAGGTTGGTTGTTTCCACGGAGAAGAACCGATAAGAAATTCCATGGTTACTCTTTAAAATCTAGTTACATGTATTGGTATGAAAAGTAGCAAATAATTACGTTAGACTGGAAATTTAATCATGAGAAGCCTAATCAATCTCATCTTCGTCGTCATCAATTTGTTCAACCAATCCAACTTTCAATTTAATGGAACTATGGACTTTTCTAGGCTTCCCGAGATCAATTAATTATTGTTCTTATTAGTTTCTGCAATAGTTTTGTACTATTTTTTAAGAAGTGAGTACACTGAGTACTCTTGAGTAGTAACAGTTCAACCTAGGTTAAGTTTTTCTACCTTTACCCTCCGAGAAGTAAAGTTACACCAAGGTTAATCCTTAAAAATCTATGGTTAGTCCGAAGATTATCCTAGGTGTAACTTTAGTCCACGTTTATTAATAAGGGGGTAAGTGTTAGTGAGTGTAGACATAATTAGATTAATGTTAGTGTAGTGGTTATTATGAAAAAGGAATCTAATTTAAAGGGGATTCATGTATTATTTAGTTTCGGGCTGTTTACAGATTATGCCGCTACGGCAGCGTTTTTTCGTTGCCGCGGTACATAAACTTGCCGCCGACGCCACGGCGTCGTATGTATGGCTCCATACAAATCCAAGGGGAACTAGCGCAGCGGGAACCCGGGGCGGCGGCGGTGCCGATGCCGCTGCGGCATAATGTGTAAACCGCCTTAGAGTGCCTGTGGCCACATTCGAGGCCATCTTGAAATATTTTGGGTTTACTAGAGGAAAAAAGTTTGTAAGGATCTCAGCTGATGGCGTTCAGTGGTGTCTGCCTCATCCTACGAGAAGAAGGCATGATAGTTATATGTATTTATGTGACAAAAAAATCTCCTCGGCTGAAGAACATAATTACAGAAAAAATAGGCAAGATAATTATTGTCAGGCAGAAGCCTTTCAGACTTAATACTATTTGGGTGCTCGAAGAATTCACCGCTAACTTCATAATGCTCGTGATCAGTTGTCAAAAAAGGATGTATCCCATTCACAATATTTACCATCAACGGATCCACCCCATCGATACACATCGGTGTGACACAAAGCCTATCTGTAGATGGTGGTGTCCGCTGAAGGCGTCTATTGTGACATGACAAACGACTCGATGCGTGCATGGACTCAAGTAGCCTCTCGCCGTGAAATATTGCTGGCTGCTGATTCTGCTTGTGACAGCTGCAGCGAGGATTTGTGTTACTGTCGTGTATGTTAACAGAGGCATGAATTGGATGATTAATTTTGGGTTTAATGGTGGTTTGGACGATTTTGTAATGATTTGTGATTTGATACAGAGAACTGTCATTGTCATTGTCGAGGTGGAAGCCAAGGAAGCAACCGGGATTAACGCTTTGAGGAGGATGATGATGATGATGATGAACTGTCATTATCATTTTCTGGTCCTTTGCCTTGTATAACTGGAAGACGAAGCAGCCTGTTTTATTTTTTAAACAGAAGACCCAATTTATTAAGTCATTTGATAGACTTCTCTTATTAGTTACTTTCGTCGATGTATTGTTTTTGCTTTACCTTTACTTAGGCATCCAAATTTACATTCAGAACTTTTCTACAAAGAAACAACAAATCAAAAGTATTTTATGACTGTAAAAAAGTATATTGTATTTTAGAATTTCGTGTACTGGCTGATTCCTGGAGGAATAATGTATTTTCTCCTCTTGATATGAATATTTGGATGGATAATAAATTTTGTCCGAGTTTCAGTAGAAACTACTTGACATTTGTTCAAAAGACTCTTAAACTTAATGTCCACCAAATTACCATGTAACCAATCACCCAAACCAAATGAGGTTTACCCTATTTTACGAGTGTACAGGAGATTACCCCTGTTTTTATTTCCAAATTAACATGAAAATTAATCCCAGTCTTAATCATGGTCTGTCTATATCCATTTCCTTCGCCGTTCCCAATTTATTTCGTGGCCGTTAACTCCGGAATTCCTCTGAAGAAAAGCCTATAAATGTTAGTGGGCAGTTAACTAGAATCCTGTCTTAGTAACAGCAATCTATATTCAGGGTTATGCAGTGTTTCATTAGCATATTATAAGCATGTGCGTTTGTGTTATGTGATGGTTCAGGTCTGTGAGTGCATGTGGATGAAGATATCAGTTGTCTGACTGGATGATTATATCATTTTCTTTGTGTTTTTCCAGATTAACCGTAGCAGGTCTCTACTACTCTTAGGAGAAAATAATTATGTAAAACGATAAAGAGTATTTCACATTTCTACTTAAAAATAAATAATTAAACAGTAGTTCTCTAATTTTTATATATTAATTTGATTTAATTTATATTGTATTATCTCAATCAAGCTTCTGTGGAAAGGTCAAAAAGTATTCGTAATCAATTCTGATTACGAATACTTTATGATTGCAAGTAATTCTGTCCTCCTACTCTCATCGATGTGTACATTAAACGCTGAAGACAAAGTTTAAGCATAAGTGTAATTTTAGGCTTCGAATCCTTACCAAGATAAATAATTAATACATCTGTAGATTTTACTCAGTCTTACAAGTGTATGTGATACATACACAATCATAGCTCACACGTAATGCTTAAGCGACAGGGTGTGGCCAATTACGTCCTCTCTGAGTGACCGTCTGATTGAAATTATAGAATGCTTCATTTATAAGCTGATGAGGTATCAATTGCATGGTAGTGGCTATTATTAATATGATATCACATAGTTATGTGTGTATCGGATAATTGAAATTGATTTGATTGCGGCTTGGACCGCCTTGAGATATTGGTTCGTCTTAAAAAGACTTCAAACCCTTGAAGCCGTCATTGGAAAACAAAAACGACACGCTGATAAAGCAAAAGGTGGCTAATGCGAAATCGATGGAAACCCAAATGGGGACGAGTGCCCGGGGTCTGACGGGCTCGTGACGAGTCCGTGACGAGCCCGCGACGGGAACGTGACGAGTATACTTGACAGCTACTTGATGAATGCGCTAGTGCCCGTAAATATCGCTGTTATCAATTGCTTTTGCGAGTACCGGATGCGAATTAATATGTGGAATTGATGGGGTGGTAAAAGATTTGGTGTCATGTGTAAATGGAAATGGTTGTAATGATTTTCACTGAAAAATAGCTACAGTGCAATAACAGACGCGGTGGGTTGTGGTATTATTTTTTGATTAGATTTCGAATGGGTCCGAATCACCACAAGTTTTTGTGCAAAAAGACAATTTATTAACTTTCCGATTCCAGTTAGTTGTTTTGGACAAACACACCCACGCTAAGAAATTCCTAGTACCTAAGGAGCAAAGATTTTTGTGACAAAAAGCCGTTTAATATTACTTTTCTTCTAATTTCAAGCTGTTGATTTGCAAGCATAACATTCTGAACCAGCGCAGCTTATGTGCCGTAATTCTACAATCCAGGAACTAATGTGGATGCTTAGCTTGCTCGTCGCCTAAACGAAAAAGCGCATACTTAGGCTAATAGCACCGCATTAGGATTCCCTGTGTTTTCTGTGCTGTTTCACAAGCAGAAACCTACTAACCAGGAAAATTTCCGAGGGTCAAATGGACGGGATCAGTGTAATATAAGTTTGCAACTCCATGTTGTACAATTCAACAAACATAAAGGCTGAAAGCTTTGCAGTAGTTGTATGCTTTAAAACAGCAAATGAGTGGTCACTATAGAGGCTAAAATTAGTATTCTTTTTAGTCACCACTCTTCTGCTACCACAGCGTGACATTTCTTCTTTTTCTATAGTTCTCTCTATATGTTTAAAACTGCCCCACATCTAGAATTTCTCCAGATATATGGGTGCATTTATGAAAATTTTAAAGTCAAAATTGAAATTACCGAACCAGCTATGTACATACATGCAGGACGTATAAACATTAATGCCGGGGATTCCTCGTCACGTCAATCGCTTGACACGTCAGCAGCCATTGCCCAGCTACTGTAGCAAACCAAATCTGCATTTCCGCAGCCATATTTTTTTCCAAGATCTCTCGCGTAGTCTGTCCTTTTCTTTGTTCTACTCTTATAGACTGAAATACATCATACTTAGGTAAGAAACGTAACGTTGTGGTATAACGGTAAAAGTTTTTTACCGTTATACCACAAGCTTCCAGAAACAACCATTTCATTCTTATTGAACCTACTGAACCCTACGAACCACGAGCCCAACAATCCCCAGCTGTCAGCGTGTAACTGCAAATCAATAGGCGCGTGACAAATGACGCGGCCGCCATTTGTGACGTGACGCGCGTGGGACGCCAGCGTGACGCCCGCGTGACGGATACGACACGAGATTACGCAGGAATGGATTTGTAGTTATGTTGCGATGTTGTTGCGGAATACTGGACTTATGCTGTTTCTGAGTGGTTAATAATACTTGTTTCGTAGACCAATACGAAAAATATATCTGAAGATTAGATATAAATTATTTTTTGCTATATTATTATTTGAATTTGCTTTCGGCGATGCTGGTAGTCATAAGATGCTCATAATTATAAACTAATTTTATAAATCTGAAGATTTTGTTTAGTTAAATGTGCATAATCTCAGAAACTACTAAATTGAATTAAAAATATTTTGTGCTGGGTAGTTTATTTATTAAAGAAGACTATTATAGGCAATATCAAATTACTCTATGAAGAATTGGAGCCGAGCAGCGGGGGTGAAACCACGGCGAACGGCAAGTACTTTTTTTTATCGTGATGAAATCATCAAATGAGTCCTCCCACCCAGGGCAGGGCCGGAGGGACTGTCAGACTCGTCTCTCGACTGACTAATATCCACGGTGTCCTTCAATTAGCCCTTTACGTTCCAGGGTCACGGTAATTCGGTAAGTCCCGCGATCGAACAGCAAGTACTTGATAAAAATTTCTAGACCTATCTCATACTTTAATTGCAATACTTGAAAAAAGAAAATAAGAGTTTAATTTTATTATTTTAACTATTTTATTGATTTATGAAAAAACTTGGAATTCACTCATTAATTTATTTAAAATTTTACTAGCTCAAAACTTTTGACTTTTTTACGTAATGACATGTGGACAATTTAACACTTGGACGAATGTTACCATAATTCGCTATTTCAATACTACTGCAGCCAAGCTATAACAATAACTAATCGAGATTCAAACTTGAACACACGTATGGAGTACACAAAACATGGAGTAATAAAGTTGAGGCGGCGACTATTCGCAAGTCCCGTGTTCTAGCGTGAAAGAGACACAAACGCTTCCTGCAGCGGGAGCGGGGTTATGCTTTATTGTCTTGTTAGTCAACTTTGTGGCGGCGACGTCATTTCTGGGACATGTTGGGCCTTTAGAAATGAGGGTATTCATGTCGATAGATTATTTGACGAGTGGTATTATCGAAACTACCTTTTTTTTAAAACAAATAACGACCACTTAGAAATTAAGTAAAAGTGTAAGATACCTACTCGTATTTAGCACGATAATTTTCTTTTGAATCCATTTTTAAGGTGTACTTCGGTGACGACAATGAGAATTCGGGATGGGATACTGAATGTGATTGTTACGTTTCAGTGTATTTTAATGGTATCAATAACTTCAGTATTTTTTCATAAACGGGCATATATTACTTGTGCTTTTTTTACTCTTTCGGTTTTTTTTTTAATTATTTGTACTTTTACATTTTAATATGAAACGCTTTTGAAAGACATGAAAAAGATAATTATTTATACTTATACCAAATGCTCATTTATCTTTTTAAAGTAAAAACAATGCCTCCAGCAAATCACGAAGAAAAAATGTTACATTAATGGAATAAAATATCAAAGTAATGTCCAAAAATGTCACAGACAAAAACACAACTTTGTTTTCAGGGCCCACTCGTTTGGTTTCCAGTGGGCGAGCAAGCGGCCTTCTGAATCGTCTCCACAAGATTGTTATTACTCAAACTTTTTGATATGCTTCCCGACCCTAGCATTAGTTCTATTTGCGGATGAAGATTATAATGACTATGCTGATAAAATGTTTGGTACATTGTCAAAATGTTTAAGCGAAGCTCCGCAAGGGGGACTCCTATTATTGGAGTGGTGAAATAATCAAATCATCAATCTCTTGCCCTGGTTGGATTATGACAGACTCTTACTGACTAAAGACTATCACCCTGTTCATTCAATTTTTAGGCCTTTGCATTCCTGGGTCACGGAGTCCTTTTAAAAAGGTCCCGCGACCCCAATACGGTACTTTGCAGGGCGCCAAAGTGTAATAGTACACATATAAGTGTAATAGTACACATAGACTCATTTCACACTTACATATTTCAGCAACTTGTGCCTTTAATCTTCTCCTCATTTATGAATAATGCGAAACGAATTAGCACATCTAAAATAATGCAGTTTCTAAGTTTTGTATAAAGGATAAATCTATCAACTCGATACTTGGCTCAATATACCGCCACTCTCAATAGTCCATTGTCAACAGCGCTTATACCAAAGTCCGTGCTAAACCAGCGGAATTTGGTCAGCTATCCTATTTAAGCTGAGCCATGGAACAGATAGGTTAACTAGCTTATTGCTAATCAGCAGCAGTTAATCAGCTTATTGGAACGAATCAGTGAAAATAGTTTTGATAACTGGACTACACAAAGTACCTACGTTAAATGATGTAAAGGGTTGAAACATATTCGGATCGACATTAGATACATCGCTGCTTAAATTCAAAACGGCCGCAATTCGAAATTTTGTGAAATCGATTTTATTGCAAAAATCGTATCGATTCAGCCTATATTATTATATTCCAAAAAGACACCCAGTATTTTCGCATTAGAAATGAGCAAATCGCACAACCGCCCTTTTTCGATTTTGTCACTTTGGTGGTTAACTTTAGATCAAAGCAGCCATATTCCGGGTTGCGACCCTGCAGTCAGCGGGAGCGCAAGTTTGTTATGTGAAAAAGGGCCACATTTCAAAATACGACCGTATTGTTTCAAAATTGTATGCAAGTTCATCATAATCTTGTAAGGAAAAGTGCCGTATTTTGTTATACGTCCATTTTGAGTTTGAATAAAACGTGTTTTAATATTATTATTTTAAGGAAAAGTGGAGTATTTTGGAATGCTTCTGTTTTGCATATAAAATTATGGTGATTAGGCCAGTATTTATTTAAACAAATCTACAAATAATATTTAAATTTAAAACTTAACACAATAATTACAACTTAAACCAGGCCTGTCTCACTCCCAGTATAAAATATATCTCAGCGCGATGGATCCACCTGAGTAGGCGATGGAGAAAGGACGAGCCGAGCAATATTGTGTCACAGTGAGTGACGCACGTACTCACCAGTCTTCTTAATATTAATACTAGTTAGTTTATTTGTTGATACGAACACTATTAACTCTTTGTTTGTATTAATGAAATTATTTTTGATACGAACACTATTAACTCTTTGTTTGTATTAATGAAATTATTTTTTTATTTAGTATTACGAGAGCAACTGGTTTGTTGAGATATTTTAACGATTTTGGTGGCAAGTGATTGCTCTAGGTCTATTCGTAAAAACCTTTGTAGCCTTTTGAATCATGTTATCGATCTGCGCATTTAGGAAACAATCAATAATTAGTTGTATTAGTGAAAATATAAACAACGAACTTTTGAATTATTACAAAATGTGAAAATATAATTATTGTAAGTTATTAGACGTCTTCCGATCCGTGATGGTCACCCTTGTCTTAAGACACTGTGAGATACTCGACGAGAAGATATCACGTAGCTTCCCAAACACTGCCCATCAGAGTCGGATTCTTCGTACGACCTCTTTGTCGAAGTTGGACCTACCTAACTGAACAATCTGTCCAAGGTAAGTATATGGCCTACATTTTCAAGAGGCATTATGGACATTTGAGATGAATTTTGTCTTGTCCAAGGCCCACCTACTGGGAAACGTTCGTGACCAGTTTCGGAGAAACAATGGCCTCCTGTTTCACCCCTTTCTGCAATTGGATTGGTTTCGTGCTCTCTTCCTGAGGTAGGATGGACATGGTGCCGTTTCTAAATAAACACTCCAACTCTTCGATATACCGATAGTCGAAATGACATCGTTGGACTGCAATACTGCCCAGGTATCGATTAAATCAAAGGCTTTCCTATAGTCCACAAACATTAGACTCCGATTATAAGTCTTCTTTATAATTTGGCGGAGGTTGTGTATTTGGTGTATGAACTATGATACTAAAACCTTTTTGTAAACCGGCTTGTTCGGGGGCTGGAAGTCACCCAACCTGCGTTCGAGACGGTTCGTATTGACTCTCGAGAACAGCTTGTTGTATGCATGGGACAGAAGTGAGATTGTTCTTTAATTCTTCAACAATGTGTATCGCCCTTTTTAGGGTTCCGTAGCGAAACGGCAAAAACGGAAACCTTATAGATTCGTCATGTCCGTCTTTATGTCACAGCCACTTTTTTACGAAAGTACGAGTATAAGAGCTATCCTGTTGAAACTTGGTAGGTAGATTTATAATGTTAACCGCATTACGATTTTCATACAAAAATAAAAATAAAACTAATTTTGGGGGCTGCCCCCATAGTTACAATTGAAACTAAAAAAAAATTTTTTCACCAAACCCGTACGTGTGGGGTGTCTGTGGATAGGTCTTTAAAAATGATATTGAGGTTACTAACATCATTTTTGTCTAAACTGAACAGTTTGCGCGAGAGACACTTCCAAAGTGGAAATATGGCTGCTTTATTTATAAAATTCCTATACATTAAAAATATATTTTTTATAATCAAAAGGGAATTATGTGATTTTTTTATTGACTGGGTAGTCTTACGGAAAATATCAAATTACAAACAAATAGAGGATTGAAATATACATCCAATGATATATAACACATAGAAATACAACGTTGATTAATAAAAATATTAAACAAAAACCGAAATTAAAACTTTGACGGGCTCTCCTGTAAAAAAGTGACTTTTCGAATTGCGGCCGTTTTGAATTTAAGCAGCGACATAATTGAATATAATATACAGGACAAAAGTCACTGGGAATTGTATGAATTTCGTGTCAAGCTGAGCTTACCCGAAAACGATGCGTAATGTTACTGATGCGATAAACAGAGTTTGCTGACTCAACGAGTCAGCACTGTTTTGTTAAAAAATACTGACAAATCAAATTTAAGTAAAGCTATTGTCAAACGGACAGGCGTGGTGAACGCAAAGCGAGGCGTTTTTGTTTGTAATGTATGGAATTGTTTGAAGCTAGTCACATAGACTAACGGATCGTTTTCGCTTTTCTATGTGACTGGATTCAAATAATTCCATACATTACAAGTAAAAACGCTTCGGATCGCATTCGCTTCGCCTGTCTGTTTTACAATAGCTTTAGTGTGTAGTAGTCCTTGAAGGTGTGGTATCGGTTTATCTTGCAGAATTCATATCATTAGCTCAAAATGCTTGACCGACTTAATCGAAACTGAGAATTAAAATCGTCCCTCTGTGACAGCTTATATGTAACATCAGAACGGTTCGTTGTTTAGTTACACAGCTCAAATCTGTGCTGAATCTAAAATCGATACGGATTTGGATTCGGAAAAACTTGCTTTGATAAGCGCCTCGGAAAATATCTGAAAAATATCGGCTATCAACCACGTGTAAGGGTTTTAGTTGCGAGAACAGATCTCAGAGTTAGAAAGGAGATAAAATTTTGGAGGATAATAATGATACGTCAACCTTCGGACTAGTGTGGTACTGGGCTTATAATAATATAATGTAGACAGTGTACTTTAGTATTTACGCAAGTCTGGAGTTTTAGGTATACCGATTCTTTATTCAGCTATTATTATTTGAGCAGTTTCATTTTTCAATGTAAGAAAATCCGTGAGACTACAACGTTCTGAGTAACTCAACAACAAAAACTGTATTTTAAGAAAAGCATACCAAGGTATGTGTTTACGTTTCAAAACTGAACAAGCAAGCTTGCGATTATAATAATTACAACATTATACACCATCCTGTCACACCATTTTTAAAAATAATGGCGGGAATCATTACCATAACACCACCATTTTATTGCATGTCCTTATTACTAAATTTCGCGAAACCACATTCAAAACACGAGTCCGTGTTTATAAGTCCACTTTTTGAACTGTCATATTGTATTGTTTTTCGGTCGTATATTATACAGAAGTGTTCCTGTGAACGGTGGGTGACGTTTTTGCAAAGTGCCACAAAATATAAAAAGAACAGAAGATTCACTCCAAAGAATGAGGTAATACACAATCACACACGTATGTGCTTCCCTCTAAATCAAGCGCGAGAATGATTGAACTTCTTGTACGTGAAGTGTGTCTATGTGAGAGTGGGTTTCTTAAACAAATTAATGACAGTCACAAGTGCATTTAGACTCGCTTTTAATGAAACAAATATCTACATGCGTGGAGATCTCAAACTGAAATAATTTAAACGAGGCTAGGTTTAACCATCTTCATCATAACCTCAGCTCAACCTAGTCTTTGACTACGCATGACAGTCGCGAGTGCACATGCACTTGCTGTGAGTACGTGAAACGTATAAATGTGTGCGTGCGTTTGAAGATAAGCGTAGTATGAAGCTTCTGTACCCACTTATTCTCTGACAGCATGCAGGACGTCTCTTTTATCATAATTGTTGTTGAAAAAAATCCTGGAAATATTTTGTTGGATTTAAGAGTTGGTGGCGTGTGTAGCGGAGTTTATTTTAATGTGCAGTTTTGTTTTTGACTCGGTAATGAGATGTTGTAGTTAGGTGTATCATAATGCGCGGAACTTGTGTGGTTTGCGGTAAGTACTCGTATATGGGTAGGTGTGTGAGACAGTTGTACAAATGAGGAGCTTTTGTGAAAAGGAAAAATGTGAAAGGAACTTTTCTGTTTTGTTCTCTGTTAATCAGATTGATTGCAAGCGAGAAGCTAGTAATTATTTTTATAGTGTAGGTACTAACTAGCATGCGTATAGCATTGTGAATGAGATACCGAATGGCATAATATTATAACAAGTACAAAACTTAATGGGTCAACAGCTTTTTGTTTCTCTTTACGAAGTACTACATTGTGAGATTGGAACCTTTTAGACCAGGGCCGAAGCCTTCAAAAATGGTAAAAAGCGAAAAAAAATTACAGTAGGATGAAACCTTTTAGAAAAGGAGGGAATATGATAAAAATGAAAGGAAAAATAAATTATGTTCGATTCGAGATCAGAAAGTGGGAGGGGGTGAGTTTTTAAGGGTAAAAAATGGTTTATCTTGATTTCCGTCAAAACTACAAGTCCATTTTGGTTATTTAAGTTTTAGTTAATTAAGAATAGAAACAAAGTTACCTATACTATAAGCTATAATTATTGTTTGACGACATTAGAGTTATGTATGTTAATAAGAAAAATACAAGCATTTGCACCATGTAACATACTGATGTTCAGCTACATCTAATTCGACTGGGAGCCGATCCCAACATAGGTAGTTATGAAAAAGCCAAGTAGATAATTATGATTAAAAGTAAGAAATCGTTTTCTTTCCAAAAACTCCATTTAACTGTAAAGTTTACTTCTTTTTCAGGTGACTTTAAAACAATTCTATATAATTATAATTGTAGGCTTTTATTATTATTGAGTTATGTATCTCTAATAATCCGCTATCTTACAAAGATCCAACAATTATCTCCTCAAGCATTACGCACAAAGATCTCTCAACTAATCCGATTAATATCCTAATTAATACCTTGATCTCTTTGATTAATACTTAAGCAGTTAGCTGGTAATTATCTAATGAAGATAGCTCATCAGCCAGTGTCTTTGATAATCCCAGATTAGGTTATAAACTGAAAATTAAACTATAACTGTTGGCTGTCACTTGAGAACTAAGTTATCTGACAGATTAATTCGATTTAGACTCGTTACTGTATTACTATCTGTAACTATCGGCTTTGTTTGCGAAAATATTTCGTTTTGTAACGCATTATTTACCTAAAGGCCAAGGTAGCTTGAAAATAAAGAGCTTTATTATTCAAAATTCGGAACAAAAATCTTCACCTTTTCAGATATTAAAGATTTCATATCACATTGGCATAACCACCAAATGATCAAAACTATGCTTTTGTCTCAAACCATTGTCAGACCTCCATTAATGAAACAGATAGGTCTTACTCGTATCTATTTGTGTATCTCCTGCACAGATTTCTACCTACATCATGGGAAAAAAAATGTTTTATTGCACAGCAGGCCTCGGTAACCAGCAACATTCATTACAATTTAGATAAAGAATGATAAGAATAAAACGTTCTAAACGGATAAAATCTCCCTCAGAATCAAATCTCCATTATCCTTGCTCCACAAAAAATAATAAAGATCTCCATTTAAAATTCCCGTTAAGAAAAGCAAGTCGGCTATAATACGTAATGAGTCTGTGTTACTCGTTTAGTGGTACTAGTTTCTTTTAACGGTAATACCGTTACCGTTATGGCCGTACCGGTAGCAAGTACCGGTAAGCAAGAGTATGAAGTTCAGAACTTATATGGCACTATACTGCAGTTGGTAATGGTAAAACAATAGCCGTTTAGTTTTTTAGGTTAAAAGGCTTTAGTTTTATGAAGTTTTGAAATAGTTTCGATGTTATTGCGTGCTTTGCTAGGGGACTTTAAGATGTATTTATACTTAGCAGCGGCAGGGTTTCTGTATGATAATATTGACAAAGAATCCACTGAACTTACTCAACAATTCAGTGATTTAAAGATTTTATTATTTACCATAATAGTACCTCAATGTTTTTCATTCAGAAGGAAAGGTTTTCAGGCCACTTTCTATCCAAAGCGATGCATCTGAATAATTTTGTTAAGGCATACCAGCAGTCAGATGACGTAACTCTTTTCTGATCTGTTGTTTCGGAAAACCTGATTCCACGCTTTCTATAATTTCCATGAAGTCGTAAAAGCTTTCTTGTTCAGATATAAATGTGGTTTTAAAATTAACACTATTTTGAATTACCACCCAAAACTACAGTTGTCATCATAATCTACCACGTACCATAATCGTTAGAATAACGCGCTAAAAATCTACCAAGAGTAGAATACTTTTGTCGGTTAGTACGAGAGCATTTAATTACTCACTAATTAGTTTTGTCTTAATTTCATTTACTTTAAGTAGAAGTTGAACGTTTTAAGCGAGAATTTGTCCACTTATAACAGCGTTTTAAAAGAAACTTCCGTCTTTTTATGCAAATCTAGATTATTTGATGAAAGAAAAATAAAGTGGTTCTGAAAGTGGAAACGATAAAAGATATTGTAGAATAATGTAGAATAAAAGTTACTTCTAAATTGAGAAAAATAAAATTTGATTGAAAAAGTTGGTCTTAATTTTATCTTTTTGAGATAAAATTTTAGGAAGCCTCTACAGGCTGAACTTTCAATGTTATACCAGTTTACATTTTCTAATATCTAGGTTTTTTACCGACTTCAAAAAAAGGAGGTTATTGTGAATTATATTTGCCTAAAATAAAGATAATAAGCATTTACTAACTTTCATATTGATAGAACAAAGGCAATTTGCAACCAGGCTATAGTCTGTCTGCGACTTTGTTATATACTATGTAAAGGTATCTGTAAATTGTATGCAGTGTCCACATAAATAAAGCAACCATTCTTCACCGTATTAAAAATAAAATAAGCAGCGACATCCAATAAAAATCGCGCCTCCAAGGACCAATTTTTCATCCATTCCCATCCCACACAACCGATCTTTACAAACAAAGGAAAAATATAACTCATAACGATACCTATCTACATTGTATTGCACATAAATTCTCCACAAGTGCAAAATCGATGAATTTCATACAACTTTAGTACTTGGACTTAATGACGCGTAAAGTTCGCAAACTGGCATTAATATTGGACGTTCACGTTGGAATGTTCGCATGTTATAGGTGTGTATGAAGCGATTAGAGCTATGTTCCAGTTATGTTTTGAGGTATTAATTTGTGACGCGAATTATGCTTTGAGTACTATTAGTGGTTGCATTGTTATCAGTTTAAATTTTGGCCCTGTTGAAATGATGTAGGTAAAAGCGTGTTGTAATCATTGTGCTGATCGATGATTGTATTGCGTGGATGAGTCGCATTTATTTTTGAACCAAATTTATTTTTGCGTTTTGTTTGGCACTAAGCTATGTTTTATATTTATATTTTCAATACTTTTAGCATCTCTTTTTGAATGGTTTATTTTGGACAAGTTTAGTCTGGGAAAAATAAGAGTCTCATATCAACAATAAATGCAGGCTCTATCATTCTATGCCTTGATATCGTTTTTGAGAAAACTTGATAGACACCTGCTATGGAATAACACTGGCAGGATTATCAAACATAAAAGCAAACTTCGAATAAAACTTACTCGTAGATTGACATTATTATTACCCACATACAGAATTTTCAATTTAATTTTTTTTTAAGTTTTCTTTTATCAATAAATCAAATCAAAACCCTCAAAACGGTTTCTCCACATTTTATTCAACCCTTATCACACCACACCATAAAACCTTCCTATTTGAATTCCAAAACCAAGATCAGCATGGTGAAAGGAGGTCCATTTGGCCCCATAAAAGTCAATCGATCCGTCGACGGCTAGAGCCGATTTTACTTTGATCCAAGCACTGTAGGACACGGCCTTCAAAAGTCAATACGATGAAGATAAGGTTTCACCTTATCTTCATCGTATTGACTTTTGAAGGCTTTCTGACCGTCCTGGATATGATAAGGGTTAGGTTTAAGATTGGGTTTCGGCAGATTAATTTTCGGGCATGATTTGATTTTGAGTAGTTATGTTGAGTTGATCTAAAGAATAACCTTGACGGACAGTACCCATATATGAATCTGTAGAATTTCTTTTCAGCCTATTTAAATGGTTACTTCTCAAAATAATATGAAAAAAATTTGTTCAATATCAAAACAAGTTTTTGGGAAGTTAGGAATAAGATTAATTTTATTTTTATTGTTACAAAGATAACCTTAAATCTAAACAATATTTTATCTGTAGTTATGTAAGTGACAACTAGATTTTTTCATTGATGGTCCCCAAACTAAGTTTTCCTTTATTTTTCGGTTTTTGTTTCGGTCGGTCGGTCTTTGTTTGTTTTTGTTGCGCTTACTCTCCTCAGTTTATCATAGCATTCAAGAAAAGATGAGGAAAGAAAACAGAGGCCATACCATAATATCAATACAAAATCCCAACATTTACTCCCAAACTTTTCCTAAACACCGAACACCACAAAGCAAACAAACAAATATTGACTACCCTCAATTCATCAATCATAGTTTTACGACAGATACAGTCGTACAAACTTATCTGAGGTTTAATAATAACTGGCATTTGCCAATGCATGGCGGGCGGAGATAAGGACCGGCCGGCCCCGCCAATAAAACTGGCCAATCGGACTCGTAAAAGTTTATACATCCACGAGACTACGATGTTTAATCAGACGGTATAAACGCATAGATATTGAGACGTTTTCGTTTTGGTCTTTTGGATATTTTTTAGACATTGACTTTTTGTGGTAGAAGATGATTATGTTTAGAAAATTGGAACTACTGAGATGATGACTAGTATACCTACAGAGTGAATTTTTCAACTGGGCGTGGATGGGTGTATCCGAAACTATGAGAAATACATATTTTAATATATGACTGTTTTAAACGAAAACTAGAGATTAATTTTGGCCAGGAAAAGAAACCGCAGATTTTGAAAAAAAAAAATCACAGCCTGTATAAATTATTACCCATTTGATGGTGTTGCAGATGAAGATCAAATTTTGGGAAATTATCATATTCCTCATAGTTTTGGATATGGTCCAGATGAAAAATTCAGCCTGTATTGTCTTCCTGACCGATTTCGGCCACGGCAGCCAGACTTCCGGGTCTGCAGTTCCGACGCCACACGATTAAAAATTCCGATATTATCGACAAAAATGCAAATATTACGAAATCTACACGGGAAATTAAACAACTGACCTAAAAATTCAATTCTAAACCCATCTTCGTTCTTCAATTCAAGCCATCTCTCAAATTCCATCACAGTGATTAATATATAAAGGATAACGTTAACTGAATCGAAGTGGGCCACTCGACTCTATTCATTACGTCTATGGAGTCCGCAACTAAATCCGTTCGGATATCGGGTTTGATTCCCGTTTAAAGTCGAATAGGCTGGAAATCGATTGCTTTGGAAGCTTTACGTTCGAATTGTAAGCGAAAATTGCGAAGATATGAGGTCCCTGGATAAGGTTTGTCTGAAATTTTGCGTAAATGTTTGAGATGAAAACGCAAAGGAGAATGCTCACGCTTCATAGAAAAAAAAAACCAGCTCGGGCAGAAAGAAACTGTATCAGTCTCAAATTATCAGTAGTTTTGTGTAATAAAATAATAACCGGGTATGATCGCAATTCTTACTGGCAAACATTATAAAAAATCCAGTTTTTTATTCAGTTGTCCATATAAAAGTAGTTGGTAGTAGTACTATTATTTTCCTCCATTTCTCAAAGACGCCTGGATCGATTTGGAAAATTCTTTATTGTCTGAAAGGCTTCTTTCAGGTGGTCTCATAATCAAAAGATCCCTCCTTTTTATTTCAAAAATTTGCTCGACTCGGGATTTGCAATGGTGATGCAGAATTCTAGGTGTCAAGCTGAGTGACCGCATTCGCAACACCACATTGCGTTCCAGACCACAGATTACTGAAATTGCTTATAGGACTGCTCAGTTAAAGCGCGACGGGGTTATCCACGACGCCTTTGGGTCAAAATTCATACGTTGTGATGCCCTCTTCTTTTTCTTCGTCGTGTCGATGATTACTTAGTTTTAGATGAGCTTCGACCAAAACTCTGCCACTTTTACGGCGTTGGTGGTGACCTCTGACTGGTCCCTTAGAGTGCAGGTGGAATTACTCATAGCACAAGTGTGTGATGCCCTCACACACTTGTGCTCTGAGTAATTCCACTCTCTCTGACACAAACAGAAGGCATCGCAGCAGACCTGGTAGTAAGTGGGAAAAGCTCGACTAAACTAATGACCATTGGATGACGATGGTCCTGGATCGTAAAATTTGTCTAGGGGTGAAAGAAGCCTTTGCCCAGGAGTGGGATGGCACAGGTCAACAGTAACAGCAACATCCCAATATATTTGTTTTTTTTTTGGTGACTGAGTTTAACGAGATACAAAAAGCATAGTTTTGTTTAATTTTGGAAGGCTTATCTAAATCTAGCTGAAGTAGACTTGAAATTAATTACTCAATAGTAAACAACAGACTATTCCATTCACAATTTCCCATTTCCCTTTACATGAGAAACAAAAGCAAAACCTACATTTTCACACACGATCCAATTCGCCGTCACATCCAGTCACTTACATCCGCGCACGGACTGTGCGAACGGAAATAACGCGCTTAATAGATTCGCTTCGGCTCACAATTACTGCGCTGACAACTGTATAATCTATTTATGAGGAAAACTGCCCGACGCCACTGTTTTCGCGCTGTGATAATACATTGTGCATACCTACGTATTTAAGGGTGTTAACTCAGTAACGCGAATTTATAATGTTGTTTTTGTTTCTTCTGTGTTTGTTAAGGGAACTGCCAAACATGTATTTAATTTCTTTACAATATCGGAATGGTCATTCTTAAAGTAAACCATCAAAATTGCGTTTTTTCCTTAGGTAAACATAATAAATATTGTTAAAGTAATTTAAAAATTAATATAAATATTGTTAGCATATTCAAATATAACATTTTATTAATTAATATTGGACAACAATTACTTCAAGTAAAAGACAAAAATTTTAAAAATATCAAATGTCGTACGGACAGTGATGCTTGCCTGAAGAGTATGACTTTTTCATTTTAAATTTTGTCCGTCGCTGTTTTATGTCCCTAAAATGCTTCTTTTTCAACCAAGCCTAGTCTAAAACTCTTACCTCGTAAGCTACAGCTCGTAAAATGGAACGGCTTGACCGTAGAAGAGCCACGTAAAGTAGCAACGTTGTAGCATTTTTAGCAGAATTTAAAAATTAAGCGAGAGTTCCTTAGCTCTCATAATTATTCCCAGGTTACTTAGTTGAAGAGTACTCTCACAGAATTTAATTAATTTCGGTGTCAATATACTTTATTTCAATTTTTTATTTTTACTAATAGACAAAAAGAACTTCAAAATTCTTCAAAATTCAGTCAAAATAAATTAAAATTTCGGGTCATTAACACAAAAATGTAAAGGTTTTTTCATAATGGTTTTTCACATTTAATTTACTATGTACTCGTAAATGACTGTGAACATTTGTGACTATTGGCGGAGATTTTTTTCTTATTAAAAATAACCTCAACTATTGACTTTTTTGATTGATCCACGATTTTTCACCCACCCTTTAAGGTTGGATAATTATCTATTTATTGATCTTTCTAACTAAACGACTTAACAGATTTGAATGACATTAGACACACTGATGAAAATTATTACCCTTATATTATGTCAAATACCGTTTTGAAGTTCACAGTTTCTTTAGGCAAGTATTCAACCGATGTTTACTTTTTTGTAAGATGGTATACTGACTGGTCGCGGGACCAATTACCGTGACCCTGGAACGTAAAGGGCTATTGAAGGAAAACGATGGATAAACGAGTCTGGTAGTCCCTCCCGCCCTCGCCTGGGTGGAGGAGGACTCATTTGATGATTTTATCACGTAAAGAAAACAGATGGTACATGTTGAAGAAAAAGGAGAATCAAGCTGATAGTTTAAAACCTGTACAAACAAATTGGATACTTTTTATAACATCTAAACTCTACACTGCGAAACTGCGGCCATAGGCTAGTCGTTACACATAACGAATAGGTTTCACATTAACACAGAATCCCATTAAAACTAACTCTATCTAACGGTCAATATAGCCGCGCATTATTACCCTAAAATAATACCTGCGCATTATTAGCCTAACTGCCTAATGCTAGTCCAGTATCAACTAACGTTAGTATTGGCACACATTAACGTTTAAAATTATCGATGTTTCAAATATAATTTATGTGTAACAGTAACTCTAGTCATTGATATTCAATGCGTTTAGCCTGATAATACGTTTAGCATTTCAAATATACGTAACTTTTAGCCCGTTTAGGCTCAATTTACATTGTCATGGAATGGAAGCAATTTTTTGTTACAAAACTGACTCTTGCCGTCGGTTTCAGCCACGTTTTTTCAATTACTTAAACATAAGAAGATTTGTTAACTGGATTTTCAGACGCCAGCTGCAGGTCAACGTACCCACTGTCAAATTCTGTCAAATTGTACCAATCGAACGTTAACCTTCCAAGATTGTGATAAGGTTGAAAATCTATTACAGAAATTTGACAGATTGTGGTAGCTTGATGTGTCTGTACAAGCTATAAAGCTATTGTCAAACAGACAGGCCAGGCGTGACGAACGCGAAGCGAGGCGTTTTTGTTTCTAATGTATGCAATTGTTTGAAGCCTGTCACATAGACTATCGGATCGCTTTCGCTTTTCTATGTGACCGGATTCAAACAATTGCATACATTACAAACAAAAACGTCTTGCTTCGCGTTCGTCACGCCTGTCTATTTGACAATAGCTTAAAACTGTTTTTTTTTTAATCCAGAATATTTTGATTATCAATCCTATAACGAACTGAATACCTCACGAGCCGAAATACAAGCCAAGTCTTCGAGAGAATTCTTGCGCATTTTCAGGAATCTCTTATCTATTTTGAATAAACATAAAGTTCATTACGCTTTGTGAGATTTCGTTCCGAAAATTCTCACAAATTTCATTCAAGCAATATAAACAAAGCCTTATTAGAGATCATTTTGTATGTTTATTTGTACTAGTAATTAATTCATGGTATAGTTTAGAATGGTTGTTTGTAAATAATTGAGCACTGGTTAGAATGTGATTATTAAATTAGTATTATGTTAGCTTTGTATTTATTTAATTTAATATTCAGTTTGAGTGGAAAACGACATTCTCAAATTAAACTGTAATTTAAATGATGTGGCTGTACTATTGGCTTTGTTTTTAAAGTACATTATTATTCATTTTAATTTTTTGATTGTGGGCTCACGAACTATAAAATAATAATATTTTTAGTGTGTTCAAACAGAATAACAACAAGAGTAACGTTTAATTCAGTAATATAATGTTCTGTTCAAATCTGAGAAACCCTATTTATTTATTTAAAAGAACATTGTACCTACCTAGTTAAAAAAAATACAGTCGAGTTCGTTCAGCTCGAAAAATTAGATAAACTGTTTTAACAATATAATAAGGAATGACTTTTACATTTTAATAAAGCATGAAAAGTTATGATGAGTTTCACATTTGAGCTGTCTAGCATAAAATAACAAATAATGTATCTCAAAGACGTATTTTTCTTCGGACCGAAACACAACCTAATACGGAATTCGAACCAATTGCTTCTTGTGTTCATGTCCAGTTGTAGAGTTACTAGGCATATCAGTTAAGCCTTTGTCAAACTGACAGGCGAAACGAATGCGTGACGAAGCGTTTTTGTTTGTAATGTATGGAATTGTTTAAAGCCAGTCACATAGACTATCGGACCGCTTTCGTTTTTCAGTGTGACTGGATTCAAACAATTCCAATTCCAAAGGCTATAAGAAACAAAAAGTATAAAAAACTTACGAATACATCACGGTGATTAAACGAAACACTAGCCGAAACTCCTATACAGACGAAAGCACTTACCTGAAAAAAAAAAGAAACGTGAATTAAAAACTCGCTCAATCATCAATCAGTTAATGGTGTGCCGGCATTACACTGGCTGTATTATGATGATTTATATGAGCCCAGTAATGGCTACATTTGGGTATTTCGGTCCACTGTTTTTCCAACTACAAACACTGTGTCAGAATTTCTCCCTTATTCTACTTGTGTCGGAAAGAGAAATGCAGCTCTGTGGACTCTGTGTCGTTTTGTGTGCGACTTTGGGTTGTGTGCTGATCCTTTTTTTGTTGCATCTGTGTAATTTATGGAAGTGACACTATTCAAGTGTGGCTCTGTTTGTGTTTTGTGGAGTAGCCAGAGATAAATAACTACAAATGAATGGTTTTAATTACGGGAGAGTGAATTTTAGTAATGGAAGTGAACGCGATCAGCAAGTCTAAACTGTGCCAAAAGTTACTGCTGTTAATATTTCGTTACAATAGCGACAGTGATGGATATTGGAACGCAGTTTACAATTGCGGGGATCGCGTGTGAAATAAATACGAGTAGAAATACTTTGTAGTAATGTACTCGTAACTAAAGACAATTTTTTAATAGTAGTAAAATCATCAAATAAGTACTCCCGCCCAGTGCGCGATGCCAGGGGCTGTCAGACTTGTATTGACTAAAATCCAAAGTGATCTTTCAATAGCATTTCACGTTCCAGGGTTACCTGAAGAGACGTTCCCGCGACCCCGGCAGGCTCTGGCCCACTAAGGTGCCCCCCGTAGCAAAAGATCAAGCTAATTGAAATTAACTTATTCATATAAAACTTATTCTTAAAAACTGTAACTTATTCAAGTCAAGGACGCATAATACAAGTTAAAAAAAAAAAATTAAAAAATAATCATAAAATATCCCGCATATAATTATAATCGCATCTTATTCAAAATATCTTGGATTAAATTCTATGCCAACTTGAACAAAAATGAACCTGTGATTGTATTCTAAAATCAAATCATAAAGCAACCAAATTCAACCACCAATTACTTATCCAAACAAAACCCCGTAACTCCACACTAAAAGTGTGAACTCATAACTCCAAACGCCACCACCTCACTCCACTAATAACTTCAGTATATCACCTAAACAATGGCAACACTACAAATTCGCACTGAAAGCCGACAACGAGCAAAGAATTGCGTGCACGCCGCTGATTGAGCCGAATTATGTTTTGAGGAATGCTATTGCATTCGGTGAGGTAGGAAAAACGGGACGAGGATGAACGAGTACACACTGGATGTGGTCGTAATAGATTTAATTTTCATGTCATAATGAAGATCTTCATAATTTATTGTCTTCATTATGAGAGGATCACACGTTTGGCGCAGTAACCGGACCATCGATTGTTATCGCGGTTTCAATCCCCGCACGGAACAAATGTTAGATAGATTTGTTTCAGATCTGTATGTGAATTTCAATGTCTCTAAATGCACTCACCATACAGAAGAAAACATAATTTAGAAATGTATTAGTTTTTCTAAAAATATAAATAATTATGTTATTGAGCATATTGATACTCTACGAAAAACAATTAGGTATGACTTAAAGATTTAAAGGATTTTGATGAAATTGGCTCAGAGATAGCTTGTAGTCTGGAATAACACATAGGAAATGTCGTTTGTCACGTTATTACGTTTACGCTGGCGAACTATATAATTAGTACATTACTGCCGCGGCCTATAATGGCTACTTTGCTGGTCGCACTGATGATGGCCGACAGCGCAGCGTAGCGCAGCTCCAGGCCGACACAGCGCGGTCAGCATGCAGCACTGGATGGACGAGCTCCTTTACAGCGAGGACAGCAAGGGCTGCAATGATGGCCAAGCTGGAAGGCCTAGAGCGTAGCTAGGCTAGCTCGAGGCAATCATAGCGTGACCAGCGAAGCAGACATAGTAGGCCAAGGCTTGTATAGTGCTTTACTCAAAAATGCAAGTACCTAACCTACATAAACCAGCAAGTGATTTAAATAAAATATATATTAATTAACTAGAACATTAATTAAAATAACAATTATGAATAATACAGTTACTAAAATTCAACACCGACTTTCCCGGTTTCATATTACTTTATAATAGTTTGCGATAATTTTAATGCGATGTTTGACTGCTTGCTATATTTTCTTCATTTATTATTTACATATATTATTATAGCAAAAAAGTCACTAAATAAAAATTAAAAATTCGCTGAACCGCGCTTTCGTTCCTTATTTGTATTTTTTTTTTAATCTATACATATAATAAAATAGTAGGAAAGTCAAAACTGTACATTGAATATTTTTTGAAAAGAATACTTGGGGTGTGATCTACAATCGATACCGAAGCCAAAAATATAGTTTTTAGAATTTTTGTCTGTTTGTCTGTTTGTCTGTTTGTCTGTTTGTCTGTATGTATGTCCGGGATAAACTCAAAAAGTACTGGACGGATTTGAATGATTTTTTTTTTGTTGTATAGGTATTAAGTCTGGCCAACACATAGGCTATAATTTATCTTGGAAACTTGAACACCTGGTGCAGAACCGCAACGGACCAGCTAAACTATAAGAGATACAAAAATGGTGCGATAGCAAAAATTGTTACGCGTGATGAGCATTTTCTGCTGAGGGAATAAATTTGAAGATCTGGAACACCTGATGTGGAACTCCAAGAGCCCAGCTACACTATAACATAAACAGTAATGAAGTCTTAGCAAAGTTGTTCACCCTGATGAGCAGTTTCTTTTGCCATATAAAAATTGAAGATCTGGAATACCTGATGTGGAACACCAAGAGCCCAGCTACACTATAACAAATACAGGAATGACGTTTTTGCAAAGTTGTTCAGCCTGACGAGCACTCTCTGTTGACACACAAAAATTGAAGATCTCTGGAACACCTGATGTGGAACACCTGATGTGGAACACCAAAAGCCCATCTAAACTATAACATATATGTATAGGAATGAAGTCTTAGCAAGAGTTGCTCAGCCTGATGAGCACTCTCTGTTGACGTATAAAAATTGAAGATCTGGAACACCTGTTGTGAAACTCCAAGAGCCCAGCTACACTATAACATGTAAAGGTATGACGTCTTAGCAAAGTTGTTCAGCCTGATGAGCAGTCTCTGTTGACGTATAAAAATTGAAGAACTGGAACACCTGATGTGGAACACCAAGAGCCCAGCTACACTATTACATATACAGGAATGACGTCTTTGCAAAGTTGTTCAGCCTGACGATCACTCTCTGTTGACATATAAAAACTGAAGATCTGGAACACCTGATGTGGAACACCAAAAGCCCAGCTACACTATAACATATAAAGGAATGACGTTTTAGCAAAGTTGTTCAGCCTGATGAGCAGTCTCTGTTGACGTATAAAAATTGAAAATCTTGAACACCTGATGTGGAACACTAAGAGCCCAGCTACACTATAACATATATAGGAATGACGTCTTAGCAAGAGTTGCTCAGCCTGATGAGCACTCTCTGTTGACGTATAAAAATTGAAGATCTTGAATACCTGTTGTGGAATTCCAAGAGCCCAGCTACAAAGGAATGACGTCTTAGCAAAGTTGTTCAGCCTGATGAGCAGTCTCTGTTGTACGTCACTAACAAAGTAAGATGCGTATTTTGTTTTTTGTTGTTTAAAATCCCATTTGACTAAGACAACACTGCAACACTCAACGTGTTCGTGGTCATGAAACTGTGACAAAGCAAAGGTGTTTCAGGATTGTAATGTAGTCGTCTTCCCCTGGATGCGACGGCCCTCCACCGCGTCTATCGAGGCGCATCGCCAGGAGAATGATCATCTCATCCGCACGCAAAATACACGCATATGACGTGGAGTTGCGGATACCAGCCCGCTATACAATACAATACAATCGCCAGGATGAATCCCAGGAAAGAACTCCGGCGCGATCACAGGGCAATATGGAGAGAGCGACTGTCGTAACCGAGTTCCGGGCACGCCCCAACATAGTCCTTTTTGTCAGAATATAGTTTTTTTTTTGAAAAAGCCATAAAAAATATAGTGCGCTTCAAAAAAATATAGTATTTTAGTAGGGAAGCATAAAAAATAGACTAAAGTTATATTTTTACTTATTTATTTTTTTAAACTATATTTTTTTGCACTTCTTCCATATTTTTTAAAAACGTGTTCGTAAATTGCAGGAAGTTTTTTTTATTTTTTAGTAATGAAATAGAAACGCAAAATATAAACATTTAGCTATTGTACGGAAATATAGTATTTTCGCGTACTATATATTTCTTCAAAAGTATATAGTACGGAGACCCTAAATATAGTACAATAGGTACTATATATTATAGTACGGTTGGCAACCCTAGCCCCAACCGCGGTGGCGGCGCGGAGTGGCTGGATAGGCGTCACGGCGTCCCGCCTGACCTACCACATGACGTAGGTCCTCAACGAACACGAAAGTTTCGGGAGGTAGCAGTGTCGGATAGGGAAGGAAGAATCGCCTGGGTGTCACCACTGCGTGGATCGCCTGGAGGACACGGTGGAGCATACGGTGCAGGACTACCCACTTGGGCAGAGAACCGCCGTGTCCTCACTACGACGATAATCGGTGACCTCTCGTGCTTAGTATTGGTCGAGACCATGATGCTGCGGGGCGAGACAGGATGGAAAGCAGTCGCCTCCTTCTGCGAAGCAGTCATGATAGCGAAGGAGGAGGCGGGACGCATGAGGGAGAGGACAATGTCCACCTCCAGCCCAGCCGCAACGGTAGACGCCGATGGCGACAGACGTCGTTACACGATCTCCAGCCACTGTAGGCGCGGCCATGCGGGCGGCGAGTAAGAGTGCACGTTGTGTTCCACGTGATGTATTACCACGCTAAAAAAAAAGTAATCGTCTGAATGTACCATGTCGAACAAAAAAGCCGTCGAGACCGTGGACCACTTTGAGACATTCGCCATGATGATAGACCCATGGACAATATCACGGTAGGTACTGTTCTCCGGAAAATTCCGGCAGACACTGCCCGTTGTAAGAAGAATTGATAAGTTACGTATTCGGAGTCCCATCAAGTATAACACTTCAGGAAAATTCTTGGCTATTTGATCGTGCGATACTAAAAAAATGACCGAACCGCTGCAATAAATGAAAACATATTAGCCGAAATTGTTGGGAATGATGTGGTTCACACGTCATGCAATAACGTCGTCAATCAGGATGATGCCAGCAACTACCCACTTGAGATTTTAAATTCATTAACTGCCTGTGGTCCTCGAGCTCATAAAATAACCTAAAAGTAATAATAATGCTTTTAAGAAATCTAACTCCACCAAAATTGTGCAATGGAACGCGACTAATAGTTACTGCATTACACAGAAATTTAAGAATAGCTGAAATTCTCACCGGATGTGGCTCAAGGGGAAACTGCATTGATACCGTGAATACCACTCATCTCCAACAATTTCCTGTAACCCACCCCAACAGTTCAATCTTACACAATTCCCGGTAGCCGCTTACTTCGCGATGACCATAAATAAGTCCCAAGGACAGACCCTGAAGGAAGCTGATGTCGACCTAAGGTCCAACTGTTTTTCCCACGGCCAACTATATGTAACACATGCTCGCCTGTCAGTAATGCTGACCAGCTTTTTATTTTAGTACCAGGGGGAAAAACTACCAATGTCGTATATAAAGTGTTGTGTCTGGAAGTTTTCATTTCATTTGCTTTAAAGTTTGTTATAGATTCTATAACAAACTTTAAAGTGGGACATCAGGTACCCTCACTTTCTCAACGAATTAAAAAATAGAATATTGGTATAGGTGCCATAAAACCAAATACAATGCGGACGAAGTCGCGGGCAACAGCTAGTATGGAATACAATCTTTTTGTGCCTACCTACCTCTTTATAATTATACAAACAGCTGTGTTTTAAATAAAATCTTTTTGCACTTTTTTTTTTAAAACGTTGAAACGTCATAATAGCGGCCGGCAATGTTTTGCCGGCCTGTTAGAGCGGCCAGCAAAAACATTGCTGGCCGCTCCTTGAAACAGACCGGCAAAGTCGACTTTGCTCAAACAAGGTTGTCAAAATAATGACCACATTACATGCAATTTTGAGTAAAATACATTTACTATTACATTTTATAGACATACATCAAACTAAATAAAACATAGTATCCACGTCATCTGGAGTTCCCTCTCGGATACGTCCGGGGGGAAGACCAGTTTTTCGGGCCGGTGCACCCTGGGATGCGGGCAAAAACTCTTCCTTAGGCACTGTGTGCCTAAGGGGTCTCTTTGCCCGTATGCGAATAGCCTGTCGTGTGGACGCTCCAACGCGTGTCCCTCTGAATAGCAGAGGGCACAGCGGCGGAGCGGGCTTGCGGACGGTGAGTAATGGGTAGCTCGCCGTCCGACCAAGGACCAAGCCCGGGTCGGTGGCGCGTCGTGTTTCGCGCCAAATGCCTGCTGGGGTCGCGGGTTTTTTCTTAACCCAGGTTACCGTGGCCCCGGAACGTAAAGGGTATAGGAAGGAACACGGGTGGATTTTAGTCAGTAAGAGTCTGACAGTCCCTTCCGCCCCACCCAGGGCGGGAGAACTCATTTGATGATTTTACCACCTAAAAAAAAAAAAAAAAAAAAAAAAAAAAAGTATCCACGTCACACACCAAAATTGAAACCGCTATCTCTTCCAGTGCACATCTAGATCTTCATACAGTGCATTAGCCGTGCGCTGAATTATGTTCAGTTAGGTCGAAAATTTTCAGATTTCGTGTAATTGTGATTTAGTGCGGCATTAGAGTTTGATACGCGATAAACTTATCGCCCAAAATACTAGCTTTTGAGGTGCGCTTAAAATGTGTTTTAGGAATCGAGTTATTTCGTTGTTCATTGTTTTTGCAGTTGAAATGTTGCCTAATCGTACGTGAATAAGATTTGTTGTTTAAAAGAATTCAAGTGCGATTATAGGCCATTACTGTTGTTAGATTGGTTCCGGTTGACTAGAGAAAGAATAACAAATCGTTTTTGTTGATCTTAAAGTATCTTAAATGATGTAGGTACCTACTTGTTTCCATACGAAATAAATTCTAATGTTAATATTATTTTTTCATAAAATCTAACTTTACCTAGTCCTTTTTATTACATAGTAAAATCATCCAATGAGTCACCCAGGGCGGGATTTGAGGGACTGACTTGTACTGACTAAAATCCACGATGTCCTTCAACAGCCCTTTACGTTCCGAGGCCACGATTACCTGATAAGACAGTCTTTACTACTTTTTAGACCCCAAAACTTTACCTGAGTTACCTTTAAAAGTTACGTTTTTAGTTCGATTAGTAAAAAAAATAACCCACGGCAATTACAAATAATTTAATTAAATACAAATTAATTTGCACGAAGTATGTTTGCTAAGCGTAATTTTCAGTTGATAGTTGAAAGAAATTCACTAAGAATTACCCAGATATCGCATATCTACATACATTATTCTACCGGAAAACCATGTTCGAACTCAGTGCCAAGTACCCGCCGCAACAGTCAATTAAATATCTCCGCTACATAAAGTATTGCCTCGTACCACAATATCCATTACTGGAACATCGTGTCATACTGTGTCGTTCTTGGATTTTTACTGAGTATAATAATTTCTGTCAAAATTATCTATTTTATAAGTAAGACAATGCGTAGTCCTCGAGCCCTGTGTGGAGCAGAACACTCTGTCTAAAAGTCTACCCTGTTCCTTCAGTTACCCTTTGCGTTCCAGGGTTGTGGGATCTTTTACAGGTGTTTCCACGGAGAACGCATCGTTTGAGTCACTGTAATATCTTTCTGACTTTCCAAAATATCAGTATAGCATAGATCTAGGTTCAAAATCAATATTGGAAGTCATGCAGTCTCACAGTAAAAATATAAAGCAATTAAATAAAAAGTAATTTTTATTTAAATATTTTTTATAAAAATATTGTTTTTTTTTAATCTAGAAAGAGACAGCCAGACTTCTGGCTGTCTCTTTCTAGATTTAAAAAAATCAATGAAAATAAAAATATAGCCACCGACTTCCAAAAGAAGTTATTAATTAGGTTATTTCACCCTTTTTTGTTGTTGTTGTTTTTGAAGTCGGTTACTTTTTTTGAAAAAGTTTTTTTAATTCATTGACTATTGCCACCGACTTCCGAAAGAAAGGTTATTTTAAACTTTTTTGTATTTTTTTTGAAGTATAAAAAGTTTTTATTTTACCCTTTTTAGTTAGTTTATTTATTAAATATTCAACCCAAATTCTTGTAAAATACAAAGTTTTCTTACATGATGTGCACTAATCTTGTAATCCGTCACAACATAAAAAATCTATATCTCTAAAACTACTGAATCGATTTTGATGAAACTTGCAGTGTACCCTAAGTTGAACAATACCTAGTACAACAAAAAAATAACTACTTAAATCGGACTTTTAGTTCCGGAGATATGCGTGCACAAACATAAAAACATACATACATACGTACATACATACACGTATGAAATTTGGTACATTTGTTCAGACTCTGATACAGACTAACATATACGAAAACTGGGCAGTTCTGATAATATTACATACATACGGTTCGAATTGATAACCTCCTTTTTTTTGAAGTCGGTAAAAAAGTTCCTTTTAGTTTGTAAAGCAAAATAAAATAGTTTGACTTCAGCAGTATACATTAACAAGGTGACTGTTACAGTACAGGTGTAGAAAGTATCTACGCCAGGGTGTCACATGTGTGGACTGATAGGAGTCTGCGCCGTTTGAGTGTAGCACCACCGTGTCATCACGGAGGTGATCAGTGGTGACCTCTCAGGTCGTCACTGGCTCAAGCCATTTTATCCGTAAATGGTGGGGGGAAATGGGAAGCAGTCTGTCATCTTCTTCTGCGAAGCAGTATTTCCAGCGAAGGAGCAAGCGGAGTGCGTGAAGAAGAGGGAATCCTCGACCTTACGCCACAACCGCGTGGAAGACGCCCAAAACGTCGGATATCATGAGGTAATTTTCTGCCATCATAGGCGCAGGTTTGCAGATGGTGAGAACCGGGTAGCTAACACTGTCAGATGAAGAAGCAAACCTATCGACAGAGCATAATGTTCCATGCGCACCTCAAAGGCACAAAGAACGCACACCCCAAAAAAGGTGTAAAAGTATTAACATTCGTATGTCTCAATTTTTTCCAAGGTTCAATCTAACAGTTAACATTGAAAGGTTTTTGTAATACAAACTTCGCGTGAGTTATATCTCATTACGGGCTCAAACATACAATAAATCATATTTAATACGTCAGGCGTCGACTGAACACCATATTAACTAACGCTTATCATTTAGCCGTGGAAAGTAATTACATTAAAATTTTTACACATTATTATGAAAACGGGCTCCATTACTCTTTGGACTAATTTTGAGTATGCGGGGAAATTAGCGGACAATCCTTGCTACGAATGTTTTAAAGTAGTTCTTGGGTCAGCCTCGAAAACGTAGTATAGTATATACTATACCCCAGGTAAAGGTAGAAAAAGTAACTGTGTTAATTAATTATTCATCAGAATAATTAATGCTACTCGAACTTGGTGAGCTTTAAATATAAAGCTTTTGTCAATTTTATTTTTTATGAAATAAACCGATGCCAAGAATAATAATTTTTATGAGTTTTTTCGCAATAAAACTGCAAAGTAAAACAATATTATTGTTTACTTCGAAACCGGAATCGAAACATAATATTCCTTTAATATTATTAAAGCCGACAAAAACATTGAAACATTGCTGGTAAATATAATATTTAACGTTAAACGTTCTGTAATTACATTCACAGTTAAAATGGCCTCTGTATGTATTGTACTGCCCTCAGAAATGTATATTTAATGAGAATTATGTGGAGAATTAAAATAATAAAGACCGTTGATCTGAAATACGCGAAAAATTTCGCGTGAACTGCATGAATGTGGAAGTTTATTTCGAAATATTGCCAATTACTGTGTCTGCGTTTCTGCCAACTGAAATTATTATTCGTGTTTATTCTAGGTATTGATAAAATATTTAAATGATTATTAATTTATTGACAAAAGAACGTCAATGAAACGAATTAGGCTTCTTCTGGGTAAGCTCGCTCCATCATCGACCTTGTCTTTGTCACCCTTGACCGAGATTAAGGTCAGGACCAAACCCATCGTACATAAAAAATAAAACCATATTTTCTAACTAACATCGTACCATAATAAACATCTAAAATCATTGCAACTGCTTAAATTATTAATTATGTAATATGGTAATTATTTGAATCATCAAGAAGTCCTTTAGAGAGATAAAACTAACTGCCCATTCCAAAACGTGGATCGCTAAAAATGTTCGTGTGCATGAACCTATATAATGTCTCGAAGTAAAAATGTTCAAGCGTTATTGAATGTTGCTAACCGATACACAGTTCAATGGAACGCAAATAAATCTATTAATACAACCGAACGTAATGTTAGTAAAGAAAAATGAGATCACGACCGCATTTCAACGGTCAGTCAAACATTTATGATTTCTTTTGTAACACTTCTCCATTGTTAACTGTTGCTAGGCGATCTGAAGTATACATAAGTCTGGAGAAAACTGAAAATCTCTAATATTATAGGTTAGCCACTTTGATGACCTAAAATGGATTGGCTAAATTGGATTCGGATATTTTTGTTTCAAAATTGGAACAAACGACTTCACGGCTACGAATATTCTGAATGTTACAATATAAAACAAATTACAACTGCAAAAGAAGTAGACTTTCGTAACTAACAAAAAATTTACAGGTCTTCACAGAAGAAAGAGAGGTAATAACAAGAAAGCTACAACAAGAGCATAAGGCTGCCTGTTCATTGCTGCGGCACGATCTGGCGGAGCGGAGAAACGAGGAAATATTAACCAAGAGGATTGCACCATTGAAGATGAGCGGAGTTTAGTATAATCCTATACTGGTTATAATATTTTCTCGTTTCTCCGCTCCGCCAGCTCGCTCCGCATCAATGGACAGGCAGCATATCGGCCCGTTCACGACACTGGAAGCGGTGACCGCGGGCCGCGATCGTTAACATCAAATGTTTGAAACACGACACAAGGCACCGCCAGTGGTGAATTCGCGTACTTAGAAAATATCCTAATGTCTTATTCGCGCCGCCCGTCGCGAAGTCGGTGAACGGACCGTAAAAAATAATATTTTCGTTTTCAATGCTCCTATGTGTCCTATCATTCCACCACGCCCCATATAATATTCCGGCCGCATCGCCACTATTACTAGAAATAACCCTTTAACAGCCGTGCATCATAGTAAACTCATATTAATACGAAACGACGTCCAACGATGGATACTAGCACGCCATCTCCTCGCGTTATATTGCAGTAAAATGTAAAATATTCACCCGAGGTCATCTCAAACGGGTTACGACGTGGACAGAGGACTGTTTTGCAAGTAATTGCTTGATGTAATATGGACGGACGGCAATGCGGTGGACATTAAAAGTATCATCGTTATAGCAATTTTATTGGGCCGGAATATTTTGTTGAGTTTTATTTTTTAGAATTTTAGAGACTGGATGTCGCGTCACGGTGATTATGGTTTTAATATACTTGTGTCTTTCGTAAGGAGTGCATGGTCTAGCGGATGGTCGCATGACCTTGTAAACCTTGAGGTCCAGGTTCGATTCTTATCCGGTAAAAAACCCCGGAACATAAAGGGCTATTGAAGGACACCGTGGATTTTAGTTAGTACGAGTCTGACAGTCTCTCTCGCCCTGCCCGGGTTGGGAGGACTCATTTTGATGATTTTACCAAACAAAAAAAAAAGGTCGGCATGACCTTTTTTGTTTTTTTTTTTTTCATGAGCAGTGATATTAAGAGCGCTATGACATACTGAAAGAACACAGTTTCTGTCAATTTGACATCGTGATGCCCCCCGCATAAAAACAAAACACTAACGAAACAGCTATGCCTCGTATACCAGGAAGAAAACAACATGAGCTTTTGCCACTTTTCTTTCGAATAAACAAAGTAAGATCCCGAGCTTCTAGACATTATATTCTTAAACGAATAGATAATATGATAAATGTATACCTATCAAAATAAAATAAGGGCCACTCATTATATTACACTTAAAACCGCACATTGTGTCACACTGCGAATTGGATATATTTGTAATTTACAAAGTGTGCATTATAAAGATTATTCAATTCCATTCTATAATACGAGTAAATTATCTTGTTATGATATCTTTCAAGTGTTAATTTTGTTTCTAGTGGCTAATTTGAATTCATAACTTATTTAATTAGATTTTTGAAACTATTTAGAATTTACGATTTGGTGTTTAAAATTTTTCAAACTTTTTCTTTGACTTATACATCAAACAGTCATTTATGCCATCTATTCAGAGACATAATTATGGACGCAAAACCAGCCACTTGAGGTGATTACGGTGACATAGATAAGGAGGTATAGCCAGAAGTGGTCGGTTTAATACTCGAATATTTCCAACCAGTGGTACAAAATATTTGAAACTAGTGTCAAAAGAGACGGGTAATATCACCAAACGCCGTGATCCAGGAAGAAAGTGAGTAAGGCCCAAGAAGACCATCAAGTTCGTTAAACCGCGCAAAGAGAGCGATAATCTACTGCGCGGATCATACAAACTCCATTGCGACCAGCCACAAGCTCCGCTATAATTGACAAGACAATTTCGAATCGACACCATGAAGATTAAAAATTAATATTCAAGAAGATTCTTGGTTCGCCTGCAGTTAACTGTGAGCGGATGGTGCAAATCGTTAAACATTTGCAAAGGAGAAAATTTATTAAATGTGTGCAGTGCTTCATATACTGGGTTACAGCTGGATTATTTTTTTAATAAAGACAGATCTATCAGAGTTCAACAGGTTTCAGATCATTTCACTCTTGAAACAGAATGTTTTGGTGAGCTTTAAATTATAATCTCTATCTCGCAAAACTGAGCTTTCACTTCCTAACGAAGGTACGTAACTGCTCAAAATTGCGTAGAAAATGTGGTTCAACTCCACATTATTTCACTTTCAATCGCGACTAACAGTGCATAGATTCGTTTATGCTCGAATTACGATGCTACAATTGGTCACTCAGGCTTTTTACCTGATTTCTATTGAAATGGTATAGAAAATGTTCGTTATTTAATACAGAACATTTCACCTTCAGTAAAATAACACAGGGTTTAAAAGAAAAAAGAACTCTTTAGTAGAACATTGAAAACATTATTTTTTCGATTTCATGATTTTATTTATGAAACTTGACACATTCCTGTAATTTCTCACTTTTCATTCAATTTCGCTTATTTTTACGATTTATTGGAATGCTAACTTATTTTTTATTTGTTTTGTTCTGAGTAGTATCTGTATTCATGAATAAAATTCACAAAATAATATCAGGCGAAAGAGCCATGGCCGGTTGAGTGCTTGAACTTCAATGCTGCTAAGACGTGAATTTTTCCGCAAAAAGGAGCCAATCGACCCACAATATTAGTAAACTTATTGAGTTGGCTGCAAAAAAGTTAGGTACATGGAGTGGTACAGGTTTGCCAAATCCCAACTCGATGCAATTGAGTCAATTTAATAACGCCCGGCATTGATCGAGGCCACGATCTGCGGAGCGAGACGGAATGGGAAGTAGTCACCTCGAATCCTTATGCAAAGCAGTCATGCTAGCGAAGTAGGAGGTGGAACACGTGAGGGAGAGGACAGCCGCGTGACCTACGACGCCGAGAAGCGATTTCCAATCAGAGAGGTACGCCTTGGAGGGCCGGAGCTTGTCTTGGTCACTGGACTGTCTTATCAGGTAACGGTGACCCTGGAACGTAAAGGGCTACTGAAGGATCACCATGGATATTAGTCAGTACGAGTCTGGTAATAAATCCCGTCCCGCTCGGGAGGACACATAATTATGATGATTTTACCAAAAAAATAATTAAAAATACAATGCAGCTGCCAAAACGGAATACCGCAAGGCGCAATTGACTGGATGCCGAACCTGATACAAGACTTCAACTCTCTTCGATCAAACCTAATAACAAGAAATCTGACTGTCTTATCAGGTATCCATGGCCCCGGATCGCAATGGGTTATTGAAGGACACCGTAGATTTTAGTCAGTAGTGTCAGTATAACTTTGTATGTCCATCCTGTAGTCTTGTCCTTCCCTGGGTGGAAGGGCTGATCTGATGATTTTACCGCGTAATAAAAAGCCATACCACCAGGGGCATGGCCGGTGGTATGGTGGGTCCCGCAGCGAGCTATATTATCCAAACGAACTGGAATGTTTGGGAAGTTAGCAAGTCTGAAATTACATTTAATTACCAATTCAGAAAAAAAGCTATCAGAATTATTTACATTATTTTATTATCTACAATTATATCCACATTCGAATATAGTAGGAAAATACAATCAACACATTTATATATTTACATTACAAACAGATCAAAATTAAATTAATTCAAAATATTAGCTTGTATCAAGAAAGGTAGGTTATGCTGTATTCTTGGCGATCGGGAAAATTACTGGCCACCACTCATGACCTGCGGAAAATTCGAGGTACTACATTTTTCACATGGAATTTGACGTCATGACAAAGACACTAGCGCCGCGTATAAAGGTCATGAATGGTGGCGTGTATTTTAAATTTTAATAATTACGTGACTAATGTCAAAATGGTTGCGAGCGATACGTCCTCCCTCAAAAGGCGCCCCGCGCCGTCTAAATCAAAGAACAAACCGTTCTTGGTTTTATGTTGAATTTTGTCATTGCTTATTATAATTGTTTAAGACTATTATTTTACTTTTAAATGAGCTAATTATTTTTTTGATGCAAGCTAAGATAGTAACCTTAGTTATTCAATACTTTTTGATTGAAAATTAAGTAAATATTGATAGATAAAAAATATAATTTCAGACGAAAAAATGTCAAATTCTTCCTGTTTTGAAAAATTATTTTTGGTGTATTTCTGAATGGAAAATAAAAAAGTGATTAATGCAGTCCAAATATAATCTTTCAGATGTACCATGGACATTTTCAAATATTATTTTACTATTATACCTTCTATGTAATTCGGTACCAAAGTATGACAAAAAGTAGAATTTTATGAAACATCCTTTGCAGAGACAAGGTTTTTACTCATGTATGTAAACAAATCTAAAAATTTGTTTAAAGCACTCCACACAGAAATAATCAAACTTTCTCGAGTATATATCTTTTTTTTATTTGTGGCAATGACATACCCAGAATCAGGTTCCAAAAGTCGCACAAAAACAACGAAACGTGTGAAAGCCCTCTTAACTATATTTATTTCACAATATTACAAGCACGTTTTCTTTTTAGTGCAAAGACTGAGTAAATATTAATTATGTTCCAACAATTAGGCCTTTGTCAAACAGACAGGCGATAGCGAACCGAACCGAATCGTGTCATATAAAAATGCGAAAGCGATCCGATACTCTATGTGACAGGCTTCAAACAATTCCATACATTATAAACAAAAACGCCTCGCTTCGCGTTCGTCACGCCTGTCTGTTTGACAATAGCTTTAAGGTTTTCAGAAAAAGACTAAGTAGGTTCAGCCTCCTTATTTTCAAGTAATAATTAAATGTGGTCACAAATTCGTTACAATTTCGTAAATCCACGGTGATCCTTCAACAACATACAGTCCCGCGACCATTTACAAGTCCCTAGAGCAATATTTTCTGTTCCCACTGCTGGGACACAGACCTCTTATCTATGAGAATGAGTTCGGTTCTCTTAAAGAGAAGAGACTAATTGTAATGGGTTTATCCATCAAGCTGAACAATTGCTGGTTACAACATAATTGAAAACTTATTTTTTTTAAATATTGCTCCTCATACGTGGTGCGTTTACATACATAGAAACTATATACACAGACATCCAGACCCGAACAACTATTTGTAGGTCATACAAATATTTGTTTCGTGCGGGAATCGAACCCACGACACGCTGCGCAGCAGTCCAATAACTCAGCCACTGCGCTAACCGTGCCCTCATCTATCTATACATATAATAAAATAGTAGGAAAGTCAAAACTGTACATTGAATATTTTTTGAAAAGAATACTTGGGGTGTGATCTACAATCGATACCGAAGCCAAAAATATAGTTTTTAGAATTTTTGTCTGTTTGTCTGTTTGTCTGTATGTATGTCCGGGATAAACTCAAAAAGTACTGGACGGATTTGAATGATTTTTTTTTTGTTGTATAGGTATTAAGTCTGGCCAACACATAGGCTATAATTTATCTTGGAAACTTGAACACCTGGTGCAGAACCGCAACGGACCAGCTAAACTATAAGAGATACAAAAATGGTGCGATAGCAAAAATTGTTACGCGTGATGAGCATTTTCTGCTGAGGGAATAAATTTGAAGATCTGGAACAACTGATGTGGAACTCCAAGAGCCCAGCTACACTATAACATAAACAGTAATGACGTCTTAGCAAAGTTGTTCACCCTGATGAGCACTTTCTTTTGCCATATAAAAATTGAAGATCTGGAATACCTGATGTGGAACACCAAAAGCCCAGCTACACTATAACAAATACAGGAATGACGTTTTTGCAAAGTTGTTCACCCTGACGAGCACTCTCTGTTGACACACAAAAATTGAAGATCCCTGGAACACCTGATGTGGAACACCAAAAGCCCATCTAAACTATAACATATATGTATAGGAATGAAGTCTTAGCAAGAGTTGCTCAGCCTGATGAGCACTCTCTGTTGACGTATAAAAATTGAAGATCTGGAACACCTGTTGTGAAACTCCAAGAGCCCAGCTACACTATAACATGTAAAGGTATGACGTCTTAGCAAAGTTGTTCAGCCTGATGAGCAGTCTCTGTTGACGTATAAAAATTGAAGAACTGGAACACCTGATGTGGAACACCAAGAGCCCAGCTACACTATTACATATACAGGAATGACGTCTTTGCAAAGTTGTTCAGCCTGACGATCACTCTCTGTTGACATATAAAAACTGAAGATCTGGAACACCTGATGTGGAACACCAAAAGCCCAGCTACACTATAACATATAAAGGAATGACGTTTTAGCAAAGTTGTTCAGCCTGACGATCACTCTCTGTTGACATATAAAAACTGAAGATCTGGAACACCTGATGTGGAACACCTAAAGCCCAGATACACTATAACATATAAAGGAATGACGTTTTAGCAAAGTTGTTCAGCCTGATGAGCAGTCTCTGTTGGCGTATAAAAATTGAAAATCTTGAACACCTGATGTGGAACACTAAGAGCCCAGCCACACTATAACATATACAGGAATGACGTCTTAGCAAGAGTTGCTCAGCCTGATGAGCACTCTCTGTTGACGTATAAAAATTGAAGATCTGGAACACCTGTTGTGGAATTCCAAGAGCCCAACTACAAAGGAATGACGTCTTAGCAAAGTTGTTCAGCCTGATGAGCAGTCTCTGTTGTACGTCACTAACAAAGTAAATGCGTATTTTGTTTTTCGTTGTTTAAAATCCCATTTGACTAAGACAACACTGCAACACTCAACGTGTTCGTAGTCATGAAACTGTGACAAAGCAAAGGTGTTTCAGGATTGTAATGTAGTCGTCTTCCCCTGGAGGCGACGGCCCTCCACCGCGTCTATCGAGGCGCATCGCCAGGAGAATGATCATCTCATCCGCACGCAAAATACACGCATATGACGTGGAGTTGCGGATACCAGCCCGCTATACAATACAATACAATCGCCAGGATGAATCCCAGGAAAGAACTCCGGCGCGATCACAGGGCAATATGGAGAGAGCGACTGTCGCAACCGAGTTCCGGGCACGCCCCAACTAGGGTTGCCAACATTTTTTTGTCAGAATAAAGTATTTTTTTTGAAAAAGCCATAAAAAATATAGTGCGCTTCAAAAAAATATAGTATTTTAGTAGGGAAGCATAAAAAATAGACTAAAGTTATATTTTTACTTATTTAATTTTTTTGCACTTCTTCCATATTTTTTAAAAACGTGTTCGTAAATTGCAGGAAGTTTTTTTTATTTTTTAGTAATGAAATAGAAACGCAAAATATAAACATTTAGCTATTGTACGGAAATATAGTATTTTCGCCTACTATATATTTCTTCAAAAGTATATAGTACGGAGACCCTAAATATAGTACAATAGGTACTATATTATATTATAGTAAGGTTGGCAACCCTAGCCCCAACCGCGGTGGCGGCGCTGACCTACCACATGACGTAGGTCCTCAACGAACACGAAAGTTTCGGGAGGTAGCAGTGTCGGATAGGGAAGGAAGAATCGCCTGGGTGTCACCACTGCGTGGATCGCCTGGAGGACACGGTGGAGCATACGGTGCAGGACTACCCACTTGGGCAGAGAACCGCCGTGTCCTCACTACGACGATAATCGGTGACCTCTCGTGCTTAGTATTGGTCGAGACCATGATGCTGCGGGGCGAGACAGGATGGAAAGCAGTCGCCTCCTTCTGCGAAGCAGTCATGATAGCGAAGGAGGAGGCGGGACGCATGAGGGAGAGGACAATGTCCACCTCCAGCCCAGCCGCAGCGGTAGACGCCGATGGCGACAGACGTCGTTACACGATCTCCAGCCACTGTAGGCGCGGCCATGCGGGCGGCGAGTAAGAGTGCACGTTGTGTTCCACGTGATGTATTACCACGCTAAAAAAAATGTAATCGTCTGAATGTACCATGTCGAACAAAAAAGCCGTCGAGACCGTGGACCACTTTGAGACATTCGCCATGATGATAGACCCATGGACAATATCACGGTAGGTACTGTTCTCCGGAAAATTCCGGCAGACACTGCCCGTTGTAAGAAGAATTGATAAGTTACGTATTCGGAGTCCCATCAAGTATAACACTTCAGGAAAATTCTTGGCTATTTGATCGTGCGATACTAAAAAAATGACCGAACCGCTGCAATAAATGAAAACATATTAGCCGAAATTGTTGGGAATGATGTGGTTCACACGACATACAATAACAGCCAGCAACTACCCACTCGAGATTTTAAATTCATTAACTGCCTGTGGTCCTCGAGCTCATAAAATAACCTAAAAGTAATAATAATGCTTCTAAGAAATCTAACTCCACCAAAATTGTGCAATGGAACGCGACTAATAGTTACTGCATAACACAGAAATTTAAGCGAAGCTAAAATTCTCACCGGATGTGGCTCAAGGGGAAACTGCATTGATACCGTGAATACCACTCATTTCCAACAATTTCCTTTTCCAGTTCAAACTTACACAATTCCCGGTAGCCGCTTACTTCGCGATGACCATAAATAAGTCCCAAGGACAGACCCTGAAGGAAGCTGATGTCGACCTAAGGTCCAACTGTTTTTCCCACGGCCAACTATATATAACACATGCTCGCCTGTCAGTAATGCTGACCAGCTTTTTATTTTAGCACCAGAGGGAAAAACTACCAATGTCGTCAATGATATTATAAAGTCATAGATATGTTATCACGTACAAAAACAACGGAAAAAAGTATTCCGAGCACACATACACACTTTTTATTTACACACATTACATTTCACGACAAGTAAAAAGGATAGCTTGATAAAACCAATAAGAAAAAATGTGACAGCTAGATAAACAAATAGCGCCACGCGTCATCAATCCCCCCGCACGTCAGCGTCTCCTCTCACTCGCACCCGTGCTCGCACTCTTTCTTTTACGACGCCATATTTATAAAAACGTAATGTTTTATTTGTGAAAATATTAAAGATAAATAGTATATTTACGAATGTTATGTGATTCCTTGACTTTTAGAAGTCTTGCATGTTTAGTTTGTACAATATCTCATCACACACGACGGCATTTTCGGTAGTTTTGAGTCACTTTTACTTTTGATTCAGTCTGTGGTACGTGAAGTGCCGCTGGCAACGTCGCACTGAGATCAAGATGTGTGAATCAGCCTCATTTGAGCGCATACGTTATTGAGCGCGTATGACGTATCTACACCTTTTTTACTTATAATATCATTGAATGTCGTATATAAAGTGTTGTGTCTGGAAGTTTTCATTTCATTTGCTTTAAAGTTTGTTATAGATTCTATAACAAACTTTAAAGTGGGATATCAGGTACCCTCACTTTCTCAACGAATTAAAAAAGAGAATATTGGTATAGGTGCCATAAAACCAAATACAATGCGGACGAAGTCGCGGGCAACAGCTAGTATATTATAAATATTGATCACAAACTTTCGATGTACCGAATATAATATCTCCTTCCTAATAAATTAACGAAACATTCAATTTACCTACATTTTCCTACATTCAAACTACCTGTCCTATAACACAACATCATCTAATTAAAAGCAAAGCTAAACAGCCTACGACAAACTAACATGAAATCTCAAAACAGATTGCCGTAGCAAGCCTACGTTCAACACAACATGCAACGTAATTACTCCACGTTGTTGACCCATACTAACGAAGGATTACCGTATACAAGTCCTAACTTGAGACATTTGCAACATAAATGAGATAGGAAGCTCTTCTTTGAAAGCCGAACGACGCCGGCTAAGATGAAGTTGGATCCTCTTGAGCTACGAATAGAAATAACATGTTAAAGGCGACGGGGGTGCAAGTAGTGGTGAGAGTAGCATGTTGTGAATGTTTTTGGCGAATCGTTTTAATGAATTAGTTTTAGTTAGTAATGTTACTCTAATAAGATCAAATATACTACCTATTCACAGTTGGAGAATCTTATTAGTTATAATAGTGAAAAAGCTTTAATTCGTTAAATGGATAAGCAAGATAACTACTAGAAGCTTGAAACTGTACATTTATTTCGACTTTTAAAACCCATTTCTCTAAGTTCTGAGCTCTTAAAACTCACAACAATAACTGTCGGTTTAGAAGTAGAGCCGTAATGCTGGCGATTCCCGGAGGAGGGAGGAAAAGGCAGAGATATACCAGTCCTCACTTGTATTGTATACGACAAAATATAAGGTTCCATCCAACTTCAGGTTATAAGATTGTAGTTAAGTTTTGGTTCTGAGCAGAACATTCTTGATTCCAGACTAGAAGTCATTTAAACTAACTTTTGTCCGCGGCTTCACTCGTCCCCCTCCTCTTCAAGTTTAATGTCAAAAGTAGCTTACCCGTCTCCAGGAACTCATCTATCAGTGAATCAAAATTCATCGAAATCTGTTAATTCAAAGTGTAATAATAAAACTCATTTTTCACTTTTAATTAAGTTTATCTAAATATCCTTTTCCTATACATAAAAGGGTATTTTTCTTTTCATGAATAAAGGGTTGTTTGTAGTGTAATATACCTCCTGAAATAAACTTTTACTGAAAGTGAACTACGCAAAAATAAAATACCTACAATTAATTTTAAGTTCCAATTTGCCCCAACATCCTTATCCCGAATTGCATTTTTATACGACTGAATAAAGAATTCATTTTACAAAAATAATGCGTCTATATTTCAAACAATGTATTTCATTTTAAATCTGCGAACGATCTCGTATTTACGGCATTCGCACGGATGCCAGATGAATGTTATGAATGTACCAATAATTTTTATTTCCAACGAAAAATGTGAGAGAATAGGACAACTTTTGATATCGTTTTGATGTCTGGTAAAGACAGTTTTTTTGGAGATCCATCTTATTTAAATCATTTCGAGATACTGGAAGCAATCATGACGATTTTTCTATAGCATAATTTTTGATGATACATCAACTAGTCTTATCATTCTACACATCATCGATATTTTACTATCAACCTTTAAATGAACGCCTGAACAGTCCAGTACAGAGGAACTTAGTTAACCCATCGCTTTGCATTTAAATGACAATTGCATCGTCAAACAGTTCACTCGATTACTGGCGTGGGTCCATTCACTATTCCAATTTCGAATTCGCATTTATAAATGTATTCCTGGCCGTTTTGGCGCGTTTTATCGAAAAAGGCTACATTCAGGTGGCTTAATGAAAAGCACAAAAGAACTTTGACACTAATTAGTCTTTTAGTGACGAGTCATCATTCGCCTAGCCTTTGCTCAACTATGAGGTCGGTTGGCCAGATATTGGATGCAGCAAAGTATTAGTAATTACGAGTTATAATAATTATGTTAAACAAACGATTGGTTGGTCTGCTTCTCAGTGTAAGGTCAGAGGTTGGTTTCCAGGCCAGTCAAGTGTTTTTTTTTTTATTTACAAATTTTCTAGTACCTACCTTAGGAATAATAATTAAGCAAAATTAAATCTTCAAAAAGTCACTATAAGAAAGAAAAAAAAACTGATGAGGCTTAAAATTCTATTAACTCAATAATAGTATTATTGGATCTTACATAGGGGTTATACATAAACACTCACAGCTGAAGTTGAAAACGAAAAACAGTTCAGCCAATAAATGGAAGTAAAATCCATGACTATGTAGCTTCTTCCTACCCACTTTTAAGCATAAACGGTCCAAGTGCCATAAAACATGACCCAATGATAAATGCAATCGAAAAACGCCATATTCATTATATCTTGCTTACGGAAACAATTATGGGGAGCAGCTGCTTCTCCAATAACTCATCGGATTTAAACCGCGGTGTGACTTGCATGCGTTTCTTTTTGTGTCTGGATTTAAAGTGGATATTTGCATCTAAAATACTCGTTTAGTGGGTGATTTGTATCGTTTATTGTTTTGGGTTAATAAGGAAACTATACACTACACTTTGACTCGGAAGTGCAGCGAATCAAATTGAACAGGGGCATGGGAGATGTTATTTCCAAACATTTTACATCTGAAACAAATGTTTAAGCTATTTTTACGTTTAAAGGCAATGACAACTTTTCGTGTTAAAATAGGTAAAAGATGCCTAGAGATTGCAATTGCAACAGTTTTCCAAACTATAGTGTCTTACATGGCAGGCAGAATAAAAAAATGGCTAAGATAATTTCAATTTTTCTCAAAACTTTCTTAATCTTAAAAAGATTTTAACGATATAGCTTTTGGTACCGAAATTAAACCAATCCTAAAAAAAATTGAGATTTCTAAAACAACAAGAGCATTGGCAGTAGACAGCGGTCGCTAACTGCCTAATTTTCTGAGTCCTTATTTCCTCAACAAAGCTATTAAAATACAATCTTCACAACACCATTTTACCCCACACTTAGTAACAATTACGTAAACGTATACCGACTCGTACATTGCAATTGCAACAATTTTTCAAACTGTAGTGACTTACTCGTACTTGGCAGGCAGAATAAAAAAACGGCTAAGATAATTTCAATTTTTCTGAAAACTTTCTTAATCTTAAAAAGATTTTTAACGATATAGTTTTTGGTACCGAAATTAAACATTCCTAAAACAAATTGAGATTTTTAAAACAACAAGAGCATTGGCAGTAGACAGCGGTAGCTAACTGCCTAATTTTCTTCCTTATTTCCTCAACAAAGCTATTAAAATACAATCTTCACAACACCATTTTACCCCACACTTAGTAACAATTACGTAAACGTATACCGACTCGTACATGGTTAAACGGGTACTTATGTACTGATCCAACCCTTAGGAAAGTTCCAAGGGATCGCACCCAACTTCATTATGAATTTATATTCACTCAATAGCTCTTACTTTTGGGACTGAGCTGTACTTTGTCAATCCCCCCAAATGTTTCTGAACAAGAGAAGGTTTTGGGTTCCAAGATTTGCTGGTACAAGTTTTGGGGCAGTTCGTGTATTAAGAACAAAACTGGGAGTTTAAGGACAAAACTCAATTGTGTGATTGTATATGGTGGTTGGATACATGAAAAAAAAAATAAGTTTGACTGGGATATGAAGACAAAAGAATTCGTATAATAAATAAAATATTAATAATTTATTATCCATCCAATAAAATAGATACAAATACGACAAATATTTTCGTTTAAATTGCGGTTTTCGATATTTAACCGTCACTTGTATGAAAGCTTTTGATATTGTATTTTGACTACGCTAAGATACGAAACACTAATCATAAATCCAATAATACCCGATCTCCATCCACCTTAAATCAAGCGAATCCGTAAAAGAAAACTGTCATAAATTATAAATGGTATTAGAAAAAGAGTCTCAGAAAAAAATGTACGTAATTCTTTAACATTTCAGGGAAAAAAATCGCCTCGAGCAATTTAAAAATAATAACGTATTTCTCTCAAAGTATTCCTATTATTTGCTTTTGATGTAAATTTTAGAAGTGTTGTACTTTTTTCTGTACCGCCTTAATGCCTTTAGATGTTTATAAACCGAAAAATTAGAGGAAAAATGTTGCTGTTCTTGTATTTCGTTTCTCTTTGATTCTGATAACTGTATGCCTTTAGGCGCTTTCTTTTCAGAAGATTACTTACTTGAGGATAAATAACGGATACGGGTTTTTATTTTATTTTGAACAGCTTTACTTTCCTGCTTTGTAAATTACACTGCTTTGAAAACTACACGACATACAACTAATTGAATCTTGAGGGTATTAGTTTTTTTATCTACATTTTTTGGACCTAGCTGGTATCTTATAACAACTTCATAACATTTTAAGTAAAGTTTTTATGTTTGTATGTTCAGATTATGGGTTATGTAATCTTCGGAATAGCTTGAAGCGTGTTCCCTTATCGTGTTGCAGATTTATTTTATGACCTATCATAGAGTAGAGGCTGAAGAGTTATGTGATGAAATTGAGGATATGAGTCAGCGACAATTTGATAAGAGTCGATATTGATCTAATTGGTGGCCAGGACTAAAAGAGATGGGATAGCGGAGTTTGGAGCACTCCATTATTAGCTGATCTGATTCCAAAGGTGCGTCTATGCTAGGCGAACCGAGCACGAGCGGAGCCGTTCTCGGCTTCGTCGTTCGCGGCGGAAGTGTGGACGTACAACGAACCTACAACGATCAGTGTCCTCGAGCGCGGAGCAAATCCCTTTGAGTTCGTCAAAAAACCGACAACAGACGGAACGCAGCCGATCACGAATGAAATGCTCGCAGCGCGCTCGTTCGAGGCTTGTTAGTCGGTCCATACTAGACGAATTGTGTTCGGCTCGTGCTCCGCTCATGCTCGGTTCGCCTAGCATAGATCGCACCTTAAGATTCTTTGACTAATGAGAAATTATTTTGATTCAAAGTGTCATAAAAAAATGTTCGAAATGATTTTGGTAGTAGCGTGTATAGATAAGTTTTAAACTCGCAAAAAAAAGATACCAAGTCACTAAAATTTTGCCTACTGTTTTACAAAAAAATTACCTAGACACATTAATAATTCAAAATGTAGTCTAAACTTCAACAGCGAAGTATTCTATCCTTGTCAACTAACCCTTCGACTACCGCATCACGCTAAGAACTTGCAAGACTAAAATTCCCGAAAAGTTTTTCCCCCAAATTAATGTTTCGTTAGCAAATCAAAACGGTGCCTTTAAATGGCCGTTCGAGGTTATTGAATAAATAAACGACTGTTAAACAAGTTTTTTTTAACTAATGAAAATTTGATATTTCGCAAAGGCAGTCTAGAATGGTGACGAAAGTTTTTAATTGTGACACACGGTTATTTATTATTGTTAGACAAATAAATCTATAGGTACTATAGGACTTTTTTTTTTTAGCGTGGTAAAATCATCAAATGAGTCCTCCGGCCCCGGGCAGGGCGGGAGGGACTGTCAGACTTTTACTGACTAAAATCCACGGTGTCCTTCAATAGCCTGTTACGTTCCGGGGTCACCGTAAGGAAATAATCCCGCGACCCCGAGGTACTATAGGACTTCAGAAAAATGTGAGAGAAAGTAGTTTTTGGTTATATAAATCAATAATTATGATTAAAGTGATTGTTTCATATATTTACAAAAATTATGTTTGTGATCTCTTCAATCATTAACATAAATACTATTAGCGTAAACAAATGAAATAAAATTACAATAATAAACCACTTAACTATGAAATTAAAATTAAAATTCAAAATGGATAATCCCATACTTAAATCTCATAAATTGATTTAAATGTTTTGATACATTGATACATTCATTGAATTCTGACGTGTCCACGTAAACCACTCATTGTAACAATATTTTAATTCAACATTAATTTTATTTGTTTAATGGCCGAGTGGTATGTAAATTATGCAAGCTCATGACCGCAATAAAACAATTAAAAACATTATTAAACAATTAAAAATATACGTTCATGAAAACGTGGTTCGTATTATTTTTGAATGACAGCATGCAATACAATTCTATTGTTGTTCCTTAATTATCATATCACATGCAAACGTTAACCCAGAATTTAACTTGTAACTCTTACTGGGAAAATACAAAACCTGAAAAATGCCTTGAACAAAAATATATCTGTACGTTGTAAAAAATATGACTCGGCTATAAATCCCTGATTGCTCGCAGCCCAAACCCACCTTTATAGCCATTCTTCACCCTAAATTATAGAAACAAATAGGAAACTGAAACCCTCATTTTGTTGTCCATATTTCGCACCCGTCTATCACGTTGGTTAGCCAACCGCCCTATTTCTAACACTAAATTATTCATAGCCTCGAAGGCTTCGCTAAGTACCAACCATCCCGTCGGCGGTCGGGGGGTTGACTCTCAGCTTGTTATAGAACGTTGTTTTCTTATTGCTGTCATTAATATAGTGTCAAAATTGGTCCTTTGATAGTTAATATCGGAAAGTTTTAGATGCGTTTTTCACGTGAAAGCATTGTTGAAGAGATTTTCCATAACATGAAAAAGTATCCAAAAAATTATAGATATTTTTTTTCAACGTCTAATGTTCAGTTAATCGAATTATTTTCTGATACAAGCGTCCACTTTTTTCGATCCGCGGCTAATTTCATTATACAAAACATCAAAATATGTTTTTTACATAAAATTTCCAGCAAAACAGGGAAATACGTAAAAAACAGCCCCTGTAAGTTGTTTCATCATCATTTTCATCCGAACTGGTAGCATATAAAATCTTGTGAAATCGGTGGGATTTCATAAGATGGGAAAAGTACCTACATTCCAGGTTGTTCATCCAAAAGGAACGATATAAGACCTTTATTTAAAAATAACGATAAAATATGGTTGTGTTTGTATTGATTTAAAATCGATCAAGTTTAACTTAGTTTAGTTAAGTTTAAATAAAGATAATTAATGCTTTTCAATCCTATGTATCCTGCTGATGAGTGTAGTTAAAACTTTGAGTCTTTTGTAAAAGACTCAAAGTTTTAATATAAGGACTTGAAAGTTTGTAAGAATTTTTGTTCGGCGGATACGCTCTTAAAAATAACATACACCTGCAATCCTGCATATCTATAATTTAATACTAAACACACACATTTTAATTAAAAAATAAAAACATCAAAACTCAGTTTTAAGTTCTCAAGACGTCACCATTAAGGATTATAATTAATATGATTGACGGCCCTCTATCTACACACTGCACCCATAACTAACGAACTAACATGTTGGATACAAAACCGCATGCGGTCAAATTCAACAACAGAGGCCAAGGCATTTTGAGGTTTGTTGTTGGTGATGCTCGCAAACATTCCAACAACAAACATTGTGCTGGTGATAAGCCGGCAAACATTGCAATAAACACGTTCTTGTTGTATGTTGTTCTAAGTTTTGTTGGGACAGTACGCTTGGTTTTGTATCCATATTAGTTTCGTAACAAACGTTTGAGGATAATGCCGTAAATCCAGGGTGGATTAGGAGTACAGTGATCGCTCTAACTTGTTTGGTTATGATACTAAGGTCTATCTTGTGATAATGTAATCTTCACTGGTTTATTTAGCATACATAGGTGGAAAATATAGACTTTACAACTATCATTTATGGTTATAATAACTACAGAAGAAATCTAAGTTGTCTGGCTCTATAGGAGGGTGCGTGGCGTGGCGCGTCACTGTGTGGTTCGGTTAGGCAGCATTAGGATGATGATAAAATTAGCTACCTACTACAAAGACGCTTAGGTTTAGCCATCTATGTTAAAGCTGCTACTGAGAATTTCCAGATGCACCAAAACATTTACACAATTTGAATATCGTTGCTCATAGATGCTATTTATTACTGCGTATTTTGAAAGACTTATCTGATAGATAAACTGTTTGTGAGTTTTTACAGCAATCATTATTTGTTGATAGTGATTTGAACCATATTGTCTTGTCGCATTTTTTTAATGATAATGTGTTAGGGTACTACACTGGCATCTGTACGTCAACCTTTTTATAGCAAACACATTTGAAATATAAAAACACAAGCCGCTATAAACTAGAATATCGTCTATCACAAACACAGCGTGGGCTGATAAAAATATCAAACAGTTTTTCCGATTTTCAATCCCACATGAGAATAAACAAACAGTCGAAGAACTTTGACCTTAAAGGTAAACTGACCTTTAAGTAGACCAAACAGTAGACAATGATAATCAGAATCCCCGATACATACGAGTAGTCACTATACAGAATACTACAGAAGGTCCACTAGAACGAGCAAAAGCTGTTACAATGGACACCTAAAATCAAATCATGGAATGCTAAAACTTTCTGATTAAATTCGCTAATATTGTGATATTATTATAATGATTGAGGAAATGATTGTGTAATTATGTAGTCATTTATATAAACGAGGGTTTTCAGAGCAAGGAACAACGACGATATATTACTAGATTCCGCATGCACGATCTAAGAAACAAAAACTATTCTGTCAACTCGCTGAGGTACTACGTAAGCGAGGGGGACGGGGTACTGCGTTGTGATTGGCTAACTCAAGGTCTGTTCTGTCTCAACGTATGTTTACGGCTCACAGGAGTGGTCGAAATGAGACGGATATAAGACTTTTTTGCCTAATGTGTTGACAGACATCGGTCGCCTGTTATTAGGAGTTTTTATTTTCTCACTTAGGACGGGATGAGAGGGACTGTCAGACTTGTACCTACTCAATAAAATCGACGGTGATCCTTCAATCGCCCTTACGTTCCAAGGTCATGGTAACCTGATGAGACAGTCCCGCGACAACAGCCTCTAGGTAAAGTACTAGTAATGTAGTTCGCGATATATTATCAAAAGACAGTTCCTTTAATTGAACTAAAGTGAGTAAATATATGTAATAGAGACATGCTGAATTTGTACAGAAACTAATTATTGTCAATGCCGCAAGAAGTCCTACACTGACCTTATTGGTAAGGTGCTTCAGAAAGGTCCATTGCGTAGTACCCGTAATCACAGTGCTTGTATGGCCAGATGTATGAATATGGATGAAGGAAAAGGTGTCTAAGAGGATCGGTACTCAGTAGTTCCTGCCGATCAATTCAGGAAAAAGGTTTGAGTTTACGAATGTTGTCAATACCACCTGACTAGCAAAAAGACAAGTTTAGGTTTTCGTAAGTAGACTGTATTGTATTGTATAACGGGCTGGTATTCGCAACTCCACGGCATATGCGCGTATTTTGCGTGCTAGTCGACTGTATTACTGGTATCAAACGAATGCTCGTCGCAAATGCATGTGTACTCTCTGCAGGTATAGACCGCAAACATACATGTATGAGTACATGTAAGTGTGCGTTTCTAAATGTTGTATTGTATGGAGTGAACCTTTTGTATCTACTCTTTGTAGAATAAAGATTCCATTGAATAAAATAATGACGATATAATTCAATTTTCTGCTCCATACACTCATTTTTAGATTTATGATGTGTGAGATAATGTTCGGGTACTGAAGTTTCTTTATTAAGGCTTTTGTGAACTTAATTGATGTTTGTTCAATTGAATGAAGGGGATATTTCCTATGTGTTCATAATGGTGCTCATTATCGTTGTTTCCAATTAGTACAGAAGATCATATTTTGTAAGTTTACTCACACCTTTTCCGAAAGATTAAAAATCTCTTTTATAAACATGTTAACATTATGGAAATATTTTTTCTCTTTCCCACTACTGGGAAAAGACCTGCCCCATATTGTATATAGTTCCTGTCTTAAGTCACCTTGAACCAAATATTTGGTTTGGCTAAAATAATAGCAAGGCATTTTAAGCTTTCATTTAGGTGACATCCTGCATTAATAGAAAAGATAATATTATTTTATAAAGTCATTTGAAGTGTCAGCAAATACTATCTCAGTATTACAATGTTCAAATAAAGTACCAAGTTCAAAATCGACCAGGAAATACCGGCAAGATTTAGAGACATGGTAACACTTGTTGCCAATTAAACCTAAGGAACGGTTCTCGATATTCTGTAGAATTAATTATCGGTTAGGTCTACGGACGACTAACGAGCGGTCTAACCTTAGGATATCGGTGTTTCTTAGCTATAACTTGCGGAAAGGGCAATGGCTTCTTGTAAAATGCTAACAATATTGAGACGCATCTTGTTAAATTCTAGAAATGGTCGACAGTTAATAGATATTTTAAAAGTAGATAGGTATTACTACTCGTAATTAGGCACTTTTTTTTAAGCGTGGTATAAATAATCATCAAATGTGTCCTGCCACCCAGGGCAGGGCGGGAGGGACTGTTAGACTCGTACTGACTAAAATCCACGGTGTCCTTCAATATCCCTTTAAGTTTCGGGGTCACGGTAATTCGTTAGTCCCGCGACCCCGGCAGGACTAGAAAAAAAAGGAAACACTTAAAACGCTTCAGTCCAGTCATTTTTATGTGATATTAATTTCCCATCTTGTCAGTAATCCACAAAATTGGAAAGAAAATATGATAAATCCATGTAGGATAGGACACAATAAGAATTTCATTTAAAATTTAAAATAAAAACTTAACCTAAAAAAGAACACATAAATCAATATACAAAAACTTTAAAACATTCCTCTGAATAATTTAAACGTACCAATACGTTGTTTCTGTACTCAAATGGGTACTTCGCTCATAAAGGGTGCCAGATACAGAGTACGTATGTACTTAAGCCTATTTAACATAAATAAATAACATTGGAAGCAGTTACGCCTGATTTATGTGTCCCGCAGTAATTTTTGCAGGACCTTAATTGAATAAAGAAGTTGGTTCTCTGAATACCGAGCCTATACGCGCTTGTTTATAGGTCTTTTTTGCTGTAGCGAAAACTTTTGAATGAAATGTCGAAAGTGGTTTAGGGAAGGAAGTAATGGTCGAAATTGCTTTTGAATTTTAAAAAGGTAAAGAAAAGTGGTCTTAAAGTTATAGAGCTGTGGTGGCCCAGTGGTAATTTAATGATTTCGACTTACAAGTTATAGGTCGTGGCATTACTTTGTGTTATTTATTTTATCACCACTGCTCTAAAAAGGGTAAAGAAAAAAGGCACTAATCAAAGGCTCAATCTCAACGAGATGATAGTCTTTTGCTCAGCATAGACTGTGGTAATAACTTGCTCAATTTATATTGTACGACGGGCTGTGACCACGATACGTAATGTCAGAATAGGGAGAAAATTTTATCCGCTAGTAAGAGATGGATGATGTCAATAGATCTACATATGTTTAAAGAACTTTATTCTCAAAAAGTAGCAAAAAGTCACTTACTTGAGAACATTAATGTTAAACTAAGTTAAATTCGGTACTACACCAGATACAATTTAATATACATAATAATACCTACCTACATCTGTCCAATGCATTCAGTGTTGACGAAAGGTTACACAATTTTCATAAAGTGATGGAATATTATAATTATCTAGGTCACGCATAATCTATGCTTTGCCATCTGAAATTAAATAAATGTATGTGTGTCCATACATATGGATAATTTTTCCTCTCTTCAGCATCCCCTCTAAAAGTTGGACCACCCCTATCAATTCCCCTGAGTCTCATAAAGGCAGTGTCCACTCGGAAACTCATAACATGACGATTAGTATGCAACTATGCATGCGGCGTCTGTGACTCGAATTGATTACAGTACATTGTACAGTCAAATTCCAATAATTGCCATGAAAGCTTTGAATAAGACATTGGAAATTCTTACTGCCCGTAAATTAAGACGTGAAACTTAATTTTCAGTACGTAATACTTCAAGACACTAAATTGGCAAATTGAAATGTTTACTAAGACATCTAGAAAAAGTGGTTGAAGGCCGTAACATGAACATTCGATGAATTTTAATAAACTGATTGAAAGAAATATAAAAAAGAGATGTAACCATAGCGACTTCTATAACACCAATAATGATTATTGTCCACATTAATTAGTTGTATAAAAGTAGAGGAAGCTAATTAGTTAGTCCTAATTGGTAAGAACTCACGTTCCTCGTTCTTACACTCATGGAATTGCTTTCTTGGGTATGGATATTTTAACTACAAATAAATTTTTGAAGTCCAGTAAGTGTCCATAAAAACGACGTCAGTAGCAATTTCAATTGGCCTATGAAGTGCAGATGGGACTTCGGTATTAAATTAATCATTTCATATTATTTGAGAATCTACCCTACCATTACTTGTGAACCATCAAAATGGCCACAAAGAATGACCATAAGTTGACCATGTTACGTCTCGGCCGCCGACAAGCCACAGCGGTGGCTAATGCACTCCGCTACTTCAAAGTTTTAACGATCTTTACTTACAGTTAGGGCTGCTAGATATCAATCAACTTCATAAAAAAGACATATCAAAGAAGAAACAAAGACTATGTTGATAATGAATATGTTTTTGTTTGGCATGTATTTAATGCGGCAACTAAGTATAATGAATATAGGTTGAAAAAAAAATAGAGTGGGTACCAAACATAATGGGTTGGCAGCTAATAAGGAGTATCGTAGTAAGTAAAAGATGGCATATTAATATATCAGTTATAAGCTCCGTTTTAATTTAAACTAGCATCAAGTTTTTCTTTTGGGAACTGAATTAATATCTAAGCGAAAACTTAATGATGAAAATAAAATAGAAAATGGGCATACATAAATAATACAAATCAGATTCTATTTAAAATTGTTTGTATGAAGAATAAATATAAACTAGCTTAAAATTGTGTGACTTTTAATAGCTTTGAATTAGTACCACCTGCCAGAATGCTCGACGGAGCCCCGCTTCGCGGGGCTCCTATTTCTGCGTGCAAGGTTTAAAGTAACCTAACACGAAGGGGATGGCGGGGTCTTTCAGACCCCGCCATCACCTTCGAACCTAACCTGTCCGTGTCGGGATGCCCCAAGTCCCGAGCTCGTTTCATTCGCTCTTGCATCCTAGGTCAAATAACTGATTACTACCTGTCATGCTGGCTCACAAAATAAACAAAACTAAACACTAACGTGTTAGTTGCACACATTACCGGCGAATGCCACCCTACTAACATTATTAGTCGCCAAGTCATTATATACAGCTCCTCGCCTAATATTTCAATTGACTGGTATAGTTTATTTGCTACCTAAACGCAGCTGCTAGTTTTTAGTTTTTATAACACCCTTAATTTTGAACCTTACGTAATATAATAGTCGCGAAAATATTTAATCGCTGGCAAGTTATTTTATTTGTTGCAAACATTTAGTCGACTTTTAAGTTATTAGTCACTCGGAAAATAATAAGCTTTTTTGTTTTAGTAAATTAAAAGCATGTCGCAAAAAGGTAGGTAAAAAAAGTTAATGTCATTTTTTTTAATAAAATGATTTAACTTTTTTGTGTTTTTTGTATGTTTGCAATATTGTTTTAGCAAATGTAACTAGGATCGATTTCGATGGTTACCTTGATTAATTTAAAAACATTAAAGTTATCAAAAGTAAATACCAATCACGCGCGATGGAAAGCGACTAGGTTAAAGTTCAAAAATTATTTTGGTATGCAAAAGAAAAACTGCATCCTATACAAAGAAAAAAATACAACTTTATGAAAATCAACTTTGAATAAACATTCCTTTTGAATTCGAAGTAGTTACGTAAAAAAAAACTGATTTTGCCCACCCCTACATAGAGCTAATGTTGCTTTACAAAATGTTCACTAGCAAATGGTACGTACGTTAAACTTGAAGCAAAAACAGCATTAGACTGAAAAAAGTAGCGAAACCATTACTTGGTAACATGATGAGTTTGTAGACTGCATTAGTCAGGGTGTAGGTTGTCGCCTTAAGTGATATGTTGTAATTGTTAATTTTGTCTAGACTTTTTTGCTTAAAGAGGGTTATAAAATGGGGTAATGATCAAAGTTACTTTAGCTAATATAGACTTTATAATAGGCTGCTTTCAAAAATGTGCTCTCTCTCACTACTTTGATTTTAACAACTCCGAGAACAATGATGGGCTATCAAAGCCACTCTAAGTAATTCGTTATTTATTTCGGTAACTGAAAAGAAAAACAAAATAAATCAAATAACTTCATTTCAAATTCAAGCACCGTATGCAAAAATACAATATCATTTACAAGTGCCCAAAAGTATGAACAACTCAATTTCTCAACAGCGTACACTTTAAAAATAAACCCGAATTTTAAACCTTTGAACAATCTCGAAGAATTCCGAAGTATGTCCGAAGTCACGTGTTTGTAAGTAATTCAGTAGGTAGGCGCAGGAATACTTCGAGAACTTTCCTGTCTCTTTAGATAGGCAAACTTCGATTAGAAACTAAGCCTGGTGCTTCCAAGTTTGACAAGTGTAGTCCGACTCCATGTTGTAAAGAGTAATTGCATGTGACTTTTTTATAGTTGGCAACTTTGAAGCAGTTGCCAAAGTTTGTGCCAAAGGTGATACTTTTGGGAATTTGATAGATGCGGTTATCGGAAAAAGTTTGGCAAGAGGTAAGTTTCTTACCTATTTTTGGAGCCCTCGGGCATTTTAAGAAAGTTTTCATGAAGATGAATGTGACAAGTTTATAAAATATACATTATAATCGATATGTTTTGGAAGACTTATTTCCCCAAGCGTTAGTATTTCCGTAAGGGTCTTTACAATGAAAAGTTTTTAAGAAGTGTGGGCCCATATAGCCACATTAGCCACTGTCACACGGTACAGCCATAGTGCATTGTAGAAGACATACAAATACATAGAAGACATAATGCATTGATGGCGTGACAACTTAGACAAAAGCAACAGCCAGTGATCCAGTAACATTGGCTCTGACTCCGAAGAGCTGGAAGTCATGGAGAAAGACCGTAACCCAGGAGTAGGATGACAGTCTAACAATGAGTCTTCTTACCTAGAAATAGCTTAAAATTTATACACTATCGTATCACGTACAACATTTAAATCCAAACGCTACTGCAATACATTTCGTGCTAACTTCAATTCTACATCCAATAACAGAAAACACGAGACGATACATTCATAAATACGCTAACACAAGAATACTGAATCCATTCCAAAATACTAACTCGAATAGTTTATGCTAGCAAACTACAGAATCCAGTACAAAGTGATAGGTATTCCTATAATAAATTACATTAGAATATACAAGCTTCTTGTGGACTGAAACCAAACAGCCCAGCTGATTAATTACCCAGCTAGCCTTGCTCTAAAATAAAAAGATGTATAAACAAATTCAACGTGGTAGTATCGATCTCCTTCAGTTAATTTATTCTAGAATGTTTCTTTACTTTGATTTTGTTAATGAGTTTGACGGAAAGAAAATTTTGCGGATTTTTAGAGGAGGTTTTTTGGAGTGATTTTTTGAAATGTGAAGGAAGTAGAACAGAATTAGTCAAATCAAGTATAGTAGCGCGTACGGTGGTAAATTGACCCGTAGGATAATAGCAACTTTTGCTAAGACATGTTTTTTGATGGGTGGGAAAAATGGGGCATACACCAGGTGTAATGTGGATATATTTCTCTCTTTCTTTCAATATAATTTATTTCTTTTGTCGTTAAGTTATGTTACTTCAGTCAGGTTCATTTAGCTTATTGACAGATACACGAATATTTTTTTTTTGGGTTGGTAAAACATCAAATGAAGTAACTAGGTTGCAATAGCCTAGTTGGTTAAGGCGTCTGGAGTACCTATCCAGAAGACGCGGGTTCGAATCCCACTTGCAATCTAATTTTTCTTTCCTCAAAAAATCATCTTTACGATGCGCGTCGCATGCGTTAATGCGTTTAAAATCATCAAATGAAGGACTGATTTCCCTCCCTGGGACTATCAGACTCTTACTTCCTAAAATCCACCCTGTTCCTTCGCTTGCCCTTTGCATTCCAAGGCCACGGTATCTTACTCAGATAGTCCCGCGTCGGCGATAACCCTGTTCCATAATTTCATAGAGAGACGCCATGCATTTGCTAATGAGCATACAAACAGTTTCTTTAAGCAAACAGACCACAGCGAAACGCGGCCAAAGGCTACAAAAGCGAAGAAGATCAAAGTGATCTTTTGAGCCAACATACTGGTAGACTGTCTACTGTGTAAACCTATTGAACATCACAAGGAATACAATTGGAGTAATAAATACGTATGAAGATTCTAATCAGCTGTAAACGTACCGAATTTGTACGAGGTCACATGAATATAATAATAGAAACTATAGACTTTATAGGTATCGATATTAATACTAATACTAGCAATGACATGAAAATACCAAAATCTTTAAGGCCTTTGTCAAACAGACAGGCGATAGCGAACTGAACCGAATCATGTAATATAAAAATGCGAAAGCGATCCGATACCCAATGTGACAGGCTTCAAACAATTCCATACATTACAAACAAAAACGCTACGCCACGCATTCGGTTCGTCTGTCAGTTTGACAATGGCATAAATCATCTTATCTGTCAAACTGGGACTAACCACAAATACTCATAAAAATTCATTGAAATCGGATGACTGGTTTTGGAAATTATCGTGTACGAACACATAGGTAACGTAATTTTTTAGATTTCGTTGTAGTACAATTGTAACTTTGAATTTAAGAGGGTTTAATCTCCGCGACTACATTATATCCCTTTAAAAATTAAATAGCCTTTAGTTTTTTTTTTATTCATTATTTTCATATGAATTTCTCTCCCTTGATGGAAGGAATGACTCGTACTGACCAAAAACCACCTTGTTACTTCATTGCCCTTTGCATATATCAGAGCCTCGGGTAGATACCGTATAAATAATCTTTTTTCTACACGATTACGGACAAAACTAATATCTGAATAATAAAAAAGCGAAACCATTTGAAATCTTTCTGGATTCAACAGTCACAAATTCATGGAGTTTTTGACCTAATTTAATTACATCTTCAATTTTAAATTCTTCATTTATGTACGCAAATAAAGGCAACGAAACGGTAATCGAAGGTCCCAACTTCGTATGAAGAGATTCGGTGTCCCGTAAAATCTCTGTAAAACATTGGTGTAGCTCATTCACGATTGAACCTTAGTATAGAATAAAACAAAGGATTTACTCTGTAAGTTCGTCAACGAAAATACAGAAAAAAACTCAAAACTTTTGAGTAAACTCCTTATTAGTTCTGAATTCAAAATTTTGACAGCACATTAGGAGTCGGGACAACTGTAATTCAACCACTAACCAATCTTATATCCATACGTAAAAATAAATATTTGTAACATCTGAAGCTACGGCTGAAACTACAGGTTTCATGCTTACATAGTAGTGCTCCAGTCTCCGGCTTTAGCCTTGAAAGGAGAATCCATTCCTTGGGACAATAGTCACTACTGATAAGAATATTATATTGCTTAATTATAACGCGTTTATTAAGGCTGAGAATTATTTTGATAATATCTGTTTTACGCCTTATGAACGAAGTAGAAATCTGTGAAATTAATTTTGGCTCTCACAATAGTGGATACATCTACAACAAATCTTCATACATTGTAAAGATAAAGAAAAAGATTGTATTGTAAAATCATACCATTTTGTATTTATTTTTTTCTATTCATCCAGGTAGGTAAATTAAATGAATTACTAAGTACTTATGATGTTATTGAAATAAGGATAATCCTAAATAAAGATCTGAAGGGATTTAACTAAATTTAACGTCCCAAAGGGTGAAAAAGGAACTTAAAGTTTCAAGGTTCTCCATAATATAGGCACGTGTAAAAGTAAAATTGTAAAAGACAACCGCCATTCAAAACTGAGATCTAAGATAAGTGAGATATGAATTAAAATGGAGTATATGTTACCGTTTATAATGTCATTGCTCGCAGTCAGAACACATTATCTTATATTCAACCTAAATGAAGTGTTAATAAAAGTGAAAGTAGAACAATAACAAAGTTCATTGTTTTGTTGTTTTTATTATAGCTAACTAACTATACCTACTACAACCATGAACAAATGGATTCCTTTTTGTTTTTAAAGAAACTGTACAGAGTTAAGCAAATACGGTATTAAAATTTACTTTTTGCTATATTTTATCTATGATTTTTGTTGAGGAATATAAATTCTTCTCTTCAAAAGCATCGTTCCGAGATCTAGCTATAACAATGGTGCTTTGTCGCCCGATATCTTTACGACCTTAGTCACCTTTCGATTCAAAGTTCATTCACTCTCATGCACTCGCATTTATTATGACGTCGTCAATGTAGAACATTGAACTATGCGATGCTTGAGATAAAATTAAAAATAGAGGTTTCAGCGTTTCATAATCGGTACATCTCAAGCTCGTTCGGGTGGAATTTATAATGACACTTGGCATAAATTGAGGGATGAGGGGACCTCTCGAACCCCAGGCTGTTACTGTGAGATAAAAGTATTTGATAGAATCCAAGACCCATACCCGAGGCCTATGTTCAGCAGTGGACGTCTTCCGGCTGATGATGATGATACCCGACTTACAGAAATATGGAGTTTTTGGGTTGCATAATTACGTATTTCTTGGGGAATCGGGTTGCGAAGTACTAGTAAACTATGACAACTTATGCACGAAAATGGATCTTTTGCCTCCATATACATATGTATTAAGCCCTATTCTGCCTTTAACGACCATTTATGCATCTCGCGTGGATATCACTTGAGTTGTTAAATTAATGATATTGTTATCAATAAGAAGTCTTTTATTATGTTTGAAAACAAAATCTGCTAGGAAGGTACTGTACGTCTGTACTGAATTCGTGCAAACGTAGTTATACTTAGGTTCATTTTCAGCTCCTACCCTCACGCCATTAACGAGTAAAGTATCAAATGTCTCACTACGAGAACGTTTCTTTCTTCTTGACGCCCTTGTGTATTTTATTTTCTTTTCTATTTTCTAAGAAAAGCAACGTTAGATTACACTACCGATCTGTTATTTTGGAATTTCACGACCATGATGAAATGTGTTTAATTTTATAATAATGGTATTCACATCTAACACAAATATAATTGATCATTTGTATGCTTGTCACTAACCCAACATTTTCACATCATAAATTAATTAATGAATAACAATCAATAAACGTCATACGGAAAATTATGACCATTCGGGAGAACGTAAAAGCGAAGTTCGCCGCATTCACTATAATGACTCTTAATTAATGCCCATTATTCACCCATGAAACATTAGCATGACAATACATCCATTTCATTCAAGTTATTAACACGTTAAAACTGCCAACAAAAAAGCCGATGGCACACGGACTTGTACACCCGAACGTGTAAACACAGACGATGCCAGCAAAACACAAACAGAGACCGGCCAATTTTACTTAGTAGTTAATCTGTAATTCGTGATTCAAATCCCCGACGCGGTCGATGCGACACCGCGCCTATCCGTTTAAATGGACAGAAAAAAGACGAGGTGTGGCCGATTCGACCGTCGGGAATCGGTTATATAGTGAGCGGTCAGCGTGCCTCAGTAAGTAATGGTTGACGGACGCGCCTAACGAGGAAAAAGTAAAAGTGATGTGAGTAAATGCGTACAGCTGAAAGGTATGGAAGCGAAACTGATGTAATTAAATAAAAGCAATTCGCTTTTATGGGCGTAGATTCTGTTGGAGTTGAAATTGTTTTAACCTGTGTTAAGGTAAGCTAAAACGAAAAATAATGTATTTAATGAGACAAATCATTTGAAACTTTACGGTTTTAAAATTCTACACAACTGTTTATTTTTACATTACTGTTTGCCAGAGCAGTGTTGGCCCACTAGTAATGGTCTATTTTAATAATTTGTGGGTTCGAACCCAACCAAGCCCATTACTTTTTTTCTAATTTATTATCATCATTACTCTCAAAACGATGTTTTTAACGCTCAAAAAAAAGATTCAATAATACAAGTCACCTCTCCGAAACCTCCAAATCCTCGTGCAAATAACAGAAGAGCACACACACACAAACTGTGACAATATTCATCACTTGCCCGCACTCCCCGTTTGATCGACACCGCACAAAAGCCGCAACAATTTGTCGCTCCATATCACACCAGGCCTTTACATTCAGACTGCACTTTGCGGCGTTAGAAGGACAGAACACGCCATTGGGAATCCGCAAAGCTAAATTGGACTTGGGGACCGCTCACTTGCCTCGTTCCGATCGAGTTGTTTCTTTAGCACAAGAAAATGCTTTAGATTATATCTGTATGCCAGTACTGATCTTTCTTTCGTGTGAGGCTGTGACCACAGTCTGATGTCAGATTGAATTAAGCCGCCTCTGAATCCACAGACCTCTGACGTGGCTTTAGACTCATATCGATTATGTCCAGGTTTTCTTTACCGATGAGACTGATGTCCAAGATAAACTTAGATTAAAACTGTGCATTGAAAAAGATACATTGGTACTTACTTTGGACTCAGTCTGAAGAATAGATAACGAAGCAGAATAAGGCAATTTACCAAAACATTGTATGCTATAGTATGATCGTGAACGTTTGTTTCGGCGATTACTTTGGATGTGTTTATGGAAATAAGGGTATTTGTTATGGCAGCGTTCCTGCAAGTATTGGATGTTTCTAAATTGAAATTCTGCGTGTGTAATTGAAAATTCTCAACGTTATTGCTGTTTACGTCATTGTGAGAGGATGTTAGTTTTATGGCTGAGTGCTGTTATACTGTCATTAAAGTAAGGAATATAACTTCATTACATCTGAGTGTCACGTTTTCCGATTTTACTGGATGATGAATCAATTATTATCAAAAAATGAGTGTCTCGGTAGCAGTAACAGCAACTATCAAGTAGCAAAACGTGGGAAGTATGTGATTGCAGAAATTATGTTACGATGTCAACACTTAAGTACATCCAAAAAAGCTTTTTAATCGTAATATTATAAATGCGAGTATTTGTTAATTTCTTTTTGTTTGTGACCAGTTACGCCTAATAAATAAAAATACGCTGAAACGATTATGATTATTTTTTGCAAAAAGATGGCAACGCTTATAAGGAAGTGGCGAACTAAAGCTAGTTTATTATTTTAAGCTTCTAAGTCCCATTACCCATTGAACCGGTCTCTCTGAAACGTCATTAGTTTTAAAAGCCATTTCAATAAGTATCAACTCAAAAAGCTTTTCTCTAACGTTTCTTTCAAAATTCCAACTGCACTAGAAAATTTCTCTTTCATAATTGAAAACGGAACTGTTCGACAAGTTTTCGATACAATTCTCAGAAACATGCGCTCTACGGACACACTCTGGGGGTTCGACACTGTAACTCTATACTTCGAAACGACTTGCAGATACAAATGTTTCGACGGCACCTCTACAATACACTTTTCCTGTTTTACTATCCTCTATTGTCCGATTCTCGATCTTCGTGCCTTCCTCTTTGAGAATCGCACTTCTATTTGCTTGCAATATCTTTTATTGAAATTTGCTTTGAATGATTTTGTTCAATCCTTTCAATGAATTTTATTATTGGTGTTGTATTTAATCGTCTTGAATTTATGAACTAGCTGTTGCCGCGCGCGTGCAACTTGAAAAATAGTTTTTGTCTAATTATTTACAACATTCATTTTGGGTTAGATAAGACTAGTTAGACGTTAGATTTTTATCACATTATTCATTTTGTCATTTTTACCACAGTTTATCTCTGATTTATCTTAAATACATTAGGATTTATTGCAGTTTTTACTATTTATGTTCAATCGTCTGGTTTTTCACAAAAACCCACGAATATTTTAAATAATCAAAAATATTTTTATTTAGTCAGCACAAAACCAGTGTTGGTGCCGCGTGGGCATATCATGCTGTTACAATCAAATTGGCATTGCTCGCTGGGTAGGCAAATATGCAAATCGGAATAACCTGTCATGATGACATTTTACATGCACTGTTACTCTTGTTTGTTTTAATTCATTTTGATAGACTGAATTTACATTTATATTATTTTATAGGCGCATTAAACAATCACCAATCTTCCATCTCATATTTCTAATCAAAGTTAAAAAAGCATGGATTTTTGTTATTCAAAGACGCCAAAATGGAAGGTAAAGAGTTAGATTTCTTTTGTTAGAGATCTTTTATCTCATTATTACCTTTCTTTGGGATAATTTTTGCTAACGCTGAGGAGAAGCCTCTGACAAAAGCTAATTTCCCATTGAAAGACACACAGCCCAAGCCAAAAACATTCCTTCCAGAAATCTTTCCCAACTTTCAAGTAAAGAATTTTCATCTTCAACAAACAAAATAAAATCCAAAGAATATTCAAGGATACACAATCCGCGATAGATAAGTTCGAGCAAAAAATTATGCCTCTTGTAAGATGGGTCCTTCTAGCTATAGTTTTCTAACATCTGCGACTCTGGCGGTAAATTGCACCCAAGGGATGTGTCGATTCAGTTATACTACATTCGTTGCTTACCCACTGAGATAAATAGGAAATGGCTTTTTACCCGGCTTTCACGGTATATCTATTGTGATACTCGTATAAAAGTATTGGGTGGTATAAACTGGCGCATTTTTCTTTAGAATCCTGCTTTGCTGGTCTTAAAATGCTTACGTATTGGTCGTTATTATTTATGTTTTTGTTTCGACTTTTATAGGTACTTAAATTGTGTTTAAGCTGACAAAGATATTTGTGAAAACTAGAAATTTTAAATATATTTAAACTGTTTTACCTTCCTACAGCTTTCCTATTTATTATTATTTGTGATGATTAAATGCGAGTATTTGAAGTCACTGGAAACAATTTCCGTTTAGACCTCAGACCTTAGATCTTATTTGCTATTTGATCTTTCAACATACAAATACAATTCCAGTCAATTCTACAATCGCTGTTTTTTACATTTTGCTTCGTTTTGCAACAGTACAAATGATTGAAGTTTCTTTTGTTACCTGCTCAGTGCTCATGTTTCAGTGGAGTGATGTTACTTGTCCATTATTGTAATCTTGAAAGTCAAAGATTTTTATTGTAAGACAGCGGTTACCGAAGTTGTTGTAATTCAACTTCAATTATTAGCAAACGTTTGGAGAAGAGTCTATACAATGACTTACTTCCTTTTCAAAGCGAGCTATTTAACTAAAACATATTTTTTGTAAATAGTTTTAATTTATTCTTCAATTCATCAAACTTTTTATGAAAAACATTTAGTATTTCTATTCCTTTTTTAAACTCTATCATTAGAGTATAAAAATGCATATTTTATTTTAGCACGTGCTACTTTGCTAAAATATCGGAAATTCAAAACAAAAATAAACATGGTACCTACTTAACCCATTTTAATTTCATACTCTTGTATAATTAAACTTTTTATATATCATCTACACCTATTTGCGTGCAATAACAAAACATATCAACTCCAATTAGCAGTTGGGAGTGTAATAATTTTCTCATTTACTGACTCATTAAACACCCATCAATATTAACCAAACACGCTCTACACACGCAAATATTAAAACCACCAAGGCGAAATTGCCCAAATATATGATAACACTAACATATAAATAGGAATAAGCCAATAATTCCTCTATTATAGCCATAAAGATAGCACCACGATTTTTTATGGCATTTTTACGTTCATCCCCGTCACAGACATATTTGTATTATCATACAGTATTATAACTAGGTACAAATTGAAAGGATCAAAATTATCTAATAGTAGCCATACATCATCCTGCCTATCGACGATCGATTTGACGCTTGCAATTGTTTTGTTGTATTTGATGGCATGACATGCCAATTTGACAGGTCATTAAATCGATTTGACACAACGTCAAATCGGCAGCAGTGATGCATTTGGCTATTATTCGATGACGACAGCCTACAATTATATAAATTTGTAGCTATCGGTCACCGAATAATAGCTAGATCTAGCTATAAAGTTGCTAAGTTGGCATCGCTGCTGCAGATTTGAAGTTGTGTCAAATCGATCGAACGATAGGCAGTATGGTGTATGGTGTATATGGACGAACTGCCAATTTGAAACAATTGCAAGCGTCATACGATAGGCAGGATGGTGTATGGCTACCAGACAGCAAGGGTTTTATGAATTCTACAAGTAACAGAAAACTCGATTAACCCTTAACAACCTTTAACAACCTCACAGGCTTTTGTAGCCTAACTGAACAAAAGTGAGAATTACATAAAAATCAAGTGAAAACAACACTGTTACGTATTTTAGTATTACAATAATAACTGTAGCTTACGCATGTATTGTAACCAAAAACTTTAGTTGTCTTTGATTGTGGTAAAGTCATCAAATAAAATATCTCCCCCCTCCCCCCTTTTGTTACAGGAGAAAGGACTGTCATACCCATATTGACAGCCACTGACCTTATTATTCGGTTGCTTTTTCCGTTCCAAGGCTACGGTGCCTTTTTAAGACAGTCCTAGGATTACGATAGTCGTCAACCCGAAGATTCGCGTTCGATTTCACTAAAGGGCCCAGTTGGTTTACTGGTTGTCGTAATACTGTGTCCTGGCGGTTATAATAAATATTTACATTTCATTTTATGGTATCGTTCAAGTCGTAGAAGGAACGTGTTTTTATATTTTTCGTCTCTAAACACCAGTTTTATACATTTGGACTTGAGGGAATAACGACTTGTGTAGTGAACTAGAAGTTTAGGTCTGTGAAGACCTACAATATTACCTTGTAGCATTTAATAACATGTATCTAGTATATTGTGGCCTCTTTGACTGGCCTACCATACCTCGTTCTCCTCAGTTTTTTATTGTTCATTATAATTTTGGAAACCAAAAAGCAGAAATGATAAATTCCAACCGTGACTTAGGTACAAACCCCTTTATCTTTGCTTTGATGATGACAAAAAGGCAGGTTACCATGACCCTGGGACATAAAGTCAGTCAAATCAGTATACTTCCATCATTATAAATCTGCACCAATGATCCAAAAAGCATTAGAAACATTAACCCACAGCAACTTAAACCAACTAACATAAAGGAATCAACACACGACCGATACGATACACTGCAACTTTTAACACGAGCACCCATAAAACGCTGTGGCCCACTTCACGCGATCGGTTCAGACCTTGATCCGCCCGTAAACATTAGACCGAAATAAGCGAGCCAATATCTATCAGCCGAAAGGTGGGGCCTGTTTCTGATATTGAAAATGTAGGGGAATTGGCAGAGATAAAGGTGGTGGCATAGATATAGACGGTTAAAAGGTAATAAGGTGACAAAAACAAAATCGTTCAGGAGGGCAGTTTAATCTTTGAAACTGTAGTACATTGTACTAAAATTGCTTAATTTTCTAATAGTGCGAGAGCCGGCTGCAAAAATACCTACCTTATCGGCTACCCCAATAGGCTACATTTAGATCGTTAACCGACACTTAAACACGTAAAAAAAATCAGGTCTGCCAGAGCCGATCCTGCCGGGTCATAGAAATAATCGATATTTTTTGACGTAATTTTTTGGTAAAAATTACGTCATAAGATACCCGAATGAAAGTGCTGGCAGCAGTTAACCATTGATAAGTTATGTAAAAAAAAGTGGGTCTGCCATTGCGCACCCTGCCGGAAGTACTTGGCAGACCCCTAAAATATGCCCTTCTGACACACTAAACCTACCTCATCGACTACCCGGATGGGACCAACGCCAAATAATAACCAAGATGCCCCTGATAATGGATCAAAAGGTCTGCCAGGTCTAAGCTTGCCGGAACTTAGTGTTCAAAGCATTTGAAGTTGATAGGGAGCATAATTTCATCTGAAGTCAAAATAACATTATTTTGTTTCTAAAATACAAAATGAATATGAAATATTTTTTATCAAAACATTAAATAAAACAACAAGTGTAGAGATAATGTATATTCAAAATTTAGCAACAATCACTACGAGTTCAATAACATGCTTACAATTTATATACTTACAACTATCAAAAGTTAGTTCAAGTTGGCATTACAATTACCTGAATTCTGTATATATGTATAAATGTAGGTTTAGGGAACTAAGTAGGCTTCCGAGTTTAGAACCTGTTATTGGATAAATCATCGTAGGAACGCCGAAATGTAGTCAACGCCCTAATCAACCTGACCACCACCAGGATCTCTCTAGTCCACCGAAATCATGTCAATAATTGTTAGGTTGACTAGCCATTGGACCTGGGTACGTCCTTAAACTACGTCCAGCCACCGAAGGACGGGCAGCAGCGTCCTTTGTAAACTTTCAGTAACCTTACTGCGATCCCCAAGCCGCCTGCCAAGCGTGGGGCCTATGCCAACCCCCTCCCTCATGATTGACAACAATAGCACACGGCCCCCTAGTCCCCGGCAGCTCCGCTATTCCTGGTCTGGGTAGCGGACCGGGTAATTGCGGGGCAGGGGGTGCTAAGAATCCCTGGCAGATGCCCCTCTACCGGGCCCAACGGACATTGTCCTGGCAACACACAACATCCGCACACTGAGGACCGATAAGAAGATTATCGAGCTGGAGGAAGAATTGAGCAAAATGCGATGGGAAGTCTTGGGATTATCTGAAATCCGAAGAGAGGGTCAGGATACGATAGTTCTAGATTCCGGCAACATGCTCTTCTACCGGGAAGGAGACCGTAAATCCCAGGGTGGTGTTGGATTTCTCGTCCGCAGGTCCCTCATCAACAACGTTATGAAAGTTGACAGTGTGTCGAGTAGGGTAGTATACCGTAAACCTGAGTATACACTATACACCTAAGTATCCGAATACCGGTTGGTTATTCTGAAATAACTAACCGGTATTCGTTGAAGGTCATACAGGTATATGCGCCGACCTCGACACATTCTGATGATGAAGTAGAGGCACTGTATGAGGAGATATCCGAGGCCATACATACCTCCGAAACATACTTCACCGTTGTTATGGGGACTTCAACGCGAAGGTGGGCGCACGGAATGGCGATGAGTTGAGAGTGGGGCCATTTGGATATGGGCAGCGAAACCATAGGGGCCAGCGACTGGTCGTGAACTCCTTTTTCCAGAAGCGGCCATCCAGGAGGTGGACGTGGATAAGCTCCGATGGTACTACCAGAAATGAGATCGACTTCATCATGACGACCAAGAAGCGAATATTCAGTGATGTCTCTGTGATCGCCAAGGTAAAAACGGGTAGCGATCACCAAATCGTCAGAGGCACTTTGAATATTAATATGAAGCTTGAAAGGTCTCGTCTGGTGAAGTCTACACTCCGACCTGGTCATAGATATACTGGTCCTGCCCACATCCAGACCCCCGAAGACTTTCAACTCGAACTGCACAATCGCTTCCAGTTAACCGAATGCGAAACTGTGGACGAGATTAACAATGGGTTGGTGGAAACTGTCCAAGCTGTGGGGCCCAAGACCTTTAAAACCCTGCGCCGCAATAAGCCTCAAAAGCTCTCGAACGGAACCATCAAGTTGATGCAAGACCGGACCGAGTGCGGCACGGATCAAAGAGGCAATCGAGCGGAACCAGGGCTCAAAAGTCTTCGCAAAGAATTTGTCTATTGGACAAAGCCTAATGACAAAGCTGAAGATTAACGACGGCTTGGTTTTACGGACAGTTAGGCTGCGTTTCCACTGAGGCGGAGCGGAGCGGAGAACGATTCACCAATCACATGGCTTGAAATCCATATCTCTTCTCCACACAAGCCGTGTGATTGGTGAATCGCTCTCCGCTCCGCTCCGCTCCGCCTCAGTGGAAACGCAGCCTTATACACATCAATTGAAACGATAACCCAGTGTTGGTACAGCTCGAGACGCAAGAGCTAAATTGACTCGACACTACACTGAGGATATCCCGGAAATTAGCTTGTACGAGATTAGAATGGCTCTTAAACAGCTCAAGAATAACAAGGCGCTGGGTGAGGACGGAATCACAACAGAACTTCTGAGAGTGGGTGGAAAACCGGTACTTCTAGTCCTCCAGAAGTTATTTAATTCCGTCATACTCGAAGGTACTACGCCAGAAGTATGGCACAGGAGTGTGGTTGTTCTTTTCTTTAAAAAGGGTGACAACACCTTGTTGAAGAACTACAGGCCAATCTCACTTTTGAGCCATGTATACAAGCTTGACTTCAGGTGAAATTATGCTTCCCCATCAACTTCAAATGCTTTGAACACTAAGTTCCGGCAAGCTTAGACCTGGCAGACCTTTTGATCCATTATCAGGGGCATCTTGGTTATTATTTAGCGTTGGTCCCATCCGGGTAGTCGATGAGGTAGGTTTAGTGTGTCAGAAGGGCATATTTTAGGGGTCTGCCAAGTACTTCCGGCAGGGTGCGCAATGGCAGACCCACTTTTTTTTACATAACTTATCAATGGTTAACTGCTGCCAGCACTTTCATTCGGGTATCTTATGACGTAATTTTTACCAAAAAATTACGTCAAAAAATATCGATTATTTCTATGACCCGGCAGGATCGGCTCTGGCAGACCTGATTTTTTTTACGTGTTTAAGTGTCTGTTAACGATCTAAACATAGCCTATTGGGGTAGCCGATAAGGTAGGTATTTTTGCAGCCGGCTCTCGCACCATAAGGTTAAGAAAACATTCTACAGTCATGCCAGTTGCGAGTACTACGCACTCAGCCTTTGCAAGATTTTCAATGTGTTGGGTATCAATAACTGTCTTACTTCAGTAATTTATATTTTACAAGAGACCCGCCCCAACTATGCATCTTGTTAACGACTTACTAAAACATCGTAAGGACATCATAATCTTATGCGTAGTTAAGAACAACACGGTCATACAAACATACTCGAAAAGCCCATATGCATAAAATTTATAATAATATAAACGTAAATGTATCTTATAATTTTGTTTTGTTTGGTTAAGCAGATATATCCGTCTGCCTCTAGTACCAGAGTTGCTTTAGAAAACTTCTCAATAATGTTCAAGATAAACTTAGAAAGCACGTGCAAATTGGTAGTTGATGCTTGCATTCTGAACTCACAATTCATGTAGTTCATAAGAGGCGAGTAATTGTAACTTTTGGGCAATTACGACACCATCATCTGTTATTTAGCCACCCCCACCTCAGTAGTCAGTACTCACGAACCACTAAACTTCAAAAACTTACATATTTAATAACCGAAAAGCCTCACCTTTCAATCAGTTGAAAGCTGCTTGAAATTCCGCTCAGTTTTCCACAAACAAGTTAATCGCCAACATAGAATTTTGGTGTTACATCTAAACCTACATGTCCGGCCAAGCAATCTATATTTCCACTTAGAACTACACACTTTATGTAGATAACCCAGTAGGTAATTTGCAAATTGATTCTAGACTCTAGCTCTTGGCAGTGTTCGGACGTTGCTTCGATATTTACATAAACCCAACTACACATACGCTGCGCACATGATCAACGTTTATCCAAGGCCACCTATCTCCTAATTGATAACGTCTACAATGTAATTTGGTTACCCAAATTGTATGGTACTAACAAAATAAGGAGGGCACAATTGAATATTGAAGTAGATGGTAATTTTTGGCTTGGTTGGTAAACTGTAGAGGTTAATGTCGGGTTTTAGCTATGGATAGGCCAATACTATTCACGAAACTGAAATCAAATTCTTTTCAGCCATCTATACATCGTATATTTTGTCAATTAATTTTGGAAACTAATAATGTATCTCAATCTTAATTTTGATTCCGATCTTTGACAGACAAATTCGCCAATCCCAGTTGTTATGACGTCCAATCACAAACAGCTGTCATAGAACGCGGATCTATATTGGAATGAGATACAATATTAATTACGATCATAAAACTACTACTATCTACAACATTCATTCTCCAAAACAAATTGTAACTAGCCTAACAGAAAATCAAAATACAACCAACAAATAGTCTTCCGAACAAAACATCACAAACATCTTGTTTACTCCACAACCAAGCCCACAAAATCCACAAAGCTTTAAAAATAATATGAAATAACTCAAGCACACCCTTCGTTAAGATTGAGGCTCATTTTCTCGAAAACCAATACCACAGCAATATCAATAATCAATTGGTGCATTCTTGGCATCAGTTCAAGTCTATTATGGCGTCGATATAAGCGATGCATACGCAAATGTATTGAGATTCTTGCATCCTTTTGTGAGTCTTGCATCTGGCCTGTATTCTGATTTTATATTTTATGTTTGTTTCGAATTGTTTGGATATAAATTGTAACGAAAGCGGATGTTGAGGCGAAGTGTTTCGGATTCGGTCAGTTTTGTATTGTATTAGTTCCGTTTGTTTCTGTTGCGTGTCAAGGTTTGTGAGTTTTGGAGATGGTAATATGTTGGCAGTTAGTTCGGGATTTTTTGGTACGGAATTACCTTGTTATACAGATATCAGATTGATGAAATAATTAGAAAGAAACTGAAGATGATATTATTGGCATTCATAACGTTCTAACGCGAAAGTTTGACAGTCAGTCACATCAAAAGGTATTATCTAATAACTTTGTTGTGGATGTCATAAAGGCAATTTCTATGTAAAATACTAGAATTACAGACTAAAAGTCGATCTTAACATGTAGGTTAGGCAGGTCATTATGGCATAATGGTAAGATAAATCAGAATAGTGAAACTGATGATGATGATAATAACAATAAAATTCACAAAGACAAGATTTTTACAATAATTGATGAATAAATCCCACCAACAAAAGGAAAAGATTATACTGCTACAACTATCGATTTACCAATACATAACACAACTAAAACTTTCATAGTAACACAGCTGATAATGCCAAAGCTCCAGAAATTTACGAACTGTCAACCAAATATTTGAACAACGTAACACCATGTCAATACAATTTGTCCCACAAATTCACTATCAATCAAATGTCGACATAATGCCAGACATTCTTCAGCTTCAAACGACAAAGTTTTGTCAATTTCATGTGAAATAATGGACAGTTCATGACCCCGTTATATTAGTCACCATGACTCAGAGAATTTGTTCGTCATAACTTCGCCATGCAAATTGGAAGTTTTGGTACCCTTTCTTGTGTTCATAATGGAGATACAACAGCTTAATGTACTGTTTAAGAACGTAAGACTGGTTCGTAAATTCGTGATGGGTTCGAAGAAATGACTTGTCTACAAATTTGATGTTATCAGTAATCAGAAAAATGAACGCTTGATAGAACCTATTTTTCATACATTCTGTAATGAGTTTTTTCTTTCATTCTTCTGAGTTTCACAATTTTAGAGTCAAGATGTAATTTATCATTCGTAACTGTATTATGTTACGTTTTCATGATAAAAGAAAATATAATATGTGTTATATAAAAATAGTTTCTTTGTTTGAAGATACAAATGCGTTAATTTCTGCGGAATTAAAGAAGAAACGAGCTTTGGAAGTCCCGTTCTATTTTTAGTTTTATTAATTACTGCCGGCAGTTCCTATTTTTCTATGCAATTGTTTTTTTTCCGTTATAGGGTAACCTATTTAACAAAATGATAAACAATGACATCACTAACCAATATCGAATTAAAAACTTCGTTAACAAAATTTGACGAAAATAACGATATTTTAACCGCAATATTCCCTCAGGCTATGACTTACCTAATAATTTAGGTGTGTGATCACTAATATCAAAATGGATACGTGCGTGCTGGCCCTTCGGGGAATAGGCCTATTAAGAATCGAAATAGGTATCGTGACACACAACCACAAAGGTTGATAAAAAGTAGGTAAGTATCGTTAATTCCCGAAGCTACTTTCTCCAATATTAATATAAATTCCAGTTTTATTTCGGCCTATCTTGGTGAAGGTAATAAAAATGGAAAAGTAAATGGGAAAATGTTTTTGGAGAAAAAATTCTGATCAAATAAATAGGAATGGAATGAAATACCATCATACAGCAGCTACACTAATAATTTATTACTCGTTAGTCTGTGAAATCAGGGGCTTGATCCAGAAAGCGGTACTCCTTGATAAAACGTGTAATTTTAGGTTTCTCTTTTTGGAGCGATGCTCACCAGTAGCTTCATCTTTTTTAGCTACCAACAATGGAGTCTTTAAGTAAAGAGTAAATAGGTTCTTTCTAGGCAAGCATGCTTCATCGTCGACCACAACATCACTCACCATTAGGGCGAGAAAGTGGTTAAAATACTGCAAGTCAACGGTAAATTTAAAAAAAAATCCCTAGATCATTGCTTACTATGGGCTGTCTTGCTGACAACGTTTGGCTATTATTTATATCAATAAAACAAAATGTAATATTATTATTTTATTGATATAAATAATGCAATGTACCTGTTTGTACGACAATAATGTATCTATAGTAGTAACAAAACGAAAATTAAACGCCAAAACACAAGCATTAGCTGCCGATTTGCCAATGACGGTACAGTATCCCACGCGGGACTTGTAATCGGGCACAATTCCAATTTCGTTCCGTACCTACCTGAAAATTTTGTGAAAAGAAAATCCAATCATAGTTTTTGGCTAACCTGTGTTAGTAACTAACGAAAGATTTGTAGACCTGCACCGCGGTTAGACTAATTAGGCCAATGCTAGTTTTAAAATGACAGTTGTAATTTTTAGAACAAAGTTATTCGAGGATTCAGTTTGAAAATATAATCGAATTCAAATTCAAAAGACGAACAATATTTAAGACACCAGTTATTTTTTAACTGGTGTCTTAAATTGTTCGTCTTTATACTTGTGAACATAAAAACGTTTGGAATTTCTTTGCATTTTTGCAAAGGTGCTCAATTCGATTCCTTATGTCAATCATGACCTTGATAAGCTCTTCAAAATACTAGTAAATAAATATACTTATACCAGGTCAGTACCTGGTACCAGTATAATTATTACTTTTAGTATATTTTTTTCAGTTACTACCACTATTAAAGTAGTAAGTAATATAATTGTTCTTGAAACATTTTAAACAACATTACAGCCACTTCCGGCGGCCCTCACAGCTAACGCGACAGGTGATGATTGCGCCGACACACCCGACATAATCGACGCTAATCAGTCACGAAAGCTATATTATTAGAGCGTCTTTTAGCGGGACTTTCTAATAATATAACTGTGGTGAGTAATGGCGCAAATTATTGGAGGTTAGTTGACGTTTTTCATATTTATTTTGAAAACTAGCTGTGCCCGGGACTTCGTTCGCGTGGATGTCGGAATTTAACAATGTATTTTTTAGTGCGAAGCGCTTAATTCTCGCCACGTTTTTTATAAATCATATCGTTTTCATATAATCCCTGTATTAAGAATTTATTTTTCAAGAATATTTGAGGTGATTATAATAAACGCCCTCTGTCGTTCAGATTCAGAAGAATTGCTACTGGATTAGAGCACCCATTCTATCTCATTCCATCCCACTCCATCCCACTCCATCCCCCTCCATCCCACTCCATCCTACTCCATCCCACTCCATCCCACTCCATCCTACTCCATCCGACTCCATCCCATTCCATCCCACTCAGTCCCACTCCATTCGACTCCATCCCACTCTATCCCACTCAATCCCACTCCATCCCACTCCAGCCCATTTCATCCTACTCCATCCCACTACATCCCACTCCATCCGTATCCATCCCACTCCATCCCACTCCATCCCACTGCATCCCACTCCATCACACTCCATCCCACTCCGTCCCACTCCATCCTAATCCATCCCACTCCATCCCACTCAGTCCGACTCCATCCCACTCAGTCCCACTCCATCCCACTACATCCCACTCCATCCCACTCCAACCCACTCCAACCCACTCCATCCCACTACATCCCACTCCATCCCACTCAATCCCACTCCATCGCACTCCAGCCCATTTCATCCTACTCCATCCCACTACATCCCACTCCATCCTAATCCATCCCACTCCATCCCACTGCATCCCACTCCATCTCACTCCATCCAACTCAGTCCCACTCCATCCTAATCCATCCCACTCCATCCCACTCAGTCCCACTCCATCCCACTCTATCCCACTCCATCCCACTACATCCCACTCCAACCCATTCCATCCCACTCCAACCCACTCCAACCCACTCCATCCCACTCCAACCCACTCCATCCCACTCCATCCCACTCCATCCCACTCCATCCCACTCCATCCCACTCCATCCCACTCCATCCCACTCCAACCCATTCCATCCCACTACATCCCACTCTATCCTAATCCATCCCACTCCATCCTATTCCATCCCACTCCATCCTACTCCATCCCTCTCCATCCCACTCCATCTCACTACATCGCACTCCATTCTAATCCATCCCACACCATCCCACTCCATCCGATTCTATCCCACTCCATCCCACTCCATCCTACTCCATCCCACTCCATCCCACTCCATCCTACTCCATCCCACTCCATCCCACTCATTCCCATTCTAGTGTGAGTCTAATAAAAACCTTTTCTTTGTTTCCATTCCATCCCATTCTATTCCATTACACTCTACTCTACTCTACTCTACTCTACTTTACTCCACTCCAAACCACTCCACTCTCCAGTCCACACCATATTTGAATAGGTATGTAGTTTTTCTATTCCAAGCTAGATCGCGCTACTGAACTGCGCGTCTCGGTGTAAACTGACCGTAATTTAACTTCTGGGTCTGGAACACTTTAAATTCAAATATCTTTTGATAGACTTAACCGATTGCAATGAAACAAAAACTAAATTAGTCCTCAAGTTACGCTCGATCGTTGTGTATAAAGGTTATCTACATTGCCTTCGTACATTTTACGTGATGGAGCCACAAATAAACAGACAAACCGACAAACCGACAAACAGACAAACAGACAAAAATTCTAAAAATGCTGGAAATGGGTTCTGTTGGTTGTCCTTCAACACCCTAGCTATTTTTTTTGGATTTTATTTTAATGTACAAAAACGATTTTTCTACAGTTTTATTATATGTATAGATGAAAAATAAGTTAACATTCTGTGATATTCCTTTATTTTAAGCAAACGGCCAATGCCTGCCGGGGTCGCGGGACTACAGGGTACAGGGTATAAGGGCAAAAAAAAGCATACGGCAATGCTCTGACTTTCACAAAAAAAGAAAGTTTACATTTTCACTTCATCAACATTTTTAATTTCTCAAACTTGTCGCTACGCTTTCCTCATTAATTTGATAATGGGACTGAAAAATGACCATAAGGACTCTGTAATGAAACACTGCAACCCACTGGAGTTTCGTCTCGTTCAATTTGAATACACGTACAAAATACTCTTCAAGATAGATTCATATTTTGTCTTTAGATGGCAGTTCTTTACTAATTTTATAAACATTTGTTTAACTAATTATCAAACAATTACTGGCCTTTGAACAAAATATTAATGTAATGTTATTTTAAAAGTGACTTAAGAACATCAAGGTGTTGAACATGTGTCTATCTAAGTGTTCTTAAATAATAATAATATTCCACAACTATCACACAACGCCATTTAGTCCCAAGCTAAGCAGAGCTTGTGTTATGGGTACTAGATAACTGATAAACATACTTATATATTTCCAAAAATATACGAGTACATATCTTAATATATATAAATCTCGTGTCACAATGTTTGTCCTCAATGGACTCCTAAACCACTTAACCGATTATAATAAAATTCGCATACCATTTGCAGTTCGATCCAACTTGAGAGATAGGATAGTTTAAATCTCAAATTATAGTCGCAATTTTAATAATATTATAAAGATTGCACCCGTGCGGAGCCGGGGCGGGTCGCTAGTTATAGATAAATTACACCCAGACACAGAACAAATAATCATGCTCATCACATAAACAATTGTCCTGGGTGGGAATCGAACCCACGACCCCCGGCATAGTAGTCAGGGTCACTAACCACTAGACCAACAGGCCAGTCATAAACTAAATCATAAACTAATATCTAATAAAATGATTATAAAATACAATAGCAAAATAACGTGTTAAAATATTCACAAAAGCATATGCGACTAACAATTAAATATTATTAGTCAGCAAATGGTATGAAGTAATTTTTCTAAGTGCATAATTTGGGGGTTGGAATATGAATTCCCTGTACAGTTTCAGTACAAACTAGGGTCGTTATAGGCGGAAAACGAGTAATAATTCTGGGACTTAAGGCCAGGTAATCAGGAATCGACCTATTTTTGATTCAACAATAAACAATCAAATATTCTTTTTTTCGTTCCGAAAAAAATATATGTTGTAGTTCAATAAACTATCTAAATTAATCTCTGGTTGAAAACGCGATATTTATAACTTGACTTGATCAAAAAAAATCGCGAAAATAGAGATTTTTTTAACGTTTTTTCAGTGGTACTTGAAGTAGACCATGCTTTTGGTCCTAAAAAACATATCAATAGATAGGTAATGATGTTTGTCAGAACAATTTCTGGTTACTTTTTTTCTAAACATTTCTGTTTTTTTTTTAACCTTTACTATATAACGACGTGCCCTACACGCATTGCTTCAGTCGCCCGCGAGGCGTGTCCGAGGTAGGACCTGTGTCGCTTTTGCTGGCTCGCGCCATTCCCCCCGCTAGTGATCGATTTAATATACGTAATATCATTTATTTCTGAGTTTTAACTATTTAGTGTAATTTTGTAGCCACGTTAACAGGAAAGCATAAAACGCAACGGTTAGATTACAGACACAGTGCAGGCGGCATCCAAGTATATTTCTGTCACTGTCGTGTGACAGAGACACCATGATATCTTCGATGTTTCTCTCTTATGGTATCTTTGTCTCTATCTAATCTGCCACATAAACTATACAACACTGCTCTAAAAAGTGATACACGAAGTTTTTGGTACTAGGCGATCATAGATATGAAAGAGTTTCTTTGACATTACGTAAGTAAACAAACAATTTTCACGAAGTTCCTTCATTCATTTTTTAAGGGCATTTTTTGACGATCTTACCAGGCAAACATATTACGAAAGATATCATCACGGCGGGCGGTGTTTCAAACTATTTTAGACTTTCAAAACATAAGGGGCAATTTACACTGTCCTAAATTCAGGCTCCGATATTCAGGACGTCCATAATTCAGGAAAGTGTAATTGCATTTAGGACGAGTAGCATCCTAATTAGGACACGATTTAGTACATGCTTTGGCGATTGTCATTTTTAACCTTAAAAACTATTTATGGGGCTACTTACTTGGGCTGTGTGTGCTACGGGGCACCTGTTTGGGCCGATAGAGCCACCATAGGTGCGGCACGACGTAAATTGCTTCAAAGTCAGCGCTTGGCTTTGTTATTCTTAAGTAAAGCGTATAGGACCGTCAGTACTGAAGCTTTACCGGTGCTTGCTGGTGTTCTACCAGTAGATCTTGAAGTGCAACGACGCGCTGCAATGTACTTTTCCGCACGGGAGACCACTGACGCTGATTTTCTACCGCAACGTGACCGTGATAAGATATCTCGATTATTCAAACCCCAGAGCGACGTCTGGGAGGATCTTTTATCCGAATGGCAAAATAGGTGGGATAATTCTATTAAGGGACGGCACCTCTACCAGTTCTTTCCATCCGTTCGTGAGCGGCTGGCTAGGACGTGGCTGGAGGTGGATCACTGTGTTGCCCAATTTCTCACCGGACATGGTAACTTTAAAAGTAAATTGTTTTCCTTCAAGCTTGTTCCCTCGCCTTTTTGTCAATGTTCGACACCTGACTGTGAATATGAACAATCAGCACATCATATTCTTTGGGAGTGTATTCTTTGGCAAAACGAACGCAATATTATGTTGGATGCTGTTCAGACTACATCTGGAGTCATTTATTATACGGACCTTGTCGAAACTCGAACAAACTTCCGTGCGTTCAAGCGTTTTTGCCATACCTATTATTGGAATCAAATATAGCAGCTCACAATTTAGGACCCATTAATATTAGTAGTCATTTTACCCGTGGTGCTAGGCAACTGGGCTTCTCCCAGTTGTAATGTCCCTTTGTGCCTATTGGCCTTGTTTTGTTCTGTCTCCTGCTTGCATGGAGGGAAGTGGAAACATATTTTTCCTACTCCTCCACTATTCTTTTCTGATTAATTTCGTGCAGGATCCAAGACAGGTAAATTCATTCTCCGGGACACGTCGAGACTTCATTGTCTCGGCGCTTTTCTGGTGGTTGCCACTGTTGATTCTGGCTTTCAGGAGTTGCAGTGGTTTGGGAATAGTGTGGTGGGTTTGTCCCAATTAAAAAAAAAAATGCTTTGGCGACTAAGTTTCTTACTCTAAATCATATTCTGAATATCGGATCCTGAATTCAGGACAAGTTATGGCCCCTTATAAATTGTCACGGCCGGCGCGCATCGCTTCACTTCAGTCAGTAAGGCTGCGTTTCCACCAGAGATGTGCGATGGAAATGTGTCGTGCGAGGATGTTTAGCTGTGCTGTAAAAGGTGTGGTTGTTTCCACCAAAGCTGTGCATGAAAATGTGCCTATGAGGATGTGTAGCGTAGCTGTGAAATGTGGCGACGAGGGTGCGGTGTAGTGGGAGTGAAGACACAACACATCCCTCGCAACATATCCCACTTACACATCCCTCGCAACACATCCCTCGTACATATCTCTCGTACACATCCTTCGCAACACATCCCTCTCACACATCCCTCGAACAAATCCCTCGCTTGTTTTGTATGCGCAAAAATCTAGCTCCGCTCAGCCGTTTTCACCAGAGCTGTGCTGACCGAAGCGAGGTAAATGAAGCGATTCTATTGGTTCTTTACAAACACATCCCTAGCTACGCATCCTCGCACATCTCTGGTGGAAACGCAACCTTATAGTTTGATAGGAGAGTTGTAAAATTTGCATGCATTTGTCCCAATAGTACCAGGATTACATAAAATGTGAAAGATAAAGCTTCGTCCTCTGCTGTATTTTAACAGAACCAATGAAAAATCATGACATAGTTTATGAACAGCTATTTTAAATGTTTACTCAGCGGACCGCGTAGCCGAACGGAAGAACGCTGGGACTGGTAAGCTACGAGGTTCGGGTTCGATCCTTACTTGATATGATATTCTTTTTGCATTACATAAAGATTTGTTATTCGTTTTTTATTTATTTTTTTCTAATAATATGTTACTTTTACTTTTAGTGCATAAGTAACTTGTGCTTTAACTTGGATACACTATTTTTTATTAAATAAATTGAAGAGAGATGAATTTTAAACATGTTTCAAAGAATTTCTCGAAATAAAAATGCATGAAGGTATGCAATAATATGCCCGTGTCGATATCTCCTTGAGACGCTTTGTATTGCGCATTTTTCAAAAGTAAAAAGTTTTTAAATTCCAGCTATGCTTAAAAACTGATAGAATGTCACTAACCAGCAAAAGTACTAGGCTAGTATAAGATCAAGGTGGTATGTCTTGCACTCTGACGCCACGTGACACGCAGCGCAGGGATAAGGTAACTCTAAATGGCCTGCCAAAGTACTAGGCTAGAATAAGCTCAAGGTGGTACGTTTTCCAACGGGGTCAGCGAAGTTCATTTGAAAAGCGCTGTGATGCCACGTGACAGGAGGGGGGGAAATCACTCTAAATGCCTGCTGCGCTCTAAGATATGGGCCCCTTAAATATATGGAAGGAGTATACAAGGAGTTAAGTTTTTACAATATACATAATATATGATGTGATAATAGCTCAAGAAAAAATAAAGTCAAAAGCTTGTATATTTTTATGCACAATAAATAAATGCCTCATTGAAAAAAAACATACAATTATTAAACGTACATACATATAAACCAAAAGTCTAGACATAATAAAACACTAATTTTCATTTTTTTAACAACCAAAATGAGGTATTATAAAAAGTTCATCAACTATAATTTGCATTACAACAAGAAAAAGAAACTGTGCTTAAAAACAAAACACCGCACCACACGACCGTATCTCAAACGCAGCTACCCAGTTGATCGCGAACGTACTTTACGGACTCAATATCGCACCAGGATACATATAATTACAATATTACTGCGCGATATCTTCGTCACCGACTCCCGCCTTGTTCCCGGATCTCCCCGGACTTTTGTTCGCTACGAAGTCCTTTGTCGATGCCTCACAATAAAATTTTATCCCGGAAACCTATTCGCAGTTACCTTTTATTATAATGTTGCAGCGGGCATCCGGGGTACTTTTCAGTCGGGGCCATTGTTGTCCGCATAATGGGGGCCAACCTTTTTATTCCGCTACAGATTTTTGAATGTACCGCCTGTATTAACGCTCATGAGATGCGATCGATTGGATCGTCTGAAGTGGTTCTTTATTCCGAAGTTTCGAACGAGGTCTTTGTTTGTTTGAAATGGTCGATCATTGTGATGCTTTTCAACTTTAGTCTGGAGATATAAGGTCTTTTGGTCTGATTTTAACTGGTCAGTAAAGCGATTTATGATTTAATTTGCCTTGCCTAACCTTGCAATGTATGTGTATTTTGAATCAATCATCTATTCTTTCCATACAACAGCATAATCACACCTACTGTACTATAATAAGTAGTGTACTAGTATTCAATACAACAAGCCATTCATTCTGTCAATTAAGTGTTTAAAATTTAAAACATATAATATATTATGATCTGCATCATGGTAACCAATTTACTTTATTAATTTCATTCGAAATTAGCAACAAATCCTACAAAAATACTCAAAAATCGACTCAATGTTTACACATAAAAAGTCTCGGCGTAAAAACTTACCAGGGTATCATGAAAGAAAAGAGGTTTGCATGCATAAGTTATGTGCATATCGCTTTATGCTAAAAACTCAAGCATAAAACAGAACCAAAGTAAGGAATTCTTACGTATAAATAATAAGAAGTAGAAGAAGATACAGATGGGGTATTGTGTGGTTTAAATTATATAATGTAGTTAAATATTGACAAGATGCATCGTGCACGGGCCTTAGGCAATGAGCTTCCAACTCATATTGTATGAGGAAACCGTAGCAAATGTCACGAACATCGTATGTGATCACGTGGATGTAAAAGACGAAACTCAAATGATGTAGAAATTTTTAGAGATTTTTGTTTCGTTGGAAAAGAGAGCATTTTGTATCAGCTTTCTTAAGAAATAGGGGAACTAATGTCCAAACAAATGTCTTCTAAATTAAATTGATATTATTAGTCGCTTGATGTTAGTCCCTGATATTCTTAAACAGATACAAAATAAGCAATAATCACATTGTTTGCTCTAGCATAAGACACAAGTTTATTTTTTATTTTTTAAAATTATCCCACACGAGGGATTTCTACTTGTATCGTGGGTGCGTTTACACACATAAAAACTCACATGCACAAACACCCAGACCCGGAACAACTACTTGCAGATCATACAAATATTTGTTACGTGCGGGGATCGAACCCGCGACACTGTCGATCGCTCAACCATTGCGCCAATCTGTATCGTCAAATTGCAAAAAATATAAAATTATACCTATTCTGCAGGTGTCAAACACATGGCCCAGATCTGGGCCGAATCAATTTAAATGTACAAATACCTATTCAAGCGAAATCATCATCAATACACACTATTAGTTTACCTAGCTTCATAATAATGATCAAAACAAGCGAAATTGAAAGTACACCTCGTGACCAGTTATTTACCGAAACTTGTGTAGTACTAATTAACGCGGTACGAGGAATCATTAGCGTCGTTCCACAGATATTCGGAAACGTGCTACGTAATGACCCAAATATGTGACTTTAGTACCTGCACGTTGAGTTAACAGTCGGGTTGGAATGTGATCTATGTGAGTAGGTATACAGGCTGTAGTGTGTCTACACTTGGGTTGAATTGCACCGCAAATAATAAATGCATTAACTAATATACGGTTTTAAATTATCATTCTACCTTTATCGTCTTCGAAGGATTGATGAAAGTAGAAGGATGTTATAAATAATTATGTTTAGGTAATTTTAATGCCATTCTGTGATATAAACTTTTTTTAGGAAAAAAAAATGATAACATGGTGTATTTGTGTGCCTTCTACCGTCTGAATTAATACACCAGATGCTTTTACCTACTGACCCATCGTGGAGTGCTCAAACCAATTCATAAGATTTACAATTTGCAGGCGCAGGCGTTTATGTGTATGAAATATATTATTTTAATTTTAATTTATGAATGTTATAAGGTTACATAACAACATAATAGGTCTATGCAAAATTACATGAAATCCACATAACACATTGATTCCAAACGAGCACTCAATCAAAGCATGCTATAACTAAAATGTATAAAACTAAAACATGATGATTCTTTTCATTCCAGATGGATCAGGAATCAGAAGGTCACAAATTCGAATTTTTATATACATTGTTTTTTTTATGCTTGACGTAGTTTCAACGCGTTTACAACATTTAAAATGATGCTTGTGACAAGAAATTACTCTACTGGCCACAAAATGTAGCTATCCACCATAATTATAGGTCAACCAAAAAAGTTCCACAATACGAAGAAGAAGAAATAAACACATAGGCCCATGGGACTCGTATGTCCCAACGTTCGTCTTTTATGTGAATGACGTAATGAATGGACTGGACATGAAGTTCAACGAAGGGATAATGGGTTTATTTTGTTAGCTCAAATGTATGGGTTTTGTGGGATGGGTGGTGAAAGTTAAAGGCTTAAGATGGGACTGATAAGCTACTTGGGAAGTTGAAGAAGACTTCAGTGCTGATTTTGTGAAACTTGAAAACGTAAATCCTGACTTAAATAAACCTTTTATTTAAACGAAAAATCTTTAAAAACACGAGTGTCTGACGGCATTAACTTACTTTTATAAGCACAAAAGATAAATCACAATATTACTTTTTTTTAACGATTGCCTCTCGTTTTATTTATATCCACATAATTGCTTACCGTCAGACGATCAAGATAATTCAATAGCAAAACACATCGGGAGGCATAGACGTCAGCTCGCCTTGATACCGTCCTTGAAAAGTTTCCCAATGGAATATGAACCTCCATCTTTTGTGATAAAGTTAAAATTCCATTAAAGAAAGACAGAGAGAAGTAGGTTGTGCTCGCTTCTAGAAGAAATCTAAAATAGTTTTCACTCACACCCAAGGAAAACTCCAACCAAAAAACCCATTCCATCAATTAAAACAGCTGAAAGTCGACTGCTGTTGTACAAAAAATTCAATACCCAGGACTAGAGTTGGGCAAGTGTGGACCTAAACAAAACATCGGGGCCAACCCGTTGGAAATATCAATCAATTACAAAGGCCGACGCCTCGGATATACGGTGTAGATAGGCGAGCCGCACCCGCACCAACTGCTGCTGCTGCGGTGCAAATTAGTTCAAATAGCGAGTGAGTTTTTAAATTATGACGATGTCTAAGTGTGTATGTACAGCTTGGCAAATTAAGAGTAGAAAACCGGAAGTCGCCACTGTGCTCTCGCTACCAGCACTTTGAATGTTTTTTTTTTTCACTTATTACGTTAGTTTTATGGCACAATAATAAATCTAACAAACCTGCGTTCTTTGTTTACAATTTAATGTTTTAAAATCTTTGACATTTGATGTAAACTTTACATCAAATGTCAAAGATTTTAAAACGTCAGCAAACAAAAAGATTAGTTTCGTTTCAAGACGTTCTGGCCAAGCTGTACAAAAACTCAACAGCTATAACAGTCGGGCCCACCAAACCCACGTCCACCTGTTCGAATGGTAGACGATGAGCTAGTTTTCATCGTGTTCTTCATACATTTTTATAAACGAACTGTCATCTATGACCTACAAATCAATTAATTAAAACGTTTAAGATCCGCAAAGAACGCTCTAGAAAGACCTACACTGACTTTATTGGTGAAGTGCTTCAGAAAGGCCGGGTGCATAGTATCTACTCGCAATCGACGTGCGTGTATGACCAGATGTATGAATGTGGCAAAAGGAGTAGGTAAGGATCGTAGCAGGCGGCGCTTTGTAGTTTCTACCTACACTCATGGGAAGTTCTTCAATCGGTTTCTTAACTAACAACTGTTACTGAAAATTTCTCTTTAAAAAAGACAGCAATTGCCATTGTGCACAATGGCGATTCTTGTCTGTCAGAATAGATCATTTTTAGATGTGTGAATTGAATTTAAGTCTTAAAGAGGTTATATAGAATCTTGTAACTAAAGGATTTTCAGACTAGTGTAATATTTAAAAAGCTTTTTTTAAGGAAACAAAAATTGAACTTCGAGCAGGAGTAGAACGTACATCCTTCCGTATAAGTACTCCAGAAAGCCTTTCCAACAAAGCTATTTACATTTACAAAGCTATTTATTTACTTACCAACAATACTATTATCATTGTTTGAACGTTTTGAAATAACTCAAAAAAGCTTTAAGATACGTGATACAGGCGTTAATCTTCATCATAGTATCAGCCGTAGAACGTCCACTACGTACACACGTAGGCCTCACCCATAGATTTCTAATAAGACCGGTTTTAAGCGTTGCATCCAGCGCAATCCTGTGATTTTAATGAGATCGTCTGTCCACCTTACAGGTGGACGTCCCACGCTGCGCTTGCCGGTGCGTGGTCTTCTTTCGAGAACCTGACGGCGCCATCGGCTGGCAGTAGGCAGGCCACACAGACGTTTATATGTTAAAATTAATATAAGATAGTAAAAAACTTTCGCAGGAAGGTATGTTTATTTTAACCAAAAGATTTTATCCAAAAACTATCAACAAAACTATAAAGCACCCGCTTCCTCCCCTCCCTTGTACTACAATAAGATCTATTGCTCACAACCCTAATCAATATCCACGCGTTATTTGCCAACATGACGTTTTTATTAAATAAACGCCGAACAGAGTCGATGTCGATTGGCTGATACGATACACAGAGAAAATTGTGACGGATTCACAGAAAAACAACACTAAGGCTATGTACATACCCAGTAGGCAAACTGTAAGTAGCCGACTGAGTTTGCAGCGTATCGGTTTACGCGCCCTTCCATCTATATACTTAAAATGGAGTGTTATAGTTTGCTAGTTTTGCGCTCACTTTACGCAGTTTGCAGCGTTACGTGTGCTGACTGTCTCAGTTAGTGGCCGACTCACAGCAAAACTGGTTCCAGTCGGCGGTGGCGATATGGTTGTTCGCCGGGTGTAGTATTAAGTCCGTTTGCCCCAAAGTGTTTACTCGGTCGACCTAAATAAGCGGCTAACTCATAAGTTCCCTTGCGACACACGAAAATTGATCTGAGTCTGCAGTTACTTCAAACAGTTCGCCACAAATTTTCGGCTCTCTCAGTCGGCTGCTACAGTTTGCTACATACGGTTACGGTACAGTTTGCCTACTGGGGACACAGCCTTACAGACAAACAACGCTAAGATGTCAGATGATCGAATATTATGTTTTGTTCTGTCGTGAATGAAAGTTATCGGTTTCGGATAAATGAGAAGAGAGAGACAATAGACGAATATTAAACCTGCTATATCAAATAAAGACTACGTATTATGAAACAAAGTCGATTTTCGCATCCGTCTGTGTGACTGCATGAATCTTTATCTAGATTAGATAGCCCAATAAATGTAGATGTGGATTTGTTCATAAATTACTATGTAATAATTTTAAATTTTCATAATCCCATCCAATCACCCATGTTGGGTGTCAAATGTGGGAAGTCTGAGTGAAATCTACGAGTAACTAGGTGTAAAATCCATCGGTGAATACAAGTAAATGTACATTGATACGCCTGTTAATAAAAAAATAATGATTATTCACTGGTCCGTGATATAGCTGCAGAAGGAGAGGCAAAATCTCCTTTTCAGAATACCAAATGAGTATTAGCTGTATGACAGCTGCTGGCTATAGGCACGTTACGATGACCAAAAAGAAAAATAATTTATTATTATTCCGTTTATTCATTTTTCATACATACTATTACATTTTTAAATATTTCTTTATAAAAATACAAAACAATAAAAAAAACATTTAAAAATATAAAAATAGTAGTCCGCCGGTGTGGGAGCAGGGTCCAAGCTACCGGTGGTTAGGGTTCCAGAGACAGGAACCTCCTCACAATACGAGCCGTATCAAGAAGTACTGCCTTCTGAATCTGGCCCTTGATCCAACTCCCTAAGGAGAGCCTCGAAAGGTGTTCGTCGAGGCTCTTTGCCATCAGGCCATTGGCAGTCACGACGATCGGTACAATGATAGCCGAGCTCACATTCCACATGTCGACAACCTCGCGTGCCAGATCAAGATATTTGATTTGTTTATCTTTCTCTGCCTTCACGAGGTTCTCGTCATGCGGGATGGTAACATCGATTATCATTGCGCGGCGCAAATTATTATTATGATTATTATTATTATTTTTAAACATTTTACAAGGAAAATTCTACCTAGATTTCAATGGATTTTACAGAACATAATTACCACACTTCCACACCCAACTTTCTTAAAACTATCAATACAGAAATCAGCACGTTATAAAACTGGAAAACCGAAAACAAGACTACAGTTTTATATTTTGGGCAATAAAACGTTATTTACGAGCCGTTTGCCAAGCAGTATTGGAATTAAAGCTTAACAATAATAAGCATTGGGTAAATAGACGAGAAATTTTTGGCTATTTGGAGAATTCGGTCTTTTTTCCGAGAAATCGCAAAGGATTAGGTTACTCATCCCTCGAGCTGTGAGGAATCGAGTTAAAGGAATGTCCTGTGACTCATTGGTTATCCCTACCTAAGCTTTACTTGAGAGAAACGATCTATCTTCTCCCTTCATCATGCTCTTACTTGGACTTATATGTTTTGCTACACAAATCAACACATCAAAAAAAGGTTTGCGATCCCTTACACTTTTGTTGACGTTTTTTACGGTAGAAATAAAATAAAAATATCAGGCTATTTCAATCTAAACAAAACACAACTTTGATATACTATTGTCACAATTTGTTTGATGTGTCTACTTACCATCGACTTTTCTTCATGATAAAATTATTCACCCCACTCAGGGTGGATCCGACAGGACTTTCAGACTCGTACTGACTAAAATCCATGATACTCTTTCAATAGCTTACGTTCCAGGGTCACGGTTACGTGTTTAGACAGTCCTGAAACTCTTATCATAAACCAAAATATTATTTTTATCTCCGAAGACTCAGGCAGAGACATTCTCATAATTCAATGTTCTAGTCGACTAACACTGCTATGATGACAAGTACTATGAGTTGAGATATTTCTCATGGAACGATTCAATGACGCTTTGCCCGGTCTGGGACTCAAATGAAGGACTTTAACGCTCGAACCGCCGCTTTTGAAGCAGGCCAGTGTTCAGCAAGAGTTGTTTTTTTATCACGATTATGCTGACTCCCTCAAAACTCTTTCAGCCTTACTACAAAAACTTAAACATCTGTTGAACACTTGTCTAAAAAAAGTGTGACTGCAAAACGGACCTTATTTCAACGTCATAATCTGACATTTTTTTAGACAAGTGTTCAACAGACGTTTAAAAGTTTTTGTGGTACCACGGATTATCTCTAAGTAATTATTAATGTACAACCACAGTTTTCAACAAAACTAAAAAGCAAAAATAATCTCAAGCTTCTTTGAATTTCTCCATCTCACCACACACCAAAGACTGCCTTATTATTTTCCTACACATCCATACCAAACCGCTATATATAGCAATATTAATAAAGCCTAGTATTGCTTGCGTCGGCATGCCAATGTAAAGAATGGGAGCGCATACCGAAGTGACGCCATTACGCGAGACTGTCATACTCGTATTAATAATTTCCCTCAATGCTCTAGAATTATGGTCTTAACGCAATTATTTGGAAATGTGATAAATTATTTGTTCGTGTATTGAGGACGACGTGATAAATCGTTTTTTTAGGACTGTTGTACAAAAAGGTTTTTTGGGATTCTTGAGAAAGATCCTGAATTACTGAAATAATAGAAGTTCGGACCTAAATAATGGACGACAGGGTTGGCGTAGATAATATATTTTGTCCTCCAACTCCACCCAAAGCAGAAGGACTCATTAATTTGATGGACTGTCAAACTCTTATTAATTAAAAGTCCTCCCTGATTTTTCGATTGCCCGAACAGTACGACTCTAACCAGTTATACCTGTGTTTAAATTTTTAGATTTAAATAACAACACTTTGTTTTCAACTTAAAATACAAGCACAGCAAAAAACTCCATTTCAACATTTGAATTTATGGCTCTGTCTAATCTTTTTATTTACGTCCTTTTCATACACAAAAACGTTGATGTAATTACGTGTGCAACCGCGTGTTTCGAGCGGGCATTTTATTTTTGAAAACCGTAACGATTCAGTCTACTGAAAGAAACCGTACAGAGCCTACCAAAATTGCAATTAAACTCAAAGGGGAGAGTCTTAGAGAGGCAATGTAGCGTGATCTGGGGCATGTAAACGTATTATCAAGTCGTTTGTGATAAGCGGTAGCGGGTAGAATAATGTCTGAATCGTTATTTTATTTTTTTATCAAACTGTACTTCTAGCGAAGAAAGTCATGTCAAAATGATAATGACTAATAGAAAATCAGTTAATCAAATATGAATTAAACTAGTTAATTGCAGTATAATTGGGATCACCTTTATCTACGCTAAGTTAAATTGTAAATATCTTTTTCTTTCTGCTTTCAGCAGTATTAACTGATTTACGTTGTCAAGCACACAAGTTCTTTAAACACGACCAAATATCATTCAGTTTGCGATAAGAAAGGGTATAACTCAATTGGACCTTTTATAGCTTTTTAATGCACATGTAAACTGGAAGCAATATCAAAGTAGAAACAGCCGGTTTTAGTAAATACCTCACAGTTAAAACACTAAGCTCATAAAAGTTCATTCCGTTTTACATTTTAACTAAAAACAATAACACAGGAACTGATGACTGTATCAAATTAAGTGGAAAACCATTTTTGTTCCCACCAACAAAACCGGACGTTTATTTTGCGGGCACTAACTTTAAAACGACTGTTAAAACGTTGAAAACTTTTATAAAACCCCATTTAATTTACTGAAGCGGAATAGATTAACCATAATTATATTTAATTATTAGGACTATTGCCGTTGTGACTTTTTCCAACGGTGTAATAGCAATGCAAATTCAAAATGGCCGCCATAAAGTCGCGGACTATGGTACCCTCAAGCCGGAAACACATTATTTAACACGCCACGCGACGCAACGTGTTGACACCCGATGTGCAGTGAGCGCGTGTCGTCGCGTCGGGTGTTCATAGTGTGATTCTGGTCATAGAAAACAATACATTTGATTTGACCCAACACGCATCACGTTTCATCGGGTGGCGTCGGGTGTTAATAATGTGTTTCCGGCTTCATTCTCGTTTAATTTATAAGTTGTTATGGAAAACTTTAAACTAAAACCAATTATGGACGATTTTTTTTTTGCGTGGTAAAATCATTAAATGAGTCCCCCCACCCCGGGCAGGGCGGGAAGGACTGTCAGACTTGTACTGACTAAAATCCACGGTGTCCTTCAATAGCCCTTTATGTTCCGAGGTCACGGTAAGGAAATAAGTTCCGCAACCCCGGCAGGCTTAGCCCCTCTGAGAGGGGGGGGGGGGGCGTCATTTTTACTGACGCTATTTGAGGCGCGCGTGCAACACGACGCGCCGTCGACCCGGGCATGGTCGATGGTCGGACAGCGAGTTGCCCTTTACTCGCTGTCCGCATGCCCGCGCGTACAGTGGCCGGAGATCGTCTGCCGACGTCCGACGCCGTGGGCGTCTACCACTGCGGTTGGGGCGGAGGGAGGGCGCTGTCCTCTCCCTCTCGCGGCCCGCCTCCTCCTTCGCGAACATAACTGCTTCGCAGAAGGAAGCGAGATTATGGACGATAAGCAAATTTTTAAATATTAAACGCATTAACGCATGCGTAGCGAATTTTCAAAGATTTTCTTTGGAAAGAAAAATTCGAACCGCGGACAGGATTCGAACCTGCGACCTTCGGATTCAGTACATCCGACGCTCATTTCCAACCGAGCCACCGAGGATCGTAACCGCCACGGCGAATTCTTCATTCCATTTCTAACGTCTCATGGTGACGTTTAGCGCCATCTATTGCAGAGTATTCCAACTACTGTCGGATGTACTGAATCCGAAGGTCGCAGGTTCGAATCCTGTCCGCGGTTCGAATTTTTCTTTCCAAAGAAAATCTTTGATAAGCAAATTTCTGTGTTGCTACTATCACGGTGCTATCGCACGTCAGTCTCGAAACACACGCGCTTTAATATTGATACAGTAACAATGTCTAGTCATGACGTAAAATAAAATAAATAATTGACAAGACCGTACATCGGTGCATCTATGCGATGAAAATATACAATTTCATCACGAGCGAAGCACGTTTACGAAAACGCGGGACGAAATCGCTACAAAAAACCCTTGTGAGCGAAGGGCCTTAATTGTATAGGCACTTTCACTTTTAGGTACCTCTGTCGCCTAACACTTAAACCACACACCAAAATAGCTAGGTTATAATAATACCTAAATACCTCATACTGTATACATCGCAAGGGTATTGCGAACCAAACATCTTCAATTCTTCATTCTTGTAAAGCTAAGAGAAATGAACGAGTTGAGATAAGCGAAAAAGAAAATAGTGTTAGTGAAGCTGATGTTACGGAAATGAGAACCTGAGAAGAAAATAAAAGGAATTTAGAACAAGAGTAAGATGCTAAGCATGCTTTTGATGGAAAATTTAAGACCTAAACATATTTCCTAGCCAAGCAACGTGTAAAATTACTATTTTGTAAAAAAACGGCATAGTCATGCAATTTGTCTATTTTAAACGCAAAAGGCATCTCAAAAGGAAAAGGGTGGTTTTTAGGGTTCCGTAGTCAACAAGGAACCCTTATAGTTTCGCCATGTCCGTCCGTCCGTCCGTCCGTCTGTCCGCAGTTTAGCTCAGAGACGCCCAGTACTAGAAAGCTGTAATTTGGTGTAAATATACGGATTTGTTGTGCCGAAAAAGTGGTAAAATAAAATCTAGTAAAATATTTTTTTTAGGGTACCTCCTGTACTCGTAAAGTGGGGATGTTTTTTTTATTTCTCGCGTACCCCTTAGTGTGGGGTATCATTAAATAGGTCTTTAAAAAATATTGATAGTTTCCATTAACAATTTTTTGATAAAAAGATTCGTTTGTGAAATATTAAGCTTTAAAGTGCTAATTTTTGCTCAACTCGAGTGTCCCCCCCCTCTACCAGCTAAACGGTTATGTTTGGGGGTGTGAAAAAATTCACAATAGTAGTATATATAACGAAGTTTGAAGGAAAATTATCATGACTAAGTAGGCTTTACAAGTTTACGAGTAATAGTCGACAAACTTATAAAACGTACTTGGATAGCATATTTTCCTAAACAAAATGTATCGCAGAACATGTTCTTCAACTGCAAATGTAAGTTTGTAAACTTTATTTTTACAGCTATAAAAGGTTTGTTTTTTTTGGGGATAGGTAGGTTTTTATTGTCAACTATTTTTAACTAACTTCAAAAAAAGGAGGAGGTTCTCAATTCGTCGTAATCTTTTTTTTATGTATTTTCCCCGATTTCTCAAAGACTCCTGGACCGATTTTGAAAATTCTTTTTTAAAAATTAAATTTAGCGAATCAGTTTAGTTAGTTCGCATAAGTATTTTGATGGGCAACTACGGAACCCTACACTGTGCGTGGCCCAACACGCACTTGGCCGGTTTTTATACAGTTACAGCCTGACAGTCCCTTTTGCAACACCCTGAATGGGAGGACTTATTTGATGATTTTTACACCCCAAAAAAGGTGGGAAATGTACTTCATGCTTTATAAATCTGCAAGTTGTAACCCAGTCTTTGCAGACACAATATTTGAACATACAAATCTCAAAACACGTAGGTGCCCAATTTTCGGTGCATTGCCAAACTAAATTTTCGTGCCCTGTTTTCCCATTTTCCCTATTTTCAAAACTCACTTTCGTACCCCAAAGTTTCTAGTCAAAAACTTAAGGGTTCTGTCCCAAATAAATAGAAACGACTGCAGATAGTCCACATACGCCAGTTCCCCTCTCAACGCTACCCTAGTAACGCCAACGTAGATTGGCCACTGGGGGAATTTAGTTTCTTTACGCCACCTAACTTCGTGGCTACTAATGGATAGTGGGCTTGTTTACGTAAAATTCTTATTTTCTTGTTTTACTAGGGTATTTTGTAAATTTTTATGCTTTTTGTTTAGAATATTAAATTTCTCAATATTTTAAACTTCTTTGATTTTAAAAATTTACAAAATTAGACGATATCTAGTTATTTTAAACTTATGTAAATATTACAGTTTGATTTTTAATTTTGTTAAAAATTGAATGGAAATTTTACCGGTAATTTGTGTTTTTACTGATTTATAAGACACTATTTTGACAATTTTACCATCAATAATTATGACTGACTTTAAGTTACACCATACGGCAACTTCAAAAGCGTGGTAATACCGCTGTAACAAGTCCCAGTAATTCATTTAGCAGTGCTAATGCACCCACTAAGTGCATGACCGCTGGCCGAAGCTGGGTAAACCACTTGGTTTCAGCCGGCCATTTTGATTTTGGTCTTTACGTCCGAAAACATGACACAGTAGCAACTGCCCTGCTTTGCGTGAAGTTACTGACTAACTTGTTATTTTTTCAATAAATGTAGACAAATACAAAATAATGAAGCTTTTGAAATTCAGTATCTAAGTTATGATAAAAATTATATCAAAATCCGTTTTGTATTTTCTTGAAAAACGTAGTCACAAGCAGACATAAAATCAGTCTCATTTTTTATTCAATTAGACATAGAAAACTCGGAATACTTATCCTGAACAAGAGTACGGACATAGCATTATTACAATGAATGAACGCTATGAAGTAAAATCGGAATAAATACACAACAATAATGATGACTAAGAATAAAACATTAAAAACTTTTTCAACCCAAACTCCTGTTCGATTAAAGCCGGAAACACATTATTAACACCCGACGCCACCCGATGAAACGTGATGCGTGTTGGGTCAAATCAAATGTATTGTTTTCTATGACCAGAATCACACTATGAACACCCGACGCGACGACACGCGCTCACTGCACATCGGGTGTCGACACGTTGCGTCGCGTGGCGTGTTAAATAATGTGTTTCCGGCTTAAGGTCTTAAGCAATAACCAAATTAAACTAGAAGTTTAATTAAAACCAATACAAACTTACACTTAAAAGCTTACTACTAAAGATTTTAAAAGTCGCGTCGCAATCATTGACTACGACTTTATTTTCTACGGGAGTTTTTCAATTGGACTTAATTAAAAGAAAACAAACGTACGTGGTCTAGCTTCGGAGATAGCGAATGTAATGTGGATACGAGGGATTTAATTGGTAGGAGATAGCGATTTTTTTGTATCCGAAAAATATTGGAATTTGTTGAGTAGTCGGCAAAAAATTGTTGAGTGGTGGGCTCGAATAGAATTTTAGTGAGTGAATTGGGTGTACTTTCGAGTTTTTTTTCTGACATCCACTGATAAAATTGGTAACATATTTTGGCTGTTGTTAGTTGCACTGAATCCTGGTAAAATGAGTATCTCTTGTTACCTACTACTATTTTTTATGTGTAATGAGTCAGAATATACCTAGCTATACTTAGTCATATCCAGTTTATGAATCAAACTTTACATTTTAATCTTTTATTTATCTATATTTTTATGCAGTACCTAGGTGCAAAAACAAGTCATCGAGAGAGGCATAATAAACGCTGGCAGAGTGATCACTTCGAAGACGTTTCTTAAGGCGGCCATACACGTTAGGGTTTGCATGGTGGTTTTAAGCTTGCAAGCATAACCGACAGGCAAGCCCTAGCGTGTATATGGTAAAACTGTACAGTTATCGGTACATGTGTCGGTTATAATTATGTGGTATTTTTGTTGAGTAGTGTTATGTGTATGTGCGGTCGGTTATGCATGCAAGGTTAAAACCATCATGCAAACCCTAACGTGTATGGTCTCCATTAGATCGTGACTAATATTACAGCACACCGGGAACAGGAATAGGCTATAAGAAAGACCTTTTTCAATAGAAAGGAACGAAAAAATACTGATTCACTATAAGTAAACAGATTGATATATTATAAACTAAAATTGACCTCCTTTAGATTGTTGTTTTAAGACATTTCTTTTCAGCATGCTCATCGCTCATAACTTAAGCTCTATTTTATCTGATCTTCATGTGTTTTTCAAACTACATTATTTAGTTTCATCTACACGGCACCCGGATTAAAATGTTTGTTTGCCAACGTAATGGATTTAAATGTATTTTTTCTACACAGCCGGATATTATCGTGTTTACCATAAAGGGATTTATGGTAATTGGAATACGGGCTATTTTAGAATTAGGATAATGGTTTCTATTGAGCGGTATTTTCATGATGTCGATGACCGATTTTTTTTTTAGAATACTTGCTTAATATTGCCATAAATATTGGTTATGGTGTAGATGAACTTTGTTGCCATTTATTTTTATGAATTTTTGAATATCTTACAAGAAAACATATTGCTTTTATCACAACTATATCCATTTCTTTAAACACATATTGATCATTTTAAAGAGTCAGATGATAAAAATATGCAGACACACAAAATAGCAGACTGCTTGATGTAGTTTTCACTATCGTAAAATATCTCATAAACATAAGCCCCACAAAACCATAGCAATTATTTAACCGTGGGGTGGTTTGACTGTGTGAGTTAGTATCGCCAAATCAGTCCGTAAACGTTCACACCAAACGCGTGAAGCTGTTCGATTGCTTAAGCAGTCGATACTGACTGCTTCAGAGTCAACCAAAGTCAAAGCCAAAATGTGAATCGAGCAATTTATTTCAATTAGGCAATTAAAAGTTTCTTTAGAATATGAAACTAATTGGTCGCGGGGCTTATCTCATTACCGTGACCCCGGAACGTAAAGGGCTATTGAAGGACACCGTGGATTTTAGTCAGTACAAGTCTGACACAGCCTCCCGCCCTGCCCGGGGTGGGAGGACTCATTTGATGATATTAAAACGATAAAAAAAAAGAATATCAAACTAATTACCTACTTGGTACAAATTTTCATGAGCTTATATCATGAATAATACTCAACATTTTAAAATAAAAATAAAACGAACTACAGCGCAACAAAAAGTAAACAATGTTTCTCACAATAAAATTCTAACGCAACTCGGCACATTTCGCAGCACAAGCCACCAGCAATCTTGCACCTAACACAGAACGAACATTAACTTATTTTTAGCCTTTATACTAACAACAGTGCACGTTCGATTATGCCGACGGATTATTTACGACTTACTCTATGAGCCGTGATTAAAATAGAAATAGTGGCCATCGCCGCCCGGCTTTGCGCGTATTACCAACGATCTGATGGTATTACCTACTAGTACCGACATGAGCTGCACCGTGCATGTGCCGTGACGTCATCAGTTCTAACTTGTGAACTGCGTTTATCCTTTTACACAATACTTTGCGTATTATCGACGATCTGACGGTATTACCGACGTGAGTAACATTGTATTACTCACGTGTAAATACTGCGACGATACGTCACTAATCATAACTTGCGATTAGTTTAACCTTTGCATATTTATAGGCTTCAAACCTCAAAACTGAAAACTTAATCTTTTAGGTTCTGAAAGCTTTGCAGCTTTTGCAAGTTTTTCAATAACCTATGTTATCTTCATTTAGACTTGGAATACGGCTTTTGTTAAAGCAACTTCACCGAAAGCAGTGTTGTTTGACTTCCTCTTCCTCTCTGTCCATCAATATTCATACTCATCACTCTCTTAGTGACATGACTCCCATCCCTCCACATCTTACAAGACCTCCATAGCAACAAAATTAATAACATTCCCCATCCTCAAATACTATAGCAATAAAATCATACAGCGTACAATCTGCTTATCCTCCAAGCCTGGTAATAAAAGTCTGCTGAAGGAAATGGCGTCTAATGGACTTCTTAGGTCGTCGCTCGTCAGTAACCCATTTCTGGGTGTATTTATAAATGGTTTACGAGCCTGCAACCTATCACTACTTAGAACATTAATATATATTGGGTTATAGCTATTGATTTATGATTTGTCTGTTTCGTGAAATTATACAGGTTGCTGGGAATATTGGAGCGTTTATTTTTGCGTCATAATTATCAAGATTAGAATTTTACCATAAGGTTTATCTCCTGGTTGATGTCATTTCTTCAACTTTCAGCATTATAAAACATTTTCCTGCACTAGTAATTCATATACAGGGAAATTCCATACGTGGCTGCTTTTACAAACATTTAAACTCACATACAGAAACAGCCAGATACGGAACATTTACTTGCAGGTCATTCAAATATTTGTACCGTGCAGGAATCAAACACGCGACATGCAGCGCAGCAGTCGATCGCACAGCCATTGCCATTTTGACAGGCCTGTTGGTCCAGTGTTTAGTGACCCTAAAAAGTTCATCCAAATGCGTTTTTTAAGTCTTTAACTAAACAATTTGTTGAAGCAGTCAATGTCTGCACGTTTGTATAAAGTTAAGTCGTTTATACAAGTTCCCTATCTCTTTCAAATCAACATTTTCCAGAATCAAAAGTCACAAATGTGTAAGTAAACACGTATCAAGACTCATTAGTCTTGAAGTAGCAACGATTTCACACTTATCGGCTGTAACGAGGTCAAAATGTACCTACTGTTAGTACTAAAGTGAATTCATATTAGTGATTTGGTCCAAGGTAAGGCTATTTTAACGAGATGGTCTAAAATTATGCTTGCATTTGTTGCATTGTTTTGTTAGGGTATTGTGAGATTAGTAGGCAATATAATATTTTACTGTATCATTAGCCTAAGTGACTTGTAGATTTTTGACAGTCTTTACAACAGTACAACAACTTTTACCAAGGAAGATCGTATTTCTCTATACTAAATGAATTGAAAAGGTCAGATTGGCTGTTATTATATGTAAGATATAATATGTTTTTTCATTCAACTGCATCTAGTTGGATTGGAAGTTAACCTCAACATAATTGGGAAAAGCCTATGCAGATGATAAATCAACATAATAATGTATCAAGCTAAACACGGCCATACTTCTGTGAAATGTTTTTCCTTCACCGTTTTGAGAGCAGTAGAGATGGAATGAATTTTATGTAACTGGCCTGGTTAGGCTCAAAACTGCAAGAAACACAACCTTAGTGCAATCAAAATATAGACCAAAAACTTTTGCAAATGATGGGAAATCGAAATAAATTGCTTTTTGTTTGCCCTACTATAACGATAAAACAAAAATAATTAAAAACTGAGCATTTTGTCAGTACAGTCACATGCAAAAATATCCCAAAATTGAAAAGCAATTACAACAAAAAACGCACAAATAATGATTTCAACCTTTTTCGTGAATGAAACTGATTATTGCAATAATTTGGCATTGCGTATTTCACGAGTTTGTCCTGTCCTCACATTTAACCCGCCATGTTTTAACATCGCAAATTACCAAGTTGATTGCGAACCTCCTTTCAATAATAAACTCATTTTAATTTCCAGCCAGCATTATACGTCGATAATCAGATTTGTGTGAAGATAATACGATATCGCACGATAATTGGGCAAACAAAACGGTTTGTTTTTAATTTAAATTATTATTAAAAGTTGATGGTGCTGTTAGTTTGTTGGGTGAAGCGAGGATGTTGTCTCTGTCTGTGTTTGAGTAGTTACCTACACTAAAATTTAAAAACTTTTAACCTTTCAGGGTTATGTAAGTCTTATGATTTAATTGGTAATATTGGAGGATTATGATTTCGTAATGAAGCACAATGATTCCAAGCTATAATATTATGAACAAGAAAGAAAACAGCATTATTTTCTGTGTGTTTGTGAACGCCAGGGCAATTGTTCGATTTGAAATACTGGATCTAGCTCGCCTAGTTAAATCAAATGTCAACACCAACACAGTTGTGTAAAGGTTACGCAGATCATGATGATCTACAATAGGTTTTTTTCTGCCATAGGCACGATGTGTTTGACCACTATCTCGCCTAATATGATTGCCGATGAAGCACGCTTGCCTAGATTCATATTAAGAAAAACTTTAATATTTTTAAACAAACAAATCATACAACCGGATGTTTAAACAGAACATTCACTCACAAAATCTTTCATCATTAAACCGACACCGCACAATCAGTACGCTATAAATACACAACATGGAATCAAAACTATAAATCTATAAAAAGATTAATAATAACGAAGCCACGTGGCACATCGCTTCACTTTGTTTATGACTCCGACTGTACTAGGGTTAAGGCCCTTTCAGACTACACCTGGACGTACTGGCAAAAGAATTAAGATGTTTGTAATCCAGGAAGGGTAAGGAAGAAGTGTCCCTAATAGTCACCTACACACAGTCACCCATATTTCACTATTTACGGTTTCAGTATCTATCGAATCTACGAGTAGATTATGTGGGAGCTACTAAGTAATATCGCACGCTTAATCATTTACTGACCGATTATCAGTTTGGAATGCTATTTTTATGAGTCTGGCAACCAGTCTTACCATGGGGTATCGTATTACCCAGTTACTGGGTTGTGGAGGTCCGATAGGCAGTTCATGTACAATACTAATATTCAGCTGCATCTGGTTCCATTGGAAGCCGACCCCAATATAGTTGGAAAAAGGCTAGGCAGGTGATTATGCCATTTTGTAAGGTAAGTCAGGTTTGCTAAACGTTTTTAGCAATTTTTCGAAAAACGTCTTTTTTGAGTTGTCAGTATATGAATAAGCGATTTGATTTTTTCATTACATATCGCAATATGTGATGAAAAAATAATGAATAACTTTGTCCGACCTAAGAATTGAATTCCCGGCCTCATTATTAGCGCATAATGATGACTGAACCAACATGTGGCCTTCCCATAACATAAGCATAACTCGTCTTTATTTTTCTCACAATTGTGAGTTTTACTATAGGACATGCCGGTTTCTTTAAATGTTTTCCTTCATCGTAATAAGAGCAGTGGTGATGAAATAAATTACACAAAGTAACGCTCCGGTACCGGCTGCTAATTAAAGAATAACGAAGGTTCAACTCGGTGGGTAAATAATGTTGCGTCAGACTTTTTGGGTTAACTTTCGGTTAAAGTTAGAAACAGTTTTGTGTGTATTCTGTTCAAGTTATGACTGAGAAAATATATTGATCTTGCTGAAACCTTTAAGAATAAAATAAAACCTTTTTTTAACAAAAAGGACAATGTCCGGAATGGCCCTATGCAACAAAATGTATTGGAATACACGATAAATAACTGTCTATTTTATTATATTAGTTGCAAATACTTTTGTAACACGGACTAGCTGTATGCCAAAATGAACAATAAAAAGTATTTTACGCGACTAGTAACATCAATGGTCGCCATCTTCACCAAACGTCATGTCGTGCGGTTATAGAATAGGGATGGCCGATTGATTGTAATCGATCGACTGAATTTTTAATTTCCTTATAGTATAATTTATATCGATTTTAAATCGATTCGAATCGTAAGCCAATGATCGACTTACGAAAAATCGTATAAGTAGATCGATTTGTAAAAAATCGATTTTATTTTTCAAGTTTACATTTATAATGTAAATATTATCCATTTTATGAAAAAACAAGAATGATATTTAATGATCTCTTATCAGTAAAATCAGATTTTTTCGGTAAAAAAAATCGATCTATTGGACCTGAAAAATCGATTCTTTGATTAATCGATCTTAGATCGTCGTCCCTAGTCACTAATGTCACTGTCAGTCTAAAACTAATTCTAAGAATATAGGTAGCTATGTTGATAGATTCTATGCATTTAAACGTTGAACTTACAATACACTTACGCTTTAGAAAAAAACTGCATAGGTACCTATCCAATTATCTAGGGAGGTGCTTAAAATAGCTAAATATTTTATGACAATGCTTTTCAGTTTCTTAAAAATCACTAATCTATGAAAAACTATACCTACTAGTCGTTGTTATGGTTCGATTATAACCTCAAAATCTGATTCTTTTTTTGGAATATATCTATTCTGCAGCTAGTCCGCTATAAAAATAAGATCATATAGGAGTTTACTAATGATCGACAACACAAGATATAATTTTCCGATGCTCTTGGTTCCAGGGCGAACAATGTATGGGCGCAGAGCAATCTCCTTTAAACCGACGAAAGATCGAACTGAAAATTAAAAAATAATGAGGCCTATTTTTTTAAGTTATACTGATTCAGGCACATTTTTGCTTAATTTCAATCTTGTGCCAATATTTACCATAATAACGACAAAAATGTAACCTTACTAACTATAATTGCGAAAGTGTATGTGTTTGTTCGGAAAAACTAAACGGATTTGGAAGAAATTTGGTACACAGATAGTTTATAAACAGGATTAACATTGGGTCGCTGTTTTTTATCTTTAATTTAATTTCCACGCAACAACTACTGTTTTAACATAAATTTAAAACTCTCATTTAATAAACGGTTTTAATAATAATTCCTACATCGTGTGTACGATAGCTGAAGCAAAAGAAATCGCCTGTGTAAATAGAAACATACATTGCTCTGCATTTTATGTCTTTTAACTCAGTTACAAAACGCTGCATCATTTAACCTCGTTGTGTAATCATCTTAACATTGATAAGTACAGTTTATATTTAGCATTACGGTTGCCGACTGACGAAAGAGTACAGGCACGAATCTAGCACACAAACATAAGAGCTTTTAAGATTTGTATTGCATTATATTTTGGGTTTGATATCTCGTTTCAATTTAGGGTATACCGGATTTGTGTAATTGTATTTCTGAGAAAATTTATGATGGCTACATTTTAGTTAAATGTCTTGCAATGGTAACATCAAAAAATACCGCTCGGTCTTCGGACTTATTAATCCACCACGCGGGCCCAGTGCGGGATGGTAGATGTCACATGTCTTCGAATTTTTGGTTCTAGGACATGCCGGTTTCCTCACGATGTTTTCCTTCACCGTTTTGAGAGCAGTGGTGATGAAATAAATTACACAAAGTAATGCACATTAATCTACCTCAATCTGTCAATTTTTCTCAATTAAGTTAGTGCAGCAGTTGGAAAAAGTATGTTTGGGTATTATCCTCTATAGTTTTGGTCTTGATGTTAGTAATCTCCCACTCTTTGCCATCGTAAACGTCTGAATGTAGGTAGAAGAGAGTATAAATAAATTGTTAAAGAATAATAACTGGAAAATATTCCAGTAGAAAGGAGATAAAAGTAACTTAGCAATAACTATACAAAAATATTCTTAGTCGTTTGTACCAATTTAAATATATCATTTACATTACACAATTTATTAAACAAAATGATGAAGTAAAATAGCTTCAACACAACAAATAACATAACTAACAGAGATCCCCAACATTTCTCTTACATTGACACTTCACAGGCGCGTCGCGTACATTAGCACCATTAATTATAACATTTTCTACAGCTGTGTCGCGCTAACTATTACAAACTCATGACTTCATTACAATGATAACTCAATTTATACTTTAGTTTTTATGAAAAACCTGACACTTTTCTCGACATAAAAATCGAATCCTGAAAGTATAAATCAGCAATTATAGCACTTGCTACTACTGCTAACTAGTCTCAGTAGCTTCTGATGTATAACAGAACGGAGGCCCGGTCGCGGAATTATCTTATCAGGTAAGTGTACCTGGACTGAAAACAGCTATTGAAGGAACACTGTTGTTTTTAGTCAGTACGAGTTTAAGAGCTTATGTACACCACGTTTTTTAAACGCGCCTGTGCAGCGCGTTTGACGCAATACAGACGCAATAGGCATGCAAGTCAGACGCAGCCTAAAACAAACGACAACAAACTGCTCTGATGAAAACGCGCCGTCGACGCACGTTTCTAAAACGCGCTGCACTGGCGCGTTTAAAAAACGTGGTGTGCATAGGCCCTAAAAGTCCCCGTCCCGCCTCATTAAATGCGTACTCCCGCCCAGGAGTACGCATTTAATGAGAACCACGTTAAAAAAAACGGAAGCACTAGCATGAGTTTTCACGTTTTTCTGACGTATCTGTGTGCCTCGTTGCCGAATTTCCGTTAAGGTATATAGAGTCGAAAGCTCTTCAGCATAATATATGTACGAGTTTTGTGTGGTCGGTTTACACTAGTCTAGTAGCCCTCATAATTATCATCTTGCTGACAAATTATGACATAAAGAAAATAACTAGTACAAATAGTTCAAACACACAAATATTAAGAGATCACAACATTCCTCGCACATTCTACGTTGGAGCCATTAATTATAACATTTCCCGCAGTTGACGCGTTGACTATTACAAACTAGTGTTACGATGATGGCTCACTTCAGACTTTGGTTTGGTTTACAAATAGGCATGGAAGTGTTGTGTATATCACTGTCAAAGGATTTAATTAGTATTAGTTTTAGTTGCAGCGTGTCCCACAGATAATATGACAATAGAATAGCAAGTTAGGTGTCAAGCCATTTTAAACCACGTTTGGAATGTTTCAACCTCTCTGTAGCTATCACTTTGATTCCTCCAATGGTTCTCCAAGAATTCAGCCTTGTATGCAGCCTCACTGTTGAAACTACAGTTCGGTATTCAATAATATCTATATCGACGACTCGTCGTAGGGCACAGCCAAAAAATGAAAAATGGCTTTTATATAAAAATATAGCTAATTAAACATATAAATATGTTTTTATACACACTGTGTATTTAGGATCTATCTAAGTTGAAATAGATATTTATCCAGAAAGTTACAAGATTTTTGTGGACCCAGTGTATCATTACGGAGGCAGCAGCAGAAATAAACCTCTCTCTCCCAAGACATTTTCCTTCGTTATTTTGCCTATTTGAATATAATTTGGAAAAGTTCACACACGCATACACACGTACATTCAACTACTACAAAATAATCTTGCAGAACCGTACAGAATCTCACAAACATTTGAGCTAGTAACTCGTTCATTAACATTAACCATGTGCACAAATTTTCACAGCACATCTCCAAACAACGGCGCAAGGTTTCATTGATCTAATAAATAGAGTTAGGTCTGTCATGCACTAGATTGTAATGTTATGCAGAACTGAAACATTAAACAGAAGTGATTGTTGCAACACAAAACAATATTTAGCTCAAAAATTTAATTGTTTTGATTCTTCAAAATCAATGACGTAAAGTATAAACCAAAAAACAATACCTACATCAAACAACCAGTGTTTTTTAATGGTTCAAAATCTAATCTCACTCTCGATCTGTCAAAAAAGCTTATTTATCTACATTTTTGACAAGCTCTTGACATTCATTGTAACTTACAGGGGAAATGGCCATTTTTTCTATATTTTAACAAAATTATTAAAATATAATATGACTTAAAGTTTGTAATAATAAATCAATGTATGCAAACATTATAATTTTCCAATAAAAAACATAGTGATGTTTTGTATGCCCCAAAAATGTGCATCCTCTATTTGTAAACTCAAATTATAACCTCAAATACTGTGTAATACTTCAAAATACTTCGCCCTGCCCTTCCAAAAACAACTAACTAACAAAACACTACACCACAGTGTTAACCAGTCCTACAGAACCTTTCACAATGGTATAATTAGTGCACAATCAGCCTCCCGTGAGCTGGTGATCGGCTTCAATAACAATTAGAGGCTGCCCGAGGCGGAGGCGTCGAAACAATGACTCACCGCAATAAACAATAGAACTCTGTTGCTTAGAAAATGCGCTTAGATATTATAATTTTAGATATTTTAGGTTGGAATTTGAAATTATATTGGGTTTTCTTTGTTGGTTTTTGGTTAAAGAGGGGTGGTTTGAAAAGATTATAGTTACAAGGAAATAATAGTTGCATTTCTTATTTCGTTTAAGGCCTAAGAAAGGTTGGCTTGACGTCGTAAGGGACGACATGCGTGCTAATGGGCTCACGGCAGGAGATGCACAAGACCGTGCGAAGTGGAGGCGTTTAGGTAGGAAAGCGGACCCCGGGCACCGAGGTGGAAGCCAAGGAAGCAACCGGGATTAACGCCCTGAGGATGATGAGGATGATGATGATTTCTTATTTCGTTTAAAGTTTTGTTTGGGTTTAATACAATATGCGTAAATATACATTACATTCTTGTTTCTAAAACAAGTTTGAAAAAGAATGTTATGAAAAAGTAAAATTAGCTAAAGTTAACCACGGAGACTGCATAGCATTGGTTGCATATCTGGACAAGAAAAATATTCGTAACTTTTGAACCAAAAAAATTTGCGTCAACATCAGTGGTAAAATCTTTAGAAATTACTTTTCCTATGCTCCTATTCAATTGGATCTACACTTCTAGGTACACCCTGTATAATTAATAATATTTTCTTCATTTGTTTCTCGACTATAATCTACAAATAGCAAAGCACGGCCAGCGATATTCAAAGCACGAACATCGACAATCACAAGAAATAACATTTAAGCAAAAAATTAAACTATAAACAAATGAAGCTTTAGTCTACTTCTGAAAATATTATTGCTCTGACTGTTGTTAATAGTCCACTTTACAATTCGCAAATTTCCATTTTCAACTTCCAATCTTTCGAACAAATACAGCTTTAGGAAGAAAATGGTAAAGTTCGAATACCCTTCATCTAACATAAACAACCGTGAGCAATTGAGCATCAATAACAAATAAGTACAAAAATCCTAGACCGCGAATCTTTACAACCCAAGTAACATCAACATGCGTCATCACCGTCGGAATCCAGACGCCCCTGGAACGTTCAAGCCTTCACGCTTGTTATAAAAACGTTACGAGCTGAGAGCTCTAAACGATAACACTTAGTGTATTTGGCAGCAGTCGAAGACACGTGTATTGCTAATGGGTTTAGTTCAAGGATTTAGATTAAAAGTTCTATTCTGCGGATCCTAGTACATAAGTATGTAGAAGTAGCGATATAAAGTTAAGATACAAGAAGTACTGTACTTCTGCGATATGAAAAATACGATGCGATACTCATGTTAGTGCAATATTGTGACGTCATGCACGCTTTCCCAACGCTTGCACCTTCCTAAATAAACAATAATAATGAGAAAACAGCTTTAACAAGATTAAACTTATTTTAAATGTAGTTTTCAGGAGACAGTCGACAGATAGAGGTCATTGACGTTTTTGTTCTTAACGTAGACGCTAACAGCATACTTCGTGGTTAACTCGACACTTCAAGCATGTAAAAGATTAAATCAAGCAGAAGGAATCAGTAATTCAATAGGATAAATAAATAAAAATGTAGTCTAACTTGGAGGATAAAATAATATTGATACAAAATATAAAGAAAAACAGCACACCAAAAAGACAGAAGCAATTGTTTTTCACAATTTATACAGAACGCAAAGTTTTGTTTACTTGTTCCCAAACCAACATCGCACATAATAAATAGGTAAACAAACTTCAGACCATGTACTAGGAAAGCAGAAGATTGAAGATATTATAAACATTCAGACCGTTCTCTTTCGGTATCGCTAACCTAAATGTATTTAGTACAGAGTTCTGGAAAGTGGGCTATTATAACATCAACGTTTCTAAAATTACTAAAGAAAATTCGATACTTGGTATTTTCCACATGAAAGGTACTGTGGCAATTTCACATAATATGGTTTTAATTTAAACTTCAGTTCAGATCATACTTTTTTTATTGTGGTAAAATCAACAAATGAGTCCTGGAACAAAGGGCGGGGGGGAGGGACTGTCAGACTTGTATTTAATTGGCTAAAATCCACCGTGATCTTTCAATAGTCCTGTGTATCCCAGGGTCACGGTTTCTGTATGAGACAGTCCCGAGACCTCAGATCGCACGTACGTTTGAAAGTTTCTTTGCATTAGCTTGACTAAAAGTCAGATTCTTTCAGTTTTATACTTTTGCAGCTATCATCGATCTTATTGTTGTATTTAGTATTTTGTTATGGTTCCGAAATAAATAAAAAGATTCATGTTTAAAGATTATGAGCATCGTGCTGATCATATACTAAGTAAAGGAGGCGATTGCCAGCCGAGCACCAGCCTGCATGGTTTCCCTACAGATCTGACTTGCTGCAGTCATGGATCGAGGGCCCAAGCTAGAGTTGAATGGTTAAATCTGAGTGATTAGGCCATCTCTGAGAGTTTTGGTAAGTTGTGATCGCCGAAAATCTGGGCTTGTGGGGTTCCCCACCACTCATCGTAACTATAAATATTGTTGGAACTAAATGCCAATTTGTTTCACTTTTGATGTGGCTTCAATAAAACCATTTGCTCAACATGCCCACATCTCATAACAAAAATAGTTATTACTACACCCAAATAATAATGTTTTGACTACCATCTGGTTTTTGAACAATTTACAAAAGCATTTATTTGAAAACCATCACAATGAAAATAACATTAAAAATCCAAATTCTTGACTGTAATGAAGGTCAAGTCAGAGTTATATGAAACAAAAGCATAAATTCGCTGATTCATTCTGGAGGAAAAACAAATGAATGACGTTTCAGTTAAAAACTAACAATATTGATGATTGACATTGGAAAATTGACAGGCGAAGCGAATGCGATCCGAAGCGTTTTTTTATTTGTTATGTAGGTATGGAATTGTTTGAATCCAGTCACATAGAAAAGCGAAAGCGACCCGATAGTCTATGTGACTGGCTTCAAACAATTCCATACATTACAAACAAAAACGCCTTGCTTCGCGTTCGCCCCGCCTGTCTGTTCGACAATAGCTTTAAGGTTTATACATAATTGTAGGTTTTGGTCAATAAAATTGGATCGGACACTGATTTTTAACGGATCGTGTTATGACGTCAAAGTCTGATGTCCGCTACAAGTCCAGTCCTGTCCAATTTCCTGAACCTTAAAGCTATTGTCAAACAGACAGGCGTGACGAACGCGAAGCGAGGCGTTTTTGTTTGTAATGTATGGAATTGTTTGAAGCCTGTCACATAGAGTATCGGATCGCTTTCGCATTTTTATATGACACGATTCGGTTCGGTTCGCTATCGCCTGTCTGTTTGACAAAGGCCTTAAGAAGTGAAATTGATCAACAACTACATTAAGAATTAAGTGGACCACACACATCCTAATAAGAAGAAAACATTGTACAAGCTCGACTTGCCTTTTCCCGCTCAAAATATTACATTTTATTCATCACCATCATAATTTTCCTGCCAGTTCTACTTGGGGCCAGGGTAATACTTTTTTTACATGTAAAATACGACTAACAGATTTATTTTATTTCATCGCACATCTGTCAGCGCTTATCACAGAATTAAAGCAGTAAAATCATGTTAACATTAATATTATAAATTAAGCTTTTCCTTTTAGTTTTGATCATCGTCTAAATCATTTGGTTCTCAAATATCCGACATCATGACGTGCGCAAATATTTTGTGTAAATCCGATTTGTGAAGTATTTTTCATGATTCAGAATTGTTTTCCGAAAATAATCATGAGTCGAGGATTTTTTGGGAATACGTGATGATAATGATAGAAAAATAACTTATGTAGATATTAAGGGCTTACCAACTCATCGTAGTAATTCGCAATGTGCGAATATATCAGCGAATCGTAATCCATTGTCTCCTTCACACTCTCACTTTCACACTCACGACAAACAAAACTTTCAATGAACGACCACACCACAAGTTAACACTGTATTTTTTATACTGAGACTTTTCCAATAAAGGTGAATGGTTGGATGGATGGAATAGCGTATGTTGCCCGTGCGTTCCGTCGATATAAGACGCATTGGCCGGCCCAACTGACGTACAAACGCCTGTAAAGCTAAATTAAGACCAAATTTTAAACACAAATCTTTGATGTTGTAGCGTATGTATAGAGATGTTGTTACCACGTATCACTTGGGCGTATTGTTCCCATATGATTGGGTGATGAAGTAGGTAAAAATAAATTCAAGTTGCCCGAATTAGTGTCTTTGATTTACGGAGACGATGTTTTTATGAAGTATTTCGACGAGTCGTGACGTTTGGAACAGTTGGTGAAGTTTATGTTTGGCATCATTAAACATTTTTTTCGTTCACTCATCATCATCAGTGCCAGAATATAAATTTAGTGGCTATAAATAAATTATTCATGAAAACACGCTCATTTACATTTTCAAGACAAAATGCGATTCAGCGATAATACCCTCATTATAACAACACGGTATCGTAGAGCAGTTGTTACAATTTTGATTTACGATTAATTACAGCATATTTATCTTTCTATGCGCATAAATTACTTATCATAATACATCTTTAAAAAATCTCAAAATTGTACTGATAATTCCATCTAGCTGAAAATAAAATAAATTGACACACCAAAACCTCCCTTGTCACACTTCAACAACTCCATTAAATCCCACTCGAGGAGGAAGCGAGTTATAGCGTGTGCCCGACTCGTGAGTTACTTCAAACATGTTGGTCTGTTGTATAATTTCTACGGAAATTTTTATTCTGATTCATATTGTTAGGACTCGAGTGCAACCCGCTTTGCCTGCTCTTAGTGGCTTTATTTATTTTTTAATTTACGTTCGTATGTAAAAGTTGCGGTACGATTTATTCGCGAATAAAGCGGAAATAGGAAATGACTTTTTTTATCTATGGATGTTCTATGTTCAAGTTTTTTTTTTGTGGTGAAAACTTTAATGAATAATGTTAAATTAATAGTGTCATGAAAGGAATTGGGAATGATAAATTGGTATCTTTATACCGACAATATAATATTCTTATCAGTTTTCAACAGATGCGATTATCAGCTATCACAAAAAGGCATCCATGCTCCTATAGCATGTCTCGAATAGGAAATCAAATCTCTTTATTAGGAATCAAACTCAAGACCTTATGTTTACAACGAAATGTACCGTGTTACCTTTAAAAAAAAGACCCGAATAAACCAGCTTCTATGGTTCTAGACTTTATTTATGATGGTATTCGGTACTTTTTCTCGCTATCTATAATTACCTGCCCAGATTTATTGCATGTTGCTGTACAAACGTATACAGCCACTATGAAAAAGTCTGCAACGCAGGAACCGCGTGCGCAATAAAAATAAATGGCTTCAGTTCGCGTTGAATGCTATTCTAATAGATACCATCTAAATAGGTGAGTTTTGAATTTACAAGGCCAGCATTTTTTAGGGTTCAGGGGTTCAAAAACGGAGCCTTTGCAGTCCAGTTCGTTTGCTCGGATTACGCACTGCCCGGATTCTCTAATACCTATACGTATTGCAATAAAACAATAGGCACGGTTTATCAACATTTTTAAAAAGAGAGATGAATTCGAAGAATGAGCTTGAATCACATAAGTTTTTTTTTGTTTTATATTTACTAATTAATTATGACGTTAGTAGTTGAAAATTTCGGAAAAAATTAAGTCGCCTGGGAGTTTTCTTCAAAATCGATGCCTTATTCTTTTTTTTTCATCAATCATGAACAATAAAATTAATGGCTACAATTTGCAAGTTTTGTTTAATAGTAAAATCACAAACCAGCAACGTTCTGAAATACAACATCGTCGCTTTTACACGAAACCATGCAAAAAGATATCACAATTTCCCGGCCAGTTTAATAATACTAAAAGAATTATCACCCACATTTTCACAACCACAAACTAGAAAAAATCTCAACCGAAACGCTGGTATATGTGTATACCAGATGCTGCGACAAATGTATAATAACGATGACAATATAAAGATGAAAGTTAAGAGCCAGTTCACAAAATTCGAACGCTCGAGTTTAGGTAAAAGACGGGAGCAATGTTCATGTGTGCGTAGCTATTCACACATACACAACGCAACCAGTGTAGCGCTAGTGTTGAGACGGACTAAACAATCTTGAGCCGATATAATCGTAATGCACTTTGGTTACATTTCTGAAAAAGTTTTTGGAACGAAGTTCATTATCGCGCGTTGTGAAAGGGGGCTAGACGGAAAAAAATTCTTGCGAAAAGTTGTCACGACACTTTTTGCTATAGTAAGAGACAGACAGATATGTTTCTCTGTCTGTCTCTCTCTCTCTTATAGAAAGCAAGCCAGATATTTTTTCATTTCTATTTCGCATTGAACAGTGTGGTGTCGCGACGATTATTTTTGTTGAGTGTATACAGGTCTTTTGTAAATAATAAATAATAAAAAATAATAATAATAATGAATCCTTAATGAAAAAATATCGAGGTTTTCGTTATCGGTGTCGTTTTCACGGTTTTCCAGGGTGTATAAACCGATGATGCAGTCAAAATGTAAATCCAAGATGGCGGCAGCATAAACTATCGAAGTTTTCGTCATGCGTGTCGTTTTCATGGTTTTCGAGGGTGTTGAAACCGATGTTGCAGTCAAAATGTAAATCAAAGATGGCGGCTGCAAAAAATATCGTGGTTTTCGTCATGGGTGTCGTTTTCATGGTTTTCGAAGGTGTTGAAACCAATGGTGCAGTCAAAATGTAAATCCAAGATGGCGGCAGCATAAATTATCGAAGTTTTCGTTATGGGTGTCGTTTTCATGGTTTTCGAGGGTGTTGAAACCGATGTTGCAGGCAAAATGTAAATCCAAGATGGCGGCTGCAAAAAATATCGAGGTTTTCGTCATGGGTGTCGTTTCACGGTTTTCGAGGTTGTTGAAACCGATGGTGCAGTCTAAATGTAAATCCAAGATGGCGGCTGCAAAAAATATCGAGGTTTTCGTCATGGGTGTCGTTTTCATGGTTTTCGAGGAAGTTGAAACCGATGGTGCAGTCAAAATGTAAATCCAAGATGGCGGCTGCAAAAAATATCGAGGTTTTCGTCATGGGTGTCGTTTTCATGGTTTTCGAGGGTGTTGAAACCGAGGGTGCAGTCAAAATGTAAATCCAAGATGGCGGCTGCAAAAAATATCAAGGTTTTCGTCATGGGTGTCGTTTTCATGGTTTTCGAGGAAGTTGAAACCGATGGTGCAGTCAAAATATGGATAGTACGGAAACAAGGCCTAATTGTAGAAATAAATACCTACGCTCTCAACTGCAGCCTTAGGGTTGTCACGAGCGCGGAGAATGGAACATAATTATGTGGCGCTGATGCTTGATGAACCCGGTGGCTGCGCACCTTACTATGCGTTTCAACTAAGTATAAGATGACCTTGGCACCATAGTGTAACTGCAATTGTGTTTAACGAAAAATACTTTGCGCAAATTACTTTTCAGTACTTAATATTTATCTTATTCATGTTATTTTCATGTGATTTTCGTTATTTGACATCTGGGATTTCTATTTTGATAGCAATATCGGTTTCAACACCCTCAAAAACCATGAAAACGACATCCATGATGAAAACCTCGATAATTTTGGCAGCCGCCATCTCGGATTTACATTTTGACTGCACCATCGGTTTCAACACCCTCGAAAACCATGAAAACGACACCCATGACGAAAACTTCGATAATTTATGCAGCCGCCATCTTGGATATACATTTTGACTGCACCATCGGTTTCAACACCCTCGAAAACCATGAAAACGACACCCATGACGAAAACTTCGATAATTTATGCAGCCGCCATCTTGGATATACATTTTGACTGCACCATCGGTTTCAACACCCTCGAAAACCATGAAAACGACACCCATGACGAAAACTTCGATAATTTATGCAGCCGCCATCTTGGATATACATTTTGACTGCACCATCGGTTTCAACACCCTCGAAAACTATGAAAACGACACCCATGACGAAAACCTCGATAATTTATGCAGCCGCCATCTTGGATTTACATTTTGACTGCACCATCGGTTTCAACACCCTCGAAAACCATGAAAACGACACCCATGACGAAAACCTCGATATTTTTTGCAGCCGCCATCTTGGATTTACATTTTGACTGCACCATCGGTTTCAATACCCTCGAAAACCATGAAAACGACACCTATGACGAAAACCTCGATAATTTATGCAGCCGCCATCTTGGATTTGCATTTTGACTGCAACATCGGTTTCAACACCCTCGATAACCATGATAACGACACCCATGACGAAAACTTCGATAATTTATGCAGCCGCCATCTTGGATATACATTTTGACTGCACCATCGGTTTCAACACCCTCGAAAACTATGAAAACGACACCCATGACGAAAACCTCGATAATTTATGCAGCCGCCATCTTGGATTTGCATTTTGACTGCAACATCGGTTTCAACACCCTCGAAAACCATGAAAACGACACCCATGACGAAAACCTCGATAATTTATGCAGCCACAATCTTGGATTTGCATTTTGACTGCAACATCGGTTTCAACACCCTCGAAAACCATGAAAACGACACCCATGACGAAAACCTCGATATTTTTTGCAGCCGCCATCTTGGATTTACATTTTGACAGCACTATCGGATTCAAAACCCTCGAAGACGAAAACTATAAAAAGACGCCTATTATGAGAAATTGTAGCAGAAACCATGTTGGTTTTTTTACAAATTATTTATTTACGAATTTATTAAACGGTCACGCGGATATAGAATTCGATACTGATAAAAATCATTCTTACCTTCAAAATAAGCAGGGAGTTTAAAAAATGGTTATGATGAAGCCGAGTTCAAACAGCCTTATACGTAACATAAATAAACGCAACTCGTCTTTACGCGGCACTCAGAACTGACAGCACTGCGATGTCCGCTTAGAAGCCTCGTAGATGCGCGTGTTTGTGTGAGTGCACCGTTTCGAACGTTAGTACGTAATTTCCGGACCATCCATATTTTTACTGTGCTACGGGGCAGACAAGAGCCACTCAAAGCGTGGGAGCGTATCTTTGCAAGTTACAACCACGATCTATACACGTCATGTAAATATATCCCAGGCCCCTCTCTCAGCCCCGTAGGGCTATTTTCTTTTTTTTTTAAGAAAATTAAAAACGTGGGTTTTTCATCTTTCTGACAGCAAACCCTTTCATTTGATACCCATATCATGGGGGTGCATTTCAAACAGCTAATCCGCCATCTTGGATGTCCGCCATGTTGGATTTAAAACACGTGACTATTTTTTTCGTATTCCTGACAGCAAACCCTTTCATTTAATACCCATATCATGGGGGTACCTTTCAAATAGCCAATCCGCCATGCTGGATTTCAGGTACGTGACTATTTTTATCATATTCCTGACAGCAAACCCTTTCATCTGATACCCATATCATGGGGATGCATTTCAAATAGGCAATCCGCCATCTTGGATGTCCGCCATGTTGGATTTAAGACACGTGACTATTTTTTTCATATTCCTGACAGCAAACCCTTTCATTTGATACCCATATCATGGGGGTGGATTTCAAACAGCCCGACCGCGATCTTGGGGAGGCCGCCATATTGGATTTCTCACCACTCTTGCGCCCCATTGCAAAAACTAATAAAACGAAAACGGATGGCTAATTAATGCACAAATTCTACAAACTACTATTATAATTATAATAATACTTTAGTTTGATAAAGTAACGAAAATCTTACCTTATGAAAAAAAATAAGGAGAGAATCAAAATGTGGCAGTCGCAGTATAATATTCCGTTCACGATACGTACGCTCTATAATCAGGACGAGGAAAAAAGTGATACAGGTCCTACGTCGACGGGCGCTGGAGCCGTACTGATTGCAGCCCGGTTATGTTTCGTAATTTATACTAGTTTAGAGTGATTTTAAAAACGATAGTATGTTTAATTACATGAAGGGATTTTAATGAAATTTAGAAATTAGTTTACTCTGTAAACATAGTTTATATTTACATAGTTTTTTTAATGTAATTACGCTTTGTTCGAACCAAAAATGGCGATAAAACAGCGATATAAAACGTAAAAATTGACCTCAGAATTTATTTTTTTACTAATTTGTGTTATTAAAAATATAAATTCTACTACGTAGTTTTACGACAAAAACGTATGTCTGATGAGTTGTGTATTTTTTTTGGTTAAAATTACGAATGTTAATGGTAGATGTAGGAGTCGCAAATCGACTCTGCGTTGATTTTTCAGTAAACTACTTGTCGGAGATTAATTACCACAAAGTTAATAAAAGAGTTTTTTGAAATATGTTACGTATAATTACAACACGAAAGACTGGTCTTTCTTTTGCAGGTATTCAAAAATGTTGGAGTATTACTTAATATGGTAAATTAGACGATCATAATTTTAGTTCTACGCGCAAATGGGTAAAAGGCCTCTTAAGAAGACTCACTTGCAACAGGCACTTATATGAAAAGACAAAAGCTTAGAAAACGACAGTACTTTTACAGTTCTTAGATAATTAAATGTATCTTGTAACTGAGATTGTAGCGCCATTTTTTCTACTTTAATGATAGGTCAAAAATGCCTGTAACTGGTCTAGTTCAATTTGATTTAGAGGCATAAATGCCTAGATTTTGACGCACTATGGCTATTCAAACGTAACTATCCGAATTCATGCCGACGAATAGGTATGGTTCTTTGCTCACTCATTACTCAAAGGTGCCAAAAGGCGAGTATACATACACAAATGCAAAGTTAATCAATTTAAATCATAACCGTTCTAAAGATGCGTGAAAAACTGAAAGAATGGGTTGATGGAAGAAAATACTTTTTTTAATAAACAGAAACATGACTTTGTTCGGATGCGACGACTAGTCTATTGATTTAAATCTTTGGACAAATATATCTTAAGAAAGACAGCGTTTTTCAAATCTCAACAAAAACAATGTAATGGTCCAAGATTTATTTTTATATTACCATAGCAACATTTTCTTGTATATAATGTCAATGTCATTTCCAGTCATGCACCCCGTGGTGTATGACAATTGTCTTGCGACCGGCAGATGACGGAGTATTGTCGTTGAACCACCCACGATGGTTGCGGAAGAGTTATTGTAGCAAAAGGGATTATAAATCGGTCTGCGATGTTAAACTTGCTAAGGGCTGATTTTTCAATGGTCAGATAACTTTTATCCGAGGAATTAAAATGGCAGTTTGACAGCTTCTCTATAGAAAATATGTCAAATCGCTATTTTTATTACTCAGATTAATGTTATCTGACTATTGAAAAATCAGCCTTATGTAAAGTAACGTTATTTTGAAAGATCACACATAGTTTTGAAAAGAGATTAGTTTTACAGAATGAGCAAAAACAAAACAAACTAATAAAAAACAAAACTCTAAGAAAAATAAGCCTGTGAGTTCCATGTAAGATAAAATAATTGTATCTGGTATTAATATTGTAACTAAAAATGTATCTGGGCAAAAATATAAACATTGAAACTATAACAAATCTCACGTACGAATGTACGTTTTAGTATATTGAAAAATTTATAATTACTTAATAATAATTATTTACTGACAGTGGGGCGAGGTCTCAACAGACCACGCAGGAGATGGCGGGACGAACTAGACAGGTTCTGCCCGATCTGGAAGGAGGAAGCACAGTGTCGTGAAAGATGGAAAGAGTGGAGGGAGGCCTTTGCCCAGGAGTGGGGCAAAGTAGGCTAGGAAAAAAAAATATGATTGAGTGATAATTATCAAAATTTTAATATGTGCTCAATCGTAAATAGAAAGTTGCTCTTAATATGATAGGTACTCTGGAAAAAGTTGTCAAATAATAATATTAAGGTCTTATTTTTTTACTTGTATTTTTGCTTCCTCAGCTCTAAAGAGATAGGCCTTCTGCAAAACCTTCCTCTACATAACGCCTATGCAACAAGCAAGACATTCGCAATATAAAACGCTCCGCTAAGCCGACGCTACATACCGCATCGTGGCAATTTACAGCGCCGCCGCCGCACATTGGTTCAAGGGCGGAAAAAACTCCTTTGTTTCGACCTTGTTTAAAATGTCTACAATTTGGTATACACATACTAGAATGTTAGTAGAAACAAGTCTTAAAATTAATACGGATAAATAACACTACAGTATTCAATAATATGATGCAAAAGTAGGATGATCGAGAATTAACAAATTTCGTGCAAAAAATATTGTTATTTCAAGTATGAATAGAACCTAAATACTATAATCTACAACTTTTATTTTTAGTTAAGTCATAATTATGTTCATTGTGTGTATTAATGAAATACGTAAATAAAATGTCATGATATAATAAATAATTACTTGTTATTGCATTTTTTGTGAAGAAGGTCATTTGGAACCCTTTGTTTTCAATCATGAGATCATAACTAATCTCCGTTATCGACCGTTGCGTAATAATATACCTTCGGTGATTAATTAGACCCCATAGATTAGGAATACATCAGTTTTGGCTGCGAAAACCTGCGATCTTGGAAATACCAGGTCCTTAACCAATGACGCTCCGTAGTTAAGAAAAAGTGCGTTATATTAATAAGTGTTTCTCACCCATCTCGAAAACTATGTCTTTTCTATTTAATATTTAGTTTATGAGTATTTATTTATATAGAAATGCTTAAAGACTGTATATTTTGCATAAAATTTAGAATTGAATTCATGTGTAAAAATATGATGATGTGAATATATGATGAAAAAAAAAACGTATTATATCTTTCTCTATGTATACTGGTACATTCATTATATAATTTTAACAAAGTATTATGAAGAAACGCAACGTCTTTTCATTTAAAAATAATATTTTCCGCATGCACGTACTACCTGCACCACTGTGCGCCGCCGCCGTGATCGTTGTATGCGGTCTGGCAACGCATCGGCCGACCACGCGGCGGTGTAGGAAATTGTAGATGTGCGATTTTATAATCGCTGCCTTTAATCGGGGGTGTGTAGTAGACTTTATAGGATGTGGTTTGGCAGTTAGAGGAAGCAAGATGTTGGAAAATGTTTTCTGTTTTTTTTCCGCGGTTGTTGGAAATGAGTTGCAACTAAAGCTTGTAAATGTACAGTATGTTTCTATAAATGGTTGAAATTCAGCACTTATCTCAGTCCGGGTCCAGTAGTTGCACTTCTTTTTGAATATCTATATTTCAAAAAGAAGTGCAACTACTGGACTAGTAGAGTGTTAAAGTTGATTATACGTAGACTTGGACTTTGGGCTTAGAAAAAAAGCGTTTTGACCTTAACAGATTTTCTACTAAAATAAAGGACGGATTTATCTAAACCCTCTGACAAATAACACTTGGAAACAATATTACATTTCCTCATTTCTAGGTTAAAGACGCATTCACACTATCATTTCAAAAACTTAGCTTAGAAAACATTTTCTTAAAAGATAGTGTGACAATTTAATCCTGCGTTTACAGATACTATCTGTAAGTTCACACGTGAGTCTAAACGTGCGACATCCGCTCCAAACGCGTGGATACCGCTGTAAGTATTTATACACTCATTAAGGAAATGTTACGTGACGATATCTTATGCCTTAATTATTTAATTTTGCTACGATGGAGCAATTTGTTGCATCCGTTTGTGTCTTAGTGAGTGAATGAGAGATAGTGTCATAATAGTGCGTTGATAAATTGATGGTATCGGTATGTTTTGTTGATGTTCTTTATGACAGCAACATGGGTAACAGTTAATTAATCATAATTTGAATACTTTGTTGATTTACAGATAGATTTCTGTTGCTAGGGAGTTCTGGCATTTTCTCTTCGGTTAAATTATATCAGAAAGTGGCGAACAACTGACCTTTTGGAGTGTGTGAATTGAAGTGCTGATTCTGAACACAATTGTGTAAAAAATAACATTCAATTATAAGTGGAAATAACTTTGAGATTCATGGCTGAAATAATGGTAATATTCACTTTAAACTTTACTTTGGCAGGGTTCAGAATTCTGCTATTCTCTATACGACCCCTCTTGCTCGTCGATGAGCTTGTAATAAATTTTTAACGTATACTCAAGAGTATAAATTTAGTACTAGACGACAAAGAGACACGACGCAGATTTCCGTGTAATACATCAAACTGTAAATCTTATGTATGAAAATGCCTCAGTTTAACCAATCCAAAATACCAGCTTCATTGTTTCCTAAATCCAGTAACACGCATGACCTGTTGCAGTTACAACTGGACCCATTCCAGTGTTTAAGTGAAATATAGTCAAATAAAACCGCTGTAGTTATCATTTATATTTTTCAATTCGCAACCATTCGGTGCCAAGTGTGCGTAGGAACTGAATTGAATTCTTAAAGCGGTTTTTAAACAAGGATATTACGTGTTTCTGTGTTATTGTGGTGAGAAATAGCTATGGCGGCTTGGAGTTTTGTTCGCTAAGTTACAGAATGTAGTCGGGATATCTTGTTGCTTTGTTCTACGTTGCCTAAAGTTGTAGGTATCGTTATTGTTTTCCATAATTATTATGAATTCTAGAATTCAAGTATGACGGGCAATTAAATAGTTCATTATCATTTAATATTATTAAGTACAAGGTAGCCAACACGCTTTTAAAAATCGGATTCACCTTGCTTGATCTGTCTTTGGTGGGACTTTTATGCCTTATTGGTGACGTTCATCAGAAAGTTCAGGTGCGTAGTACTTGAAAACTTGCATAATTATTTGCAAAGTAGAGTAGAGTAGTACTTGAAAACGTGCGTATTTACAAAGTAGAGTAGTTTTATAAAGTAGAGATGCACTACATAGTACTCCTTTAGTAGTAGTTTCTGCCATGTCAAATCTATACACCGCGAAGGTTTTTTTTTTGCGTGGTAAAATCATCAAATGAGTCCTCCCACCCCGGGCAGGGACTGTCAGACTTGTACTGACTAAAATCCACGATGTCCTTCAATAGCCCTTTATGTTCCGGGGTCACTGTAAGGAAATAAGTCCCGCGACCGCCGCGAAGAAGGTAGGAAAACGTTCTTTATCATCATCTCAAATTAGCCTAATCGCATCCACGCTTAGGTAAAGCTCTCGAGAATCTCCGAATCTATAGCTTTTATATTAAACCGTCTGTGTACAGACGCTAGCACTTTCATACTAAGCAATCAAGCTTAACTAAACTGAACATTGCGTGAGAAATATCACTCAAAAACTTCTCGCATTATTACAAGGATTGAATTCAACAACATTTTTAAACAGCAGTAATTCATGTGGCTCTCTGGTGTGAAAATTGTTGCTTTTTTATTTCACAGTTTACGAGTGAAGTAAGCACGAATATTAAGCTTTGTAAGTGAATATTTTATTGTTAGGCCGTGTCGTTATTTTGTGGAATTCAGTGATGGCCGTTGGTGGTTTTTTATTATTTTGTGTACTGGTTATTACAATATTTGAAAGGTTGGGAGTGAAAACTATGAATAGGGATCATTTTGTTAAATCTGTCTAATTTTTTTATTGAAAAAGTGTTTTCATAACGGATAGGTATTTGATTACTTATGAGTCAGATAAGTAAGAATTAAGCTATTGTCAAACAGACAGGCGTGGCGAACGCGAAGCGAGGCGTTTTTGTTTGTAATGTATGGAATTGTTTGAAGCCAGTAACATAGACTATCGGATCGCTTTCGCTTTTCTATGTGACTTCGGATCGCATTTGCTTCGCCTGTCTGTTTGACAATAGCGTTAATGAATTAAACGGACGTAAAATGGGATGACAGTGACATTGGGAAAGCATAAATAAAACAGTTGAGATGTTAGTCGTAGAAAACGAAATGCTTTTGACAGCGATTGTCACTCGTTAATAAATGTAGATGGTTTTTTCATTGTGAAGGACGCATCACCACCTATTATGCTACTGAAGGATACCGTGGATTTTACATTTTCTAACAGCCCCTCCTGTCTCTCTGGCATCCTGTCCTGGGTGGGAGGACTCATTATTTTGATGATTTTACCACGTAAAAAACGGATAAGGTACCTACTCGTATTACTTAGTTTTTTAGGGTTCCGTAGTCAACAAGGAACCCTTATAGTTTCGCCATGTCCGTCCGTCCGTCCGTCCGTCCGTCTGTCCGCAGTTTAGCTCAGAGACGCACAGTACTAGAGAGCTGTAATTTGGTGTAAATATACGGATTTGTTGTGCCGAGAAAGTGGTAAAATAAAATCTCGTAAAATATTTTTTTTTAGGGTACCTCCTGTTACACGTAAAGTGGGGATGTTTTTTTTTTTCTCGCGTACCCCTTAGTGTGGGGTATCATTAAATAGGTCTTTAAAAAATATTGATAGTTTCCATTAACAATTTTTTGATAAAAAAATTCGTTTGTGAAATATGTATTAAGCTTTAAAGTGCTAAATTTTGCTCGACTCGAGTGTCCCCCCCCTCTACCAGCTAAACGGTTATGTTTGGGGGTGTGAAAAAATTCACAATAGTAGTATATACAGGGTGTTTGGTGCAACGTGTGCCAAATTGAAATGGTCGATACAAGGGGTCATCTGCTATCCTTTCAGATCCCTTAACACCCCTCATGTCCTGAGGATTTTTTTTTAATCGACTTTTTAGTGTTTTACTAAAAAAGACCGAAATTTTACATTCAAATACAATTTTCTTTTTAAATATGGGACGTAGACTCTGAATTTTAATTTTATTTCGAAGTGTATTGTTTAAAGGTAAATTTGAATACAAAATTAGTGGCATTAGTCATCTAGTTTTTTTTTAATTCACTCGCAAAGGTAAAACATAAATGAATGCTGTACATGTTACAGCTGTTTATGTGGCTACAAAATAAAAACCAGAAGCGATCGGGATCTTCCAACTCCCTCATTAATTCTCCAGTCTATCCCCTTGCTAATGATGTGCCACATGCCATAAAAATCTTTTAATAACTTTGTGAATTCGCTAGAATTGTGAATCGAGTCACCTAAGGCTGATATTCAAAATGATGATATTTAATTATTTTTTTTGTTTAATTGATACTTGACAAACCTATAAATCCTATCTCATTCGTATAAGGTAACATCTGTCTCGTATCTCTATGCTTTAGTGGGATTTACTTGAAAAAATTTTGCATTTTTAACATTTATTTCATAATTGTTACAAATCCTGCTCGAATTGTTGGCCTCTGTTGCGAATGCAGGCACGACATCTATTTCGACAGTTGTACGAAGTCGTATTTCCGCCTTAGTGGTATTGAATGCCGCTACTATGCGTTGGACTAGTACCTCCCTAGTTGGAACGTCCGTTGCGTACCCATACCAGCTCTTTGGAACGTCCCCAGACATAAAGTGTAACGAAGTTAGATCTGGGGAACGTGGCGGCCATGGAATAGGGCCATCGCGACCAATCCAAGCATTGTGGAACACATTGTTAAGATATTCCCTCACAGTCAAACGCCAATGCGCGGAACAGCCGTCATTTTGAAATACCATTGGTGCGAGAGCCGGCTGCAAAAATACCTACCTTATCGGCTACCCCAATAGGCTATGTATAGATCGTTAACCGACACCTAAACACGTAAAAAAAATCAGGTCTGCCAGAGCCGATCCTGCCGGGTCATAGAAATAATCGAGATTTTTTGACGTAATTTTTTAGTAAAAATTACCTCATAAGATACCCGAATGAAAGTGCTGGCAGCAGTTAACCATTGATTAGTTACGTAAAAAAAAGTGGGTCTGCCATTGCGCGCCTTGCCGGAAGTACTTGGCAGACCCCTAAAATATGCCCTTCTGAAACACTAAACCTACCTCATCGAGTACCCGGATGGGACCAACGCTAAATAATAACCAGGATGCCTCTGATAATGGATCAAAAGGTCTGCCAGGTCTAAGCTTGCCGGAACTTAGTGTTCAAAGCATTTGAAGTTGATAGGGAGCATAATTTCACCTGAAGTCAAAATAACATTTAACATTTAAAATAACATTTTTAAACATTATTTTGTTTCTATTTTTATACAAATTTATGAATATTAAATATTTTTTTATCAAAACATTAAATAAAACAACAAGTGTAGAGATAAAAGATGTACATTCAAAATTTAGCAACAATCACTACGAGTTCAATACTCGTATCATGCTTACAATTTATATACTTACAACTATCAAAACTTAGTTTAAGTTGGCATTACAATTACCTGAATTCTGTATATATGTAGGTTTAGGGAACTAAGTAGGCTTCCGAGTGTAGAACCTGTTATTGCGTAAATCATCGTAGGAACGCCGAAAGGTAGTCAACGCCTAATCAACCTGACCACCACCAGGATCTTTCTAGTCCACCGAAATCAGGTCAAAGTTTAAACATTAATGGTTAGGTTGACTAGCCATTTACTGTCAATACCTGAGTAGGTACGATATTTGTATAAATTAAAAAAAGACGAGTGTTTGTGTGTAGTTTCAGTGAACGAGATCAACGACGGGCTAGCGGAAACTGTCCTCACGGTAGGGGCTATGTTTTTTAGACCCTACCGTAAAGATAGACCTCAAAAATTGACCGAGCAAACCTTAAGAGGATTGTATAGCGGCTGCCTTTTCAAAAAATAGGTATTTAGAAAAACTCGTGCTGTCCCTCTCGCTCGTTGAAAAACCCCCGATCGTGCGATAGAGAGCGTTGCAGCTCGCGACTGACTGTGAGTATTTTTTATATGAAATTTGTCTCTCGGGAGAAAACGTTTTTCACATACTAAATCACGTACAATCTCTTAGATTCTAGTGTCAATCGTTTCAGCATATTATATTCTAGGTTTGTAGGTTGCTTTTTTTCTAAAACTTTTTTGTTTTTAAAATACAAAGGTATTACTTCAATGAAGATTATGTCATAAAAATAGTAACTTTTAGGCGCCTGTTATTTTCAAACTGTTATAAATTTTGAAAAAAAGAAAACCTATAAACCTAGTTTTTTACAGTGTCAGAAGCATTCTAAAAAAACCGGCCAAGTGCGTGTCGGGCCACGCACAGTGTAGGGTTCCGTAGTTGCCCATCAAAATACTTATGCGAACTAACTAAACTGATTCGGTGAATTTAATTTTAAAAAGAAGAATTTTCAAAATCGCCTGGAACGATTTTGAAAATTCTTCTTTTTAAAATTAAATTTCTTTGAGAATTCGGGGAAAATACATAAAAAACAAAGAATACGACGAATTGAGAACCTCCTCCTTTTTTTGAATTTAGTTAAAAATAGTTGACAATAAAAACCTACCTATCCCCAAAACATACCCACTTTATAGCTGTAAAAATAAAGTTGACAAACTTACATTTGCAGTTGAAGATACATGTTCTCCGATACATTTTGTTTAGGAAAATATGTTATCCAAGTACGTTTTATAAGTTGGTCGACTATTACTCGTAAACTTGTAAAGCCTACTTAGTCGTGATAATTTTCTTTTAAACTTCGTTATATATACTACTATTGTGAATTTTTTCACACCCTCAAACATAACCGTTTAGCTGGCAGAGGGGGGGGACTCGAGTCGAGCAAAAATTAGCACTTTAAAGCTTAATATTTCACAAACGAATCTTTTTATCAAAAAATTGTTAATGGAAACTATCAATATTTTTTAAAGACCTATTTAATGATACCCCACACTAAGGGGTACGCGAGAAAAAAAAAAAACATCCCCACTTTACGTGTACAGGAGGTAGCCTAAAAAAAAATATTTTACGAGATTTTATTTTACCACTTTTTTGGCACAACAAATCCGTATATTTACACCAAATTACAGCTTTCTAGTACTGGGCGTCTCTGAGCTAAGCTGCGGACAGACGGACGGACGGACGGACGGACGGACATGGCGAAACTATAAGGGTTCCTTGTTGACTACGGAACCCTAAAAATCATTGAGATATGATAACATTTAGGGGCAGGAAAACGTTTTCTCTTTTGGTATGGACGAGCGCTCGGTAGACGATAGTCTTAAACCTCATGGCTGAACGACGCTTGCTACAGTTGCAGTCTTCCGATGACGTTAAGTCATATAGGCGGCTCAATAGACCTATATTATCTAAGTCCTTGCAATAAGATAGATCAACCGCCGAATCCAACTCGGTTGGGCAGCGTGCGGGAAACTACGCAATGTCTTTTCGTCCGACATACCTCAGTGCCTCAAGACAAAAGTCTTCAACCAATGCGTATTACCAGTGATGACTTACGGCACCGGAACGTGGTCTTTCAGAATCGGCCTCATCTCAAAGCTCAAAGTCGCTTAACGAACTATTGAGAGGTCTATGCTCGGTATTACTCTGCGTGATCGAATCCGAAATGAGGAGATCCGTAGATGAACTAAAGTCACCGATATAGCCCACCGGATTAGCAAGCTGAAGTGGCAATGGGCAGGCCATATTGCTCGCAGAGCAGATGGCCGATGGGGTCGAAAGGCACTAGAGTGGAGACCACGGACTAGCAAGCGCAGCGTAGGACGTTCACCAACAAGATGGAAAGACGACCTTATAAAGGTCGCCGGAAGACGCTGGATGCAGATCGCTTCCAACCGGTATATTATATATATGTGTAAATCTAAAGGGGAGGCCTATGTTCAGCAGTGGACGTCCTATGGCTGAGATGATGAGAAAGATCCTGGTGGTGGTCAGGTTGATTAGGCGTTGACTACCTTTCGGCGTTCCTACGATGATTTACGCAATAACAGGTTCTACACTCGGAAGCCTACTTAGTTCTCTAAACCTACATGTATACAGAATTTAGGTAATTTTAATGCCAACTTAAACTAAGTTTTGATAGTTGTAAGTATATAAATTGTAAGCATGATACGAGTATTGAACTCGTAGTGATTGTCGCTAAATTTTGAATGTACATCTTTTATCTCTACACTTGATGTTTTATTTAATGTTTTCATAAAAAATATTTAATATTCATAAATTTGTATAAAATTAGTAACAAAATAATGTTTAAAAAATGTTATTTTAAATGTTTAATGTTATTTTGACTTCAGGTGAAATTATGCTCCCTATCAACTTCAAATGCTTTGAACACTAAGTTCCGGCAAGCTTAGACCTGGCAGACCTTTTGATCCATTATCAGAGGCATCTTGGTTATTATTTAGCGTTGGTCCCATCCGGGTACTCGATGAGGTAGGTTTAGTGTTTCAGAAGGGCATATTTTAGGAGTCTGCCAAGTACTTCCGGCAAGGTGCGCAATGGCAGACCCACTTTTTTTTACATAACTAATCAATGGTTAACTGCTGCCAGCACTTTCATTCGGGTATCTTATGAGGTAATTTTTACTAAAAAATTACGTCAAAAAATCTCGATTATTTCTATGACCCGGCAGGATCGGCTCTGGCAGACCTGATTTTTTTTACGTGTTTAGGTGTCGGTTAACGATCTATACATAGCCTATTGGGGTAGCCGATAAGGTAGGTATTTTTGCAGCCGGCTCTCGCACTACATGGGCACACGTTCATCGGTCACTAATTTGAGCAGAATTTGTAACAATTATGAAATAAATTAATGTTAAAAATGCAAATTTTTTTTTTTTCAAGTAAATCCCAGTAAAGCATAGAGATACGAGACAGATGTTACCTTATACGAATGAGATAGGATTTTTAGGTTTGTCAAGTATCAATTAAGCAAAGAAAATAATTAAAAATCATCATTTTGAATATCAGCCTTAGGTGACTCGATTCACAATTCTAGCGAATTCACAAAGTTGTTAAAAGATTTTTGTGGCATGTGGCAAATCATTAGCAAGGGGATAGACTGGAGAATTAATGATGGAGTTGGAAGATCCCGATCGCTTCTGGTTTTTATTTTGTAGCCACATAAACAGCTGTAACATGTACAGCTTTCATTTATGTTTTACCTTTGCGAGTGAATTAAAAAAAAACTAGATGACTAATGCCACTAATTTTGTATTCAAATTTACCTTTGAACAATACACTTCGAAATAAAATTAAAATTCAGAGTCTACGTCCCATATTTAAAAAGAAAATTGTATTTGAATGTAAAATTTCGGTCTTTTTTAGTAAAACACTAAAAAGTCGATTAAAAAAAAATCCTCAGGACATGAGGGGTGTTAAGGGATCTGAAAGGATAGCAGATGACCCCTTCTATCGGCCATTTCAATTTGGCACACGATGCACCAAACACCCTGTATAACGTAGTTTAAAAGAAAATTATCATGACTAAGTAGGCTGTATGTTTTTTAGGGATAGGTAGGTTTTTATCGTCAACTATTTTTAACTAACTTCAAAAAAAGGAGGAGGTTCTAAATTCGTCGTAATCTTTTTTTTAATGTATTTTCCCCGATTTCTCAGACTCCTGGACCGATTTTGAAAATTCTTCTTTTTAAAATTTAATTCAGCGAATCAGTTTAGTTAGTTCGCATAAGTATTTTGATGGGCAACTACGGAACCCTACACTGTGCGTGGCCCGACACGCACTTGGCCGGTTTTTTTTTTCATAGAAACAAAAGTACCCGCTTTGTCTGTGTTCTTGTAACTAAAATTCTGATGAATTATGGGGCAACTGAATATTTTTAGAAAATGTTTCATAGTTGCTGAAATAGAATCTGTTATTTATGAGCTACAGATTGTTTGATATAGTGAAAGTGAAGAATGGGTTGTTTCTTTGTGGTTCGTGAGGGGCCGATATTTTTCTTTTGAGGTACTTTATTAGAACAAATATGAAAGTCTGATTCCGTAATAATTATGTCAGTGTTCAAATTATCTTAAGGCGCTTGAATAAGGTTGATTGAAAACATATTAAAAAAAATGAAACGTAGTATTATTTCTGAGTAAGATCATGTGTCACTAGATCTTTGCTTTTTTGCATTCACATATATACACACATCAAAAGTGTCTAGGGATCAAGCATTTTTATGCGGATTTCTTGAGATTGAGATGTGGCTTTGTAATAAATTTATGATTTTATAAATTTATATGGATCCTTTTTGGTGCATTTCATAATTTGAATCAGGAACTGTAAATCAAATTCGAGTAAAAGATGAAAATCAGCTGTCAATATTTTCCCTATAAAAACATACAACGCATTGAAGACATTATTAGTGCTACTGTTTCCCTACTACTGATTAAAACCACCGTTATTATGGAGCGGCGACGTCATTTAAGCAGGGAAGAAATGCTCAGAGCCGTGGGAATGATAGAAGCTGGTTCCCGGCAACGTACTGTGGCTTTAGCTCTGAATACAAGTCAGAGTGTTATCAGTCGACTTTGGACACGTTACCGAAGCACTGGTACCGTGGCTGAGCGCCATGGAGGACGGTATCGCTGCACCACACGGAGACAAGACCGATTCATTTAAATCTTAACTCGAAGAGCTCCAACAATAACCGCCATGATGTTAGCCGTGAGGCTTCATCACTCTTCAGGGAACTTAATTAGCGACCAAACAGTCAGAAACCGCTTGCATGAAGTGAATCTTCATTCCCGAAGACCGCTACGGGTACCACCTATAGCAATGCACAATCGTAGGATTCGATATCAATGGGCTCTTGAACACAGAAATTGGGCAGAAGAACAATGGCGTTTCGTGTGCTTTTCTGATGAGTCTCGTTTTGGTATGAGACCGGATACAAGACGTATACGACACTGGAGAACCCCTGGACGCCAACAGCGATTAAAATCCTGCCAGGAAGTCCATCCTTATAGTGGTGGAACCATCATGGTATGGGCGGGTATTTGGATCGGCGGAAGAACTGAGTTGATTTGGATCAGAGGCAACCTCAACGCTCAAATTTATGCTGAGACGATTGTATCAGACGTCATCGTTCCTCTACAAGTGCAAATCGGTCCCTTATTTCAGTTAATGCATGATAATGCACGACCGCACACCGCAAGAGTTGTAAGACAGACTCTCGCCACAGCTAACATCATTGTCCTGCCCTGGCCTGCTCAGTCGCCAGACTTGAACCCGATTGAGCATGCATGGGATATGCTACAGAGAAGAGCTCTGCCGAATATGGAGGGTATCCAGTCGCAAGAAGACCTTTTTTTGTTGTTGCAACGAACATGGGCGGCCATTCCACAGCGTGATTTGGATGAACTCATTTTGAGTATGCCAAACCGATGTTCTTGTGTTGTTAGTGTTCGCGGTAGAAACACGGATTATTAATTGTTTAAGTTACCCAATAAAATTTTAAAGAAAACTGTTATTTCAGTCTTTTTTTCGAACTTTAATGTTAGTGGTTCAAATGTCAAAAATCCCTTTATTAGGAAAATGGCAAATTTCTTTATGAATGCAAAGGTGACTTGGTTTATCGTTACTGTGACAAACGATAACACTTTATTTGATGAATCCTTAAAGAACATTTTAATTAATATCAATCAGGAGAAAAGTTATTGCAAAAATATATGTTGATCCCTAGACACTTTTGATGTGTGTATGATCAATTATCATAAAAGTAATAGGTACAGTCAGTCAATTTTTGACGCTAGGATTTTGTATTTTTGAAATGACAGTGGTCTAAATTGTCTGTGGAATAAGACTGATCGTCGAAGGTATAATAAATCTAAAAGGTAAAATAAAAAGACCTTTTGTTCCTTCGAATTCTTCCATAATAATCTAAACACAAATAAACATTATCAAACCAACCACGTATCTACATAATATTTGTATGATTTTACAAAACTCGACGTACGCAAATAGCATATGTGTGCTTGCCTATGTTCTCGAGTGAATTCCTCAGAGATGGCTTCGAGCCACCGACTTAAATTTACCTATGAAAATATTATACTTACGGCATTTTCTGTAGGTATGCTAGGGAAATATATTGTGTGGTTACCAGTGATAGAAGTTTGGTCGGTACGGAGAAGGTGGTAGACATTATATGAATGAGAGTGGGTGCGTGTTCAAACTATTTTCTCCAACTTGGTGGAGCACGGGACCTGCACGTAAATAGATAAGGTCCGTGCTCCAACTGATAATCGGTGCAGTCAAGTAATTCAGAAAAATACACAGTTCAATATAATCTATATCTACACATATAAATAACATTGGAGTGTCTGTTTGTAATATTGAAATAACCGTTTTTTACTACATGCATATGAATATAATTATATACGGTATATTTTTGTCTATCTGTCTGTCTGCCTTTCTGTCTGTCTGTTTGTAATGACTAATCTCTGAAATGGCTGGGCCGATTTTGACGGGACTTCTATCGGCAGGTAGCTGATGTAATAAGGAGTTACTTAGGGTAAAAAATACATTGTTGAGTTATACAGTACTTACATATACAGTATTTTAGATGAAGTGACTGCTTATGCATATACTGCTGACCCCCACAATCAAGTAACTGGATAATACGAATCTCCTTAGTGAAACTGGTTGTTCGGTCCGAGCCACGAAAGAAGCTCATTGTGTTAGATGGACACCCATGCGCAGACCAATTTCCGCAAACGCAACGTTAACTCTAAGTTCATTGTTGAAAAGATATGAAGATAATAATATAAACTAACTTCAATACTGTACTTTTTTTGGAGTGAAATTAGTATCAAACGAGTCCTCCTTCCTGTGTGGAGCATAAGGGGCTGTCAAACTCGTACTAACTAATAATCCACCCTTTTTCCATATGTATCCGTTTGCGTTCCAAAGCCTTGGTACCTAGTTTCGGCTGTCCCGCAACTTAGATATTATTATTTTGACAGGCCTGTTGGTCTAGTGGTTAGTGACCCTGACTGCTATGCCGGAGGTCGTGGGTTCGATTCCCACCCAGGACAAATGTTTGCGTGTTGAGCACGATCATTTGTTCTGTGTCTGGGTGTAATTTATCTATAATATGTATGTATTTAGAAATTTATAAGTATGTTTATCAGTTGTCTAGTTAGTACCCATAACACAAGCTCTGCTTAGCTTGGGACTAGATGGCGTTGTGTGATTGTTGTGGAATATTATTGGGAATATTTATTATTGTGCCTCAAAGATAGAAAATGTTCACGATTGACCCAGACGTTTCACAAAAGACTTTGGAATGCAAAGACAGTTCATAAAGTGATCTAATCCAGAAAAAAACCCAATGTTTATAATCTCAATTGACAGTTTTAACGTTTGTTGTTATGTTAATGTTCGATTTTAAACCCTATTTATAATATATTTTAACATTATAATCCCTTTTATTCTCAAACAACACATTACATGTGTCGTTCTTTTACTTTCTAAAGATAAACATAACCATGTTAGAGATATATTTAGCCCTGTAGTCCCAATTTAGCTAATGAGAACTAATAACTATAAATTGTGAACTATTTTTGGGGAAAATAGAAGAAAGTATAAATAAATAACGACGCGAATGGACGAGGAGCGTCCAGATTGTAGGTCGCGGATCGATTCCCGTTTCGGGATTGTTGCTTAGATAACTATAGGGTCATAGTTGCCTGACCTATGTGTTTGACAACTTTTCTGAAGATTTATGTTTGTGTTTATTTGAAGAGCCAAATCAAATAAACATGATACTTGTCGCAGAACAAGAATTGTTAAAAACTTGGGGGAAGTCTTTGTCCAGCAGTGGAGCAGTGTGAACTAACCAAAAGCAATTATGGTGAAAATTTTAATGTTAATATTGGTATTGACGTCCACACCACAACTCTACTTGCTACTACAGTACGACCACTCGTCTAAATAATATGTTCAAATTAAATTAATATTTCTATAAAAGGAAAACTGAAGATTTGGAGTTCAACAGAAGTATGAATTAATTCTATGTGTTAAAAAGTCGCGCTCCGGCTAATAAACTACAACTCTACTTCAAAAGATTGTCTGGTTGGCAACTAAGTAGTGTCGCATTTTAAGAGCCAGTTCACAAAATTCGAACGCTCGAGTTTAGGTAAAAGACGGGAGCAATGTTCATGTGTGCGTAGCTATTCACACATACACAACGCAACCAGTGTAGCGCTAGTGTTGAGACGGACTAAACAATCTTGAGCCGATATAATCGTAATGCACTTTGGTTACATTTCTGAAAAAGTTTTTGGAACGAAGTTCCTTATCGCGCGTAACGTTGTGAAAGGGGGCTAGACGGAAAAAAATTCTTACGAAAAGTTGTCACGACACTTTTTGCTATAGTAAGAGACAGACAGATATGTTTCTCTGTCTGTCTCTCTCTCTCTTATAAAAAGCAAGCCAGATATTTTTTCATTCCTATTTCGCATTGAACAGTGTGGTGTCGCGACGATTATTTTTGTTGAGTGTATACAGGTTTTTTGTAAATAATAAATAATAAAAAATAATAATAATAATGAATCCTTAATGAAAAAATATCGAGGTTTTCGTTATCGGTGTCGTTTTCATGGTTTTCCAGGGTGTATAAACCGATGATGCAGTCAAAATGTAAATCCAAGATGGCGGCAGCATAAACTATCGAAGTTTTCGTCATGGGTGTCGTTTTCATGGTTTTCGAGGGTGTTGAAACCGATGTTGCAGTCAAAATGTAAATCCAAGATGGCGGCTGCAAAAAATATCGTGGTTTTCGTCATGGGTGTCGTTTTCATGGTTTTCGAAGGTGTTGAAACCGATGTTGCAGGCAGAATGTAAATCCAAGATGGCAGCTGCAAAAAATATCGAGGTTTTCGTCATGGGTGTCGTTTCACGGTTTTCGAGGTTGTTGAAACCGATGGTGCAGTCTAAATGTAAATCCAAGATGGCGGCTGCAAAAAATATCGAGGTTTTCGTCATGGGTGTCGTTTTCATGGTTTTCGAGGGTGTTGAAACCGAGGGTGCAGTCAAAATGTAAATCCAAGATGGCGGCTGCAAAAAATATCAAGGTTTTCGTCATGGGTGTCGTTTTCATGGTTTTCGAGGAAGTTGAAACCGATGGTGCAGTTAAAATGTAAATCCAAGATGGCGGCTGCAAAAAATATCGAGGTTTCCGTCATGGGTGTCGTTTTCGAGGGTGTTGAAACCGATGGTGCAGTCAAAATGTAAATACAAGATGGCGGCTGCAAAAAATATCGAGGTTTTCGTCATGGGTGTCGTTTTCATGGTTTTCGAGGGTGTTGAAACCGATGGTGCAGTCAAAATGTAAATCCAAGGTGGCGGCTGCCAAAATTATCGAGGTTTTCATCATGGATGTCGTTTTCGTTGTTTTTGAGGGTGTTGAAACCGATATTACTATCAAAATAGAAATCCCAGATGTCAAATAACAAAAATCAAAAAATATTATTATTAACTTAAAAAAAAAAAAATTCCTTCACTAATTATTAATCGAAAGGAACTTCGTTCCATCCGGGTGTCCCTTGACACCTCTCAAGTTTTTTTGTTTATTCAGTCTATTATACTGTTAAATGGTATAGAACGGAAAGCATCTCGCGCGCTGATTGGTTGAACGTCATGTGCCTGGCGGCGGCGCCGCCATAATTATTTGTTAGATAATTCGTTTGATGTCGAATGTTAACAAACTGTTCTGGTGATTTTAATTAAATTTTGTGTTAAAAATAACCTGTGAGTTAAAGTTAGTTATATTTTATTGTTGTGGAAGTAAAACTGAATCTGCGATTAACCTAAGAAGAGAAGTTTGAACAATAGTCAGATAACTTTTATCTGAGGAATAAAAACGGTTCGACAGCTTATCTATAGAAAATATGTCAAACCGCTATTTTAATTCCTCAGATAAACGCGTGACCGTTTAATAAATTCTTAAATAATTTGTAAAAAAAACCAACATGGTTTCTGCTACTCATAATAGGCGTCTTTTTATAGTTTTCGTCTTCGAGGGTTTTGAATCCGATAGTGCTGTCAAAATGTAAATCCAAGATGGCGGCTGCAAAAAATATCGAGGTTTTCGTCATGGGTGTCGTTTTCATGGTTTTCGAGGGTGTTGAAACCTATGATGAAGTCAAAATGTAAATCCAAGATGGTGGCTGCATAAATTATCGAGGTTTTCGTCATGGGTGTCGTTTTCATGGTTTTCGAGGGCGTTGAAACCGATGGTGCAGTCAAAATGAAAATCCAAGATGGCGGCTGCATAAATTATCGAGGTTTTCGTCATGGGTGTCGTTTTCATGGTTTCCGAGGGTGTTGAAACCGATGGTGCAGTCAAAATATGGATAGTATGGAAACAAGGCCTAATTGTAGAAATAAATACCTACGCTCTCAACTGCAGCCTTAGGGTTGTCACGAGCGCGGAGAGTGGAACATAATTATGTGGCGCTGATGCTTGATGAACCCGGTGGCTGCGCACCTTACTATGCGTTTCAACTAAGTATAAGATGACCTTGGCACCATATTGTAACTGCAATTGTGTTTAACGAAAAATACTTTGCGCAAATTACTTTTCAATACTTAATATTTATCTTATTCATGTTATTTTCATGTGATTTTCGTTATTTGACATCTGGGATTTCTATTTTGATGGCAATATCGGTTTCAACACCCTTGGAAACCATGAAAACGACACGCATGACGAAAAATTCGATAATTTATGCAGCCGCCATCTTGGATATACATTTTGACTGCACCATCGGTTTCAACACCCTCGAAAACTATGAAAACGACACCCATGACGAAAACCTCGATAATTTATGCAGCCGCCATCTTGGATTTACATTTTGACTGCACCATCGGTTTCAACACCCTCGAAAACTATGAAAACGACACCCATGACGAAAACCTCGATAATTTATGCAGCCGCCATCTTGGATTTACATTTTGACTGCACCATCGGTTTCAACACCCTCGAAAACCATGAAAACGACACCCATGACGAAAACCTCGATATTTTTTGCAGCCGCCATCTTGGATTTACATTTTGACTGCACCATCGGTTTCAACACCTTCGAAAACCATGAAAACGACACCCATGACGAAAACCTCGATAATTTATGCAGCCGCCATCTTGGATTTGCATTTTGACTGCAACATCGGTTTCAACACACTCGAAAACCATGAAAACGACACCCATGACGAAAACTTCGATAATTTATGCAGCCGTCATCTTGGATATACATTTTGACTGCACCATCGGTTTCAACACCCTCGAAAACTATGAAAACGACACCCATGACGAAAACCTCGATAATTTATGCAGCCGCCATCTTGGATTTGCATTTTGACTGCAACATCGGTTTCAACACCCTCGAAAACCATGAAAACGACACCCATGACGAAAACCTCGATAATTTATGCAGCCGCCATCTTGGATTTGCATTTTGACTGCAACATCGGTTTCAACACCCTCGAAAACCATGAAAACGACACCCATGACGAAAACCTCTATATTTTTTGCAGCCGCCATCTTGGATTTACATTTTGACAGCACTATCGGATTCAAAACCCTCGAAGACGAAAACTATAAAAAGACGCCTATTATGAGAAATTGTAGCAGAAACCATGTTGGTTTTTTTTACAAATTATTTATTTACGAATTTATTAAACGGTCACGCGGATATAGAATTCGATATTGATAAAAATCATTCTTACCTTCAAAATAAGCAGGGAGTTTAAAAAACAAAATCTCCGGTTATGATGAAGCCGAGTTCAAACAGCCATATACGTAACATAAATAAACGCAACTCGTCTTTACGCGGCACTCAGAACTGACAGCACTGCGATGTCCGCTTAGAAGCCTCGTAGATGCGCGTGTTTGTGTGAGTGCACCGTTTCGAACGTTAGTACGTAATTTCCGGACCATCCATATTTTTACTGTTCTACGGGGCAGACAAGAGCCACGCAAAGCGTGGGAGCGTATCTTTGCAAGTTACAACCACGATCTATACACGTCATGTAAATATATCCCAGGCCCCTCTCCCAGCCCCGTAGGGTTATTTTCTTTTTTTTTAAAGAAAATTAAAAACGTGGGTTTTTCATATTTCTGACAGCAAACCCTTTCATTTGATACCCATATCATGGGGGTGCATTTCAAACAGCTAATCCGCCATCTTGGATGTCCGCCATGTTGGATTTAAGACACGTGACTATTTTTTTCGTATTCCTGACAGCAAACCCTTTCATTTAATACCCATATCATTGGGGTACCTTTCAAATAGCCAATCCGCCATCTTGGATGTCCGCCGTGTTGGATTTAAGACACGTGACTATTTTTTTCATATTACTGACAGCAACCCTTTCATTTGATACCCATATCATGGAGATGCATTTCAAATAGCCAATCCGCCATCTTGGATGTCCGCCATGCTGGATTTCAGGTACGTGACTATTTTTATCATATTCCTGACAGCAAACCCTTTCATTTGATACCCATATCATGGGGATGCATTTCAAATAGGCAATCCGCCATCTTGGATGTCCGCCATGTTGGATTTAAGACACGTGACTATTTTTTCATATTCCTGACAGCAAACCCTTTCATTTGATACCCATATCATGGGGGTGGATTTCAAACAGCCCGACCGCGATCTTGGGGAGGCCGCCATATTGGATTTCTCACCACTCTTGCGCCCCATTGCAAAAACTAATAAAACGAAAACGGATGGCTAATTAATGCACAAACTCTACAAACTACTATTATAATTATAATAATACTTTAGTTTGCTAAAGTAACGAAAATATTACCTTATGAAAAAAAATATGGAGAGAATCAAAATGTGGCAGTCGCAGTATAATATTCCGTTCACGATACGTACGCTCTATAATCAGGACGAGGAAAAAAGTGATACAGGTCCTACGTCGACGGGCGCTGGAGCCGTACTGATTGCAGCCCGGTTATGTTTCGTAATTTATACTAGTTTAGAGTGATTTTAAAAACGATAGTATGTTTAATTACATGAAGGGATTTTAATGAAATTTAGAAATTAGTTTAGTCTGTAAACATAGTTTATATTTACATAGTTTTTTTTTACTGTAATTACGCTTTGTTCGAACCAAAATTGGCGATAAAACAGCGATATAAAACGTAAAAATTGACCTCAGAATTTATTTTTTTACTAATTTGTGTTATTAAAAATATAAATTCTACTACGTAGTTTTACGACAAAAACGTATGTCTGATGATTTGTGTATTTTTTTTGGTTAAAATTACGAATGTTAATGGTAGATGTAGGAGTCGCAAATCGACTCTGCGTTGATTTTTCAGTAAACTACTTGTCGGAGATTAATTACCACAAAGTTAATAAAAGAGTTTTTTGAAATATGTTACGTATAATTACAACACGAAAGACTGGTCTTTCTTTTGCAGGTATTCAAAAATGTTGGAGTATTACTTAATATGGTAAATTAGACGATCATAATTTTAGTTCTACGCGCAAATGGGTAAAAGGCCTCTTAATAGGGACATAAACGATTTCCTTTGAAATAATAAAAATGTTTCCTGATAAGTCGATTAAGTTGCTTAATTTTACGAAAACTTTAAATTGTCATGTTTATAACTGTCTATTGAACAAAGTCTATGTTTTTGTTGAAACGTTATTCTAAGATCAATTCAATAAAAATTGATTAAAGTTGATATCGCATTTAACATCAAATGGACTTCAGGTGGCTTCATCAGTTTGGTACTCCACATCATCCCACAGTTGTAACCTTTCAAGGGTGCCACATCACGAAGTTGACTGTACCTACCAAATCTATTCCTACTATTATTAGAAAGCTGAAGAGTGTGTTTGGTTGAAGGCGCTAATCTCAGGAAATAATGATTAGAATTGAAAAAATAATGTGTTGGATAGTCCATTTGTCAAGGAAGGCTACAAGCTATATAACATCACGCTTTAACCAAAAGTAACCAAGCAACGGGGTTGTAACCGCGGGAATCTGCTAGGCTATAATATTTAAACCCTACCTATATGTTTGTACAATGTACATACTACACACAGGAAAAAACTATTTAAAAAAACAAAAAAGATATTTACACAACAAACACCACGTCGAGTTTGTGTTCGTGTTCATATTATAAACAGACGGGAAAAGTTAAACAAAAAATGTTCATCCCGAAATTTTCTCCATAAATCATTGGGTGCGGTAAAATTTTATCTCAACGATTTATTCCTACCTACTTTCGGGTATAGGGAATATTTTACGACAAAAGATATACAAGTAATACGGGAACGGGTGGGTGTCTGTCCTTTTTCGATGCGCATGATAATTTATACGAACTAAAAACTATGATTTTGACTGTTTGTAATTATGTCTGTTCGCAAAAATATTTTATAATATAAGAAAATAAATAAATATTTGTTATTTAATGTCGTTTTTAATTTTATTCAAATAATGAATAGGTACAGAGATTAATTCTATTTCTAATAGAGAAAGCTTCAGATGCATTTATAATAAAAAAATAAAAATGGAGTAATTATTTATTGAAAACGATACATGATAAGTAAATTATTCAATTTATTTATTTTATCGTTTTGTGATATCCCACAGTATAGCTGTTTGCTGTCCCTGTTTTTTAATTTTGTTTTACTAATAATTCTTTTACAAAAAAAAAAACTCGTATAACGGTTGTTTCTCCAAATATTCTTTGGAGCATATAACTATCCAACTGTCCAACTTTGCGGTTGGACTTTGATGACCGGAAAAAAGAACCCATGGGACCTTTCAGAAGAAAAACTTCCTACAGGGGACGAAGATGAATCATACATCAGTTTATAACTGTTTGTGTACTCTTACACTAGAAAGATGCGCATCATTGTGGGCACAAGTAGTTTGATAACCTTTATCCGTAACTAGCTAATGCACAACGTTATCATAACCAAGACAAAAGGTATCTTGTCCAGGTCAGGTCATCCAGGTCATAAACTATCTGTGTACATAATAACATCCAAATCTGTTCAGTAGTTTTTGTGTGAAAGAGTCACAAACATCCATCTATACGCCCATCATCACAAACTATCGCATTTATTATAATAGTAAAATAGCATTTTTTCAAGTGGGAAGAGAAACACCATAGGGATCTGGGTGAATGGTTCAATTGTATTTTGTTCCAAATAATTCAGATCAACAACTCCATTATGTCTTGTTACAATCATCTTATATAATTTCCTTTATACTCCGAAATACGCAGCCAATTTCTTCTTCACAAAAATTCGCAAGCGACGCCGGGGTTCGCAACATACTTAGCTTACGCGGCATAATACGAAAACGGCCGCACGCGCCCGATGTGTTAACCTCATTATTTATGAATGCTGTTATGGGCTCAAAATTTCTTACGCTTGAATTATTTAATCTGCTTTTCCATTACGGTTTCGCTAAAATGACACAATTTATATTCAGAGAGGACGCTCAGAACTCAGGAGTATGGCTTTATGGAAAGATTAGGGATGAGATCAAAAATTAAAATACGTTACGTTCGCGTATCGTTTGCGTTTCGTCTCGGTTTATGAGGATCGTTCGCGAGCGTGTGAATGGCATGACGTGTGCTAGTCATAAAATTATGTTGAATCTTGATCTTCTAGCCGATTACGAGTTTTCGTCTGTATTTACATTATTATACGTTTTCTGTTTAAGATTTTGAAGGTTGACTGGAATAGAAGGTGTATTTGAAACTTAGACCTAATTTGTATAAAATAAATATTATACAGTAGACCACACTTCAGTAGTTACGCTTTTTTTTATCGTGGTAAAATCATCAGCAAATGAGTCCTCCCACCCCGGGCAGGGCGGGAGGGACTGTCAGACTTGTACTGACTAAAATCCACGGTGTCCTTCAATAGCCCTTTATGTTCCGGGACATATGTGAGGAAATAAAATCCCGCGACCCCGGCAGGCTTTGGCCCTCTGAGAGGGGGCCTCTGGGGGGGCCTCTGGGGGGGGGGGAGTTTTGCTGACGCTCTTTGAGGAGCGCGTGGAACACGACGCGCCGACGACCCGGGCATGGTCCATGGTCGGACAGCGAGTTGCCCTTTACTCGCTTTCCGCATGCCCGCGCCTACGGTGGCCGGAGATCGTCTTGCGACGTCTGTTGCCGTGGGCGTCTCCCGCGGCGGCTGGGTCCTGAGGTGGACGCTGTCCTCTCCCTCACGCGTTCCGCCTCCTCCTTTGCTAGTAGTTACTCTTAAATAGAAAATTGTGTGTTTGTACATTTCATCATAAAATGTTACAATTTTCCGTTTTCTCAGTAACAAATAACAAAAATATAAGAGTTAAAAAATCTGTTGTTATTTCTTCACAACCTTTACAAAATATATCGTAAATCATCTACAAAACTATCAACTCTAAACTGCGCCGCATAACCGTAGTAGTAACTGTACCATTTAACGCGGTCACAGTTCATATCAAAACAGCTGAGCTGCACGTCAGAACGCAGCACAAAACGTCAGCAGCTCTTTGTTGGGCAAAAGCATAATACTACGTTATAACCTACAATAGAATTTACTGTGTTAATTACCATACCAACATTTTCGACAAAAGAGCAAAGATGTTCATTGTTAAGAGGCCATATCACAACATTTCCGTATTTTACCTACAGCGTACTTAAAGTATGTTCGGCGTTTATTGTATGAAAAAAGAAAAAGTGCCAATAATATACGAACGAGGAAATTTTTCACCAAATTTCCATCTCAAAAACAAGTGAAAAGTCTTGCAAGAGCCTCTATTAAGATTATTTTATCAAACCCTTTTTCGACACAAAGGGTACATTCCAAACCTATCTTTTTTTTTCTACCTTTTTTGCCCATCCTAATGGATCATAAAGAACACAACATCGCGCGAAGTTAGGTAACTATATCCACATTTCGACAATTGTGTCGGACCCACGTAATAGGGTAGCGAGCCTATGGCCATCAACCGGGCTTAAATCTGAGATTCTGAATTGCTGGACATTCTTGAAGGAAAAGCCCTATTACACTTTGCATTATTTTAGGATGGGGCGCGAGACATGTTTGGCAGTATCGTTTGTGAGCACTTCACGAATGTTTGAGACGTCATAATGGACTTTAACAATGCGGTAGTTACCTAACCAGCTAATTGACCTTTTAATACTATTCCCTGAAGAAATCCTTGTCGCAACATAAATTATTATCTGTATTTTCTTTCGTGTTTTTAAGATCTCCCCTTTCTCCTTTTATACAAGACTTCTGTGTTTTGGGCATTATCTAGTCATGTTTGCTTCGCGAACAAGAACAGATCGTCAAACCAACTGCACCGTAGTCAATCATAAAACTTACGAATTAATTATTACCAGCTTTTCAATAAAGCCTTCTTGTTTTATGCGTTCGACCTCAACTTACAAAAGACCTACACCCCAAAGTTATTCGTTTTTCAAAATATATTTTTCATACATTTTTTTAATCCATTAACATGACGTGACCTGTCAAAATTGTGCATGCATAATGTCATGAAAGTTTTACTTCATAGTGAGGGTAGGTGCGATATTAACATCTCGCTGCGGCCGGGTCGGGCAGGCCACATGGTGTACCCCGCCACCTTTTTATAACGCGCATATTTTAGGGTTAACGAAAACAGGGGATCCATCGGTTGTGGATAAAATATTACGAGGTATTTGCAGGTTATCCTGAAAATTTACTCGTATGAGTGGAGGTTTGGTATGGTAAATGCTTTTGTACAATTCGAGCATTGTGTGTGCTTAATAACCAGAAAGAGTTCTGGTGTAAACTGGACACAATTCACTATGACTTTTGTAATGAACATCATTCTGGATCGGCTAACAAATAATAAAATGAAGTTTTGAATTCGTTTAGTTTTAAATGTAGGTATTTAGTGATTTGTAGTGTAACCGAACCTAAAAAAATCAACCTAAAAATGTAAATGTAAGTATCAAATTCAAAACTCAAAAGTCGATTCCAAATAATTTTAAAAACATCGTTTATAAATTCTAATGATAGTGTGAGTGATCATAATTATCTTCAGAAACTTCATTTAATTACATCACTAATTATACGAACTCATGTTATACCTATACATAATACACTTAATAAACAAAATAACCAACGCGTTCTACATTTTATCGTTAATAACTACTAAATACCTGAACTGTTTATTGTAGGTATCCGTTTTAATTACAAAACTTAAGTAATTTGACCTAACTCACGTTTATACTAAACTCATTATGCATTATACAATTTATTCCCTTAAATAAAATTAACTTAGACGAAACCTGAATACTGAGTAGCGGTTTATATAAAATCCCGGCTTTAAATATAGCACCAAACCAATGTTTTTGCTACAATTTGAATTATTATACCTTTGTTGTTTTCGTTAAATAGAAAAGCCCTTCAGTTGAAAGTTTGTTTGGCTAAAAATACTGTTTGAAAGCTAAACCGAGATTGATATTGTGACAGTTTGTAAGCAGTACCTACCTACAGGTTTTTTTTTTTTAAATAAACGAACAAATCAGCGTAGACCATTAATAATTACCAATATCTGAATAATAAATAAATTTCCAAAGAACACAAAAAATCAATTCAAAGGGTACTTTCGACAATAGGACAGATAAATGGTTTTTAAATACCTATGATTTTAAATATAACAAGCGTGTCACAAACATTAAACTTAACATAATGAAGTTTTAAAGTATAATAAAATTATAGTACGATATTATTACACTTTATCTTTAATTAAATTATACTACGACTTACCCCTGGTAGTGTCCGTTTCTCATGTAGAGCCGTTTGAGCGCTGGATGCGCTCTCCGGATTAAAGTATGTTAAAAATGCACACCCTGTAACAAAAACAGAGCCATTGTTATTTTTGTGGAAAAATACGAAAGAGGAAAAAACATGGAAATAATTTTTATATCTTAGTATTTAAAAGCAAATTAGTTGACACGATTGCCAATGTAGTATAGTAGAGCTCCTTGCCAAATAGATTATCCGGAAAGTGAAATATTAATATTTATGACAATAAAAATGATTTTTGGGTCCAATAAAATGATAAAATAAAACCTAATATTTCAGTAATTGGATATAGATTGTAGTGACGACTCATTTTCAAAAAAACTAGTCTCTGTATGGGATGAATACAGTCACAATATTGTTTTAAATTATGACAAAAATATAAAGCCAATAATAACCCAATTACTTCAACAAGTTATCTAGTTTATTTATTTATTTATTTATTTTATTTGGCTCTTCAACAATGAGTACACTGTTACATTTTTGTATACAGTACAAACTTAATTTTAAGTGCCCCATCACTTAAAGAAGAGCACCACATGCACTATATTTTGCGTACACACCAAAAAAGAAACAATGAGAAAAGAAAAAAAAAACAAATTAAAAATAACAATTAAAAATAACTTACAGACACTTTTTTTTTTTTTTTTTTTTTTTAGGTGGTAAAATCATCAAATGAGTTCTCCCGCCCTGGGTGGGGCGGAAGGGACTGTCAGACTCTTACTGACTAAAATCCACCCGTGTTCCTTCCTATACCCTTTACGTTCCGGGGCCACGGTAACCTGGGTTAAGAAAAAACCCGCGACCCCAGCAGGCATTTGGCGCGAAACACGACGCGCCACCGACCCGGGCTTGGTCCTTGGTCGGACGGCGAGCTACCCATAACTCACCGTCCGCAAGCCCGCTCCACCGCTGTGCCCTCTGCTAATCAGAGGGACACGCGTTGGAGCGTCCACACGACAGGCTATTCGCATACGGGCAAAGAGACCCCTTAGGCACACAGTGCCTAAGGAAGAGTTTTTGCCCGCATCCCAGGGTGCACCGGCCCGAAAAACTGGTCTTCCCCCCGGACGTATCCGAGAGGGAACTCCAGTCCACGGGCGCACGTGGAGGTTTCCTGTCATAGCACCCCAACTTACAGACACTTAGATTTAAAATTACAATAAAAATAAATTAAACTATAAATTAAACACACTAAAACTCAAAAACATACAAATAAGGACACGTAGAACAAATTCAATTACAATTTGAATTTGAATCGGAATTTATTATTCTCTTCAAAGTAGGCACAGATGTGTGAAATAGGTCAATAACATCATCGTATTTTTTGTAAACGGCATACATTCGGGACAACGGGCAATGCTGCCTTAAATTAGTATTGCACTGTGGCATGCAGAACAACCTCCTATTAGATTTTCTCGGTAATTTTCGTGGCACATGGAAGGAAACTCTGCTGAGCAACTCGGGACAGTTTAAAGAGCCCGATACAAATTTTTTAAGGAAGATCAAATCGAACATATCTCTACGTTTCTCTAACGAAACAATTCTAAAATACTTAAGCCGTTCCTGATATGATTTGAGTTTTTTGCCCATATTACAGTGATAGGTCAAATGCCATAAAAACCTTTTCTGCAATCGTTCAATACGTTTGATGTGCACATTTCTGGTCCCCTAAATACAATGATTGTATTTAGGGGACCAGACAACACTACAATTATATTCTAGGTGACTTCTGACTAGGGAGTTGTACATAATTTTTTTCGTTAAAATATTCTTGAAAGTTTTACACTCCCTCATTACAAAACCTAGTATCTTAGTTGCTTTTAGTATAACTTGGTCAATATGGTCAACAAATCTTAGCTTTCTATCAAACTGAACGCCCAAGTCTCGCATAGATTCAACTTCCTCTAGGTGTTGACCGTTAATGTTGTATACTGTGGGAACAACCTTATTTTTCTTTGTAAATTTGATGTGCTTGCATTTCCCAATATTTAAGGACATCCTATTGTGTTCACACCATTCAGTTAGTCTGTCCAAATCACACTGAAATTGAACTGAATCAGCAGGCTTTGTTATATGTTTTATGGCTTTAAGATCGTCAGCAAATAAAAATATTTTTGAATTCTGGAAGCACTTGTGTATGTCGTTGATAAAGAGAATGAATAAAGGTGGTCCCAAATGAGATCCCTGGGGAATTCCGGAAGTGGCAATGTACGAATCAGAACTGCAGTCATTCAACACAACCTTGAGCGTCCGTTTCGACAGATACGACTTGAACCAACTCAGCAAGGGATCCGACACTCCGTACAACTGTAGCTTATCTACAAGTAACCCATGATCGACCGTGTCGAATGCCTTGCTGAACTCAGTGTAGACCGCGTCTACCTGTATACGCGCATCAACGGCATCAATGATTGTTTCAGCATAAGTCACCAAATTTGTAGTCGTTGATTTACCCTTTATAAACCCATATTGGTCATCTATTATCAATTGTGACATATGTCTGTACAATATAGGACAAATTAGTGCTTCAAAAACTTTAGCCAGTACAGAAAGAATGGCTATAGGCCTATAGTTGGTCACAACAGAACGATCGCCGCTCTTGAAAATAGGCACGATCCTAGTTTCCTTCCATATGCTTGGAAAAGTACCCTGAAGAAGTGAACTATTGAATATTATACATAACGGCAACGAGAGACTGTCAGACAATCTATTCAAGAGCAAGGAAGGAATGTTATCAGGGCCAGCGCCCTTGTTAATATCTATTTTTTTTAATGCTCTTTGGATCTGCTCCTGAGAAATTGTTATTAGACTTAATATGTTATTGCTTAAGCAACCACCAGAAATTGTACGCCCATCACTTTGACTAGTTTGATATACTTTAGAAAAATGAGTTGCAAAATAACCACAAATTTCATTCATATTCTCCGAAGTTCTCACACCATCTGTCATAGAACCAGGATAGTTACTAGCCCCACCTCTCTTCATCTTTAAATAACTCCAAAAATACTTTGGATTACATGTAATTTTCGCCTCTATATCTGTAATGTATGATTTATAGCAGGAAGCAGCCATACGTTTGCATCTTTTTCTTAGTGACTCCAAAGTAATACTGTCTAAGGGATTTTTGTATTTCTTTACTCTAACTCTTAAGCGGTTTTTTTCGTTTAATGTTTTAATGAGTTCCTTAGAAAACCATTATGGATACTTTCTGTCCCTAATTACAATTTCTGGTACATATATCTTAATCAACTCATACAATATAGGGGAAAGGTGTACGAGATGATTCCCATAAGGGAGATTGCTTGTAGATTAAAAGATATCCTACTTAGCGCGAATGTAAATACGTATATACATAGTAAATTTATTTATCTTATTGTTGGCATACTCAAAATTTTGATTTTTTCGATGCTTTACTATTAAAAAAACACATTTTTAAAACGTTGTCAAAGGATCATCTTGTACACCCCGGTGTCCAAGATGATCCCAGGATCCAGGAAGAAAATAACCCACATAAAACCATAATCTCGGTTTATTTTTTCACCTATATATTTGATTGTACTGACAGCCACCTTATTTTTGACTTTTGCCCGCGTTTTTAGTGATAATACAGGCAATCCAAACTGTGCTATATGGCATGCCATTTTTAACAGCATCCAGTGCTTTGATCATGGAGTGTTCTGACCACAATCCGCGTTTAGTTTTTTTTTTATAATTACAGGGCATAGTCTTAAACCAAAAATATATGAACTTAAACATAATAACATACAAAGGTTAAAAATATCCCCGTAATAGTAGGTATGTTACCGGTTTACAAGAAGATCCGTGGGGATCATCTTGTACACCGGTAACATAATCATCTTGCCCCAACATAAACTTTTTTATTCAATGTTCGATAGCTTAAACTATGTGCTTTCAACTGTTACCATGCTATTAAAAAAACAAAATAGAGCAATTTTCAAAGCTAACTTATACCGCAGCCTAGTAATAAAGTACCTAGAACAAATTAGATATAAACTTCAACTCACCCTTACCTTAGATCAAAGTAACGGAATATTTGTTTTTTTTCTCAAAAAATTTAATTGTCACTCTCGACACCACTACTTTTGACTGAGGCGGGGGAATATCGGGGACTACGTTTTACCATTAAAAACAACTAGATGACGCTACTGGCTTCGTTGCAATATCAAAGGATCATCTTGCCTCGACGGATCATCTCGTACACCTTTCCCCTACTATAGAATTTGTCCACCATCCGGTCGATAGACGTGGAAGACTCTAATTCCCTCTTCCAATCCACCTCATTTAAAGCTGCATTCATTGCCGCATAATCCGCCTTGAAATAATTTAATTTCTTTCTAGAAATACGTTTCTGCGGTTTAGAAACATGACAAAACGAAAGTGTGCATAGTATAGGAGGATGGTGAGCATCAATTTTAGAAAGAACATCCAAAGGCGAACTTACAGATACATATTCTAAATTCTTTAGCACCAAATCGAGGATTCTATTATTACGATTGCACAAATAATTATACTGAGCCAGATTATTAAGCAAAATGAAATCCCACAGAATTTGTTCCAAACTGGAACATGTCCTCTGAGGCACCCTTAACACATTGCCTTCGGCTCCGAGCCAGGTAATCGATCCCATATTGAAGTCTCCAGTTATTAAGCAGCTGTCAACATGCTCCAAAATTTTGTTGGCATTATCAACAAAGTGTTCCAACAATCTGAGCTGTATTGGTGAGGGTAGATGTACGGCACAAAGATAAATATCTTTCAGTCTTCCACATACTGTAAGTGATATCTTGACCCAGAGATCCTCGCGTGAACTTTCAAAACTGTGTAATCTGTAAGACTTAATTTTTTTAAGAGATAGCTAATAAGGACACCCTCACCGTCAGTTTTGTTATTGAAAATATTAATTATTCGGTCTCGTCTGTAAATGGTAAATCTCTCATCCATGATCTCTGTGTCGAAGATTCCACTCAGCAACCACGTTTCAGTAAACACAATAATGTCATATGAACAACAGGCGATTTCTTGATACATTTCACTAAGTTTTGATCTGATACCTCTAACATTCTGGTAGTAAATATTTAGTTGATCGAAATTTATAACTTAACCAGATACCTTACAGTAAAAGCTCGGTTTAGCCTATTCTAATTTGTTTAAAGTTTCAGTGTCCTTTATATATTTGTAGTCTGCGCCATCCGTTTTTCTTACAAAAATCCTTCCGCCACGAACCCATACATATTGATAGCCTAGACTCTTGGCTTTAATTCTAGTTGCAGCATGCAGGGCTTTGTTTGCAGGAGACAGATGTTCCACGATGAAAACATTTTCCTTTTTGCCACCAATTCCTAGCAGAGCAGTGTTGAGTTTGTCTTCTAAGGTTTTATTCTTGTTGAATTTAATAGAAGCAGCTAGAAAACTGTCTCTAACTCGCGGACTGCTGAATTGTACAACAATAGATTTAGGGCGTGTACTGGTTAAGGTTTGTTTAGCTATTCTAGTGACATGATGTATGTTGCTCTCCGTTAGGTCACCTGATATAACTCGGTTAATATTCATAACAGTAGAGAATAGATTTTCGTTGTTGTGTTCAGGCAGACATTGTATTTCCAAATTCGAAGAACGAGATTGCTGCTCCATCTGGTTTAGTCTCATGCTCAAGTCCTTGACCGTAGATTTGAGTTGTTCATTTTCCTTCTTAATGTCAGACACAACATTGGTGTTAAGAGAAAACTCCGCCTTCATTTCCTCATATTTCTTGTTCATGAAACCCATGGATTCTTTAAATTCTTCTATTTTGTCCGTTATCGCCTTCAGTTCTTTGTTGACAAAGTTCGCAAATGTTTCGTTAAGGTGCCGCATAAGGTCATCTATCTGTTTCTTCATAATGCGACTGACTTCGGTTGATGTGACAGGCGCTTCAGTGGGAGTTACATCGTTTGATGTATTTGCCGATGGTCCCTTTTTCCTTAGCGTTATATTCAAATCACCACCTTGGCTGTTTCGTACTGGGGTGTTATCCGCGTTTCGCGATTTTGGCTTGCAGATCGGACACAGCCAGTTAGAATGTTCACATAGTTGAAATTCAGAACCCAATAAATTTGAAAGGCATGAAGAGTGGTATGGTTTTTGACACGAAGTGCACTGCACTACAGAACTTCCTTCGGTTATAATTGCAGAACAACAGTCACAATTCATATTTGCGATTAAGTATTCAAACTTTACTTCGGAAGATTAGAAGAAAAGTAAATAAATAAGTCTTGTGCACGTTAATCAATCGCACACCAATAAAGGCCCTTGAACGCGTCGACGAGTCGGCGAGAAGAACGTCGTAAGCGCCGTGGTATCCGCGTCACTTACGCGTTACGGCGTTATACTCAATCAGCTGGTTTTCGAAACTTAAGGCTGCATATTCTGAAAGTTGGCAACGTCGCAAAAAGCTGTCAAATAATTACAAGTTTTAATTAATTTGGCAAATTTTCTGTATGAAAACAAGAAATATCGCTCTGTAGTGCACTAAAAAAATGATATAGGAATGCAATTAAAACACTGAATTTGATGTTGTAACCGTTTCCGGTGTATAAAAGGCATTTGGAAAGCTTCCAAATGCTTTTTCTACATCTAAAACTATATATTCGGTGTTACGATATTAATTATTGCATTCCCTTATCAATTTTTTAGTGCACTACAGAGCCATATTTCTTATTTTCATACAGTAACAATGCTAAATTAATTAAAACTTGTTAATATTTGACAACCATTTGCGACGTTGCCAGCTTTCGGAATATACGCTCTTAATGTCGGTATTTTAAAGTTACTTGCCAGTAGTTTTTAGTCACTTAGTTGTTGTTTACGATAATATTACACACAATTTAATACTGATGCACTTATATTAGCTATAATGCTTTTGGTTTTATTGAAATAAACTCACTGCAATCACTTTTTACAAGAATAAATGTTTTATTTAGACGGATCAAATGAACATAGGTGTTACGCGTACTCGGGTTCGAGGTTGTAGACATACTAGTCTTAGTTGTAGTTATACTAGTCTACGTGAACCTAACACACGTCCCTGTAATCAAGCCTACATCATCATTGAATTAGCAATAATTCAGTACCTGTCTAGGTCCATTATAATTGCTTCAGTTATTCACTGTTGACATACTGTAGTCTGTGTGAGCTGTGGAGCTAAGGTATGCCACAGAGCATGTGTATTCAGTAGGACAACCAAATAGTGGTCGTGCAGGAATTGCGATACGAGGTATGAATACACTGAAGGCTGAATTACAGACTCAAGACAGGTATAATAGAAAATAGAGAAAAATAATTTCCGGGTATAACATTCTGTTTTTTAACAGCAGTAAATAAGTAATTCTAAGATTCAGAAGTAATCCAGAATTTGTATCGTGATTTATCTAGCCGAGAACTCGACGACACGGTTGGTGTAGTGGCTTTTTTTTTTTTTTTAGCGTGGTAAAAGCATGAAATGATTCCTCCCACCCCGGGCTGGGCGGGAGGGACTGTCAGACTTCTACTGACTAAAATCCACGGTGTCCTTCAATAGCCCTTTCTGTTCTGGGGTCACGGTAAGGAAATAATCCCGCGACCCCGGCAGGCTTTGGCCCTCTGACAGGGGGGCCCCGTCATTATGCTGACGCTCTTTGAGGCGCGCGTGGGACACAACGCGCCGTCGACCCGGGCATGGTCCATGGTCGGGCAGCGAGTTGCCCTTTACTCGCTGCCCGCATGCCCGCGCCTACGGTGGCCGGAGATCGTCTAGCGACGTCCGTCGCCGTGGGCGTCTACTACCGCGGTGGTGTAGTGGCTTTTTTTTTTTTTTTTAGCGTGGTAAAATCATCAAATGAGTCCTCCAACCCCGGGCAGGGCGGGAGGGACTGTCAGACTTCTACTGACTAAAATCCACGGTGTCCTTCATAGCCTGTTATGTTCCGGGGTTACGGTAAGGGAATAATCCCGCGACCCCTGCAGGCTTTGGCCCTCTGAGAGGGGGGCCCGTCATTATGCTGACGCTCTTTGAGGCGCGCGTGGGACACAACGCGCCGTCGACCCGGGCATGGTCCTTGGTCGGGCAGCGAGTTGCCCTTTACTCGCTGCCCGCATGCCCGCGCCTACGGTGGCCGGAGATCATCAAGCGACGTCCGTCGCCGTGGGCGCCTACCACAGCGGCTGGGGCGGAGGGAGGACGCTGTCCTCTCTCGCTCGCGGCCCGCCTCCTCCTTAACGAGCATTACTGCCTCGCAGAAGGAGCTGACCGCTTCCCACTCCGTCTCGCCCCGCAGCATGGCCGCAACCAATGCCGGGCGCGAGAGGTCTCCGCCTATCGCAGCCGTGAGGACACGTCGGTGCTCCGCCCAAGCTGGGCAGTCTTGCACCGTATGCTCCACCGTGTCCTCCGGGCGATCTTCGAAGTGGTGACATCCAGGCGTCTCCTCCTTTCGCGTGGTGTAGTGGCTTAGCGATGGACTGCTACGCAGCGTGTCGCGGGTTCGATCCCCGCACGGAACAAATATTTGTATGATCTGCAAGTAGTAGTTCCGCATCTGGGGGTTTGTGCATATGAGTTTATATGTCCGTAAAACGCACCCACAATACAGGAAGAAATTTCTTGTGTGAGGCAACGTTTAAAAACATAACAAAGAAGTAGTTTAGTTCATTTAAACCTGCAAAATCAGACGGATATTCACCCAAAGCGCCCGAAAAAGGTTTAGTATCGTACATAAAGACTTATCTCTAAGGCGACCGCCACATTAGTATACACCCGATACCCCAGCTTAACGTAATCTCCCGTCAACAAACAAATACAATAAAAAAATTAAAATTCCGTTGCAGTTTGTCGCGTCGAAAATGGCAGCTGATATGTGTTCGGATTACAGTCGAAGCGCAGCTTTATTTGTAGGCGACGATGTCGGTCGAATAGGAATGAACCGATCGTGTTATTGACGGCCCGTTAGACTTAAGTGCAATGTGCTGATGGACGTACTAAGTCGAGAGGTGATTAGTGACGGAAAACGTTAAACAGTAACACGGTTTTGATTCTTTATGTGATAGCACCAAGAGTGAAAATGAATTTATAGGTTGTTGCAGAATAGATTTCAACGTTTAATAAAACAGATTGAAATAAAACATTAACTAACTTTTAATAAAAACACCACCACGAAGTTCAACTCACTTCGTGGTGGTGTTTTTATTAAAGATCAAGAAAAGACAGAAAGTGATAAAAAATCTTCCACTTCAACAATAATAATGATTGATGAAAGATTTTTTAATAGAAGACAATTTCTATCTCGTAAGAAGCAAAGTGATACAAGGCAGATTGACATCTCTGAGCAGTTCAAAAGGCATCAAGCGACAAAGAATAATATTCTTACTACAGCAAATCCCTAGACTAGATGGAGAGTCATTCAGCCAGCGATAATAATGATGTAAAAGTAAAAAGTAGCGACTGAATGAAAGCAAAATTGGTTTATTTGTGACAAGAAAGTTACCACTTATCATAAAGCTGTGCTATGGGAGGGCCACAGCACTGTGCTAATTTTCCGAGGTCACCCAAAAATAGATGTAAGTACGGAAATCAAGTCAGGCTCAATGGTAATTTCTGTACATACATAAGCAATAAACAAAATTGTCTCAATAAAAATCAAATAAATCATCAAACACAGGACAGGACGGAAGGGACCGTCAGACTTGTACCTACTGACTAAAGTCCACGTGGTCCTTCAATGGCCTGTCAAGCGTTCCAGCGCGACACAAATAAAATAGCCTACTTTGAAAATAATGCAACAATACAAATACTTCTTATCTAAACTCTCATTATTATTAAACGGCCACGCAAACAGCCATTTCCTCAACATCTCCCTAATTTCTTTTAAGCCCTCATCCCAAATTTCCTTTCTAAAAAGAACCAACAAAAGAAGCCCCGTGCTAACACAAGCATCACTTAATAATTTTGCGCGTCTCCTCCTCCGGGACATAGAAGATCGTACTGTCATGTAACGCGTCTCGGCCATTTGTCTACGTCACATTTTAAAAGGGCAGACTGCAGTGTTTGTGTGCTATGTACAGTTGTGTTGTAATGGAGTTTTGTCTGTTGGGGTACATAGGTTTGTTAAGAAGTGTTTGAAATGTAATTGTATGAGTTTTTAGAAGGATAATATCTACAAAACGTTTTACGAACACTTTATTTAAGCGCACAGCTAAGGAGTTGAATTTTCTGCCGGAGTCTTTACTTAACCTCTTGACTTATAGATTTTTAGGTTGTACTAAAAATCTTTAAGTCAAGAGGTTCCTCATAGGAAAACGTGTTTCACCATCGACCACAATCATCGCTTGCAATAAGGCGAGATAGTGATCATCTGGTCAAACCTATTTTTTATTTTCTTAGACTATCTGAAATTATTTATTTATTGGCGAATAACAATAAAATATTTTCCAAAACAGTTTCAAATCCATTATTAGTCAGTAATTTTCTCTTTGTTTCATTGGCAAAATGAGACAAGAAGGTTTCGCTCTGATATGCGAAAGCCCTCAATTGTTTATGTCCTTTTACAAAATAGCACAATAAACCCCAACATTTTAATCCAATAAATGTCCCTTTAATTGAACGGGTGCAGGCCCCAAAATTAACACCTAATAAGGAACCCCGAATGGCTCCATTACACAAATAATCTCGACTTCACGGTTTCTTTACCCAAACCACCCTGTACCCAAACATTAACAAATAAACACAATTCAACCCTGCAATTAATACCCAAGATAATCAACGTCCTGTCCCAAAAACGGGACATTTCTTCCCGAAAATAAACGAAAGGCTAACTTGGAGCTTTAAAAATTATGACTTGGCAGCATCGAATGGACCGGAAATGTATAGGCGCAGGAAATGAACCCGTTAGCGCAATCCAAGATGGCTGTGCGGAAGCTGGGCAGCCGATTTATTCGTGTTGCTGGACCATAGCAGATTATTGAAATGCTCCATTATGACGTATGGTAATGTATTGCAAGGGTTGGCTTTGATTTATAATACTGCCGTGCAGGCCCTAAAGTGCAGTATGAGGAAAAAAGCGGTTTCGAGAAAACAGCGAAAAACTTTTTAACACTGTTTTTTATAATGTTATTAATGTGTATGGTGCATATTTTTATTGCTACGAGGACTAAATGACAACAAAGATGGTATTTACGAAAACAAATGTTAATTAAGTTTATTAGATTTTAATTAAAATCAGTTTTTTTAAAATCATAGCAGTTACTGCACGCAAAAAGTTACTCATATGCAGATTAAAATGCGGTAAAAATACTCGATACCACAAAATTTTAGATTTTTTTGCTACTTTGCAGACTAATTTGCAGCATAAGACTTTTTTTTACTGCATTTTAATTTGAATCTTGAACAAATTGCACATGCAGTATATAGTATATAACAATGTCCGCCAACTTACGAGTATGTTTTAGGTAGGAAAGGTGGTGTATTTTTTTATTTGTATTGCTTAAGTATATGATACTCATGAAAAGTTTAAGTTTTCGATCTCGAGGAGTGTCTGCGTTAGCCACCATCTTAGATGGAAAGGGTCCAAATTCGTTCTTTTTCACATAATGCTTCATCAGTTGACATTATGACGAAAATGTCCAGAGAAGTTTAAAGACAATAAAATTCCACAACAATTAGTATTTATACGTTACGTATATTTCGTTTGTTTAGACTCGTGAAACTTGTTTTACCGAATGTGTATTAGACGTTAAGATGTCTGAAGTAAAAGACAACTGATAAAATAAGTTATTTTTTGATTAAATCAAGTTCTTTCCACTCAATTCAGTGCAATTGTCAATTATTTATCCCCCTAAATTAAGAAAAAGAAAATGTTAAATATGAAAATGTATTTTATTCATTAGAACCACAGAAAACAAATATCCGCAATACATAAAAACATCCCTGTATAAAACAAAAAAACTATCTGGCTGACTGACTGATGTATCAACGCCCAGCTGAAATCGCTAGGTGTAGAATGAAAGTATAAGTAGTGAATTTAGCATGAAATTTTGCACAAGCATTCCATAAATGACGTACCTAGGGCGGATTTTTGAAAATTCATCCCCTAAGATGTTTAAAAATGGGATTAAAGTTTGTATGAAAATAATTTAATCTTACTCGATTTACTTGAAACTTTCCAATACCCAATTATCAACAAAATCGATTAAATAAGTGTTAAGAGGATTTTCGATAATTCTATACCTTAAATACGCATCCTCGTTGACAAAATCGTGGGCAAAATAGGTACTCGTCAAATGTGTAGACGATTTCTTATCAATGTCTGTTCTTCCTTAACATGCATTATGCATTAGCCGACACTTCTCAAGCTCGAAAACTTACATTTTTCATGAGTAGCTTAGACTGCAATACAAATAAAAACTACACCACATAAAGCAAGGCAAAGCCTCTTTTTGGTCCTCATTGACTGGACTATAATAAGGTAATTGTAACTTAATTTTAAGTGCTTTGAACACAAGCGGTAATAAAGACATTTCGGTAAAAATTTAATGGTAAGTAGGTATACTTAAAGCTTTTGGGTTCCGCAGAAACATGAGATTTTTCAAAAAATGGCTTTAAATAAATGGCACATTAATTACCTACAGTGTTTGGTTTCCGACTATATATAATTTAAGGGGAAATTATAGACTGATTTTCATCGACAAATCTGCTATAAAAAATCCTACCAAAACACTTCGCGAATGGCGGCCATTTTTGTTTTTTAACCGGCCGAACAGAAACTGTACATTTTCAGAAGTACAATAAAATGCTAATATTTTTGAAACCAAGAGATCTATACATATACATGCAAATGACTTTATTGCGAAGGTAAACGTTGAGGCTTCTGAAAATTAACGAAGGTTTTCTAAAAAAATACGAAAAAAGAAACAAAAAACACGGGAAAACACGAAATTGTACACAAAAATTACTGTTATTTTTCACATATTTCACTCTAGCTCGAAAAGTACCCCTGATTTTTGCTTAGGTTTTCGTGGTATAAATTAGAAGAATTCGACTGATTGAGAGAGAGAGTTTGCGACAAATTCTGACTAAAACGCAGTAAAATATGACCTGTAAGTCCTGTAACTGCAGTGAAATTAGTAAAATCGTTCAAGTTACCAATTATAATGCAGTGACAGAGTATCATATTGCGTTTTAATTAGCATTTAAGTTATTTTAATCGTTTGAAAATACTGACTATACTGCAGTAAATTATGAACATACTGCTTTTTAGCTAGTTTTCACGATAAAAAGTTACTTCAATAACACTAAATAAAATACCACTTTTTAGTACTTTGCTGCATTTTAACCTGTAGTTCATTGTGAAATAAATTAGTGATCAACCATGCAGTATTAACACTTTTGGTACAAAAACGACTTACTGCGTTTTATTTTATATTCCTCAATATTTTTTTTGGGTATGGAATACAGATTTTTTGTGGTAATATCGATATTTACTGCGTTTAACTTGGTAAAGTGACGGATCGTGGTAGACGTAACTGCTATTACTGTATTTTAGTTGGTATTGTAATATATTTAGACATGCAAAATTAAATTACTGTTTTCTTAAATTTGATTTTTTAACCGTTTAGAGCATCCTAACAAATACCTGATTAGATCTACATGTTCCTTATAACGTGTACATTAAGGTTCAATATTCAACAAAAAAATGACAAAAAGCCTGTTACTGCGTTTTAGGGCCTGCACGGCAGAATATGTGTCGATATAGATTTACGATGGTTTTGGATTAAGGGGCTGCTGCGAGTGCTTATTGTGTCATTGTTCTAGATTCGGTGCGACTATTTTGATGTCGGTTGATTTATAGCCATAGCTTCAGTCAATCTTTCACACTTTTCAAATATCATTGATGTTGATTTTTTTTTACTTTTTCTTTGCAAAATATTTGGAGAAAGACTATTGTAGCTACAGGTATTGTGTTTCTTGATATTATTATTTTTTCCATGCGTCAAAATGGTTGTTATTAATTAGTCAGTCCATACCCAATTAGACGAGTAATTGAGAGGTCCGGGCGACTATAGCAATACAAATTTTTAAAGGTAATATACAACACGCGTTAATAAATACCAAAGTCGTAAGGTATCGGATACTTGCGTCGCCTTGTGTACGAAGAGGTTAAAAGAACAATGGCGACGTGGTTGACGCAGCGACCGACTGATTCACTTCTGCGCTAAGTTGATACAGAAGATGTCCCGGGTCTCGCTATTTTGTGTATGTGAGTTTAAATATTTGTAAATGCACCCAACACAAGAGAAATTCCTAGTTCTGGCAAAATTGAACACAAATAAACTGAGCTGATCTAAAATAAAATAAGATAAAGCCAAGAAACTGATGATGCCTTTCACTGTCCTTGGCCATAACCACGACTCTTAACGCGATCCAGTTTAGGCTATGAGAAAGAGAAAGAACTATACAAGTCGTCTAGCGTCATCTCTTTCTCACAGCCTAAAGACTCACGCTTTAAGAGTTCATGGTAGGCCATTGCACCTTGTCTTGTCCAGCTAACCCAGCCTGTCTATCACCGTAAATAACTAGAAACGTAACACACAACACAAACAGTGTATTCGCAGCTTGTTAGTGACGAAATGCGACTGACAGCAGTTGGTGACACATGCGATAGAGGCAGTCAATCACTCCATAGCTAGTGTTTTAGGATTTTCAAAACGTTGCTCAAATTAAAAATGTAGCGAATGATTTCCACGGCCACTGTAGGTTTATATTTAAAGTGCTTAGAGAGTAGAGACCCCATGAAAACGTACGTAATTTATGAAGTATTGTGACTGAAATTGTAAGGAAAATGAAAAAGAACCTCTAGTGTACGATCAACGAACTAAAATTTCGATGGCTCCCACGCAGAAGGTCACAACATTATTTTTAACTAAAATCGTTTTTTTGTGTTATTACAACAAGCTTCAATAGTAGTAGGTATGTATTACTAAAATCCAAATTTTAATATCCATGAAATTAACATCAAAGTCCCCATTTACTTCACGTCACAAAAACCTAAAAAGTCGTTGATTTATTTGAAGGTATCCACTTCTTTGGATAACTATAACCGTATTTATTTTTTGAATTATGATTAAATAAAGTAATGCATTATTCGAGAAGCTTATATCGATGATATGGTGTTAATCTTTAATTAAGGCGCGAACCCACCTCAGTCTACCTTGTTCCATTGATTGGCCTTTGCGTTAAAGAGCCTTTTTAAAAGAAAAATAAACCCTCCTCTACCAAAATTAGTTCTAAATTTTATACAAATCCCAAAAACAGTACCACAATATTCTTGCAGCAACAGAATCCTGACGCGATTTTGAATATCATTTCATTAGTGGAGCGGCTCGGAACAAATGAGTCTGTTTTGTTTGATCGAGCACAAAGCTTTGCTACTATAATAGTCTTGTTTTAATGTTGGACTTGCACGTGTTTCAATTTTATGGTAAAGATGATTATCAAAGGATTTCGGAGTTTGTGGTTGAATATTTAAGTCCTCATTTAATTTCCTAATTTGTTGTGGTTTTGGGAATCTTTGTAAGTTACTACCTAATCCTTTGGAGATTATTATCCATGAGTTTATTATTTAATGGTTCTTATAATTATGTGCTTTAGCCAAAGTAAGTGTAGTTCTTTTTTAACCGACTTCCAAAAGGAGGAGGTTCTCAATTCGGATGTTTGTTTTTTTTTTTTGTGTTTGTTCGGGCATAACTCCGTCGTTTAACAACCGATTTGAAAAATTCTTTTTTGTTGGATAGGGTATACTTCCGGAATGGTCCCATTAAAAATTTATCAAAATCGGACTAGCACTTTTTGAAAAATCAACAAAAACCTAAAAGTTTTCAACTTTGTCTACACCGATTACTCCGAGGTTTCTGGTCCAATTTCGATGATTCTTTTTTTGTTCGATACAGTATATCTGCCATTTGGTCCCATAAAATTTTCATTTAGTTTGGTGCAGTAGTTTTTATTTTTAGTACTGTTCTCATTGTGTACGTACATACTTAAATGGGCGTTTTTATTACCGGTACGGATGACAAAATTTTAGTGCACATGTAAGAAAATTATGTATTTGACAATAATTTGGGTTGAATAGTGAAACTAAAAAGGATAAAATAAAAACTTAAAAAAAAAAATTAACTGACTTCAAAACAACCACAAAAAAGTTCAAAATAACCTACAAAAAAACTTTTGTTTCGAAGGTCGGTGACTTTATTTTTTATTTCATTGACTTTTTGTCACCGAATTTCGAAAGAAAAGTTTACATTTTTTTTTTTTTGAGAAAGTTTTTTTGGGTTATAAAGTCATCAAATAAGTCCCACCCTGGGTAAAGCGCAAAAGAATGTCAGACTCTTACTGAATAAAACTACCCTGTTCCTTGGTAAGCTTCTATGACAGTCCTGTAACTCCTGCAGGCATCTGTGTCTGTGGAGGCTCAGTCAGTTTATTGGCAACTCCTTGAGGAGCACAAGTACAAGCTAAGCCAAGTTTAGAGACTCTGGTCCTTTGCTTAAATGTGCTGAATGCAGTGGCCGGACAGTGCAGAAACCGATAACTTGGCTTTTTGGTTGGCAGATGTAATCAGTCGAGTGTACAGTTTCTCGCAAGAGATTTCCGGGTCTTCTTCAGTCTTTTTTTTTTACTTTCTCTTTTGTTGTTGAGTTTTACTCTGTCTTGCACATTTATACATGCAGACTATGTCCGTTATCTACTCGATGTAGTTTTAGGTCGGTGGGACCATGAAAAATACTATAATTATAAATATAAAATATAATAAGTGTTTTCTGAAGAATAAATTCGATATCATCCTGCATACTGATATGATAAAAATACATACGATACTTTAATAAAAAAATATTCTTCTGGGTAAACTCACTACTTATTAGATATTGTCTATTTCACTTCTGGCTTAGACGAGAGTGGGTAAAACCACCACAATTAAAAAAAACAGAACCATTTTTTCTGTGTACTTTATTTTCATTTACCTGTATCAGACGGCTAGACTTCTACACTTTGCAAATTCCCTTTACAACCTAAATAATTCTCCCCCAAAATAAATTGCACAAATTCGCGAACAACCTGCACATCTACGATAACACCACGATTTTGTATATAAACCGATTGTAGCGTATCAAATAAGCGCAGAAGCACGCGATTAGCACCGCGCTAATTCACGCTGGCCGGTCGAATTTGCATCGACGCCGGCCGCAACGAACCACAGCCTGCTAATTAGTAGTTAGCCGCTTTTATTTCCGAGCTAGCGTTATCTAAGCCGCTGTAATCTGCTACTGTTACGCCCAGCCATGCCTATGCGGCTAACATACGGTTTTTCGGTGTTTAAAAAATTGTTGCAGTGGCCTTTTTTTCGTGAAGGCTTGGTCAGTGGTTTGGTTAGTTCTGGAGGAGAATTATTGATGTACGGAATTTATAATTATAGTTTTCACTTAGTCGCTTGCATAGTAATTTAAGCATCATATTATTGGCGCACTTTCCTATGACGATCAAAATTATATTGTCATCAATATTAAATTTTATTTTTAGTTGGCTCTAAATGTAATTTATAGCTCACTAGTAGTTGGTGTTTCTGTGAAGGTAAAATATGGTAGCAATGTGGGTTAAAAGTTGACGATATACCAGTTTTTACAAGCATGGCTTTTAATGCGTTTCGTAGTTCTACGAAAGCAATCAACGAAACTGACGTAAGTTATGTCGATTTGAAATAATTGCATATTGCTGGAGATCTTTGTTGCGTTATTCTTTTTTTAAGCTTAATTATTTCAAAGTGTTGAAGCTCGGGCTTTTAAGTGGGTTTGATATTGGTAAAAAGCAAAATATGTTTATGGAGTACAGAAAACTACAAACAAGCATGTTATTGTCTTTCTCCAAAATAAAGCAAGTCAGTAACCCACTTTCCAAAGTTGACTACGAAAACAAGAGAAGCTGAATAACAGTTTCATAGTGTTAAAATATAAAGTTTTCTCTTTCAAATAAACCTTGTGAAACAGGTAAACTACTGTTGTAATTAGTTTTCTTTGTCCACTCCACAATATTCAGAACTACAGCTAACAGGAGGATCTTACATTCAAACTTACAACCACGATGAGTGAAATACTCACTCAGCGTTTAAACAAATAGTGATATTTTTTTCCGCATAAAATACTCTTCGTTTTAAACAATGAGTCATCTGCCTAGCCTTTTCCTAATAATTACGGTAGGGTCGGCTTCCAATCGAACTAGATCCAGCTGACATGGAAGTAGTATTTACATGGAGCGACAGCCTATCTGATCTCCACAACTCAGTAACTGGGTAATACGACACCACTTAGTAAGACTGTTTGTCTCTTTCGTGTTTCTGCCTAAGCCCAGTCATGACTGTCAAAGATCTACAAATGACAGCAGGCCCAACGGGTTTTTTGCTTTCCGACGCACGGAAGAAACTCGCTATGATAGATTGTCACCCATCCACACACCAACCTCGGCAAGTGTAAGGTTTAAACCTTGAAGATCGAACCGTGCTATTATTTACTGTTTTTATTGTTATTATTTTACTATGAGCTCCGTAAAAACAACAAGTGTAGCGTAATTATGGCTGCTGAACGAAAGAACGCCTACAAAGTTTATTTTAATGAGAATATCCTTAACTTATGAATTTCAAATCGTTAATGAGAACAAAAAAGTGCAACCCGAAGTCTCAAGAAAAGTTTCCTTCCTTCAGAAACGACTGAAAAGATGCAACGCTGCAGGTTCTCTACAAAAATATTCAATAAAAAATTCGTTCTAACTCTCTTTCGCTGACATTGAAAAAGCTGGCTTAAGAATTCGATTTTAAGAGTTATTCCGGATCGTGAAGTGGTTGAACTAAGGACGTTTTTTGTGGGGAGTGCAAAAGTTCGCTTTCAAGTTTACATTGTTGGGTAAAATTAGTTCCAGTTGAATGTCAGAAGAGATATAAAGTGTATTCTATCTAGTTGGCCGGTTGCGTGCCCGGTCGGCTGCCGGACGGTTTATTTGCATCGAAATGATCGGTCAGGAAGCCGATAAGATTGTCTATACCACGTCATCAGTTGTGTACTTTGGTAATATTGGCTTTTTTATAGGGTTTGCTCACGCTTTCAAGGGTGGGTTGGTCTGTCAACATGAAATAAAGTAAAGTATTTATTTGTTAGAGTAGGTGGATAAGTGGGTGGCTATATGTGTCACGGAGAGTTTACACTAGATGTTTGTTTACCGATAGTAAAACAATAGCTATAGATTCTATTTTATTGATTTATTTTTTCGAACAACAGCAAAGGCATAAGGAAGATTTTGATTTAGCAGTACTTTTTTTAATTTTTATTATGTCCCAACGTAAGTACGTACTGTTGAGCCGTATGTATTCAGTGTCGGTTTTCAGTTTTACCAATATTTATAACACTTCTAGATAGCGACTTACTTTCCAGAAAGTGTAATTTAAACAGAAAAAAAAATCACTTCACTAAAGTCTAAAAGATAAAAGCACAATCATAAACGGCTTTACGTTTCCCATTTAAGGCGATGACTACAAAAAATTGTGAAATTAAAAGTTCATAATACAGTTTTCTTTTGAAAATAATTCGATCTATTTGAAGGCGAGGCCGTCTTGAGGCGCGCCTTAGTAAAAGGCCCGATGGGTGCCTCGAGCGGAATTGCATTATCACCGTGTTTTAATTAGCCTTCTCGTGAAGAAATATAATAAGTAGAAGTTGGACGCTATATTTTCATAAAAAATATGGTTTTATTGTGGTCTGTTTGAATTAGTTGAAAGCACTTATTTTTTCTATGATGATTTCTTCTGTTCTAGATCTTTTTTTAGTTGTAAATCATCAAATGAGACCTAGGTGGATTGGAAGACTCTTATACTGACTAAAAATCTACTCTTTTTCATTTAATTGCCCTTTCTTAAATAATATGGGTTTGCTCTTGACTTTAGTATAGGGGTTGAGTGTCAGAGGCAAGTTCGGCAACAGACTTAGCCGTACCGCGACCCTGCCTCCGTGTACTTGAAAATTATCTCCCGAGACCGAAATACCAAGATAAACGATATTCGACGTGTTATTTCGAACTATAACCTGTCTCTGAGTCTAATATCAGTGTTCGATTCGGCCATTTTAATATGATAGAGTAACAATCATCCATCCATACAAACTTTCGCATATTTTAATAATATTAAGTAACATTAGATAATACTGCATCCAGTCAACAAAACGATTGACCAAACAAAAAGAAACCATTAAGTTTAAAGAAAAAAATTACACCACAGTAATTACAACCAGACCACAGTAATTATACTGAATCGCGTTTAAAAATGTACTTTATCAAGCTTACTTAACCCTTAAAGTCACTTTGCATGTATACTATACACTTGAATAAAAAAAAATATTTTGAGGAAAGAATTATTTTAAAATGAAATGTTTTTGCCAAAAAGGAATTTCAGAACATTCCTCTTTATAGTAATAAATAAATGAAAGTATTATCTTCGGTATATTTGTCAATTTTGACATAAATGCGAAACCATACCGAAGGAATCCTGTTTATGTCAGTGTAAAATTTATTATAATTTCTTATTCATTACGAAATTATGTTCTGTGTTTTGTGAATTGAAATTATAAATATATTGTGCTCCTGCTAGTGCTAAATCATCCACGTTATATACATGTTTTCATCGCATTTTACGACCACAATCTTGGGTGTATAGCATACTATACATTGCGACGGTTTCGAAAAAAAATATTTTGGTATAGATGTATATCATTCTATACATTGCCAACTTATGGGTGGTGGTGATATCATTGATGATTCTTCATTTAGACTTGGAATCTAGATTTTTGAAGGCCCAAAACTGTTTCCGAATGCGGCAAAGATCCAACACCACCCACAATGAATCATTTGACAGCATTTCCTTTCGATACGCAATGCAATTTCAATGCCATACCATCTATCGTATCACTACCCTCCTTGCAGTTAAACCGTCACTATTTACGCCAGAAACTTCATCAAAATGTGACCATAGAAAATGCAGAAGTCCTATAGTTGCTGTTAACAGAATAAAAAGACGAAAAATACCGAAATTCTAACTTTTTTTTGCAATGGATTAAGAGAAGATTTCAATAGGCAGCTGAATTGTCTTATCAAGGCTTTCAGGAAGCTGTTTCATGAAATTGATTGACGGTGGACTACTGCTATCGATTTTCCCTGAAGACCTAATACCTGATATAGCAAATAACACTAACTTATATACCATTTTCGACGGGAAAGCCAACACAAGCACTTATAAAGGATATAGTTGATTTTTTTCCATCAATAAATGTTGATGGGAAATGTGGTTATGCCACTTATGGAACACCACAAGGATTATTGGTAGACTACGGCAAGATGGCAGACGTTTTGGTTTTCAAAAGTTTTCAACTGAAAGATCACTCTCTGGAACACAGAAAGTAAAACATTGCAAAAACGGCCAGGGTAGTACTTGTTGTACCTAGTTCAATGTCCACCTTTGTGACGGGGTTAAAAGGAATTGTTTTGTAACTTCTCATAAGCACTGATTGTCATTATTTTATTATAATTTGAAGCACATTTTGACGTTCTATTATTTTGATCAACCTATGTCAAAAGTGTATTTTGTATATTATACTATACGCCCCTTACAAATAAGAATTACTAACGTTGGTGGCAATGTATAGTATAATATACACTAATTATCTCAGAAGACCAACTAATTAGATTTTTTTTACTATTTTTCCTACCCTTATTATGGGTCAAATAATCATAAACAAGAATAATTTTTATGTTTTATTTCGATGAAATGTTTTGTGACTTTAAGGGTTAAAGCAGTAAGTAAAAAGGCATACTGACCACCTTACAAAAGGAACTAGATTATCTAAGAATTCATTTAGCAACGTTCTCTCACACTACATAAATCCTTATTTTAGCCTTAACCTCGTTTGTCACTTTATACTCCATAGATCCTCGTTCCAAATATAAAATGCTGGTGTCTGCAGGGACTTCGTAAATATGTATAAATGAAGATACTGTGCGACTAAGATAAGAACGAAACTGTGTTGGTGCCATATTGTGACGTCATCAAGTCATGCACTGCACGCTTTTGTAACCCTAGCACACACTTAAATAAACAAGTTTAATTATATGAAAATAACAATAACGAGATAATAAATCTATTAAGCTATTGTCAAACAGACAGGCGTGACGAACGCGAAGCGAGACGTTTTAGTTTGTAATATTGTATGGAATTGTTTGAAGCCTGTCACATAGACTATCGGATCGCTTTCGCATTTCTATGTATATAAAATTCAAAACTGACTGACTGATCTGACAACGCACAGCCCAAACCGCTGGGCCTAGAAACTTGAAATTTGGCATAAGCCCTCCTTATACCACGTAGGTGAGCACTAAGAACGGATTTTGCGAAATTCGGCCCCTAAAGGGTTGTTTTTGGGGTTGATAGTTTGTATGAAACTTCGCTACTACAGGTGCTAGGAATCCCAAATTTTGCATGGGGTGTCTTTTTAGACCGTAGATGCTCACTATGACGGGATTTTGCGAAATTCGACCCCTAAGGGGTTTGTTTTTGGGGTTGATAGTTTGTATGAAACTTTTTTAGTACAAGTGCTAGGCGTCTCAAATCTTGCATAGTGGTACTTTTTAAGATGAAAATGCTCACCAAGGTGGAAATTTTGAGAAATTCGACCCTTAAGGGGTTGTTTTTGGGGTTGATAGAATTGAGACTCAAATTTTTACATAGGGGTTCTTTTTTGGACGTAAGTAATACCTAAGACAGGATTTTGCGAAATTCGATCCCTAAGAGATTGTTTTTGGGGTTGACAGTTTGTATGAAACTCTGTCAATATAAGTGCGAGGAGCCTCAAATTTTGCACCGGTTCCCTTATAAGACTTAGATGGACACCATGATGGGATTTTGCGAAATTCGACCTGAAAGGGGTTTGTTTTTGTGTTCGATAGTTTGTATGAAACTTTGTTACTACAAGTGCTAGGCGTCTCGAATTTTGCGAGGGGTTCTTTTTAAGACCTAAATGTTCACTAAGACGGTTTTGCGAAATTCGACCCCTAAGGGGCTTTTTCGGGGTTGATAGTTTGGAGACTCAAATTTTGCATAGAGATTCTTTTTTGGACGTAGTTGCGGGTATTTTGTGAAAATAGACCCCAAGGGGTTGAATTAGGGGTTGATATTTTGTATGAAACTTTGTTTCTACAAATGCTAGGAGTATTAAATTTTGCAAGGTTGTTCTTTTATGACGTAAATGCACACCAAGGCACTATTTTCTGAAATTCTATCCCTAAGGGGCTGCTTATGGGGTTGACAGTTTGTATGAAACTTTGTTACTACAAATGCTAGGAGTTTCAGCATGTGGGTTGTTTTAGGACCTAGGTTCTCAATAAGGCGGAATTTTACAAAATTCGTCCCCTTAGGGGTTGTCTTTGGTGTTTGTAATTAGAGGACTGAACATTGCAGGGGGGTTCTATTTAGGATACAGGTTCTCACTAAGAGAGGATGATACGAAATTCGACCACTAAAAGTTTGTATATTAAATTTTTAGGACCTAGGTGTTACCTAAGACGGAATCTTGCGAGTTGATAGAATTTTTGTTGAATTTTGATTGAGTTTTTCCAACAGTATCCCGTATAGAGGGTGGCCGGGACTAGAAATTCACAAAGGCAAAATTCGTAAATCACGCGGACGAAGTCGCGGGCGGAGTGCTAGTTTCATATAAAAATGATTCGGTTCGGTTCGCTATCGCCTGTCTGTTTGACAAAGGCCTTAATATTGGTGCTTTTTTTTTGTCAAATTTAGTTTTTCAGAGACGGAACAGATTTTAATAGAGGTCGTTGACGTTTTTGTTTTTATCGTGGTCACACTAGTATAATATAGAAAAACGAGAGTTAAAGAAACGTTACTTAAACTTGAATTATAAGTATTATAATGTAAATTTAAGTAACGTTTTTTTTTTAATTCTCGTAAATTCTGCATGGTATTAATTCTCTTCAAACCAACAAAGTGATGGAAATATGGTTTGTTTTGGTTAGAAAATCATCAAAAGTGTCTTCTTTCTCTAGGTGAAAAGGAAAAGACAGATTTGACTAACTACAAACGACCGAGAGACCTTACCGCGAGCTCTTAACGCGATCCAGTTTAGGCTGCGGGAAGGAGATAGCGCTAGACGACTTGTATAGCTCTGTCTCTATCCCACAGCTTAAACTGGATCGCGTTAAGTTCCTTCAACTGCCCTTAGCGTTCTAAGGCCGTGCTAACCTTCCCGACAAATAGATAGACTGGCGTATAATTAAATTATTTACTACAACATATTCACCCTGGTAGTCCCTGAAGGGTTAGGCAAGACACACCTCTGACTGTCCCTAAATAACACACCCATATTTTACAACTTGTAAAAAATTATGGTGTAATAGGGGGTTATTCTATTGCTATCAACTGTACATAGTTTCAGACTCCGATAAATTGTTGATAATAAAACTTTATTTTAGCTTGGTAAAGTCATCAAATGAGCGACCGTCAGACTTGTACTGACTATAATCCACGATGTAATTTAATAGCCCTTTACGGTCCAGGTCACGGTAATTAGTTAGTCCCGCGACCTGATAATAAAACTTAATAAAACTTTGCGCAACATTGGAATCGAACTCTCATAATTCTCAAAACCTTAGGAATCGTATGACGTAGTTAATAATAAAAAAAAAACAGTTCTTTTGATGTTTACAAAACAAAAACTACTAAGCCAAATTGAGTGAAATTTTCATGAAACCACAAGTGTATAATGTTGCATTAATAGAAAAACAAAAATTGGATCGGAAATATTAGAGTAAACGGGGTACTATACATAAAGGAAGAGCCTCTTCCTTCCTTAAAAAATATCGAATTGAGAAGCTCCTTTCCTTTTTTTTCTCCTCCTTTTTGAAGTTGGTTAAAAATCTGACAAGGTAGCACAAAATTATTATTATAATTGTTTCAGCTAATTAATCTACATTATAATCATCATTCGCAGCACATAAACACAAAATCTAATAAAAGCAATTGCACTAAAACATTTAGGAGTGAGTAAAACAAAAGTTGCAAGTAATAATTCCAAAGACACTTTGCCATTAGCACGTTAATTAATAGAGAATTCGTCGTTGAATTTATTTCAGAGCCCGGTCTAAAGACAAATGAGGAGCTGCAAAAACTGTTTGGGATAATCTTGTTGAACTTTATAGTGTTAAAGAAGTTTGTACGCTATGTTATTAGAGTGTAGGTAGTTTATCTTTCAGTTAGAAAAAGTAAATAAATGTTGTGGTTCTGGACATAATTGTATATTATCAATAGCTTCTTCCCGCGGCTTCGGAGACTATATGCTACAGAAAATGTTACTAGAGCTAAACATAGCTATTGTATGACCCAACCTCAGGACATACCCCGAGGTGGGAATTCCCATCGCCAAATTTTATAGACATGAGGTTACACAAACACTGTGAGCGCCCCTGAACTTGGCTGACCACAGTTATCTATTCAGAAACATCATAATACCTAATGAAATCCTTAAAATGCACTATAGTATAGTGGCATTTTTTCTCATAAATATTATTCAACTCTAAAAACCCATAAATTAACCCAAAAATCCCAGGTATTTTGACTTATCGACAACCATAAATTCACCAACAATACAATCAAATACAGTCTTCCAAAGCCCCGACCTACACAGAACCGCTTCAATAAACCAGAAGAATTTATATCCCCGAAACTACACACGTTCGTGACACGACGCTGTAAGCCAGTAGTCTCATTTTTAATGTAAAAACAAAATTCGTGGCCAGTAAAATATAATCCACAATCTTGCTGATCGGCCGTGGGTCGTATGTTCATTTGTTTATTACCCTGCATCGCCCAACGGCCTAAACTTTTTGCTGGTCTTTCCAACTAAATTCTTTCTTGGCAATTTGCACATAGCTACCTTGTTGTTTGCGTTTCCTTTCGGTGGCAGATTTGTTGGCTTTTTTACAACAGAGGCCAACGTTTTTCTATTTTAATTACGTAATAATACAGTGGATTCCAGAGCTCGTACTTTTTGTGAGACTTTGTTTGCTTATTTACTTGCTATGATCTTTGTTGAAAGCAAGAGAGAAATAATAGTTTTTAAAATATTTTTTTAAATACTCGTACAATCTTGGGATCATGAATGTTTGCTATTGGGTTGTGATCTGCGAAAGAAAATAATGAGTCTTCCATTTACTTTATATTTAATTTTGACTATCTTTTAAATTCATTTTATTTTGATTAATATCTTTTGTAAGTTTTAGGAGCACAAAAAACATGTTTCTGTGATACCCAAATAGGGGTCGAAACTGTCTCTCCTCAATACAGATCACTTAGTGATCTAGTTAGGGGAGCTGGAGCGTCACCCAACAATTTAGTAGATATGTACACAATGTTTTTAAATAATATATGCATACTTTATAAGTTCCACATGTATACCATATCTGTTATGTTTGTGTCTAAAGAAATAAATTTTATTATTATATTATTATTATTGTTACAGTACGTATTGTATTGCTCATGAATAAATGAATATGAGATTCATACAACAGACGCTTTAAAAAGAAAAACATTTTCTCACAGCATACCTTATTCTAAATTTCCTACTATACAACACATACCTAAAACTGAAACGCCAGAAAATACCCCAAAAATAAAGAAAATGCGAAACAAAAAGCGGGTATATCCGTACAGCGAAAAACACTAGGTCTCGTTCACACTATAGAAGCTACCGTTTCGGTGGGGGTTAATCCGTCGGTGGCCGCCTCGGGAATTACTATTCTTCTAGCGAAGCCACGCTGAAAAAGTTGGACTTAAAAATTTGAAGTTGCATATTTTCCTGAAGGTAAAACTGAATGCTGGCTGGATAGAGATATCGCGGATGTGAAAGATTTTAATGCAAATAAAATGTGAGGCTGGAATTACTGGGGTTGAATTTTTGATGTTGAGTTACAGGATGGAATTTGAATTTAACGTGATAGGTGTAAACAGACAAAGTAATTACTTCATGATTCTGTATGTTTAAACTTTATTCCAAATATTAAAATGCGTTTGCGTAAGTGAGTTGGAATGTTTGTATTTTTACATTACAATAGACAAGTGTGGGTTACATAAAAAAAAACATTTCTAATAAAAATTGATTCTAAAAGAATCATTTCTAACCAAGAAGAACGATGACGAATAAAAAAGCTTTGAAAATGTCATGTAGGTAGATATACCGAAGAAAATCGATAGAATTGGTCAATTTATTATTCATCGGTAAAAAAGGTTCTTATAGCTAAATCAACTTTAACTGAACGTTCAAATTTCAATTTATCCACAACGTATAATCCTCTCATGAACAAAGTACCAAAATAGTTAATAATTCAGCTGAATATAATTCCATATACCATGTAGTTATACATTGTTTATTATTTAATAAAGTGGAAATCCCACAAGTTTACGGCTTCATCGCAGTTCTGAACTTACTTAGCCAAATGGCTAGAGTTTGTTCACTCAACAATTTACATTCGTTTCATGATGCGAAACAACTTTCCAGTAGGTACCATTGTTCGCTGAAATGGACACGCTTTTTATATTAATGATACAATGTAGGTAACAGTTGGTATTTTGTGATATAATTGAGATAGTATTACGACTTGTGAAATAGACTTAGAATAATTGGTATAACTTGCTATAGTAATTTTAAAAATATACACGTATAGCCGGATAGTGACCCCTAAGATACAGACCTAGTCTTTGCTGATAAAACGCCAATATTTTTTCTCGATACACACGACGTGTTTTCATGCAATTTTAACAATGCTTAATACTATATATGCTGTTAATCATGTATTCATGTGTCATAATAACTATTAAAACTGAGCAACAAGATTTCTGTACCTACTCTATCCGTAAACTTGGGATAGTTCATTGTTTTTATTGCATGACTGACGTTCTCGATACATGTTGTATCGAAGAGGCGATAGATTTAGAAGAAGATAAAAGCTGTAATCATAAGCAGGGGCTCGTTTTCGAAAAGGGATGTGAAAACAAAAACAGATGCTTAAAATTTAACCACGATTGTCTCAATAGGTGTAATTATAGAATTTTACAGTGCAATCTTAAAGTAAGACTCAAATTAAAGACAGAAAAAAAAAACTTATAATACCTACTTTTCATATCAAAATAATGGAACCTAGGTTCTAGATAAAATAAGTAACAGCATTTTCATGTCTTATTTTAAAACCGACGCCAAAGTCTCTCAGCACATTGTAAACACTAAGCATTTCTCTCAACGCCGTGACGGAAGCATAAAATGCCATATCACGGTTGGCGGAACTGATCGTATTCTTGCTTATAAACGTTGCATTCTGGCGGCAGGCCAGCCAAAACCTAGATTGAATAAGAAGTCTTAATATCATCCAGTAAAATATGAGATACAGACGTGTTACTTTGTAAAATTTTATTTTGTAACCACTGCTCTTAAAACATTGAAAGAAAAAATTAATGCAGAACTAGCTGTTGCAGCGACTTCACCCGCTACAACTCGAAAATTATCCCACGGGAACATAAAATCGGGATAAAAACTATCCTATGTGTTAATCCAGGATTTAAACTATCTGAGTACCAAATTTTAGCCAAATCCGTTGAGTGGTTTTTGCGTGTAAGAGTAACAAACATACCTACATACACATACATACATCCTCACAAACTTTCGCATTTATAACATTAGTAGGATAGGATATAGCATGTTCTTGAAACAAAAGTTCGAAAGAGACCATCCTTATTTTTAATCATGAAATGAGTTCGTGGGTGAACTGGAAGGTACTGTCAAATTCTTACTGAATAAATATCCATTGTTTCTTCAGTTGGAGAGGAAGAGGAAGGCCAAAGAAAAGATGGATGGATTGTATAAGGAATGATATGAATGAAAAAGGAGTAAATGATACTAAGCCGTCTGACAGGGGAGAATGGAAGAAAAAAACGTGTTGCGCTGACCCCAAGTAAAATGAGATAACGTCAGGAAGATGTTGATGATGTTTCTTTAGTTGTTCTTCTTTTCGTTCAAAGGCGAAGGTATCCTACTAGTAGGACTATTATTATAGTCCCACCACCAATAGAGACCATCCTGGTCTTTTCCTGTCTCTTATAGTAGCCATACACCATCCTGCCTATCGACGATCGATTTGACGCTTGCAATTGTTTCAAATTGCAATCGTTTAAAAATGCCAATTTGATGGCATGACATGCCAATTTGATAGGTCATCAAATCGATTTGACACAACGTCAAATCGGCAGCAGTGATGCATTTGGCTATTATTCGGTGACGACAGCTACAATTTTATAAATTTGTAGCTATCGGTCACCGAATAATAGCTAGATCTAGCTGTAAAGTTGCTAAGTTGGCATCGCTGCTGCAGATTTGACGTTGTGTCAAATCGATCGTACGATAGGCAGTATGGTGTATGGCGTATTTGGACGAACTGCCAATTTGAAACAATTGCAAGCGTCAAATCAATCGTTCGATAGGCAGGTTGGTGTATGGCTACCATAACTCTCTCATATTTGTCTCAGACTTTGATAGAAATAGGTTAACCTCTATTGTAGTGAGATACAACGCAACTCCTTTACTATAAAAAGCTTGGTAATAAATAAAGGAATACGATTACCAAAGTCAACTATAACAATAATTACTAATTCAAATTATTCACGTAATTTCCGAGGGGTTATCGTAATTCTCCTGACAACAACAATAATTAAAAAACACATTTCTTATGCTGGTAACACACGCACAATTTTTTTGCAGTGGCAATCAATAAGGGTGCGATATGATCACTGGCAACTTGCATTGCCAGAAAGAAAAAAAAGTTAAGAAATGCGAGTGCGTGAGTGTTATCGCGTGCGTGGCACTTTTGTATAGTCGCGCAGTTACTGCTACTTACAATTAGTATAAACAGTTGATTTTTTCCCCTCACAAAAGTTTATGCAGGAACTTGAACCCTGTTTCTTTTCTTGTAGACAAGGGTAAAATGTCACATAGTGGTAAAAATAATGTAGAATGTAATGTAAAGCAGTAAAGAGTAAGTGAAAACGTTAATACAGTAGACAATATAATATGGTAAAAGATACATGAAAAACTAACGTACGGGTGCAATCTCTACTTTATGCATGTGATACAGATGTAAATCTTTTTCTTGAATCACTCGATGTATTTAAAAAAACGCATCAAAATACGATGCGAGATGTAAGCATACACAGGGTCAGAGAGACAGCGGGAAGCGACTTTGTCTTATACTATGTAGTGATTTTGTGACTATGCATTTACCTATACATAAACAACGGTTAATTGAAACAAAGCCATCATCTATGGAAACATGGTACAGAATCAAATTACCAATGAGTAGACAGAAAGTCATATCTAGCTATCTAGTTAATTGTTTTTTTTTTTTTTTTATTACCTCCAACATTGGTCCAAGCTTTTCAAAATAATTCAAGTTTGAACTTCAGTTACTGGGTACCTTAGCATAGAATAGTACAAAGAGCTTCATTCCTTTGAAATGTAAAATTAACACGTTAAATGAAACACAATACAAAATGCCACGTAACAATCCATAATCTAAATGCTATGCTAAACAGCTGACAAACTTCAAACCAAAAAACAAGTTCCATTTACCTTCAGAATAATATTCAACCTTGAACCCATAGATTTATCGTCAACGGTACAGCATTCGCGCTCCAAAACATTATTGGTAATATAAATAAAAATAACAAATGTTATGTCGTGACTGTACCAATTTGTTCTGATAATATTCGGCGTTCGGCCGACCTGTGATACAATCAGCGTTTGGGCAACAAAGGGATTGGTGCGATTGATGGCGGTGTAGCAAGCAATGGATACGGATGTGTAAAGAATTACCGCGATAAATTACCATGTTTTATTCTACTGAGTAGAGTTTGAACGATTTATAATGTTGATGAGAATTTTATATGAAATGAAATACATTTTGTGGAAATAAAAAAACGATTATTTGAACTTACGACATTTGGGAACAACCCTGTTACTTTTGATTTTACCACATCCTTTAGCGTAACAAAGGTATCGACGCCAGTATAAGTACAAATACACAAAAGGGAAGCAAGCCAACCATTATACCTATGACACTTTTAGAACTAATGCAGGCAAGTCTAGTGTGTCTAATATAGCTACAAAAGATTAAACTTTTCGGGATTTTGATTACTTCCGGGATTTTTTTGATGTTATAATCAAAAATATAAATTAAAAACTACAACAATAAAAAAATAGACTTGATTGAAAACTTCCTTCTGTTTTGAAGTCGATTAAATACAACGCGCAGTGTTTAAATTTTGTAAATTTATTTTTCTGGAAAAGTAGCTATGAAAATATGGAACCAAAAATATTGTTACTTGTTCTTCTAATCAAAACCAACTTAGATTAAAGAGGTAAGTGAAAATCGGGACATCCGAATGTTCTAATCAGAATCGAGATGGCCGGTTCAAATCAGAACACCTGTCGACACTAGTGAGATTCCATTGCCGCTTGCAATAAAACGCTCTCAGTAGCACCAAGCGCATTGTCAAAATTTTGCCAACTCTAATCGCTAATCGTCCCGGTTATCGGCCCAACTTCTTACTGTTTATGTGCTATGCATTTTCTAATATTAAATTGGAAACGGGACCGTTTTCAAACTAAAGGAGGGTAATCTAAAATTATAGACTCTTATTGAGGGTAGCCTTTAGGAAGATTGTTTTTGGTTATCTTATGTTCGATAGTGTTTGGTTTTTCAAAACATTTTTATTGTATCGCTAGTTTTATCCTTTAACGTTTTTTTTTAGTGTATTGAGGTTTCAACAGCATCAAGATGAACTGTTCCATGCATAGACTTCCTCCCTTTTCAATTATTTACTTAATGATGAAAATCAATTCTCATTTGATTTTGTATTGTCGATTTCAGAGAAATTTTCAATTTTAAGGAAAGCAAAAATAAAATTGACAAACTCTTAGGCGCTGAGTTTTAAATATTTTATACGCATTAATGCCTGTGTCGCTTTAGTATAGCTTTTTTTGTGGTATGAAAAAAAACGATTGTGAGCAGAATTTAAACCTGAGATTTTCTGACAACTAACCCACTAGGTCATCGCAGTATTGCTACAAGTTTATTTATTTTATTCTGACGTTTGTGCCATCTACTGTAGAACATCATACATATTTAGATAGTAATAACTGACCCCGCTTCACAAAGGTTACATTTAATAATAGGGTTCAGTACAAAAAGTGGCATTTACCTAGTCTAGAACCACCACAAATTCTAGTTATCAAGATTTCTGTTTAAAAATAACACAAGTTTTAAATAAATTACGACCGTAACAGCCTGTAATTACAATAGAATATTGATAGTACGACGTCTATTCTTATTCTATGTTGACGAAGCAAGACTAGACCATGAATTTATCAGTAGAGAACCTAATGTCGTGTAGACTGAAAATGTCAACCATTAATAAAAGCCATTTTGATAAAGTACACAACGTTATGTAACCGATATTATGTAATCACCAAGATTTTCAACTTCCAAAGAATTTTTTCAAGATTCACAAAAAAAGTGAAACTGGAATTTCTGATGTGGTTAAAGAAACTGCTAGGATGAAGTGAGATAAGCGGGCTATGTGTGTAGAATGTATCAGGATCGATGGACCAAAGTCGTCACGCAATTAGTGTCTGCGGAGCGTTGTTGCCGAGGGAGGCCAACAAAACGCTGGCATGATGACTTGGATGCTGTTATGTGAGATTAACTAGAGAAAACTGCATAAAGGAAAGAGTGGAAGGCTATAAGGGAGACGAGATGGTATAAAGAAGAGTGTTACAGAACCCAAAAAGTTTGTCCAGTAACTAGTGCGAGACCAACAAATACTTGATACTATTACTCATCACTTTTGCCAGGAATGGAAACCTTGTCCCATCAACGGTGGAGTACTGACCTCCTCCCTTCATTCTTAGTACCCTGGTCTACGCGAGTTTCAACCAGGGCTTACGCGCGACCTTCTGAACGTCATGAAGCCATTTACTTGACTGTTGCTCTAATATCAGTCATAGCTACACTGTATTGCAGTTCTCACCTCCAAGTCAAAATAATTCTAAAAACACATTCATCATCATCATCATCATCAGCCTATAATGTTCCCACTGCTGGGACACAGGCCTCCTCTCTGTGAGAGGGAGTGGGCCATAATCCACCACGCGGGCCCAGTGCGGATTGGTGGATGTCACATGTCTTCGATTTTTTGGTTCTAGGACATGCCGGTTTCCTCACGATGTTTTCCTTCACCGTTTTGAGAGCAGTGGTGATGAAATAAATTACACAAAGTAATGCGCCAGGCGGGGTTCGAACCCACGACCTACAACTCGTAAGTCGGGACCGATACCACTGGGCCACCACTGCTCTTAATATAATAATATAATAACTTAATAATTTAAACGTATTTTTCTTAATGTAATGTGAAATATGTCAACGAGAAAGCTCAACGTCTTGTAAACAGCTCACTCCAATTATCATAGCGTGCCTGTCCCAGGGAAGTGAGGAAAGAACGCTATTTATAGCTGATTCATATTTAATACTAGCTTCTGCCAGCGACTTCGTACGCGGATCCTGTTGCTTATGCCAGCGACAATGGGGTCGTCAAAATCGAAGATCTGAAACGTCTAATGTCGAATTCTTAGAGCCTGGGGACGGGAAAACAACAGGACGCGCATGACGATTCCAGACGTTCTAGATCTTTCATTTTTGTAAGTCAACAGGAAATGCCCATCAGACTAAACAACTCTTGCTAAGACGTCATTCCTTCCTTCCTTTCTTCTTTAACTGGTTATGCGGACGATGGCCTTCTGCTCATTCAGTCGAGTACTCGTGCTGGACTCGAGAATTTGGCTGACACTTGCCTACGATTAATATCTCAGTGGGGTGATCGAAACCGCCTGACCTTTGCACCACAAAAAACCTATCAACTCATTTTAAAGGGTGACCTTAAATCGTGGCCTAGTATTAAATTCAATAATGTTCCCGTTAAGAGAAAACAATCGGTGTGCTATCTTGGTTTAGTCTTAGAGAGGAATTTCACATTCATAGAACATATAAAAACGGTTGGTGAAAAAGCTAAAAATAACTTTTATGCCCTAACGAGAATATCTAAATCTACTTGGGGTTTGTCATTTTTAATCTTAAAAACTATTTATGGGGCTACTTACTTGGGCTGTGTGTGCTACGGGGCACCTGTTTGGGCCGATAGAGCCACCATAGGTGCGGCACGACGTAAATTGCTTCAAAGTCAGCGCTTGGCTTTGTTATTCTTAAGTAAAGCGTATAGGACCGTCAGTACTGAAGCTTTACCGGTACTTGCTGGTGTTCTACCAGTAGATCTTGAAGTGCAACGACGCGCTGCAATGTACTTTTCCGCACGGGAGACCACTGACGCTGATTTTCTACCGCAACGTGACCGTGATAAGATATCTCGATTATTCAAACCCCAGAGCGACGTCTGGGAGGATCTTTTATCCGAATGGCAAAATAGGTGGGATAATTCTATCAAGGGACGGCACCTCTACCAGTTCTTTCCATCCGTTCGTGAGCGGCTGGCTAGGACGTGGCTGGAGGTGGATCACTGTGTTGCCCAATTTCTCACCGGACATGGTAACTTTAAAAGTAAATTGTTTTCCTTCAAGCTTGTTCCCTCGGGCATGCGGGCAGCGAGTAAAGGGCAACTCGCTGCCCGACCAAGGACCATGCCCGGGTCGACGGCGCGTTGTGTCCCACGCGCGCCTCAAAGAGCGTCAGCATAATGACGGGGCCCCCCTCTCAGAGGGCCAAAGCCTGCCGGGGTCGCGGGATTATTCCCTTACCGTAACCCCGGAACTTAACAGGCTATGAAGGACACCGTGGATTTTAGTCAGTAGAAGTCTGACAGTCCCTCCCGCCCTGCCCGGGGTTGGAGGACTCATTTGATGATTTTACCACGCTAAAAAAAAAAAAAAAAAAAAAAAAGCTTGTTCCCTCGCCTTTTTGTCAATGTTCGACACCTGACTGTGAATATGAACAATCAGCACATCATATTCTTTGGGAGTGTATTCTTTGGCAAAACGAACGCAAAATTATGTTGGATGCTGTTCAGACTACATCTGGAGTCATTTATTATACGGACCTTGTCGAAACTCGAACAAACTTCCGTGCGTTCAAGCGTTTTTGCCATACCTATTATTGGAATCAAATATAGCAGCTCACAATTTAGGACCCATTAATATTAGTAGTCATTTTTACCCGTGGTGCTAGGCAACTGGGCTTCTCCCAGTTGTAATGTCCCTTTGTGCCTATTGGCCTTGTTTTGTTCTGTCTCCTGCTTGCATGGAGGGAAGTGGAAACATATTTTTCCTACTCCTCCACTATTCTTTTCTGATTAATTTCGTGCAGGATCCAAGACAGGTAAATTCATTCTCCGGGACACGTCGAGCTTCATTGTCTCGGCGCTTTTCTGGTGGTTGCCACTGTTGATTCTGGCTTTCAGGAGTTGCAGTGGTTTGGGAAAGTGTGGTGGGTTTGTCCCAAATAAAAAAAAAAAAAAAAAAAGACGTCATTCCTATATATGTTATAGTGTAGCTGGGCTCTTGGAGTTCCACATCAGGTGTTCCAGATCTTCAGTTTTTATACGACAACAGGGAGTGCTCATCAGGCTGAACAACTCTTGCTAAGACGTCATTACTGTATATGTAATAGTGTAGCTGGGCTCTTGGAGTTCCACATCAGGTGTTCCATATCTTCAAATTTATTTTCTCAGCAGAAAATGCTCATCACGCGGAACAATTTTTGCTTTGGCGCTATTTTTGTATCTCTTATAGTTTAGGTGATCTATTGCAGTTCTGCATCAGGTGTTCAAGTTTCCAAGATAAATTATAGCCTATATGTGGCCCAGACTTAATAGCTATACAACAAAAAAAAAAAAAACAATCAAATCCGTCCAGTAGTTCCGAAGATTAGCGTGTATGGAGTAACTTCTCCCGTTTTCCTAACATTTCCCTTCACTGCTCTGCTCCTATTGATTGTAGCGTGATGAAAAGTATACTATAACCAGCGCAGGAGTATGAAAAATAATTGTGCCAAGTTTCGTCAAAATCCGTCGAGTAGTTTTTGTTTCTATAACGGTTATACAGACAGACAGACAGACAGACAGACAGACAATAATTTTATTAATTGCATTTTTGGCATCAGTATCGATCCCTAATCACCCCCTGATAGTTATTTTGGAAATATATTTCATGTACAGAATTGACCTCTCTACAGATTTATTATAAGTATAGATGGCAACATTATTATTGAGGACTGTGTTGTATGGCAACATTGTGATGTGAATGTTGTAAATTAGTTTGGCCTATGTTTTTGTGGATTTAGTAGTACTTACAATTTAGGGTCACTACAGAGTAGACGTAATGATATATTATAATTTTTGGACCAAACTAGTACTATTAAGTATTCTGTGCCCAAACTATCTATTAGTGCTACGGCTAGTGGTAAACTGTGGTGAACTGAGTTAGTTGATTCAATGATATTTTCAAGAAAACATTTTTCACTATGGAAACTTATCTCTATCCGCTTTACAAATAAAAAATGAGATTATTATGTTTTTGTGAAGATATCTAACAAAGATCTACAAATAACAGCCGGATCGACGGCGTAACGTGCTTTCCGAGGCACAAAAGAAACACGCTAATATGTCAAGATGGTCACCCATCCATAGACCAACTTCAGCAAGCGTGGCTTAATCTTGAAGATCGACTTGTAAATTATTATTTAGCCACGAGCTTTCCCATATAAAAATTTATCTCCTAACGAGACTTTAGGAACAATGAAAAACGGAAATAGTTGCCAGTATATCTAGATTAACTTATCAGTAAACCATTAAAACGAATATTGGCTATAATAAAGAATCCATTAGTGTCCATACAGTGTAGTAATTTGTTGATAAACACTAAATGGACCCTTTGCTAAATATAAAAGCCGCTATTAGCCTAGAATATGAAAGAAACTTATATCTGGATCATTACACAAAAAACGAATAAAAGAAACATTTTTTTCTTAAAACGCAGTGGTATCCTCCAAATTTTGCGGTCATTTTCTCTCATTTCTATTGTATGCCAGAGAACTATTAATTGTAGGCTTGTTGTTTGGCAGTAATCTGTTTTCTATAACTTCAAGCCTGTTATTTCTAACGGTTTAGGTAGAGTTGAGTTTGAGTCAGAGCACCTCCCTCCTGGTTCTGAACTGCAGAGGTCTGGAAAAATCTCTCAATCGATTGCGAGCCCAGGTTGGCCGCTGTAAATATAATCTGGTCAAATGGGGTATAAGACTCATCCCAAATACAATGCCAGTGCGGAGCCTCTGTACAGGATATGTCCCACCTCCTTTCGTGCCTATCCTGCTCAACTACCTGCACCTTCCAGGAAGCCTTTGCAAATACGAGAAAAACGACGCTTTACTAATATAAAGAAAGATCTTTTAATATTAATCAATAGTCAATTGGTATGACAAATTGACCACTGATCAAAAGAATTATAAATCTTAATCAAATAAACTTTACTTTTCAACATAATTTTCTAAATTCACTTTCCCAGCTATGAAAATTAAATATCGAATGCTCTATTTGTCGTCCATTTCAAACAATTCAGGAAGCAATACTGAATCCCCTCGTAATTGCCGCTAGTCGGCTGATTAATGCTCCCACAATCTAATCTATAATTTAATTCAAATTATCGAAACCCAAAATCCCGGGTTCAAAAGTGCGAATCCCGCATATTTATGCCCTCAATTACGACCACCAACTTCGGAGGCATTCCTCGGACAACAATTATACAGGGATTACGTCCGGGACTCATAACAGTCCCGGGATATCCCGGGGTATCCCGTTAAATAGGTATAATGTGCACTGCCCGGATTAAGTATGGCGGATCATATTATCCTTAATTGTACTTTTAAGTACAAGTTTATGAGTGAGATTATGTCTTAATATGGTGTTTGGTGTCGCTAATTATATTTTGGGTTTAAGGAAGGCATTTGATAATTGGATTCATAAAATGTCTCGATTTAATTATAGTGGGTTTGCAATACCAACTTAGAAATGTGGAGTAAATGTAAACAACGCCTAAAATTTTCAAAAGGCTTGGAAAGATTACAACAATCTGCATTGTTGTACCTATATATATAATATTTTTTATACTTACATTGGTTAAAGAATCAGCCAAGGTCTACACCTTGGCTGATTCTTTAACCAATGTAAGTATTTTCAACTTAATATAGGCAAACAGTTACTCATATTTATAAAAACCAACAGCTGTTTAAAAGGCTGGGTTTTCCACCTCAATACGAGTAGGTATATTCAAAAAGATATAGAAGAAAAGCAAAATACTTTGTTTGCCTATATTTGCTCCACATTTTTGTTAAAAATCATTGAGACCTAAGAAGCCTTTCTTGCCATCAAGGCTAGCAGAAAATTACATAATTTGATTTGGCTATCAACAACGTTGCAAACATTCGTTGGCAGCGAAGTTGAAATGTTTGTAGTGCAATGTATTTCAATAGGTATTACATGTTTCGACGAGGGTATTATCAACGAATTAAAACTAGTTTATAAGCCCACATGTTAGACCTAAATCTAACCTATATTCTAGATTCATTATAATATATTGCCTACCCTCTAAACCTTACTATACAGTTTTATATTTTAATTGTATTATGTCACTAAACCAAAATTGTTTTGCTTTACGGTACATCGAAACAACCCAAAAACCCCTAAACTCTTTCCAATTACTATCAGCAAAAAAACTAATTCGAACACCCCAGTAAACCACCGTTAAACAAGGAAACGTAACGACAAAAAGTATAGGTAGCAACATCAGCACAAAAGGGGCAGTTAAAACAAAAAGTGGGTAGACAATAAAACTACCCCCCGATGGGTAACATATCGTGGGTCTCAAACCATAGGGGCGTATATGCAAAAATGTGATTTTTCGTTTTTAATGCCATTGGATTCTACTATTAGCAACACATTCACTAAATTTTTCTCATAATTTTATATTTAATACTTTTCGTATAAATTAAAAAATATTATTTGCCGTAAGCTGGTGAGTATACAAATATTTGTAGGCCATATAGCCGTATAATTGACGTAAGAGCAATATTAATGCTTATTGGGGCAGTTTCGACGTGCCATAGAGACGTACGCACCTACGACTTTAAATTTTGTTGTGATCGAAGGAAATCGTGTCGGACCATAAAGGCGTATGAACATACAACTGTTTATTTTACTTTATCCTGAAAGAAATATGTCGAACCACAACGGCGTATGAACATACGACTGTTTATTTTACTTAAAACTGAAATAATTGTGTCCAACCATATAGACGTATGAACATACGACTGTTTATTTTACTTTATCCTGAAAGAAATATGTCGAGCCACAAAGGCGTATGAACATAGCGACTGTTTATTTTACTTTAAACTGAAATAATTGTGTCCAACCATACAGACGTATACGCATCCAATCTTCTAAACTAACGTGGATCTCGCGATATTTAGTCACCCTGCAGACGTATTCATAATTTAGTATTGCTTTCTCAACATTTCATCGATACGCGAATGTATAGCCATTTCAACAACACCCGAAACATTTAGTCTACAGTGAGCCGCCATAGCGTGTAGATGTAATTTTAATGCATGTAATAACTGCGGGGAATTTACTGTGAAAATGAATCGTAGAGACAATATCTTGCGTTTAGCACTAAACCATTCCATTCTCATGACTATAAACTTCCGCCGTCTCGGCCTCCTCCATCTCATTGACTAACGAAGTAGCTACTTCAATCAATCCACCGTAGCCCCTGGGTACTGCGCGCAAGTTTTCATGGGCGTACTTATAGGTTCTGCTAGACCCGTCAATTTCTCTCAGCTCGTATCTATCGTTAAGTACCTTGAGAATCGTAAAAGGACCTTTGAACTTTCGCTGTAGTTTGGTTTGGTTACGCTCGCTACCTTTTATAAAGACAAAGTCGCCTACACTAATAATGGTCTCACTATTGCTCTAACGCTAGCCAACCCTGATGTTACTCTAGAAAGTTGACTTTGATACTCCTATTCGTAGCAATATTAAAATCCTATGATCCCTTCGAACTAGGTGTGGGCTGTTTTTTGGATTAGGAGCGTCAATTAAAACCTAAATCTTTCTACGGTTCGATAATAGAGCCATGAGGTAGTATGTGAAACAACACCGAGAGCGAGAGGCCTTGAACATTGATAGGGCTGGGAAACACATTCTACATCCCCCTTATCAATGCCCGTCACAAAAACTGAATCATTCTGCGCAATACCAAGGAACGTCTCGGCGTAGCTGTTAATTACTAATGAACAAGCAGATCCACTATCAAAGGAAAGGAAACTGGCTCACCGGATAAAGTGGTTAAGGTGTTCCTCGATGCCTTGCGTTCACACACATGAACCTCTTAGACCGCCGCTGCTCCGCGGCCACCCACTCGATCTGGACACGCCGACGCCAAGTGTCCTGGTTTTCCGCACACGAAACAGGTGATTGATCTTGACTTATCAGTGGCTCTGGATGACTGGTCGTGCGTCTTCTCAGAAGTAGCAGGCTCTTCTTTTGGCTTGCGACAGTCTATCGCTTTGTGACCTGAAGTACCGCAGCGGTGCCATGTTTCCATGAAGCGTGATTCGCCGAATCGGGTCTTCTTCACCACCGCGACATGCTCGTCACTATCCTCATGACTTTGTTTCAGAGAAATACCGTTGAGGATGCGCAGAAGTTGAGATCTGGTGGTTAGGTTATGAGAGTGGAGCTCACGGCGGATCGCGACTTCCCTTTGACACAAAACTGAAGATACGAATCCCGTTGTAACATCTTCAGACATCTTCATCCGCGGTATGCGTTCGATGATGTTCCAAAGGCGCATGGCCGCCTCACTCGCGGTTTCTTAAACATCAACTTGAAAACGTAGAATTTCATCAAAGTAATCTTGTGGCAGCATAGGTTTAGCAAACTTTGCAAGAAGTACTTCTTTTATTTGAGGCCACGTCAGCTGCGATGCCTGCAGTCGTGTTAAACAGGTAGCAGCTCCGCCTTTGAGTGCACGTGTAAGTAACAAAAGTAGTTCTGCACCCTCTAATTTACGGTTGTTATCGACGATTTCTGTCACATTGCACCAACCTTCAATATTCGCTTCGTTGCTGTCAGGATCAAACTTAATCAGCTGGGTGTACGTGCTGCTCGAAGGTTGCGATATAGCCATCAATCGGGTTAAAAACAACTCCATGTGTTGAGACAGGGTTGGTTCTGATGCTGGTGTTGAAGATCTCGCACGGCTATTCTCCTCTGAAGGAAGCCCTTCACATCCCACTTCTGATATCGGCACCTAGCCGATATCATTCAAGTCTGGGTTCATTGCGGCTGCCGAGCAATCGTGGGTAGGTGGGCGAGTAGAATTAAAATCACGTTTTGAAGACAATTATTATTTCAGCAAATACAGATGTAATTACAATCAGAACTTTCTAATTAATTGGAATACAACGACACTCACCGAACACGTCTTGCTTGATGCCAGCGGATTATCTTGTCCGACAGCCACATGCAAAAGAGCCCGGGGTTGTGTCAGAGTGAAGAAACGTCAACCCGCACTTCAAAATGTTCGCTGTCGTTCCTGACGTTTCATCACTCTCCAAAAAGGTTCGAAGCGCCGTCAAGTCTAATAACTTTGAAGTCGGTTAATAAAGAAGTTAAAATTAGAATTTTTAAAAGTTTAAGAAAATAAATTTACTACTGATAAATCAGCCCCGAGTTTCTTTGGGTTATGGGACATCTCGCCCACAAAAAAACTGGCCCACAGGCAGACGTCTCTTTTTTAAAATGTGCATGGGTAGATTCGCCCGAATCAATTTAGTAGAACGGGCCAGATGTCTTCTATTAAATAGTTAATGGATATTTCGGCAAGATCGTACATTTTTTGTTAAATATTTCTGTTCATTAATAATCAGCAAAAGTACTAGGCAAGGCGGTACTTAAACAATCCTCCTGCCTAGATTTTTTAAGTACTTAACACTTTAAACTTATGCTTGCCTAGTACTTTTACTGGTTATATTATTAATGAACAGAATGATATTTAATTAAAAATATACGATTTTGCCCAAATATCCCTTTACTAATTCATAGAAGACATCTGGCCCGTTCTACTAAATTGGTTCGGGTGAATCTACCCATCCACATTTTAAAAAGGGGACATCTGGCCTGTTGGCCAGTTTTTTTGTGGGCGAGATGTCCCATAACCCGTTTCTTTTAAGGTATTCAATTTGATTTTTATAAAGATCTCAGGTGTAAAGCCTTTTTTAAGTTTCATATTATTAATTCTGATGAGAATTCTAAACATGTTGTAATTTTTAAGTTTTGTTTTTCAAGATAAAGCTAGATTTTGTTTCACCTCAATTTAAAATTATTATGTTCAGATTTATGAATAAATTTTATTTTTATAATGCCTTTTTTTGTTTTCACACACACAAATATTGTTTTTTTTTTTAAACCATTTTTTTTTAAACTGTAGAATAAAACTAGTTTATACTTCTTCTTTCAGTTAAAAGCGTCACAATAATAATGACAAGCCAGACAGGCGTAAGATTTCTTGAAATTAAATAAATAACGTTAAGTTCGATGGGTTTCTCATTCCTAAATTGCAATATTTTAAGTTATTAATAAAGTAATAATAAATATTGGTATTAATATTAACAATTTGAGGAAAAATGTTTTACGTCCATAAATTTCATATATTTTAAGGAGTATTTCGACGGAGCTTTAACATAATAATTGCCATGCTATATAGCCATATCAACCAAAACCTAGTGTTATATAGCAAATACCTTAAAATTAAGAATCCTTTACTAATTGCAATATAATTATATAACTACATGCAAAAAAACAACGAGCTGGCTCAATCACAGGAAAAGTTATTAAGTTTTTTATCTCTCCTGAAAAGTAGGGGTTTTGAGGATACGCCCCTATGGTTTGAGACCCGCGATATATGATCACTATCTACTAAGTTCCTAGTCGCGCTGAGTTCGCACTGTGTACAACCAGCCTAATGGTGCCACGTGAATCAATAACTGCTGACCGGCTCATTACTGACCCTGCTTTCAATCAACACCAAACAGTCCACATCCAACCTTATTCTTTCCTTTACAAGGTTTCATTTAGACCGTACCCCTCTCCGCACTAAGGCTTTTAATATCGATAGCTCTAATAAAAGTGTCAAACAGCTATGTCCGCGCGAAGGAATACAGTGAACGTTTTTATTGACTATTACTAATAAAATAAAGGAGAAATGGAAGTTTCCGTGATGATATCGCAATGATACTTAGAGGTGGCCTTTGGGAGGGACATTAAGAAGTAACAAATGATTTAAGTTGTGACTCGGGATGGGAGAGAGGACGTGAACTGTGCTTATCACTGTCGTAAGTTTAAAGGGTGTTTTGTTTAGGAAATTATTATAATTATAGCAAATAAAATTATCTACATTTTGGGTCTAACTTGATAAGGTACTGAATTACTGATTACTCAATTGCATTTGAATACAGTTTTTGGCCAGTTTTTTTAATCTGCACAATTTTAGAATTGCGAAGTATTGTGACACGAGAGACGTTTAAACGCTTGAATTGGTGGAATAACCACAATAAATACTTGGGATGATTTGATATGTTTCGAATACTCTATTATATGCTATTTTTTGTTAATTTATTTCCATCCCAGTAGTGCCATGCACTTGCACGTGTAATTTCTTGGCACTGTTTAAGAGTCACTTTACGCAGAGAGCAACTAAATCAATCTTCACGCCAAATCTATTTTAGATTAAGTAGAAATAGATGTTACTTAACTTTGTAACTATGGCTTCTGCTCTTACATACAATCTTTTAAAACATTATTTTCTTCATAAAGGTATAATAATAATGCTAAGGCGCCCACGGCGTCGGGTGTCGCGACGCGATTTCCAGCCTCCGTAGGCTTGGGCATGCGGATGGCGAGTGAAGGGTGACTCGTCGTCCGACGAAGCGTCGTCGCGCGTCGCCAAAAAAGGTCATCCTATACTTATGTAGCTGAAACGCATAGTATTAACAATGGGGTAAAATCTTTAGAGTTGGCCATAGTTTTTTAAAAGGTGTGCTGAAATAAGAATAAATACTTTACGTTGTTAGTTTTGGCATATTTTCATAATTTTAACATTAATTTTATACATTATTGGCATACTTATCGTTTTAATTAAAGAGATCATGTTCAAAAATACGTTTAAAAATAAAACTCGTTTGGTCATCTCTCCCAGGGTGCCCGTGTAAGATGACCATATGAGTGAGGTAGTGATGACCAGTACTATGTCTACATACCTTGTTACTAATTTGCTTTATTTTTTTGAACCACATGTTTTTTTTTATGATTGTACCTATGGCGATACGTACTCAGCATGCACTTATCGTCACACATTGTACAATTTTCATGAACCCAAAGATTGGACAAGATACATTGAATCCAATCTTCGGTGAAAAACGTTATGTAGAAGTTTTTTTTATCAAATTTCGAAAAATCGTGGAACAATGTCCCTAAATCGGCTTGTCTAGATCAAAAAATCGTGATATTGTTATTATTGGTTATTGGCATGTTTCCCCAACTTTGCATGGCCATCTCTCCTTATCTTATGGGAAAGAAGGCCACACCCATTAAGAAAGTAAGTGTATGTAATACGGCAAGAAATTGGAGGTTATAATGTAGCTGCGCTCATGAAGTTATTAGAAAATGTAAAAGAAATCCTTACTATTATAAAATTACATCGTAATTTTGTAAAATATGCACACATAAAGAAATCTTACGGTAGTTTGAAAACATTATGTTGGATTTTACTCTCTTTTATCTTTTTTTCTCAATACTTTTAACTTACACTTGTACTTGTGCACGATGTGAAGCGGACCTGGCATTTACAGCGATATCCAGCGAGTTGTTGCCGAAATATTTCGATTGGCAATCTCTCCCGTACGGCCAACTCTAACGAATTTACCCTATCTCAAAGAATTATCTAAATCGCCATTTTGATTTTATTGTCAAAAGTTATGGACTATTAGAAGAGAATTATGTAAAAAAAAGAGAAGTGAAATAAATCTAGAATTAAATTACCTAGTCTGAATCGTCCAATTTCTTTCCATTCTGTTTTAGTAATACTCGTTTAACTCCTTTCAGATATTTTCAGTTTCAGTTCAATTTCCTTATTGCCAAAAAGTCTATCGGAGAGATAATACAATAACTTATAGTAACTGATCACGTGATATGTATACATTAAAATCTGCAATAATTACGCAATTTATTTTTGCCATTTCTAGTTTAATGGTTACTTTGTGTGCCAATTTTGTAGAATTTATTATTGTGTTAATGAAAACGTGGCGAGATTGCGGACTTCCGATTCGTGAACGCGGTGATTTTAACCACAAATTCGGTTTACCTGCTAAAATTCTTCGAAGATTAGCTTTTTATATTGCAACCTTTTCACGAAGTATTTCACATAACGCGTTGTTTTCTTTCAATTAGGTTTTATGTTTACAATTTTATCAGAAACGACAACCAAACATTTTCATCTCAAAATATAAATCACGTAAACCACAACAGCTGTTCCAGCATGATCAACTCTCCTGGATTGAAAAAGGACCAACCCATTGAGAGTAATTAAAACAGAAAAATAGCTAGGACCGTGTAAATTTAAAATTTCCCTCCTTTCATTAATCATCTTGAGGCCGAAAGCCGACAAAGCCGGGGCCGGCGCCGACAACGTATAACAAACGGGACGGCAGGCCTTCAAAGCCTGCCGTCCCCCTCTGGCACGGGACGAAGAAAGGAAGCCGCTTCTCATATTTCAACGTCGATGCCCATGTTGAGGACACGGACCGTATTTTCTAAACAAAAGTTTTGGGTGCTGGCTATTGCCAAAATTTTTTAGAGCTGTGAAGTTTTAGTAGTTGCATGATTTTGTGAAAATTTCATTGTTAGTGTATTATGTTAAAAATACCATTTAGATTTTAGGTCAATATTTTTAAAACAGGGCGTTATTATGTACCATCAGGCGAGACAGTGATCATCAAACGCAAGCCTACCGTTAAACAAAAACAATTTCTCCAATTTCCTTTTATTCATTTCACATTTCCACTGGGTGCTTCGGAAATTCATAATGAGCTTTAAATTGGCCATTACCCCAAAACTAACACCATTTTTCACAGAAACACAGATCATAAGAATAAAACGTAAGCCTTGGACAAGTAAATTATAAAGCACTTAAGTCCTCTCTTTGCTTGTGAGCAAAAATGAGCAACGGTGGTACACTCATTAATAATTTTAAAAGGAAAAGCGGCTATGAAATAAAATAACAATATTATTAAAAGGTTCGTCAGTCTGTGCTTTATGAATGGCCGTATCCGTTACAGAGTTGCAGATTTTTGTTTTTATACGAAAATTTAATGGAACTCTGTATACCTATTGCATGGATAGTGAGTGTCGATTTATTTCCATGTTGGCTTTGATTTAAAAAGGAAATAGCGTATTGGTGCAATTTATATTATCAATGCCGACTGATTAAATACTTCCATTCAGCTTTATGGAATGAAACCGTTTAGCAAAATGTGAATTAAGCGGAGGAATTGGTAAAGTGTTAATGTACCAATGGAAAACGTACATTAAAATTTTAACTTTAAATGTTAAATGACCAAATAATTACAGCAAAGAAAGCGACGACGTTTCGCGGCATTTTCAATCAACATTTCATTTCCTGCTCATAATAGCAAACGCGCTTGATGATGAATCGGCAAGTGTAGACCCGACAAACTGGAAACAAACGAATCACCGTTTTACAACATGAATGTACACAAGTATCTTTGTAAAGCTTTATTGAAACAAGTAAGAAAGATATAGTTTTTGAATGGAAGTCAGCAGATTTCCCATGCGGGGGAGTCGCGAGACAAAATCTGGCGTAAGTTTTATTCTCCTTGACAGAAACTTGCCAGTGGAGCCTTTTTAGTTGAACGACGAAACAGAATTCAGTGCCCAAAGCGGAATTTCTAGTAATATCTTCAGAAGTTAACGCTTCGCTCGCGGGTTGTACGGGCCCGAACTCAACGAATAGTTTGTAAAGAATAAAAACAAAAAATAATAAGTCAGAAATGGAATAAAAACTCTCAGACGGCTAAGTATTTTAAAACAATGAACCCCGCACCGGTAATTTTCTCTTGCATACGTTTAGTTTTTCTACTAAATTATTGCTAGTTACATATTTAATACTGGTAAGTATTAACTTAGCAATATTCATTTGTTTAGCCGTTTGCCAACTAAGTTGCGGTCAACTTCCAGTCGAACCGAATTCATCTGAATATTAGTATTTACATGGAACGACTGCTTGTCTGGCCTCCAAGACTCTGTAACTGGGAAATCCGATACACCTTCGTAAGAATGGTCGTCAGACTTTAGAGCTTCTGAGTTACAGTAACGACTGTGAAAGGTGTAAAAATGACACCCGAGACCAACAACATTACATGCTTTCCAGTCACGAAGGAAACTCACTATGATAGATGGTCACGTCACCAATCCATAGGCCAACTTCGACAAGCACCGCTCAACCTTCAAAATCGACCTAAGCTGCTGATATAATTTTACCATGAGCATCTTAACAGTCTTTTACGGCTTAGCAACCTTAGCTTCCAAAATATACCCCTACGTCCTAATAAAAATCCACGATCAAGAAACATACTCAAATATTCTTAAAAACTCAAGTAGGGGAAATGGTTTATTTAATGGTGCACTCAGGCGATGGAATGCTAAGTAGCCTGCTTACTGGCCCACTTAAGCCCAACGCTTATGCTTAAGTAGTTCAAGCCTTAGGAGCATTTGCAAAAATGCTTGAGTCCCCTGTGTTTTCATCGCACATGAATCTGTTAGAAACTTGTTATCACTTTATGTTAAGCAAACAGGCCAATTGGGGCCTTTGAATCAGTTAACATGTTCAAAACCAAGAATTTGAGTTCATTATGGGCAATCAGCATAGGGAATAAATTAAAAAAAAAAATGCAGTTACTAAAAGATCTCTTCGCAAAATAAACGACTTTTAAGGCACTGCAGTTATCCTCTATGTCCCCATATAAATCACTAGTCCTCAAATAACTACTTCATATTTCAAAACAATCTGAGTAGCTGGCAACGTTTCCTATACACGGCAGCTAAAGTTCTCTATTAAAAGAACACTAGACGGTTTTAATTATGCAAAATCATCGATGTACGCTCACCTATTCGGGTCAGCCGGTGGCGGCTGGCAGTTTTAAAAATGAAACAATGGACGGGAAATGAAGACCAGACCATGGTACGTATGTTGGAATGAAATAGTATTGTTAAGGGCGCTTCAGACGGAAGTGTACGACGTCCGCGTGTTGCACTTTTGTATCGGTTTAGAAAAGCGTTTGAATCGTGCCATGCATGGAAATGGGTTTTATATTTCAAAATGGATTTACTGAAATGTATTCAGAATTGTGTATTGAGTATTTTATGCTGTAATTAACAGTCAATTCCAATAACTGAGTGGGAGCTTGGTGGACGATTTTTATTACTTTTGTGGGAACTAGTGCGTTATAACGAATTGACGTATCTTTTAATTGAGTTTCAACGCTCTGGAGAAAAAGTGTAAAGTGTAGTGTGTATTTTAACTGTAAGGTACTGGTTATAATTTATATGTTACAATTTTCATTTTATGTACGAATTTAAACACTGTATTTTTTTCCATTTTTAATTTACGTGTAAGAAAAATTGCATTGAGCATTAAAATTTCTTCGTTTTCTTTTATTCACAAAAAAAAAATGGAATTTAACAAAATTACCGTCATTGAAAACTTACTGAATAAATAATAGAATAGTAACCCATCTCCACATTTTCAACAACGATGCAGCTCAACCATCTAAATACATATACTAACACGTTATAGCCATCGCGTCCATCTTGGATCAACGGCGTGGATATGCCCAAATCGGTATCGGTTATCTGCTGGTACCCTTAGAGGCCTGTCTACGTTTATTACACACGTTTTCGCTGACCTAACCACCTCGATGAGCGACGAGCAGTCGAGTAGTCCTTTTCACTTGGAGGCTGAATACAGACTAATAAAAGTATGTAGACGAGTTTTTATAAACAAATTTTACATGGATGATGTTATCATTTTGCTAAGCACAAGAAAGAGAAAGAGGAATTCTCGATTAATTGTTAATTTCAGAAAGCTATAGTATTTATAGACTATAAAAAGTAACTGAAGTATGTATTAATAAATAAATAATCCTGGATTGAACTTTTTTGTCCATGAATCGAAAACAATAATGTTAGAATCTACGTAAAGACAGAGTCAAATTATAACTTAATAAATTATTATCAATGGCTTGCACCATTACATACTGAATGTAATAAAACAATCTATTCTTAATACACTATTGTAATATACTTCTCATTATCTAAAGCAGAGATAGCAATACCAATTCATTCATCATTTCAATTAAATTTCGCGTCATGAACTCATCATATTCGAATCTAAATTATGTCGCTATACTGTTAATTACAATGATAATTTAGCTATTAATAAGTACTGTCGATTTGTCATTATAATATGCAATTAACACAAACATAGATGAAAACGCCATCATCACATAGAATGTATCCTAAACTATGTCATTATCATGTTCATGAAAATTTAATTAATTAAAGTTGGAAGAAGATTAATTTACCTTCATTTTAAGCCAAATGGTAGCCTCGACTGTCATTTTTACATCTTTGACAGTCGTTACGAAGGTGTCTCGAAAGTCAATTATAACCAGTCTAACCAAGAGGTTTAGTATTACCCAGAACTCCTACTATTACCTTATGGAGGTCTGACAGACAGTAAATCACACCAGAACTTTACATCAGCGAGTTAGACTAAAAGCTGACCTCAACATAGTTTGGTAAAAGGCCAAGCACATTCTTTTTTCTGAAAATAAACGATGCCCCCACACTAGCCATTTCTTCTGTATCGTGGGTGTGTTTATAAACACAGATGCTCACTTAAACAAACACCCAGACCCGGAACAACGACATGCAGATCATACAAATATTTGTTCCTTACGAGAGTCGAACCAGAGCCACGCTGGGCAGCAGTCAATCGCTCAGCCAATGCACTAACCGTGGTGTAAAAGATGGTGTTGATTAACTAATTCGCACTAAGCGTTTCCAGACGTCTTTTATAATGCGGACAGCGAAGGAGTGGAACTCTCTGCCTGCGTCTGTGTTTCCGAACACATACAACCCTAATCTCTTCAAAGTTAGAGTGAACAGGCTTCTTCTGGGTAAGCTCGCTCCACCGTCGACCTTGTCTTAGTCATTCCTGACCTAGACTAAGGTCAAGAGCAAACCCATCTCACATAAAAAAATAAAAAAACTAATCAATTATTAAAAAAACTGTAATAGTGATCCTTCTTCCCAATATTGCCACGTCTACCGTTTATATTTTCCTGTGGTACATGTGAAGCCTATATACGGGTTAGATTGGAAATTCTTTACGCGGCCTCCCGTTTGATGCGTGCCTTTGGAAACCAATTGAATTTGTTTCTGTTTCTCGGTCTTGTTTTTGGCCTGTGGTATTTTCGGCCGGTAGCAGTTTCGGTTTACACCGGTAAGGGATGTTTTTGATGTTGCTTTTTTGTAAGCGGTTGATCGGATTGGGGAAACTACCTGTATAGTTTTAATTACGATGATCCGGGTTTTCAATGAATATTGGGATGAAAAGTTAGTGGAATCTGAAAGCGTTTTGATTTTATTTAGAATGATATTCAAAAAGTAACTCACGATCACTTTTCGTGTGCATAACACAGTTATAAATACGCTTTAAGAAACTTCAACAATTGGCAAAGTAGTTGACTTTAATAATATTATACAGTTACCCACTTATAAAACCCAGAACAGTCCAAAAATCATTAACATAATAATTTACAGACAATTTATAAACATAATGGAAAATTCTCTTCATTAAAATCCATTAGCAGTTAAAAGAGAAACATTTTACGTTATACTAAAAAAAAAACACCAAATTCTGTTCGTAAGTACTAAGAAAATAATAAAGCTCTTAATGGAATGCAAATTAGATAAGCGTAGCAAATCCGTCGGCTACTAATTCGGACGACATATACATAAATTGAAAAGGATGCTATACATTGCTTGATACAAGGAACTTGGGCGTTTGTTGGTTGGTGTTAGACGCGACATGTATTAATTATTTGATTTATGATTGAATTTGAGATAGTACACAAAACAAATAATTGAAAATTCTTATCTCTAAGGCCTTTGTCAAACAGACAGGCGATAGCGAACCGAACCGAATCACGCCATATAAAAATGCGAAAGCGATCCGATACTCTATGTGACAGGCTTCAAACAGTTCCATACATTACAAACAAAAACGCTACGCCACGCATTCGGTTCGTCTGTCAGTTTGACAAAGGAATTAAAGCAGTGAATTTTTAAGAGGGATGTACGCTACGAAATAATAACTTCAGAACTTTTCACAGAATAGATCGCGGGGCTATTTTAGCAGGATACCGTGGCCCTGAAACGCAAAGGGCATGTGAAGAAACAAGATGGACTTTTAGTCAGTATGAGTCTGACAGCGTTCCGCTCCACCCAGGCTGGGAGAACTCATTTGATAATTTTACCACGCAAAAAAGTGCAGATCACAAAATGTGAAAACATCCATTATATTTTTTACATTATACTTTACACCTTTCATAGCACTAGTGATGCGACATTACCCCTTACCCAAAATTTACTGATATTATGCGTTTACCATGATGTGATGACTTAAATAGAATTAGGAAATTAACTGAAAAAAATGAAGTGAGATGGTCTGAAATACATGTCATAATATTACAGTTAATCGAATTTACGAGTTCAGTGTGTTTTCTAAGTAAAGAATATCACAGACAACAATGACTTTAAACACAAAATACCGACAAACCCCTCCAGGCATGCAAAATAACAAATGTCCAGCTTTATTCTTTAACAACACAGACATGTTTATTTAGTTACTGTTTAAATTAAAATTCACACAAAAATTGCATTGTCAACTCGCTTTCATTTATCATAATTTTGTTTTTTCCCACGTGAAGTGAATTAATTCGCGTCACCATCTTCCTGTTACATATTAATGTAATGTGCTTGAATACATGCCCATTTTAGGTTTTGTTGGCTCGAGAGAATCTTCATTTACATAAAAAGCAATACCTACTATCTGTTTTGCGAAATATCTTTGTACTCATCGTAATAAATTCAAAATTATTTTGTCCTCATTCCAATTTATTTGGGATTGGCAAAGGATGGATCCAAGAATATATTAATTTATCTTGAGTCACTATTTTTGTATCAATGTTATCTTTCATTCGATCAGTCTATTTCAAAGTTTCTTCGGTTTTCCTCAAAACTAGGTACTCGTAGTCACTATCATTTTCTTTGTATTTTTTTTTCAAAATACTTATTCATTCACTTTTTTTGCAAAATACTTCACTTTCAAAATATTATCATCACTGCGTTTAGCATAACTAACTTGAAAGTACGGAATGTCGTAAAATGGCTATCAACCAAAAAAATATGTAAACAATTTGTATTAAATATATATTTTTTCCCTAAAACGCTTAACAACGAAATAAAAAGGAGACAATCCATAAAATCACAATGCAAAAAACCATAAAAGCTCAAAAAAAAATCACCAACCCAAAAAAGTACCAGCGTGGAACTAAAAAGCGTGTATTAAAACGGTACCAGGCGTTCCCCAGATAAGATCCCCTACGCACTCCGAAGTTAATCATGAACCTCGGAGCCTATTTACATAATGTTTCCTTTATCCGCCAAGTTGTTCTCAGGATCGAAAAGTTCCGCGAGACGCACCGCCAACGCTTTGTATGAAAATCTACGACACAAGTTACTGAGACGAATTAAAATATTGTACCTCTTTAATGAGGTTAGATGTTTTGAAATTCTGAGGTTTTCGGGAATATTTCAAAGGGTTATTGTTGAGGGAGTTTATGGCTCTTTGTTGCTCGACTTGAGTTGTGTCTGATGTTGTATATTCCCCATGGGTTATGTATGCCGTAGTCTCATTTTTTTCGTGTCGGAAATATCAACAAGAATAATATGATTGCGTTTGAAATATTGCTGTGTCGTATGTGATAAGTATGTAACTATGTACGGACGCAATTTCATTTGCATTATCGTGATGAGTATCGTTCGTAGTTATCTTTCAAATTTATGATGAAAAATCATTTGTACCAAACATACACACTGTTTAGATCACCTAGCCAGTACAGAATCGTCTTCTGAAATGTCGGCCATCCGATCATGTGCGGGATACGATAGTTGCCTTAAATTACAACAACATTTTTACCATACTCAAATCGTTGGTTATGTTTGTAAACATAAATTCATTCCTTCTCAAGCCCCAATTGATTGACTATTTTACACCATCATAATTCAAAATACTACACTCACAATTCCTCTTCGAATAGCAATAGTCGAGAGATGCCAGAATGATTGCGTGTAGATCTCGAACAACCACACAAAGCGATGTTAGCCAACCACCACACACAATGGTGACGTGTTTATCTCCCTTAACTTTTACAACTCCAGTGAAATTATGAGCTGTGTGAAAAATGTGGGTTACACATTGCTAGTGCTTTGTAAGCTACAAAAACTTTCAATGTTTTTCTTGTGTTTATGAGGATTGAAATGTAAAAGAATTTTCAGTTGTTTACTGGTTGACAAACTAGTGTAAGTTGGGGTTTGAGTGTAATAATTTTAACGACAAGATATTGATTTACGATACTATTCCTAACTTAGTGGGTATAGATCTTTGTGTTAGAATTAGAAATGTAATAAACGGATTAAAAAGAATCCATAAGCTTGAATGCCCAAGCCATACTAAGTTATCATCATCTTCTGTCTGGCTTTTCAGAACTAGTTTGAAGTCTTACGGTACGCAGCTGAATACCAATACGATACCTAAAAACCATCAGACCTAAACAACACATACCAGAAAGCATGAAGAGAAAATAGTTTATGATAAATTACGTATCTAGTGTAGTGTTTGTTATTGTTGTAATCTTAAGAGGTTACTTGGTCGAAATAGGAATTGAGTGCAAAATGTGCTCAAATATTGTCTTTACAACGACACTCTTACATTAAACATGTTTTTTTAATCGTGGTAAAATCATGGAGCGAGAGGGACTTCATCGTGTCGACTGGTGACCACGCAGCCTTTACACTTTAGCCAGAACGGCTCCCGAGAGGGACTGTCAGATTTGGACTGACTAAATCCTCTGTGATCCTTCAATAGCCTTTCACGTTCCAGGGTCACGATTACCTGATGAGACAGTCCCGCGACTCATGTACAGACGAAATGACGTCACCAAAACTTTATAATTGCTCAATAAACGGCCCTAACCGCCAAAGCAAAACCCGTTCATATCGGACATGTCACTGACGCTATCGCCAAAGGGTAGAGACAAAAACAAAAAAAATATGCAGCTAAAATAAAATGCAGCTGTCAATTCAACGACAATACCTATCTAGCCTCTGAATATTTTGAACTAAAGCACTATTTTTCAATACAAAAATGTAATCCGGTTGCTTTGACCCACGTTTGGATTTAGTTACGATGTTCCAGAAAACTCTTTGTGAATCTATTATTTTCCTAGAATTGGAAAATATATTTTTAGTTTGTCACGAGTATTTTGAATTTAGGTAGATTTTGTTCCATATTTTATAGGACTTTTTCACTTTATTTTTCCTGTGTGAACGATTTTGAACTTATCCTACAGGAAATTACTACGATCAGAAAGTATCCCATGGCCTAAGAGGAGTCATGATGAAATTTATTCATCTGTTATAACAAGGTGGTAACAGAAAAAAGTAGCCATATAATACATGGCCACTTCAGCATTTTTTATATCGTATGGCTTAATGTTGCTGCTTTTGCGATATAAACAAAATATCTCTTGCAATTATTACAAAATTTTAATGGTTAATAATAACAACCACATAGGTCAATCTTTAAGGTTGGCTTGAAGGGAGACAGCATGTATAGTAATTAATTATTTTTAAACGCAATGACACGCAAGACGCGGGTTCGAATCCTACTTGCAGCTGAATTTTTCTTTCCTCAAAAATCATCTTTAGCATATAAAGTAGTTGTTTCCGACTGTCATTTATAGATCTTTGACAGTTAATATTTTATAAATATTAAACGCATTACCGCATGCGTAGCGAATTTCAAAGATTTTCTTAGGAAAGAAAAATTCGATCCTGCCCGCGGATCGAATTTTTCTTTCCTAAGAAAATCTTAAGGGCTACAGTGTTATCAAGTTACTAGGTTGTGCAGGTCAGACAGGCAGTTGCTTTATTTTTATATTCAGCTGCATCCGTTTGGACTTGTAGTCGTCCCCTCCAAAGTTGAGAATAGGCTTGGCAGCTGATAAGTGACATACTTAGAAATTGACAAGGTATTAGTAAACATTCTCTTTCACGCTCCGGTAAACATTAAGCAAAGTCGTCAAGAAACCATAATACCGACTAAACCTACACACAGGTCATAATTATAAAAACATTACATGTCGACGATAGTACACCAATATACCTAAAATGATTCGAACGACACCGATCCCTGAGCAATTCTGCCTCACCTTCAAAGCATTACCATAAAAATAGTATGAGCTTACAAAAACGTTTAGTAAACAAGAGATCTCCCATCGGGAACAATAGCAGGGAATACGTGAAATGAGATGTCTCATAACACAGGGATACGAGTCGGTGCGACGTCGTGCCCTGTGACGTGATATTAGACGCTTCTGTCATGACTTGCTTCGCTTTTCTTTAAAAAAGGTATGTACAATCAGGCTATCCTGATTGTACATACCTTTCTAAAGAAAAGCGAAGCAATTATGTCTATACCTACATAAAAACTTTTTCAAAAAAAATGTAACCGCCTTCAAAAACGGTTGTTTTTGAAGGCGGTTACAAAAACGGGAAAAAATAACCTTCAAAACTTATCTTTCGGAAGTCGGTTACTTTTTTTTATTAATTTCATTGTCTTTTTTGCCACCGACTTCCGAAAGAAAAGTTTTGAAGGTTATTTTTACCCTTTTTTGTGGTTGTTTTTGAAGGCGGTTTCATTTTTTTTTTAAGTTTTTATTTTACTCTTTTTAGTTTAAATATTCACAAAAAAAAAAACATACCGTCGAATTGATAACTTCCTTCTTTTTGAAGTCGGTTAAAAATACCAAGGAACACGTGAAATGAGTTACATAACACAGGGATACAAGTCGGTGCGACGTCGACGTCGTACCCTGTGACGTCGCATATTAGACGCTTCTGTCACGACTTGCCTGGCCTTTGTATAATTTTCAGTAGCTTATAAGTTATTTATAATGTATTTTAGTCAAGTTTATCAGCACCTTTCAGTTAAGAAAGTTAAATCACTGATATTGTTTATGCGATATACATCACAGTATAAAATACGATACAATTGCTTTCGTCAAGACTTTCTGTGGATTAAAATTGGAGGGGTTAACAACCAAACGTTTATCATTCAACATTATTATCTTTCCCTTACAACAATCTAAAAGCACAGAACACAATTACTAAGAAAATCACGTCCCGATTAAAAAACAACCCACATATTTTCTCCCCATGCCCTACACTTCCACATCCCCGCACACATACAAAACAAACACACACACACGCACACACAATTCTAATTATATCTCCACGCTTGGCTCACTCGGTTCGAATCTGCCAACTGTACCGGGTAGGCGACCCTTCGCGGGACACTCTGGGCTTGACAGATATTAAATTCGCATCCCGCCATGCCAACCGGCCACGATATATGGCTATATACGTATTGTGACAGTGTTCATTGCGAATACATTATGTTTGTTGATGTTAGATCACGAGTGACATGACGATTGTTTTTGATGTTCAATTGTTTCGTTGTTATGAAACGATAGGGTTTTCGGACAGCGAGTAATGGATAGCTAGCCATCTGATCAAGGACCAGGGGGTGATTCAATTTGGTTCAGTAACCATTCTGACCATTTCTGATCTAGTGAGTGAACGAGATGGCGCTAGATGACTTGTATTGCTCTGTCACTTTCACTCGCCGGATTAAACCTGGTTTTAAGACGTTGTAAACATGTCAACAAGTCTTCTAGCACCCCAGGTGGCTTACCATGACGTCTTAAAGCGAGAGTTATTTCAGTGTGGGAACTAGGTGGTGCTAGAAGACTTGTGTATAGCTCTGTCTCTTTCCCACACTGGAATTAATGGTATGAGTTGACGGCACGTCGCATTCCAAGCGCGCTTCAAGAAGCTATCAGCAAACTGATAGGGCCAAATGCCTGCCGAGAGCTGGGGTCATAAAAGAGTACTGCAACAAAGGGTAAATTGAAGCAACATGATGGTTTTTGGTCGGTTCAGCTCCATTAGTGCTTACAGTCCGTTCCGCTCCATCCTGGGTCCTCAAAGGAATCCCTCATTAGAGGACATTCAAATAAAAAAAGTATGTATAGTTTCATGAAATACCTCTGCTTTGTCGGATTTGCAAAATAAACCAAAACATATTGTACCATTCAATCGTGAGTATTTGTTCGTGGTCGATTGGAATTTTAGAATATTGTTTGGGACAGAATTAAAAAAAAATGTTAGTGGTTCGTTCATGTCATTGTTGGATGTTGACGTGAACTATGACGTCATAGCGTAGTGCTTTGTTAATCTATTTATTGGTTTCTGTTTTTCAGTTATTTTTTAATAAAAAGTTAGAAACAAAAGGGACTTTTTATAGTATGCCTTGGATGAATTAATAATCACTAAGGGCTGATTTTTGATTGAATATTCAGATAACTTTTATCTGAGGAATAAAAATAGCGGTTTGACATATTTTCTATAGATAAGCTGTCAAACCGCCATTTTTATTCCTCAGATAAAAGTTAACTGACTATTGAAAAATCAGCCCTAAATCGTAGTTTTGATTAAGTGACTTGGCCGGTATTTTCAAATAATTTCTAAAACATGAAATCAGCTTACATAATTATAAATCGTAGTCAAAATGGAAATAAGTTTAGCTATAGATTTATTTATTTTTAATTTTGGTATTAAAATATTTTTGTAACTACTTATTGATAGGTATATTAAACTTTTTAAACAAAAAAGTTACAGTTACAATTCTCACTTCCTTAAAAATTAGTTAGTATAGCAATATATTTTTTAAGGAATATCTCAATTCCGCTCCAAAACACAAATCATTGACGTGGCTCAAAAGGCTGCCCAACTTAAATGGGACTGGGCAGGACATGTCTACCGCATGCCGAACGAGATGTGGGCACGCAAAGCTCAAGACTGGTGCCCTGAAACAGCGACGCAGGGCCGCGGTAGACCTCGAAGGAGATGGCGGGACGAGCTGGATGTCTTCCTTGGGAATTGGAAAGAGGTGGCGCAAAGTCGCGAACATTGGAAGGAATGGAGGGAGGCCTTTGCCCAGCAGTGGGACAATTCAGGCTAAAAATAATATAATAATCTCAATTCCAAATGTCACATTTTGACTTGAATTAAGAAGCTTAATCTACGCAGTAATTCCTAAAAATGCGAAAATTTTCTATGCATGTTCCGTTTTCATGTCAAAATCTAAATTAATTAAAATCAGTGTAGGCGTCACTGATCTTCTACTATATAAAAATAAGTCGGGTTTTCCTTCCCGACGATATAACTCCAGAACGCACGAACCGATTTCCACGGTTTTGCATTCGTTGGAAAGGTCTCGGGCTCCATGAGGTTTATAGCAAAGAAAAAAACGAAGCCATCTGGTAACGAAACGGAGTTCGCCGGGTTTGCTAGTTTTGTATAATTTTGGTACAGAGTCAGAATATGTGATATAGACGGTTATATAGTTAATTCAATAATGCTAAAACGTTTTTTCACCAACTACAATAAATACGGAGGCACTATGGTCACGCTTTGTGACTTGAAACACGAGAAATACGGAATAAAAACTCTAATGGCATTACTTATAGGTTTTGTATGAACAGTATTCCTGTTTACCATTCCACGTGAATAATTATACGTGTAATGAGTGTGGGGTCACGTTAGCAGTGCCATAAATGTGTGGATGGAAACTACAACCGGTCTTGGAATATGTGGAAAATAAACTCCGTACAAAAGTAGTTATTATGATGATTTAAAAATCAGGCATTTATTTTAATTAGATCATTAAAGCGGTGAAAGAAAACATCGTGACATAACTGGCATGTCCTAGACTCAAAAACTCGAAGACCTACTGTGACATCTACCAACCCGCACTGTGCCCACGTGGTGTATACAGCCCAATCCCCACAGCACGGCCTGTATCCCAGCAGTGGAAACATAATAGGTCTATTATGCGATACTTATGCTTTTTACAGACTTTTGACTTATCAAGGAGTCAGACAGTCAGAAAGATAAAGTTACCCGTTTTGATGTAGGAAATAATGAGAAGAAATCTCTAATAATATCACTTAATATCCACAAAATAATATTTAGCTTCACCTATTCCTAGCAGTATGTATTCAGTAACACACGGTATTAATCTTTCTTCGTAATATAGATACGAGGGAGAAAAATACAATCTTTAGCTCTGACCTTCTGCAAAAAGATATACAATAGTAGAAATACAGTGACCCAACAATAAAACAGTATTGTTGCGACAAGAATCAGAAATTATACGTTTCATCTGATACAATAAATAGCGGCTAGTGCCAGTCGGAGTTAAACGTTAGCCTGACGTGAATGTGGTACTAGACATATAAGAGAAGCGAGATGAAAAGGTCAGCTTACAGTTTTTTTTTTTTTTGAAGTGAAAACTTCTTTAGCGGCGTTGTACACTTTTTCTGTAATGGGTAAAAAATTTAAAACTCGCGTCAGGGTCACGTGACCCTGATCGAAAATGAGTAAGACGTCATTCAAATTAGTTAATTTCATATCTGTACTACTCCAGTTTTAAAATAAAACATAGTAACAAAAAAGTTTTCACTTCTACCGGCACTCCTGGAGTGCAACCTTTTTTTTTTGTAAGTCTGAGATTATGACAAATCGCAATCATCATAATAACTGTAACAAATGATAAGTGTCTGTTTGTGTATAATACGTGCAACTTTTCATGCTCTAAGCAACTGCGCTAGTCATAGTAATAGGACTGTGAAAAGAAAGAATACATCGGTCTAAGAAGATTTGACTCCAAAGAAAATTTAAAGAAAAACTGTTTATTTGGCAGCTTTACAAGTAAAAAAATTCACATTAAATGTTTAACTTAAAAAAAAATGTCAAATGATATAGCCAAACATTTAAATCTGTGACAGACTACGAGCGAGTTCGTTTTGTGTTTTTGCTAGTATTGATTTACTAGTTCAAATATACCACATTCTAGTTTCTAAGACTTTCATTGTCACAAAAGAAAACAATATTTCAAAATCGCTACAACTCATACCTTGTCCCACTAAACCCGCCCTAAGTAATTCCCCCCTCCCGTGGCGGGGCGATTACCCCTTTATTACTCCCCGGCGCGGGCCCTAATGCATGACACTATTACGCGCACTGCCAACTAATGCCCATGTCTTTTTATAAACATATTATTGTTGTTCACGTAAACGATTGTTGCATTTGATAAGGACAGAATGAAAGAAAGAAAATTAAGTGAAAGAATGAAAAGGTTTTGTAAAAACTTTTTTTCTTTTCGTGTTATAGAACAGCTATCGATGGTCGCTAGAATAGAATATTTAGTTCGAACTTTTAGCTGACGTTTTTCTGTACCGCTACCAGTTTGAACATAGGCATGCAACGCCGCAATGTAGAAAAAGCTGAAAAAGACACGAAATAGTATAGAAGTAGAAGTCATGTGCGATAGTCAAATAAGTCATTTTAGTCGATTGACAACGCAGAGTTTCATTTAATAAACTAGCTGTTGCCAGCGGCTCACCCGCTGCAACTCGAAAATTATCCCACGGGAACATAAAATCGGGATAAAAACTATCCTATGTGTTAATCCAGTTTATAAACTATATGTGTACCAAATTTTATCCAAATCTGTTCAGTGGTTTTTGCGTGAAAGCGTAACAAACATACACATACATACATCCTCACAAACTTTCGCATTTATAATATTAGTAGGATGTTAAGTTTACTAACTCTGTAGTGACAGTTTGCCACCCCTAAGCAGGAGCAGTTGCTCCAAACTTAGATACTATCTAACTTAGATGACGGGATGCGACAAAGACGCTGTGCAAGACGAATGACCAGTGGACCACTTTAGCCCTGGATCGTCATGGGGAACTCCCCATGACGATCCAGGGCTAAATCCCGTCATCTAATGAATTTGTGTCAGACACTGATAGTATCTAAGTTTGAAGATATTGAGAGAATGAACTAAGAGCATTAACAAGTTGGATGTGACTAGAAAAGCCGAGAGACTTGTTTTAAAAAACAAACGCTGACCCTGATAAGGTAAGATGTGAGATATTCGCAACTGGCAAGAGTCATATGACTAGATGTACGAACGTGAACGAAGCAGCAAAGGTTATTGAAGGATCTTAGGTAGGTCGCTTTTTATAATTTTTGCCAATTCTGATGAAAATGGCGTGAGGTTATACATTATTTTTGTTAGGTTAGGTTAGTTATTCTTTAACGTTTAACTTTCATGGTGTGCAAAAATGTAACCAAGTTGAAGGTTGTTCATTGACAATGTAGGTAATTATGCAGTGTTTTATAAATAGCACACCAACGTGACGTATTTGAACTATGTTGCTAGTATAGCATACAAAGTATGGCTTATTGCTGTGTTGTAGCAATTAAAAATTTTTGGTAATCGGACCGGATCACCTAATTGCAAATATGACTCTTGATGAAATTCCTTATCAATTATCTTCCAATTAAAGTTAGAAGACGAACAAGTAGCAGTCGCATTCCAAGCATTCCATATTTTTGTACAACAACTCTTAAAACCCACATAATTATTTCGGGTGTTTATGGTTAGTACCTACGTTGTAGACTTATCTAACTGTCGCTTTACCTTGATCCTCATATCCATAAGTTTCCATAGAACGAAACTTCAACTAATCAAAATAACCAATGCCAATAATCAAAGCTCAAACCAATCACCGACGTCAATGCACAAATGAAACAACATACCTACCAATTGAACCACGCTATTCTTCTATTCTCAAAGTAGTTCGTAGCCACTTGCCTTGAGCGCGGCGTCAAATTGACGGCTAGAACTACGTAAATGGCTCGCAAGTAGATTGCGTGTCGATGGGAGACGTAAGTGGGAGGACGCCGCTATGTGTGTCGACGGAGATGCAAGGCTTTCTATAAAAAGATGCTATATATTCTATAGAGAATAGAATCCACGTGACTCTTTCCGTACTCCACATTAGGAATTTCTCTTGTATTGTGGGTGTAATATAATATTAAAATCATCTTAATAGGCTAGTTTTTAGCACCAAAAATACGAGTATTAAAGTAATTCACCAAGCATTGAAGAATAATGGAAGTATTTTTTTTTAAACAATCATTTTGACAAGGGTAAACGCATCAAAAGTCGAAAGTGGCTGCTCTTGACGCCAGAAAGCACTAAATTTTTTACAACGGCGGGCGTGATGTATTGTTAATTTAAAACGTGTCGTATCTTCGTCAATTTTCGCTAACGTAACGAAAGAAAAAATACAGGTCAAGCATGTACAACCTAACTGACAGACATGTACATAACCTATTGTGTAAAAATCTCATAAAGCAGTCTGCCAGACAGTTTTATCCAGCTCAAAGCAAACAATACACACCGTCAAACATACACAGACACACTAAAAACTCTTTACACCCACAAATCTAGATTATATTAAATTTTTACACACACACATCCAACTTCAGCACTCCGAAATAATTAAAATATCTCAGTGTCACAACAAATTTTAATAAATCCTTTGCTTTAAACCGACTAGGCGAATTTTGTAGTTTATCATCTGCCTAGGTTTTCCCAAATATGTTGGGTTCAGTTGCCAGTCTAACAGGAAACAGCTAAATAACCAGTACCTATTTTACATTGAGCGGCTGCCTATCTGACCTGCACAACCCAGTAAGTGCCACTATCCATAATAATTATCCCTTAGTGAGACTAGTTGTCAGACTTTTGGACCCCCAATTAACATTAACAACTATCAAAAATTTACAAATGGCTGCCTGGATTGTGGAGAACCGAAGAAACCCTGTATGGAATGGTCACCCATGCACCGACCGGCCCAGGCAAGTGCGGCCTGAGAGATTGGCCCCTAGTGGTTACAACCACTACCACACCTAACCACGAGCTCCTCAACTATTGTAGCTATCATAGCAAATCATCATCATCCTGCCCATATTTATGCTGAGATAGGAGCCTTTTGGTCTCGCACAGGACTATTTTATGTTATTTTTGTTCCGTTTGTTATGTTTTTTTATGTTATTTTGTATTACTTTTGTATTTCTTTTTCTTCTGTATAAGTAGTTTGTTTGTTCTGACCTGTGTGCGTCAATAAATCCCTTTTTTCTTTCTTTCTTTTCTTCTTTCCTTATCCAATTCTAATTAGGGTCGGCGCGTTTTCTTGTACCATTACCATAGCCAATAGACAATGGAATCCAAAATGGCGATTTTGGCTGAGTTCAGGTGTCATCCAACAATGAACCTTGGTTCGAGTAGGTCGCTAGAATTTAAGGCATCTTGGAATTTCACGAGCAAAATGTCACCGATGTGAGAAGAAATGGAAGAGCAAGTGGGTTATTAAATATTTATGAAAATCAGTAAGTCGTTTTCGCGTGTTGTACCTGCTTTGAATGTGTGTCTGCTTATGGTACACATAAACTGTGGTAAGTTTGGTTAGCTTCCTCGCTTTTGGTGCCTTGAGTCCCTCTTAAATAGTAGAAACTTAAAAAACTGTCTATAAAATGGTGAATAGAGTGTATATTTTAGCGGAATCTAGACTGCATTTCTATGGCTGTAATACGAATTTCATATCTGGAAAATTGAGGCAAAAATCTATGAAGATCAAATAAAATTAATAAGGACAGAAGAAACTGCTACTTTTTGATTTTTTATCATCTCCTTATGTTAGGAGATATGAACTCACATACAAAAACAAGCAAGCAAAAAGAGCAAGACCTCGAATACCTACTTGTTGACTATTAAAAAAATGTTTCGTACGGGAATCGGACCAGCGACACGCATAACAAGAATCATACAAAAACTGCAGCAATAATGCCGTCTAAACTCCTACAAAGAAAACTTTTAAGCCTATCTTCCCTCTAGCTCATCCCTACTTCCGCAGACAAGATAACACAGAGTAAATCCAATCTACAATTTACTTTCAACACAACTACCGAGTCTCTTCTAGTACATACACTATCTGTAATCCACTTGGCAGAACAAATACTATCCGAGACGATGATAAGTGGATTGGACCCCTCTCATATTGTACCACAGTTTCAAATTTAAACAGTGTGACTGGAATCCGAACAGCCATCTTATATTTACTTTAATCCACTGATATTTCTATGTTGCTACTTACAATTTCGTACAGACATCCCCGATTGCCGATGCGATGTGAATTTTGAAATGGAATACGGTTACTCTTGAATCGTCTTACATTTAGAGCTCGTGGTTAAATGATAACAGCTGCACGGTTTAATCTTCAAGGCTAAGCCGCACTTGCCAAAGTTGGTCTGTCGATGGGTGACCATATACAAGCTGAGCTTCCTCCGAGCCGTAGAAACTATAATTCAGACATTAGTCCAACTCCAGACAATAAGATCGTCCCTTACTAAACAGAATTTAAACATTTGGCAAAATGTGTGGTAATAGACGATACCCCATAATAAGAAGGGTTGTCAGATTCTGGCTTCTGACTTTTGATTGCTGATGATGTTAATGAAACAAAAATAATAATATACATACATACATAAACTCACGCCCTTTTTTTTGGGGTAGGCAAAATTTACATAGCACCTTTTATGATCCTTTTTCCTTTCACCGAAAAATATTTACGTCATGAGGCTTAATTAGAAACGCTATTATTTAAACAAGTTTAGATGTAAAATTGAATATTACCAGTAAATAAACAAGGTAAACGTAACCTGAAAACTCCTTGACTTGAAATTCCTTCTCGTTTCACATCTAATCTCACAAACAAGACACCCGGATGCGTTCACATGGAAGATACGAATTAACTCTTCAAAGCTTTAGAGGAAAACTTTCAATAGTGTAGTCAAACTTAATAATATAACACAAACAAAGCGTGTTTGTGAACATTAGTATTCACTGAACGGAGTACGTACATTTTGTAAACGCATTGGAATAGGTATGTATATTATATGTTTTATTTCATTTGAATAATCTTTTTTAAATTAAACACACAGCATTCATAGACTGAGACTTAATTTCGACAGTTGTTTTTATTCTGGTTTGGACATATTGAAAATTAACTTACAGGGTCGCAGTAGGTGGCGCCTACTTGATATTTGATTTTTGTATTTCCAGGCCACGGATTGTGGGTGGAAACATTTATCAAATGAGTAGTGCCCTAAGTGACGCGAAAGGAACTGTCAATATCATACGGACTGATAATGTCCCTGTTCTTTGGTTACCCATTACGTTCCAGGGCCGCGATATCCAGTTTAGATAAATCTGCGATCGAAAGTAGATGTTCTGGGTCTGGGCGTTTGTATAATATATGTGTTTCTATGTTTGTAAACGCACCTACGATACAGGAGAAATTTCTAGTGTGGGACAAAATTTTTTTAACAAAAAAAAAATAATTATAGTTCCAGTGATTTTTCTTTTTGTCAACACTCCTGATGGAGTAGGTAATCATGGTTCGTCTGATTGGATGGTTACTGTATTTATGAGAGTACTCCATCTTTGTCTATTCGTAGCAGACAGAAATAACGCTAAACAAAGCCAAACTTTTTGGGTGATGTTATCAAACGTTAGGGAAATCAATTTGCTTGCGTCAATTCGCTGTGTTGTAGTCATTTCTTATAACTTTCAAAGTATGAAATTTTTACTTCCAATAAACGCATTACTTTGTATTTTTATTTTTGAAGTGAAAACTTCTTTAGCGGCGTTGTACACTTTTTCTGTAATGGGTAAAAAATTTAAAACTCGCGTCAGGGTCACGTGACCCTGATCGAAAATGAGTAAGACGTCATTCAAATTAGTTAATTTCATATCTGTACTACTCCAGTTTTAAAATAAAACATAGTAACAAAAAAGTTTTCACTTCTACCGGCACTCCTGGAGTGCAACCTTTTTTTAATGTTATCTCGTATCCTTTCGTATTACAGAATACGTATATGACTCGCGATGGAACAGGCTTTGAGCTACAACTAGCTAACGTTTTTCTATAGATACCAACACCCGTCTATTAAACATAAGCAGCAACGCTGTGTTGTAGGAAGAGACAGAAAATAGTTAAAACACCATCCCATAATAATTTAAGTGTTCTAGGTAATATTTCCTATAATAATATTGCCAACAGCAAAAAATAGCCAAAAAAATCCCACATCCACACATCCCCACACCTTATTGTTACGCGTTCCCATACTCAAGACCCTAACAGTTGAATCGCTCTTCAGCGACGTCTAAGAGCCATCGACGTCCCTAATTGTGGCCGTCAGACGAGCTACCTGAGCCACCCGAGCCACGAGCCACTTGACGCCGATAAGTGACGGGGTATGCCGACGTGACGTCATTAATAGCCGACAATTAGGAGGCGTTTAGGTGGGGCAATTAGTTTTTATAGTTCCCGTAGGAAAATATTGGCGGTTTGAATATTTTTTGCAGGTGTGCTAAAAATATGGGAAAATAAACGTCTTCATTGAAAATGGAATGTTATTTTTCAGGGGTGACTACGCCCCGAATTCTTAATTGTCACTAACTTCTTGTCGATGTAGGTGTCTTTGTACTCACTCGCAGTAAAGTCTAAAGGTTATTTAAATTACAACATTATTTGAGAATTTGACAGCCACTAAGCTTAATTTATGACTATGCCCAAATACATAATTACTTGGAAACTTGTTTTTCTTCCACTAGTTATACCATAAATCCCAAAAAAAGTTAGCTAGGTAGTTACTGATCCCGAGAAAAGCAACAATAATGTTTTTATATTAAAAAAAAATGGCGCCACGTGGCAGTAAATCGATTGTCAAATTCTAAATAGACGTTAACGAAGACACCGACAAAAGCTACTATGTAATAAAATAAAAAACCACGTTTTTAAATGTCCTAAAAATAAGAAAATAACCCTACGGGGCTGAGAGAGGGGCCACCTAATCTATGAATTTTTTTTTTCTTTGTTCATCGGGTTTGAAGCTACCCTTAAAATTTTAGCCTCCTAGTTTATCGGGAAGTGCCTCAAAGCCTGTACGCCATCTTGGACGTCCGCCATATTGGATTTAAGTCACGTGACTATTTTTTTCGTATTCCTGACAGCAAACCCTTTCATTTGATATCCATATCATAGGGGTACATTTCAAATAGCCTGTCTGCCATCTTGGACGTCCGCCATATTGGCTTTAAGTCACATGACTATTTTTTTCGTATTCCTGCCAGCAAACCCTTTCATTTGATACCCATATCATGCGGGTGTCTTTCAAACAGCCAGTCCGCCATCTTGGGGAGGCCGCCATATTGGATTTTTTATGACGTTTCTTAGCTAGTCATGTATTGTCATCAAAACTCAGAGCGTGTGCAAAATTTCAGCCTGCTAGCTTATCGGGAAGAGCCTGACAATTGAGTTGCAAAAGTCCAACCAGAACGACAAACAAAAGTGAGTGTATAAAAACGTGGGAAAATACTGCTTGTTCAGGAAACTGCAAAATGATAAATTCTCCGTCATTTTCATTATTAAAATAACAATGTAAAACAAAAAACATGGACGTCAGTAATTGCTGCCCTCCACCAAATACCTTTGCCACTTGACCCACGACAAGTGACCAGCTATATTTACATCCTCACTACGTACATACACGTATGTGTTACGTAGGTGTTACGTACGGACGTCCGTCACTTTACGCGGTAATTATTCACGAACAATTAGTGTGTGATTGCATCTTTAATTATGATTTAACAAGGCTTGAGTCGAGTGGTGATTACTGGTTGATTTATTTTATGGCAATTATTTTTGGTTGAAGTAATTATTGGTTTTATGTGATGTTAGGAGGTGATTGAATGCTAAAAATTACAGTATACTCACCATACTTTTGATCATTGTAAGTTTCTAAATTAATGAAGAAATTAATGCATGAGAGTTTAAACCAGATTATTCTTTTTTTTTTTTTTAAAGTGGCTTCAGCTCAGGGTTGTATTACCTTTTTCTTTATAGATTCAATCATCATCATCAAAACTAAATCATATATAAGCAATAAGGTTCCACATGAATAACTACAACAGAATAGTCCTCAAAGAATTTCTGATTTATCAGTCAAACTTTACAGCATTTGTACAAAGGAGGAATCCATCAAAACTCTCCTACATACATGTTATTTTCCCTAACTATTCTCGGAAATCCATCATCTTAGAGATGTATCGATATAGAAGTTTAAACGGTAAAACTTACATTGGAGCAACGTTTACGATTCTTGTAGACTTTTTTGTTTTCTTGCTACAAGAACCTTGCGTCTTAAAGTGTTGTAAAAAACTAAAAGTACTTCCAAGTTTGGAGTTTTTACGCGACAAACTTTACATTGTATTTGTTAGGCCTTTTGAATTTTGTCTCGTTCTTGAGTTTTTTTTTCTTTGGTGAATTACTCAGTTTCATTTTATTGGTATTAAAAGTTGAGTTTACTGTCTCTCAAGGTATATCGTCAAGTTTAAATTACTTACCTCAAACGGCAATCATAATTCGAATCGAACCAGAAACTCAAACAACAGTGTCTACTTAACTAAAGATTTAGTTATTACGTCACAAAAATCTATTGAAATAATTACTTATAACAAAATTAACTATAAAGACAAGTTTTTAAACTGACAATCATGGTTTCTAACACTATCATTAAAATTAAAACGGTTATATTTTGCGTTTTTATTATTTGTTTTAATTTTCCGATATTTCGGTTCTGTTACAAGCGCCATGATCACGGATCAACTGAAGTAATTGAGGATAGATATTTATGAGCAGATGAAATCAACCCTCTTTCGTGTTCGTTTTTTGACACGATTACCATAAACAAAAATAAGTCATATTTTTGTCATTTCCACGAAATATATTTCGTAGGTATTTCAGCTACAAATAAAATTAATTTTATGTAGGTAATTATAAAATGTTACCGTTCTTAATATAAAGACATCATAACTTAGTTGTAAAATAATTTGAATACCTTTAGAGTATACTAAATAACCTCCTTTTTTTGGAAGTCGGTAAAAAATAACTTTAACGAGACATCTAATATTCTGAAACATTTGAACTTTTCTTCAGTCGCTAATAAAACGGAAATTTAATATGAGAACGAAATAATTCTCCGAATAAAATGTGTCGTGTTCTCATTCAATCAAGTGAGAGGCACATCTGTTTGACACATAAAAGATATTCATTTACGAGCTTGCCTTGACTCTTTGAAAAATATCTTTACTGTCAGGATATTTCTTTATACTGTAATAATGGAGGTACCTACTTTATTAATAACTCAGCCTTTTGTGTCTGTACTTCAAAATTGTTTTTTTTTCTCATCCAAGGGCTAATTTAAATTAAAATTATCGTGATTATGCTTCACTGAATTAACAGAAAATATTTGATTTTATTGTTAATTAACATTCTAGAAAACATAATTAATATTTAAAACCTCAAGTCCTAGCAAGACTTTTCACGCTTTAGTGACGTAGAGTTATCAGAAACTTTGACGTTTATTTTATGTAAAAAGTTAGACCCTTGTTCACTGTAGGCGTTTTTTTTTTATTTTCCGTACAACTGTTAGCAAGCTGTACCGCGAAACACATAGAATCCATGCTAGGACCTCTGGTTCTACTACGATACGAGTGATATTTGTAATGTTTTTATTTAAAATAGCTTTATCCAAAGTGGTCCAAAATTTCTGAGCTCAAAATTCTACACTGAAATAATTATACGAAATTCTCGTATTTTCCCACGCCTACCCGCAGTGACCGCAAATCCAACCATCTCGCACGAGAAGTTCCCCAGTAATACGCAACGTGACATGATATCATTTAGAAACACGCTGAAACTCGGGGGACTCAGAAATACAGAATTACTAACTGGAAAAGAAAAATATGTCCGTGAAAAATCTTACAATTGTAGCTAAATTATCAAAATTCTCAAGAAAGAGATTTTTGCCAATTTACCTACTCACTTTTTAGGTGTTGTAATTATCAAATGAGTCCTGTCTAGTTTGGATAGTTCCATGACTCCAATTTACACCCTACCGTCGGAAGAAAACATACAAAAATTGTTACAATTAAATAGATTGAATTCAGTATTTCAAGCAGTCGTCCGTGACACTAAAATAACTATTGTGTCCTTATCAATAATATCCTTATTATTTGAACGAAGATTTCTTCTTACACTACAGACACCAGCACATCAAACTACCCGGATCTGTCAAATTTCTATAATAGATTTCCAAATTATCACAACGCAACATGTTTTATATTCGATCAGGAAAATTATACAGTTTGGGGTAGGTTGATGTGCTGGCATATTGTACCTAATGCCACGTACACACCGGGCCAACGAACGCCAACGAATGGGTCTTGCAAGCCTTCGTTGGCTTACCAATCGCCAACTATCGTTTGTTGGCGTTAGTCGTCTATCTGAAGTGTACAGGTAATATCATAATTATAAAGGACGGACGCCCGGACGGTCATCGAAGGTGTTCGTTGGTGTTCGCCGGCCCCGTGTGTTCGCGGCATAAGCATATACTTATTCACAAAATGTGGGTAAGTATTTGTACCTATCCACATTTTGTGAATAAGTTTAGCAAGGTCGGTTTTGACCCACCTTGCCTTAAAGCGATTGTCTATTACACAATCGCTTCGCTCAAGCGTGCTTCGTTTCAAACCTCGTATACCTAGCTTAGATATTGTGTAGAACCGTCTCAGACATTCAAGGTTAGTCCTACTAAATATAATGTTGAACCTTATTTTAAATCAGTCTCTTACAGTTGTAAATAAGCGACTAAAATAACTTTTACGTGTGGAAATACTTAAATAGCGTGCTTTTACTACGTTCCGCTACAAGCAAGGGGCTTAAATATCAACACATGAAGCTTTTGATTATACATGTAGTAGAGACGGTGAAAGAAAGAAATAAATGTTATTAATTTAGTTCCAAAATACAGAAAATAATAATTATAAATGTTATACTATGTCAGTATGGTGGATTGTGGCCTACAATCTTAAAGACGGTAGCAACAAAAACAAGTTTAGATTATTGATTTTAGGCATACAGTTGCGATAAATCAGTATCCCCGCCGCATCTGTCTGTTCATGAGGAAGGTTCAAATAGGTATATAATTTGTTGAGGTTTTGAAATATGACGATCAATTGTTAAAAATTTCGGAGCTTTCACGCTGTCAAATCCTTTTGAGATGTAATGGAACAATGTAGGTATGATAATAATGTTCTACTAACCGTGCAAAGCTGGGTCGGGTCGCTAGTATTTTATAACCTAAAAGTCAGACGGTCGCGCAAGGTCACCTCGGCATCCCCACTCCAAATTCAGTGTTTTCCTTCAAACTACGTGCTAGGCCATTTGTTTGCACTCTTGTGTTTGTAATTACTGGAGCAATTACGTCTTTTGTAGCAGCAAACACTGAACTTTAATTATTGAACGACGCTGTTGAATGGCCGCTTTTAGTTGGACAAGCCTCTCAAATTACTTGTGGTAATTTTGTTAAACTTCTATGGGTATAATAAAAGGTGATATCAAACATGCTAATAAATTATTTGTTATTAGTAATATCGATAAGGTGTAAACAATATGTTCTGTGGTTTCTGACTACTCCATGAGGAAAAGATTTTTCTTTTCTTATCGTGGTATAACCATCAAAAGATTCCTCCCACCCAGGGCGGGGCGGGAGGGACTGTCAGACTCGTACTGACTTAAATCTACGGTGATCCCGGATAGCCCTTTCCAGATTCACGGTTACCTGATAAGACAGTCCCGCGACCCTGGAGGGAAAAAAATCACAGAACGTCTCTTGATACATTTCTTGCAAACTCACTTCTCGTCTACGTTCATACATCAGGTCGCGGGACTTATTCCATCACCGTGACCCCGGAACATAAAGGGCTATTGAAGGACACCGTGGATTTTAGTCAGTACGAGTCTGACAGTCCCTTCCGCCCTACCCAGGGTGGGAGGACTCATTTGATGATTTTACCACGTTATAAATAAAAAAAAAAGTTCAAACATCAGGGTCATACAAGCACGAGACGTGCGGTTGCGAGTAAACATACCTAATAAAAACAAAATTAAAAGCCACTTTATCCAATACAATTCCATAATATCACTACATACAAAAGTTTAATCACAATCCAAATAAAACAACTCCAAATCTGCCCATTCACCTATCAGCCACAATGGTATCAAATTGATTGTATTGACTTCAGGCTGATTGAATTGAAAGGAAAACAATGCGTCGGACGATACCCGTGTGTTGTTATAGTCAAATGAGAGTAACTCACATAAATATGTACTTAGGTTAGTTTATAAATATTTATTGATGTTAGTAGAGTCTATCTTTTTTTATTTATTTTTTAAACATTGCCCCACACAAGGAATTTCTCCTGTGTCGTGGGTGCGTTTACAAACATATAAACTCACATACACAAACGCCTAGACCCAAAGCAACTACTTGTAGATCATACAAATATTTGTTCCGTGCGGGAATCGAACCCGCGACCCGCAGCGCAGCAGTCCAATTGCTCAGCCACGGCGCTAACCATGCCGTCAAAATCTGTCTCTCTTGAATCTTTTTCGTGTGAAGATGTGGCTACCTTATGGTGTCAGAGTTTATTAAACCCCCTCTGGGAACACCATAAGGCTCTGACATGAATTTGGACTTATATCTATATTTATTTAATATGTCCGTCCAGGTTTCCTTACGATATTTTCCGTCACCGATGTAAGTGATGTCAAAGATAACCTAATGGTAGCCATACACCATCCTGCCTATCGAACGATCGATTTGACGCTTGCAATTGTTTCAAATTGGCAGTTCGTCCATATACACCATACACCATACTGCCTATCGTACGATCGATTTGACACAACTTCAAATCTGCAGCAGCGATGCCAACTTAGCAACTTTATAGCTACATCTAGCTATTATTCGGTGACCGATAGCTACAAATTTATAAAATTGTAGCTGTCGTCACCGAATAATAGCCAAATGTATCACTGCTGCCGATTTGACGTTGTGTCAAATCGATTTGATGACCAATCAAATCGATTTGATGACCAATCAAATTGGCATGTCATGCCATCAAATTGGCATTTTTAAACAATTGCAATTTGAAACAATTGCAAGCGTCAAATCGATCGTCGATAGGCAGGATGGTGTATGGCTACTATTAAAAAATACGAAAGGAAAAAGACGAAATTCTGCTTACCTGGGTTTAAACTCGCAATCTCATTCTTGAGAAGCGATTTGCTAAATCTCCTGGTCATCACTATGAAATTCACCAAATTCCTAATTTTTATTTTGTTATGCCCGACAGGTCCCACAATGCTCCAAAACTATCTATGTATCTTATGTACCTACAACCTAAGTTCACATTGTGGAATGCAATAATCGAATTGAGTGCTGGGATACGGCTAGAAAAAAGTAACTGCTGGGATGACAACGAATAGATAAATATGGAAAAGGAAGACATGCTGATCAGAATTTTATCCTGGCCTTTCATATATATATACATCTTTTGAGCCAAATGATTGAATATCATTTGGCTCAAGAGATGTCTCCTAATCCAAATCTCCTACCTTTATCGTCATTATTCGATGATGATGATGATTCACAGGCTAATTGTAAATGGGCATGTAAAGCGGCAGTAAATAAGGCTAGGCGTATGCTGAGACGCAGGCGACGCAGATCCACGCAGCGCAGGACAGAGCAGATTTTGTAATGCATTAAAAACCCGAGTGCTCCGTACGTTGTGGCGCAGGCACGTGCGACGCAGATATGTGTCTGCCCTGCTCTGCGACTCGTTGTAGTGTCGGTACAGATGCCTGCGCGACGCGTGCGACTCACGACGTGTTTTTAACGTTAAAATACTGTCTGTTCTGTCATTTTGTTGCAATGACGGAAAATTTTAATAGAATTAGTTCTCATAATCGGAATCTGACTCTGAACTCATTTTCAACGCGAACACGTCTATTCTTTGTACCAGCTAGAACGCGAATGCGTGCGTATGTTAACTGCATCACAGCATACGCTCATGGACTATGTCTGTCTCGCCTGCCCTGCGCTGCTAAATCTGTACTGTGCTGCGCTGCGTCAGCTGCATCTCAGCATTCGCCTAGCCTTATTCAGATGATGACAATTTTAACTAATTTCAAAAAGGAGGAGGTTCTCCATTCGGTTGGTATATTTCGAAAATTTCCAAATATGGGGCAAACGTTTATAAAATAGTCTGTTTCAGATACATGTTTGCACAAATGACTATACAAATGATACTAAATAAATGACTGTATTATGATAAGCTTCGTTACATAGCCGTTGTTTAGTTATGACTTGCTAATGAAGCTCCGATCCGTCATCACGAACATGTGTTTGGATTGAAAATTCAGGAGTCATCAATATTAATTTAGTGATGACACTATGGAATTGGTAATAGAATAATTATAATGTAGAAATACTGTTGATTTGACAATGTTTTGGCTAAATCAACAGATATTCTGGGTTTTACTAATATTGTATAAACATCATCATCATTTCAGCCTATTTTAGCTCACTACTGTATAAAGGCGTTCAAGAGTACCACAACACACGATCTCCTACTTTTTTAGGTCTTTTCTTCAGGTCATTGGTCCATCTCGCTGGAGGACTTCACTATGTTTGCCTACGCGCGTTTTCCATTAGATCCACAATGATTATGCTTCGGTCACACGCGCGCCGTGTAGTCCGGCGGGCTGCCTGGCGGGCTGCGCGGCATGCAGCCGCGTGCGAGCGCGCGTGTAAACAGTCACCGGGCGCCCGCACATTCATCCTTTGAACTTTGCCAAAAAACCGACACTTGCCCGATTCTCGGCATTCACGTTCACAGGCGCATTCACGGGCTCGGGCGTACCGTTTACACGCTCGTGAATGTGAATGTGCACGTTGAATGTAGAGTTGAACGCGAGCGTGTGAACGTACCATAACGATGTTAAAAGAGGTTTTAATGCAGGTCTCCCATTTATTTAAAAAAAAAAAAACTTTTTTAAAAAAAGGGAACCGACTTCAAAACTAAACACAAAAAAGCTATAAAATAACTTTTCTTTCGGAAGTCGGTGGCTTTGTTTTTTTTTTTATTTCATTGACATATGGCCACCGACTTCCGAAAGAAAAGTTATTTTATAGCTTTTTTGTGTTTAGTTTTGAAGTCGGTTCCCTTTTTTTAAAATTTTTTTTTTATTTTTCCCTTTTTAGTTGAGATAATCAACAAAAATCTTCATAAAATCGGCGTCTTTGAAAATCTACAATCCTAATAGCAAAACGGATCTATGTGAGCAACTTCACGAGATATCCATTATTGTTGTATACTAAAACCTTCCCCAGAATGTAATAAATACTTTTCTGAAAACTGTATCAAAATCGGTTCAGCCAAACGCAAGATAATTGCGGACAAACATGCAATCGTCCCTTAAAATCTACGATCCAAGTAAGCAAATCGGATGCACGCGGGAAATGTCACGGGATATCTATTAGTGTTATATACTTAAACCTTCTCCAGAATGTAATGAACACTTTCCTGAAAACTGCATCAAAATCCGTTCAGTCAAACGCGAGATAATTGCGGACAAACATGCAATCGTCCCTTAAAATCTACGATCCAAGTAAGCAAATCGGATCTACGCGGGCAACGTCACGGGATATCTATTAGTGTTATATACTAAAACCTTCTCCAGAATGTAATGAACACTTTCCTGAAAACTGCATCAAAATCCGTTCAGCCAAACGCGAGATAATCGCGGACAAACATACATACATACATACATACATACATACATACATACATACATACATACAGGTCGAACTGAGAACCTACTTTTTTTTTTGAAGTCGGTTAAAAATCAAATCAAACTCAAATTGTCATAATTATGTTGCGGATGAAGTCGCAAACTGTTCTGCTTTTACAGTTTGCGATTGAAGCATCACCAAACAAATACCCATCGATGAAAAAAATTATAATGTAAACTGGCAAAATGAAAAGGCTTATTTATACTTTTTACTTACTTTACTCTCATCCAAGAATACCCATAAAAAACTTATACACCAACAATGATGGTCAGATCACCCACCAATGTATCCGGAGACAGATTCCCCAACAAACACAGATCCTATAACGTGTATTCCAATAAATCTTGATACGAACGTTCGACGACAGCCAATAAATACAGTACGCGAATTGCCCTCAGTTGGAAAATAAATAAGACGAGCCCCGGCTGCGGTAACCGATCAGATGTAGAGTTATTTTAATGACTGCCCGCTAAGGAATGAAAGGAAACCCAGTTTCGGATAAATTAAGAAGCTCGTGGTTAAATACTGCTCCACATGTCTATCTTCAAGGTTAAAAGCCGTACTTGACGCGGTTGGTCTGTGGATTGGTGACCATTATAATAGCGACGTTCTTTCGTGTCTCAAAAAGCATGACATTTGTAGTTTTGACAATCGTCACCGTTAGTCAAAAGCTCGAAAGTGGCAATCAGTCTTACCTGAGGTTTATTATCCAGTTAGTGACTCACATAATTAGTCAGTCTCTATGTAAAACACAGATATCCAGCTCCATCTAATAAGACTGGAAGCTGAAAGAACCTTCAAGAAAAACTGCTAGGTTCTTCTTATACTTTCATAATAATCTGCTTTGCTTTTCCGTATATTCCGTGAGGTTGACTTCCAGTCAAACCGGATGCAGCTGAAAATCAATATTTTACATGGAATGACTGCCTATCCGAAACCCTGTTACTATGTGAAATGTTATCCTTTTGTAACACTGGTTATCAGAATAACCAAGATAACCTACATTTCGAACAAAAACACAATGTAATTCAAATTACTAGTGCAAGAGAATTTGGAACAGAATCCAAAAGTTGATAACATCTGATAATTGGCAGTGACTACTTGAATTCCTATATTCGGTGCCAACCTTTTAAAATGTAAAGTATGGTCATACAATGCAAAAGCATTCAGAAGCAATTTCATTAAAAAAACATTGGTCAAGGAATAGGTTAAATAGAAACCAATAATTCTCTCGATCTGAAAATTTACCTCCGTTTAAAGAGAGGTACGCATGCCAAGAATCTTCAAATCAAAATAGCTGGAAGTACTCCACATAAATCCTTACCACTCACAATCGCGAACATTCCGTTCGCTTCCCAAAAATCCTACTAATTTGCAATAACAACCGCAGAATAACATTTATCTCCATCCATTGTAACTTTTTGCGGGCCTGAAGAAAATTTTCAATTATCGCACAGCCCACCCCAGGTCGGAAAGTCACACAGGATTTTATTCCCATCTGAACTAAAGAGCAAATGGAATCCCATTTTATAATTTTCTCCGATTTGCAGATAGTCCTTTTCGTTTTTATTGCTTCTGTGACTTATGTCTGAGTTTGACGTAGAATTAGATGAGAATTTCTGTAGTTTATTGTCATACGTTTACTGAAGATTAAACGTAGAATGTTTTTGCTTCGATAATCGAGACAATTACATAACATGACAGTTTAATAGGCAATGTCGATCAGTTAGTTTATAGTTTTTGAAAACCCTGTCAATAGCAAACTATGTATTATCAAGGCTGACATTGAGTTCATAAGAGTTCATCACTTTAATTTAGAAAGACAGACAATTACTCATAATTTTCAAATATATTATTCACACGCCTGTGTTCGAGAATTGTAAACGTTTTTTGTTGACCATTTGATTCAGTTTTGATGTACTGTACTTTGATGTCCTACTCGCAATCAATTTTTTCTGTGCACAACAAAAAAGTGTCCCATTATCTTTAACTCTTCCAACTTAAGTTCCTATTATAATAAAACCAACTTTAGTTTCTTCAACTAACAGATTCGCATCAAAACAATCTCTTACATTTCCACTTTAAATCTCTCCAGAAAAAGTTTCTTCAAGAGTTATTCCCAAAATTTATGTTTCGGCCATTTTAACTCTTTGCTTAAAATCTTCATTTGGAGTGCTGCAAGGGGCTATCTCAGTTCGATCAAGCCTTCTGTTGCCAGTGTAAATAGAACCTCTTTTTATTAAAAAAAAGTCGTTATTACCGTCTGTGTAAATATTTCGGGACTCGTCTCCTGATGAACCTTTGTAATTTTAGGACCTTTCTTTGTTTATACTTTATGAATTGGCTTGTTACTGTTTTATGTCTCATAATTATTTTGCAGACGATTCTTTTGTGTCTTATTGCTTTATGATATTATTTTTAACATTCAAGTTAATTACGTCATTCTGTTCTAAAAATTTTAACATCACTGACACTTGCGAAGGAAAATATCAAGGACAAAACTAAACTACTAATTAATACAAACTAGAGTGTTCCGAGGAATAAATGCAGTGATGGCTTTTATTTATTTCGTTTAATTAAGTTTACAGGTATCAGAAATATTCATTGCGCCATCTGCCGCCAATATTACCCTGATTCCTCGACTAGAAGCTCCCAGGCGACTGACTTTTTCCATCATTTCCAATAACAATAAATCAATCTGCAAAGCCTTTTTCCCAACTATGTTTGGGTCGTCTTCTAGTAGAACCAGATGCAATTGAATATCTATTTGCGAAAATTTAAATCCAACCCAATACTTGTGTAATACGATACCCCTTGTTTGGCTTTGGCATCCACCAGACACGACCAAAAAAATCCAAAACATCACCTAATATATCAAAACTTTCTCCGCCCACATAAATACATTTAAAATCATTCGACAGTAGTGATCTATTAGCTGAACTGCAGGACGTTTGTCATAGCAGACCGGGGTTCATAGTAAGCTGTAGTTAATGGTCGAACTTTTGTGTATCTACGATGTTCAAATTTGCCGATTTTCGCTCCGGATAACCTCTATTATTTATAGCTTGATCTTGTGAGTGCTAATATTTAATGTGTCTTGGAAGCAGAATTCGTTTTCCGTTTAAAAGCTTTTGAATGGCTACGGATTTAATATTGGGATTGTTAGAACTTCAGGAAAGAATCCAGGGGAATGGTTTTTCACTTATTTTTTTTTATGGACTCCTTATCTTAAGAAGTTTATTTATATTCAAATTGGTCCAGCCGATGCTAATAGCGATATTAATAACAGATATTTGATCTCTTTAGTTTAACTTACCAAGAATCATGTTTATAATATTTTATCACATGAACACCTGGGTCGCGAAGTGTAAGACTTTTTTGTAGGAATTATAAACAGTTAAAAGTGGAATGAAAAATTCGTGGATCTAATTGTTTTTAAGCTAGTTGACGTAATAAAGTAGACACTAGCGCCGCGACAAAAGGTCTTCAGATATAGCGCGGGCTCTAATGAACATGACTTCGATAACTTGGTTGGTACAAGCATAATGGTGTACTGAATCAAAAGGTCACACGTTAGGAAAGTTTACTTTCCCAATAAAAACATGATTTTCAACATCAGCATTTTAGTTTACGTATATCTATCACACAACATGGGTCTCTAAATGACCAATATTTTGAAAAGTTAAGGGAACTAATTCTTTGCACGTGGATAAGAATTGGCTTATATTATTATCTCAAGAGCGGGCAGGCCAGTGTGTGCAGTAACTCTATAATTCCCCAATCACTTTTATCATCCCATCAGCATCCCTGCTTATACAAAAACAACATTTAAGAACACTCTTAATAAAAAAAAACCTTCGCTACCTAAAACAAATTAATTTTTTCATCTTCTCTGAGATGTTTGTCCGTAATCTCCGATGCTAACCTACTTTTTTATCATATTATTTTGGTAATCGAGTGTCAGCAATGGGGTGACCCAGAGGCGTGGGTTGTATGTAATGACGTCCTCATCTCATGTCATCGTTGGACTCGCAGTTGACTGAGAATAATATACAGATACCAGCCTTCACCCGCGACTTCACTTTGGTAGAAATTATTTCAAGATAACTCATATGGATAAAAATGTCACTGTTTTGCTCTAAAGTGGGATATACAAGAAAAAAACAGTTGCTACAGGTGGTATACATTGTTAATGGAAATATATTCCATTTTGCATGAAAGACCTGACTTTTATTTCTCATCTTTCAGAGTTGGTGTCATAGTAAAAGTTGTTAAAACCACACCTAAGTGCTTTCAACCTATGAACGTTTAAGCTATTGTCAAACAGACAGGGCGAAGCGAATGCGATCCGAATCCTGTCATCTAAAAAAGCGAAAGCGGCCCGATAGTCTATGTGACAGGCTTCAAACAATTCTATACATTACAAACAAAAACGCTTCGGCACGCTTTTCAGTTTGACAAAGGCATTAATGTTTAACAAGTAATCATAATAATAATAATAATATTCCACAACTATCACACAACGCCATCTAGTCCCAAGCTAAGCAGAGCTTGTGTTATGGGTACTAGACAACTGATAAACATACTTATATAATTATTTCTAAATACATACATATTATTATAGATAAATTACACCCAGACACAGGACAAATGATCATGCTCATCACACAAACATTTGTCCTGGGTGGGAATCGAACCCACGACCCCCAGCATAGCAGTCAGGGTTACTAACCACTAGTGGTTAGTGACCCTGACTGCTATGCTGGGGGTCGTGGGTCGTGGTGGGTCGTGGGGACCAACAGGCCAGTCAAAACAACCCTGACCAGAGACCAGTCAAAGTAACCCTGTATAGAACAGGTTGATAGAGAATAAAAAAACAAACTTTTTATATTTTCACTAATCCGAAGTCACAGCTGCTGAAAAATTCAAGATAAAAAATAATGTACTACTAAAGAATCCCTAAAAAAAATTAATACATTCAGGTCTAAGAACGTGAAAAGGCACCAAACTGACGGACATACTTTCGCATTTACATCAATACTATAATGGATATTGAAGAAAACTTTTTCTGGAAAACTCTTTGACATCTAATCTAGGTATGTGATCGGAGGGTAGGTAATTTATGTATGCCGCAGGGTTCCGCAGGATTGTTAGCCTCTCTCCAAAGTTTAGTCATGGTTATTTTTTTGGGTAACGTTTATACTGTAGGAATAACAATGTCTTATTTCGTTTAGTTGTGTATTGTATAGTTTTGTTTGGCTAAAACATAAGTAACGCTCAGAAAAATTAAACTGTTATTAAAAGCGGGTACGCCGAACGGCATTTCATTCAAACTTTCAAGTACTTAGTTTCTGAAATTACTAAACTGATTTTAATAAAATGTCTAAGTCTAAAAAGATTTATGAAGAATGATATTACCGCTAAATGTGTCCGATTTACATTCCAATAAGCAAACTTCAACCTCATCACCTAAATCATGACATCCGGCTCGAAGGTCCACCAATCAATTACACTAGGTATGTAAAGTTAAACAACCAATATAATTAAGTCCACAATTAAACATACATTAAGCTCTATACATTGTCGCGATCCGCAAATACCTCGGAACTCATAAGGTGACTTGGCACGGATGTATAACCTACAATTTATATAAAGGTGACAGGTGGCGTTGATTATAGCAATTCACGGAACTGATTGTTAACGTAGGGATTTACCGACGATATTTTCCTCTTTGATAGGATATGTAATAAATATCTGTGTATGTAGAATGGGTGTGTTGTTCGTATTGTGATACTTTGTAGGCTATTAAGATAGATATCAGAATGTATTTATCGGGAACCTATATTGTGACACAATTCTTTTGCAACATTCTTATTCTATGCTATCTACGGTCTCATCGATTATTGAGAAATTTTACAGATAATTTATGTAGTTTTTACAAGAATAAATCGACGCTTTCATTAGAGGGTTATTTTGTTAAGGAGATCTATGTCATACTAAAGTTGTCATAAATTAAAATGTAGTAATTGGTGTTCTGGTAATTCTAATAAATTCAGCTATAAGAGCGACTAATCGTCATAGGTCTTAGATTGTATGACAAATATAATAAGTTAGTTTCAGTATTCACTATTCTTTGAATATTTTGTGCTACGTGCGTACTCAGCATATGCGTATATGTATACAGGGAAAATTTTTCAACTCTGCGTGGATGCCTATTCTGAAGCCATGAGGAATATTGAAAAGCATTTGAAAGGAGTCTCGAGGCCGGTTAAGCCATCCAAAACCAGTTGAAAAATTCACTCTGTAGGTATAAGTATCCATAAAAACCTGTGTTGACTAGTTAGTAGTTAGTGCTGACACCATCACAAAAATTGATGACGAACATAATTAAACATCATCGCTAACCACACTCCGCAACCAAAACTGCACAGAAGTAATGACTGCACAATCATAAAGCCGACGCGACGCATTAAAACATTTTTCGACGCCACCACAGAGCAATAAATATATACTGTGGAGCTGTCATCAAATTTGCAGCACTCCATGAATGGAGTCAATTTGTAGTGGTTGAGCATCAACCACAATCATTACCAGGCTCCCCTGGTACCGTCATCACGTTTAAAATTGATGGTTTTGGTATAAAGAGTAATCAGTTTCTATCGTTTCTTCTTCTGGGAAGGCGAACCCTCTTTGATATTTTTTTATACATTGGCCTAAGCTAAGGTTTTCTCAAGTAAGTATCATGTGCTGCGTCAACCGCGTCGTTATTATGTCATATTATTTTCTTTTTTTTATTTATTTCCTGTAGTTTCTCTCTTCCATATTCGTCTTCAGAGGTTCTTGTGATGTCTACATAATAAAACTTACGCCATTTAATTTAGTACTAAAAGCACAGAACGCCACATAGAATGATCCTTTTATTTTGGGATAGAAAACCATCAAATGATCCAATACTTCCTGGAAAAGAAGGGCTCTTTCAAATCTGGCTGACAAAAACCAAACCTTCTCCTTCGCTGTCCTTTGCGATCCATCGCGGTGCCGATATAAGACATTCCCACGATTACATATTACGATCCTTGCATACTACTCGTACTTTCGCTTCGTCGATTGCCTTCAAATATCGTATTTGTTATCATCATCTGCTCAGCCTTTTCCCAACTATGTTAGGGTCCGCTTCCAGTAAATATCACTATTTTAAATGGAGAGCCTGTCTGACATCATAATACTGTAAAATATAGATTTTTTTATTCAGTTCAGCAGTAATTACTTGCCAGGTTAAGCGAAAAACTACTTAGCGAGCAAGTCCCAACTTTGTGCCGCATCTGGCTAGACTGAAAGCAGACTTCAATATACTAAAGAAAAAGCTGGGGTGAGTCGCTAAAAGGGACCAAATTTTAAGCAAAGTGCGGTCATTATTTTCGTCTCGAATGAAGTTTAAAAAAAAACTTTTGGCAATGTAATCTATTTTTTACTTAATCAATTGCTGTTCCATTTTTTTTAGATGCGCTCAACATAATAATTATGCTTATAAAACGTAGTTTTTCAAGATAATCGATTAATTTAACCCGTGACGCCCACGATAAAATAACTGATGACTTTGATAAAACATAATTCTAAGAATCATTGCTAGAAAGCCTGTTATAGAATAAAATACAAAAAAAAAAACATTTGAATCGGTTCACCCCTTTAATAGCTAGACTGAGAGTATAACACCCCTCTTTTTAGTGTCGGGGGTTAAAAACAACACAAAACACAGAAAACCGTAAAAAAAAACTAATTTGAATCTAAAAAATGGAAAATAAAAAGATGGCGATGTTGAAATTTAAAAAATTCACGTCGAACCAGTTTAGGCATTTTTGTAATAAATTGAAAGGCTTGTGATTGATGACACGGGCCAGCGGCCGGCGTGTTTACTGTATACAAAATAAAGGCAATAAAATGATATACATTGCACATTGTGAGATTGACAAGTACATATTTGCTGGAGAAAAATATTCTAGGATATTTTTACGGTAATTTTTAGCGAAGATAGCGGTGATTTATTAGCATCTGTTGCCTTGTGGGTAGAATAAGGAAGCAGGTATTTTTTGCAGCAATAAATAACGAATACATTAATATGCCGTAATGTAGGCAGTATTAGTGTTTCCGTATGTTTTTCTTACCCCACTGCGGTAAGACCCTAAAATGATGGTAATTTTTTATGCTCGTAAATTTCATTAAAATAAAACAATAATTTGTAAAAGGAATCAATTCACTAAAGTTTTAATAAGATAACACATTCAACTAGCAGTTTCATTGGCACTTTGTTTTGATGACTAGCTCTAATACTGTTTTCCTTTTTTATATTACAAAATTAACGTTAAATTATTAGCTGATAATTATTTAGATGGAAGAGACTAGACGTGTGCGGCATCGCTTCATTCCATTCAATCTTGAGGTTTAATTGTAAGAAATTTTTCAAGTGTGTTCCTAAATCATGACTAGCGTTAGTCAATGGCTTCGTTTTCGTGATTTTCGAAAATTATCCCACGGAAAGAGAATATCAGAACACAAACTATCCAGATATTTTTAAAACAATGCTAAAACTGATATCAAATCAGTTGCGTAGTAAGATAAAAAGCGTTTTTTGTTTAAATTACGTGGCTGGTTGGTTATAGCTTAGACTGTTTTATTACGGGATCAAAATGTTTTAAAACGTATGTAACTATATCAATAAACTATCAAGGTATTAGTAAGGTTTAAAGATAGATAAGCCTTACTACAAAAACTTAAACATCTGATGAACACTTGTCTAAAAAAAGTGTGACTGCAAAACGGACCTTATTTCAACGTCATAATCTCACATTTTTTTAGACAAGTGTTCAACAGACGTTTAAAAGTTTTTTTGGTACCACGGTATGTGTTTTAACGCGACGCCTGCCATTAAAACTTCTACCGTCTAACTACAAAAAAGTTAAACATCGGTTGAATACTTGTCTTAAAAATTTTCAACTGATAACACGAATACTGTTTTAACTCTTTCTCTTAAAATACTGCATTTTCTCTCTTTCTGTTGTAACTAAGAATACTGTTTTAATACATCAGATGAATTTTCTTCAAACTCAAAGCATTTGTTTCAATTTGACCTTAAAGATACTTTCCAATTGTCACAGAAATCCACAATATGGAGCTTCATTCCCTGTCTGTTGTAAATTAAAAATACATAATAGAAAAGTTACATCATTTGCATTGAAATTTTATAAATACGTGTAAAAATACCGATTTAGAATAGATTTAACAATTCGTAAAATGTAGACAAAGAGCTCTATTTAACAATTTATACATTAAACCACCATTATTAAAACAAAACACAATAAAAACACGATTACAAACACGCGCACTTATTTTATCTAAACCTTAATATATTTCAGTAGTTATACTACATAGTGATATACTGATAATGATAAGCAATCATACCTGATAAAGGGGATTTGTATAGGCTCAATATCGGCTCTGTCATCAGACCGGTTGGCTCTGAAAAGCAATTGTTGGTTTGTTGTATTTGACACTAAAAATACTGGAAATATTGTTGTTGGCTAATAACCGACTACGATTTGAAAGGATTTTGTGTTCTTTTGATTTATTTTTTGTGATCTCATTTTTGTTTTTTAACCTGAAATATTTTTTTTATTTTTGAAAACTCCATATCGCTTTCTTAAATTGTAACTCTGTGTCGGTTCAATTTAGGTTAATATCAACAAAAATAAGAAAAAAAACCCACAAAAAGTAATATAATTATATATTTTGTTCTACACTTAAAATGAGTCTTTTAGAATTAAAATTTAAGTTTAAGATAACATTATCTTAATATCAGATTTCTACCCTTAAAACCAAAAAACAACTAAAGACCATCTCACGAAAACTTAGAAGTCTAGCCTTTGTCCTTGAAGTAAACTTAAAGGCATCCCTACAGATGTAGCGGATTAAACGAACGTAGACGCGGTCTACGCCGCTACGGCGTAGCAAGGCCTACGCTGCTACGTGCTACACGATTTTCGGAGCTGTATTTAAGATATTTATTTAGAAAAGAACAACGTTAATGGAAGATTCTGAAAAAGTATCCTGAAAATACATTTTTGTTTTACTTTGCTTTTCTACTCATGGTATTTTTTTGGGTTAAAATATTACAAAAAATAACACACAGTATGTTATTTTTCAATTATAAAATTTAAATTACAAAACGCGACACAGAGGGCCACTTTTACAATTTTCATAGAAAAAATATTCACAATATTTACTGAACACAATCCTGAAATTACAGGCATTCTTTCACCGTAGTCGGTTAAAAGCACGGAATATCAGTATTTTTGTTGTGAATTTTTTACACGTTAGCCAGTTATTGTGTTATCGCTGGACAAAATGTTCGATCCTTATCTCACGAGAGGTTTGAATATGAACATGATATTATCATATCAGTATTTATTACCTCGTACCTACAAAAATGTTGTTTTGTACACGATATTATGTTTTTAGTTTTTACCCGAATTATTTTATATTTCATCTGCGAAATAGTCTGGTTTTGGATTTTTTTGGGTTTGATATTTTTGTAGTTTTAGAAAAGTTGTCTAATTGGTGTATTTATTGTTGTCTTATGTTTTGAAAAATGATTTAGTTTCTTTAAAAAAATTTGCATAAAATAGAATCACAGTTACTTGAAATTTTACTTTTTTTAACATACAATATTATTATTATTCTCAACTCAGTTAAATTCACACAACACAAAGTTCACAGACGCTTTTATTATTTACAATAAAACCACTTTAATCCCTCACAACAATAATGTCTACTTCAACATTTTCGATAAATTCTCATCTATTATTCTTATTAAAAAGCTACCTACCTGAAAGATCGAACTTTATTCGGTAATCTATTTAACCAATTTTATACAAGTTTTCGTAAAGACGGGACCCAGCTAAATTGCTTTGTCGATCCGAATACGGTGGATTTCTTCGATTTTATCAAGGTCCCACGAGGCCTTTTTAGGGAAAATTCTTCGTATACGGAATAATAAATTATAGCTGACTTATTTATTGAGAAACAAGCTATATTGATAAGTAAACTAATTTTTTACATAGGATTTTTTCACTGCAAATAAATTAGGAATTTTGAATCGAAATAACACTTCACGCTTAAAACGGACAGAACACGGACAAAAGTCACAGAACACTAAAAATGTTTTGTCTACAATCAATCTCAATTTAACCCACTACCCAATGATTCACAGACATTCAATAAAACACACTTTTTCATCCTCTCCGAACCACTGTGCGATAACAAAATAAAAGTTTTCTAAAATATTTTTCCATCGTTTGGCTGCTATAATGACGCTTATTCCAGCTTCTGACTTGCTCCAATAGCATCTGCCAAGAAACTCCGTAGAAATTATTATATGATGCATCCGTTACATTTAAATAACTTTATCTTAATTGAAATCTTATTATGGAGGTGTAGTAGGAAAACATTCAGTTTAGCGATAGTATTTGTTTTGTTACAAAATTTTCATTATTGCACAGTGGTTTAATTGAGTAATGTGTTTACGAAAAGTTTTCTCGTCTTAGAAATAGAAAATGTTTTTATTTTATGGGTTTGTTTGTGTTTGATACAATTCACTAACTTTCAGATTCATTCTTTTCGCGTTTTTGTTTTTCGTTATTCTGATCTTGGTTTTAACACAAACTATTTACTGGTTTTCACACAAGTATTAATAAACATTAACTTTCACAGGCACACTTAAAATAAATCACACACGATCACAACACCAAAATTGTGTCACAGCTAACTGTCATTCCGAATTTAGAAGGAAATCTGCAGCTTTATTGTCTTTTCAAAATTCTATTAAAATTAAAACTGTTTATTTTAGTTCCCCTTTTCTTCACCAACCAACATAATTTCTATTGTCTTACAAAACACAAGTTCCCTTACAAAAACTTCATTACAAACTGTTTCCCTGAGAAATTCAGTGGAGTTTCCCTAATTAATTTTCAGGTCAAATATAGTTAGTACAGCCATAAATCTCAGGCCAAGTTTGGTCGGTAGGCCAAACTAAGATAGCGGGAAGTACAGCGAGAAATTTATTTTCCTTCACGTTGTCTTGACTTGAATGATGGACAGAATCTTTTAAACATCTCTTGAGACTTTTTTCTTGTGAGTCATTAATTTTCAAGATCGCGACTGGAAATTCAATTTACGTCGTTATTTTTTTGCCCATTTTTATTTTTACGATATAAGATGATTTATTTCATAAAATCCTATAAACAAATATCTTTAATAGTATTTTGCTGTCTCGTAAGTTTTTTTTTATCTTATCTGTATACAAAACAGAAAACCGCCAAAGCCCAAAGTCTTCACACGCTACTCTTAATTTTTAATATTTTCCTTTCACATTTCCCTAACGTCCCTGCTAACTCAAGAAAGCTTTTAAGCCTTTTAACGCATTTCCATTTCATCACTTTAACTTTACTTTGTTATCTTTTTAGTTACTTTAACCACACGTTTTATTATAATTTGTATCGTCATTATTTTTGTCCACACACTGCCGGTTAACGAACCACAGTGTGAGTAATAATTTGTTTGTTTTTCATGATTGTTATGACTCACGAGCCAGACAATGTCGCCGCTTGTATGATTGCTGATACACAAAACCTGATTTTTTGGCTAACGTGTAACAAATTCTTATTTCATTTTTTTCTAACTGGGTTTAAAAACTTACCTCCACAGATAAGAGACATCGAGGTAATAATGATTGATATTTTATTTATAAAATCGACTATTTTAACTTTGACTATGTCTTTTATCTAACTAGCGCGTCTAACTCGAAAGCTTGGCTATTTTATTTATTTAAAGAGATTTTTAAATTCTATATTTAGAGGCGTGAAGGCAATGAAATATTAAACTTTGTACTGGCGATAAGTATCGTTAGCGCTACTACTATTATATCACTTTTTAGAATTAAAAATGGCACTAAAAAGACACGATTTATAATCGATTTTGTTACACAGCAATAACCGCCGCTGATCGTCAACACACACAACTATATATTTATATTTTTAATAATAATAATAATTTTATTAATTTTTAAATATACAACGTTGAAATGAATACATCAAAATTGTGAAATAAATGCACGGAAAGGTTTAGCGCGTCGGGGGTAGTATCATAAATGTGCGTTCATATTGGCTTGTTTATTATTGTTGTTTACGCGCGTGGTATCGCGTTGGGCCGGAGCGGCGGGCGTGTTTCGCGGCCGTTGGTGGCTCTGGACTGGTGTCGGAGCCGACCGTGACGTCACATGACACTCAGCTTCGCGGCTCACGGCGCATGCGTCCGCACACACACAGCCACACGCCACATCGTCCACGCACGTGACAGACAGTGTGCGTCTTACGCAAACTTAGTTATATGCAAGTTTTGGAAGTACGGTGAGCAGAGCAAACGAAGCTGAAAGTTATGTTTATTAGTTTAATTAAGTTTGGGTTGAATGAGATGCGAGTTATTGGTGTGTTGGAATAGTTTGGTGACGGCTGTCAAAAGGTGACGGCTTGTTACTGTTGTTAATTTTGGAAGAAATTCGCAAGTCATACATTTTTTTAGGCTAAGTATGTTACACAATTATTTTTGAATGTAGACGTCCACTTTTGAATTTTTTTCATGCCAGAAAGTGTCACAATTACAACTTATTTTTGCGTTATCAACATCATCTATTAGCCGAAACATTCGATGAAAAGTTCGTTAGGAAATCGATATAATCCAAGAATAAAGAAATTTAAGACAACTTCTATCGTACTAGATGGCCCGCGTGATATGTCACTACCCTGTCCTACTCACAGATAAGATACAATGATGTAGATATTAAATTGTTTTTAAATATCTCACCTACTGATCTGAACACCATTACCTCGCATTTAGTAGAAGTCGCAAATACTCGTATATTTAAGATGCTTTCTACAGATATTTTTTATTAATGATCACCAATCTGTTTGCTACTAACTCATAGTGAAGTTGAAGTAAGTAAGGGTGAAATTGTAATGGTGCCGTTTTCTAACATTTTCTCACACTACACGCTCGCAGCACGTTCTTAAATCATCATAACAAAAGAACATAAACATTATTTTAACGAAAACTTCCTTTTGAAACTTGATTTTCTTTTTTTTTTACAGTATTTACTACACTATCAAAAAGTAATTTGCACAAAGTATTTTTGCTAAACGTAATTTTCAAGTGACACCTGACTGATAGAGTTCATTGTTTACTCACATGTTTACTCCTTACGTGGTCGTATTGTAAGTAACTTTAATAGTACTTTTGTTACATGGACTTAAAAAAATAATTAAGAACTTATACCTGTTTAAAATCTATTTAAAAATTCAAAACAAACTTATACGCTGAATTTTAATACCAAGTTCAATTATGGAATCAGGCGTTACTTTGCGGAAATCCATGACATTAAATGTTATGAAAAATATCTAGTGTTAACTCCGCGACAAAAATCTCAAAATCAGGCTTGTTGCAGGGTGCAATCCCACACTATGTAATGTAATGTGTGCATACGCACATGCATGATTGTGCAAATGCATGTGCGTATACAAATGTATATGAATAAAAACTAGATATTTTTCATAACATTTAAATACCAAATTTGTGACTAATGCTGTAGTCACAAACTCTTTAACCCAATTTCTTAAAAGCCTTTTTTATTCCCCTAAAAAGGCTAAAAAAGTATTCGTTGAGAGCCTCCACACATCCTGTGTAGACCTTGACCCTTCGAATAGAGCCTCGCACGTAGAGTCGTTACAAAGGGCATTATTAACTAGCCAAGCACACAACACGCCGATAGAGACACGCTCTACATTGTAGATAGAGACGACTCTATGTAGAGTTCGATAGAGTTGTGTTGAGAACTACTTTTTTGTGTTGTTTTGTTTTTCTTGATAATGTTGGAATATGTTGTTTTGGCTGTGTCTTTTAAAACAAGTAATATTGTGTATAGTCTCCTACACACGTACTAAAAACAAAAAAAAAAAATAGATTCATTAGTTCAATATTCTATGTTACATTGATTTGTTTTGACTCCAACCTTCTGCACTAGGTGGATCATTTATACATTTCAATAATATTGCTTAAATACTATAAGTTCGAATATTTGTGAGGATTCATAGATGGATATTATTTTGTTACTCTTTTACACAAATACTATTTTATGGATTTGGATGAAATCTGGTAGAGAGATAGGTTATAGACAAAAATAACACAAAGAATACCCATATTACGTCAATGTATTCCAATATTACGTCACCGCATGATAATTTTCGACACAAAAGAAGGCAAAGCCGCCGCAATAGCTAGTGAATCATAAGCACCACGTCTCAATTCAATTTCATTATTTGTTTTTCAATAACTGATACTAACCAATAACACTTCTCATTTTAAAAGACACAAAAATAAAATAAATAACAAAAATATCAAACACGTAGTTGTCTGTCTAACAAAATGGTTAATAAAATGTCTACAGCTGCTACGCCGTAGCACATCGCTACGAGAACGCGTAGCACGTAGCTACGATACAGTTGAATGAACTTTTCTCGTCTGTAAATTATTAATTGATGGACTAAAGCCTTTCAATTGGTTTTGTCTTTAGTTGTTAGTGATACGTACTATTAAATTGTTTTATTGGTATTTTGTAAGCAAATCGTTTTGTATGAAACTATAAAATATTTTCTGAATAAAGTTTTATAATATTCTGACAAGCAGACTTACTCGTACAAACTGTTTTAAGATAATTATCTTCTTTAAAATTTTATCTATTTTATGATGAGTTCATTTAAACTTTTAAACAATGACATACCACCTACTGCTTATTTACGTTATATACATCCTAATAGGATTAAAAAATGTATACTTGGTGACATTGATTGGCGGCACGATTGGGACAGTGGTCGCTGGTTCAATTCATGCTCGAAACAAATATTTTATATGATCAACAAGCAGTCTCACTGTATGTGTGCGTGAGTCAAATTAAAAAGAATTACTTGGTAATCACATATTTTATTCTTTAAAAAAAACATTGCCCCACACTAGGAATTTCTTCTTGTATCGTGGTTTCGTTTACAAACATAAGATACTCACATATACAACACCAAGACCCGAAACAACTACTTGTAGATCATACAAATATTTGTTTCGTGCGGGAATCGAACCCGCGACACACTGAGCAGCAGTCGATCGCTCAGCCACTATAACAACTGTGCCAACATTTTTACAAAAAGTCTGCAAAAAATTAGAACTAAACTACCTACTAGATTTAACTCAAACACGGATGTTGAAAGTACAGGAGGTAACAAAACTGACTGGCCAGAGGTCACTCAACATGGGGTCCATTTAATTTTATTACTCTTTTACTGCCCTCACAGTTTAATGAAGATCAGTACCAAGATAATTACGTTAACCCATTACAATTAAATCAAGCCATTTATATTACGCACACTCACGCTAGACGACCCGGAAGTTCGCGCCTGGACCGGAATCTAACGCTACCTATTTGAGTTTGGTTGCTTTGAGATTTTTAGGTTAGTGGACAGCAAATTCTTGTCTACGAGTATAATAACTAAAACCGACTCTTTTTGTCGTGGATTTTCAAGATTTTTGTTCTTAATTCTGTACATTTTACTATCTCCGCACATTTTTTTGGCTCCGGCGCAAAATGTCTCCTGGTAGGTAGTAAAATGTCTCTTTCGCAAAATTTCGCGTTCGCATAATGTCGCTTTCGCGGAATGACTCCTTCTCAAAAGATCGCTTTCTCACAATGCCTCTTTCGCATAATATCTCTTTCGCAAAATGTCGCGTTGGACTTAGAAAAAAGTTAGCCAGGTTTAAAAGAAAGGTCGTTCTTTTTTCAATTTCTTATTCTTGGTTTTGTTCTGTTCTGGTCTTTGTTAATATTGTATGGCAAATCAAATCAAATCAAATCAAAACATTTACTTCAAATAAGCCAGTTACAGGCACTTTTGAATTGTCAAAAGACAAAAAAATATAAACAGTTCAAAAATAGTTACGGTGCTACAGTCCCAGTCACAGGCATAAAAACTGTGAAAGTACCGTAGATGCCCATTCCAAGAAGTAGATCTCTATGGAGAAGAACGGGCAAGAAACTCCATGGACACTCTTTTTAGATCGCCAATATTATTACAGAACCTTTGTTACATCATTCATTTTCAGATGGTACATTATGTGAGAACGATGTAGCAAGTTAAAAAGTGTCCAGAGGAAATATAAAAAAATGACAATTCAGAAATAAAATTATTGATAATTAAAACAAACCGTGGCAGCTAAGATATGGCCAGTCCCAACTGACAGCGCCCGTTCACGAACATGACGCATGATATCAGCACCATTCAGCTCAACCATTTTGAAGGGAACTAAATGATCCGACACACGCGCCACCATCAGCGAGACCTTTGAGTGAGCATGACATACTCCCAACCGCCAGGGCACATTCAAGTCAAAGAAATAAAAATAATTAGGACGTCGGTATCTGGTGAATGATAGCTTTGTGCACATAGAACTCACACAATATAGGCTAAGCAGCTATATAATACAAAGAAATATGAATTTATACAATGCAATTATAGTTTTACAATCTTTTGCAGCTCCGAAAATAGTGTCTATTAAAATATATGCTATCACTGCAACGTGTAAATTCGATTTTTCGAGTAAAACAAAAAAAAAATATTACGAGTTAAAAAAAACGACCTTTCTTTTAAACCTGGCTAACTATTTTCTAAGTTAATAAAGCGACATTTTGCGAAAGAGTTATGCGAAAGAGGCATTGTGAGAAAGCGATCTTTTGAGAAGGAGTCATTCCGCGAAAGCGACATTATGCGAACGGGACATTTTGCGAAAGAGACATTTTACTACCAGGAGACATTTTGGGTTCCCTATCCATTTGCATAAAATTTTAAGACCTAATATAACTTAGCATAATTTTGTTTGGCATAATTATATTTTCGCATAATATAATTACGCATAATAGCTTACGCATAATTTTTCTCTAAGCATAATATTCTAAAGCATAAATTTATTAAGCATAAAGTTCTAAAGCATAACTTTTTTAAGCATAATATCTTAAAGCATAAATTTACTAAGCATAAAGTTCTAAAGCATAACTTTTTTAAGCATAATATCCTAAAGCATAAATTTATTTACGCATAATGATATTAAAACATTACTTATAAAGGCATACAGCATGCAAGCAAGCAAGCATGCAAACAAGCAAGCATGCAAGCATGCAAGCAAGCATGCAGCAAACAAGCAAGCATGCAGCATGCAGCATTCAAGCGTGCTCGCTTGAATGCTTGCATGCTTGCTTGTTTGCATGCTTGCTTGCTTGCATGCTGTATGCCTTTATAAGTAATGTTTTAATATCATTATGCGTAAATAAATTTATGCAACATGCAGCAGGCAAGGTTTTCTGTCACGGCTCCGGCGCTGCGGGCCTCCGGCGGCCCCACGCGTGCTAATCGTCGCAGACGGCTTTCGCTCACCACCGCACCTTCGGCTTGTTGGCCGGCTTCGCCGGCCAGCCTCAGCCGCGGCGGTTCGCTCGCAGCCGCCTGCTCCTCAGCCCGCGGGCCGCCTCGCCCCTACGCGCCTACGCGATTTTAAATTACACTCTAGGGGTAGGACAAACAAGACTACGTGGAGTCGGTTTTGCAGCAATTCGGTTCTGTCACTAACTTTTGTTGCACATCATATTCAATTTTTAATTAACATATTATTTAATTGTTACAGAAACGTATTTATTTAGAAAGTATTAATTGTATGCCTAAATATTATTATGCTAATAGTCATTAGGCGTACCAACGTTATGCTAATAGTCATTAGGCCTATTAACGTTATGCTAATAGTCATTAGGCCTACTAACGTTATGCTAATAGTCATTAGGCCTACTAACGTTATGCGAATCAAATTTATGCCGAAACAAATTAGTCTTTAAGATGATTATGCGAATGTGAGATGTATGCCTAAAAAATTATGCCGAAGTATTATTATGCCTAAACAAATTGTGCCAAAATCGTTATGCCGAAGTATATTAGGACAAAGAACATTATGCGAATAGAAGGGATCCCGACATTTTGCGCCTCAGCCTTTTTTTTTTATATTTGTTTTTTTTTTTTTTAATTAAAACTGCCTTACCCTAGTATCTTCTTGAATGCGTTAGCAAAATCTTTAACTCACAAAACTACTAACTTGTAGATCACACAAATACCTGTTCGAACCCTTAACACGCAGTGTTGCAGTCAATCGTTCAGGTACAGGCAATCGTGCCGTCAAAATATTATTGAACTAAACCCCTGAACGGGTCCCTATGAAATTGGGCTTAGAGTCTTACGTCATAAGTCACAGTCTGAATTAACACAGGATATTTTTTATCAAAAGATGACGGCGCGTCGTGTTCCAAGAATGCCTCGAAGGGCTGTCAACAATATGACGGGGCCTCCCTTAGAGGACCAGAGCCTGCCGGGGTCGCGGGACTATCAGGTAAAGGGCTATTAAAGGACACTGTGGATTTTAGTCAGTACAAGTCTGACAGTCCTTCCCGCTCTGCCCTAGGTGGGAGGATTCATTTGATGATTAAAGCAAGTCAAACAAAGTATGACGTATCCACAGTATAATCTGTACAGGCCTGTTGGTCTAGTAGTTAGTGACCCTGACTGCTATGCCGGAGGTCGTGGGTTCGATTCCCACTTATGACAAATGTTTGTGTAATAAACACGATCATTTGTTCTATCTGGGTGTAATTTAATTATAATATTATGTATTTAGAAATATATAAGTATATTTATCAGATATCTAGTACCCATAACATAAGCTCTGCTTAGCTTGGGACTAGATGGCGTTGTGTGATTGTTGTGGAATATTATTATTATTAATCTTCGAGTCAAATCCTCTGTGAACAGCTTCTGTAGTATATACATATAACACAATAACAATCTTCAATCAGTAAACCTCGCATTCAATCAGTCAACTGTCGAATCTCATTTTAGCCGATGTGATTGATTCACCATCACAGCGACAACTAATCATGTAGGTAAGATGATCCCAGATTTGCCTACGGATCATATTCCATAAGCTTTTACTTTCCATAACATGGAGAGAGCTTTACTTGGCATTTCCCTGTGGGATTGAAGGCACAGTGGCTGACAGATCACTGTTGCGGTACGTGTTGCTGGTTTGATTCCCACACGGAACAAATATTTGTTTGATCTCTACTAGTACCTAGTTGTTCCGGGTTTAGGTGTTTTGGGTATGCGAGGTTCTGTTTTTTAACAAACCCAAGATATAGGAAAAAAAAATAGATGTGACACTCGGAGACTGCCGCGGTGAAGCTATTGCATAACATTTTGATACTTTAAAAGAAAAAAATCGCCTATCGCGTATAAATATACGCGATAGGCGATTTTTTGAACGAGAACATAATTTATTTAAAATGTTTGTGGTGCACTACTGTATTAAAGAACTTCTTTGTTGTAGGAGAATTTAATAAGTAGGTTTCATTGTGAAAACTCCTTTTGTAGCTGGCGGTTTAGAATCTGTAAGAAAAAGTAAATTGTCTTGACGGATATTTTTATGATTGCCGAAGTCTCCCGAACTGAAACGACGTTAGACGATGCTTGGTGTCAGGTTTTTTCGTTAGGTTTTTGGGAAAATTCTTGATTCGGTTGTCACGCCGCGCCGCGCCGCGCTCAGAACCCGCGATAAAAGCTATACAATAGCTTAAAAATCAAGTGCGAGCCAGTTTATGAAAAAAATGACGGCGTAGTGGCTGAGCGGTAGACTGCTGCACTTCGTGTCTTAGATTCGTATCAGGAAGGGAAAAAATATTAGTTTTTGTGTATGTGAAATTAAATGTTTGTAAACGCATCCACGATACAGGAGAAATTCCTAGTGTGGGGTAAAGTTTATTTAGATAATATGATAGGCTGGCGTTTGATCTCTATCTCGCTTAATGATAAGCAAAGATGTGTTCGAGGTGAAGCACGCTTATTTAGAAGCAACTTATTCAGTCTTGACATAGAAGATCCCAACGTTTTAGCTATCAAAATAATAATTTCGAATTTTTATTGTAGCTCTAATTCAAAGATTACTACGCCCCAAATACATCGACGTACACCTCAAACGTACCACTAGGAGGGGTGAGCAAAGATCATAGTGGGTCGCAGATCGGGTCGGGCGCAATCAAGCGGCCGTCAATCAGCTACCAGGCTTACTTAATTACCTCCTCACGTGTGGGCAGTTGTATTTACACGATTGTGTATCTGTGTGTGTGTACACGATGTCTGATGTACAGTCGAGACTTTTAAACCTTTAGAAAACCTAATTTAAAGTCGTAAACTAGCATGGGCTTAAACTAAAAATTCGAAGGCATGTGAGCCGCACTGGACACGCGTTGTGTAAGTACAGCCCACTTCTTGTTACAAGAAGGAGACCTGTGTCCCAGCTGTGGGAATATTATAGGCTGATGATGATGATGAATATTATGAAGCGATAAAATTTGTTTTTTTTTTGCATGTTTGTGATGAATAAACTCTAAAACTACAGGATGAATGTAAAATCTTTGTAGTTGCGTTGGACCTAAGAGACATTGGCAATATGAAGAGGGGATGAATGAATGCATGTATAGAAAGATACAATACTTTTATTATTAAGGCAGTGGTCCGACCGCCGACGATGAACGAGTTGAACCAAAGCTGAATAACATAATCCCATCAAAATATTTCATGTAAAATGTTGCCAATACGACCACATAAGGTTTGCCCTGTGAAAAAGATATCAGATCTCATGTAGAACCAAGCTTCTGAATCCACACGGCCTAACTCTACAGACCCTAACTTCACAAATTCTACAATAACAAGTAAAAAAAAATGTATGGCTTCGCCATTTCGCTACTACCGTCGTGGAGGTAATGCGAATATTTAGTTTCTGAAGTAACGAAACAGCCAAGCCGTACATTTTTACTGATAAGTAGAATTTGTGAAGTTAGGGTCTGTAGAGTTAGGCCGTGTCAGATAATTTTATTCGTCATTTAATTGTCAACCACACATTTTAAATCACTTCAATCTACCATGTTAATAAGAAGACTGAAAAGAAATGTGTGCTATTGACAATACGATGCAATATTAAATAGAGAGTAGCAATTCCAAAACAGACAAAAGTACCCCGTAAAGTGACAAACTTATTTTGGACATGACAGTACCCATAGACTGCGTCTGTGTTTGTAACCCCAACTCACATTAACAAACGAACTTGGTAGGACCCTCTGTGGGGGTTTAACGTTTTCCTTCTATGTCAATGTGTGCGTGTTTACTCCAACAGTCTTTATAGCTGGGGAGCCAAATCAAAATTTCGTCAGTGATTTCCTCTCAAGCAATAATTAGCAGACTACGTCGGGATTTGTATCATAAAGATTTGTGGAAGTGAGCTGCGGTTCCGTTGGTGGGATAAGCAATGATAGCCGATCAAACGCGTAGAAACAAAAATTGTCGTTTCTTCCCAACTGAAACCTGGTTTATATTGAAGCTTACCTAAAATATCACGAAGAACAAAACAATCAGATGACTATACCATGTTGGAGAAAACGTCAGCACGTCACTCGATCACGTAATTTTTATTTTTATTCAGTGATTTCCTCCCGACTCAAATTTTACTTTGATGATAGTTTACTTGTAGTTATCGCTTGAGAGGAAATTGATCAAGTAATTCTGTCATTGGCTCCCGGGCCATTAAGCGTGTGTGTGTGTGTGTCAATTATGTGTGGGACACACATAATTGTGTGCGTGAGTTACAGATACAGAAAGTCAGGGAGGCTGTGATTGTCAATTTGTTTATGTATGAGTATGTTGACTGGGTGTTTGATTTATTTTGTGATGTGTGAGATTGGTTTTAATCAATCAAATTATTTTGGTATTGAGGTCGATCGTTCATTAATATCATCGTAACAGTTAATACACGTTCAGAGCTAGAAGTAAAGTATAAAACATTTTGGGAATCATTGCATATTTTCGATAGGCACTGTTGGCGCAGTGTCTGAGCCATCGGCTGGTGCGTAGCGTGTCGGGGGTTCAATCCCCGCACGGATCAAATATTTATGTATGTATGACCTGCAGTTTTGGTGTCTGAGTGTTTGTGCCTGAGTGTTTGTGTCTGAGTGTTTGTGTATGTGTGTTTCTAGGTTTATAAATGCACCTAGAGTACAGGAGAAATTCTTAGTGTGGGGCAAGGTTAATTTAAATGAAAAGTCTTCACTTTGTGACTGTTCAATCGTGCTGTTTTCCAAAATTGTCTTAATTGAAAATTAGATTGAAGAAATAATATTAATCAGGTTCTTAAGGTTGACATGTTATAGTTTTCTGAAAAAAAAGTCAGCCAATGATTCCTTGGCGAATATTTTTCTGCAGGAAACACTGACAAATTCAGCACTAAGTACACGCTGATTACGTTATTTGAGGGCACGATGACAATGACATCATAACTGTGCGGAGGGTCGATCGTATTTGTAGAGGTAACGTTTGGCTGTTTATTTAATAAGGGAGGATAAACGAAGAAATTCACAGTTCTGTTCAAATATTTGACGATTAGGTGAAGGTTGTGTGGTAATTATATACGATGGCTTTGTTTTTGGTAATACTGTTTGACGTAAGAATATATATATACTGTCATATTAATAATGTAAATACTGAAGAAACTCTGAGGAGTTGTTATCTTGAAACGAATTTAAGGCAGAAGGGATTTATTTAAAATTCTAACTGTAATAATTAAATATGCAAATGTATGTTAAGTTTGTTTGTTTTTTACCCTTTCACATCTAAATTACTAAATCGACCATTCGACAATTACTAATTCTGTAATTTTGCATTAACGTTGTCAGATTTAACCCGCTGGAAAAAAGCAGTTGAAACGAAAGCCTTTGTTCCAGATATAAAACCGATTTATAATAAAAATCATATACTTATCACCAACCCCCACTGGGCCACGGTGGTGGATTATGGCCTCTTCTAGGCCTGCGTTCTAACTTTATAGGCTGATGATGATGACAGAAATCTTATTATAAAGGAGATTGAGCAAACCACTATGGCACTCGGTTGCGCTCCTTTTTGACACAGTATAGTAGTGAAATTTGAACACAAGTAAGGGTTATTGACATACATGAAAGCAAAGTTAAATACAGATTGATATATTGTGGGGTTTTTTCAAAAAAACATTACTTATTCAGGATATTATTTGAGGTTATATTAGGCGTCAAAACAATATATGTACATTGTACAACATATATTACATATATACATATATTTAAAAGATTACTAAAGCATCCGTTGCCTCTCTTATTTGGCGATTAGGCAGTGGATACGATAATAACAAAACACAGTTGACACAGCACGACACATTGTTTATTATCCAGTAGAAATCAAAGTAGATGTATAAATTCACTATAACAGCGCACTACAAAAAGTCCAATTGCTCGATGTGTATCAACGTGGAGGTATCCTAAAACTCTACTCGACACGAATATAAATTTACTAGCAGAGAAAAGCAAGAAATAGTAGTTCGCCGATAATAACGAAATCAAAACCAAACACGAAAAGCATGAGTTTGACTTTGACAATTGACACTTCATGGAATGTTGTAACACATCAGTCAATTACGACATCTTAACATAATCGATTATATCTTTACTTTTATTATAAGACCTCAGTATGTGTTATCATAAAATAAATCAAATTAGAGTTTATAGAAAAACAATAATAACAGCTTTTAAGGTCAAAGTCTAAGCCTTTAGGGACACTAGTAGATTTTTTAATTATTGTTTTACGACATTTTTCTTTGTTAATCGATCGATTTTGGTAACGTAGCCCTTCACTATACCGGAACAAAATTATAATAGTAATTACTAGTAATATTGAAAATAAAAACCCCACAAATGTTTTAAGTGAATTTATGCTAAAACAAATTTAAAATAATAACATTATTTATAGATTTGCTTAAGTGATCATACGCTTCAAAAAGCGAAACCATGCACGCTCATTCTCCTTTACCTTCTATGTTTTTTTATATTTTCTGGCGAGAAAACATAATTTCTTTAGGCACGCTTCTACTTACCATTCAAGATCTAAAGGTGAACAGGCATTCGAACCCTTTTTCTTAATAACTGGATACATTTTCCTAAATTAACCCCAATATGAAGATATATGTTCGTCGATAATGTCAATAAAGAGTCATCGACGCAGGTACCTAACATCCTCTCTGTAGACAAGTTATAAAAACTGAGACATCCTTAGGCACTTTAAGAAATTGGCTGCTGATATTTTGTTACACATTATGTTATTCCACACATTTTCCTACGACCAAAACTCGAATAAACGGCTCTGAGCACTCAAATTTCCCAAAGAACTTTGTACACTACATAAAATAATATGATCTTAGAAATACGTAAGCAATTGACCCATTTCATACCTGTGAAACCGTAGCACCGTAGTGTCGTAGCACCGCCGCTACGAACCGTAGGTGACTACGACTCGTAGCATTACCCTTTCAGAAGAAGAATCTGAATGTACTTATAGTTGACAATTTTATGTCGTATTTACGTACCTATACTAATACAATCACAAATATTATTTTACATGTATATCCGAAAATTCAAAATACGAGTAGCTCAAGCAAGCAAAGATTTTATTAGTAGCAGCAGCTATTTCTATTGAGATATTTAATTTTACTTTGTAATATTATGTTGAATATCTTATTTTTCGTTTTAAAAAAGTCTATAAAAATATGAATCCAAATTTTCTATTTCAAAAAGTTTCAAAAGTATCACAAACATAATTATATTCAAAGACGTTATAGTATTTTGGATATTAGCCAGAGTTGGCTGTGTAAATTTTTATGCGTTCCACCTGATTGGCCTCGTTGTCTTGTATTTTTTGGCAAAAAAGTAACTATTAAGATATTTACGAGGGACTTGAGAAGGATATTAAGAAACATGGTTCAAGGATTTAGGAAATTAACAAAGGCCTTTTTAGGGAGCCGTAGCTTGAAATGAAAAAATGGAACACTTTTAGGATCACTTCGTTATCCGCGTATCTGTCAATGACCTTTTTATTATCAAGTTGATGTTTATCCCAAGTAGGTTTATAGCTCCTTAAAGCTGTAAAAAATCAAGCTAATAAGTTAAATTTGAAAATTGGTCATGTGCAAATTGGTATTTGCAAGTGTATACTTGCAAATAAATCAAAACATGTATGTAACTTTTCATTGACCTAGAATCATAGGGATGAAGTTCTTCATGAAGTAAGGGAGAGCTCAAGCACAAGGAAATGTAAAAAAAACTATAAATTGTCAAATTGTAATATGAAAGAACATACATTTTTGCCTTTTATTGTTTTTCAACTACAACATCATTAAATTTTTGGTCTAAATTATCTCCAAATACGGAACCCGTCATTTAGCGTGGTCTGACGCACTTGATCGTTTTTTTTCATACATATTTCATTTGCTATGTCGCGGGCAGGTAAGGGCTTTCCTTTGTAAGAAAGGCATTTAATTTTATCCCGGAGTGGATCATTGTTGCGTGCTTTTGGACAATATCCTTTTGATAAAAACCAGTTCTTGTCCTTGTGTTGGATTGATTGGAAACCGTCGTTTATTGGACTATTGTATGAGAGAGATTGTTTTGTGGCTCGGCAGATTGGAGTTTAAATGCCTAAAATGATTGGGCTACAAGTTTTTGGACTATTTTACGTCGAAGATGCGTCTGAATGGGATGAATCTATATTTTTAACTAAAAAACTTATTTCATCAATATCATAATAATTTCAGTAACATGTTATAACCCGTAGGCTTTTTAGAAGACTTGATGAGTTTATGACACTGGTATTCGTTAAAATTCAAAATTGCAGTTATAGGGAGATTATGATGAACAATTTTTAAAATTTAAACGAATGAAATAAATCGGTCCTTCTAATATTGTTACGTTGATCGAATTGCGATTATCTATAAGCTTCTCGAAAGTTCCACAATTCTACTGAAGATTGGTCAGGAAGTTTCTCGTAAATTCTACCCTGTTCTAGATGTTTCGAGATGGTTCTGGAATGTTCCAGAAGGTATGGGACTATGTCGAAGTCTATGGATGTTTCCAGAACATTCGACCACCTTCTAGAAACATCTAGTGGGTCCGGCCGGGGTATAAAAAGGGCGCCGATCGGCAAGCTCAGTCAGTCTGGTTTAGACAACGATCGAGGCAACTCGAAGCGAACTACAAGCGACCTTTAAGTGGCTTTTACGTGTGAATAAGAGTGTGTATAAGTGTTTAAGTGTTGAGTAGTGCTATGTGTTTATTTTAATTTGTGATTCGTGTGTGATTAAAGTTTATTTGGTTTTAATTGGTGTCAATTATTTTTTTTCCAATACCCAGCTCGTAACAAAATTATAAACATGAAAGTTTGTTTGGACGGATGTTTGTTACACTTTAACTCAAAAACTAGGACTAAACGGATTCGGATGTGTACACAGATAGTTTATAACCTAACACAGGATAGTTTTCATCCCAATTTTATTTTCTTTTGAGATAATGTTCTAAATACATGCGGGTCAAGCCGCTTACCACAGCTTGTCAGAAAATAATATCGAAATGAAAACAAAAAAATCTGCAAGAACTAAAATGGCTGCTACCATTTCCCCCATCAGCTTTTATAAAACGATAGCAAGGCCCCTCGGGCCACATATCACTTCCTATAATGATTGCAAGTCAGGCCGTCACCAATTATGCGTTGCAATATTTCAGCCGTTTATTGCCATGCGTGGCTTCCAGCTATGCTAGCTTAGATCTAGATAGGGTAACCTACTTTCAGTCTGGGCTGCATAATTACGTCTGATAATAACAACACAGCGCCCAATCATAACTTGTGGTTTAATATCGGTATTGTGTGCTGTTTACTTAGGGATTTGTTTATTAATTTTGTGTTTTTAGTCAGTAAATAAACTCCATCAGTCTTACCACAAGAAAGAAGAACATCTTTTGAACACTTGTCTAAAAAACTGTCAACGTCAAAACACAATTTCACGTTGATTTAAAGGGTCGTTTTGCAGTTACACATTTTCTTAGACTTTTATCTTTTTGTGGTAAGGCGGATAGAGACAGTAGTAATTCCAGTGGAGATAAAGCTAACAACGCGGGAGACATAATAATACACAAATGCGTGCACAGTCACAGGGTGCACTCTCTGTTCTTTTACTCTCATAAACCGAATAGACAGCAATTCGACACGATCAATGCAGGACCAATAGCTTAACGTGCTTTCTCCAAGCTGTAACTGACACATACTGATAGAGATAGTAAAACCCAATAGCATTTTTAACAGACCCGGGAATTGAACCCAGTACCTCGCTTAGCAATTGCGCTTGCGACCACGAGACCAAGCTATCTAAAGTACCTTGATATATAAGGGAATATTTGGATGTATGGATGAATGTTTTTTCACTCAATCACGCCCAACAAAATGTCATATATTTTGAGAAAATAAAATTATGAACAAAAAAACGTTCAAGACCAAAACACGACCCTTCAGAAAAATGAAAGTACAAAATAATGACTTAACCTATTTCACAAAAGCGGTTACACACACCCTGTGAACACCAGTTTTCGTCCAATTGAGCAGAAAACGCGCCATTTTTTTTACCTTTACTTCTCTTTAAACCCACTCCGGTTATTCTTTGAACCGGCTTATTCGTTCGTTAACGTACCCGTCAATTTTGCAACCTCCTGTCCATCGACCGTGAAGATAGTGAACCGGTAATAACGACTTTATGCCAAGGGATTAGGGGTTATGGTGAAATAATTAGACAGTAAGAGATATTGGCGAATTTTTTTACTTTTATCCTGTAAGATTTAGTTTTTTGCGGATATGATGTAACGTAGATACTGTGAAGCTTCAGATACTATGAAAAAAAAAAAACAAAAAAAATGGGATTTAAAAATCATCAAAAGAGTCCTCCCGCTCTTCTTTTACTAACTAAAAACCACCCTTTTTCAACACATGCCCTTTGCATTCCAGTCTCGCGATGTCCTTTTAACACAGTCTCGCATATAAAAAAATATTTATGAAGTGTATGTAAAATTACTTTTATCCTACATATTCTTAATTATGATCACCATATAAAATTACTCATTAATGCCACAATTTCAGTTGACTTTCGTTCTCAGCAAGAGGTCAATCGGTACAATTCCCATAAGTCTATGGTTCAAATAGACTGCTAGTTAGGCAATATTCAGCCTTAACAACCTGACTTGTTAACATCAAAGTTTCAGAACCAAAGTCGCAATGTTAGAAAAGATAGTCATTACAGTCATCGTTTTCAAAGAAAATTCCGAATCATGTTATTATTATGCCTATGTTAGCTTAAAATACTTTAAGTAACAATATCAAAAACGATTCTGTTTTAACATAATTATTATGTATAACACGTTTAAATTAGCTTCACTTGTAACTAATGTGAAAATCTTGGAATCTTAATTTGCTCCACTTCCCGGTCTTCGATTAAAATGAAATTTTGCACACGCTCCGAGTTCTGATGACAATACATGACTGGCTAAGAAACGTCATTACAAATCCAATATGGCGACCTCCCCAAGATGGCGGACTAGCTGTTTGAAATCCACCTCCATGATATGGGTATCAAATGAAAGGGTTTGCTGTCAGGAATACGTATGTGCTAAAAGCGTGTTTTTTAAACTATTCAAGTATTATTTTAAATTCTATTTCACTTTTTGAGCATAAACTTATAGTAGGACTCAAATCTGAAAATGGACTACATATTGGCGTGCTGTTTGTAAGGAACAAAAACAGTACCTAATATTGCGATTATAAATTCAGTATACATAATAAAGCTGGCCTATTTAAACCCCCTGCAAAATAGGCTAGCCTATTCCCGCCCCCGAACATCTTCTAAGCACCTGCGACGTTAAACTATATCGCGTATCCGTTAACTATGGCCCAAGTTTTGACTCCTATGTCATTTATGGTTTAGAACTTTGAACTGGCTGTTATAACTTGTGCGTTGGAACTATCTAATGCTCTTCGAATGTATGAGGAAAGCAGGGCCTGGTTTAATGGGAGTAAGTATTTTGTATGAAAGCTGTATGAAGGTTTTGTGTAAGGATTGAGTTGTAGTTCTTACTGGTGAAGAAGCAACTGATACTTTGACGTAGGTACTATGCGGCCACGTTATGAACGAAATTGTATTGGCGTCACACTGTGACGTCATGCACGTTTTCAAACAACTGTACAGTCTTAAATAATCTTAATAATTGTGAAAATTAAAAAAAAATTATAACGATACCAAAAATATTTTTTTAATATACGATTTTTTTAAGTAACACGTATTTCATCAGTTGAGAGATAGTTTTCATTGTTATCGTCGTCGCATAATATTTAAAAACTTAATGTTAGCAGTGTCAAACCCGCGGTATCGGCTCTTACTTATGAGTTGTTTGTTATGAATTCGAATCTAGGCAGGGCATTTTAAGTAATTTGAGGCTTATAAAATTATCGTAAGGCATAAATCTGAGCTTTTAAAAGAATGATAATATGTCATAGCTGTCAATCCGCACTAGGCTACCGTGCTGTATTTAGTAATACAGCTCTTTCATAGAGAGGTTTGTATTCCAACAGTGGTAATATTTTATGAGTTGTATTATGCTTGTATCAAATGTAACGCACATGGAACATGGTGTAATTAAAGATCTTTCATTTTAAAAGAAAACTTCTGCATGCCTGGGTTTTGTGCCCCGTTGCTTGGACTAAGCTCATACCTTAATATTTGAGACTAAAATATAGTTAATGAAATATGGGAAAATTTCATGTATAATGTTTACTCGTAATAATGTGCCATTCCTCTGTAAAATTTGAAATGATAGTCTTATTTATGACAGATGGAGTAAAGCTATTAAAAACTGGAGGTTCACTTTTTCAACAATCTTATTTTGGTACTTTTAGACACGAATTGAACCAAAATTCATACCAATGTTTGCCAAATTATTCAATAAATATACCATTAAACAAGGAACACACCAATGAACCAATAAATCCTAAGCAAACTTCGGCAACCCTTCAATAACGAACCTTAATAAACTCGTAATACGTAAAACAGAGCCTATTTAAAAACACATTAAATCAAAACCCCACGGGGTTCAGTCCGCGCCAATTTAATATAAACCATAACAAAAGGGGTGAGAATTTATAGTTCAAAATTATAAACTCAAGAAAGACATCTTTTTCCTGTCACCCTTGATAAAATTCAAGTGTCTTTTTCGTTCAGAAACATTATTAAATTTTATGTGGCGGCCCTTGACAATATACCCACTTATTGTAATTGCGATGTTCGAATTATTAATGATAGTAGCCCTGAAATGTTTCCACTGTAATTATAAATTTCGTTTCGTTAATTATTTTAATACCTTTAATTGGATTCGCTAAAAGGTCAGAGGACACTTGATATGATTTTGGACTTTTGAGGCGGAATAATGAACGGAGGACCACTAAATTATGTAGTTCATTTTATTTCACCTAAAATTAGATTCGTATTTTATACCGTGAAGTATAACCAAAAGTCTGCAAAATAAAATGAAATAGAAAAAATATGTTTTCAAAGAAAAACTATCAACCTTTCCTCTACTTTATCCTTACAATCCACAACATAAAAAAATTACACGAATACCAACAATAATGAGTGCAGTCAGAACCAAAACCTACACGTACACTCACAAACAACAGGGAAACACGAAACTCCACCAAAAACGAACACAAAAGTGTGTCCGCGACAAATTTTTCACTTGGCGTCATAACACCGTTTGCGTGTGACTGTACAAATAAAAACGTATGAGGCCGAAACTTGAAAAGCGTTGCAACGGGCACGCGAGGAAAAAACGATGAAGCTATTTTTCTGGATTGTGTTACATTGATGTATGTGTGTTTTGTAGGTGTGTTTTGTTATTTTTACGAGCGTTTTCCACCGCAATAATTTTTGTTTTCGCATAGGAGTGAGGGAGATGGAGAGAGTTTATCAGCTTCATCAGCTTCTTGTTAACGGACGTTGACTCCGCTCTCTCGTTCTTTTTAGCAGTTTGCCGCGTTAGTCTTTAAGTCATCGTTTTAATTCTGATTGGTAAGTAATAGGAACATTATGTAATGAAAGCCAGTTTTTGATCGTAGACGGTTAATTTGCTTATGATAAACAGATGATCTATTAGATGATTTAAGGAATACAAGATTTAATTATATTTACTTGTATTCCATAAATTAGTTTAACCCACCAAAAACATTAAATGTAAAAAATGCCAAGTCTCTCGATGCAGTCTTTCCATCGTAAAAAGTTTTGAGATCTCACAGAAGCCAAGTCCTATTCAAATTATTTTGTAGTTATAAATCAACATTTAGTAATTATATCAATAGTTTTCTTTATATTATAACTATAGTGACTTGGCAATGAGCACAAATTAACTTGCTGCCTGTGCAAATGTTACTGACGAGACCTGTGATCAGATTATTTGTTATGTGTGAATCATGATGGTCACTACCGACTACATGTTCCAATACAATAATTAAGAATACCTTACGGGCCATCGCTTTATGAAAGTAAATGATGAATGTTAAGAGAATATATAAAGTAAAAGAGAACCCACCAAAAACATTAAATGTAAAAAATGCCAAGTCTCTCGATGCAGTCTTTCCATCGTAAAAAGTTTTGAGATCTCACAGAAGCCAAGTCCTATTCAAATTATTTTGTAGTTATAAATCAACATTTAGTAATTATATCAATAGTTTTCTTTATATTATAACTATAGTGACTTGGCAATGAGCACAAATTAACTTGCTGCCTGGAATTATGTGCAAATGTTACTGACGAGTCCTGTGATCAGATTATTTGTTATGTGTGAATCATGATGGTCACTACCGACTACATGTTCCAATACAATAATTAAGAATACCTTACGGGCCATCGCTTTGTGAAAGTAAATGATGAATGTTAAGAGAATATATAAAGTAAAAGAGAATGTTTACGCATGCGGTGTGTGTAACTTTCAACTCCTCCAAATATGCCGTTTTATTTGTTTTTACTTGTGCTCATTGCCAAGTCACTATAGTTATAATATAAAGAAAACTATTGATATAATTACTAAATGTTGATTTATAACTACAAAATAATTTGAATAGGACTTGGCTTCTGTGAGATCTCAAAACTTTTTACGATGGAAAGACTGCATCGAGAGACTTGGCATTTTTTACATTTAATGTTTTTGGTGGGTTCTCTTTTACTTTATATATTCTCTTAACATTCATCATTTACTTTCATAAAGCGATGGCCCGTAAGGTATTCTTAATTATTGTATTGGAACATGTAGTCGGTAGTGACCATCATGATTCACACATAACAAATAATCTGATCACAGGTCTCGTCAGTAACATTTGCACAGGCAGCAAGTTAATTTGTGCTCATTGCCAAGTCACTATAGTTATAATATAAAGAAAACTATTGATATAATTACTAAATGTTGATTTATAACTACAAAATAATTTGAATAGGACTTGGCTTCTGTGAGATCTCAAAACTTTTTACGATGGAAAGACTGCATCGAGAGACTTGGCATTTTTTAGATTTAATGTTTTTGGTGGGATCTCATTTATTTTTTGTAAGTGTATTTCTTTCTTTTTTTAGGTGTCCTCATAATTTCTTGGACTTCAGCTACTTTTTTGCTTAGGACCCATTCTCTATCTAACAAACTAAATAGAACTAAACTAACTAACAAATAACTAAATAAATATATATCTGCTAACTTACAAACTAAAAATATAACTAAACTAAATAACACGTCAACAACTAGATATGTAACTATGTCTATGTTATATTAATAAACTATTTTCCTAAATAACTGTTTCAGTAACAATAATAAATCTACTCCGAATATCGCTACAATATTTTTTTAGTTTCGAAATGATTGTTCATAGATAGATGGCGCTATCAAATGAAAATTATTGAATTATTTTAAAGTACTACTTAGACTGCGCTCTGTAACGAAACCATAGCGCGATTCAGACAGGTACAACGCCATCTATCGAGCGCGCATACAATATTTATCGCAATACAATGGAGTTTTAGCTTTATTAATTTAATGAATTATGAACTTTATGTATTAATTTATATTAATTATAGTCTATGTATTACATTTATATTATTCCTTTCTATTCCATGTATGTATTCATCCAATTGAATACTAACTTAAACAACGAACAAAGTTAACAATGCAGTCAAAATACACAATGTTCTTGCCAAACCGCAAATATAAAATTGTTTTTTAAGGTATATTATTTTTTAATGTTTTTATAATTTTTCCTTTATATGTGGGTAATGTCCTATCTTGGTGCAAAATTTGAAGTTTCTAAGTCTGCTAGAAGTACCTTAGATTTTTGATGATCGGTCAGTGAGTGAGTGACAAAATGGTGTAACTTTGATCGACCGTAACTCCTAAACTATTCATTCAATTGGCATTTAATTTCGAACTTAAGCTTGTTCTAATCATCATCATCAGCCGGAAGACGTCCACTGCTGAACATAGGCCTCCCCCTTAGACCGCCACGCCGAACGACAATTCGCCACTTGCATCCATCCGTTGCCCGCGACCCTCACGATGTCGTCGGTCCACCTAGTGGGAGGCCTGCCTACGCTGCGCCTTCCGGTCCGTGGTCGCCACTCGAGAACTTTTCTTCCCCATCGGTTGTCAGTTCTACGAGCGATGTGGCCTGCCCATTGCCACTTCAACTTGCAAATTTTATGAGCTATGTCGGTGACTCTGGTTCTTCGCCGAATATCCATGTTCCGGATTTTATCCCGCAAAGAAACTCCGAGCATAGCTCTTTCCATTGCTCGTTGAGTGACTCTCAGTCTCTCTAAAAGGCCAGCAGTCAAAGACTTGTTCTAATGCCTACTATTATTCACCGAAAACCTAAACTCCTAGCTTTGTCCACGTCGAAGTTATAGGGGGGGCGAAACAGCCGCGAATCGCTTTGAGAAAAGATGGTACGGCCGTGCCCTTTTGCTCGAGACTTGGCGGGGCACTGCCGTGCCCCCAGATAATACAACTGTATTGTCTATTGTGTTCTGTGACTACAGAACACGATAACAACTCCAAGATTTTGTTTGTTTAATTGTAAAACTATATGACATTGTGACGATTTATCGAGATTGGTCAGAGAATGCCGCGTAAAGGGCAAAGTGGAAAGTTATGGGTCAGACCTTTACCTAGCAGTGGAACAATATAGGTTAAAAAAAGAATAACTTATTTTATACAGGGTGTTTCTTTAAAATGGGACAAAAGGGAGAAATCCGAATCCATAAGAGATAGGGGAAAACTTTCTTAGAAACCTTTAGCTCTTTTTTGATGTTGACAATTTTGGCGTTTTTATTTTTTTGGTCAAGTGTGAGTTGTCCACAGAAATGAGTGAAATTAGCGAAAATTTTTTTTAGTGCCGTTTGACTATGTTTCATGTTAGGATCATAGGATAGATCCTTACGTGAAACAGAGTCGAACGGCACTCAAAAAAATTTTGGCCAATTTCACTAATTTCTGTGGACAACTCACACTTGACCAAAAAAATAAAAACGCCAAAATTGTCAACATCAAAAAAGAGCTAAAGGTTTCTAAGAAAGTTTTCCCCTATCTCTTATGGATTCGGATTTCTCCCTTTTGTCCCATTTTAAAGAAACACCCTGTATATGAAATAAAAAATACTAATCCCGTTCAGAAATATACATCTTCCATAAAGAAGAACGGCCAGTCTACTCTCAAACCATGAACACTATTTAAAATCAACTTTACTATTTTAAATTCACTATATCCACTCCACATTTACACTACCTAAAGACATCATAACTACACATTAGCAACCCGTACACACAAAAACACAGGAAAATCAAAGTAAACAATAAAAATAAGGTTCTCCAGTCACGTCACCTGAAGATTATGGTGGGACGTCGACATCGAGTAATAAAAAAAACACGAATCACGCTGTGTTGTGACGTCACACGTGCCGTTCGTCACAGGCTTGACAACTGATTTGTTACCTGGGTTAGAAAGAAAGAAAAAAAAAATTATTGAGACGAAGACAACGTTGAATTTAGTTCACTGAAGAAGTAAAGTTATAAGGTCAGAGAGAGTATTTTTTGTGCAATTTTTTGACGTGATAACGTCTTATAATTCGATGGCCGGCTGCACGCACGAAAAAAGAGGACGTCGTGCGGCGTTACCTCACTCTGTAGCATTCCATAGCAACGGCATTGTTTATGGCAACGGAAGTGCAGTATTTTCTTATGACGTTGTCACGTTCAACTATCGTCAGTAAACCGACTTTACAGACAACCGATTTTTTTTCTTCTAGTGCCTTGGAGGAGGCCTTTACTCGCAGAGGACGTCCTAAGGCTGATAAAATGATAATTATGATGATTTAAGGCCACTCATTAAAATGTGCAACTAACCTAATTATCGTTTGACAGATGACCCAAAGGTTGGCTGGTAGGGGTTGTTGTAAGTTGGCCACAAAGTTAATTTGCCACAGTTTTGTAAAGTCCATACATTGAAAGTAAATTGGTCACATGCATAAAAATCATATGTAAATTCGTCATAGGTAGGTCATGGTAATTGTAAATTTGCCACAATTCCACATTTGACATGATTTCTGCTAATAGTAGCGATAGCAAGCAAAGTTATTGGTTTTAGAGCTCGAATTTAAATATTCGCACTCCTGAACACACTGTAAAGGAGACCCAAGTATTCACTTTTAATAGAAAATCGAGCATGCATCGTTTGAAAATTTCTCGAACTTAATAACGAACCAAGCCAAGCATCGAGCCAAACATCGCTACGAGCATTTTCATGATCTTTTCTAGCGAACGTTCTAGTCAATATTATTTTTCAAAAAACATGCTTCACGAAGATGTGAGACTTAACGGTCGTGTGGGCTACATAGCATATGGCTTTTATTAGAAACAGAAAATACTTTTTAAATCTATTTTTTATTATGAAAAATAAATAACGTTGTTATTCCACTTATTCGTTATTGCCCCTGGTCCACCCGCTTGGTTCACCTAGGTGTACCACGGCAAATTGTTTTTCACATTTAAGAAGATTCATAGGAACCAGTTGCACCTTATGTTTTTGTTAGGGGCAACTGGGCCATGGGAGTAATGGGTAGCTTGCCGTTCGTACAAAATTCCAGCTACAATCTTAGAAACTGAAAGAATGCTACTAATCAGAAAAAGTACCAGGCTTACATACGTTCAAGGTGGTATGTTTTTAAACACCTGCACCTGACCGTTCTTGTACTTTTGATAGACTATTCAAAATGATTAAAACAATAACCATATAAAAAATACCACCTTGAACTCATGCCAGCCTAGTACTTTTAATGTTTATGTAGGTATGTCTTATTGTAATGGTCCTCCATTACTATCCAGGAACCAGTCCCTACCTTCAAATAAAAAGATTGCAAGTATCACAATTTAATATCACTATTTTTCTTTCGTAATAGTAAGATGAAAACATATTGGGCATTCAGGTCAACCACGGGCAAAAATAATTTCCCGTGGTACACCTAGGTGAACCAAGCGGGTGGACCACGGGCAATAAACGCACTTATTGTTTGATTTTTCTGCTATCCGTACGTAAGAAAGCATCGTGGCGAATTTACAATAAGAAAAAATATTATTTTGAAAATATTCTAAACAAAATAGAATCGTGGCAAACTTACACATACTTTTTTTCGTGGCGAATTAACTTTGTGGCAAACTTACAACAACCCGCTGGTAGATAATGCCTTGCGGCATTAAGTCCGCTTTACGTATCACCATTTTGATTGAAAGACTAAAAAATAAATAATTAATGGTTTTTCATTAATCATAATTAAATTGAACCGACTTCAAAAAAAGGAGGAGGTTCTCAATTCGTCGGAATCTTTTTTTTTGCACTCCTTTTCGATATAAACTTAAACTGTGCGGTAACTTGTCTAACACTTTTCATACCCTTCCTAGAGGTTTTTTTTTCAATATGTTAATATTATTACTAAAGAATATAATATTAATATCATTGTATTGCAAACTATATTCCTGAAAGTTGGAGATAAGCCGCTGCCCCTTTCCTTTCTCCCATAATCCAATTTTATTGCAAATCGGGGCAGAGGCATATCTTTTTCTTCCTATTTTTTTCCTTCTACTTTAGTACTAAAGAAAAAAAAATATTTTCCTTAACGCAATTTCGAACATCGATAAAATATTTTTGATGGACTAATAAGCGAACACAGGGGCCCTTAAATGACTTCACTTAAAAAAACAATCAAATGAACAGCTTCCTTCATCTTTGAAGTCGGTTAATAATATTCTTTGCGACTTCCGAGTTTCTCTTTTATCTTCAACCCCTAGATGAAATCCTACAACGTTTTTATATTAGCCATGTGCCCCAAGGCGGAGATGAGAGAATCACCCCATTTTGCCCCGGGGTTACAAGTTACCCCACTATATCTCCGGGTAGCAAGAGAATTGTAAAAGGTGGGTAGGGATGCATTACTTGCGTACACTAATAAGGTTACGCTGTTACGCTTCCCTTATTCTCTAAATGGTATGATTTAATTTATGTTTTTAATTACTTTCAGGTCTTTGAAATGAAAACTCTTTTATCTCAACTACCCCTTCCTGTTTTCATCTATTTCATTTCACGTGTGTATTTTCACAAACATAGTATTTTATAATCATGACTAAGCTTAAATCCACTCAATATGTACGAGTACATTAATTTCCAGAGTGCTATGAGAAAATGGAAAATCAGACAAAAACTTTCAGAAAATTCAGAGATATGTTACATTTTTGGAAACTGCAGAAAAGATTGTATGTTTAATACGTCCACTCTGTTCAAAGTCATTGAAAAAGTTTTTTTTTTTGATCGTGGTAAAATCACCAAGTGAGTCCTCCCGCCCAGGGCAGGACATGAAGGACTGTACTGACTAAAAACCACGGTGATCTTTCAATAGCCCTTTACGTTGCAGGGTCAGACTGTTGTTAGAAGACACTTTTGTTACTATAATTAATGTCTCTAACGTCTGAACATTTTCATGTATTTTTGGTGATGCAAAGTGAACTAAAAACAACCCTAATCCTTTATAATTATGCAATTTACTTTTCACGGTCGCGATGTTCTTTTAAGACAGTCCCATGACTTCAAATAGTACGGCGATCCCGATTGTTATGTCTAAGACAGCATCATGGCCTACTATCAAAAACAGATATAACATTTCACAAGAAAAAGCAATTTAAACAAAATAAAAAACACTTTTAAAAAGCCATTTAACAATCGCATCTAAAGACTACAGCAATACCAATACATCATGTGAGAAACAATAGTGTTGTGCCCACTAATCGATTGTGCTGTTCACGCCACACAGTTTGAACAGGAACAGTGATAAGTAAGCTTTCCTCTCGACTGACTTTTACAACTTGAGAAGACACATGGATGGTGCACTGCCTTACTTTTACTTTCCGATAGGTACGATGTTGGGTCTTGGTTTTATTTATGACGTTTTATTCTATACAATAAAATTGCAAATGAACACAATGTTTATTGAAAATAAATAAAATTTATTAAAAATATTTCTATAATTGGATCATTTGGATGCACACTGTGGTGACTGGTCCGAAGAAGCGCTCGAAAAGAGCACTTGAAAAGACATGGGGGAGGCTTAGGCCCAGCAAGTGGATCATAAAACGCAAAAAAATCGAATCCAAATTCTCTGAGAAAATATATTTAATCAAAGTCAAGTTTTTTTATAAAGTCCAGTCATAATCTTGCTCATTTCATAAATGCCGTGGGAGAAATAATTTATTTAAATACCGTAGGTACCCTAAGTAGTAATTAATGCGAATGTATAACCCAAAAAAATATTTCTATACTTGCTACAAGTGAACTAGTACCAAAAAATAAATAAAATTTATGGTTTTATGTTACTACTAAAGTATTCTCTTAAATTAAACAAATACCCTGTTACATCAGCACTACTTTCAACGCATCATGCTTACGAAACAAAACCGCCTTCCCACATCAACTTGACATTTCATTGTGACATTGAACAATAAAAATCTGTCTCTGTCTGCACTACTTGCTTAGCAAAAAATATAGATGCGACCTTGGCTAGGCACGAGCCAATTACAGTCGTTGTCAAAGTTTACCCTACAAAAGACACATCAAAACATCTTTTATGTGCTTCGAAATTGACGCTCCAACCGTTATCATCCCTGGAATATTCTCTCATATCTCTGGAACGTAAAATTTACGAACACTTACCGCGCAACATATTTCTAATCGACAATAAATCATTACCGACCTTTGTGCATGCCCGTGTGCTTATCCTTAAGCACCGTGAGCTCGTAAATCTTCCCGAACTCCTCGAACATGGGCCGGAGGTCGTCCTCCTCGAGATGTCGAGGTATTTGTCCTATGAACAGTTTGACTGCGTCCTTGCCGGCGCCCGGCGGCGCGCCGGTTCGCTCCGCCGGCGTCAGCGGCGACGCGCGCTTCGGGTCCGAGCCCAGGCTGTGCACCGGCGTCGACGGCGCCGTACCAACACTCGAGTCACAACTTTGAGGAACGCTGATCATATTGACATTCTGCATATTATAACCCAACAACATCGGGTTGACGCTACGCATGTTCGCTCCCACAATCATGTTTATCACAGTTAACAGACTTCAATGAACACAAAATTATTAATCACAGTGCTTTGTACTTCGTTTGCCTTATTCTATAAATTCGGTTTGCAAGTTTTTTTAAAGCTCACTCGTGTTTACTTTCGTTTTTCGCGGAGGGCGAGTGTTTAGGAGGAGGGGCTGGCTTGTGTGGGTGTGCGTGAGACGCGCGTCTGTGTGCGCTCGTCTCTTCTCACAGTCACCCCGTAATGCGTAATATTATCGATCGCTATAGTAACGGTAGTAGCAGTACAGTCGTCCCCCCGTTTTTCTCACTTGACGCGGATTTATTTATTTCTGTTTTATTTTTATAATTTACGAGTGATATTTTTTCTTCTAAAATTTATTTGTATAGTATTATTATTCAACAGTTATTTAACAAATATTGCACATCGATTTAAATTAGTACTACTCTAATTAACACTTAATATTTAGAACAATTACTTAAACTATTTTATTTGTAATTATAATTAACACTGAGAAAAATTTGGCACGAAGCTAATTCTACACATTAAATTTTGAGCGAAAATTTTCTAACACAGTTTTCCGAAAAGTCTTAAAATTTTCCCACTAATTTGGAATGTTGTTACAGAGTTTTTCACACGTGAAAAAATGTTTAATGTTAGTCAGTGTTTACGTAGCGAGAGCGGCGTCGCACGGGGCTCTGTTTACAAACAAACCGCGGTCCGACACACGTTATTTATTCTATTTTTTTTTTTGTTTATTTTGTGAGTAAATCCACCGTTTACTCTGATTGTTCACACGTAATTTGTCACAGTACACACGAAATAATCTTAACGAGAAAAATGTAAATATTTTTTAAATCGACACACTTATCACTATTTTACTAATCTAACTTATTTTAGCACTTGACGACGATTAACCATGACTTGACGCACAAACGAAAAGCACAAAACACGAACTAAATGAGACAACAAATTTGCCGTGTTTCCGTCTATATGCCTACATGTCCACTAACCTAAAATTCCCTCCGAGGTCCCCTCATAGCACGCCATGGGGGAGCCTCCAGTCTTGATACAATCCTCCCTTTCACTCACCCTTAGAAACGCGAGTAAATTCGCTTTGTGTGAATAGGTTGATTATTTGAAATTTCTTGTTTCGCTATTCCGTTGACGGTGTCGAGATGCGTGTTAGTTTGTTGTTGAATTATGTGGAAAATTTTGCGTGTTTCTGTTGATTATAAAATGTGATTATTCGTGTTTTTTAATGATTTTACACGGGACGAATTCTGTTGTAGTAACTAGGTATATCTGCATTTTGTTTATTTACGTTTTGAATTTATAGGAGTAACTTAAATCTTATTTTATGCGATTGAACGCATATTCGTTCTTGCATTTTTTTTCTATATTATTGGTTTCATTTTAAAACACCTATATGGCTATATGGTTAGATTATGGATACGTGGCTAATTTCTTAGGTTTTTTTTTAAATCCGTATACTTAATGATTTACTAACTTTATTATTCATAGATATGAAAAAAAATCGAAGCTTAGTCAAATTCTGTTAAAATTGTATTTCTATTTCGATATGATTTATTAACCCAGATTTATTACCGCTTCCAACAAAAAATAAACCCAAAAATAATCCTTTTAGAAGTGCCAACGAAAAAAGACCAATGTATCATTAATAATAAACACAGCTTAAACCCACATCAAGTGTTATGAAAAAAACCTTTGGTTCTGAATAATTTAGGAAACCGGCGCTTAGTAGTCGGTCGTAAAACGCAATGGCAAATTCGGTAAAAGGTCTTCAATGTTTGGTCGAGCTATAATTCAAGCCCCAAAAATTGCGAAGGGGATGAAGCGCCCCCTCTCGCCCCCGCGCTACACCCCGCGGACCTCAGCCTCCGATGATCTTTGCACGCAACTCGTAATGGCTGTTTAGAAAAAACATAAAAAAGGAAAACCCTCCTTCAGTTTTCTCGAGGATTTTTTTACTTTTTTTTTAATTTATGGAATATTTAAAATATTAAAGTCGAGGGCTTTATCAAGGGGTTTTTGCTGTGCTATTTTTTATTTTGTTTCGTACCTGTATCGCTTAGGGGTGTGTGTGGGTTTGATGATGTAGCCCCACTCGTAATTATCTGTAAGATGAACTCTTAGCAACGGGCTTATTGACTATCTTGTAGAGTTTGTACTTATGTAGCTATTTTATAATTGGAGATGTCGGCTTATTAGCTTTATAACTAATAAACCGACGACTTCAATCCTTTATAATTAGATTTTTTTAGGTTACAGATATTAAAAAACATGTTTATTAAAATACTTGATTCTAACAGATATCAGAAAGAAAGAAAGAAAGAAAGAAAGAAAGAAAAAACGTTTATTGGCACATGCCACAAGTGCACACAGTATTAAGAAAAGACACAAACAAAAATAACTTAAAACTAAACAATATTAAGAAGCCAAAAAAAAAATAAAAAACATGTAGGGTATATTTACACTGTGTGACTCACGGCTGCGCCAAATAGGCCCATTTCAGCATAATGTCGGACAACTAAAGGTGCCCGACGCTGGTTTTCAAATGAACCTAAATGGTGAGTGTCCGAATGTCAAATTAGATTAAAGTTAAAATATAAAAGGAGTTTAGGAGAGATAAAATATGTACGTCGTATACTTATGTATAAATAAGGTTAATAAGGATAAAATATTATAATATAGTAAAATAGTATAGGCGGTACAACAACTAGGTACAACACTAGTGATAAAAAATTTACAATTGCTGATATCAACCGGTTTTCGGTACCTAGACCATAACGTCATGCAGCCTCCTGTGACGCACGAAATATCGGTCTAAGTTGCACATTTATGATCATTACTAATGTACAGACCTAGTATATTATGTGTGCGGGTATTTTAGTAAAACATTGACATTATGAGAGATATTATTAGACACAGAAACGAACAAAGTATATGGTTTTCCCATAAGTTACGTTTACTTATGGGAAAACCATAGTTATCACTGGTTAATAAACTGTTGTTGGCTGATTAAACTGTCAAATAACTTACTAACTGTATTTAAGAATATTAAGTTGACGATGAAGAATTTTTTTATCAGTTTTGATGTCAACAATTGAATTGCGAGAATTTCTTAGCAGTACACCGCGGCTCCGGAACGCAAAGGGCATGTTAAGAAACAGGGCGGTTTTTGGTCAGTAATGGTCTGACAGTCCCTTCCACTACATTTACATCCCAAAAATAGAAAAGGGTTATTCAAAATTGTAGGCTCGGAATTTTACGAGTAATATTTTATAGAGGTAAAGAACCCTTAGCGTGGGATATTCAACAGCTGATGCATTGTTTTGTCATTTTTATACTCCATTCAGAGCAAAGTTTAATATTTATTACATTGAGGGGCTTTTACTTTATTTTAATTATGGTATGAAAATGGGTAGTAGTAGGTATGAAATAATTATTAGTACAGGTGAAACTTTTACGAATCCGATAATTTAGTTCTTTGGCTGTTGATTTGATAAAAGGTTTAAGGCTTTCTCAAGAAAAGATTGAGAGTTAATTATCATGTATTCCGTTTTATTTACTAATTATTTTACCTTGGGACTTATAAATGTGGTCTTTTTATCAGCCTAAATACCTACAAGAAAAAATAACGGGACAACTGGAAACCCAAAAAGATCATATTATAGTATACATTTAATTAATAGATGATATTTCTCGTTATATAAAATTAGTATACACTCATTAAAATAATTTTGGTTAACAAAATAATTGCTTTGTAAATGACACCTCAATTTCATTTAAAATAAACATAATAATTTATTCTAATCGGTTTTATACTTCAACAGATTAATTAAATCAACGCAATGGTGTCGTTCAAATATTATTAGTAAGTAGCTGATGAATAGCTTTTTGTGTACTAAAATAATATTTGTTTAAACAGGTATTACAATGATTAAAATTGTTTTATTTTTCATCGATAAGTGGAAGCAACGAAAATTGAATTATTCCCGTTGGATCCCACTTTTTAATCCCACTTGAATATTTTTCCCGTTGGATCCCACAAAAATTAAAATTAATTCCCGTTGAATCCCACAACAAAAGAAAAACGTTTTATTCCCGTTGAATCCCAAAAACAATTCCCGTTGGATCCCACATGCTTTAAAAAATCTGAATGCGAGTACTTTCAACGACAAAATTGCTATCATAAAACTAGGTTCTGCTTGCGGTTTCGCCCGCGTCATATTAGGCGAATGGCCCCATGATCCAGTCTCCATCAGTTCCCTTGAGGAAAGCGTGAAACACGACGCGCCGGGACTCGGGCCTGTCCTTGGTCGAACGGCTCCCGGACTCCCCGTCCAGAAACGGCTGTAAAATGACCCGCGATTTCCGACGTCCTGGACGTCATCAGCGCTGGCTGGGGAGAGAGGTAGACGATGTCCTTTCCCTCACGCGTTCCGACTGCTCCCTTATCCTCTCGCCTGCCGCCTAATTGCTGAAGTATTTCCCGAAACAACCGTGTCTGGGAGGATTTGCGTTAGGTTCATGGCGACCACGCCGTAGCGCCTCCCCAATCACTCCTCAAAGAGGGATCTTACGGCCGCAATTATGACATTTCCAGGCAGTCATTATTTTGTTGTGGTATTATTTTGAAACTATTATAATTATCTGGATATCTTGGTTAATTTTCTATGTGCAAAAGTGCTGCTGCCCTTGGATCTGGAGGCGACTGCCCTTCAGAGCGTCTATGAGTGGCGCGTGGAGGCGCAGCGCCCGGGGCGAATCCCCGCTGCCTCGACAAGTCGCTAGTCGAGGCGCGGCGGGAAGAGTTCCGGCGCGATCTCAGGGCAGTATGGAGGGAGCGACTATCGCAACCGAGGTTCGGGCACACCGCAACCGCAGCGGTAAGACTCCTCTTTGAGAAGTGGCTGGATAGGCCCCACGGCGTCCTCACCTGCCGCTTGACGCAGGTCCTCACCGGACACGGATGTGTGTCACCATTGCGCGGATTGCCCGGAGAACACGGTGGAGCATACGGTGCAGGACTACCCCGCTTGGGCAGAATACCGCCGTGTACTAGTTTTATTTTATGTCTCTTGACAATTCAAAAGTGCCTGTAATTGGCTTAGTTGAAATAAATGATTTGATTTGATTGTGTCCTCACGCAGGCGATAGGTGACGACCTCGCGCCCGGCATTGGTCGCAGCCATGCTGCGGGGCGAGATGGAGTGGGAAGCGGTCGCTTCCCTCTGCGAAGCAGTCATGCTCGCGAAGGGGGAGGCGGGACGCGCGAGGGAGAGGACGGCGTCCACCCCTCAACCACGCCGCTGTGGTAGACGCCCACGACAACGGACGTCGCGGGACGATCTCAGGCCACCGTAGGCGCGCTGTCCGACCATGGACCATGCCTGGGTCAACGCGACGGCGCATTGTGTTCCACGCAATCGTTCCGGCAAGTCACATTACTCGCCATCCGCCGGCGCCTATGGTGGCCGGATCTCGTAAACTTTTTTTTTTTTGTAAAATTCATAAATTAGTAACAGAGAATTCGTCTTTAAAATAAAGGTAACATTACTCGCTGTCCGCCCGCGCCTATGGTGGCCGTAGAACTTCTTTTTTTAGTAAAATTCATAAATTAGTAACGAAGAAGATACATCTTTAAAATAACGGTAACACTTTTCTACTGATATGTACTCAAGTTGTCAAAAAGTGGGATTCAACGGGAATTAAAAATTGGATCCATCGGGAATACCTAAAAAATGGGATCCAAAAGTGGGATCCAACGGGAATAATTCCGAAAATTCTATTACACGCCGCAATTCAAGAAAAACAAAACGGTCATTTGAAACGTAATGGTAGCCATACACCATACTGCCTATTTGTCAAATCGGCATGATACTGCCAATTTGATCAGTTAGAATTGACCGTGTGTGGGCGTGGAATCCATCAAATTGGCATGACATGCCAATTTGATAGGTGATCCGATCGATTTGACACAACTTCAAATCGGCAGCAGTGATGCCAACTTAGCAACTTTACAGCTGGATCTAGCTATTATTCGGTGACGACAGCTACAATTTTATAAAATTTTTGGCTAAACTTTTTAGCTACTTTTTCTAGCACCTTTTTTTTCATTTCATCATGAGACTTTCGAAATTAGTCAAGTAGTGTCCCAAGTGGAAAGACAAGATAATGCAACAGTGGCTCATTCTGCATCTAAATAAGTGGCATTCTGAAAAAATATATCTGAGAACGCTACAAACGATGGTGAACGACCTCAAAGAGCAATCAAATTCATTAAAATAAAATAAAATGCTTGAAAAAAAATATCGTCGTCGTTTTTGATACCGAGTAAGTACGCACACGAAATTCCTGCAGTTAATTTTTTAACACCTTGTATACGAGTATTTAAATAATATAGGTATTTTGTCACCGGAAGAATTTCATTTTTTTTTTATTTTCTACCCAAAACTGAACTACTTCTTCAGAATGCCACTTATTTGTATGTAGAATGAGCCACTGTTCCATTATCTTGTCTTTCCACTCGGGACACTACTTGACTAATTTCGAAAGTCTCATGATGAAATGAAAAGGTGCTAGAAAAAGTAGCTAAAAAGTTTAGCCAAAAATTTTATAAAATTGTAGCTGTCGTCACCGAATAATAGCCAGATCTAGCTATAAAGTTGCTGAGTTGGCATCGCTGCTGCCGATTTGAAGTTGTGTCAAATATTACTTACTAATAGTTTGCGATAATTTTAATGCGATGTTTGACTGCTATATTTTCTTCATTTATTACTTCATTAACTTAAAGCAAAAAAGTCACTAAATAAAAATAAAAAAATCGCTGAACCGCGCTTTTGTTCCTTCTTTGTATTTTTTTTTTTAATATGGAATACAATCTTTTGTGCCTACCTCTTTGTATACAAACAGCTGTGTTTTAAATCAAATCTTTTTGCATTTGTTTTTTAAAACGTTGAAGCGTCAAAATAGGCCTGGTAGAGCGGCCAACAAAAACATTGCTGGCCGTTACTTGAAACAGACCGGCAAAGTCTACTTTGCTCAAACAAGATTGTCAAAATAATGACCACATTACATGCATTTTTGAGTAAACAATTTTATTTAACAAATGCATAGCTCCTTAGGGTCCGTGCCACCACACATGACCTGCGGAATTTCGTGGCACTAAATTCTTGTAATGCAATTTGATTTAATGACATAGACACTAGCGCCGCGTCAAAAGGACTTCAGTTGTGGCGCAGCCAAGGTCTATAAGTTTTTTCCGTCCGTTAATTTGATTTTCACGTTAGTCACGTTCGTTCATCCGTATCCGTAACCGTGTCTTCGATAACGGACTTAGAAAGTAGACCCCCAGTTCGGTTGTTGTAGGTCGTGCGTGCCTTAAATAATGTTCCCATTTGCTCTCTCTGATAAGTGATGATGATGAATGAGTCGTTACCCATTATACTACTGCGTAGATAATCTTCAAGTTTTTGGTCTTAGGACCATTATCTAGAGCACATAAGAAACATAAGTAAGAAACAGTATGATATGTCTATATTCTAAAGCGTAGAGTACCTTTCGCAGGAGCGGGACTACCTCTGCAGATTAGTGTGGCCTTGGTACGTAAAGGAAAATTGAAGGAACGCTATGTAACGTTGTCAATAAGAGACTGCCAGTCCCTTCCGTCCCACGCAGGGTTCGGCTTAATATTTCACGATTTTACCAATTCTAGAAACACACGGTGTCCTCTTCTGCCTATCAAGAATAAATAATTATTAATAAATTCATACCACTTTGAACCTATGCTAACGTAGTAGTTTTGCTGGTTAGTAATGAAAAAGTCAGATAAGTTAAAACACCAAGAGTTGCACCGTAGCCCATAGCGGTGGCAACAACGAAGCCAGTGATGACAAAGCCAGTGGTGACAAAGTGACCAGAGGTCATACATTCGGCCGAGTTAACCACTACTGTTTCTACTCCGTGTAAACTGGGCCGCGAACCAGAGGCGAGTTTCCCCCTAAGCCCTAAAAAATGGCTGAGTACCTAGTAGAGAGTAAAGGCTAATTAACCTAGATAGGTAAAAATACTCCAAACATATTATGCATAGATACAGGTCAGTGTTGTTTGCATCTCCCGTGCATCAATTAGGGTCCGTTTGGTGCGGTCTCGTGCCCCCGAACCGTCAGTCGCATGCGAGCGCCGCCGACCAAATACTGCTAACCACAAACATTTGGTCAAACGCTAGATATTTTGATTTTACTAATGTTACCGTTTTTGATACCTAACGTGCCTAACTTTGTATTTGAATTTGGGATTAACCAAAATGTTTGATATTTAGTTTAATGTTACTATTTTTGGAAATGTTAGTTTTAATGTTGGATTTTTTATTTTAAGTGAGATGTTAAGGAAATAATTATTAGTGCAGGATTTTTAATGTATTACCTATATATACCTATATCAAAATGTATGTACATAGATTTCATTTTTCGATTTGCTGTTGTTTTAAACTGATATTTGGAGTAACGTGACTGCATTCATTGAACTAATAAAAATACTAATTGACCTTTTTTAAGCTTGGTAAAAATCATCAAATCCTCCCACCCAGGGCAGGGCAGGAAGAACTGATAGACTTTTACTGACTATAAATCCACGGTGTCTTTCAATAGCCCTTTACGTTCTGGGGTCACAGCAACTCGTTAGTCCCACGACCCTGGCACCTAATTGACCCTGCAGAAATATATTTTCTATGTTATATACCTATTTACGATAAATATAATATCAAAAGAAAAAGGATAAAAGGGAGATACGATCCAGAAACATGTCCACGGGGCATGTTGTACGAAGGTCTACATTGTTCCCGAAAATCACCCCCTTGTACTTTTATGTGAAGAAAAACCTAATGACCGAAAAGTGGTCAAGATAAAGCCCTGTCATAAACATGTCTTAATATAGCCAGATCCACCATCATCAGTGGTGCGGGACATTGCGGTCAACTGACTATTGGTAAGGAGCTACCTTCAGCATTAATCTTCCAAGGTATTTTAGAGGGAGTTTACGCCTATTAAAATATACTTCATCGCCCTTCGTTAAGTCGGTAGGTAGTGATGTTATTCTTACCTAAAGTATGACTCAAAAACAAGGGAAATGATACAAAACGATCAGAAATTGCACAGTCATATTTTCAGCGCAGATCAGTTTAAGGACAGTCGAATAACAATGGATAATAGAGCCAAAGGACCATAATAAATAGTAATAAAGCATCTTGCTTGTATGACGTCACGACTTTAATTTGATCCACAAGTAAACTAGGTTAGAATATAATAAAGACTTAATTTATCAACAGATCAAATAATAATATTACATTGATCTCGTACGATCAATAATTTAATGTGGTCGAAGTGTTGGCCCAAAAAGTCTCAGACACTGCAATAAGCCTACTTACTAGACCCAAACTATACATAAATAGTAATTTTTGAATTACATCTTTACGAAATGAAGATGTAGATTGGCAAAAATCAAAACTACTGCTTATTTAATCAACGATAAAATCTTGCCAGAAAAATTGTGCATTCGTCTAGAACTCTTTACTTTATTCACACCTCTTTTCTCCAATAGTTTTCACACAATCACGAATACGAAAACTGCAACTCTTTCAAAAGACAATCTCAACAAAAAATCTCGCGAATTCAAAATTTTAGACTCCTAGAACTTCGTTAACTAAACAAAGGGGCTTGGTGGGTTTCGACCTAGTTATTAAACATTCTGTATTGAATATTTGAGCGGGCATGTGCTAACTGCGGTTGGAACTGTCTTCGGTTCTTCGTTGAACTTTGACGTGTAGCCTTTGTTCAAGATGTGTGAGTGGCGGCGAATGGAACAGATCCAATTAACGCTGATGTGAGTTGTGTAGGATTGTGCAGTTTTAGTTTGGGGTTGAAAATACGGTAGCTAAAGGGAAGAAAACGTTGTGTTTGCAGTGATGTAGTTTTATTTTAATTCATCATCATCATCATCATCAGCCTATAATGTTCCCACTGCTGGGACACAGGCCTCCTCTCTGTGAGAGGGAGCGGGCCATAATCCACCACGCGGGCCCAGTGCGGGTTGGTAGATGTCACATGTCTTCGAATTTTTGGTTCTAGGACATGCCGGTTTCCTCACGATGTTTTCCTTCACCGTTTTGAGAGCAGTGGTGATGAAATAAATTACACAAAGTAATGCGCCTGGCGGGGTTCGAACCCACGACCAGTCGGGGCCGATACCACTCGGCCACCACTGCTATTTATTGCCACCACTGTTATTTTAATTAGTGTGGTTGATTATCAAAAAATTCCATATCTCAAAAATTACTGAACCGATTTTGATTAAACTTGCAGTATTCTCTAAGTTAAGTGATACCTAGTGCAACAAAAAAAGAATTACTTAAATCGGACTTGTAGTTCCGGAGATAAATGCGAACACAAAGTAAATCAATCGATGCTTACTCCTTACTGTTAAGGAGTTGTACCTTCCATCATCAGGACATCCACCTGAGATGATGATTAACAGATGCAAATACTTGAACAGCTTTAGAAAATATATGAAAATGGTACTATGTGCCTATAAAATTTGAAGGTTGCCCTCGATTTCCCTAGGATCCCATCATCAGATCCTGACCTGGTGATCATGGGACCAATTGGAAAGCATACCCTTTCAAACAAAAGAAAAAATTTCTAAATCGGTCCAGGCGTCTTCGAGAAATCGGGGAACATACATAAAAAAAAAAAAAAAAAGATTCCGACGAATTGAGAACCTCCTCCTTTTTTTGAAGTCGGTTAAAAAATATTTACTACTGTAATCCCACTGGTGGGCATAATAATTGACCCATATTTTTACTTTTGTTATTATTACCTTAGACGGGTTCTTTTATGGAAACCGCGAGTAGATTATAATCGTACTGTGGGACGCAAGATGGACCGATGATCCGAAGGAGATATCTGGCAGTGGCTGGATGAAAAAGACAGGAGATCATGATGTGGTGCTCCTGGAAAGCCTCTGTCCAGCAGCTGACTGCAAAAAGCTGTCATGATGATGAAGTTAGGATCGTAAGTAAAATTCAAGTAACATTTGCGGGAACAAATAGTCACCAAATGTTACAATTAATCTCGCAAACAGCCTACCTAATAAACATCATCACATAAGTCTTAATAAGTTTTATCACGACTTCACGACTCACGAGTACATCCAAGTAATCAACGGAGGGGACAATTATCGGCATCCACTTTATAGTTACGCAACACGAAAGGGGGTGCAGGGGTGAAAGGGGTGTTCGGGTGACAGAGTACGGCACACAGTCGTAAAAATACCACAATTACACGGAATTTGGAGGAGAATACACGTGTTTTTATTATAGTAATGGGTTTTATGGCGGTGGAGGAAGTGGTTTGGAATGTTGTTTTAGAATTTTAGATTAATTGAGAGCTTGAAATGTTTCTGATAAGATCCTCCTTTATGTTTTCAGTTATATCCATTTAGAAGATATGATCAAAATTACATTTTGTAGAAATATCGCTGCTTAAATTCAAAACGGCCACAATTCGAAATTTTTCGAAATCGTTTTTATAGCAAAAATCGTATCAATTCAGCCTATATTTTTATATTCCGAAAAGACACCCAGTATTTTCGCATTAGAAATGAGCAAATCGCAAAACCGCCCTTTTTCGATTTTGTCACTTTGGTGGGTAACTTCAGATCAAAGCCGCCATATTCCGGGTTACGACCCTGCAGTCAGTGGGTGCGCACGTTTGTTATGGGAAAAAGGGCCACATTTCAAAATACAACCGTATTGTTTTAAAATTGTATGTAAGTTTATCATAATCTTATAAGGAAAAGTGCCGTATTTTGTGATATGTCCGTTTTGAGTTTGAATAAAACGTGTTTTATTATTATTCTTTTATGTAAAAGTGCATTATTTTGAAATGCTTCTGTTTTGCATATGAAATTATGGTGATTGTACACTGGTACAATCACCATAATTTCATATGCAAAGCAGAAGCAGATTTATTTAAACAAATCTACAAATAATTTTTAAATTTAATAATTACAACCTAAACCAGGCCTGTCTCACTCCCGGTATAAAAACATATCTAAGCGCCATGGATCCACCCGAGTAGGCGATGGAGAAAGGACGAGCCGTGCTATATTCTGTCCCAGTGAGTGACGCACGTACTCAGTCTTCATAACATTAATATTCTACTTAGTTTCTTTGTTGATACCAACACTATTAACTCTTTGTTTGTATTAATGAAATTATTTTTTTAGTATTACGAGAGCAACTTGTTTGTTGAGATATTTTAACGATTTTGGTGGCAAGTGTTTGGTCCATGTCTACTCGTAAAACCTTTGTATCCTATTGAATCATGTAATCGATCTGCGCATGTAGGAAATAATCAAGAATTAGTTTTATTAGTGAAATATAAACAACGAACTTTTGAATTATTACAAAATGTGAAAATATCATTATTGTAAGTTATTAGACGTCTTCCGATCCGTGATGGTCACCACTAGAGATCTTTTCTTCGCTATAGGCTATCAGTTCTATGAGCAATGTGGCTTACCCATTAAACCCATTGCTACTTCAACTTCCAAATTTTACGAGCTATTTCGATGACTCTGATTCTTTGCCGAATATCCTTGTTCCGGATTTTATTCTGTAAAGAAACTCCGAGCCTAGCTCTTTCCACTGCTCGTTAAGTGACTCTTAGTCTCTCTAAGAGGCGTGCAGCCAACTACCACTTTCCAGAGCCGTATGTCTTCACTGGCAACACACGCTTTTTAAACACCCTTGTCTTGAGACACTGTGAGATACTCGACGAGAAGATATCACGTAGCTTCCCAAACACTGCCCATCAGAGTCGGATTCTCCGGGCGACCTCTTAGGTATAGGTCCTCTCGTTAGATAGGTCCAACTTCGACCTAAGGTCGAAGTTGGACCTACCTAACTGAACAATCTGTCCAAGGTAAGTAATATAATGGCCTACATTTTAAAGAGTATCATTCCCAACAACAATCGGTAAGGGTGCCACATGGACATTTGACATGAATTGTGTCTCGTCCATGTTCATTTTAAGGCCCACCTGTTGGGAAACGTTCGTGAGCAGTTTCGGAGAAACAATGTCTCCCTGTCTCACCCCTTTCTGCAATTGGATTGGTTACGTGCTCTCTTCCTGAACTAAGATGGACATGGTGCCGTTTCTAAATAAACACTCCAACTCTTCGATATAAAAATAGTCGAAATGACATCGTTGGACTGCAATACTGCCCAGGTTTCGATTGAATCAAAGGCTTTCCTATAGTCCACAAACGTTAAACTCCGATTATACTCCTCTGTCTTCTTTATAATCTGGTGGAGGGTGTGTATGTGGTGTATGAACTATGATACTAAAACCTTTTTGTAAACCGGCTTGTACGGGGGCTGGAAGTCACCAAACCTGCGTTCGCGACGGTTCGTTTGACTCTCGAGAACAGCTTGTTGTATGCATGGGACAGAAGTGAGATTGTTCTATAATTCTTCAACAATGTGTATCACCCTTTTTAGGGTTCCGTAGCGAAATGGCAAAAAACGGAAACCTTATAGATTCGTCATGTCCGTCCGTATGTCACAGCCACTTTTTTACGAAAGTATCTGTATAAGAGCTATCCTGTTGAAACTTGGTAAGTAGATGTATAATGTGAAATGCATTAGGATTTTCATAGAAAAATAAAAATAAGGCTATTTTTGGGGGTTCCCCCCATACTTACAATTGAAACTCAAATTTTTTTTTTCACCAAACCCATACGTGTGGGGTGTCTATGGATAGGTCTTTAAAAATGATATTGAGGTTACTGACATCATTTTTGTCTAGACTGAACAGTTTGCGCGAGAGACACTTCCAAAGTGGCAATATGGCTGCTTTATATAGAAAATTCATAAACTTTAAAATATTTTTATTATAATCAAAAGGGACTTATGTGATTTTTTTATTGACTGGGTAATCTTACAGAAAATATCAAATTACAAACAAATAGAGGCTTGAAATACACATCCGATGATATATAACACATAGATATACAACGTTGATTAATAAAAATAATAAACAAAAACCGAAATGAAAACTTTGACGGGCTCTCCTGTAAAAAAGTGACTTTTCGAATTGTGGCCGTTTTGAATTTAAGCAGCGATATATAAAATAATGAGTTTTAGATGATTGTGTTTACTCTTTACTCTTGTATAATTATGTCAGAGCTATATTTGTATGATCTATAAGCATTTGTTCCAGATCTGGGTGTTCGTGTATGAGACTTTTTTATTTGTAAATGCACCATGGCAGAGGTCTCAAAAATAGTCAAAGTAATTATAGTAGCTAATGGAAAAACCCAATAACACTTTACCCCACCTACCTCATAGTTTGTGACCACTAGGCCAATGAAATGATTATTTCTTATTTCCTTTCAAAAACATCTTAGCTGTCTTTGACAGTACCTATCTTCAGGCCCGAAGTTCAGAGGAAGCAATTCAGAAAAACTTCAAGTAATTCCGCAACACATAATCGAGCCTCGCGGAGTTCTTAGTGCACAAACAAAGGCTTAGATAACAACAACTTTATGCACTTCATTGTGCACTATTGTAAGTTTGAATCTTTTAGAAGTTTTGATTGTACCGTAGAGGAAAATTGTTGGAGTACAGGTATAGTTATTTGTCAAAGATAAAGACTTGATAGCTGATCAAACTGTGTTTATGGATGGACGAATAACCTTGTATCGTAGAGTTATAATTAAGTAAGTAATACATCCAGTTTACAGGCCTGTTGGTCTAGTGGTTAGTGACCCTGACTGCTATGCCAAAGGTCGTGGGTTCGATTCCCACCCAGGACAAATGTTTGTGTGATGAGCACGATCATTTATTTTGTTCTGTGTCCGGGTGTAATTCATCTATAATATGTATGTATTTAGAAATATATAAGTATGTTTATCAGTTGTCTAGTACCCATAACACAAGCTCTGCTTAGCTTGGGACTAGATGGCGTTGTGTGATAGTTGTGTAATACTCATATATTGGTATATTATCCATCCCCCTATACTTTAAACGGTAAATACGAGAGGGTTGTCTAAACAGGTAACCGTGACCCTGGAACGTAAATGGCTACTAAAGGCACACCGTGAATTTTAGTCTGAACGAGTCTGACAGTCTCTTTTACTCCGCCTAGGAAGGAAGGACTCATTGAATAATTTTACCACTCTACAAAAAAGAACCGTTTGTACATTTTTCAAGTTTTTTAGTAGTTTTAGTAGTTTAGTGTAGTTTTTAAGTTTGCATTTTTTTTATTGATCAGTCCTAATATTGGTCCAGTACTTGAATTAAGATCCGTATATAATTAGAAAACGTAGATTTGAAAGCCTTGAAGTCATTTAAACTCCAAGATGAATCCTCTAAATATCTCTAGACTATAAGTCATCAACCTTGACCTTTTAAGCGCAATTCACACAGAGAGCGGGCGCGGGTCGGGCGCGTTTCGGGACGGGAGTACGGCGGGTCTAGTTCTTTGTATTTATATGAAAGACATCACACTGAAAGCGTGTACGGGTCGGGCGCGGGGCGGGTCGTGCGCACGTTTTCAGTGTGATGTCTTTCATTTAAATACAAAGAACTAAACCCGCCGTACTCCCGCCCCGAAACGCGCCCGACCCGCGCCCGCTCTGTGTGAATCGCGCTTTAAGGTAATGTTTAGTAGTTGCTTAGCAAAAGCATTCCTATTTTCCTACCAAAACTCTATTTGCTATCTAAACAAGCAAACAGTCTACGCTCATCACACAGCAGAGCCAACACGGTATAATTACTTACAAACACAAAACAAACATTCGCGCCCACAAAAAACATACAGGTTGAAGTCAAAACAACATCAACGGAAGGTGTCAACAACAGAGATGTGTGAGCGCCGGTCAAACCGCACGCACGCAGAGGGCACCTTTGTACAGTCAGCACCAATATGATTTTCTAGCGAAATACTCATTGCGATTATTAAAACTTAAATTTTTGTAGACGCACCCATAAGACAAAATACACACCGACATACTACCAAACAAGTAAACATCGTTTAAACACTTGTTTAAAAAAGTGTCAACTGCAAAACGGCTTTTGATATAAGGAACATTTTGCAGTTACACTTTTAGACCAGACGTTCGACAGGTTATGTGTAACTTTTTGTAGTAAGTTGGATAGCGTAAAACAACTTTTTATGAAACAAAAACTGATGTCCCAGCAGTGACACTTTAACAGGCATTCATGCTATGCTTATGCCAATGATAATGGAGGATGAACATCTAAAATATCGTATATGTGACATCTAATATACTCGTAGTAAGCACGTTAGCTATAACTTCGAACAAAAACAAACTGTATTTCAGTTTAGTCTGTTTTTTTAATACCCTAAATTACAGTCAGTATTATAATAATTGTAAGAACATCACTTTTAAAAGTGGCTGAGTGTATACTTAGTCTTGCATGTGACTGTACAAGTGTACATACCCACATACATACGTACAGAGAACATTTTCACGCACCCTTTATAAAATACACACTGTCAACTGCAGGATTTCATAGGTGTTTGTTTGAAGGGCTCGAAATGGTTTGTGAAAAAATACATGCTGTTTATTATGAGACTCTGGTAGGCGAGCATACACAGTGTGTCTTTTTTAAAATTTTCATGGAAAAATCTGATGAGATAATATTGTATGATCTGAAATGACCACCTATTAAAGGTGTGGCAACAAAATATGCGTAATTTATTAATTTAATATAATATTTATTTGAGAGAGCGTAATTTATTAATGTAATAATTATAATATTTATCGGAGAGCAGTGGTAGCCCAGTGGTATCGGCCCAGTGGTCGGTACGAGTTGTAGGTCGTGGGTTCGAACCGCGCCAGGCTCATTTCTTTGTGTAATTTATTTCATCACCACTGCTCTCAAAACGGTGAAGGAAAACATCGTGAGGAAACCGGCATGTCCTAGAACCAAAAATTCGAAGACATGCTACCAACCCGCACTGGGCCCGCATGGTGGATTATAGCCCAATCCCTCTCACAGAGAGGAGGCCTGTGTCCCAGCAGTGGGAACATTATAGGCTGAATATGATGAATATTTATTTGGACGCAGGCACTGTGGTTGAGTCTTGCGAGACTGCAGCCCTGAGAGTTAGGCGAGGTAACAACGAACCGAGGAAAAGAAGACGGATCGCCTCGGATAACATGTTCGTAAGTTTCATGAAGAAGCTTACACTATGTAAAGAAGGAATGGAGTACGCTTCATTAAAATAAAGAAGTTATAGGTTAAAGTCGTGAAAACTGACCCAAAAAGAAACTTTTGTTGGTGAGGAGCTTTAGAAAAACGCAGATGTGTTAATGTGGCAAAAGGAGTATGTAAGGATATACGATGAAGTAAGGCAGTTGGCGCTCTGTGATTTCTACCTATCCCCATGGGAAAAAGGCGTGAGTTTTTGTACGTATCGTGAAAACTGTACCCTTAGCACGGATTTTCACTCTTTTACTTTACAGTATTTACAGCGTTTCTTGTATGAAAAAATGGAACAGCGCCTCTGGTGCGCGAAGCCGGAACTAATTTTTTCCTTGAAAAATGTCAACTTGAAATTGTCAAAGTTCCAGTTTACTTAACGTCTCAAATACTGAAAATTCGTGCTAAGGGTACTGAACTAACATTCAACATGTTATGTAGTTCAATGATATTAAAAACAAATGAACAATTAAGCCTCAAAATTTTCATACCTACACAAAAAACCAATCAAAACTTTTCTTTCCTCCGTAATGTCAACATAATCCTAACAACGCCAAAAATACTTAAATTGTCCAACTAGCAGCTTGAGGAATAATTTAGTAAAAATGCTGTGCACGGGCAGGCAACCGGCACAGGTTAGGAAAACATGCATGGTGACTAATTTTGTAATACTGTTTATAGTGTGCCGAAGTAATAACATATATTTTCTAAAACATTTTTATGTCTTATTTTTTAGAAAATTACCGTGGTACCACAAAAACTTTTTCACCTCACCCGCTCGGAAAGATTCTATTTCTTATTCAAAATCTGAGCGCAAAACTCCATTTTGTGCTCTAGAGCACAAAGTGTTGTTTAAAATTCGAACACGTCTTGAATTCAATTGTTTTCTACTTTTCTACACTGACAGGCGAGCCGCCCCCACTACATTTCCTCGCTGTGTGAGGTGAAAAATTGTGTGTTGCACTCGGCAGCAAAGTTTTTTTGCGTCTCGTACCTTTGAAAACTTCGCATCGCTCAGGATTCTATATTTGAACCGCTCGTTTCTCTCGCGGTTCAATCTTAGAATCCTTCGCTCGCTCAGTTTTCAATTCAAGTACTCGCGCCAAAAATCAACTTTGCAGCCTTGCATAACAAATAACTATTAAACGTCTGTTGAACACTTGTCTAAAAAAATGTCAGATTATGACGTTGAAATAAGGTCCGTTTTGCAGTCACACTTTTTTTTGGACAAGTGTTCAACAGATGTTTAAGTTTTTGTAGTAAGGCTGTGAAGGTTTAACCAATTTTACTAAATGATTATTTTAAATCCAAAAATTGGCGTCAAAACGCTTGCTTGTGTCATGGAAACTGGTCGTGACGTTACTTCAATCATCATCAGCCTATAATGTTCCCACTGCTGGGACACAGGCCGCCTCTCTGTGAGAGGGAGTGGGCCATAATCCACCACGCGGGCCCAGTGCAGGTTGGCAGATGTCACATGTCTTCGAATTTTTGGTTCTAGGACATGGCGGTTTCCTCACGATGTTTTCCTTCACCATTTTGTGAGCAGTGGTGATGAAATAAATTACACAATGTAATGAGCCTGGCGGGGTTCGAACCCACGACCTACAACTCGTAAGTCGGGACCGATACCACTGGGCCACCACTGCTACTTCAATGATCGAATTTAATTAAAGTGAGGTCACTCCTTTGATTGTTATATGTATAACGTTAAACAACGGATGGCTCTATTTTAAGATTTTATTTTGATAAAAAAAAAATTGCATGTTTATTAAACTATTACATCATATTTTGTGATTTTTTTTGGAACCAAGAACTTGAACGGGCAGCCGACTAACAATGCTCAGAAGAATGAATGAAGGTGTTAGAGAACGAATGCAATGAATGAATGGAGATATCGTCACAAGTTGTCACAAACAATGCAAATGATCCTCTTATGTGCTTACTATTCCGAACAATGGGGACCTACGGACCCTTAAACTTAGGGTTGCGAATAGACCTTGTTAAATCTGTGCGTCATTTTTGGGGGTCGTTGAAAGATATTTTCTCACCACTTTTTTTTAGTTTGGGAAGAAAGGAGGAGGTCATACGTCTACGAATAATGATCGTTTTATTTTGGGAATTGTTTTACTCTTGTTAAGATAATGATTCTGAAAGTTGTTTTTAAGTTATGTTATGATAATGTCACAGGGTCTTTAAATAGAGTTCAGAGTGCTATACCAAACTAACGAATCATTTATGAATGTTGGTCGCGGGACTGTCTCACCTGGTAACCGTGGCTCTGGTACGTAAAGGGCTATTGAAGGATCACCGTGGATTTAAGTCCGTCAAGTCTAACAGTCCCTCCCGTCCAACCCGGGAGAACTCATTTGATGATTTTACCATGATAAAAAAAAAAACATATTTTATGAATTTCATCCGTAAGCTACCGAATAATTATTATAAATGTGGAATCAAGGATTTTATCTACGAGTATCTTTCAGTATACTCTCCTTTGTGCCTGAATAGACATCGATGAAATTCGCGCTGAAAGGACATTGGGAAACCGATGTATGGAATCTGGGCCCACCCCTCAATAGTAACATGTGATATACCGTTGGATAGGGCTTTTTAAGCGGAACATTAGTTACTAACAAACATATGGTCTAACGTTAGTACTTTTGGAAATACGACGTCTTAAAGTCGTCTCGGTATAACATTTTCTTTGCATCATAATAATTCTATTTATTAGAAGTGATTTGAATTTGGAATGTTGATATTGTTAGTGTTTAGTGTACCTACGAGAAGAATAGTAAAACGCTAATAGGCGATTTTAATTCACTTTTGGACGGCAAAGAAACATTACTATTATACATATATACTGTATGAACAAGTGACTGGTTGAAAAGCGCACGGAAACTAAATAAATATGAGGACAAGCCGTAATGTCGGCGGTAAGACCCCTCTGAGGAGTGACTGGAGAAGCGCCACGGCGTCCTCACCTTCCGCTTTACACAAGTCCACACCGGAAACATATACATGCTAGCAAAAGGAGAGGCAGGACGCGTGAGGGCGAGGACAGCCTCCACATCACGAACAATACGCCGTGAGAGACGCCCATTGCATCGAACGTTGCGAAGCGATTTCCGGCCACCGTAGGAGCGAGCGAAGGCGAGTATTGGGTGACTCGCTGACCAATCATGAACCGTGCCCGGTGTGTTTCACACGCGCCTTAAAAAGCGGCCAGCAATCTGACGGAGCCCCCCTTAGAAGGCCAAAGCCTGCCGGGGTCGCGGGACTGTCTTACCAGGTTACCGAGACCCTGATGGAACGTAAAGGGCTATATAAGGTTCACCGTGGTTTTTAAGTTAGTACAAGTTTGACATTCTCTCCCGTCCCAGGCCCAGGGTGGGAGGATTCATTTGATGATTTTACCACGATAAAAAAAAAAAACCAAATAAACACAAAAAGTTATAGATATATAAAAAACGCGCAGGGTGTGCATTCAGATCATTTGCCAGTGTAGAAGCTCTACAATTAACTACTATGTCAATACGAAGTATAAAAGTAGAGGTGTTCCGACTAGGAGTTAAAGACGTCTGAGTATCAGAGTCAGTCATAACCAGGTATAACCTATCCACAACCCCTTCAAGGGAAAATTAATTAAAATAGCCTTAATCATTATCCAAAAATAAAAAGTTTTTGATGGTTTCTAGATTCTAAACCGAACGAAAAAGATTAAATATTTCTCAAAATATAATTTTCCGATTTCCACCCCTTTATGGGTTGACTTTTAAAAAATAGATTAATACGCATCCTTTAGTTGATTGAGAGATAACTCATGCCAAGTTTTGAGTTTACCGAAGCAAGCAGTAAAGTTCTTCCCTTAAAACTTAAATACTGCTTTTCACCAACTTAGAGGGTGATTTTCGAAAAATTCAAAAACATGTATTTCTTTTTTTTTGATCTTATATTTATATACTGAGTTTCAAATTCATCAGCTCACGCCTTACCATGGTTCCATAGAAACTTTAACATCGTCTAAATTACGAACGGAGGGTAGTTTGAAAAAACTAATAATGACAATCTTATTTATTTAATGGTCTTCGTATTCATGCCAAGTGTCAAGTTTATAAACCCTAAGAATAAAATTTTACACACAAAGCTTTTCACCCCTTTTCACCCCCTTAGAGGTAGATTTTCGTAAAATCCTTTCTAAGTGACCATCTACATAATCAACTGCAACTACTGTCCAAAATTCAGGTTTCTACGTTAAGCGGTTTAGGCTACTGGAGGGTCTTACGACCAAACCTTGTTCTTTTATAAGTATGGATAACTCAAAAAGTACAGACTTTTGATCTTAGTCGTAATACAAAGTTTTATTCTGCATAAAATTGCCTATCCATTCATGTGTATCTTATTCCTATGGAGAGGTGGGCCCACTTTTTCCCAATGTCCTTTGATTTGCACTTTGACAGGTTAAGCAAACTGAAAGCCAAATTTCATGAAATTATCAATTAATGACCTGTCATTGACTAGCGTGGAGGAAAATGTTCTGTAAGTTGTAAAATTAAATTACTCGTCAAAATGGTTTTTGTTGTAAGCCTTATAGTAACTGTCAATTGTTTCATGGCTCAAAACTACCCAGTTTTGAGTTATGGTTCAATTTAATGAACTTATTCTTTGTTTTTGTTTTATTATCTTTGCATTGTACAACTTCTTTATGCATGAGGTGTTTACCTTTAAGTGATTGTTGCACTAATGAAAAATAAGTTATTGCATGATGATCTTTGTTATAAACCAGTGTGAACAATTGTTGGTGAACCAATAAATAAATAAATAAAAGGTGTGGGTCGGTGTAAAGGTAGTCTAAAAATAAGTTTCTAGTATTCGCGAGACTGTCTTAAAAAGGCACCACGGCCCTGAAACGCCGAGAGTAACTGAAGGAACTGGGTGGTTTTTAGTCAACTCTACCAGTTCAGGCTGAAAATTATCCACCCCAAATAAAAATGCACTTTTATGTAAACAAGAGAATTACGTAAAGGTATCTCTGAGAATTCCCCAAAACATTATTTATTATCTTACGTTACATACCCGAGGCTTATCCTTACACTGTAGCAAGTTACACATTCTAAGACTGGTCCGACCAATGTCTTGGGGCCAATAAGTTGGCCATCCACACTAGAATTATAACGACAGACCGCTTTGGGAGCACGCAATGTTGCTGGTTAGTTTGCCGAAGATATACTAACTTGGGTTTAGAGGTCTTAAATAGTTGTTAGTATGTGAGGTTAGATTATGAATGCTAAGGTTTTAGTCCGGTTTTAAGACGTAATTGGAAGCTAATCATTTAGCTCTAATCATTTACCTAATTTAGCGTAAGCAATTACTTTTTTTTTTCATAAATAATATACGGTTTCAGTAAAATGATGTTGCTGTTTTTTCTATTACTAATTGGAAGTTAGCACGTTTTATTTTAATGGCCTATAATATACTTTTTATTTTGTAGTGTAATTAGGTATATTAATTTACCACTATTTTTTTTTTTTTTTTTTTTAGCGTGGTAAAATCATCAAATGAGTCCTCCAACCCCGGGCAGGGCGGGAGGGACTGTCAGACTTTTACTGACTAAAATCCACGGTGTCCTTCAATAGCCCTTTCTGTTCCGGGGTCACGGTAAGGAAATAATCCCGTGACCCCGGCAGGCTTTGGCCCTCTGAGAGGGGGGCCCCGTCATTATGCTGACGCTCTTTGAGGCGCGTGTGGGACACGACGCACCGTCGACCCGGGCATGGTCCATGGTCGGGCAGCGAGTTGCCCTTTACTCGCTGCCCGCATGCCCGCGCCTACGGTGGCCGGAGATCATCTAGCGACGTCCGTCGCCGTGGGCGTCTACCACCGCGGGTGGGGCGGAGGGAGGACACTGTCCTCTCTCGCTCGCGGCCCGCCTCCTCCTTCGCGAGCATTACTGCTTCGCAGAAGGAGGCGACCGCTTCCCACTCCGTCTCGCCCCGCAGCATGGCCGCGACCAATGCTGGGCGCGAGAGGTCTCCGCCTATCGCAGCCGTGAGGACACGTCGGTGCTCTGCCCAAGCTGGGCAGTCTTGCACCGTATGCTCCACCGTGTCCTCCGGGCGATCTTCGCAGTGGTGACACCCAGGCGTTTCCTCCTTTCGCATCAGACACAGGTACCTCCCGAAACTTCCGTGTCCGGTGAGGACCTGCGTCAAGCGGTAGGTCAGGACGCCATGACTTCTCTCCAGCCACTCCTCAAAGAGGGGTCTTACCGCCGCAAAATTTACCACTATAGTAAAAGACATTTATTCCAAATTAGATAAAAGAAAAAAAATAAAAGCTAAAATTAAATGTTTTTGAGTGTAGCGTCGTAGTATCGCTTTTATAGTCTATTTAATTTTAACATTCAAAATTCAATTCACGGCGTTATTATAGAAAAATAAATTAAAATGATGTAGGTATATAAACTTTTATTATTATTATACCACTGCTGGGCAAAGGTCTACCTAAACCCTTTCAAGAGCTCTTGTCTCACGCCACCTTTAATCTTTGAGCACCAAATTGTGTCGAGACTTTTACCCAGCGGTCATCGAGCATGCGACTGACATAATCCCACGCACACACACACACACAAACATTTCAGAACTTGGAGTAGTCAAACCATCAACAACCAAAAATATTTTACCCACAAAGATGAATAGATTATAATAGAATAGAATAGGTCTTTATTTGCTTAGAATGTAGGTACAATGGTTTTTAAAACAAAACGAAGATATAATTTAAAAAAAATCTTATACAATTATTGACAGCACAGTTTAGCACAGTGGTTGAGCGGCGATCAATTAAAGCAAGAAACAAATTTGTATGTCCTACAAATTGTTGTTCCGGCTCTGGGTGTTTATGTACTATGAGTCCAAATGTTTATAAGTGCACCCATGAAACAGGAGACATTTCAAGTATGGGTCACTGTCTTTTAGCCGCCATACAGAATACAGACCATTGCAACCTAGTCACACCGACGGCAAACTACATTTCTATTGACTTTAGCTTCAAAATAACTACCCTGCTTAAAAAGTCAACGAATTCACCTTCACCTGTTCGACACAATATACGAGTAATAGTTACGTCTTCCAACAAAGCGGTATTCGCCCCTCACTTTCGCCCTTATTGTGCGACCAGATGCTCGGTTCAATGGATTTTTGCTGCGTCACTTCTATTTTGCGTCGAACTGTCCGGTGACGAGTCGTTCGCCTTATAACGTTGAACGGTATGAAATTGGTTTAGTGTATCACAATGGGTATTTTTCTATTAATGATTTATTGATGTTGGTAGCATTGAATTTATTTGGTTAAGTTAGCAATGGTCAGTCAATCTTTGTATATTTATAGAAGCAAAAACTAACTGACCGATCAACGCACTATTGGAACCGCTGGGAACATGAAATTTCGCACAACGTTACTTTGAATTATAAAGTTTGGAAAGAACGGATTTTAAGAATTTAATCCCCTGAGCCCCTTTACGGGATACAATTCCTAAAACCCGTTTGTTTTCTTTTCAAATTGGGATGAAAATTTGAATGAACGATTTTTGTTATTAACCAAATGGTAAAATACGGGATTTCAATCATCAATTTAAATAAAAATCAAAGTCACTTTTCGTTGTAATTTTATAACTCAAGAACGGGCTCACCTATCCAAAGCAAACGTTTAGGCTTGGTTCGGACTATTTAGTAGATAGTTTATGTGAAGTTTGAAAATCGGGCGAGCAGACGTTGCGAAGCACGTACCGGGCCGCTAGTATTTTTATAATTTTTCAAGCGCAAAGGCAAGTAAAAATCATGGCGAAAAATACGAAATAATCGCGAACGAAGTCGCCGGTGCAGTACTAGTTCAATATATTTCTTGATAAAATCTTAATATTCATTTCATGACATAAGGATGTGCACACACATGACCCTAAATATATCTCATTCAAATAAATTATTTTGAACATCACATTTAATTTACATATCTGCTATAATAAAGCAATTTACCATCACCGGACCATTACAATAAAACCGTAGCACGCCATTCAATTCGCTATCTTTTATGTCACCGTGTACAGAACCCTCTTTTTAATCCGGTTCAAACCGGTTCGGGAGCAGTTAGAGCAGAATCTTGGCGCGTGGACAACTCACCCCCGAATCGGGTTTGAAGGTCATTGAACCATGGGACCCAAAAAAAGGGGTGACTAGAGAAATAATCGATAATTTAGTTTTTTGGCATAGGTGTGTCCCTGGGGTTTGGGTGATCAAGAAATATTGTAGTTTTTCTGATTTTGATTTTATAAACTATTTTTAGGGTTCCGTAGTCAACAAGGAACCCTTATAGTTTCGCCATGTCCGTCCGTCCGTCCGTCCGTCTGTCCGCAGTTTAGCTCAGAGACGCACAGTACTAGAGAGCTGTAATTTGGTGTAAATATACGGATTTGTTGTGCCGAAAAAGTGGTAAAATAAAATCTCGTAAAATATTTTTGAAGTGAAAACTTCTTTAGCGGCGTTGTACACTTTTTCTGTAATGGGTAAAAAATTTAAAACTCGCGTCAGGGTCACGTGACCGTCAGGGTCACGTGACCGTCAGGGTCACGTGACCCTGATCGAAAATGAGTAAGACGTCATTCAAATTAAAAATAAAACATAGTAACAAAAAAGTTTTCACTTCTACCGGCACTCCTGGAGTGCAACCTTTTTTGAAGTGAAAACTTCTTTAGCGGCGTTGTACACTTTTTCTGTAATGGGTAAAAAATTTAAAACTCGCGTCAGGGTCACGTGACCGTCAGGGTCACGTGACCGTCAGGGTCACGTGACCCTGATCGAAAATGAGTAAGACGTCATTCAAATTAAAAATAAAACATAGTAACAAAAAAGTTTTCACTTCTACCGGCACTCCTGGAGTGCAACCTTTTTTTGAAGTGAAAACTTCTTTAGCGGCGTTGTACACTTTTTCTGTAATGGGTAAAAAATTTAAAACTCGCGTCAGGGTCACGTGACCGTCAGGGTCACGTGACCGTCAGGGTCACGTGACCCTGATCGAAAATGAGTAAGACGTCATTCAAATTAAAAATAAAACATAGTAACAAAAAAGTTTTCACTTCTACCGGCACTCCTGGAGTGCAACCTTTTTTTTTTTTTTTAGGGTACCTCCTGTACACGTAAAGAGGGGATGTTTTTTTTTTTCTCGCGTACCCCTTAGTGTGGGGTATCATTAAATAGGTCTTTAAAAAATATTGATAGTTTCCATTAACAATTTTTTGATAAAAAAATTCGTTTGTGAAATATTAAGCTTTAAAGTGCTAAATTTTGCTCGACTCGAGTGTCCCCCCCCTCTACCAGCTAAACGGTTATGTTTGGGGGTGTGAAAAAATTCACAATAGTAGTATATATAACGAAGTTTAAAAGAAAATTATCATGACTAAGTAGGCTTTACAACTTTACGAGTAATAGTCGACCAACTTATAAAATGTACTTGGATAACATTTTCCTAAACAAAATGTATCGGAGAACAAGCTCTTCAACTGCAAATGTAAGTTTGTCAACTTTATTTTTACAGCTGTAATAGGTATGTTTTTACGGTATGTTTTTTGGGGATAGGTAGGTTTTTATCGTCAACTATTTTAACTTGCTTCAAAAAAGGGGGAGGTTCTAAATTCGTCGTAATCTTTTTTTTATGTATTTTCCCCGATTTCTCAAAGACTCCTGGACCGATTTTGAAAATTCTTTTCTTTAAAATTAAATTCAGCGAATCAGTTTAGTTAATTTGCATAAGTATTTTGATGGTGTGACTGTTCGTCATGGACCCTTGTTTTAATAACAGATATGTTATTTATTTTAAAATCACCACGTGACGTCGGGCGCCTAAATTCACATTAACTTACCTATTTTATGGCCTGCCACAGATGGTTTAAAACATCCATTCCTTTATTTCAATAGCTACAAAAACTATTGACTATGAGAGAATTCCAAAGAAACGATTCTACAACTTGCTTATCAGCACATGTGTTCGCAATAAACCAAGCTCCGGACGAACACTCAATAGGACCCCTTAAACAATTTAAAATTATGAATTCTAAGAAGGTTAGAAAGCTTTCGCCAACTAATATTAAAAAGACGACATCTGGCAATCCTTACCCAACAGCCATTATTCAATCCTGCACTTAAAAACAAAGAGATATTCGGACTAAGGGTGATAAAGTGGGCATAGGCCGTGAGAACTTGGAAGGGCCTTGCGGGGCATTTAGCAGGTAGCTGGAATGAGAGGACGCTGATGATTCCTCGGGGCAGTTGGACTTGGGACGTCTTGAGGGACACACGGGTGGACCCAGGAGAAAGTTCAGGAGATTCGGTTGCCGTTGGCCGAGTGACCAGGCGCGATATTACTTTGTTGTTTATAATTTGAATTATGTTTGATTAAGTCAAATATTAGTCTGTAAAGTAAATTCAGTGCTTGTGGTCGGAGGAACGCGAGGAGGTGAACCCAGAGGGCGGTCTGATGATGGAGATCATACGGGTGGTATTTGAGTAGTGTCTGTAAGTTAATTATAGGCTAATTCTCACCTATAAACACTTGGTAAGTGTTAATTATAGTAACTTTATAGTAGCAGTTTGCTGAAGGCGCTGGATGGCTGTTAATAATCATTTATTTCAGTACAGCGGGGCGACGCCTGAGCAGTACCTTATTTTATATTATTATCTTACGTCTTATTTGTTATGACTCCTTATCCCGTAACCTAGCAGTGATGTATCATTGGTGTTTGGTTATAGTGACACGGGGAAAGCCTTTGGCTACACTCTACATGCATTCCGCGCATTTCGTTTCGTACTCTGTACAATGACTCATCTGACTCCTGACGAATATAGACCTTTACGTGACGTCTCACATAAATCAAAGGCAGAACCATGTCCATAGTTCGATTATACCAAGTTATATTATCACCAGCGAATGCGGTGATAATGTGACTGCCGGTGATAAGTACAAGAGATAATAACAAGCATTGCTATTAATTGGCAAACTAACCAAATGCTGTTGATGATTACTGTTTCCTGCAGTCTTGCTCAGAGACTTTGCGTGTTGGTTGATGGATGCGCATTTCAAGTTGGGGTAGGCACCACCAAGTATGTACCTGTATCTCCTATGATTTGCTAGCTCCGTTCCAAGAGAACGCTAGGGACTGACAAACGTGTCCCGCTAAAACAACTATGGCTAATATGCCCAACATTGTCGAATCGACACTATTTTATTGGCACGACACGTTACGACTGGGGGGGCGCTTAAATACGAAATGTGAAGTGACGATATTACCCACTTCGGCGTCCAGCAATACAAACGTAAAATGTTCTGCTATAGACTGATTCTACGAAGCGCTTGCGCAAGTTGTTTGTTGTGATTGCCAATGGGGTAGAGCCGTAAGGGTATTACGATAGTGCGCGTGTGTAGGAGATTAAATGGAAACGTGTCTTCCTCAATGACAGATGAACTTCTCAGATCTTTGTCTTAGGTGTTGGGTAGGACATGTAGAATAGAGTATAGGGAGCGTGATCTGTTAGGATTCGTAGCAGTGTCCTTAGTGGAGCTATGCGCTTAGGCCTAGCGGTCGCGTACTGGGGCAGTTATTGTAACCGGATTTACATGCCATAGAAATGGGTTAGCTTTAATCAAGTGTAACTTGTTAACGTAACTTAATTAAGCGCAAGCGTGACGTTTCCCTATCACATTTCTATATTATATCTTTGCTGTCCTCTTGTCTTACTAGCTTCATAATTATTATTTGATTTGTTAACATGACTTGATATTATTCATGTATGTATTACTGTGAACTCTCAGCACTAATCTACTTTGGTCCCCTCCCCTTTGCTGAGAGTTCAGTCCTCTCTGTCCCGGCGGAGGTCGCAGTTGTCAATGGTACGTGCACCACGGAGGTTGGGCGGAGGCGGGGCCCTACCTCGGCCCCCCCAGGGGGGGGGCCCCATCTTTCATATTTTCCAGTATATTAATGTAATTTAGGAAAAACGAAAATTTTATCAGCCTAGGGTATTTTATGAACAGTCACAATGGGCAACTACGGAACCCTACACTGTGCGTGGCCCGACACGCACTTGGCCGGTTTTTTATTTTTGAATTGTTGATTCAATTTCAATTTAAACTTAGCGCTCATTATTTAAGCCCTTTCTCAATTTGCCAAATTCGTTTCTAACTACCTTTGCATGCGTATTTGTCCACCTACTTTACTACGTAAGTATAAGATGACGTTTGTTAAAAGTTTTATCAAAGCCGTATATTTTAATGAACGGTATGGCATAAATAACGAACAACCAAAAACTTTTTTAAGCTTTTATTGTATCTAACAAATTCTTAAAAGTCACATAAGAAGTACAAATTCATCATCCCATGACACAACTTAATAATACACATATTTTTTACAAAAGGGACCACTTAACAATTTTGTCCCCTAGTGTACAAGCGTGATACTTTTTTTTACAACCAAACATTTTCCTGACAAACTCCGATAAAAATCATAATATGAAATAGTGTGACTTATTTCGGGCATTTCCGTTGCAACAAAACTGGGGTATTTCTTACTTTCAAAAGTCGATAAAATTATTGTTTGAAATAAAACAATACACAATTTTCCAACTCAAAACAGGAAAAGGTACATTATTGTAATTAGTTCCATTTGACCACACTTCAGTGGTTGTAACACAATTTTTCATAACCCGGTTTGTTCAAGGTCAGAATAGGTAATATGTTAAGGTTTTGAAAAACTTCTTTTTTATGATTGTCTTGATAACTTTTGCAAGCGGTTTCGCTCACGTTAATTAAGAATTTGACAATCAATTCGTTAATCAGTTCAGTAGATATGGCGTCAAATAAATAAACACACCTATTTTCGTATTTATAATAGGCTAAAATTTAAATGCGCATCAATAATTCTTTTTGTATACCAAAATGGATTGGTCACCAAATCTAAAACTCGCTTAAGCAAGATTTCAGGGACACCTCGAAGTTCGGTTTGGTTAGGTTCCTTTAAACCTTGTACACAGAAATAGAAGCCCCGTGAAGCGGGGCTTCGTCGACCCTGCTTAGGTAGATTTTTTTTTATTACACATAATAGGTTTATTTCTTTATTACTTAGGAAACGTTATTTGGTGACCATTTATCCATTTTGGTAACCGTTTAGAATTTTTTTGGTAGTAAAATAGGTACTTTTTTGGGTAGTGTTTAAACACAAGCCTTTATAATATTAGTTAGGATTATAAATTCTATTTTTCCATTCAGCCAAAACTAAGCACAACTCCAAAAACTTTTTTAAACACCAATCTCCATTTTCCCCAAAACCCAAAACTGATCGAAGAACATCAAGCAATACAAACTCCACTTGTATACCCCACAGAACTAAGATAGCTATCAATGACCGAATAGTTTTCGTAAATATTCGGCATTTTTCGTACACGTTCGTGTGTGTGCACTAAGGGTTCGAACACGTGGGGGTTGTGCTATCGAATCGTCCCGTTCGTATTTAAGGGCGAAGGAGACGGATATGTGATGTGCGATTTGAAATAGGGTGGAGTGGCTGTTGATGTTGAAGTTATTTCATTTTTATATTTCGAACTAGAACTCGCTTAAAAAAAAATTTTACTAAAATCTTTACATGAGAAAATAAATATAAGACCTACTGGACCTACTTAGTCTAAAACCAAAACTACAATTATTATACTTTTTTTTAAATATTATACACATCGCATGCGTCGCAAAAAAAGATTTTCTGTGGAGACAAAAATGGTAAAAGGGTCGGATTTCAGAATCAGGAGGTCGCAGATTCAAATCCTACTCGCGGTCGAATTTTCTTTTCCACAAAGAATCTTTATAATTATTATTATTCTTCTTCATAATAAGTGTAATGAAGTAAGTGATTTTAAAAATGAATTGTGGCCGAATTTTCAAACGCTAATCAATTTTGAGACAGCATTAAGTACCTGGTGGCCTGCCATGAACTCTTAAAGCATTAGTCTTTAGGCTGTGGGAAAGAGATGGCGCTAGACGACTTGTATAGCTCTATCTCTTTCCCACAGTCAAAACTGGATCGCGTTAAGAGCTCGTGGTAAGGCCTCTGTTATACAACTGTGTAACGTAACGATAAAAATACTTTTTCAATAGAAAAATGATATAGAAAATGTCAAGGCAATATTACTTCTTTGAAAAATGAATAACGTTACGCGACTCCACACATTCCTCAGTCCTCCAAAACTGAGTACTAAGAGAAGGGCTCGGACTTGGGTACGTTATTGATTTCCATTATACCCGCAACACCGCTCGTCATCTTAAAGACGTGTCGCATTTCACACACTTTTATATCGCCACACTTTTAGCAGCGGATATCAGAAATGTGTGATCGCATTTAGCAAAATTCTGTCGGTAACTAAGAGAACAGACAACTAAGTCTTAGGCCCGTATTACAGAACGAAACTCAAGCACTGATCTCTATTTAAATCTAGATTTCAACCAATCAAATGCCTTGAATCTAGTTTTAAGTAATACTTGAGTATTGAGTGACATTCTTTAATACGGGCCTTAGTCACTCTTATTGCGCGTAGAATCAACATGCTGAAGTGGAAGTGAGCCGGCCATGTCTTTAGATGAACAGACGGTCGATGGAGCTGAAAAGTGCTAGAGTGGAGACCACCTATAGCCAAACGTAGTATTGGACGCCCTTCGGCATAATGGTTCGATGATTTGAAGAAGGTGGCACCGGATGGATGATATGGTTGATGGTTACAACTCTTTGGAGGGAGTCTTACATTTAGCAGTGGGCGGCAACTGACTGATACGAAAATGGTTAATCGGGAAACTAAATAATGTGTTAGATTTGTTTGATTCAAATTACACTCTAGTACTCCACCAGTCTTAAGACTACACTAGGTGTGCCAACCAGTACAATATCCTGGGTGGTTGTATTGGGTACATTTACCTGGAAGGTTCAGGGAAATGGTCTGCGGTCTTGGAACGTCAAAGGCGATTGGAGAAGCAGAGTACTTGTAGTCAGTACTAATCTATTCTCCATCCAGAAACGGAAGAAACTTTTTGACGACTTCTCACAGCAGCAAACGACAAACATCACAGCTACTAAAATAAAAATCAGCAATCACTACCTTCCCGACCCAAATATATGTAAAAATAGCTTACTATTTAGAACTCAATCTCATGGAGACAATTGTTCAGCTCCAAATACAGCATTATACGGGTAGCGTTCACTTTATACAGCGTCACACTTTCTCCTTATGTGTCGCCATTCCCGTACCATTATAATGATATATTATGTAAGATGAGGAAATGCTGCGCTGCCAGCAAATAAATTAGGAAGACAGGAGGATTGTAATGGTCATAAAATATTAAATAGAAAGAAAGTTTGTCATGATAAGACTTGAATAATTTAGGGAAAACTTGCCGGTGTATTTATCTACGGAAACTTCATGAGCAAACCCAAGAACTGGTTTAAAAGATAGGTAGCTTGTGATGGGTGCTTGTCACAGCACCTATCATAAGTTGCCTATCTTTTTCTCAACTCAACTATGTTTGGCCCAGCCTCTAGCCTAACCGGATGCAGCTAAATAAAATTATATGACATTGAGCGCATGTCTATCTGATCTCCAAGAAAATAGTGTGTGCGTCAAAAATACCCCTTAAGACTTATTCAGACTTAGAGACGACTACCCATTCAAACTGTCAAGTATCTTAAATCTTAAATGACATACGTAAACTTACCCCTTTTTTCCAAGGGGCCAGTTAGAAAACAGAAAACCTGCTATAATCTCTACATAGACCTTTCGCCTCATACACATATAAACATCTGGTCAATCAAGCACACTGATTGCGAGTACTACGCATCCGACCTTACTGAAGCACTTCACCAATAAGGTCAATGTAAGTCTTCCTAGGGCGTTCCGTCCCGGCGTTAACACATAAGAAATTTATAAGGCGTGAGAGAGGCGCTACAAATAAATATTGAAAAATATTTCTTCAACAATAAATAAATTCAAATCATTCCAGTGACATTTCAATATTGGTTTATAACACAGCTATATTTATGAGGTGACAAAAAGACCGATGAAATTGAATGAAATATAAATGAACGAAAGCGGCGTTCGATGGTATCTGATGAACGAATCGAATGAATTTCTGCGGAGGTGAATGATTCGTTTTTTCTCGAACAGAACAATGGAATGAGATAGATAAGATTGAAAACTGGAATAAAATATTGAGGGGAAAAAACTTATGTAAGAAAAGTAATTTAAATGACGTCGCGTCGCGTCGTGTCGTTGAATGAAGTACTTCAATGTATTCATCAGTGAAGATTATTATCGTGAAACACAGGAGACGTTGTGGAAACATTTGTTTTCTGTGATAGCTTTTTAATTTAAACTCATCTTGATTATGCTCATTGGTTTGCCTGCGTGAATTTTGGTTATGTTCTCTCAGGAACAAAAGTATCCTAAGGATGAAATACAGGTTTATCAAATTACTAAATGAATTTAGTAATTTTATCGTGAAAATGTAAAAAGCATCCATCCATCCATACATCTTCACAAACTTTCGCATTTAAGGGTGGTCTTTAGATCGATCAAAATTCAAAACCTTAAAGCGATGGTTGGGAGAGATTGTGTAAGAAAAGCGGAGAATAGGGTTCGGTTACACAGCTTGGGAGAGACCAAAGACATTAAACTATACTTTGGGAGAGATCTATCTTATATCTATGTCCAGCAATTTTGTACTGCTTTTAGCCGAGTAGCAGATTATGGTAGTTATAATTAACAAAACACCTTTATTTTATCACCATCTGTTTATTTATTTTTAATTCTACCTGTAATTTCCTAGAGATCAACCACAACATCTCTTTAGGAAGTGTTCTGAATACTACTAATGTCCTGTTACTTCAACTCCCATCAAAAATAATTACAATTGACAGTCATTGTATCCTACTAGGCCTGAGTAGTTTGCTCCTAATTTATTAAATAGACCATAGAAGAAAACGTTAACATAGCTTCTTAACTGGTGAGACGACTGTCTCAAAAAATATACAATCCAACCGTTCTGACATATCAGCTGATCCTCTGTGGGTAATAAAGGGCGATAGTTGGGAGGGATCAGTTATCGTCGCATCTTGGACTCATAGGGAGCTATGAATGTGGGTCGGTCTCACATCGAAGTGAGAGACGGAATCTATAGGGGGTATTTTATTTCGGTTGTACTAGAAAAGAAAATGAATTTGATTATAATGTCGAACAAAAATAAAATAAAGTTCTGTGAAAATTAAAAAATCAATAATTAAATAAATATAAAATCTTTCTTAAAAAAAAAAAAGTTATAAAACATGCATAAATATCTTATCACTAAATCGTACCTAAGTTTTGACTTCAGAATCCTCAACCGACAAAACTAACCGCAGCGCTTTGAAAACTTTTAACGATGCTTATATAACCGTCATACTTGACATGAAAATCTTAAACTTTCTTGTAGAATAATGTATGTAACCTGTGATCCCCGAAGCTTTTTTTGACGTTGTAAAAACATCTAATGTTTCCTCCCACCAGACTTGTACGAACTAAAATTCACGGCGTCCTTATTATCCCTTTATGTTTCGGGGCCACATTTACCTGATAAAGACAGTCACGCGAAAATCCCCGAAGGTTTAGGTCAAAGCTTTGAGGATGCCACCAACCGGGCACAAACCGAGACTTCATGGCTACTGGCTACTGAGAAATTCCTAATGGAAAAACCCAGAAACACTTTGTCCCACCCGGTATCGAAACCTCATTTTGGAACCTCATTTTCAGTAGTTGCATATGCGACCTCTAGACCAACGAGACAATCGAGCCAGTTATATGGCTCAGGCGCAAAATGTCCCTTTCGCAAAATGTCCACAGGTAGCAAAATGTCCCTTTCGCAAAATGTACCTGTCGCGGAATGTCCCATTTCGCAAAATGTACCTGTCGCGGAATGTCCCATTTCGCAAAATGTACCTGTCGCGGAATGTCCCATTTCGCAAAATGTACCTGTCGCGGAATGTCCCATTTCGCAAAATGTTTGTTGTACGAGTGGAGGATTGGAGGGTAGAAAAGGGTTATACGCGCCTTATTTCACGTGGCCACGGAAATGAAAGAGAACGTGACCTATCCGCTATTAATAAAAATACCTACTTTCCTCTTTACTAATTTCCAATTAATTTCGTAATTGCTTTGAAAGTTTAGAAACGTTTTTTAAACTGATGTCGTTTTTAGAACAAAACTGTGCAAATTCTAAATATAAAATAAGAAGCATTGTTAGTAATAAAATTCCCCACGTTTGGTGGACGTAAAAGGTCGCTATATGAAAAACTACTATCAAATTAGTAAGGTCTTTATAACCGACTTTATAAAGAAGAAGAAGAAGTATGTTCCCCAATTTTTCGAAGACATGCGGAATAATTTGGTATGCTGTTCTAAAACTAGTCGACCCAATTATTTATTCTAACTACAACACTCCCAAATGATCTAATATGTAAATTTATATTCATACAAGTTACAAAACAGTGTAACAGAACATCTACACAGAAGTAAGGACTACCTTGATATAAGTTGTGTGGCCCGGGGCGCATGGGATGGACCTGAGTCCTCCGGCTTAACTTCAAACAGTACTGAAAATGGGAGGAAAATAACTAGTGATGTTGTGGATGAAACTATGTACGTAGTTGTTGTAACTGTACTTTGTAATTATTCTTATCTCAAAGTGCAGTAACATCCGCAAACATTAGCACGTTTTGTACAAACGCCAGCACGTCAAGCCGCCCTCAATCGGTCAAATTTCTCTAATCAATTTTAAACTTTATCGCAATAGCAGAAGGTTCTTATTTCATTGGGATTTGACAGATGAGAGTAGGTTGACGTGCTGGCAACTGTATTATCCGAGCGAGAACAATGGTGACGCCATATTGATGCACGCTAATAAACAACAATCATCTGAAAATAATAATCAATAACAAGATAATAAACATTCTAAATACCTACTATTGAAAATTAATTCGGACAGAGTATTTTTTTAGCTAAACATAATTTTCAAGTGACAGTTGTCAGATGGAGATACCGTGTTCATCCTTTTCGTGGTCGCTTATTTTGTGCCTTCAAAGTTGGATTCGATCATGTTTTTCAAATTATAAACTTGAAAAACAGTACTAACTTAGTTGAGGACGTCAGATGGGCAGTGGGTCAGTTTAAAATACTAGTGTTCAGCTGCATTCAATTAAACTGGAAGTCGACCGCAATATAATTGAGAAAAGGTTAAGTAATGATGATGAGAGCCATACAATTTTAAACCTTGAAGATTGATCAGAATTATGATCATGTCATTGTGATGTGCGTTACTGGAAAACTCTTTTGCGTTGTGTTATTGATGTGAGTAAAATATAAAAATTGAGAAATGATAATTAAACTGTTTGTATATCATTTCATGTTTTATATTATGAACTTAAAACTCACCATTACGCTATAAATCAGTCAAATAGTCAGAAATAGAATCTAAAAACACAGTAAAACGCTGAAACCGTTAAATATTTACATTCAACAGACCGCGATCAACCGTCTGTTGACACGGTCAAAATATTCAGTAGTTACCATCAAACAGTTATCGATGGCACTAGAAATAAACACTATTTCGTGTTATTTATTCGAGCACAAAACAGAGTAGTGTAAATAGGTAAAGATAAAAATTCAGTGCACAGTACATCAATTTATTTCGTAAAGATTTTATCTAAAATATCTAAATCACCTTTGTCTATTTAAGAAGAACGGTGAGATTGATGAACATAATAGTGGTAATCGAAAAATGTGTATCATTTAGTCAGAAAAATAATATATGTCAAGGTCATGATATGATCTAAAGCACGATGCATCGATTATTTGAAGAAGATTGACAGCAGAACAGATGGATGCGAAATGTTCTAGATCAGGATTGTTGGTGCTGTTTGGAAGAAGCTTATCCGAGAGACTTCTCCTCAAAATTACTGATTGAGGAGAAGTCTCACAATACTACTATCTTTAAAATATAATGAAACCATTCTCAGGTGAACTTCTGTTTAACCATCCCACAAATTACAACAAAGCATACAATGCTTAGCTCTTCCAGTAAATTCTTGTTCCTAAAATCTCTCTCGCATAAATTCCAAAACAGGAACTTCAATAAAAACTATAAAATAAAACCATACATTATAGGCGTCGTCCTCTGAAACATTGAGTACTGAAACCCGCGCAGTCATTGCGCTCACATAAACACTTTTGTGAGAACTCATCGTGATCAAATACTGGTAATAAAGATAGATTAATAGCATCCACCGAGCCGAGCGTTGCCGAAATTTGCCGAACTTTGCCGAACTAACATGTGAGAGCGAGGTACGAATTGCAGAATAAGTTTTATTAATGGTTTTTTGGTTGTTTTTTAGGGGTTAAAGCTGGATATAATTTTGAAATGGAGTTTTTTGTCATTTTGTTGTCGTGTGCTTTGATAGTCTGGCTTTACGGTCTTTGATGTGAAACATGTTACATTTATTTTCTTTTCTGTATATTCTAAATTCCAATAAAACTGGTCACAATAATTAAAAATGTTATCTACCTATTTTTTCTCATAAATCAGACTTATTTTAAATTTAAAAACACGCACGTACAAAATGTTTTGCAAGATAGTTTTAAATCCACAGATTATGTTTTACCAACCCAAAATATCAAACCTCCAAATCGATGCAGTGTATCTATAAAAATCTATTCATCATCTTTATTTTTTTTGCCAACATTACCATCGATGCAATCTATCCGAAGACGAGTCTTGATTTATTCTGTTACTGCTAAGTGTGCTTGCTTGACAGCCAAAAGATTTATTGCCACATTTTTTCCGCTCCAAAGGTAGAGCCTATGTTTATCTGAACCAACTATCTGAATACGGTGGTATATTAAGTGAGTTGTTTCTGCCTGATTCATTTTGATCGTGTAAGCGAAAAAATATTTTCGTAGTAAATTCTGGCGAAGTTTCTTGTTTTGGTGTATCAAGATAGGTTGTTTCTTCTTTATGACCTTGTTGTGTTTTTACTTTTCTGTATTTCAAGGAAATATAAGCCTTATCTAATAATACCGAGTTCTAAGTTATTTTAGATAGTATGTTTATTTTATCAAACAAAATTCTCATGAAAATGATGTAGTTTCTATTTAATAATTCCTAAGCTGTTCCTGTGTCGTCTTTTGGAATTATACAATTATCATCTTTAATAAATTGTATGTGACCCTTCACATAACTTCAATTGCCAATCATTTACTTTCTTTTATTTTCACATTCTCAAAGTTTAATTTTACGTAATGCTTCTTTCTCAACAATGTATGTACGCTACGAACAAGAAAGCAACTTTTGCCTTTTTTTGTTTCATTTTTTCCCAAATAACAGTCGTTTGCGAAACTCTTCAGCACATTAACAAAATTGTCTTCACTAAAACAAACAAGCCCTTTGCGCAACTTCAAAAACAAAGCAACGGCAATTTCATACCCAACTTTTTGCACAACAAAAGAAAATATCCTTTTCCCAATAATACTAACGACGAAAATTGACGCTCCACAAAAAGGGATCCAAATTATTATTCCAGCTTTGTTTGTCGTCATCAAAAGGAGAAAACCTTAAAGGTATCTTTAAAAATCCATTTCAGAGTTATCCGGTAAAAATGCCTCGGGTGATTTTTTTATATCCATATTCACCATTTCGGTACGGCGGGGTGAAGGTAGATGGTGACACACGGTACCTAACAAAGATTAATGATACAGATCTGAAAAGTTTTTTAGTTTAGTATTTTGTGGAGGATTGATGAAGAGTGATTAATTGCTTTTGAGTAGCGCTGTGATGTTGGAAAGAGCATTTTGAGTCATTAAAGAATAATGCCTGTGAAGTGACAGTGATTAAAATTAATACGTAGGCTATTGAAGAGAAACGAATATTAAGGCAGACATTTCTAAGCTGTCTGCTCCATCCCTTAGAATTATCTTGACAATTGCTGCATATGAGTTCGACGACTTTTGAGACGCTTCTTAGCGTGCAATCTAAATAGAGCTGGCGCAGAATCAAGCTACGAGTTCAGAACGTTCAAAGTGTCCAGTTTTGAGATACTAATTAGATTCATTACAACCTATACTAATTTGAAGACTAAATCAATCGTGGACCGAAGATAGTTCCCTGAAGCATCCCACAGTGTGTCTCCCATAAAACTCAATAGGAAGGTGGGTGTGACCGTTTTATTCTGCCGTCTCCTCGGCTTTGCAATTCGCTCGCCGTTCCGAGGGCTACAACGAAGGGGAAGTGCCCAGATGTCGCCGAACAAATTATTTACTACCCTTCCTTTTGTCGGAGACCTGCATCTCCATATTTGTTATTGCGAGAACGGTGTCAACCGAATTTCGGAGCATACCTGGAATTGTATGGCGCAATTCGTCTTGAACTTTTTGGGGAGCAAATTGGATTTGATAGAGTGTATAGGCCTGGTAACCATTTCTTAATGTCCAAGGGTTTTGGCAACAGATAGAAAATGTTGGGTTCTGATGAAATATTTTATACAGGGCATTGGAATGTCTTACCTACAATGGTTTTTTGTCCTCGGTGATATGAATGTTGAATTTGTGTGACATGTAGATTCTAATGCTATCATCTCATTCGGTCAAGCTTTTTCTTAAATATTTTGGATTCGTTTTGAATCTAACAGTTGTAAGACAAACATTTTACATGAAGACAGTGTCTACAACTAACCCACTAAATTGATTCCAGCAATGAAACTCTTTATAGGACACCATCCTTTTTCTTACAGTTCTTAAATTTTGCATCAAAATGCAGTACAGTTTTACTCATAAATTTTATTTTATCCATTAATTAGAAAATGGCGGAACACAGACGCAGCATTATAGTTCTGGCTGGAAACAAACGCAGGTTATAAAAAAGTCACCGACACATGTTGCAGTGGAGTGCACTAAACGCATATACACCTGGGCTTTTAAAGTCTAAAAGTACATCGACTATTTCTGATTAAGGGTTTCTCTGATTTGTATTATTGTGAAAAGTACAAAAAAGTTATTGTGTATCTAATAGATACAAAAATATAACTTTAAACAGCTATTGATGGGAAGTTGATTCCGATAGTTTTTCTCTACAACATTAGTAGTCGTTGAAAGGAAAATCATTTTGGAACTGCCTTCTATATTTTGGAGTTGAAAAGTGATTTGATTGGTATTGGAATCATCCAGGATTTCAGCAATTCCCTTTCTATGATCAAGTCTTGAGATTTCAACTACTTCGATTTCAAGGTTTGTTATTTTGGTCACGTCTGTAATTTTAAAGGATAATGTAATGTCACGTTCATCTATACCCTTATTACCCATTTGATTGTTCTCATTCAAACTTCACAGCAGCTTTAAGCTAGAAAATATTTTAATTTTCCAATATAAATTCAAACAAAGAGATTTTAGATACTTATGCTATCAGAAGAAATAAATAAGTTATACACAATCTACGAGTCGTCTTTTTGTTTTAGGGACACATCTGAGGCCCTATAGCAAAATGACAGAACTGCAAAGTTTGGATATGGTGCACTTCAACTGACAATAATTGGATGGATATTGCAAGTAAATTACCATATTATTCGTCGAGTCCCCGTTTATCGTAAGCATCATCGTCATTATTATCATGATTCAGCCACACTGTGCACCAATGTTCTACGCTACTGTGCCAGTCTCATCCAAATTTTGCCCACCCAATCCCACAATCGTTAGTATACTTTTAACCATTCAACACAAACATCTTTCTCTAAAGGTTTAGTAGAAACTTTACCCCGTGATTTAGACACCAAACCGAGCTCATAACAAGGCGGAATGAGAGAGATAAGTACAAACAAAGCTGCAACGTACCTCATGCAACATATGTGGACGACTCTTTTATTGCTGCGTCTGTGCTCGTGTTATTGGTCGAATTCATCCGGGCTTTAATTCCATTGCATGTGTTTTTATATCGCGGGCTCTGTTGCCTTTTTGCTTAGTTTAGAAGAGTTATGTGGTTAATTGAAATGTTGCTTGCCTTTTATTTGTGGTTTTATGTGCTTTTGAGGGTGTAAAGCGTGAATTTATTTTTGCAAAAAATAATGTTATTGATTAATTTTATACCGGGGATGGTGTTGTGGTTTTGAGCATGTACACAGTAAGGAAGGTCAAAGAAATGAGGTGGATGATTTGGCTAGAATGGAGCTAATTGTAGGGATGACGAGTTATACATGCTACACGAATGACACGAGAATTATGATGATTAAGATGTATTTAATTAGCACCGTGTTATATCAAAAGTATATTCCAATGGAAAATTACCAAAGTAGTGAAAGTAACATTGTACAAAAGGATATGATCTATACTTAGCTCTCTACGAAACGAAGATGTTTATGTGGTGACATTCAAATCCTGCTAAGCGACAAATTTACTGCTGATAAAATGGAGAATAAAAGGCAAATCTTGCTTAGTGTTACCCAGAAGCTTTGTCTTAAACAAAGCGCAATTAAATGACCAACAAAATGTTTGCTCACATTCATCTTAAACACAACAAAATTGTTCAAAAGCTAGCTTCTATTCGTCCTGTCTCATTTCCCACATCTCACAGCGCCATTTTATCCCATTCACTCAAATATACTGAAGAAATTCGAAACATAAAACGTGCATCTGCCTCATTCATGCAAAATATCGTATAACCTCGCCATATTTGTTTTCCATTAATCCACTAGTTTGCTAGAACCAAAGTAAACATGATTCCACTAACTGTTGTAACGTAACTTCAGTAGAAGTACACTCTTTCTCGTTTTAACTTGGGAGGAGAGACAAGGATGGGAGTACCGCGATGCTTTGTTGAGATAATGCACAGTGTATCGCTCTTTCGTAAGATGAAGTAATCATCTTTGAATATGGTAAACAGCTGAAAATGATTTTGTTGTTAGTATAGGGTTTATGCTTGTTTACATTTAGCGTTTATTATGAGAATATTGTTTGGCTGGTTTGAGGTGACGCAGGACAAGAATCCTTAGGAAAACTTGGGGCAGGCCTGAGCCCAACAGTGAGACATTGTGGGCAGAATAAAAGAAAACGGGGAGACTTATGGAGATCTCTATTTACTGTCAGAGAGATTTCTAAGCCATTATAAGGGAAATGTGAGTCCTAATTCAATCAGGAGATGCTTAAAAGGCCCTAAAACTGTCCTAATTGGTAATGTTCTTCAGAAAAAACAAGTGCGTGTTATATTCGCAACAACTATGCGTATATTTTCTTACTTTCTGATTTTCCAATTTGTCGTTTTAAGAACGTATGTGATTGTAACCAATCAGCATAACGTTTGAAGTCCGTACGCATAGAGACACACACCCTTAGAATTTAAAATTACAAAGAGCTTTTTAAAGAGTAGGATTAAGGTCCTTTAATTGGGATAGGGTGTTGCTTGGCAGAGATCTATGAGCGACAACCCATCTCAGTCACCACAGCAACGCCCTTGGTCTTCAAACCTCGACTGACTGCTCTATGATACTGTTTTCAACGGTCTTTAGTTGGGGTTTGGCAACCAAACAAGCAAGATCTTATTAAATTAACAAATTGTAAACTCGCCCAGTATTTAGTTTAGATTTTCAAGTTTATTCTGTAGAACTTAAAGACGAAAATTTATTAAACACTACGCCAACTAAAAAAGTGAATAGATTTTCAACTTTATGCAACAATGGGTTATTATTATGCTTTTTTTTTTTAAAAAAGTACACCTAGACCCGAAAGTAAGCTGTAGGCGTTTTCAAATACATCTTCTATGCTGACATAATAACAAATACCAAAAAAAAAAGGTTGCACTCCAGGAGTGCCGGTAGAAGTGAAAACTTTTTTGTTACTATGTTTTATTTTTAATTTGAATGACGTCTTACTCATTTTCGATCAGGGTCACGTGACCCTGACGGTCACGTGACCCTGACGGTCACGTGACCCTGACGCGAGTTTTAAATTTTTTACCCATTACAGAAAAAGTGTACAACGCCGCTAAAGAAGTTTTCACTTCAAAAACAAAGTGAACAGCTTACTCCGGTACCCGTCGCTCATCTCTTCACAAATGGTCACAAGCGGCGAGTGCGTTTTATTGTCCCGCAGGTTGTAAGGGCCTGACACGGCCACATGCAAATATGCGTTCTGGTTTCACTGTTTATGTTATTGTTTTAAACTATGTATAAATTATTGTCATGCTTCTGTATCGTTGGTATATCTGATATTCACATTTATTAAGATATAAATGCATTTAAAAAAAGCTGTCTAATTAAATATTGATCAATTGTAAAACTTTTTTATTTAATTTTAGGTTTGCGTTTAACTTGGTGTTTACTCAACAGGGTCTGACTGCAGACATGATCTGCCTGCTTTTCTCGATCAGTGTAACAAATATTTTTGAAAACAACAAAAATATTAATTTGAAAGCCAATGAAAAAGGTATCGTGATACGATTTAGTAAGAGGCCCAGAATTTATTCAGATTTTTTATTGACTCTAATCTTTTTTTATTATGTTAATTCATTTCCAAAAAACAATAATATTAACTCGTAGGTATTTATGACATTTTCTTTCTAATCTATCTTTTTAAAATCGTAAGTTGGAAGGGTAAAAAATACTGCATAAACAACAAAAAACTCAAAAAGAAAATCTCATGCCTTCTAAAAAAACCTTTCTTAGAAAAACATCATTACACAAAACGCATTTTTTCTAATCCCCCAACATTATGTATACGCCCTTTTCCCCACTTTTACTGCCTGTTACTTTATTCGGAGTAAAAAAAAAAGTAATTCGGCTATGATGCCTTTATTACCGGCCGTAGAAGTATAGAGTTATAGCCCTTCTCATTTTGTTAGATAGCCCTTTGTATAGAGGTCATATAACTTTTTATATCGGTGCCTGTCATCTAGTTTTTTGCGTTTATAGCCATTTGTTTTTCCGATGATACTGCTTACACAGCTTACCTTAGTTTATTGGCAGTGTCACGCTTGTCAGGGATAAAGTGGAGGTAGTTTTTAAATTGTTTCGTTTCAGGATTTTTCGAAAAAAATAACAGAAATTGGAGATAAGAGGAGTGGTGAGCCTGCACATGAACCTACCCCAGTCTGTCAAATTTCACCAATTGAAAATAAATCAAGTTTTTATTGCGTTAAAGTTGAAAATGTATTATAGTTTAACGGATTACGGTAGCTTTATGTACTAACAACTGTACATTTAACAGGGTCTCTCTGGGTTTCAAAGTCATGTACTTTGAAACCCAGAGAGACGTCATTACAATTAGTGAAAAAAATCATTGTCAGGAACCGGCACGATCCAGACCCAGAAAATCGAAAACATTCGTAGTGAACTTGCCTTGATTGAGAGCAATCATAAGAATTTATGTGTCTTGACGTTAAAAACACAGTACTGACAATAATTATGTTTGTGCTAAGATCTGAATACACTGATTCTGAAAGCCGTCTTCGAAGCAATAAGTTGTAACACAACACAGCAAGCCCATAATTTAATGACTATTTACTTTTAGCCTTGCCTGCCTCTGACCAACTATATTGGTATGAACATTGTAACTAGATGTCACCAGTTACATTTTGCAAAGTGATTGCAAAAGGCCCTCCAAAATCGAAATGCTGTTCAATATTGAAACCCAAACAAAGTTAGTTATCAGATTTTCGTGCCACTGACCAGTTTTAACGACTGTATTCGTATGAAAATTGAAACTGACGAACTAAATCTGTGACCGACAGGAAGGAAGGAGTCCCAATGTGAGCAGAAAAATAGTGTTTAAAGCATATTTTCCGCTAATCATTTATGTTAATGGACAATGGCTAATGGATAAGGGGATTCGTGGAAGGAGGGAGAGAAACCTTTGTTCTGGCTAATAAATAAAAAAAATATCTATTGAAGTCCTTAGGAAACTCTTGGATGAGAAACTTGGTGGATGTTGGCGTAGAAGGTATTTCTCTCTTGGAATGATGACGAGGATATTCTTTTTTTAATCTTCATTGTTTTACTTGACAACGGTGTTGGTGGTTGGCAGACGCCTAGGTCTACTAAGCTCGCAAATAATAAATAATAAAAAATATGATACTAGAATTTGAAAATATATTCATTCTGCTACATTATTTCATCAACATATTGAAAACCGCTACAGCAGAACCCCTTTGCAGCTAAATCTAATACATATAGACTGAAACTCGACCAAACACATAAAGCCCTCTTATTGTTAGGACAATAAAGTTCAATATTGTTCAACAAAAGGATAGTTTGGAGTAGAAAGTTGACAATGGCAGAGTGCGCAGCGCCAAAATGTTTTGAGCAAATATTCATTGAATGTAAATCCGCTGAGGCCGTTTGGATTAGAAGCGGTATATACTGTATACGGTACCAATTTTAAAACGTAAAGCGAATTGTTATTGATTTGTTCAGTTTGTGGATGTTTTGCGGTTAGTCTCGCTATGCAGAGACTCAAAGGTTATTTGAATATAAACGAAATGGGATTGATCGAAATAATAGTAACTATTAAGGAAATAGAATAGTATCAAATCTTGCAACAAGCTCCTTATGATAAGTAATACTAATAGTTAACGTTACTACTGTTAACCAAATGAGGATAATTATTGTCTTAGACTGAAGCCTAAGGAATTGCATGCGATGTGCATGCAAGTTTAACTACATTGCGGTATTCATTGATCAACTGAATTTATTGTCCATTAATAGCCAGCAATGTATTCAAACGTGCATGCAACTCGCATGCAATTTCAGCCTGTAATTGGGCCTTAACTTGAACTTAGCCCAGGATTTAATCAAGAAGTGCTTAAGTTCATAAAAAATACTTTTATCTTAAAGTTATTAAATATTTAAAAGCATACTGCAATCAACATTGAAAAAAATAGAAACAAAATCCTTATAAGCAAAATATGTGAATAAATTCTATTTACCAGAAAAACAAGAAGTGAACATGAAATATTGATCACCAAAAAATACAAGTCTCTATCACTTATCCTCAAAACTTTCCCCTCCTATTTCAAATGCTGGGCATGAAAGTCATAGCCTTGATCACAGATCGCTGAGATAATACCGTAATTACGACCGCGGCTACCAGGTAGATTAGAAGCCGTTATATCGTGTTACACATAATAAAATGGATGCCGCCTCCCCTTTTGCGAAATCTCTTTTCGACCGCACAAACAAATTGGTTGAGAAGTTGTGATGTTTTTGATGTAAGTTTAACTTTGTTGGGTGCCTACCTGCGTGGTAATTTACTTAGTATTTGATACTGGCTTGCGTGTATGATTAGATGTAAAAACGTGGATTAAGTAAATCGAAGTTAGTTCTTTCTTGGTGAGCCTACTCCATCATAAGCCTCATCTTTTGGGTCACCGTATCTGTGATCCTAGAACGTAAAAGGCTGTTGAAGGATCAATCATCGATCATCGTGAATTCTAGTCACTAAAAGTCTGACAGTCCATCTCGGCCCACCGATAGAAGCGTAAAAAGAGGTGGTGCTCTGTAGTTTCTTTCTATTCTCTTGAGGTAAAAGTGTGAATTCATTACAAACTTCGCACCATGCTATTCACATAAAATTCTACAAGCAAAGTTGTCAGTGGTGCAATTCTTAGAATACAGCCTTGTTGAAACAGTTTGGTATTCACTAAGCTACTGTCAGCGATGTCTTCCAGTGGCTTAGAGAATTCAGTCTCTACAACGAGCTTATCCCAGCGTACAGCCAAGCGGCATATGCATAGCACCACCAGTAACATTTACACAGAAAGCCAAAAGAGCAGTCGAGTAGCATTTCGCCAGGTAAAACACCCGCTAGTAGGAAGACTCTCCCCTTTCTAGAGAGCTTAAAGTACTTAGCACTGGGTTCATCAAAACTCTATCATCATCTACATTACCTTTTCCAACAATTTTGGACCTTCCAGTCGATCCGTTTGTCGCTGACATTAGTATTTTACATAAAACGGCCGCCTAATGATCTCGTGAAACAGCAACGAAGAAGTCAGCTAGTTATCTCTGGGTTGATATTGATGAACCGGATTACCAATACCAAGAAGATTAAACATTTTTCTCCTTTTCTCGTATGGTTGGAGTTACTACCTGTGATGTAAGGAGATTAGCCAGTCACCGAGAACCAGTTTTAATGAACTCCTGAGTTTGCAAAATTGTGCAATCAGTAATCCGTTTACTATCAGCATTATACATCACCAACTTACAGCATCATGGAGATAATTATGCTAATCCGTTTAAAATGAATTTATTTTTGTAACCTATTTGTTTTCCATTTGAGTTCAATAATTGCCCACAACGGGTGGTGACATGCCATATTCACAACAAAAGAAAACTTTTGACATAATGGTCTCATGAGGCTTCCTTTTACACTACTGCGAAGAAGCTCAAACGGAGAGTATGTTTATTTATATATTTTAAACTACAAAACAGTCCACAAAGCTCCAACTTGTTCCAGTTTATAATTGTAGGCGTTCATATCACCCGTTCGCATATGCAAGCCTGGCTTAAGGGCACTGTAATTAACATTTTTATATGGCTCATTTGCATACCGCCTTGATAACTCTATGAATTTAAATTTATTAAAGGTTGCTCCACTTGTTTTAGTCATTTCAGTAATCAAAGGGGTCAGAGTGGTGTTTTCGTTTAAGAGTTTGTTGAATGTTTTGTTGGTATAATCTTTGTACTGTCCGCTGAGGATATTTCTGATCCTATATCCGTACTATGGAAGTAGAATGTGTTGGATAATATCTGTATATCTGCACACGCCCGCCAATTCAAGTTTGCCTGCTTCTTTTTTCAACTACTATGCTAAGTTTGTTTTTGGGATAACTTTTAAATAGACCCTTTAGTGCGCGTGGTCCAATTCGCACTTGGACAGTTTTTTTTAAGAAATCAGTTCCTTTTTACATAATGTCACAAACAGTTGTCATAGTTTCCGGTCCTAAGAACCCAGGTTCAAGATATATTACATCTTAGGCGCATAAGCTATTATCTTCCGCATCCACATTTCCAATCACTTTCATCCCTTCAAGTTATCTCAGAAACTCATAAATACTGGTCACGCGTCCACTTTTTGCGCGTCGCTCTTGAGAGTATCGCGATATAAAAAGTGTCATGGCTGCCAATCATGGGGACACCATAAAAATGCCACGAGAGTTTGGAAACACTTTAAGTGATAGATGGGTGCTCTTGAAGTATTCTTTTGTATATCTCTTATGCAGGCCATACACGTTAGGGTTTGCATGATGGTTTTAACCTTCCACGCATAACCGACCGCACGCAAAACCGATACAAGTACCAATAACTGTACAGTTTACACATACAAGCTAGGGCTTGCCTGTCGGCTATACAAGCAAGTTCAAAACCATCAAAACAACCATTTAAGATTTGCTTCTGATGTTACATTCGAAATTGATTTCCGAAGACAAAAAACTTGAGAGGTGTCAAGGGACACCCGGATGGAACGAAGTTACTGTATACACTCAACAAAAATAATCGTCGCGACTCCACTCCACTCCGCTCCGCTCAGCTCCGCTCCGCTCCGCTCGACTCCGCTCCGCTCCGCTCCACTCCGATCCACTCGATAAGGAACTTCGTTCCAATAAACACATTACCCTCCTTTGCGTCGCGCAGTCGGATAAAAGTGTCGTGCCAACTTTTCGTAAGAATTTTTTCCGTCCAGCCCCCTTTCACAACGCGCGATAAGGAACTTCGTTCCAAAAACTAAAACTGTTTCATCTATGGATGTTCTAAGCATACGCTGATATTGGTCCCGTACGTCAGTAGCGTGTCATAATATACATATTATACATTGTGTTCTATAATAGCACCATACAGTGACGCTGACTTCAGCGGCGCATTTAACCGTACGCGACCGACCAACGTCAGCGTAAAAAGAAATACAAGCCGTAAACGAACATCGAACAACAACAAAACAGTAATACATAAATAAAATAAAAAAACGATAATTTCATCAGTGACGTCATCGAGTGTCCCGCTGTCAGGCCATTCATAATTCGGACCATTCATCATGCGACCGTCCCGAACTAATTTAGTGGACACTATAAATCTTACCAACAACGTCCTGACAGAATTGTATCACTCAGGAATGCGATGACGCCGTTATTACTTTGATTGGGTCGGTTATGTAACTTTCACATTATACTTAGAACCTTATCGGGAGTTATATAAGATACTATGTCGAATGGAGATGGCAACTTGGGAACTAATGGCGCTAGTATAGCTTGTTCCAAGCATCGTCATTGGTTCAAATCAGTTCAAATCTTAATGGTACTTCAAAATAGTACTACGTCATTGGTCGGATTAGGACTACTCTATGGTGGCGCCATCTACAATATCTTTGCGTTGCCAACCCCATTGGCATCCAGAAGAAAGTTTTGAACTTTGGGCTGGCTCTTTGCCTCATTCTAGCCAAGAACTAAGATGATACCTAAGATGAACTGAACTTACCTGTGAGGAATTGGAACTCCTGCGCAACGACGGAACGTTGTAAAAACTCTGGCACCGGATTCTATCAGATTGGTGGTCTTGAGGCATGGTAGCCTGCGGTGCCGTAGTCTGGAGTAGACTACTTGGAGGTGGATTCCACAGTAAACCAGTCATCAGTCATCTATCGTTTTAGGGTTTTAGTACGGAACCCTAAAACGATAGATGAATGGATGATAATGGCGAAGTACGGAAGAAGATGCTGCGCGATTTAAAAATTATTGGGGTATGGGCTGAAATGCACCTAGTTTGACTGACTTGACTGGCTTGTTTGACTGGCCTGTTGGTCTAGTGGTTAGTGACCCTGACTGCTATGCCGGAGGTCGTGGGTTCGATTCCCATCCAGGACAAATGTTTGTGTGATGAGCACGATCATTTGTTCTGTGTCTGGGTGTAATTTATCTATAATATGTATGTATTTAGAAATATATAAGTATGTTTATCAGTTGTCTAGTATCCATAACACAAGCTCTGCTTAGCTTGGGAATAGATGGCGTTGTGTGATAGTTGTGGAATATTATTATTATTAGTTATGTAAGTGTTTCCCAATCAGGAATTTCTCTGTATCAGAAGTATCGAATTGTGCCCAACATAGAATTATATTCTCATTACTAAAGTTTATCAAAACTCTGATGAGGTCTGGCTTTTAAAATAAACTTTCTTTTATAAAGAACATCTGTCATCTCTCAGCATTATACCTCAAAGCTATAATGTGATGTTAATTGTAAAGTTGAAAATCCGAAGGATGAAACTCGAGTGAGTGTTTTAAAAATTCAGGAGAGGATAGTGTGAAATTTGGTAATTAATAAGCGTGCAAGTGACCCTACGTTTATAGTGTAAGAGACTGACAAATTGAAAAGTGTGTGTGAATGATACATTTATTTTGACACTAAAAATGACTGCTAACTATTAACTGCTAACTGACTATTAACCGACTAATTCATGCTGCTACATCAAACAATGTGGTAGTTCGTGATATTCAATTTTAAATCACAAATCAGAAACAAAAAACTCTCCGTACTAAACTCAACTTTTAATTCAAGCACAAACAAAAAACATAATCAATAAAATCGAGTAGAAAGGCAGTCGATGCCTCAGTTTTGTAACAAGGCATACAAGGCCTAGTACGAGTACAGTAAGAAAAGCCCAACACGAGACCCGGTCATTTGCAAATGTCAGCCGTTTACGAGTTTTGTTTCACAACTCTTTCAAATTCCAGTTTTCGTGATATCCGATCTGGGAAAGGAGAATTTAGTTCAATTTTTTTTGGTTCTAAAGAATCAAGACTATTGAATGGACTAGCGCTGTAAACACTATTTATCCTAAGAAATATTATAAATGAAAAAGTAAGTTTGTTTCCGTTATCATACTTTTGGTTTGTAGAAACAGATATAACCCTATATCTGTTTCTTAAATACATAATTATACAGGTATAACCCTATATCTGTTTCTTAAATACACAATTTCACACCTTTCATCACGAAATAAATGTTGTTTCTGAGAAATGTAAAACATTGTTAACGGTCTTATAATAATAGACAGTGCCACATGTACCTACAAACCGAAATGATTGTCAAGCTTTAAATTAATGTGACCAAAGCCGCAGGAAAAATTACTTAAACACCGACACCTAATTATTTAAAAAAGGATCTTCACTGATAAAATACCCACAATTATTTTTCATTACATTAAATTAAAATCATGGATTTTGACATAAAAAATCCATAACTTACATTTAAGGCAACCAAAATAAAAGTTAAAACACGAAATCTCGTATGTAAATCTTAATTCTTAAACAAAACGGTCTTGCATACATCCAAAGATAAATTAACACAGCTTAAAAGTAAACAGAAACATACGTAAACCCCAACATACATCACAAGAAAAATCTCCAGAAAAACTCCGTTGAACACGACGAAAATGTTGAAATTAAAGTACACAGAAAAATATGTGGAGTTAATTAAGTAGGTGGAATGTATGAATGTGTGCGAGGGTCGGCGTGAAAACGAGATACGTTCATGTTACCAGTACACGAAGAATGTCGGAGAAGAAACAGTTAAAATTACAAGGAAAATTTTACAAAAATGGAAAATATGAAATGAAAGATTTTGAAAAAAGAAATTATGGTTACGAAAAATGTCATCTTGATTGTTTATTTATAGTGCCGTTATTTTCCCGATGATAAAGTTTAAATGTTTAATATACGAGAATGACGAAGAGATGAGAATAGAAGAATATTAGAAAGTAATATTTTTCTAATCAGTTAACAAAACGTACTTCGATCATCAATCAACCTGGCAAAAAGTGTTGATTTGAGTTGAGTGAATACGAGTATGTCAAATGGAATTTAAATTAAACAAGCACGTTTGTATGTGAGAGAAAAAAGTTGTGCAAAAAAAGTTATATCAACCATAAGAATTTTACAAGCAAAACAGGCACTAAATTAATAGAATTTGTTTTTTAAAATGTTTCAAGCATTTTGAAAATCAAATAGGTACAAAATAAGTTAACGAAATTAAAATCAGTGTCAAATATCTCATGAACCATTTCCCCATTCGTAATGTTGCCCGATGTTCAATTAGTACGGTCCGCAGCCAATGTCGCCATTTAGTAAATGGGCTATTTTAGATGTTTGACATTTTGTCGTAAACTTGTTACTCAATGGAAGGGTTTGTATTAAGTTCACTGCTCATTATTAATTCTGGTTTCATTTCCTGATTTTATGGGCAACTGTTAAAATTATATAATTTGTTTGAAGGAAAATAAAAATTATTTGTCGACAAACAAAATTATACACCGTGACTTTTTAGTCGTCCTACAACGGCAGCCCAGTTCATGACGCATCCAATGACTTTTTTTTTGAAGTGAAAACTTCTTTAGCGGCGTTGTACACTTTTTCTGTAATGGGTAAAAAATTTAAAACTCGCGTCAGGGTCACGTGACCGTCAGGGTCACGTGACCGTCAGGGTCACGTGACCCTGATCGAAAATGAGTAAGACGTCATTCAAATTAAAAATAAAACATAGTAACAAAAAAGTTTTCACTTCTACCGGCACTCCTGGAGTGCAACCTTTTTTTTTAACGTGGCAAAATCATCAAATGAGTCCTCCTACCCCGGGCAGGGCAGGGCAGGAGGGACTGTCAGACTCGTACTGACTGAAATCCACGGTGTCCTTTAATAGACCTTTATGTTCCGGGGTCATCATCATCATCATCATCAGCCGGAAGACGTCCACTGCTGAACATAGGCCTCCCCCTTAGACCGCCACGCCGAACGACAATTCGCCACTTGCATCCATCCGTTGCCCGCGACCCTCACGATGTCGTCGGTCCACCTAGTGGGAGGCCTGCCTACGCTGCGCCTTCCGGTCCGTGGTCGCCACTCGAGAACTTTTCTTCCCCATCGGTTGTCAGTTCTACGAGCGATGTGGCCTGCCCATTGCCACTTCAACTTGCAAATTTTATGAGCTATGTCGGTGACTCTGGTTCTTCGCCGAATATCCGTGTTCCGGATTTTATCCCGCAAAGAAACTCCGAGCATAGCTCTTTCCATTGCTCGTTGAGTGACTCTCAATCTCTCTAAAAGGCCAGCAGTCAGAGACCACGTTTCAGAGCCATAAATCATCACTGGCAACACACACTGGTTAAACACCCTTGTCTTGAGACACTGTGGGATTCTCGATGAGAAGATATCACGTAGCTTCCCAAACGCTGCCCATCCGAGTTGGATTCTTCGGGCGACCTCTTTCTCGAAGTTGGACCTACCTAACTGAACAATCTGTCCAAGGTAAGTATAATGGTCTACAACTTCGAGAGTATCGTTCCCAACAACAACCGGTACGGGTGCCACATGGACATTCGACATGACTTTCGTCTTGTCCATGTTCATTTTAAGGCCGACCCGTTGGGAAACGATACTGAGGTCGCTGAGCATAGCATTGAGGTGCTCCAACGATTCTGCCATGATGACTATATCATCGGCAAAACGAAGGTGAGTGATGTATTCGCCATTGATGTTGATGCCGAGTCCGTTCCATTCCAAGAGCTTGAAAACGTCCTCCAACGCGTTCGTGAACAGTTTCGGAGAAATAACGTCTCCCTGTCTCACGCCTTTCTGCAATTGGATTGGTTTCGTGCTCTCTTCCTGAAGTCGGATGGACATGGTGGCGTTCCTATACAAACACTTCAACACTTCGATATACCTATAGTCGATATGACATCGTTGGAGGGACTGCAATACTGCCCAGGTTTCGATTGAATCGAAGGCTTTTTCATAGTCCACAAACGCTAAACACAATGGCCGATTATACTCCTCTGTCTTCTGTATAATCTGGCGGAGCGTGTGTATGTGGTCTATAGTGCTAAAACCTTTTCGGAAACCGGCTTGTTCGGGAGGCTGGAAGTCATCAAACCTGCGTTCGAGACGGTTCGTAATGACTCTTGAGAACAGCTTGTACACATGGCTCAGAAGTGAGATTGGCCTGTAGTTCTTCAACAAGGTGTTGTCACCCTTTTTGAAGAAAAGAACAACCATACTCCTGTGCCATGCTTCTGGCGTAGAACCTTCGAGTATGACGGAATTAAATAACTTCTGGAGGACTAGAAGTACCGGTTTTCCACCCGCTCTCAGAAGTTCTGTTGTGATTCCGTCCTCACCCGGCGCCTTGTTATTCTTGAGCTGTTTAAGAGCCATTCTAATCTCGTACAGGCTGATGTCCGGGATATCCTCAGTGTAGTGTCGAGTCAGTTTAGCTCTTGCGTCTCGAGCTGTACCGACACTGGGTTGTCGTGTTGATGTGTATAACTGTCCGTAAAACCTCTCAAGCTCTCTTAGGATCTCCGGTTTCGTCGAAATGATGCTGCCGTCGTTAATCTTCAGCTTAGTCATTTGGCTCTGCCCAATAGACGAATTCTTTGCGAAGACTTTTGAGCCCTGGTTCCGCTCGATTGCCTCTTTGATCCGTGCCGCACTAAAGGAGCGCAGGTCACGTCGCATTGATTTAGAGATTCGTCTATTGAGTTTGCCATATTCCGACATATCAGCTGAAGATTGCAGCCTCATCTCGGACCGGTCTTGCATCAACTTGATGGTTCCGTTCGAGAGCTTTTGAAGCTTATTCCGGCGCGGGGTCTTAAAGAACTTGGACCCCACAGCTTGGACAGTTTCCACCAACCCATTGTTGATTTCGTCCACAGTTTCGCATTCGGTTAGGCACTGGAAGCGATTGTGCAGTTCGAGTTGAAAGTCTTCGGGGTTCCGGATGTGGGCAGGACCAGGTCGGAGCGTGGACTTCACCAGACGAGACCTTTCAAGCTTGACATTGATATTCAGTGTGCCTCTGACAATTCGGTGATCGCTACCGGTTTTTACCTTAGCGATCACAGAGACATCACTGAATATTCGCTTCTTGGTCGTCATGATGAAGTCGATCTCATTTCTGGTAGTACCATCGGGGCTCATCCACGTCCACTTCCTGGATGGCCGCTTCTGGAAATAGGAGTTCATTAAATGAAGTTCTTCCTTTTCCATGAAGTCGACCAGTCGCTGGCCCCTATGGTTTCGCTGCCCATACCCAAATGGCCCCACTCTCAACTCATCGCCATTCCGTGCGCCCACCTTCGCGTTGAAGTCCCCCATAACAACGGTGAAGTATGTTTCGGAGGCATGTATGGCCTCGGATATCTCCTCATACAATGCCTCTACTTCATCATCAGAATGTGTCGAGGTCGGCGCATATACCTGTATGACCTTCAACGAATACCGGTTGGTTATTCTGAGTATAAGGTATGCTACCCTACTCGACACACTGTCGACTTTCACAACGTTGTTGATGACGGACCTGCGGACGAGAAATCCAACACCACCCTGGGATTTACGGTCTCCTTCCCGGTAGAAGAGCATGTTGCCGGAATCTAGAACTATCGTATCCTGACCCTCTCTTCGGATTTCAGATAATCCCAAGATATCCCATCGCATTTTGCTCAATTCTTCCTCCAGCTCGATAATCTTCTCATCGGTCCTCAGTGTGCGGATGTTGTGTGTTGCCAGGGCCAAAGTCCGTTGGGGGTGGTAGCGGGGCATCTGCCGGGGATTCTTAGCACCCCCTGCTCCGCCGTTACCTGATCCGCTACCCAGACCAGGAATAGCGGAGCTGCCGGGGACTGGGGGCCGTGTGCTATTATTGTCAATCATAATGGGGGGGGGGGGGTTGCCATAATCCCCACGCTTGGCAGGCGGCTTGGGGATCGCAGTAGGGTCACCGTAAGTTTGCAAAGGACGCTGCTGCCCGTCCTTCGGTGGCTGGACGTAGTTTAAGGACGTACCCGGTTCCGGGGTCATTGTGATGGAATAAGTCCCGCGACCCCGGCAGGCTTTGGCCCTCTGAGAGGGGGCCCCGTCATTATGCTGACGCTCTTTGAGGCGCGCGTGGGACACAACGCGCCGTCGACCCGGGCATGGTCCATGGTCGGGCAGCGAGTTGCCCTTTACTCGCTGCCCGCATGCCCGCGCCTACGGTGGCCGGAGATCGTCTTGCAACGTCCGTCGCCGTGGGCGTCCACCACCGCGGGTGGGGCGGAGGGAGGACACTGTCCTATCTCTCACGCGGCCCGCCTCCTCCTTCGCGAGCATTATTGCTTCGCAGAAGGAGGCGACCGCTTCCCACTCCGTCTCGCCCCGCAGCATGGCTGCGACCAATGCTGGGCGCGAGAGGTCTCCGCCTATCGCCGCCGTGAGGACACGTCGGTGCTCTGCCCAAGCGGGGCAGTCTTACACCGTATGCTCGACTGTGTCCTCCGGGCGATCTTCGCAGTGGTGACCCCAGGCGTTTCCTCCTTTCGCATCAGACACAGGTACCTCCCGAAACTTCCGTGTCCGGTGAGGACCTGCGTCATGCGGTAGGTCAGGACGCCGTGACTCCTATCCAGCCACTCCTCAAAGAGGGGTCTTACCGCCGCAATTGCGGCGTGCCCGACGTGTCCAATGACTAGTACACGTTTATAATAAAAAAATTGATGTTTAACCACTCTGCACGACAACATTTTGACACATGACACATCAGCTGAGTCGACCGGGTGATTCGAAATTTGAGCTATTACACAAGATTTTTTGTCAACTTTCAGCATCCAATTTTTGATCAAAAATATGTTACTACAGCTATTTGATGCGATAAGTTTGTGAGCAATATCTCTAAGAACATGTTAAGGTCAATAAAACTGCCTCGTTCTGTTGTAAAATGTGTGTAACATACAAAATGCTACACCGTTCCAAAAACTAGGTAATTTAGATGTGCAGAAAAATATGTACATAAACAAGCTTATCACATGATAATAATGGTTACACAGTGAAATAAATAAAATAACTTACTATATACATTATTAGATTTGCTAGTGTTCATACATAATTTCATAAATAATAACGATCAAAGTCTGGATTAAAATTAGCAAAAACTATGTTGCAACATGACTCTTTTTAGTGCTGACCGTAAACCCAATGTTCACAAAACGATTAAAAACGTTCATTCAGCCTAATCGATACTCGCAACATAATCGAACATGGAAAAAAAGTAAAACAAGACATAGAGCATGGACTGATTTATCCACTTATTTGACTATAGAAAGCTCAGTCCATGCAATAAGTCTATGAAACTAAATCTGAATCATGTTGTAATATTTCAAGTATTGTCGTTTACGCAATAATTTATTTAATTTTATGTTTTATATAGTAATAAATATCGGTGTTTCATTGGAGGCTAAACATGTGTGTCTTCTAAATTTAAATTCAATCATAAGGTTTTACCTTTACCCATTTTGTGTTTTGTTAATTAATTTAAATTTATCTTTTTACAACGGATCTAAAATACGTGAAAAGACAAACACCGGGTTCGGATCTAATGCTGAGAGATGGGAGTACTTCTAAATGATTCCTTGCAGTAATAAACAATTAGAATTTCCAACGGGGCGCGGATGGCTAAATTTTGAACTATGAGGAATAGCGAAAAATCCTGAAGGAAGTCTCGAAGTCGATTTGATAAAAATTAAATAACACCATAAAAATTAAATTTTTGAAATATAAATTCAGCAATCAAACTATCAATATTCTGTGAAGTAGTAACATGCGACAAACTTGAGGTATAAGGATTTTTTTTAAATAATTCGATTTTTACGAGGGATGGAATCATATTCCATTAAATAAAATTTCGCTACATGTTTACAACATACTGTTCTCATTTCAAATTTTTATTATCACTTCGCGGTGCAAATACATTAAATAATTTTTTGAAATTCGAACTTTAAGTGAGTTTGCGCGAATTTTGATTTTGATCTGCTGTACAATGACTAAATTATTGTTTGTATATTAGTTCATATTTTACCAAATTATCATTACTTCACCGAATTTGATCCTCAGCGACATCGAATAGTGTAAAAATATACCTAGCATTTTCTTTTTTTAATTCAAAAGCTCGATTTCTGACGTGTAATACTTACATGACCAAACCAATCTCACGAAACAATTTTGTACAATAAAATAATTAATTGGCCTATATTTTATTTGGAGCCGCGAGAGGGAGAGGACAGCGTCCTCCCTCAACTCCAACCGCAGTGGTAGACGCCCGCGTCGTCGGAAGTCGGCAGACGACCTCCGGCCACCGTAGGCACGGGCATGCCACCATGCCCGACCATGGACCATGGACCATGCCCGGGTCGACAGCGCGTCGTGTTCCACACGCGCCTCAAAGAGCGTCAGCATAATGATTTAGAGGGCCAAAGCCTGCCGGGGTCGCGGGAGTTATTTCATTACCGTGACCCCGGAACATAAAGGGCTATTGAAGGACACCGTGGATTTGAGTCAGTACAAGTCTGACAGTAAGGGGTGGGAGGACTCATTTGATGATTTTTATTACCACGATTACCACGATATTGTTATAGATTACCACGATAAAAAAAAAAAACTTTTATTTGGTAAGAAACAAACTCATTTATAAAAAGCCTATCAAGATCCAAGGCATTCTATATTCATTCAACCTTAAAAACTATATTATTGTACAAAATAAAATGTACAGTAAAAATTAGCTAATAAATTAAAATGTTATTACATATTTTGAATAGCGAGTACCACAGCAAAAGCATTCCTAATTCAAAATTTTAGAATTAAATAATTGCCGCGCATTCAAACATTGATTACTGACATTGTTCCTTTGTCTATTATTGTTTTTTGGGAATGACAATGTACGTAATATTATTATAAAAGCTTTAAACAACATTATAATAGATAATAATTGTATTCTAAGCTTAAAACAAATTTATTTTAATTTTTATTAATCGATTTCCTAGTTTCCTTATTTTTTTCACTCGAGTTGACAAAAAAATCAATTATGGAATCGATTAGAATACTCGCTTTCACACATCATTACGATTAAAAAAAATAAACATGGTTTTCGTTTACGAACACAAATTGAGTAGTGGTAATGAAAAATACGTGTTATTGGCCCTTTATTAGAGAATTACGCCAAGATCTGTACTTTTTTACGTTATTTATAACATTTGGCATGATATTATATCTTAATAGTTATTGAGTATAAGCGCGCGTATGTGATCAAAGTGAAAAATAAAATGTAAACAAACAAAAGTGGCGCGAAAGTTCGAGTTCAGATATCAAATTCTTCATTACCACTGCTAATTTATGTTGAATGATGTATGAATTCGTTACAATACTAAATGAGAAGTTATTCATTCCTCCTTTATTGATCCGTTGGATGTCCGAAAACCACGTTTTTATGATTTTTAGCCCTATCCAGCACAGCCATCAAAATGGCGAAGATCGTATTTACACTTTTGGATTTTGTTACGGTAAATTAAGAAAATAAGCGCTAAATGTAGAAGTTTTAATTTCGGGAATAAATCAGGTTTTAATTGAACATTCTTAATTAATGCGCACTCATAGGATTTTACGCAGGGAATATTATATTTTTTTAATTTATAATGAGGATGTCGTATGACTACAACGTCTGCCCCTTTTGGACCCACTATTGAGCCAGCGTAGGTTTACTTGTCGCGCCCATTTCGGGGGCGGTACCGAACTATACGGTTAAGAAATTAGAAAAAATTAGAAATATTAATTCGTTATTATGACGCAAGGCGTAGTTAGAAATACCTTTGTCTCATAGAAAATGGAGATGGAATGATCTGCCCGACTATTGCGCTGGGTCGGATACATTAAGTGGACCACTTTTGTAAGATGACTAAAAAGTCACGGTGTATAATTGATTATTTTTAACAGTTAATGGTAACTGTAAAATATTTTAGTTTTATTTATTTATGGAAAAGATACACATTCATTCAGTATAATAATGTCAAATACTATTTGAGCGGACCAATGCTATATTTAATCAAGCTTTCAGTGAGTAAAAGTCACAATAAAATCGATTTTCATCGAAAACGTGTTCTAAAAACTGGGAAATGACAATGGGCAAAAGCGGTCCAAGACCCTCCACTTATGACACTTATGGAAAATGAAAGAACATAGTTGTGACATCATTCTGGCAAAAGATTATCGAAATCTGTCCTGGGGTTCTTTTTTTATTTCCGTTTGAAAGTGACTACCTAATCTAACCTAACCCAACTTTTTTCATTCAGCTGTAAATGATGCCCGACGCATACTGAACCATCTGGGAAGGCGGATAGCTTATGTTTGACTTGGACCCACTAAAAATACCAATGAGACCATAAATAGCTAACCTAACCTAACTTTTTTTGTTCAGCTACAAAATGATGCCCGACGCACAGTGAAGCTCCTGGGAAGACGGCCGTTGGCTTATGTATGTGTGACTTGGACCCACTAAAAATACCAATGAGACCTTAAATAGCTAACCTACCCTAACTTTTTTTGTTCAGCTACAAATGATGCCCGACGCATACTGAACCATCTGGGAAGGCGGTTGGCTTATGTTTGACTTGGACCCACTAAAAATACCAACGAGACCTTAACCGCTCGATCCCCAATGCTCCCCAATGGCACGTTTTTGTGCCACCAAACCCCGACCGATATAAAGCCTTATTTTTGGAAAAATAAGTCTTAAAATCGGTCAGTATTTTGTGGGAAAACATTTTCCGCGGGGCTCGAGAGGTTAAATAGCTAACCTAACCTAACTTCTTTTGTTCAGCTTCAGCAGACCTTAAGGTCTCGTTGGTATTTTAGTGGGTCCAAGTCACACATAAGCCAACCGCCTTCCCAGATAGTTCAGTATACGTCGGGCATCATGTTTAGCTGAACAAAAAAAGTTAGGTTAGGTTAGCTATTTATTTATGGTCTCATTGGTATTTTTAGTGGGTCCAAGTCACACATAAGCCAACCCTCTTCCCAGATGGTTCACTGTGCGTCGGGACTCGGGCATCATTTTTAGCTGAACAAAATAAGTTAGGTTAGGTTAGCTATTTAAGGTTTTGTTGGTAATTTTAGTGGGTCGAAATCACACATAAGCCAACCGCCTTCCCAGATGGTTCAGTATACGTCGGGCATCATTTTTAGCTGTCAAAAAAAGTTAGGTTAGGTTAGCTATTTAAGGTTTTGTTGGTATTTTTAGTGGGTCGAAATCACACATAAGCCAACCGCCTTCCCAGATGGTTCAGTATACGTCGGGCATCATTTTTAGCTGTCAAAAAAAGTTAGGTTAGGTTAGCTATTTAAGGTTTTGTTGGTATTTTTAGTGGGTCCAAGTCACACATAAGCCAACTGTCTTCCCAGATGGTTCACTGTGCGTCGGGCATCATTTTTAGCTGAACAAAAAAGTTAGGTTAGGTTAGCTATTTAAGGTCTCATTGGTATTTTCAGTCGGTGTAAGTCAAACATAAGCCAACCGCCTTCCAAGATGTTTCAGTATGCGTCGGGCATCATTTACAGCTGAATGAAAAAAGTTAGGTTAGGTTAGCTATTTAATGTCTCGTTGGTATTTTTAGTGGGTCCAAGTCACACATAAGCTAACTGTCTTCCCAGATAGTTCAGTATACGTCGGGCATCATTTTTAGCTGAACAAAAAAAGTTAGGTTAGGTTAGCTATTTAAGGTTTTGTTGGTATTTTTAGTGGGTCGAAATCACACATAAGCCAACCGCCTTCCCAGATGGTTCAATATACGTCGGGCATCAGTTTTAGCTGTCAAAAAAAGTTAGGTTAGGTTAGCTATTTAAGGTTTTGTTGGTATTTTAGTGGGTCCAAGTCACACATAAGCCAACCGTCTTCCCACATGGTTCACTGTGCGACGGGCATCATTTTTAGCTGAACAAAAAAAGTTAGGTTAGGTTAGCTATTTAAGGTCTCATTGGTATTTTCAGTCGGTGTAAGTCAAACATAAGCCAACCGCATTCCCAGATGGTTCAGTATGCGTCGGGCATCATTTTTAACTGAATGAAAAAAGTTAGGTTAGGTTAGCTATTTAAGGTCTTGTTGGTATTTTTAGTGGGTCTAAGGCACGCATAAGCTAACCGCCTTCCCAGATGGTTCAATATGCGTCGGGCATCATTTACAGCTTAACAAAACAAGTTAGGTTAGGTTAGGTTTGAATAGGTAAGGTTAGGTTAGGTTAGTAGTCACTTAAATGGACATAAAAAAAGAACTCCCGGACGGATTTTGATAATCTCTTGCCAGAATGATGTCACAACCATATACTTTCATTTCCCATAAGTGTCATCAGTGGAGGATCTTGGACCAAGTTCCATACATTTTTGCCCATTGTCCTTTGTCAAAGAGAAAAATATGTCATCGATTTATTCAAACATTTTTATTCTATTAAAATATTTGAGGGTAAAAGAAATATTTAGTGTAACATTTACACTAAATATTGTAATTGGATCGCTCTAAAACCGCAAAATCAATGTTAACAAAAGATACGCAACATTGCCCACAGAGCATAAAGCATTTGCCCGTGTTTACCACTCGCAGATGTGTAATAGTCAGTCAACATTGCCCAGGGGGACGTTCGCAAATTGTGAAAACGGACGCTTCGAATTTTTAACATGTTTTTAAACGGACTCTGCAGAAAAATATATGAGGTGGAAGTGAATACGTACTTCAACTGGTGTAATATCGGAGCGGTAAGTGGTAGAACCGAGATCGAACGTTTTTTATAGAGCATTGAGATATCTAATAGCTGCTCTGAAAAGCTGAAAGTAAATTAATAGTAAAAATATGTAGAATGTTGGTTTCAACACGCAATTTCACGGCAAGTCAATATTTTTGTTATGAAACATAATGTTATAACATGGATGTTTCCTAATGAAAAACTCGAAAAAATTAAGCCCAAAAAACAAGGTAAATTAGAATCCAGTAGAAACATTATAGCTTGATTATGTTACGCTTATGCTTCGTCAACCCATCAAATAATTAATTACTTTAACACAAAGATACAGCAGCCAAGATAGCCTTGTAAAAACAAAGATACAGCAGTCAAAATAGCCTTCTAAAAAAATATTGTAAACTGTGCTCTCAAAATTGCTGATGCAATCAAAAATCATTTTCATTATGATCAACACCTACCACAGAACATAAACCATTTATCCATTACACAGTTGTGTGTGAGTCGGTCAACATTGCCCAGGGGAACGCTATACATGACTCCACCGTTCCAGAATTTTGTTCGGACCAAACAACATAGGGGCCCAACACGAGCGAGCGGTATTTTCGTGTGAGTACCTCTGTTTCAGAGGGTCTACTTTCTAAGTCCGTAAACGAAGAGACGGATACGGATGTACGAACGTTGGCGCTAGTGCTCATGTCTTTACATCAAATTGCATTAAAAAAATGTAGTTAAACGAATTTTCCGCAAGTCAGAAGTGTTGGTCGCGGGACTTATCGCATTACCGTGACCACGGAACATAAAGGGCTATTGAAGAATACCGTGGATTTTAGTCAGTACGATTCTGACAGTCCCTCTCACCCTGCCCGGGGTGGGAGGACTCATTTGATGATTTTAACACGTAAAAAAAAAAAGTTGGTACACGTAATTCATGTACCAGTTTGGGCTCGATGTCACGGGGCGTACGAAACGCCCGTAACTTAGGCCGAAACCACGAGTTTCGTGCTTAGAGATTAGACCGCCAGATTTGTGCACAGCTCAGCAGATAAAATGGTCTCGCGCTGAATGTCTCATAACTCTCACGCATTCAATTACCTACTAGTAAGTTTTATGTATATTTTTGAGTTTTTTTTTGGGTTGAAAGAAAGTTAATACCCGATAGAAAAATGTTTATGCAATCTCTAAATAACATTAACTTTAGAATGAAAATCTGACAGATCAGAAAGCTTTATTCTATTTATAATGACGTGATAACTGATGAAGAAGTAAATCCTCATTTAGAAGATGCAAGAAATTGCATGTGAGTTGCTTACAAATTTGACAACACTGCGGACTATTAATGTAGTTAAACATGCATGCAAAGTCTTGCAACGATTTCTGATCTTGTTCACGGCTACCTGCCGAGACAGGGTCGCCAGACTGCCTCATCAGGTCTTCGTGACCCTGGAACGTAAAGGATAGCCCTTTACGTTCCAGGGTCACGAAGGATCACCGTGGATTTTAGTTAGTACAAGTCTGACAGTCCCTCTCGTCTGCCATGTGTGAGAGGACTTATTGGACGATTTTACCACGATAAAAAAAAGGTCTTGTAGCTTGTAAATGGGCCTTATGTATTTTGATTTCCCAACATCACATTTCAAGGTATCGTATCGCAAAGGATATTCTTACCGTTTTCTACAGACTATTCCGCTACCAGATTACAATAAAGTAACTTGACACTCAAAGAAATCCTTCTTTGAGTACACAGATATACGGTTTCATCCCGCAAAATAACTTTTTTTTAGGTGCACAAAGTCATAGCAGAGCCGTATCATACTAAAAAGATTTTGGATATATCACTTGAATTTCAGGTAAAAGACAAACCACTTCTTTTTTCCATATCTAAAGACAGCATCTCTTCTAACGCGTGTTAGTCGCATTTGCAACGCGCTACAATAGCGATGCCAACGCGCTACTAACGCGCTACTGCATCGCGATTGTATCGATACAAACGCGCGACCGCGTCGGACGACAACGGAGAGAGAACAGAGGAGGGAGTGTGCCGCGGCGCGTGAGTGGGAACCGAACATCAGTGCAACACAGACAGAAATCAGTCGAATCATTAACTAATCATTATTGTTTGAATTAGAATTGTCGTAACCACAAACTGCATCGCGACCGAATCGCGTTTGCATCGCGGCCGAATCGCGTTTGTATCGCGACCGAATCGCGTTTACATCGCTAGAGACTGCTTCGCGTCTGTATCGAAGCTACGCGCGAGAGCATCGCGACTGCATCGCTACAAAAAGTCGCCCGTGGGCGAGGGCCCTAAATATGCCAAAGAGCGAGTAAAATCTTCAATACAATATAACCACTTATAACAATCCAGTTTATCGCCTGACATCGATAATAATTAAATATTATAGCGATAGCCATAAATCCTCACTTTATATACCTATGCCTTGTGGCGCAAGGAGACGCGAATGCTATAGCGTAGGAATTCGCAGAAAGTTTGTGAAATAATAGAAAAGGTACAGGAATGGGAAGACAGAAGAATTTAATAAGTATTGTGTTGTCTCTGTCTGTGGTGTGTTGCCGTCTCTATCTGGTTATCGGAGTAGACGGTAAAGATATTATTCGATGATAATAGTATTGTAGGAATCCGTTCAACTTTATAGCTTCGGTACGATAATCTAGATAACGAACGCAGCGATGAAAGATTTTGTCAAGTTTTTTCAGTGAATTCACAAGTCATTGGTCACCTAAAACTAAGTTATATGTCGCGGGAATGTCTAAACGCAAAAGGCGACCAAAGGGACAGGGTGGTTTCTAGTCAGTACAAATCTGACAGACCCTAACCCTCATATTCCAAGCCACAAAAAAAAAGAATATCTGCTCTGTGCTTCCATTTCACATAATTATCATCACAGCATTATGCTTGGAAATGGCCATTCTACGTGTATTTGACACATATAATATTGTCTCCCATTTCATTCTATTCAAAGTTCGAATATATGCGTTTTTTTTTCTTTCAATTTCTTTTTTGTCCGACCATGGACCTTGCCCGGGTCGACGGCGCGTTGTGTTCCAAGCGCGCCTCAAAGAGCTTCATCATGATGACGGGGCCCCCCTCTAGAGGGCCAAAGCCTGCCGGGGTCGCGGGACTTATCTCATTACCGTGACCCCGGAACGTAGAGGACTATTGTACGACACCGTGGATTTTAGTCAGTACGAATCTGACAGTGGTGGTGGGAGGACTCATTTGATGATTTTACCACGATAAAAAAAAGTATGTCTATGTCTGACTAATATTTAGGTAGGTACAAAGTCTGTTCCTAAAAAAAACCCAATCCGGTCTGGTTACCACCAGTTTATCACGTCGTAAAGATTGAAGCGAAGGGAATAGGTTCGTCCTTTATCATCGGCTTTCAGCGTCGCGATAAAAATACGGCTCGTGACAGACACGACGAATGTAGACGATATGGAAATATTCCTGGCGAAAATTAAATTTTTGGTTGAGAGCTTCTGTGGTTTCCGATTTTCGATTTGTTATATTCCATTGTTTGGAATAGGTGATTGAAAGAAGATGAATTTTAATTTCAGTCGTTTTAGTTTTGGGTGCCTAGGTACTCATCATTTACAATTTATGTGGCAGGATTTGTTTATTTCAACTTAAATTGCCTCACTGCTTTGCAAAAATCATAATAAACTTACACTGTTTTCCTTGTGCATCATTTGCTGGCCAGTCTCTCATTAATGCATACAAGTGATGAGATCTAATTCCTTTCATATTTAAATCTTATCCTATTAAAACCTTTCATATTTGGCTTTGGCTTTGGTCTAGCTTCAAACCTTGTCAATCCTAATAATATCTTAAACCTAAATAAATGACATCCTAAAAATTAATCAGAACTTTATGTTTTGGAGTGGAACGTACAAAATCATTATTTTATCCCAGTCTTTCAATAGATAGCGTCGATGCCCATCTTTGTACTTGTTCACGTTGGAACGCGCGGGCGCGGTGGCGGGTGCGGTCGCGAAGACGTGGCGGGTTCGTGTTCACATTGGCCACCAGGCGTTTGCGCGGGTGAGATTCTAGCGACAAGTTCAAACTGGTTGAACTTACCTGACGTCGCGAGTGAATCGCGCGCTCCGCCGCTAGTTCGACGTGAACACACACAAACATCTCACGCGTTTGATATTGACGCGAGCGGCGCGCGCGCGCCAGTCGCTAGCTTGCCCGCTACTTACACCGCACGTGCGTTTCGTACGTGAACACTTGGATATTACGCCATATGTTTGATATTTCGTGACCGCGCCCGCCACCGCGCCCGCGAGTCAACGTGAACAAGTACTTTGTCCCCGTCTTTACCCAATTCTGCGTGTATCGCATCGATTTTGACCTAAATTCTTGCTGAAATTGCCGATCCATCACATGGCCTCGCTTCTTTTCCCGTTCATTGGTCACCGTTCTGTCAAGGTTAATGGGGTAACCACGTATGGACATTTTTTTTTCCTTTCATTGAATTAATTAAGTCTTTTCTTCTCCTTCTGGTACCTATTCAATTACTAAAAGTGCTCCTCAATCAACTCTGAATATTTCTTTTCCTACTTTTGTGAGTTGGAAGTACTCTTGACTATGGCTTATTTGCGAATGTGTCACAAAATTCTTTTTTCTATCTTTCACGATAGATTAGTGAACTTCGGTCTTTTCAGGTAAGTGTCATAATAAAATATCATAAACACGCAATAATGGATTATGACCTCTACTTGAACAGCACGTGAGAGTCGTAACTATTCATATAAACCTACCTTCAGGGTTATTTTTTGTTTTTTTTTTTTTTAATTCAGCCATAGGCTCGCGTTTGACCATCTCGCCTGACATTAACTACACCAGTGCCTTTAAAAATATTTTTGATAGCTATTAACAAGACTTGTTACCACAGTAAAGATTAAAAGTTGTGGACAGAAAAAAATAAATCAAGCTTCATTCCATTATCCATACTTAATTAAATTTCTGAAAACCACAACCTTTAACACGGTTTATAAAAAAAAAGTCTGTCAGTAATCTGAGTTTTTTAACCAAAATATACATTTTTTGCGCTGCCCAGTGGCTGCGACGTTTTATTGTTTCCCAGTTAAAAGTTATGAGATTAGCAGGAAAGCCTGTAACTGTGTGCGTAAAAATTCCACCTAACCGACCGAGCACCGCGAGTGGCGTGAGTTTGGAGTTCCCTTTGCACTGTTCGCTGTTCATCTTTTAGCATAACAAAATTACAAATAATTATATTGTATGAAACAGAAAAATATATTATATTATTATTCGCCGAGACACTGCAATACTTACATACATTTGCACATTCTATTGCTATAATAGTAAAATTTGAAGAAGTATGATAAAAAGCTAGTGCTAAATATATGCTGGACTAGGTATGGTAGGATAATATGTTGATGTCGTTATTCGCGGGCGGGTCTAGTATGGTAGACTGTACCCCCATTGGCTTTGTTTTTTTATTTTTTTTATTTCATTGACATTATTATGGCCACGGACTTCCGAAAGAAAAGTTATTTTATAGTTTTTTGTGTTTGGTTTTGAAGTCGGTTCCCTTTTTTTCAAAAAGCTTTTTATTTTTTCCCTTTTTAGTTGAGATAATCAACAAAAATCTTTATAAAATCGGCATCTTTGAAAATCTACAACCCTATTAAGCAAAACGGATCTATGTGAGCAACTTTACGAGATATCCGTTATTGTTATATATTAAAACCTTCTCCAGAATGTAATGAACACTTTCCTGAAAACTGCATCAAAATCCGTTCAGCCAAACGCGAGATAATCGCGGACAAACATACATACATACAGGTCGAACTGAGAATCTACTTTTTTTTTTGAAGTCGGTTAAAAACAAAATTAAGCTAACGAAAAAATTTATTTTTACGTTTTTTTTTTAATGTAACATTCCCTTCTCTCACCACCCATATTTTTATAAAAATACAATGAAAAATGATTCCAAGTAGTAAAAAGTGGAAAGACAAAAAAACATGTTACACTGTTATAGAAAACCACTTACTTATTTTTATGGTTGAACAGCTTTCAGTCAGAACAGCAATCAGCGGCTATTTCCATTGCAAAAAAATCTGATCAAATTATTCGCCATACGGGACCTTGCAAATAATGCAGCAGATCTCGCTTAACTCGGTTTTTTCACCATGTTTTTTCCATTTCAGGAGATACGCTCATTCTTTCGCGGCTTGCCCCGCCGCTGTGGCCGCACCAAGCGCTATTGCGTTTCCAATTTTACTGCTTTTTCCTCACTAACTATGTAGTTTCACTAATTTGATTTTTGCTGTGATTTTTTGACTCTAGACTTATGATATTTTGATTATCAAACGCAGTCCATATTGCTATCAAAGCTGAACTACAGTAATGACCTTGTTTGTAGCAGAGTAGGGGGAAACTTTGGGGTATTTAACTCAAGAGTGAATAGATTACTTCTAGGTAAGCGTACTTCATCATCGACCACATCTTCGCTTAATCCGTCAAGAGCTATTAATTTAATTATGAGAGGGCGCTTATTATGGTGACAAATAGTTCCTAACAGGCAATATTTTTATAGTACACGACTAAAGAGTCATCGCGACAAGAAGTCACTTAAAGCGAGCCTAAGAAAAGAAAAACATTGTAACATTTGCTTGCATAGTATAGTTACAAACGTTGGCTTTTTCGTAACAAGCACCCCAATTAAACTCGAAATTGACACCCACATCAAATTATAAGAAAATGACGTCCACCATCTTGGATTTCAAAAAGAATGGTTTTTTCGTAACAAGCACCCCGAATAAACTCAAAATTGACACCCGTACTTATTAATCAAATTTAAAAATTGTTGTCCACCATCTCGAAATTCACCCTTGGTAATTAATAAAAAAAGTCCACCATCTTGACACGGAACATACAATATTTAATAACACAGTCATACAAACAGATGCCCTGTGCGATAAAATATAAAAAAAAAAAACCCGTGCGCCGGTCGGCCATTTTATTAGCGTTATCAACGTGACACGACATTACAAATAAAATTATTTAAGTACTGATGAAAACGCAGATCTTTAATTATACGAGATGAGGACTTGCAATCAGTCACAGTACACGTCGTATGCATCATTTTAAATAAACAAATAAAAAACAAACACGCACGGTCACACGCGATAGCCCTGAATGATACAGCCCGAGTTACAAAACATCGTTTTGTTCGCAAGTCGGGCTCGGCTTACCCGCGTCCCACCCCTCACACCCCGCACGATTGCCCTGTCTAGACGTCTTCGTCGGACGACTGTAGGATTATTAGACTGTGGTACTAGTGTCAGATTGGCGGTGCCTCCGTGTACATCGAAACACATAGTATGCTTTCATACATATTCATTCTGCCTTGCACCGCGTATGACAGTGTGCTCATCGAGACTGCCCACTAAACGCACAGCGTCCGCAGGGAGCGGCCGAGTTTTACGACTAAACGTATAAATTCCGCACCGTTTATTTACTTTTTACTGCGTCTAGGCTGAGAGGGGCGTCTATATGGAAGTGCTAGGTTTAGTGTGGATTGAATGTGAATGTATTTCAATTCCTAAAGGATTTGCTTATGAGAGTGCTTGCAACATTTTCACATTCTAGGTAGAAGAAAAAACGACTATTATAGTTTACTTAGTATGTTGAAGCCGTTTATTTACTTTTCACAGCGTAAAAGCCGAGAAAACAGAGAACCAGCAGGTTAATCTGAATTGTTGCTTCAAAAGTGCGTAGTAAAAATTGAAAAAAGGGATTTTGAATTTGCTTAGTAATAGTAATGAGATAAGTATGGGACAGAATATCTGATGTGTTTAAAAAGCAATAGGTATGTATAAACATTTCCCATGTATAAAAAATTATATAATGAAAATAAAAGAAAACTCCGATTTTGACTATTTAATAAGTGCCATTTCTAAAATTTATAAACGTTTTAGTAATTACTAGCTTCTGCCAGCGACTTCGTACGCGGATCCTGTTGTTTATGCCAGTGGCAAAGGGGTCGTCAACATCGAAGATCTGAAACCTCTGATGTCGAATTCTTAGAGCCTGGGACGGGAAACCAACGGGATGCGCATGACGATTCCAGACGTTCCAGTTTTCTTACAAAAGCAAGTCAACAGGAAATGCCCATCATACTAAACAACTCTTGCTAAGACGTGAATCCTATAGGTATATGTAATAGTGTAGCTGGGCTCTTGGAGTTCCACATCAGGTGTTCCAGATCTTCAATTTTTATACGACAACAGAGAGTGCTCATTAGGCTGAACAACTCTTGCTAAGACGTCATTCCTCTCAGAGGGCCAAAGCCTGCCGGGGTCGCGGGATTATTTCCTTACCGTGACCCCGGAACATAACAGGCTACTGAAGGACACCGTGGATTTTAGTCAGTAGAAGTCTGACAGTCCCTCCCGCCCTGCCCGGGGCTGGAGGACTCATTTGATGATTTTGCCACGTAAAAAAAAAAAAAAAAAAAGACGTCATTCCTATATATGTTATAGTGTAGCTGCTGGGCTCTTGGAGTTCCACATCAGGTGTTCCAGATCTTCAGTTTTTATACGACAACAGGGAGTGCTCATCAGGCTGAACAACTCTTGCTAAGACGTCATTACTGTATATGTAATAGTGTAGCTAGGCTCTTGGAGTTCCACATCAGGTGTTCCATATCTTCAAATTTATTCTCTCAGCAGAAAATGCTCATCACGTGGAACAATTTTTGCTATGGCGCTATTTTTGTATCTCTTATAGTTTAGCTGATCTATTGCAGTTCTGCATCAGGTGTTCAAGTTTCCAAGACAAATTATAGCCTATATGTTGCCCAGACTTAATAGCTATATAACAAAAAAAAAACAATCAAATCCGTCCAGTAGTACCGAAGATTAGCGTGCATGGAGTAACTTCTCCCGTTTTCCTAACATTTCCCTTCACTGCTCTGCTCCTATTGATTGTAGCGTGATGAAAAGTATCCTATAACCAGCCCAGGAGTATGAAAAATAATTGTACCAAGTTTCGTCAAAATCCGTCGAGTAGTTTTTGTTTCTATAACGGTTATACAGACAGACAGACAGACAGACAGACAGACAGACAGACAGACAATAATTTTACTGATTGCATTTTTGGCATCAGTATCGATCCCTAATCACCCCCTGATAGTTATTTTGGAAATATATTTCATGTACAGAATCGACCTCTCTACAGATTTATTATAAGTATAGATTGAAAAACATAATAATAAAAAACACTGCCAAAATCAAGTCATGTTTCTTTTTTTCGACAACCTTCTTACACTCCGCGACAAATAATATCACTTTAAAATACCCCCAACCCCACCTCGGTAATAGAGGTTGAGGCCTCGCCACTCAACGCGAGGCCTCCATCTATATCCAGGCCTCGGGACTCAAAAAACGCGGGAAGCGGAACGAGACGCGACCTCACTTACAATTTCCTCCGTTTCCGCTAAGGGATGGGGTCGCCATGTTTAAAATTCAAATGAGAAATTTTTATCTTGCAACATTAAAATTATCACGCATTGCGATACTGCTTTATGAGGGACCTTTTTATTAGGGTGGCCCTTGTAAAATTATAACGCCTTTAATTGTAGGGACAGTGCGGAAGGACGCCCTTATGCACGTATTAATTTTAATGTTTTGTTTTGGTTGAATGCAGTGGAATATATCAGAATTATTGTCCGTTCCGTCAAACATGAAATTAACAAATTATGGACAAGTTGGTATACACCGGTCATCGCCAATAGTTCAGAAAAGTAGAAGTTCGACATAACTTTAATTTTAAATCTTAATAAGCTTTTAATATTTTTTTCATTCATAAGACATGGACCACAAGGTTAGTTGGCAAACCAGTGTTTCATTGAGCTAACCAAAGCAATGACTTTATGCGAACAAACGTAAGTTAAGTAAGCGCTAAGCGCTAATGAGACAGTAGATTTGGCCTGCATTGGCGTTTTGCACCTTGTGTTTAGAAGCAAAGCACAGTTTTCACATCAATATGTCAGCTTTAACCCACGACAATCCAGCCAATTTACTACAAGAGTTATAGCTATGAACGCACGCGGACTTGATAGATGATTCTCTATCAAGTAATCATACTTTTATCAAAAATCAATCAATCAGCATCAACTTAACCTAACCATTACGTCCGTTCCTTCACTAAACCATATCTTTATCTATTTTAAATTAAGAGGTCTTCATTAAAGCTCCAATAAAGTTCATTTTCCTACACCTTCCTTATCACAACATTTATGTGTTCTCAAGCAATAATTGTATCCATCAAAGGGTAATTTAGCGCGAGCATTGCAACGAACTATGAGCCGTCTCGATCTTCGATAAGTTGCATAACAGTGGGGTTGCATGCGGCGTTGCATGCGCGTCTAATAGCTACGTCTATTGCTAAAGACCTGCGTAGACGAGGGACTTTAGTCAAATCGCTTTCTACTAAAATAGATAGCTTACAACTACAGAATATTAAAATAAGAGGAGCTCAATAAAAGACGGAGAGAAATGATCGCTGAAATTAATCCTGTTGACTGGCTGCCGCGTAGTTTTTGTTTTATTCACGGGTCGACAAACATGATTGTATGTAGTTAATTTTATTATCTAAAGGTATACAGCACCTTTTCACTTGGGGACGAATCTCATAAAAGTATGGGGAATCATCAAATTAATCTAAACGTAAAGGCAATGGACCCAGTTTAGTATACTGGGTGCATTGCTAGCCTTGTCCATCTTAAACTCATCAGAGTAACATAACTATGAACGATGACAAGGCGATCAACTGCTTGCCTGTCATGGCAAGTCCTTGGTATAGCCCGCCTGCTTCGCGAGCACTATCATCTTGTATCACGGCGCCAAACAGTTGAAATGATAATATTTATTTTTGCAAGTACCTAGCTTTTTATAAACACTTTACACGTCGACTTTTTACAAACTACTGGTATATGAGGCCGGTGTTTCGTACCTGACTGCTCAGAGAAGAAACAGCCGAAACAAACTCAGAGGTACAGTTTATACTATGTTCCGTCAGTGCATTCTAATGAATTCCTTCTGAACGAGTTCTGACTTTTGCTTGCGGGCTACAAGAGCAACCCATTGATTATAAAAATAGGATAATTTCAGACCAGTGATGATGGTCTTGGTCATGTATTTTTGTACCTCGTCTGCCCAGACCTTAGCAGCTACGTATACTGCTTAGTTCGTCACACACGGACTCGCGTTCAACCCAACAATGTAAAGAATGTATCGTGTTTATTTTGCGTGTTTGAGAAAAACATGAATGTCGCGCTTTGTCTAACTTGTCATAGTGAGTTATTGTGTAGTTCGTGAGTGTGTGGCCTGTCGAGTTTGTCACTGTTTAAACTTGTACGGTCGTTGTTATAATTATTTCTGTGACGTTAATGGTGAAATATATTGTGTGGACTTAAACGCATTACGCTAATGTTTATTTTAATTTTTAGTATCTAAGATTGACGTTAATTAAGTTAAGATACAATTTACGTGCTGTTCCTTCCAGGAAAAATATAGTAAAACCTTTTTAATTTGTTGACGTTGTTTTCTTAGTGAAAGTTACGTTTAATGTTTATAATGCACGTATTTATTATGGGCTTTAATGAAAGCGTCACGTGACTTTTCGAACTTTTAAAAGGAGAATGCCACAAAATAGGTTTTGGTGTACAGAACTTGTTTAAGCTTCATTCTAATATTATTATGTTATTTCAAAAATTTTTGCTAAATCAAACGATTTCCATTTAAATCAGTCCATTCTACTTGCCAAACATTCAGACCGTATAACATCGAGCCTCTATCGAGCCAATGATGAGGCTTCCTGCCCCCGAGTACTATTCAATCGCCTTGTAATCAAACATTTGATACCATCGCCCATATTTTCACATGTTCAATTACTAAGAAAATAATAGCAAAACTCGTGTCGGTTTCAAACTTGTTCGGTTTCTACGAATGGTAATTTAATAGCTTCGAATACGTAGAATTTCTTGGCATTAGACCTCTTTGTATAATATGTAACTTGCTTTTATTTCTTCCGATGACTCATGTCGGTAACATACAAAGGCTGATTTGAAGATGTTATCATTGTTACGTGTTCTAGATCATTGGCTGATAAGGTGTTGATTGCTGGTACCCTGACTGATTGTTGTATAATAGTTGGAATGACTAGTACTGTAGACCGCACGTCAACGGAAACATTTTGATCTAGAGTAGATACTTTGCAGAAATCACACCACTTTTTTCAATAAGACCAAACATACATGATAAAAAAATGGAAAATCATTAGAAATAGTTAAGTTGGTAAAACTTATAGGAATAGATTCTAATAGTCCGGTCATCAATATTAAAATCCTTTTTTCAGGAAATTACTATTTTCTTTTCTTGCTAGACCAATTAAATTTAGTATCTGGTTGACCGAGCTTTGCTCGGGTTTTTAAAATGTCCATATCTTGGGAACCGAGCTTTTCTCGAACCTGGGACTTGAGCCGAAAAACCCCTAATCTGTAACTTTCATGAAAATCCTTGGAGCCGTTTCCGAGATCCTGATTATATATAAATATACAAGAATTGCTCGTTTAAAGATATTAGATAGATAGATAGATATAATAACTCAGCAGATAAATCTTCAAACTGAATCAATGTTCCAGATCAGGCACGTGTGAATTAAAGTAGTTGTAAATAAAAAAACATGGAAAAAAATTATAGGTTGATTCTAATTTAGAATTTTAAAAAGAAAACTACAATTTCTATTGAAGTCCTCCTACTTGATACCTTAAAAGAAAGACAGCGCTAGCTAGACGAAAGAAAAGTTAACGCTTTCTTATATACCACTTATCATGTACCATAAAACGCCCACTAGATAAACTATAAAACCAAATCAATGTACCAGATCAGGCACGTGTGAATGAAGTCTTCCACGTTACTATGGGCGGCGGGCCTCGTAAATCTGGACAACTATCTGCAATACACTAGTTGTCTGGAGAGCACTTAGTACTGTCCTCGACTTCAGGTGGTGGTGTAAGGTAAAAGAGGGAATGTATGTAGCGAGTAGCAAAGGTGATTACATCATTTTCATTTAATGAAAAAAAATGAAATGATCATGATGTCTGAAGTCATTTCCCATCGATTGAAACACAATATTACTTTTGAAGTTCGGTCATAGATCATTGGTAAACTTGACGTAGGTTTAAGAAAACTATATGTTAACTTTATTAGATTTGGAACTCAATCAAAGAAAACGTGAATTTGATTGTCGTTTGACCGAAAGGAAAAGAGCCTTAAGAATAACACTGACAATTATTGCAACTGGTCTGTGAACAAACAAAAATCTTTGCGGTTTTCTTCGTTTTTTCTTTCACTTTCCAACTATTTATTTATACCTATACTCTCTCATGGATTTAGATGGGTTGATTTTCGGTCAATTTCGCCGTGCAACAAAAATCGATCATGGTCATTTAAACAGAATTATATTAAATTGTAATGACCCATAAATGTCCCTTTAAGGTGGACCACCTATTTCGACGACAACATAATTATTTGGTTTCTTCCGCTCCCTTTTCTACTTTACACCACATCTTCACAATCGGCTATACCGGTTTATGCTCTTTTTAGCGCCGTGCAAAGAGCTCCCGACGTCTCGGGGGCAGCAGCTGTGCAGCACTAGATGGCGCCAGTTGTTAGTCTCACTCTCCGTTGTGTTATGTGCGAAGGCAGACGTTTGTTTGGCGAGAGTATTATTAGATTATTTTTTTTTAATTTTATCTGCCTCTTTACTATGTCATCTTTCGTAATTCTGCTGTGGGATGATGCTAGACGACTTGTATAGCTCTGTCTTTTTCCCACAGTGGACCTCTCGTTTTATGACTTCATGGGTATGCCCCCAGATGTGGTAAGAGGACATTAAATAATTTTCAATTGTCTTTATGCTTGAGTCTTTTTTAAGAAAATTTGCGAATGGTACTCAAAACACTTGAATTTTTCAAATAATGGAAATGAAATATTTAAACGATGAGTGTTTGCAATCGCTGCAAACGATTCACAAACGGCCCATAGTGTTTTGACCATATCATTTTTTTTTAATCAAAACAGTCTAGCTATAAAACAGAGGAGAGACTTTGCTTGCTGAAAGCGAAAATGCTTCGGATCAGTTCTAAAACACGTGTAGTATAATTATTATTAATCTACATGAATTTCACCCCGGTATACAATGAACGTAGTCACAAATCCCATCAAAGACCCAACTGTATTATTCTACGTAAAGCGTAAAACAAAAATGCTGGAGCAAGCTAAAAGCAAACGAGCACAGTTTGCGATAGTTTTTAATTCAAATTGATTTTTAAGCTTACAGACTAGCTCGCCGTAGTCCCGCGGCCGTAAGAGCTTAAAAGAGTTGGAAACGCCGCATGGGGTCTACAGCGACATAGATAAATGAGTGTCTACGTAGTAAGATAGGTATTTTATAGGCAGGTAAACAAATAGATCCGTATTATCCTTATTTTTATCAAATACTAGCTGACCCGGAAAACTTCGTACAGCATATTTGATTTCTGAACGACTTTTAAATGTAATTGATTTCCGAACGACGGAACGAACATCAAATATTTGACAGGTAGGAATAGTTTCTAAGGGAAAACGAGATTGTTGCTTTTACTATGTACCTCATATTTTTATCATAATTTACTCTCCTGTCAAACCTTCCCTGGACTTCCCAAATTATATCAAAACAAAAATTTGCAAAATTGGTCAAGCCGTTCTCAAGTTTCAAGCTATTGTCAAACAGACAGGCGTGGCGAACGCAAAGCGAGGCGTTTTTGTTTGTAATGTATGGAATTGTTTGAATCCAGTCACATAAAAAAGCGAAAGCGATCCGATAGTCTATGTGACTGGCTTCAAACAATTCCATACATTACAAACAAAAACGCCTCGCTTTGCGTTCGCCACGCCTGTCTGTTTAACAATAGCTTTAGCGAGACTAACGAACAACTTTTGATTTAGATACATATATTTTCTAAGTTTATCTTGGACATCACTGGCATCGGTGACAGAAAATATCTTGGTGAAGATACCTGGACTCATATCAATCATTTTTTAGGTCCAAAGCCATGTCAGAGGCTTGTGAGCTTCCCAGAGGTGGCTTCACTACCTCTGACACTTAAAAAAAGCTTAACAACTACTAAAGCAACGTTATTTCTATAACCCTAAGTCTCGACACATACATAGGTAATGCACTAGGAACTAGACAAAACCTCCACATATTTAGCGCTACTATGGCAAGTGTCAAGCATGTGCATACCAAATCGATAGTGTGAACGGTGCCTAACGCCGGGCGGCACGTAAACACGTATTATACGCTGATTGGCTCGTGATGTGTTCGATGTCTATCATATTAGAGTAGAGACTGAGTTGATGTTCTAGTTGATAAGGCTTCTTAGTGCAAATACATTGTGTTGTTTTTAAATATCCAGTTTTTCAAATATAAGTGATTTTTTCCTTTATTTGTTTCGCATATTTCGGGTTTAGCTTTAAAATAATGATCACAAAATCGACTCATCCGAAGAATAAAGTCCGATTTGCAAGATTGATGGTTTTCAGTAGAGCTTGTAGAAGTTGTTGACTTGTGTAACTCTGTGTAACTCTAAAACTACGATACTTGACATTTTGATTTTTTGGTATGTTATTATATTACCCTAGACTAGTTGAATGACAGGTATTGTGTATTTATAATCCTTTTAATACACGATATAGTGAGTTCCATATCAACATAAGACGTTTTATAGTGAAAGAACGAAGAAAAAAGTGGGTCCGTAGTGAATATTAGACGTTGTTTTACGGAAACGCCTCAACTTTAGTGACGTTCTATATTAACAAGTGTCTTTTTGTTGGAATGGGACATTCCCTGATGACTCCTAATGAGTCCTATCTGACTACCTACCTTGAAATATTTAAGTATAATTTTCAAAGTGTTAAATAATTACATTTCCTTAGAGTCAATAAAACTGATATTATTATTTCAAAAGTTTATTATATTTAAAAAAAATTCAAAAATGTAGCTTAACATAACCGTTACGCCTCTTTATTAAACCTTCCTCTGCCTGAAATATAGGAATACCTAATTCAGGCATAGATCATTTTAGTGAACTTGGCTGCGTGCCCTTGTTTAGTCAGAAAGGAGAAACGAGATTTCACATCGCACATTAAAATAAAATTAAACTCTCCATTATTTTCATGACGAAACTTCAGTGCATGCTTCGAACACCTAGTTACTTTTCATAACATATGCCTAACAAGAGTTTAAGATGTGTTTAGTATAATAATGTTGACCTTTGTGCTTTTTTGAACGAGAAGAACCGACTTCAAGGGTGAGGACCGAAAACAGAACCAAACCGTACCAAACCATTTAGTTAGGTTCCTATAAATAATGCAGGCCGACCCCAGATAGTAGTCCCGCCAAGTGAGGCTCCGTTAACTTGATTCAGTCTTGCGAAATAATTGAAGGTGTGTAGTGTGAGGGTTCGGCAGTGTTGGCGGAGGCGTGGACTTTGATGCAGGGTGGTCTATGTCAAGTCAACAGAGATGCCTATTACCGTCTTAAATCCTTGGGGTGCCCTGACGTTGACCGTTTTCTTTTGGTTCATACGGGTAAAAAATGGGTTTGTATTATGCAATGTTTAAAATAGAAATGCTGATAGGTATTACCATGGAATTGAAGGAGAAGCAAATCAAAATGGCAAGCATGCAACTTTATGCATGCTTTGCATTCCGATCTACACACGATTAGTCCGTATGCGTACTGGCACTGTATGTTTTGGAGTAGGAAAGTATCAATAGCAAGGGAGTTTGTGGCGCCTAATGACGAAAAAGGAATCGCAGAGAAATTGTCTACATGAGTTATCGCAGATCGAATGAACAGTGGTAGGAGTTGGCTCTGATAGTTTTAAATAACTGGGGTAGATACTAAATATTATGATGAGAAAATTCTAAGTCCTCATGTTGTATTAATGGTGAAATTTCGAGATTAGAAGGCATTCCAAATAAAATGTACTAGGTTGATTACTGTAAATATATTCTGCTGTCCGAGTTGACGTGACAACCTGTTTTTAGCTATCACCGATGATTTCTTTGGTGTTATGATCTTCACGTAGAAGTTCTTAATTTAATATTTCTGCTAATTATTGGCTTATTTCTTCTGCATCAGGATGCAAAGGCCACAAAAAGGACTCATTGATATTTCCTTCTAAATTGACATATGAAATAAAATAAAACTGTAAAATAGAATATTCAAGAAATATCATTTATGTGAAGTGCAAGACTTTGCACGTAGGAATTAATTGACCCACTCATAAATACATATTTTTTATATTTAGCAAACATTTTAAACGAACAACGTCCTAACTGATTTCATTCTACCAGGAACAACGTCCCATCTTAACATGGAACCCATAAATCATATCACTGATTCCGCACAGAAACGTTCTATTTTAAAATAAAACGCTTAGAAGATTATTTAAATTCGTATAACAGCGTCTTAAAAGTTCATGAATGCTAGTGAATATTTATAAAAATAATCATAACATCGAAAAAAATCCGTTTCTGAACATTTCCGTCGAAAACCGTTCTATGTAAACATCGATAGTCCACAACTGTTTACTTAGACTAAAAAGTATATGATGATGAAAAGTGAATGATGTGTGACTTAGACTATACATTGTATAAAAATAAGATCATGCAACGAAAATATTCTCTCTCCAACAAACAACGGCCGATCTGATGAAGAGACGTGGCCCCAGATGCCTGCGTACCGTCACTTATACACTTCGTGCGTTGTTCTGCGGAACGAATTTCAGATGAGACGTTATTCGATTCTATATTTCCGGAACTAAATAAAATATCAAAATTCTAAAAACACACGTTTGTAGAGTTTTAATTGCTTATCTCATTAAGCTATTAAACTGATTTTTGGCCTATGGTCACATCGGACTTTATTCTTCGGATGAGTCGAAATATAAAAGTAGCTCTTTGTCTTTGATGCCTTTTATTTTTCTTTATTACCAAAAAATGCAATTGAAAACGGTATCTGAATTTGAGTTCAATGGAACCTTCTTAAAGCATTTTTATAATCGTTAAATTATAATTAATTAAATGTATTATGTAGTTATATATTTAGGTATCAGATATTTTCGAACTATTACGATCAGGCCTCGTCCTCGGGTCATACTACTCGCATTCCACAATTAGCACCCATTGAAATGGCACCTGAGATATTCCACATACGGCAATGTATACATAATTTTCGCAGATGGCAGTAGTGAAATAGTTTCTTATTTAGCATTTTATTCCACTTGTGTAACAAGTGTTGTAGTCCTTAAAAAAACTATTTTAATTAAAAATACTTTATGTATTACTTACGGGAATATCCCTCGCCCAGCATATATACGGTAGGAGAGTACTCGTACGCTGCAAGAGCCTCCATCTCGAGGAGATGCAATTGCAATGCAAGCTCCATTCTGGAAACAAACAAATAAATCTGTTAGATAATACGATAAACAAATAAAAAAAGATAACATTCCTACCATTACCATAAGACTATAGTGACCACATCATCTGCCTAACCCTTCCCAACTATATTAGGGTCGCCTTCCTGCAGTCGTACCAAATGCAGCTGAATACTAAGATGGAGCGACTGCCTATCGGACCTCCACGAGACTGGTAAGACTGGTTGTCAGACTTTTATAGCTTCTGACTAATAGTAACGACTGTCAAATATCTACAAATGACAGCCGGAACCAACGGCCTTACGTGCTTTCCGAGACACGGAGGAAACTTGCTATGACTGATGGTCATCCATCCATTGACCAACTTCGGCAAGCGCGGCTTAATCCAGAAGTCCGGCTTGTGCGGCTGTAATTATTTAGCCACAAGTTCCTCGAGGTTCAGGTCACTACCTCATGCATTAAACTAGGTACTGCAAATTGCTGTGGTATTCATTGCTAACGCGGTCTACTAACATAATTATCTTTAAAATGACCATTGTGTTTGAGGGTGTTTGCAAAACATAGCAGTATTTAGCTCAAAACAGTTTGAGATTTATTAGAGTATTATAGGCATTATCATTTTACAACATTCTATTAATTTTGTTTTTTATTTTGGCAAAAAATGTAACTTATTAACAAGAAAGTTATTGTTTAATTAACTGTCGTTTCAAAAAGTTTTGCTGAAACAAAATAAAGAGTCACATTTTATTTTTTAAGTTAATAGCTCCAATTTAAAAACAACCTTTATAGATTCCCTCATCTGTCCATCTGGAATGCGTTCAATTAAAATGTGAATGTCACCATCTACCATCAACTTTCCCCAACGCCTTTCAAACTTATCGGCAGTCCAACTAAAACCGACCCATGAATAATACATGTGCTGCCATCTGTTATTTTAAACAGGCGACGTCTTCAGAGTTTTAATATTACATTACTGTTTTAATATAGAATAATTATGGTAATGCCAGACATTGCAGGCAATGGGAGTGTAACTGATTGCAAGTTTGAATTTGTACGTTTAACTGTTGGTGTTGTATGTTTTCTTGGTAGTTTTGTAGAGAAAATACCAATTTCTACAGCGTGCAGCATCTTTGGTTTTCTTGAGGAAAACTTTTAAGTTTCTTGTTTACGCTGCTAACGCCTTTTTCAACGTACTCAAGAAGTGGTCTTCTTTGTTTACTTAACCTACATACACACATAGTTTGATTAGAATTATCTATAGATTTTCTTCAGACAGGCATCTTCTTAGCATAATCATCTTACCAGCTCGTTCACTGCAATTCCTAGTTATCACGTTAGTGTTACATACTTCTTACCGTCTGAAAAGACTTATCCATTTAAAACACCACATATTTATTCATTAACTGCTTAAATTCAACACAAGCGACTTCAATCCGTCTGTTTTTTTTTTTTCTTTGAGTGGCTTCTCGAAAGTGAACCTAGGGGAGGTGACAATCTTATAGTCCAAGAGCTACTGAACCCTGCGACTAACGGTCTTCCTGTAAGGTTAGAAATTTGTACACGTAATATTTATAGCATGCTAAGAGCAATAGCGACGACCTGGCAGGCGTCAGCCGTGCACATCATTAGACAATTTAATTTTCAAGTGTAAAAAAATTTGAAAAAAAAACTTGTTCCTGTAAGCTTAAAAATTTAACAGACATCCTGTTAAATTTTTAAGCTTACAGCAACAAGTTAGTTTTCCTAAAGTTTGCCTTATATGATCACTTCCCAGAATTTGATCCTTATTAGCAACACTATCGAATGGTGTACCCAATAATACAGGCTGTGATTTTTTTTCCAAAATCAGCGGGTTCGATTCCTGGCCAGGATTATTGATTTTTCTAAAATCCAACGATGCAGTTTTATTTTCGTCAAAATCGGCCTCGAGATTCCTTTCAACGTTTTTCGATATTCCTCATTGTTTCGGAGATAGCCATCCACGCCCAGTTGAAAAATTCACCCTGTATATTAAAACCTTTCTCGGAATGTAACGCACACTTTTCTGAAAACGGCATCAAAATCAGTTCAGCCAAACGCGAGATAATTTTGATCTTACAGGAGAAAGTTTATTTTTCCTCATCAACTTTTCACTTTTCGATTCGCCTGTCACATACTTGTGCACCTTGTAATCGCCTGTCATTTTTTTTCCAAGATTTACAATAAATAAACTACATCCTGTTAAATTTTTAAGCCTACAGGAACAAGTTTTTTTTTTTTAAATTTTTTACACTTTGAAAATTAAATTGTCTAATGATGTGCACGGCTGACGCCTGCCAGGTCGTCGCTATTGCTCTTAGCATGCTATAAATATTACGTGTACAAATTTCTAACCTTACAGGAAGACCGTTAGTCGCAGGGTTCAGTAGCTCTCCAGCTATTAATAGAGTGACTTGAATTTAAAGCCTCCAGTCACGGGACTGTGTGACTTATTTTACCTTCAAAAAGAGCCGAATCTTGTCTTAATTTGAATAAATGTCTCCTTATTTAAAAATCGGGGTTAATTAAGTAATTCTATACTATCATTATATTATAAGTCAGCTGTTCCACCTATTGTTAAGACTCTTTTATTAACCACCGTCATATTTAATTTAAAACCCTCACATGGTCTTTCAAATCCTTGAATCCTACTAAAAAAGAAAAAAAAATTAAAAAGCAAGCCAACGTTTCCAGTATCCGATGCAATTCGTGAGTAGGCGGAGCATCGCGAGTTCCCGACAGATTCCGAGCGCGTGCCGAACAAATCCGATAACGCGTCACGCCGAAACTTGCAGACTCAATTTCAGGAACACGATTACTTCGCGATGGGAACAAGAGTTGAATCTGAGAGTACCTGACTCGGATCTGTGAGTTCATTTTTAGGTGTGGAACGGTGTTTAGAGGACAATGGAGTCGTTTGGCTGGGTGGCGCGTCTGTGCTACTTTGTACGAGATTAAAGTAATGCTTGCGATTGGTTTGCACTCTAGTGTTATGTTAGAAAGTGTAACATTAACCGTTATGTACGTAAGTAAGGAGAGAGGGTCCACATGACTTGCATAGCTTTTATCGCGGGCTCTGAGCGCGGCGACCGAATCAAGAAATTCCATAACGAAAATAAACCTAACACCCCGCATCATCTACGTCGTTTCCGTTTGGCAGTTGTTTGTTTTTCTTGACGTTTCACTTGATTGACGTGGCTGACCATAGACTAAAAAAAAAAATATGATAAAAAAATGCCATGCAAAATTAAGCTTTACCGCGGCAGTCTCCGAGTAGAGTGCCATACGTATTTTTTTTTTAGTTGGTAAAGAGTGGAATGTTCCCGTAACCTTTTAAAACCTTTTAAGGGTAATAGAAGTTTAAAATAGACATCAAATGAGTCCTCCGACCTTAGTGGAACGGAAGAGACTATCAGAATTGTACGGACTAAAAGGAGGCTGGTTTGAGAGGTAGAGGATATCCGATCCGTCACACATTCCGCCTTCTCCTTTGCTGGCATTAATGCCTCGCAGGAGATGAACGTTCTACAATTGCTGAGCTATGTTTTCTGGGGTTGTCTTGACATGATAAGACGAGTCAGTTTCCTGAAAGCATGCGAGAAATGCTGCATTTCACCGAATTATGCTTATTCAAACAAGCATGGATCACTTTATCATTGCTCTTAAATTTGAAAAAACTTAGCCCTGACTTGGATCAACGTGGGCCGGTCAAAAAAAATGTTCATTATTTCATATTTTTTGAGGATTTGAAGTTATCACGATTTACTAGACAGGACTGGATTCTACGGTATTTATTTTAGGAATCACGCCACCAATAAAAACAGTAACGTTCACGGTCAAAAGGACACCCACAAAGTAAGTATTTCCATGGCATAAAGCAACATATTTTTACGTTGTAAATATTCACGCGTTATAAAAATCAACTGAGCACAACAGTGTTCGTTCGTAACTCGCGACGGGCTGACCGGACCCTGTTCACGCACCATTGCAGACTTTAAAACTGTGCCTTTTTGCCAGATTTAAACTGTACATTCTGTTCTTGGGGGTTCTAGCAAGGTTACTCTCCTTTTTTTGAGCTTTAGAAAATAATCTCTAGGTATTCATAGGGAGCGGGCTTGCGAGCGGCGAGTAATGAGCAACTCGCTGCCCGACCATGGACCATGCCCGGATCAACGGCGCGTTGTGTTCCACGCGCGCATCGCAAGATCACGGGACCCCCACTATAGAGGGCCAAAGCCTGCCGGGGTCGCGGGACTTATACTTATTATTACCGTGACCCTGGAACGTAAAGGGCTAATGAAGGACACCGTGGATTTTAGTCAGTACAAGTCTGCCCCTCCCTTTAAATAACGTAAAGCACAACGCATCATGAGGTTGGGCCTGGTCTTTGATCGGATGGTAGGCAGAAGAAGAATAAACTATAGACATAGGCTTCAAAGAATTACCAAATCTGATAAGATGGTGAGTAATAATAAAGTAAGTAGGTATGGAAAAAGATCATTGCTTCACCGATCTATTTAATTTTCGATGAATAAAATTAATTTGCGTGACTTAACATCATATTAACTTTTTTTTTTTAGGTTGTAAAATCATCAAATGAGTTCACGCGTTGGAGCGTCAACACGACAGGCTATTCGCATACGGGCAAAGAGACCCGGCACGCAGTGCCTAAGGAAGAGTTTTTGCCCGCATCCCAGGGTGCACCGGCCCGAAAAACTGATCTTCCCCCCGGACGTATCCGAGAGGGAACTCCAGTCCACGGGCGCACGTGGAGGTTTCCTGTCATAGCACCCCAACATCATAATTATTAACTTGTAAAAAAACATTTAATTATATCAAAAGCATCCTAAACTGCTCCACAGTTATTCTATTTCTTTTGAAAGTCAGCTAAAAAGATAACTTCGTTCGTCAATATGTTGCTACGACGTAGCTGACTTGTCGATATTTGTAGCTACGCCGTAGCTGACGCGACGATGACACAGCTACGCGATCGTAGAAGATAATCCGTCGCGTGTTAGAATGTTCAAGAATTATACTTCGTATCTCTCCCGAAGATGATTACAGTTTACATGCAGCAGCACGCGAGTTGATGCTGTCCTTATCACACTTTTAAAGCTATTTAAATGCTTAAATAGTTTATTTTTATACAAAAATAAATAAAAAAGGAGGTAGTGTATTGACTATTTCCTTCCACTGTCGACCCGCCATCTCCGTCACAATTCTTGACTCATTACGTGATTTTGTGTTGTCCGACTCACACGTAAATTTATTCTTTCGTCTGTAAACCTGTACAATATGGGAAAAAGGAAGCGATCGGATAGACATGATAGTGACAGTGTCGAAAAACTTTTAAAAAAAGTGAAGAAGTTAGTTAAAAAACGAAGAAGAATTTCCTCATCGTCATCGGAATCTGAACCAGCGTCGTCTCCTTTGCACTCACCACCGCACGATTTAACCAGTGATCTAGAACCACAAGGTAAGATAACAAACAAATACCGACATACTTATTATTGTTCTCATCTACCGCCTCGAAACTACACATAAATTAAATACATTTATTGTGAATGTGATATTCCTAATGGGTATCGTGTGTGGATGGCTAATGCCTAGATATTTAATTGTCATAAAATGAATATAATTTCATTGTGTTATCCCGGCGTTTATCGTGTGTGGATACTATGACTGCTATTATGTGGGTAGGTGTTCTTACAACACCAACATTAATATCCCGACGTATATCGTGTGTGGATGCCAACGTTGATATAAATGTCATAAAATGAATGTGTTCATTGTGTTATCCCGACGTTGATCGTGTGTGGATACTATGACGGTTATACATACATGTAATACGACAACGAATCAAATATTTCGATTCCGGACAAATTAAGTACCCACTTACGGCATGTACCTACAGCTATATTCCATTCTTCCAGATGAGATCATAACTGCTGAGGTACCATTAGAAGGCGAAGGAACGGCTGATGAAAATCCGGATGAACTAGACCCGGATGTTTTGCAACTACTAGGGTCTGACCCTACATTAAACAAGTCTTTTGGAGATAATTTACACAAGGATTTGGCAACACGATGGAAACACATCCTAATTAACGGTCTCACTAAAGAGGACAAAGTCGATCTCCAAAAACAATATCTACCTGCTGAAAATTGTATTTACATGAAAGCACCTATGTTAAATCCTGAGTTAAAATCTGCATTGTCTGATGCTAACATTAAAAAAGATTCATATAGTGAACAGAAACAAAATCAAATGGCCAGCTGTATCTCAGCAATCGGCAAAGCATTAAATATAGCCTTGTCACAGACTGAAAACATTCCACAAGAGGTTATAAAAACACTCAGCGATGCAGGGCGCCTGATTTGCGATACGCACTACAGAGAATCCCTGTCTAGAAGATTCACAATCATTAATGCCATAAGTAAACAGAAAAGAGAAATAATAAAAAACACTAAAATAGATGATTACTTATTCGGTTCTAACTTATCTGATTATCTAAAATCCACCAAGGCTATAACAATGTCTGCCTCGGAACTGAGATCCACCGCAAATAGTGGAAAATTCAATCAACAGCGCAATCAGCCGAGTACTTCTACATATCGCCAAACAGGTGCTTTAAACGCACGGGGGGCGCCGCGGGCACCAGCCGCCGAGCAGCGAGCGTACCCCAACCAGACTCGGCGCCAGCCGCCGCCACCGCCACGGGATCATCGCCGCGCGCAGACGGCCTCACGTGCACGGACGGCCAACTACTCAGCACGACGCCGCTAATCATTACGTCACAGGTAGATAATAATCATGTACCTATAGCTGGCAGATTACAACATTACTTATATGAATGGCAAAATATAACTAATGATAAAACTATACTGTCATGGATTAAAGGATATCAAATACCATTCCTATGCAAACCACATCAAACAAACATACCTAAAAGGTCGTATACGCACACAGAAATAAACATAATTGATAATTGCATTTCTGAACTATTAGAATCAGGTTTTATTTCTCAATGTATCCCTTGTGAAAATCAATTTGTTTCACCTATATTTACAGTGCCTAAACCTAATGGAAAACATCGCTTCATTCTAAATTTAAAAAACTTAAATAAATTCGTTCACGTTGACCACTTTAAAATGGAAGACTATCGTACAGCTATAAAATTAATCGATCAAAATTGTTATATGGCAAGCATAGATTTAAAAGACGCGTATTTTTCAGTCGCAATTGCCAAAAGCGACAGAATTTATCTTCGTTTTTGTTGGAACTCAGAAAGGTTTAAGAATCAATTATTCGAATTTAATGTCTTGCCGTTTGGACTATGCACTGCACCCTATGTGTTCACTAAATTACTAAAACCTGCATTACATTACCTACGTTCATTAGGTTTTTTATCAGTAAATTATATTGATGACTTTTTATGTATTGGAAATTCCTATAAAAGTTGTCTTATTAACGTTGAAGCGACAAAAGAATTACTATTAAAATTAGGGTTTTTAATTAATGATGTTAAAAGTAAAATTAACCCGAGTAAAAAATGTCTTTTCCTAGGTTTTATATTTGATTCAAGACACATGTCCCTAACATTACCTATTGAAAAGAAACACCGCATAAAAACAATGGCAAACAAGTTACTACTTATGAACAAATGTACAATTAGGGAACTTGCTGGATTTATAGGTTTGTTAACATCAGCATGTCCCGCTGTTAAATACGGCTGGTTATACACAAAGCTACTAGAAAGAGAAAAATTTCTAGCACTTAATTATTCTAACAATTATAATAAACACATGATACTACGAGATTGCATAAATAGTGATTTAATTTGGTGGACGGAACACATTGACTCCTCACGTTGTTCCTTTCAAACAAATGATTATAGCCTTGTAATATTTAGTGACGCTTCAACCACTGGGTGGGGCGTAGCTTGCAATAACCAAACCGCTCATGGACATTGGAACCATTCCCAATTAAAATTACACATTAATACTCTCGAGCTACTTGCAGCTTTCTATGGTCTTAAAATCTTTGGATCACAACTCAAATGTTGTAATATTTTACTCAGAATAGACAATACTACAGCAATTGCCTATATAAACAAAATGGGCGGTATACAATTTACACATTTAAATAACATTGCACGCGACATATGGCAATGGTGTGAAAAACGCAGTATAAATGTTTTTGCATCTTATATTCAATCCAAAGAAAATATAATAGCTGATTTTGAATCTCGTCAGACATTTAACTTAGATACAGAGTGGGAATTAGCAGATTATGCTTTTAATAAAATAATACTTTCATTTGGTACTCCACAATTCGATCTATTTGCAAGTAGTCAGAATCATAAGTGTTACAGATACGCTTCGTGGAAATTAGATCCAAATTCCGAAATTATCGATGCGTTCACAGTCAACTGGAATAATATTCAATTTTATGCTTTTCCTCCCTTTAGTCTTATCTCAAAGGTTTTACACAAGATTAAAAATGATAAAGCAGAAGGAATTGTGGTCGTGCCATATTGGCCAACCCAACCGTGGTACCCAGTCTGGCTAAAATTACTTAATTCAAAAATAATATATTTTAAGCCTGACAAAAACTTATTATTTTCCCCTTTCAGGGAGGAGCATCCCCTCCATGCGGATCTCACCCTGATGGCAGGGAAATTATCCGGCAGTCGCTGCTAAGGCGCGGAATACCCAGCGCATCTCTCGATATAATGATGGCGTCTTTCTCCACTAACACCCTGAACCAATATAATACATCACTAAAATCATGGTGGCTATATTGCAATGGTAAAGGATTCGATTATTGTGATTCCAATATTACTCAATTAATAGAATTTTTGACTCATAAATTTAATTCCGGTGCTAGTTATAGCACGCTAAATAGTTATCGTTCAGCGTTATCAATACTGTTAGGTCAAGAAGTGACATGCAACGATACCGTAAAAAGGTTCTTTAAGGGAATTTATCGTATAAAACCACCCGCACCTAAATACCACACCACCTGGAACCCAAATTTAGTATTAAATTATTTAACAAATTATTTCCCAAATGATTTAATTACACTTAAAGAATTGTCTTTAAAAACGGTAACTCTCTTAGCACTGGCATCTGCACAAAGAATGCAGACTTTAAGTTTAATCAAAATTAAAAACATTACTATGGATTCAGAAAAAATTCTAATAAAAATTGAAGATTTAATAAAAACCTCAAGGCCAGGCGCTTACCAACCACTGATAATATTACCATATATTAAGGAAAACCCCAAGGTTTGCCCAGCTTTAACCCTCAAATATTATATAGATAAAACTGCCTCTTTACGTAATCAAGAAGATTCTCTATTTATAAGTTACCAAAAACCACACAAAAAAGTGGGTTCCCAAACTTCGTCTCACTGGGTAAAACAAATTCTACAAAACAGTGGCATCGATATTACTTTATACGGGGCGCACAGCACAAGGCATGCGTCCACGTCTGCTGCTCACAGAGCAGGCGTCAACTTGGAAGCCATTCGTAAGGCTGCAGGCTGGACTGAATCTTCCCATGTCTTCCAAAAATATTACAATAAAAATGTATGTACTTCTAACGAAACTGAATTTATAAGTGCACTTTTTAGATGATTATCTAATGTCACTGTTGCTGTATGTTAAATGAATATTAATTTAGTATGTCATATTACTATAGGGTGATTTGAAAAACAGTAAATTATTTATACAGATCGCTTCGATATTTATATTTGTTTTTTTTTTCGATACTCTAAACATCTGCATGTAAACTGTAATCATCTTCGGGAGAGATACGAAGTATAATTAAGAATCAAACGAACTTACCTTGTGAAGTTTGATATCTAATTATACGAGTGTCTTGACCGAAGATGATTACACTCCCTCCCCCCCTGAAAGTCCCAGAAACTATCGAAAAAATAAGAGCTCTGAAAAATGAGTCAAGAATTGTGACGGAGATGGCGGGTCGACAGTGGAAGGAAATAGTCAATACACTACCTCCTTTTTTATTTATTTTTGTATAAAAATAAACTATTTAAGCATTTAAATAGCTTTAAAAGTGTGATAAGGACAGCATCAACTCGCGTGCTGCTGCATGTAAACTGTAATCATCTTCGGTCAAGACACTCGTATAATTAGATATCAAACTTCACAAGGTAAGTTCGTTTGATTCTTAAATATATCTTCTTAGCTTTGGTATTTTCGATCTTGAACATACGCTGATAAGAGTTTCTTTTCAATTAGACTCAACACAAGTAAAGTACGAAAGCATACCCGTACTTTCAAAAATCAAAAACAGTTTCGAAAACCGTCCAATATTAGAGCAAACATTTGCCGCGAACCTCTTAAAATGAAATAACAAGGAAAAATATCCCAGTTATTTGCAGCGGTTGACAATAATGGTTTAGTAAGCCAAATACCGGTTTTTTGCCACCCTGCCCCTTTACGAGCATCGGTATTATTGAATTTCGCGAATGTAACGCAAAAAGCCGATATCATGTAATCGCCAAAGGGCTGAATTGTGATTTTGAGGGCACTTGCCGCAAAGCCTTTTGGGAATTTTTATCTCTTTGTTTATTTTAGTGTTTTGGGCCTCCTTTAACATGCTGTTAAAGCCATGTTATGGGTTTCGGTCTCGTGATATTGGATAAGATGTTCTGTTTTGGGTCATTAAAAGTTTTACTGTTACTGTTTTATGTAGGACCTCTAATAATCTCGACCTTTTTCGAAGTGTCTCTGTGTGAATAGAATAAATTGCTTTAAAGTATGTTTTTACGAGAAAAACTATTTAACGTGGGATTAATTAATACGCTCGTTGCGTAAATGATGTCGTTTGTATCGTCAACTATTGGAATAAAAGCTTCTCTTTATTTTTTTTTCTTATTTCACAAAAAGAAGAAGTGTTTCTTAAGATATCAAATGAAAACGCAAGAGCCGGCAAAAATAAACAAACAATCCCGAAATGTTATTAAAAAATATCGTCCATTCGATTTCTGTTGTAGATTTAAGCCGCACCAAGTCTTGACTAAACCAGGGAGCTTGGCATCAGCTAACCATTCGCCACAAATTGTTCGTATAGCTTATTTACGTTAAGCCACAGAATAAATTGGTTACAGAAGGGTAACTCCAAAAAATGCTAGATTACAGGCGCACGAACGCATTGAAAAAATGAGCTTAAGACAGACATAGATACATGAGAAAGTTTATGATCAATGTTCGATGTTTTTACTGTAGACATAAAAAAATCCTCTAAAATAATAAGTTAAAAGACAGGAACAATGAATTTAAATAACGATTGTAATTTTTTAAATTAAATATTGAAAATAATTATTATCTTTTATGAAAGCATGAAATACTAATTAAATCTATAAAAAGTAAATGTAAATAAATATAATACTGAAAAAGCACGAAAACTGAGACGTGCATATAATTATTTTGTTAAGGAAATTAAAAAAATACAATTAAGGAATTTGTCTAACTTCATTCCGTAAGTGCTATTACACTCGCTGGACGTAGACATGTCGCTATGCTAGTTCACGTTTTCACTCTCTGTACAGAGCAAGCCTTCTGTATAACCCTACTCTGTGTTAGGGGCTTGCACCTGTCTTGCGTTCTATTGGGGTGATTCTCGTTATTGTGGCACCGTTTGTTAGGGCTGTTTGTGTTACCGAAGTTACGGTACGAAGTGAACAAGATTTTTGGCGTTTCGCAGCTTGAGGGTTGAATTTTGGTGTAATTGTTTAGGCGAGGTTTTTGTGGAGTTAATTAATCTGGGGAGAAAGAGAGAGGGAGTGGAAAGGGACGTTTATTTGCAACGTTATTAAAATGAGGAAGTTCTAGAAGTTCTCTATTATATAATTTGGAGCTTATGAAGGGTTAGGTTACACTATTACATTTTTTCTTAATACATGTCTCCTTATATTTGCAACAATGTCTAAAATTACATGCTGCATGGATATATTATGAATAATTATCTAAAACAGCGTTTAATTTATAATTTATTGGGATATTAAAACAAAAATTCTTCTACAAGGCTTGCAAGAAATTCAACAGATAACATCGCCTGGTAAAATAAAACCTGAAAATTGGCTGTCAAAGACCTAAAAGCATCAAGTATCAAACACTTTCAGAATAAATCGAAAGGCCCAATATTTGATTTCACTTGAGGACTGCGTACATTGGCGGAGTAAACGGCATTTATAGTGACATCCTTTACCTTCCTCTTGAAAACCTATTGCTATGTGAAATAGGTTTGCTCCATATACTATTGTACCTTTAAAAGGTTCTTAACAAATGTGTGAATAATTTTATTTTTTTCTATAATAGACATTTTTTTTCTATTCATTATATTCTTGGCCTAAATCTAGCCCAGAAGCAAGGATGAGACCTAAAAAGCTCAGCCGAGAAGAAAACTGGAACTCCAGCGCACCCACAGAACACCATTCTTCGCCGGACTCTGAGAGAATGGTGGCCGCCAGGCGGCTCTAGTGAGGACTAACCACCGCTAGTGTGATCACTCCAGCCGAATGTAGATATAAGTGTGAGTACGTCAGGACTTTCAACGACGCTTTTCTAGGATTGAAAAATCATCAATTAATGAGTATTCCCGCCCTAGGTGGAGCCTAGTTCCTTCAGTTGCCCTTAATGTTCCAATCCATTTTTTCATTGGCTGCGGTGTACTTTTGAGACGGTATTTTCGTTAATTTAACTCTCTCATTTTCATTTATCGTTTAGCCAAACATATCAAATAACAGCTAAATTAGTTATCCAAGCCTAACTCTCAAAAGTTTACTCAAAGCGTATTTTATCTAAAACTGTTACTTTTTACAAAAATATGTTAATTAATTTCATAATAAATTCTCTTTGATGAAGACTCACAGCATAAATATTAAAAGTTTACTTACTTTTTTGCAAAGTAATTAAAAAATACTAACCGAGCTCGCTATTTAGAATATTAAAAGCTCTTTAAATAAGGCTGGGTTACAGGCTATGCATATTAAACAGGCCTCTTTAATACCTACCCAGTGACAGTGACAAATAAACATTTATTTATTTCCACTAACTCAACATCAACTCAAAGCTTTCTTAATTATTCTTTAATTTTCTTACTGTTGGAACACTGGCCCCTTTATGAGGAGGTATGGATCTTAGTCTACGGCTCGGGTCTAGTACGTTTTGGTAGATGTCACATGTCTATGACTTTATGGTTAAAGGACGTGCCCGCGTCCTCACTAAGTTTCCCTTCACCGTTTTGAGAGCTTTGTAATTAAATTAATTAAGAAAATTGCCAGTCTGGGTTCGAATCTACGACCTACAAGTCGAAGTCCAGGCTATATTCATTGGGCCTTCACTCACTGCAAACGGCATAGTCGCGTGTTTGATTCCCACACGGATCAAATATTTGTATAATCTACAAGTAGTTTCTCCGGGTCAGGTTGTTTGTATATGTATGTAAATTAAAATGTTTGTTAACTAACCCACGACACAGGCGAAATTCTTAGTGTCTCACACTGAATTTTTCCTGTATAGTTTAATAAAAACATACATTTGATTTAATAAAACTTATACTTTTAAATTATTGCTAAGTAATCGTTTAATCAGTGAAACAGTAGAAACAATAAATTCATTTTAATAATACTATAGCTACTAAAATTTATGCTGTTTACCTGAGAATACACCAACCCTTTGCAAACAAAGTTTTGTAAACGATACTATAAAATGAAATTAAACAAGCAAGCTAATTCCATTAGTCAAGTTCCCCTAAGTTGAAGCAGCTTGTAACTTAATTCGTTTGCATCAATCACGATGCAACAGCACAAATAGCTTTTACTTGAAGCTAGTAGCTTACTGAGCTAAGTTATTTGTTAGCTTTTTGTGACAAAAAAGAAACACCGAGGATTTTAAGAACTAAAATGAAAAGCACTGAAATTCAAACGTGAACGGGGTAAGTTGTAGAAGAATTTGTTTTGACTGAATTGAATTGAACCACTTACAGGTAGAAAAGAGCCTGTCAGTTAGTCAGAATGTTAAAACTTAAATGTTTTTGGAGGACAGTGGAAAATAACTGTAAAGTTACTTATTTTATGCAAGCAACCTTATCCCATCAGCCCCCTTCTATCATCGCACATCTAGACGCACGGCAAATTACCATCCTTGCCTTATTGCTATACCACCAATTCGCAATAAGCGTTTCCAAACATTTTTTATAATGCGGACAGCGAAGGAGTGGAACCCTCTGCCTGCGTCTGTGTTTCCGAACACATACAACCCTAGTCTCTTCAAAGTTAGAGTGAACAGGCTTCTTCTGGGTAAGCTCGCTCCATTGTCTTAGTCATTCCTGAGCTAGACTAAGGTCAAGAGCAAACCCATCTCACATAAAAAAGCAAGGTAGTAAATTTAAACAAAAACAATGTCCGCTGTTAAACTCACGCACAAAACCACCCAGAACCGAAAAAAATCCTCGATTCATCGACGCTTTTGAATTCTGAAGCACAAGCACTTGGAACAGATTAGTTTCTAAAAGTACAGACGCCAGCACATCAAGCCACCACAAACTGTCAGATTTCTTTAATAGAATTTCAACCTTATCACAAGAGTAGAAGGTTAATGTTTGATTGGTAAAATCTGACAGATTCGGGTAGGTTGACCTGATGGCATCTGTACAAAAACAATAAATAGAGCATTAGAAAATTCCGAAAAATACCTCTTCATATTATTATTTCTTTACAACTAAACTAAATGCACTATCCAGAATGACTTCCATAGTACTTGAGACTGCAATTTCATTGGGCGTTGACATTTGCATGGCGAGACGATCCGACGAAGACGAAATAAATAAACCATGATTCACTGTCATAAAAGAGGTGTAGGTAGTTCTGAATTTTAATGAAGCACTGACATCTAGGTGACGTCATTCGAAGATATGAGCGGTGTTATGAAACAGTGTTTGTATCTACAAAACGGTCATCCACTGAGAAATCCACAGGAACAACTTTTAGTCTCATGAGATCTAAAGTTCTACCAAAGATTTTGAAGTACGTAGATACTAGCAAAATTGAAGCAAGACTCAAGTGGTTTAATTTCTTGAGGTTTTTATAGACAAAAAAGGTACAACGGTGGTTTCAAGACCAATGTTTTTCCTAAATATTGTACCCGACAAGAAAATTCATTGGTGATCTTAATACTTTTGAACATACAAAGAAGGATGCGCATACGCTGGATGCAGGTCGCTTCCAACCGGTATCTGTGGAGATCAAAAGGGGAGGCCTATGTTCAGCAGTGGACGTCCTATGGCTGAGATGATGATGATGATGATGATACAAAGAAGGAGCTTTTACCTGTAGATTTGGTGTGCTGATGATCTTAAATTATCTAAAAACAACGTTGACCGAAGAATATACCCTACATCTGGTGTGAAACTGTAAATTTTTATAATAGTAGTTTATACAAAACAAACAAAACTTTCATTTGACACCTAAATTGAAAGAATAACATTTAACCTGTGAAATAAAAATTATAAAGAACAACCCGAAAACTATACCCATTCCAAAATCCCACACTCAGTCTGTACTTCCACTGTATTAAATCGTCGGTCCCGCCAGAGGCTGAGTGAACACAACGATTTGTAATCTAGCCATTAGCGGAATGTATCGTGCTTGGCGGGCCTACCAAGCCAGGCCTGCCAACAGATGGCACACGCTGGACCAGATACAACCACTGTTCCGCATGCTTGGAGATTGCATCTGTAATCTTTTTATTGAGGTTGTTCAGCCAAATGTGTGTTCAGATTTGTGGGTTGGTTTTTAAAATGTATGTGTGAATAAATGTTTTATAATGCTACGAGTTTTTTTTTATTCATTTCAGTCTTAGCATCCTTACTTTATGCTTGTTATTTTCTAAGGATTAGGTGGAGATACAACTAATACAATACCCACATTTCGCCTGTTATATTATAAAGTACTTATTAAAAGTGCCGAGCTTATGGCTTTCAACCAGGTACAAACCCAGACTCCTTGGTGGATACTAAGAAACTGATAAAAAGACTGACTGCGCTTCAAATCATACTTAGAGCCTTAAATTCAGCATCAGTACTTGCGACCACTATATCATTGATAAAAACAACGTTCAAAATTCAAAGTCAAATCGTTTATTTCAATTAGGCAATCGAAGAGGCTCATTTGAACGTCCAATCATCGTTAAAGATCCATCCAGTGTTAAATTCTAAAGGAAAATTAATATTTCAATAGACTTCAACATCCAATTGTATTCATGTCATGCACATCTTCAATCAAACACAGTTCCGTCAGTAATTAGAACAACACGTCGAACCCTGAGGATCCCCACAACAATGAATGGCCCAAAGGCCTCTATCCACAATCAAGGCATCAAATTCTGCAACCGTAGGCCTGCACAATACGAAACAAGAACGGTCAGTCCGCACATTGGGTACAAACGGCAACACGGAACATAACAAGGAGGACGGAATAAAGAAGGGGAGGCTGGGACAATAAAGGATCGCAATTACAGGACAGTATGTTCCAGATTACGACCGCACACTCCACACAGATTCACATTCCGGTGTCGGGAATAACAAAGCTTGCCAACTAACTATTAAGACGTTCTGAACTGGGTCCTCGCTTTATGGCCGCTCAAATTGCTCTTGTATTTTTGTGTTAAAATTGCCCAGTCGTAATCTAGGATTTGTTGAGAATTTGCACTGTTACGTTTTTAAGAATTTTTTCAGTGGGTGGTGGTTTGTTGTTCCTGTAATACACAGGGTGGGGTTTTGATAAACCTCATCCATCCAGGTGACTCGATTTATTATGTTAGATAAGCAATGTTACCAAAATTCAAATACTATGAGTGAAAAAAACCCACACGATAACAATAGAAATACGTTTTTGATGAAAGTTGTTTTTAGACAGACAGACAGGAAGACAAGAGAAAAACTACAAATAAGCAACTAACAAAAAATATTGAATTTGACATTTAAAAGAAAAATAAAGCGATATCATTTTCTGCGATCACATAATGTTGTTTATTTTGTAAGGGTATTTATGAAAAAGTTTTAGGCCTTTGTCAAACAGACAGGCGATAGCTAACCGAACCGAATCATGTCATATAAAAATGCGAAAGCGATCCGATACTCTATGTGACAGGCTTCAAACAATTATTCCATACATTACAAACAAAAACGCCTCGCTTCGCGTTCGTCACGCCTGTCTGTTTGACAATAGCTTCAAGGCGTACCTACCTATGAGGTAAGCTATGCAATAAACTAGATTCCCGGATTGAAAAAAAAAAACAATAGTCTAAGTCCCTATCAATGCCAGTATGACATGAAAACTGGAGCAATAGACGAATGACTTCAATATAGAAAATTAGATGCACTCGTCCAAACGAAAAAGCGAGCAGTATGTTGCAGCAATATTTTTAAATTTGTTCCGACGGAGACGGACTTAGCATGAATATGCGAATTGAATTGTCGTGCGAGTATGCAAATCACAAGCTTGTATTTCATTTTTAAATAAAACTGTATGTTTATGAATTAGGTATATTCTGCGCTATGTTTGAGTTCCTTTTTTAAGTAAATTATACGTAACTGCGGTATTTTCGTTTTGGTGAATTCGTTTAAAACGTAAATTAAGTACAAATTGCCAGTACAGACGTGAAGCCCGAATTTAATTTTGTTTTTCATTACTTAGTTTATTTAGACGACTTAATAGAAAATACAACACAAAGACGTTTATTATACTCGTAATATAAATAACATTTATCAAAAGAAATTACGCCCAACTTAAATATTATATTGGTTTTAAGATTATACTTACAAATTCAAATAATTGCGTTGATACTTATAATTATTTATTTATTATTAAGATAAGTAAGACAAACTCATTTACTCAATGCCTTTTGAGATTTACGCTATTTGAAATTTCTATGTATCTAATTTTTTTTTACGATACGGTGAGACGGTTAAATTATAATACAAACCAATACAGTTCGGTATTTTTAAAATTTACGATTTTACTCATAATGTTCAGCCACACAAGGTAATAATGCATTTTTTTTTTAATATAATTTCCATCATTAACTGTCAACAAATGGCGCACAGTGGTCAACATTTTTTTTAATAGATATTATTAAATTTTAAATGTTACAGAAATAGAAGATGAAAGTAAAACCCTTTTCTTCAGTTTAGATAGCATACTCGTATTATTGCAAGAGTTTCCCAAAACACCCACCATTTGAAGAGTTATTCAGAGTTTGACATGAATATTTGCAACAGCTACCTATATTAGATCTCAATGTCGCTCATTCTAGCCGACGTATAACAGACCATCAGTAGGTACAAAAATATGTAAATAGCCCCTCAACAAATACCCCCCACAATATAATATTCTATTCCGCCATTTTCGTTTATATCCCAGCCTTTTGTACGAGGCGCCCCGTCCAGTGGATCTGCTTTTTATGTAAAACCGAAAGGCTATTTGTCAAGGTAATTTGAATTTACTCGCACGCTCCAGCCCTTTGAAATGCATGCTTTAAAATATACTAGTTTTTTACATGGACTGTCACAAACAAATGGAAATAGAGTATCTTTTCGTTTTGTGGCGAATATTTTTTTAAGGATGATTTAGTATTCATGGGATTTATGGTGATTTTTTTGTGTCATATTGTCAAAAATCGTGTTTCAACCATTCCCCAACAATTTCTCAAGTTTTTTGGGGTCGGCTTCCAGTACGAAGAGTACCTATTATGTTACTCGCTGGAGTATCTCATCAGGTACTCGTGACCTTGGAACGTTAAGGGCTATTAAAAGATCACCGTGGATTTTACTCAGTACAAGTCTGACAGTCCTCCTGCTCCACCCTGGGTAGGAGAACTCATGTGTGTCAACATCATGTTACACGCTATCAGACAAAAACCCAGTGAATAAAGGTAATACTAGGTAAGGCTGGTTGTCAGATTTGTTATATTTGTCTGCAGGATATAGAATCAGTAACTAATAAAAATTGACTGGCCTTGGAGTAAAGAAAGATAAAAATTATTCTGTAAAGAAAAATACCGATAATAAATCGGCTCATCAGAGTAAAAAATAAAGTCCGCCGAAGCAGATACACTTGGGAAAATTCAAGGCAGGAAGAAACATTAAAATTATTCCGCTATCCATATTTCCATGCTAATTAAGCCATAAAATATAAATAAAACATTTATCTTCCGCAGAGAATATTGCCTTGTTTTGCTCATTATTTACGGCGTAAAGAATACCCTATTAAATCTTAATAAGAGTCTTTAATTAGTTCCGTACGATGGTAACGCTTCGAGCAATATTATTGTACACAAAGATAGTTCGACGCGTTGTTGTGTTGTTATGGGAGAAAAAGTAGACAAAAAAAATGTATGAATGCTATACATTTAGAAATGATTATTTTCTCGTATCGTAATGAATTAGGAATAATTTTTACGAGCCCATACACGGGTGCGAGCGGGAAGTGAGTTGCGATTTTTGGTGTTCGTTTGCAGTGAAATAGTTTATAGGATGCGTTCGTGATTTTTTATTTCAAACAATAAGATACTATGTGTTAGTTAAAATATTTTAGGTTTAGCATAAACTGATGACTGATGAAAACCTTATCCTGAAATCAACCTCAGAACATAGTCATCGGCAGATATGCACATAGACATATACATTTTAACATTTCAAGTCCTTTTCCATAACATTTCAGTTCGCTTTGAGTAAATTAATTTATCTGTAGCCACTCAAACCACGCACTTTGAGCCACAGCTAGATAGATAGCTTGATGAACTGAAAACCAATCAAGCTCCTTTTAAAAGAATCGCGGCACAACATCATTTAAATGAAAAGATCTCCCAACTAGTGAAGCGCCGATATGCACGTGAAAATTTAATCATTCGGCCGTCCGTATGCTCCGCTTTTGGACACAAGGCCCGGATTCCGCGTCGCCTTTTTTGAATACATGCGGATTTCCGCGTGAATTAAAATCTGCACCGTTTAAAATGTTGCCAGGATTCCTTGTTGTGGAAAGGTGGAATTTTATGTATTTTCAATCCTCACCTACTTGTTATTTTGAACGCGTCACTTATTACAGCATTTATGGATGTGAAAAGCTTTGAGTATTATGATAATAGTTTTAGCAATACGAAATTGTTTTTTTATAATGTTTCATAAGACGAAGCGTGCCCACCCAGAAGAAATTTCAACTCTTGCGCACCGAAGACGGGACAGTGAAAACTGTTTGGCGCTAGATTCGGACAGAACGGTGGACCAAAATGTGGCTATAGGGCTCACCAGGGCGAGACCTACTATCGGCAGTGGCCCAAGGTACTGATAGCTTGTGGTACCATTGCCTGGGGTGGAACACTGGAGGTGAATCCCATTCAACCCAAATCAACCAATAGTACGTATATTTTATCTTTTCCGTTCATTACACTTCAGAACATGTAGCGAAGTTACTGTAGTAGATAGTTTTGATCTAAGGAGCATAGATACCGCTTTGAAACTACACATAGTAATAATAAATTGAGTTTATAGTTTGTTGTTCAAATTGCTTGCATAAATAGCCATTTTGGTATCGCTATATCCACCTCTAATAGAGACTGCATATAAATCTTTTATTTTGCGTTGGAATTTGTTGAAACATTTTTGCTGATCCTATGTTTGAATCCCACAGCCGCTGGCAAACGCTAGTGTATTATATTATATTTTCATCGTTAGATTAAGATATCGAAACACACATTCTTCAGGAAATGGACTTAAAGTAATCCTTCATCTACTCTAATCAAATCTGTGTACAATCGCTTAATCGTTTGGAAATACAAAAAAATCCTCAAGGAAATTTCTAAGATTCGCTAATAAAAACAATTAACACCGATAAATCAAATATTTTCCTTAGAACTCAAGGCGGTGTATTGATATTTAAGTCGTGCAACAAAATTAATTGCATCCAATAACACTTGCTTCCAACACCAAACCACAAAATGGCCGCCATTTCTCAAAAGCCTCACTATCGACCATTGAAGGTTTCATTTACTTTTGAACTTTAGATGGAAAGTCACGATTTACCGGTTGGTACAAAATCTATAGCTGTAAGGGTAACACGAGAACTATCTGGAAGAACAAAACTCATAAATTTTTCCCGCCAATAGCGAGAGTTTTGTCGGTAGTGTCAATTGTTTTGTTCGGAAGGTCGTAGGGTCGACACTGGATTGTGTTGTTTGTCAATTTTATTCATTTTCTTTCCAAAAATATTATTGTTCCATACGAGAAATTGCTCCTATGTCGTCGGTGCGTTTAAAAATATTTAAACTAACACACGCAAACAGCCAACCACTTGTAAATCATACAAATACTTTCCGTGTAGGAGTCGAACTCACGACACACAGTGCGGCAGTCAATCGTTCAACCACTGCACCAACCATGCCGTCATTTCATTGTGTAGTCAGTGTTAGTCAGATCAAAACTCATACTTTTAGTCAGACTTTCATGATATTTTTTCATCATCATCATCATCATCTCAGCCGTAGGACGTCCACTGCTGAACATAGGCCTCCCCTTTTGATTTCCACTTATACCGGTTGGAAGCGACCTGCATCCAGCGTCTTCCGGCGACCTTTATAAGGTCGTCTGTCCACCTTGCTGGTGGACGTCCTACGCTGCGCTTGCTAGTCCGTGGTCTCCACTCTAGTACTTTTCGACCCCATCGGCCATCTGCTCTGCGAGCAATATGGCCTGCCCATTGCCACTTCAGCTTGCTAATCCGGTGGGCTATATCGGTGACTTTAGTTCGTCTACGGATCTCCTCATTTCGGATTCGATCACGTAGAGAAACACCGAGCATAGCCCTTTCCATAGCTCGTTGAGCGACTTTGAGCTTTGAGATGAGGCCAATAGTGAAAGACCACGTTTCGGTGCCGTAACTCATCACTGGTAACACACATTGGTTGAAGACTTTCGTCTTGAGGCACTGAGGTATGTCGGACGCAAAGACATTGCGCAGTTTCCCGAACGCTGCCCAACCGAGTTGGATTCGGCGGTTGACCTCTTTCTCGAAGTTGGACCTACCTAACTGGACTACTTGTCCTAAGTAGATATATGAGTCAACAACTTCGAGTACCGAGTTTCCAACAGAGACTGGGGTGGGCACAACATTGGCATTTGACATAATTTTCGTCTTGTCCATGTTCATTTTCAACGGGTGGGCCGTTGTGAAACTCGGTCGAGGCCATCGAGCATCATGCTGAGTTCCTCCATCGACTTTGCCATGACTACGATGTCGTCGGCAAACCGAAGGTGAGTGATGTATTCGCCGTTGATGTTGATGCCAAGTCCTTGCCATTCCAGGAGCTTGAAGGCGTCTTCCATTGCGGCAGTAAACAATTTCGGGGAGATAACGTCCCCTTGTCTTACGCCTCTTCTCAATGGAATCGCCTTCGTGCTCTGCTCCTGTACTCGGACCGACATGGTGGCGTTATTATACAAGCACTTCAACACCTCGATGTACCGATAGTCAATACGACATCGCTGGAGTGACTCAAGTACCGCCCATGTTTCCACCGAATCGAAGGCTTTCTCATAGTCCACAAACGCTAAGCATAATGGTAAGTTATACTCTTCGGTCTTCTGTATAACTTGCCGCAGCGTATGGATGTGGTCTATGGTACTATAGCCTCTTCGGAAACCGGCTTGTTCGGGAGGCTGGAAGTCATCAAGTCTGTGTTCGAGACGGTTCGTGATAACCCTTGAAAACAGCTTATAAACATGACTTAGAAGCGTGATGGGTCTGTAGTTCTTCAATAGGCTGTTATCACCTTTTTTGAAGAACAGCACCACCTCACCTCTACTCCATGTTTCAGGCGTTTTGCCCTCAGAGAGGACGGAATTAAAGAGCTTCTGGAGGACTTTAAGTACCGGTGTTCCACCCGCTCTCAGAAGCTCTGAAGTGATTCCGTCCTCGCCCGGCGCCTTGTTGTTCTTAAGCTGCTTCAGGGCCATCCTAATCTCGTACAGACTGATGTCCGGGATATCTTCGGTATAATGTCGGGACAGCTTGGCTCTGGGATCTCCGACCAAGCGGTCAACGGGCTTTGCGACCGAAGTGTATAACTGTCCATAGAACCTCTCGATCTCGCCTAAAACCTCTGCTTTGGTCGACGCTATGCTGCCATCCTCCCGTTTCAGCTTTGTCATCTGGCTCTGCCCAATAGACTTGTCCTTTGCGAACACTTTAGAGCCATGGTTTCGCTGTATGGTCTCTTTAACACGATTCGTATTAAAGAGACGCAGATCATGTCGCAAGGACTTAGATATCCGTCTATTGAGCTGCCTATATGACTTCGCGTCATCGGAAGACTGCAACTGTAGCAAACGTCGTTCAGCCATGAGGTTTAAGGTTTGCTCGGTCAATTTCTGGGGTCTATCTTTACGACAGGGTCTAAAAAACTTAGACCCTACCGTGCGGACAGTTTCCACTAGCCCGTCGTTGATCTCGTCCACTGACACTAAGTTCTCAAGGCAAGCAAAGCGATTAGAGAGCTCGAGTTGAAAGGTTTCGGGGTTTTGAATATAGGGCCGAGTAGGTCGGAGCGTAGGCTTCATCAGGCTGGACCTTTCAAGTTTAACATTGATATTCAGCGAGCCTCTTACGATTCGGTGATCGCTACCGGTTTTTACCCTGTTGATCACAGAGAAATCGCTGAATATCCGTTTCTTGTCGGTCATGAAGAAGTCTATCTCGTTTCTCGTGAAACCATCGGGACTCAGCCAGGTCCATTTCCTGTGAGGCGGCTTCTGGAAGAAAGAGTTCATCATAAAGAGTTCCTCTTTCTCCAGAAAGTCGGCCAGCCTCTGTCCCCTAGGGTTCCGTTGCCCATACCCAAATTGCTCCACTCTCAACTCATCACCGCTTTTCTTGCCCAACTTTGCGTTAAAGATAGATATAAAACAAATTAATAATTATTAATTATTGTGAATGATAGATCTAAAACAAATTATTCGGATTAAGAATGTAAATGTTGATAAATGTTGGTGTAATACACAGGTCTTTTTGTCCCAGTGTGTCATTCCTGCCAGATAATTACTGGAACAAACACGAGCAACGCAGCAGCACATAAGCTAGTGCTTCATATACGTACTTCTCAATAACCTCACTAAAATACACATTAATCTCTTCAACTTTTTATAATTCCATGTCGGTATCAATTGACCATATTTTACATGAAAACCTCCTAACATTTTGCCAGCCCTGTGAACTCACGATTATTACCGAAGCGAACCGTCGCAAAGTTTTGAGGTGTTCTCAGTATTTGTCCCGGTTCCAATGTTTGTGCATTGTGACATCCACACTAACTTCTGATCAGCATATAAAATGATTGGGTAATGAATGGGTAAGTTTGAGTTAGTTGTTAACTTTATCAAATAAACAGAGGAGGTTATTCGTTACGGCATAGTGAGTTTCTATAAAAATTTACTTAGCTGTATAGAGCAGTGGTAACCCAGTGATAGAAACCCCTAACTACGCTCTTGGATTTTATACCAGGTTCACACTGAAGGCAACACACATTGCTGTCAAAAGGATGAAGGTTTGTTATGTGTTTTTAATCCACTCCCTCTGTCCGAGAAGACACTTCACACCCACGAGAAGTGGAAACAATAATGCTATCTTAGAACTACTAAAAAATGGTTGTTTATAACCTAAGCTTTTGTGTAGAAAGAAAAACTAGACACGGATCAGGATTTGAAAATGTGACCTTCTGATTCAGTACACCAGACACTCCAACCGAGGAATTCAAAAATACAAAAATCATTGCAATTCGTGACGCAGGTGTTAACGTTTAAATTACTTTCTTGATAACATCTATTTACTTAATTACTGAAGAATTATCAATTAAGAATCATTCTTCTAAGATTCTAAGAAGAGCTTCTTCTTAGAGCATCACAAATCATGATCAATAACAATCTTAGCTAAACACAACCCAAGAGAATTTCATCCACATAACGTATGTATGACGAGTCTCTAACCAAATCTCGCGAACATCATCGCGGCACAATACAACCGATCGATTAAGAGGCAGAGAGAGCACTTAATCCGCTGAGTGCGTACTCAGGTTGAGCACGGCAACACACCGCAACAAGGCACCGTGTTGGATCCCGCGTAATGCGCTTTGTGAAGTGTCGCGCTCATTTATTAGTAGATCGTGGAGGAATATGTGACACGATAAATTACTTGTAATTTATGTTTGGGTACTGTCTATTAGTAATTTAAAGGCCTAGAAGCAGCAGCTATAAAGCTATTATCAAACAGACAGGCGAAGCGAATGCGATCCGAAGCGTTTTTATTTGTAATGTATGGAATTGTTTGAATCCAGTCACATAGAAAAGCGAAGGCGATCCGATAGAGTCTATGTATATGTTACGGTTAAAGCCCGAATTGCGGCTACACCTAGGTCTAACTAGCTAAACCTAGGTGTAACATGCGGTTATACCTAGGTGTATCCTAGTTATCTTCGGTTAGAACTAGGTTTAGCTGGTTAGAACTAGGTCTAACCTCGGGACTTGCTGGCACCCCGACTCGGACAGTTTAGGTTAGAAGAGAAAAAAAATAACCACGAAGAAATAACCTCTTCGTGGTTATCTTTTTTTTAAATCACGCAGAAGTAGGAGCCCCGCGAAGCGGGGCTCCGTCGACTTGCTCCTGTGAAGGAAGGATACACCTAGATTTAACCGTATGTGGTCAGTTACAACTAGGTTTAGCCGGTTAAACCTAGTTGTAACCGCACTTCGGGTATTAGCCGTAACATATACATTACAAAACAATAACGCCTCGCTTGGTGTTCGCCACGCCTGTCTGTTTGACAATAGCTTTAGAGCATTATTAGAGTAAATTCTATTGTCAGAAATATAGATTGGCAGAAACCAGAATCTGTGACAACCAATCTTGCCAAGGAATATTCTCATGTCTAGGTTGTAGCCGTCAGAATGGCATTTCATTTCATTCATTATCATCAGTTCTGTGCCAGCCCAGAGAGAACTGATGAGACGACCTGGAAGCTTACCACGAGGGCTGGTTAGAGGAAGCACAGCAAAAGAGCTCTTAGAAGTTTATGGGGGAGGTTTTTGCCCAGCACTGGGTTAGCACAGGCTAAAAAGAAATTGTTGCATTTGGTTAGACTGGATGCAGACTACAACGAAGTTGGAAGTGACATTGAATATCAGTATATGCAGTATAGGGGTAAAGTTCCCATATCTATCATCATCAGCTGGAAGATGTCTGCTGCAGAACAAAGGCCTCTCAACGGCTGCCCGGGACTCTCCATGCGATCGGTCCAGCGAAATTTCAGAAATATCCATAAAGACCTATAAATCCACATCATTTAAATTTTTGATAAATGGCTTATTACCTATTTTGTCTCTTGTTATTTTGTGAAGACCAAAAACAAACACTGCTTGCTGCAAGCTTGAAAAATGTTTTACTCCTGGAACTCTATTCAAAACAGTCGCTTTTGATGCGCGTTGATTACAGATGTATAGCCAAAGGCTTGTACGTAGCACGCAGCGGATTATTACAACTGTATAACAGTATTCAATACACGACCATTTACTAATCAATCGCAATATGACAAATTGGTAGGATATTGGTTACATTCGTCGAACACATTTCACATTTTCATAGTACAGCACATAGCATGGCACAAAATCCAAATTAGAAAAAGATTTCTATCATCCTAAAACATGGTGACGATTAAACTGTAAAAAAGTTTGTTTCTATTCTTTAGTCATCTACGGATTTTGTCATAATCGTTCAACAAAACCAACGAATTGTATAGTTTGTCTATTCCTTTGTCTATTCTAAGTAAAACAAAAACAGCCATGCTATGTGTTCAGCAGTTACATTCCTAATTTTATTTGAAATGGGTTTGTTCTTGACTTTAGATCAGGTGAGACAGACAAAATCGAAGATTTAGCGAGCTTACCAAGAGAAAGCCTGTTCATTCTAATTTTGGGTAGGGTTGAGAGATTTCCACTCCATAACTGTGCGCAAAACATTTCAACTGTATACAGGGTGTAAGGGGATACAAAATAAAACAAAGGATTGTAATGACCAAGGATGTAGCCTAAGTTAGCTTAACGATGAAATTGCACTCGTATTCACATCTCCCACTGCAACACCAAAGCAAATGAGCTTACGTCATCAAAGATTCATCGTCCCCGCCATATCTCGTGCATTTAAACCGAACTTTAGCAGAAGACATTGAATTTGATGCACACGTCGCCGGAGCCTCTATAAAATTAACAATTCTTATCACTGTCGGTGCTCGTAAAGTCGCCGTATGACTCTGTCACGATGGGGGAGTACTGCTGGTTTAAGAAGCAAACTCACGAGATTATCACTCACGTTATTCAATGTTTTTATACCGGTCAGAAGAAATCGCCAGGTACTGTTAGCGCAGTGGCTGGCAGTCTTTCGCGCACTCAACAATTATATTTGTATGGCATATAGATACCTAGTTGTTTTGAGTCTGGCTATTTGTGTACTTATGTGAATTTAAATGTTTGTAGAAGTCCCCAATATACAAGAAAGAAATCTATGAGTATGGGGAAACGGTTGTCTGAAAAGTGAGTGTATAAAAACGTGGGAAAAAATAAATAAAGTATCGTAAATATTGTGAACGAGTAAAAACAATATCTATATTTTTTATAGGCTCGTACTGTCCTTTTACTGCTGCAAAAGGAATCCCCATAATTTTCAAGATCTCCTAGTATTTTGTTCCTCCTTAATTTTAAATTATTTGGATTATTAGTAGTATGATGAAATTTTACCACAATATAAATTCAACCCTGAACCTGTATGGGCAGATGATGTTTGAATTTATGTGAAAAAGTAAACATAATAATTAATCTTTTGCATCGAGAACCAAAGGTAGCACCGAAACTCGTAAAAATCACACTATCACGTGACTTGGTGGAAGTCGTGAAAAAAAAAGGCATTTGACAGCCACTAACTGTGAGTAAAAAGAGGGTGCTGTCTTTCTTTATTTCTTTAGTGTCACCACATTATTACATCGCATACATTTTACAGACATGCTTTACGTAAAAACTCACAGAAATAGGTAGAATGTACTTAAACGAACTGAATTATCTGAATTTGCCTATCCAACTCCTAAACATAATCAATCAGAAGCAGCCATCAATGAAAATCAATCAAGATTTGGATGGAGATATAATTTCAATTTCAGACTAAAAAAACTGTTTATCCTGCTTAAAACTCCAGTTAGTTATTCTTACCAGATAGTAAAGCGAAATCCTCGAGGTGTCTGAGAATAAGTTTGTCTTTGACTAGAGGCGTTCCAGAGATGTAATTTGGACAGATTTGGCAGCATTCCAATTTGATTCATAAGATTTAGTATGCATCTAGGTGCACCTGAATATAATGCCACTTGGAATGCGATCGACCGAATAAGAACTTGCTCTTATCTCCTTGTGAATGCCTACCGCTGATTATGAAACTTGCAGTGAGGGACTGAAAGGTTTTTTTATTTTATTTGAAAATGAATGAGACACTTGGTTTTATAGCATTTTAAGATATAACTGCTTGTCGTGCGATGTGTATCGGATATTAATAACCCTAGTTTATAGGTGATGGATTTTCACAAAAAACATTATAATCAGAGTAGATGTATTTTTGCTGAGGACTTATACAGTACTTTGGAAAAAAAAAATCAGCTGTACTGCATAACCTTACTGTACAGATACCTTAAGCTCTGTAAACTACAAAAGTATACAGCCTATTTTAGACGAAGCTTCAATTCTGAAAAGTTCCATCATAATAGTTAGCGGAGTGGAGTGGAGTGGAGTGGAGTGGAGTGGAGTGGAGTGGAGTGGAGTGGAGTGGAGTGGAGTGGAGTGGAGTGGAGTGGAGTGGAGTGGAGTGGAGTGGAGTGGAGCGGAGCGGAGTGGAGCGGAGTGGAGTGGAGTGGAGTGGAGTCGCGACGATTATTTTTGTTGAATGTATACAGTAACTTCGTTCCATCCGGGTAGCCCTTGACACCTCTCAAGTTTTTCTATATTTTTTTTAAGGAACAAATTTTTCATTTCCTTAAAAACTTGACTTTGACTTTGATTGACTTGACCAACAATTCCCAACTGACATGTGCCAAAAAGTAGTCCAACCATGACGGTTGCTAAGTGTAAATAAAAGAAGCACGGCAGACACGGCGCGGTCACATAAACGGCACATAAACCTCTCCTGAGAGGCTCGCGTACCAAGGCATGTTCTGACTGCAGGAAGCTTGACATTTAACGCTTGGTTGTCCTTATCTTAAAATATTAGATTTTTGCCGGGGTCGCGGGACTAACGAGCTACCCGTGATTCCAGAACGTAAAGCGCTATTGAAAGACACAGTGGATTTTAGTCAGTACAAGTCTGACAGTCCCTCCTGCCCTGCCCTGGGTGGGAGGGCTCATTTGATGATTGAATCATGCTAAAAAAAAAGAGTGTCAGATTGAAATAAAAAATAACCGACTTTCAAAACAAAAATTAAAAAAAACATAACTTTATATTTAGGACACCGACGTCATTTTTGCTAAATAATTTGTCTTACGAGTATTTTAGGTTTAACAAAAGCTGAAGTTCTGAGGTATCAAACATAAGATAATTGAGAAACTCTTCTCTTTTTTAATCGCTTGAAAAAATCAATATAGTGGAAAATTTAGTGATGATAAATCCATGATAAATCCATTGTGGAGCCCTGACACAGCCAGAAGGCGTCGCGGCAGACCTCGCAGAAGATGGCGGCACGAGCTTGATAAAACCGATGAGCAGTGGTCCACTTTGGCCCTGGATCGTGAAAGTTGGAAGTCATGGGGAGAGGCCTTTGCTCAGCAGTGGGATGATGTAGGCTAGCAGTATCAGTATCAGTAAATCCATCGGAGTTTGGTTAATAATGACGTGACTATTTGGTTTTATATTCGAGAAGTGAGTGCTCTAAATAAGGGTAAAGGTCGCTGGTTATCTGGACAATACATCAAAGACCCATTTCCAGGAGTGGACCTCCGTAGTATTTAGAGATGATTGATGGTCGTAAGTTGTGTTATGATATAGTTGTGTTATGGCGTAGACTAGCAAATTAAGGTACCCACATACGTAAATAGAATATTCTTTAGATATCTGTAGCATTTGAAACAGTCAGAATTATGTAAGAATTATGGCCTGGAGGTTTAGCACCTCGCTTCTCATACACGAGGTCACGAATTCAAACCCAGGCAAGTATCAATGTGTCTTTTTCAATTCATATGACTTTCTCTTTTATCTTGGACATTACTGACATCGGTGACGGAAAACATCGTGAGGAAACTATAATAAATATAGAAATCCAAAGCTATGTATGTATGACAGAGGTCTGTGGTCCCAGTGCCGCGGGACTGTCTTATCAAGTAACTGTGACCCTGGAACGTAAAGGGCTATTGAAGGACCCGTGGATTTTAGTCCTGCGCGGTAGGACTTATTTGATGATTTTACGACGATAAACAATACAAAGAGGTCTCTGGTGATCCCAAAAGTGGCTTAATCAACCTATCCATGTTGCCATATCTTCACCACACGAAAAAGAAAGAAGAAGAAATAAAATATTAAAAATAGAGTCACGAATAAATGACGAAAAGAACTAAGAAACTTTATAGACAAAGTTAACATATAAACGGCGACCCACCTGACTATGTATCAAATATGTGCGGTCGTTAAGTACGCAAGATGCACTTAACGCAAAAGGTCCAACTTTACTGCTGGGCGCGTCATAAAACTGCACTTTCGAGAACATCGCGAGACGAAGTTAGAATCAACCACATGATATAAAAGCAACATTTTGAATGAAAAAGTCAACCTTATTGCTACCACACTACGGCCCAAATGTTTTTTTAGATTTAACAATACTTAAGGATATTCTTTATCCCGCATAATGGTATCAACGGTAAAGGACGCTTGCCTAGAAGTTGACTGACTTGAGTTGAAAACCCCAAGGTTATAGCTTTAAGGAAACACAGACCCCGGCAGGGAATTCCACTCCTTAGTTGTGTGTACAATAAAATATTGACAAATCCTTTGTACGAGCCGGAAGGATGTCCTGTCCCCGTAACGACGGAGCATTTCTATACGTCTTGTAGTCCGAAGATGGAAAGGACTAGGTGGAATCAAGTTGTGCACTTGAGCAGTTCTACCGCACACTCTCCGAAATGTAACCGATAAAAAAACGACAGGCTGGCAACTTTGCGTCAATGTTTAAGGCTCTGAAGCTTTGAATCAACCAGAGCACCACCGTTGCCGATAAGCTTCTTGGCCCGTTTGTCAATCGACTCAAATGCATTAAGCTGGTGTTTGGCAGACCCGTCCCAGACGTAAGAGCAGTACATCATGCTTGAATACTCCTTTGTTACAACACATACGAGTATCTCTTCTACATAAGGAAGTTCTGCCCTATCAGTTAGTGGAGGTTGTTCGATGTCCCATTCTCGTCTCGTCTTCGATTTTTTTTTTTTGTTTTAGGACATGCTCGTCTTCTTAAGATTTTTCTTTTGATTTTTCTTCAGCGTTTTGCGAATCTGCAGCGTTCTTTAATATTTGAGCACATAAAAAAATATAAAACGGAGAAAAAACTGTTGAAATCTTATCGACATTATTAAACGACATACTAACATGACTAGTAGGTATAAAGAGCTATATATAAAGTGTATATCTGTGGAGTGCGCCCTCAGGAAACACAGCTGTGACGAATGGTTGTACATCTGTGTTACTTACATACTTGCTAATATCTACATTGACTTACACACACGCTTGTGATGCTGTTGAAAGACATTGTAGTAACGCCCGGATTATGAATTGAAAATTATTTGAGTAGTTCGTTTATGTGAGTGAGATGAGTGTCGCGTTGGCCCGGAGATTTAGCATCTCGTTTTTAATACATGCTAGTTCAGTTCCAGAGAATTACCAATGTTTCTTTTTCAATTTTCATGTACTTTCTTAGTTTATCTTGGAAATCACTGACACCGGTGACGAAAACAAACTTCGTGAGAAAGCCTGGACTTATATAAGTCCAAAGTTATATTATAGTCGCATCTAGGAACAGCGCAGATGCTGTTTCCAGATGCGGCTTAATAAACTCTCTCATTTAGGTAGGTCAATTGAAAATGATAGACATTATCATAAAAACATCAGCGTATCATGAATTATGAAATCAAATCAAGTCTATCTCAGCAGTTACGGCTCCAATGAAAGTTCTTTTTTTTTTAAAGTAAAATAAAATGTCTTGCAGTTACTTTCCGTTGTGGCTTATTTTATCAACACTGTAATGAAAACAGTGAAAAAACATCGTAAGGAACCCAAAATGTCTTCATCAATTGAGTAGTGCAGTAACGAACAAGGGGGTACCATGATCATGAAACTGACTGTAATAATACACTAGGCAGACCGACCCAGTCGATTCTGGTGTTCCAAATTCAACTGGCCCCATACACAGGATTATGGCCCACTTTCTCTCTACGAGGGGAGACCTGTGTCCCATTACTGAGATCATTAAAATCTTATTACACTGTACAGTCAGGTTCAAAAATGAATTATAAACTTCTCAAAGCAATAGACTGACGCTTCACTTTGACTTACGACCTTTTGTTATAAGTTGTTTTATTACTATACATATCAAATTAACTTTTGATATAGTTCATAATTTCAACTGTTAATCTGCAAGTAATGCTGGCGCAATGGTAATCGTGCTCGGATAGAACTTCTGTTCGTTCGATTGCGGATGATCGAATCCCACTTTTTTTTCCCAAATACTTTATTTAATTTAATTTTTAATAATTACTTTATTCTTTTTGTTATTTTTAATATTTTTTTTAGTAGGAATTTGATAATTAAAATTGATTTTTGTGTAACTACTAATATAAGTCATTAGTGTTGTGGGTCGTTCGTTATAATCACAGATATAGGTCTATCTATATCTATGGTTAAGTTTAATAAAGTTTTGTAGGTAGATCGTAGAAAAAAAAAAAGTGAATTATTTCGATTTGTGCGGTAGGCATAACTATGTTATCTCGTTTGAGTCTCCTAATTGAACGTTGTTGATTCTTGGTTATTTTGTGTGACTATGTAAACAGCATATAAGTGTTACACTGTCCTGTGGTTTTGCAGTGAAATATTAACAATTGGATTTATATAAATATTGAGGGCGAACATTAAAGCCCTGCATAAATATGTGGATTAAACTTAAAACAAATATCAAATGAAACCAGACTAAGTGTGAGTATTAACATTTAAATTTTGATCATTCCACATGTTAATAATTATATTTTTATAAATAAGGTTCCCTACTCAAAAGTATGTATTTGTTTAAAAGTAAAAAAAGTGATTGATACTTAGTATGTGGTTTTAAAGTTTTTTCTTAGTAGTAAAATAGATCAACAGCTGTTTTTGCATAAAAAATATAATATGTAGTATTCTATGTTTTGTTCCAGTGACGAAATACTATGAGTCTGTGGGATGAGATATGGCATGATGATGAGATGAGTTCTTAAGAATAAACAGGGACGTCAGGGACGTCCGGGAATGTTGAATGAATACGAAGGAAAATGGTTTCCATATAACTAATTCAACACAAAATTAATAACCGTTCATCGTGTACTCAACATTGAAGGCTACTACGACTATCAACTAAAAACTGTTATGTTTAAAGGAATAAAAAAAAAACGTTAAGATTGTCTCGAGGACCTTTTATTGATATGAATTTTGTTTATTTATTGTAAATAGACTGAAAACGTAAACATCATTTTTGATAACTTATTATTCAAGGATTAACAATTGAGGTATGGTTTCAAACATCTTTTCGTAAAGAAAACGATCCTTAAACTTACCTCAATAACTTGTAACAGGGTATTTTTTTATGTAGTTTGGATATTTTATACCGTGGTTCTATTTCAGAAGTAGAACACATTTCCATTATATCACTTTATTTCACTAAATCGAATTTGGTGAAACTGAAGAAACTTACACCGCGGTACTGGAACGCAAAGGGCAACTGGCCCTTTGCGTTCCAGGGCCGCTATGCCCCGTTACTGTTACAAAATAATCGCCTTTTAGCATAGCAGCCCTGGAGCGCAAAGGGCCAGTTGCCCTTTGCGTTCCAGTACCGCGGTGTCAAATAATTTTTGTTATTGAGCATAACAAGTTTCTTCAGTTTCACCAAATTCAATTTAGTGAAAAAAAGTTATATTATGGAAATGTGTCTTGAGCGTAAAGGTCAATTGGCCCTTTGCATTCCAGGGCCTAAGATAATCTGTCTGAGTCAGAATAACCCAAGTCACGAGCTCACTTCGCTCGTTCTTGCGGACCTGGAAGGCAAAAGGCAACTGCTCTTTTGTGTTCCAGGGCCTACCTAACATGTCCGAGTCGGGATGACCCAAATAGCGAGCTCGCCTTCCTCGGTTTTGCGGCACTGGAACGCAAAAAGGCCACTGGCCCTTTGCGTTTCATGGCCGCGGTGCCTTGGTACTGTTTCCAAATAAACGGCTTTAATAATGATAACTTTGTTAAAAATGTCCGCAATGTATAAAAATACCCTGTAATTGCTAATTAGCTTATAATAATACATAAGTTACCCTTGTTAAAACCACTTATTTTAATTTGAAGAGAATAATAATGTTTTATTTTGAATTTTTAAATTTTCTTATTTATTGTTTTATATTACTTATATTAATTTTAATAATTTCATAATTTTGTTTAATTAAAAAAAATGCGTCTATGATTTCGACATCTATTTCACATTATATCCAGGTCGAGTAATAATATTCATAATTTTAGCAGTTTTATAACTTTAAACATAGAATTATAATAATTTCAACTAAAATATATTAATACATAAATTGTTATTACATGTTTTTTTTTATTATAAACCCTGTAGGTAATAAATTATCATCATTAGTAAAAATTTAAAACGAAATAAAATGACAATAAGTAGTAATAGACTAACGAAACGAGTAAAAATATTTGACTAACAAAAACAGATGGTGACCATTGCATTGCTTTCATTAGTAATGATCTAACAATATGATTGTGCCGATAGCGTGGGTTCACGATCAATGAAGTTTGAGTTCGAATCTTAACTTTTGAAATGTCAGTTGATATTATGATAATATTTTTAATAAATAACTTATTTATTTTTATTTTGTTTTAACGCTTATTTATTTTTAAATAAGTTATATATTAGTTATTGAATTAAGTATTATTTTTGTGTTTATATTAATTTTTGCTTGCATTTTGAGAATATTTAACAATACCGTTATAATTATATTAAATCACACGACACTAACCAACAAATACAAGAAAAAACACACGGAAATTCCAAACAAACGCAATAAAATTTGTGTGTTAAAAATTATAATTTTTAACAATCGAGTAAAAACCCACAAAAAGTCTATCAACTGCTGCGTGATATTTGAACTCGCACCTCTTTCGACTAACGCATTTATGTCCTAAGTGCCAAAACCACTGAGCCAAACTGGACTCATATTTAGACGTTGAAATTATGAACTTAATAGTTGAAGGATTATTGTGTATCTCGAAAGTAGAAGGTCATAAGTCACACTAAACGTTAAGCAATTTCTTTGATAGCGTACGCATGGAATTTTGATCGCCACTGTACATAAACGTTAGTAAACACATAATTCAAATCATTACGATGTTCGACTAACCATTTCTAGTCAAACACAATTTTGAACCGACATCCTCCTCCATTATTTATCGGACCCCTAACTTCAGAGTAATATTTAATAAACCGTACCCATTAATCAAGTTTCTCGTATAACAAGTTACATAATAATCTGTTCGTTCATAAAACAAAACCTCTTAGCAATAATAACAGGAATCGTTGCGAAACAAAATGTTTTAGTGAAAAAGTTTGTAATTTTCAAGGCGTTAGTACGCAGGCCACGTGCTCCTGCGTAGAGTATGAATAATTTAGAAGGGTGCCTATATTTGGGCTATACTTGTGGCCCTCTGAGGGCAGAAGTTTTTGTTGGGTTTCTACTGATGGTGATACTAATTGTTCTCGAAGAATTTTGTAGAAGTGTAGTTATAGGCGAGCTGTAAATTACCGAAATCAAGTTTGAATTGGGAAGTAACAATTGATTTTAATTCCCGAACTAGTATTTTTACTACCTACAAGTAGTTTGTTGCGGGTCCGTGTGTTTTTTTGTTTGATTTTCACACAACCATGATTCAGGTGAAATTTCGATGTAGTGTCAGTAGTCCAGTGGTTAGACACGTTCTTTTTTTCTTTCTTTTTTTGGACTTTGTGCCAAACTAGCAGCCTGCTAGCTTTAGCTCCTGTGTCGTGAGTGCATTTACAAACATAGAAACTCAAATGCACAAATGCCCAGTCCCGGAACAACCCTTACGAGACATGTTCAGAAAAGTTCCACTGATAGGACACAGGCCTCCTCTCTGTGAAATATAGGTAACTTCAAATCCTAATGTAAAGGCACATGAGTCTTACTCGTTAACTCTTGTTTAAAATCCCTAAAACACGAACATTTTCATTACAGCAAAACTCGTCCAATTATCACTTCGAAAATTCAACTAACTGAAAACAACTAGTAAGACTGCAAACCAAAACCGACTCAAAGTTACGAAAAACGGAAACCTTCGCTCATTCGGCTAATGAGTTGCTCGACTTTTTGGGCGGTTTAAAAAAAAAACAACGCGGGAATATTCTCGAAGTATGTAGTTGTAGGTACCTGCGGCTTTGGAAGTTTCTCGACGTTTTTTGTTTAGACTCCCGCCGCTTGAGAGCGACGCCTGTATTTGGCAACGTATCAAAGAAGTATTGTTCTTCAGTTTATGTCGTCACATGGGGTATGGAGATAGAGTAAATAAGTAGTCTGTACTTGTTTATACTAATATTTTGAACCAGCAATGATTGTAAATTTTCAGATTTTGTTTAAACGTTGCCCCTTGCTAGTAATTACTCCTGTATCATAGGTGAGTTCAAACATTGAAACTCACAAAGGTACGTTTGTGTATGTGAATTTCAATGTTCCCATAACTCGGGACAACGAATTATAGGTCAAACAATTTTTTTCCCTTGCGGGAATCGAACCCGCGACATACAGCGCAACAGTAGTTCTCTCGACCAGTACGCCAACAGTACTCTTGGATATGAATGACATGTGTGGGTTAAATGAAGACTTACCTAAACTGTGTCTCAGCCATTTTGGATGGCTTCCCGATACCTGTAAAAAAATAAATTAGTTATTAATGCTCCGTGTAAAATACTGTTGGTTATTATTCAATTGACTAAAATGTACTATTACTGGAACAAAAATGATTGATTCATAATTATTTGAAAGTCAAACACATTCAATAGTTTTCCTACAGTTTAGAATAAAACCAAACGCACCAAAAATCAAGCCACAAAATTAATAAAAAAGTAAAAAAAAAAAAACAAAGTTTTCAAAAAAAAAGAAGGCAAATAAAAATGAATGGGCAACCCGTCGGCTTCCGAATAAATTTAGCTGAATTCAATCCGCTTCGGCAATAGTTGCCGGAACCATCGGCAGATTTGAGCAAGTTCGCGCCGCCCGGTCAAATCCGGCTCGCAAAGAGCGTGAATCGGCAGATACGGTAACTGCACAGTTCCTGTTATCATTTATTTGAATTCTATTGGTTTTTATGTAAAAATCAGGTTTTATTGTTTCAAGTTTTGGTGCAGTTCTCATTCGTGCTGTTTAATAAATCATGCAGGTCGTCCCCTAAACAAGAGTGGCAAACTGTAGTGTTCATCTTAAAATCTAAGATTATGACATAAACAAACGAAAACGTAAAAAAAATACCAGAGGTCCCCGCATAACTTTTCACTTTTTTTGTGTTATTAAGCAAACGGAAACTTTGAAATCATGGAATTAGTTCCTCGTTCATACACTGAAGTCGCTTTTTTCATTTTCCACTCAATAAACGCCATAAACACTTTAAGTACGCTGTAGGTAAAACACGGAAATCTTGTGCTAAGGCTTTCTCACATCTGGAGGCGACTGCCCTCCAGCGCGTCTATGAGTGGCGCGTGGAGGCGCAGCGCCGGGGCGTGACCCCGCTGCCTCGCGAAGTCGAGGCGCGGCGCGAAGACCTCCGGCGCGATCTCAGGGCAGTATGGAAGGAACGACTGTCGCGACCGACGGCCGGGCACGCCGCAATTGCGGCGGTAAGACCCCTCTTTGAGGAGTGGCTGGAGAGAAGTCATGGCGTCCTGACCTACCGCTTGACGCAGGTCCTCACCGGACACGGAAGTTTCGGGAGGTACCTGTGTCTGATGCGAAAGGAGGAGACGCCTGGGTGTCACCACTGCGAAGATCGCCCGGAGGACACGGTGGAGCATACGGTGCAAGACTGCCCAGCTTGGGCGGAGCACCGACGTGTCCTCACGGCTGCGATAGGCGGAGACCTCTCGCGCCCGGCATTGGTTGCGGCCATGCTGCGGGGCGAGACGGAGTGGGAAGCGGTCAGCTCCTTCTGCGAGGCAGTAATGCTCGTAAAGGAGGAGGCAGGCCGCGAGCGAGAGAGGACAGCGTCCTCCCTCCGCCCCAGCCGCAGTGGTAGGCGCCCACGGCGACGGACGTCGCTTGATGATCTCCGGCCACCGTAGGCGCGGGCATGCGGGCAGCGAGTAAAGGGCAACTCGCTGCCCGACCAAGGACCATGCCCGGGTCGACGGCGCGTTGTGTCCCACGCGCGCCTCAAAGAGCGTCAGCATAATGACGGGGCCCCCCTCTCAGAGGGCCAAAGCCTGCCGGGGTCGCGGGATTATTCCCTTACCGCAACCCCGGAACTTAACAGGCTATGAAGGACACCGTGGATTTTAGTCAGTAGAAGTCTGACAGTCCCTCCCGCCCTGCCCGGGGTTGGAGGACTCATTTGATGATTTTACCACGCTAAAAAAAAAAAAAAAAAAAAAAAAAAAGGCTTTCTCACAAGACTTTTTTATCGTGGTAAAATATTTGATGATTTTTAAAAGGCACCCAGGGCAGGGCGGGAGGGACTTGGACTGTCAGACTCGTACCTACTGACTAAAAATCCACGGTGTCCTTTAATAGCCCTTTACGTTCCGGGGTCACGGTAATTCGTGAGTCCCGCGACACCGGCAGGCTTTGGCTCTCTAAAGGGCCCGTCATTATGCCGACGGCTATCCATGGCCGATTGGCCGGTCAGCGAATCGCCCATTACTCGCCGCCCGCACCTGTGCCTACAGTGGCCGGAGATCGTCTGCCGACGTCCGTCGCCATGGGCGCCTACCACTGCAGCTGGTTTGAAAGGAAGACGCTGTTCTCTCCCTCACGCGGCGCGCCTTCTCCTTCGCGAACATGACTACTTCGCAGAAGGAGGCGATCGCTTCCCATTCCGTCTTGCCCCACAGCTTGGCATCAACCAAGGCCGGGCGTGAAAGAATTTAGCCCACTGAAACTTGCAATGAAACTGTTCTATGGTCAGTCAAAACTCTTCTGCGGCAACCCACTCTTATGTCCATGTACATAACGGAGACAAATCTGCCTGAAGCTCGCTGGCGACTTTAATTACTTTTTATTGGAGCCCGCTCGGTACACTACGATATTAGATCGGTAAACGTTCCGTGTGGTTTTGCTACAGGATGTATTTCTATTGATTTATGAGCTTTGAACAAAGTGAATGCAGTTTGTGCTATTTAGTTGACGGTTGGATAACCCACAATAACTTTTTTTTGTCATTTACTTTTTACGACAAATAATGGCTAATTTTCGAAGCGATTTTAACCAATACACCATTAATCCTTAACTAATTAAATACCTTGAATACATTGTTCATTTAATATAGATCTATATGGCCCTTTACACCGTATGATGTAAGTGAATATTTTCGAAGATATTACAGATTTAAAAATTGCGAGACGTAGCGTTTGCGCAGTTTTTCTGTAGTGTATTTAGTATCAGCATTGCACCCGTGCGAAGCCGGGGCGGGTCGCTAGTTTATAATATAAAACAATAACAATAGTGTTTTTAATTCATCACATCACAAACTTTTTTGATGTATGTATGTTACATCATCAAAAAACAACTCCGTTTAAGATAACAGGGCCGCGAGGTTGTTCAATAGAGCACCGCGGCCATAGAACACAAAAGGCAACTGAGGAAATGCATTGGTTTTAAGACAGAAAGGTCTGACAGTCTCTTTCGCTCTATCCAGGGCAGGAAGAGAGATTTGATGATACGTTAAAAAAGCCCAAACTCACAACTTACTACATATACTAAGAGGTTTCATTTGTAATACATTCCGCGCGGCTCCTCTCCAACTACACGAAACTTCTTTGATTACACTTTAAACAACATCGCCTTCAAAACTTAACTACTTAGTATCTAACAGAATTCTAAAACTATTCCAACTTGAATACGTCTCCAATTAACAATGACAACGTCGGTTTAAGGAATTTGTGTAAGTTAATACTTACATGAGGTTGTGTTCAAAACGACTTTAACTTACAAAATCTGGTCGCGGGACCAATGAGTTACCGTGACCCCGGAACGTAAAGGGCTATTGAAGGACACCGTGGATTTTAGTCAGTACAAATCTGACAGTCCCTCCCGCCCTGCCCCGAGTGAAAAAAATGGCAGAAGCTCTTTCAAAACAGTTTATTTGGGAAACTGTGTATAAACCTAATCAACTGTGTATATACCTAAATCAAAGCCATATGGCGGATCTCACTAAGAAGAATTTTTGGATCTAGAAAATTTTGCCTCGAGTTGTGGAATGTCTTTAAAGTTTATCGCCTTCGAACGCAAAGAACAACTGAACCAACAATCAAGTCAAGTCAAGTCTAACAGTTATTTCGGCTCCACCCAGGCCAGAAAAAGTAATTTGTCGATTTTCCAACCAAAAAAATGCTCAGTCTGCTCTCTCGTAACGCTCTCCTGAACCATTTATAGAGTATTGCTGGAAAGCATAGTGCCTACCTGAGTTTTGAATACTCAGCAGCCGGTTAACTCATAACTCAGAGATGTTACCATTTAAGCCATTGCAACGCCAATAGGTGCGTCCACACAGAGCAAACAGCCTCGCGAGGTATTTGCCGAGCGAAGCAGCTCGGTTAGTGTGGACGTTTCTCCGCCGAGGAAAGCGCGCGAGGCAGTTTCCTCGCGAGGCAGTTTCCGTATCGACCCTACCACGACCCGACCGCCACTTATTGTAACTGAAATTAGGTAGCTTAAAGCTAAGCAGATTTTAAAATCCACTCCCAACCTGCAAAGAAAATTCTAAGAAACCATAACGCTAACACACTTAACACGGCAAGATAAAACAATGACATAAATCGTACAACTAATTACGATTGTCTGGATCAGATGGCAGAGCTACCGACTTATGAGAGCCCAATGTCCACATTATTAAACGAGGCTTAGTGTTGCGCGCGGCGCCGGCGGCACTACCAGTCTTAGAAAGAAAGAAGAAGAAAGAAAGAAATATCATTTATTTGGCACAGTCAGGGCACACACAATAAGATACAAAAGAAAGAGAAATAAACAATAAAAGAACTTAGATCTATTAATTGTACATTATTGTTTGCCCCACGGCTGCCCCAAATAGGCCCAGTTCAGCAAAAATGCCAGACAACTAGTGCCTGACGCTGATTTTCAACAGGACCTGTTGGTTGAGAGGTGGGTAGCGCGAACCAGTGTATCGTGTGTATAGATAGGTACATAGATAAGTTAGTATATGTGTAATTGTGTATATATATATGTAAGTGTCGCAATTCAGAAATAATAATAATCTAATCATAATATCCTAATAATAAAGTTAAGTGTAGGTAAGTTTAAGCTAAGTAATAAGTATAACAATATTAACAATGATAACCTCATAATATTCGACAACAGACACAAACAAAATACAGGTGCCAACCTACAAAAAAGGGTTATTTCGAGCGAGCGAGCGACGACGACAGCATATTATCAATATTATTATCATTGCAGTAACCAGCAAGCGCTGCAAGCAACAGAGCGTTGAGGACGATCGCGCGCTCGACACGTAAATTTAAATTGTAGGTAAAGAGTTGAAGAAAAAAAGTAAAAACTAATCCTAGATAATGAGTTGAAGATCATAAAATGATAATAAGTCAAAAAGTGAGTGTCTTAGTAGGTAAGTGCATTTCTATAGCATTTTATTGAAATGAAAGCTAGATACAGTATATAATAATAATGTTACGTAAGAATTCGAATAGCATATCAGAACAAAAGAACGAAAAGATACAAGTATGCGGGTATATTTATAAAGTGCTCAGTAACGTGATCTATTTTTTAATTTTCCTTTCAGTACTTAGGCTATGGCGATATAAAGGACAGATAACAATAAATTTCAACGTCGCGACCAATTTCTGCCCATTTTGGATGAGTGGCAGTTGCAGCAATACACTTTTTGTCACGTAAGTATGTGACAGAAAATATTTGCTCAGCAGCAACTAAGGAATTTGTGTAGGTAATCGGATAAGCTGTAATAAAGTTTTTTTTTTTTTTTTTTTTTTCGGTAGGTCTATCTATCATCTATCCGCGACGGCGCGTAAAATTGAAGGCAGCGGCGGCGCAGCATCCTCCAAGCCTGGGACGGAAGAGGCAGCTAACAAGCTACAGTAGTCATTTCAGGCTGCTCAAGGGCAACGTACACTATACATCAGAAAGTAATCGGAATGGCAGCAATGAGTATTATTGTGTAAAGCAGGTACAAAAGTCATATTATTGAAATATTTTGTTGCACCATATCCAATTTCCTTTGCGTATCTATCAGGTACTGACGTAATCGGGTTCTGAAAGTGTGTATAGTACCAACCACCCTTATTGGTGGTGGAATATTATTCCAAATCTTCGATGCAGCGTATCTGAAGCTACCCCTGAAAGCAGCCGTCTTGTGAGACTGCGTTGTCAGCTGCTGTGCACAGAGACGTGGTACGCAGTCGCGTCTACTGGTCATCCAACACAGCTTATCATATAAATACTTTGGTTTCTTATGCTTGATTATACCAAATAGTAAGCATGCCAGGTGTAATTTTCGTCTTGACTTCATTTTTAGAACAAAGTGCTTATTAAGGAAGGGGGTGATATGGCTTCTAGGAGGAACCGAATAACAGAACCGCGCGCACGCGTTTTGGACTCTTTGTATGAGCCTGTCTGTACGAGCTAGCAAGCGAGGGCCGTAAACCGTGTCAGTGTAGTTTAGTTTCGATAGAACAAGGGTTTCGACCAACTGCTCACGAAGCTTCTCAGACAAAAAAGGCCTCATTTTGTACAATAGTTTCAACCTATAGAAACAGTTTTGTACCGAACTAGCAATATGTTTCTCGAATCTAAGGTTGTTGTCCATACAAAGACCGAGGTTACGCGCTTCGTTAACTCGGTCAATAGGTTGTCCCATGAGTGATAAGTTCAGTACTGAGGGAACCTTCTTTAGCTGCTGTTTTGTACCAAACAACATATATTTGGTCTTTGCCGGGTTTAATGCCAAGCAGTGCTCCTCTGACCAGGTGGCTATTTTATTTAAGTCCTCGTTTAAATGCTGAACAGCCAAATTGTAGTCTTCCGGTCTAAAAGATATATATACTTGAACATCATCAGCATATATGTGAAAATTGCACTTCTCAAGGCACTTGATTATATCAGCACAGTAAATAATGAACAAGATTGGTCCTAAAATCGAGCCCTGAGGAACACCTCTTTCCAATGAAGCTAGGGCTGAAGCCAAGGTAGTACCGTCATCCAAGCGCAATTCAACGAATTGTTTCCTGTCACTGAGGTAGCTGCGGAACCATTCTAAAGCATTGTCATCGAATCCGTAGTAGCGAAGCTTAGACAGTAACAACGAAATATTTAAACAGTCAAAAGCGCGGGAAAAGTCCAGTAGCACCATCAGTGTACACATGCCTTTGTCTTGAGCTGATAAAATGTTATCAGTGACATCCAACAACGCCGTGGTGGTGCTACGTTGCTTTCTGAAACCGGATTGTAATTCCGGTAACAGTCCATTTTCTTCCAAGAAACGAGTTAGCTGAAGGCACACCACTCTCTCCATTACCTTTGACAGACAGGGCAGTATGCTGATAGGCCGCAAGTCTTTAATTTCTGTAGGGTTAGAATTTTTTGGTAGGGGTCTAACAGTGGCAATCTTCCACTCGCTGGGAAACGTAGAGGTCCAAATTGAGTAGTTTATAATAAATGTGATAATTTCCAATGTCAGTGGCAAAGTCAGATTAAGCATATTTAACGTTATGTGGTCGCAGCCTTCCGCATTCGATTGCAAATTAAAAATAATTCGTGAGATTTGATCTTGATCCACGGGGACAATGGAGAAAGCTGCGTCGTTAAATCTGTGGGATTCGTAGTATGTTACAAGCGACGCGCTGGCCACCGGGTTGCCGGGAACATTTAAAAAGGTACCATTTATTAAATCTGGGTCTCTAAAGTGTGATGGTAGGTCTTGGCCACGTCTAGTGGAGGAAAAGGTGGATTTAATATTTTTCCATAGTAATTTAGGATTTTTTATTTGATTATTAATGTTGTACCTAAAGTATGCGGTTTTTTCATGGTACAAGGCGCTTTCCACTAAAGCTTTTAACTGTTTATAATATTGTTTTTTTTGTTCTGTCTTGGTTTTCTTAAACTTAGCCAATGCTTTGTCCCGCAGCCGCATCATGAGCTTAATGGTGTCGGTAATCCATGGATGCGATACGTCCTTTATAGTGCAGGTCTTAATTGGTGCATGTTCGTCAAATAATGATTTTATACGCTCATTGAAACTATAAACCATATCATTAACATTTGTAAATTCGGCAATATTTTCTAAGTTTAGTTGAGACAAATCGCTATTAAAACTGTCCCTACATATATCTTTGATTGGCCTAAAACTTGCCACAAATGGTTTAAATTTGTCACGTTTTAAATTGAACTCACTAACTATGAAGGCATGACCAGTACACGTTCCAAATGATTCCACGTTCGTGTATCTTGCGCTAAGGTCTGTGCAGAGAAGGTCGATAAGGGTTTCGCTCGTATCAGTGAAATGTGTCGGCGAAGTGACTAACTGAGACAGGCTCAAGCAATTCAGAAACTCTAGTACTTTTTTAGCTTTGTGCTCGTTAGTATTCATCATATTCACGTTAAAATCACCTAGCAAAATATAGTGATCGCAATTTCCTAAACCAGCAAACGAATTCGTTAGAGCATCCAAAAATAAGTCGATATCAAACCATGGTGGTCGATAAGCTGTACCGATGGCAATTCTCTTACCTGCCATTGAATACGTAAGCCACATTTGCTCGACGGATTCGAACCTGGGGTCAATCGGCCCGGTATATGTTCGCGCACTCAAACCTCGCCGCAGGTAGAACCCGACGCCCCCACCGCGGCCCGCGCGCACGCTCGCCGGCCGCGGCACGTGTCGCAGGCGATAGCCGGGCACCGCAGGCGCGCGCCCCTCTTCGCCCGAACGCAACCAAGTTTCATTTATAGCCAACACATCGAAATCGTACTTGCCGACAGCACAAATAAAATCGTCATGACCTGTTCCCAGAGAACCCGCATTTAAAAATCCAACTTTGAGATTCTTGTCTTTTTTAGACATTTAAAAAAATATAATTTAATTCGAGTATGAACATTTTATAAAAGAGTAACAATATTATTTTCAGTTCAATAAAATAACTTTCATTAATTGTTAATATAATTTTGGGTAGAATATTAATTAGTAATTCATAATATTTTGTGAAATAAATACGTAATTTATGATAAATTGTAATTAATAGAAATGTAAATATTAAGGCAGATAGAATAGTAAATAAAGGTATATGTAGGTGTAAGTGTATATAAATATTGTGTTTATGGAAAAAATAACTGTGATACAACCGGTTCGAATTGAGCACTCTGTGACGCGCGGCCGTGAGACAAACACGACAGTTGAAAACTATAACAATATGAACAGCGACCACGACAGGTTTACAGAATTTTGTGACATACTGTGTGTTAAAGGCATTATAACAATAAAATAAAGGTTTAAAATTATATAAAAATAAAGAATAAAAAATTAGAACAACAAAGTTAGGGCAATGCGCGGTTGTTTTGAACAGTAGCCAGTATGGGTACGGCTGCAAAAACGCGATGTATATCAGCCTCGCAGCGGATCTGGTGAACAGAGTCCCCGGCCTTGTGGCGGGCGAGTATACGGCCTCGCTTGGCCCATACGTATTGCCACCCGAGGCGCCCACCGGCCTCCCGCGCCTGCCGAAACAACTCCCGATTGGTCTTCGTAAGGCGCTCATTGATAAAGATGCGCGAGGCCGGACCAGGCAAGTCGAGGTCAGCTGAGGTCATACCACGACGTACTCGGGCGGCCTCCACCATCTCGTCGCGTAGGTCGCGGCGCGCGAAACGTACGACAAGGAATCGCGGGCGGGTCTCGACAGGTGCTGGCTGCGTCGCATTAATGCGCCTGCCCCCAACTCGCTCGGCACTCACTATGTCGCGCGCTTTGGCTTTTACGCCCAACTTTGACGCAACTGTCAAGGCCGTATGTACTGGGTTTTCACCGGGAGCTTCGGGCAGATTTGATATCTGAATATCGGTCGCTAGGAGCTCCTGATCGCGGTCGTTAATATCGCTCCGAAGTTGAGCGATGGTCTCGTTCACCCCCATTGACCCCTGTTCCTGTTGTCGGTTCTCCATCACAGCGACCCTCTCCTCCAAAGCGCTCATGCGGTCGTTAGTTTTTTTTATAGTTGACCTTAATTCGGCCAGGTCATCGCGCATTAGTTGGAATTCCTGCCTAATCGTGCTCATGAACTCCTCCTTAAATCTTATTAGCTCCGCCTTGATGTCCTGAGTCATCTCTTGTGTGGCGTCCAAAGCCGTGGTATTGGTGGGACTAGTGTCCATTAAGTTTACCAGGCTATCTTCCAGCGGCGCCACTGCCTGTCCCCTCACTGGTGTTTCGTTCCGGTTGTCCCGCACTTGGTTTTTGCTGCATTCCGGACAATGCCAGGGTGTGGTTATTATGCCAGTCAGATTAAGCCCAACGCACCGACGGTGATAAGGCTTAAGGCAGATGTCGCATTTAGCGCCATCTATCGGTGACTGGAATTTACCGCAGGCGCCACACTTGTGCATAGTGACGTTCACCAATGCTTTCTCGGTTGGATCGATCGATTGGCAACGCAGTGCGCGTGATAAACAATAGATGTCGCTATTTACAGTGTAAGCGTTGATGGTGTTTATCACGGCGTTATGTCGATTCCAGACACCATAGGATAGTACACTGCACTGACGTTAGGATGCGCTTTCACTGGGTTATGGCACAAGTTAGTTCCAGATCGCAAATAATAAATTTGTGAAATATTTAAGACAATAGGGTAGATTTATGTCAATTCACAGTTGGATATGGTTTTTTAATGTTTTTTATGTGTTTACACTGTACACAACCACTGTATAATATTGTCACTTGTTTTTCGCACTAAACTTTGTATATTTGTAATAAATGTTTTTGTTTACAACATTATTTTGGATTTTATTTTACTTTAAAAAAATACTGAGTCTTGCGTTGTTAAAAAGGTCCGGTCTTCTGTTGGGGGACATACAGTCTGATAGATTAACAAAGTTAATCTGTCGATGACAGTTATAGTCTTCTTGTAGTGTGTTAAGTGTTTTATTTAGCGATTCAGGGGCCTCAACACTTTTGCCACCTTTGTTAGCAGACATACGCCTAAAAAAGACTATATAGTACATTTATATTGTGCATGTGGGGTGGGGTGAGCAATCCCCAAGCGTACTATAGCTGGCTGATAGTGTAAGTCTCATTAGAATTAAAAATCAACTAGAAATGGCAATACCATTTTCCAATATCCCTCAAAATGAAATCAGTAAAACAGGGCGAAATAATAACTTTTTAAATTGACATAATATTTTCAATTATTGGGCACTAACACTATAATTATTCTATTTACTATTGCAAGCATAGTTGATAAAAAACCGATAGGAATCGCACACAATTCACGACGAGTATTAACCATCTTTTTTCACAGTTGTCTATCCCCTACCCCCGTATGTCCCAGCATATAGCTCGAAAACTCGCTGACGGGCAACATGCCCCTTTGTGCTACATACTATACGCAACTAGTGTAGACTCTCTATTAAACTTTACCATGGCCCGGATATTTTTTTGATAAAATTTTATTTCGAATCACTAGAATTGCCTGCCTTTGAGTCTTAGAAGGATAAAATCAGGAATGAAGTTGTCGGGAAAAGAGCTGGAGTAAGATAATAACGACGTAGCCAATCATCATCAGCCAACTCATCAATCTATTAAAGTTCCCACTGCTGGGACACAGCCTCTCTGTTAGAGGGAGTGGACCATAATCCACCACGCGGGCCTAGTGCAGGTTGGTGGATATACCAATACATAGTCAATAGAGTAAGCAAACTGAAGTGGCAGTGAGCTGGCCACATTTTGTAGAAGGACTGATGGCTTATGGAGAACTCTTAGGTTCAACTTAGGTTATTAAGTCTAAGTGAATGGGTGATCTCTATGCAAGCATGCTTCACCGTTAAAATGATGTGGATCATTGCTTACCTTAACACCAGATGGTGGTTTAACCTACCTTAAATAAAAAAGAAGTCTGAAAAGATTAGACGTTACAGAAAATATAATCAGTATCAAGTATCCCATACCAACGATTTGAACATCAGCATTGTTACCAAATCACAACCCTCTCTAAATCCGTCTCAAGACGAGTTAAAACACTTTACAATTCAGAAATATCGTAAAAGTCACGTCCCAATATTACGGTAACCCCTTTCTTTCAATCGCGTCTCAGGACTTTTGTGAAAATATAAATTATTCATATTCTATTACCCCGAGTCCCGTCGATCAATGTATGTGGAACGAAATCTTTTTCGTTTTCCTTCCAAAACGTTTTAGGCCTATTTTTCAAGTTCGATTTTCTTGTGGTTGTGTTTTTGCCCTCATTAGTCACTCACGTGGCCATTAGGTCCCTTATTTGTTTTTACTTTACCTCCGTACCTTTAGTAGCTATTTAGCAGTAGGTACTTGTAAGACATTTTTTTTTTGGGTCAGGATGTGGCTAGTCTCTGGTGTCAAGGTTAATTAAGCTGCCTCTAATTTTGCGAATTGGATTTCATAAACTCTTAAAAACCTCAAAAAAATAAACTATTTTTAGACAAAAGACACTTTTATTTATCTCTCTGAGAAGAAGAAGCCAAAACAAACTACGAGGTCACTATCTACGTTAAAATTCTTACGATTTTGGTATCCAATGACGCGTGCCTATGTCCGAACTTCTAGTGATTTCTATTGCGATAGTGGCCGGGATACAAAAGTCGTAAATCGGAAATCGGAATCGGAGACTTGCGTCGTGTTGTGTGCGAAGGGGCTTTAAGTCATATAATTATGAAAACCATGCAGGTCTCTGGACTTTTAAGAACTCCACAAGAGAGGACCAGGTTTCATGTTTTAAGATGATTGCCTATTTAAGAAAGTGTTATGTATGTGTGTGATGCATTTGAAATTTTGTATTAGTTGCCCGGGTAAATTATTACATGCCCAGGTTTGAACTCACAGCCTCGTGCTTGAGAGATGCGGCGAAGACGCCACTGGGACTTCAAGACAATAAGAAAGACAATGATTCGTACTGTAAAATATAAAGAAAGAACGTCCATCACCTCCAATCCAACTTGCTCAACAAACTTGAACAATTCAAGTAGAATCTACTCTTACTATTTCTTTCCACAGATTACGATGCAGCTTGCAATTTTTTTAACATCATAAGAGAATAAACAAAATCAACTCGCCTTGTCCAATCCGTCGCGTTCTTTTACATAGCGCTCGCTGCGGCCATGAAATTGGAGTAGCGGGTTGTCATGAAAAGTTAATTTAATTTATTTTATGCCAGATTTGTAGATTTTTCACTGTTCCGAGTTTGCTCGAAGATGTCTTCGAGTTGTATATTATAGTTGTATCGAGCCTATAATATACTGTTATAATTTTCAATGGCTTAACAAAATTTAGCATAAAGATCATTATGCTATTAGGCATCCATTTTTTGTCTTAAGGTTTATTGCCATAAATACTGTAATGTTGGCATAATAAAAGCATATTTTATACGCATAATGATATTTACACATAATTTTATATGCTAGTAAGGCACATCTGACGGGTTCCCGAAAAATGTCAACCAAAAGTACACATCTCATCTAATATACCATTCCAGCTAACAAAGTTACCAGTTCAACTACTTCTTAAGAAAAAATCATCTACTTTAACCCAACAAAAGCTAAACGCTGTTCTTCCAGGCTGAGTTTAAAGCGATCTTTTCTCAGATGCCAGTCACTATCTCCGCTTTTGTACGGAGGCTATTCAACGTCGTCGGCTGAAGCGCGGGATTGGACAGCCAAACCCAATTACCGTGGAACGTCCACTGACTCGAGTTTTTATTTATGCGCTGTTCCTTTGAAAAACGTGCCTCTTGCTAATACAATAGCTTCTAGTTTGTTCGTATTTTCTTGTAGGAAGGAGACTGATGTTTTTATAGATCAGGAAGGAATTTTCTGAAATGGAGTTACGGTGTTTTGTTGGTCGTTGTAAGCAACTGCTGAGAATGAGGGTTTGATTCTCAGGTAGCTCATGTACATACGAGTAGTTTAGGGTTTTTTTTCTATCAACATTTAATGATGGAAAGAGCCTGACTCCAAAGTCTAGATTAGTGCCCGGTTGTTGATGGCATGGACTCACCGGGAGGTGAGATAACATGAGATTTAAATATGAATGGAGTTTGGGAGAACTATAAGCGTAGAAATGAAAAAAAAAAGCAACACTTTATTGCACTGAACCAAAAGTAGCACGGTGGAAACAAACACTTATGAACACGTACCAAGCCACATCTGAAACCATCTTTCTAATTTCACTCTGGAAATCGTACTCTGAGCACAAAAGATACAGAGTATCTTGTTTGGGACTCTCTAAGAAATTATACTTTGCAATCCTTCTACTGTATCACTTATAAAATGAACCCAATTACACTAATCAATGTGACTTTTTAAGTATTCGTCGAAACAGTAATCAAAGAGGCTTTAATTAGGCAGAGCAATCTGTAGGGACAATCTGAAGATATCCATGATTAAAATATAATGTCTAAGGGCCAAGCTACACATCAGTAGCTTAATAGGTGGATGGTATCCTCCACGTGTAACCGGACTTCTGAGTACTGAAGGCTGAGCGATCCCACTGGCGCAGGTAAACCTCACCAGGGCCGCTTGCCTCGTAATCACCAGCGGTCGTAGTTCGGTGCCAAACAGTTTTTACTGTAATCCATCGGTGCGAAGGAGTTTCAGTTTTTACTAGGTACGCTTTCTCTCTTCAGCAAAGATTGAGCTTCCAATGAGTAGAACATGGATGACAAAAAAGTCATTAAAACTTTTTTTAAAAATTTAACCGCCTTCATAAGTAACCACAAAAAAGGGTAACATAACCTACAAAATAAATTTTCTTTCGGAAGTCGGTGGCTTTGTTTTTTTTTTTATTTCATTGTCTTTTTTGCCAGAATCATTTAAATCGGGTTTTGTAACTCCGGAGATATGCGAGATACTAAATCAGTTGATGCCTACTCCTTACTGTTAAGGAGTTGTACCTTCCATCATGAGCTCAGCTATATGAGAATATGATTACCATGTGTAAGTACTTAAATTACTTCATAAGATTTGCGAAAAACGATGTGTGGGCCTATAAAATTTGAGGGTTGCCCTCGATTTCTCCAGGATTCAATCACCAGATCCTGACTTGGTGAAAATGAGACCACTTCAGAAGTATCTCCTTTTGAACAAAAAAAGAATTTGAAAATGGCCCACAATTGGTGGAGTAATCGCGTAACAAACACACAAAAAAAAACATACCATCGAAATGATAACCTCCTCCTTTTTTAAGTCGGTTATTATGGGTTTGACAAAACACAGAATAAGCTTGCAACTATGTATGACAGGGCTACTGTTGAAAGTCGTAATGAACAATAACTACGTTATTAGAGATCTCAATTCTATCCACGAATGCAGAATTCAAGAGTACCAATTTCAATTGATCTCTTCCAACTAACGATGAGACTCAATAATGATGCGAAATTCACTCATGAAAGAAAACGAACAACTCAATACAAAAATAAAGATCTGGAACCTTCAATTTTTATCTTTCCACTACTTAATATCAGCACAGCTAAAGTGCCTAGATTCAATGCATTGAATATGACTGAACGAGACCCGATTCATTCGTTCGCGAGTGAAGTAAGAACGACTGACTACACACGGTCACGTAGCTTGTCTTGCAGCGATGAGCTTGTAAAAGCGTTCGTGCGTTACAGATCATACAGATAGCTGGCAGCGTTCCATTTTCGAATATGATTCGTTTTTAAATTATCTGTGAACGTTTTGTCGTGACTTAGGAATTTTCTTGTTCAGTGAATCTGTAGAAATTGGAGAATGGCAAGCAACCGCCATAATGGTAGAATCAAATTGTGATTACGATTTTTCGTCTTCCTTGCAGTTTTGTGCGCTTAGGTGAAGATTTTTTGCTCACATTTTTAATGCTGCTCATAAAAGATTCCTAAAGATATCTACAATGGACAATGGTAGATTAACATTATTTGTGAAGAATTTTTGTAAAGACATCGATTTTATTTCAATACAAGGTTCAGAGTTAACAATATTGCTTTTTATTAACTTAATTGTAAACCCATATCCTATTACTTTTATTATATCTTACTCAAATTAGGTACTTTTGAGAAAACCTTTGATACGGTCAAAGGTTGAAGGACTTAATATTAAGATAAATTAATTTTCGAATACTAATTGATTAATGTTGCTCCAGTTATTGAAATTGGAGCAGCATAAATATTCAAATCCATGTTATATTACCCTACCATTGCAGACAGGTATAACTAGACCAGAGCCAAAACGAGCCAGTTAATAAAACACTCGATTTAAAACACAACATTTTTATCCAAACTTTATACGAGAAACTTTGTTTTTGGCAACCATCTTGCCTCTAAAGTTGTACGTCCATTTGGATCGTGGATCACAGCTGGCCGAACTTCAAACCAACGGGTGCTTGATCCAGCCTCTCTTTTTTAATTAATACCACTTCGAACAGAGAACCGAAAGAATGCTTCAAGTCATTAAAAGTTTTAATAGCGTTTGACTTGGAATTGCAAGGATGGTAACAAATTTTAGTCGAAAACTTTTTTGGTTTTTGAAAGTGTAAGAAATAGTTTGCGCGCCACCGAGTTTTTTGGAATGGAAAAGTGTAATGTTAGTGAGAAAGGGTTGGAGTTAGAAGTTCGGGAAATATGGTGATTGTGTGTTTGAGTTATACCTTACGAATGGGTTGGGGTTTTCGAGTTGGTTTTATGAGGACCAAAAGTTTTACTATGCTCTTGCAATTGAATGTTTACTAAAATGTTTTCTTGCGGCATTTCCTTGAGTGGTTACTTCAAAAAAATTGCATTATTTATATGTAATTTGTAAAAGCTCGTTCTAGGTGAAAAAAAAATGATCTCCCATGGACAAAAAATAAGTGTAAAATGAAAGCTGGATGTATTTTTTTCCATTCTCTCCGTTTTTATAGCAGACTAGCTCCTGGCAATATTATAAAAACTATAGTGTAGCTGCACTCACTTATAAATTGGATGTGTATTTTCTCTTTTTATTATAAGAAACGAATTAATACATACAAAAACATAACTTCAAAACCACCTTAAAACACACAATCAAAAACGTAACATTAAACAGACACACAAACAAACATCCCAGCAAACAAACTCCCATTACAGAATCCCCAATTTAAACCGTGGGTACACTCCCGGACACCTGTAAAAACATAATTCTGTGTAAGGCCTTATAAAGCCACCCTCTGCCTTTAAATCGAAAACCAATTACGGAAAAACTGTACATAAATACAGCCGAGCATTGTCCGGACGTGTGTATGTATACGCATATAGGAACGGTAAATGCGACAACGAAGAACTTGAGTGACTGGAAGAGGTATGCAGTACGAGAAATATTAGGAAAAAGTGGGAATTTCTAATCATTAGAATTACCTTAAGACACGAAGTGCGATCAAGTTGTATCTTAGATACTTGCAAATTTCAAAATTGTAATAGAAAATTAATTAACAATGGATAACGATAAGCATGCTTGTTTTAATATTTTTTAAACCAGAGTACAAGATTAAAATAATTAAAAAGAAAAGGTACAGAATATAGGCTGAGTTCAAGAAGTTTAACATTAACAACCTTAGCTGTATGATTAAAATGTAAATAGAGCACACAAGCAAGCATTTAGCTAATTGTACAACGGCAAAAGACTAGTAGAAAAGTTTTTGAATAGCTACCTTAAGTAAGACATTTTTTTTTTGGTGTGGTAAAATCTTCAAATGAGTCCACCCAGGGCAGGGCGGAAGGGACTGTCAGATTCGTACTGACTAAAATCCACGGTGTCCTTCAATAGCCCTTTACGTTCCGGGGTCACGGTAATTCGTTAGTCCCGTAGTGTGATCCAATAAAGTTACAAGTAGTGTTGGACTTTTTAACATGATAAAAGATCAAGGTTTATTTTAAACTAGCTGTTGCCAGCGGTTTCACCCGCTGCAACTCGAAAATTATCCCACGGGAACATAAAATCGGGATAAAAACTATCCTATGTGTTAATCCAGGTTATAAACTATCTGTATACCAAATTTTAGCCAAATCCGTTCAGTGGTTTTTGCGTGAAAGAGTAACAAACATCCATACATCCATACATCCATACTTACAAACTTTCGCCTTTATAATATTAGTAGGATTGAAGACCAACCGACGGCAAAGAGAGAAGCATCAGTAGAAGATATCAAACTACTCCCTGATTATGGAAAGAGATGACTAAAGAGCTTTGCCTAATGCCAGTTCAAAATCTACACAAGTCCAGTACCCCATCCATAGAACCATATACCAGCAGATAGCACGTTTAATTAACACAAGTGACAGGGCGACGTGAGCCGACGCACCGACGGCATATAGCGAAATAAAATACGCTGTGTAGTGCGGATTATAAATGAGTTTGATTTAAACACCGTTGGTTTGAAATGAAGAGAGAATCTTCGGTTGATTGTGTTGATGAAGTCGTAGGCTGAGAAAGATGGAATTTTGGAGTTCTATACATATATGTGATTAATCGTTAAGTATGGTGTCAGTTGGTCGCGGGAATAACGAATACCGTGACCCCAGACCGTAAAGGGCTATTGAAGGACAGCGTGGATTTTAGTCAGCATCTAAAAAAAGGATTGTGTCAGTTGCCACACGTATTTAAAATAGAAAAGAGCATCGTGAAGTACTCATACTTTTGTCAAAAAGATGTATTTATTTGCAACTTGCTATTTTACATGAAGTTAATAAAGCTTTTCGTAAGTTGACAGACGTTTCAAGAATGCAAACAAGATTTTACATACGTATATTGGTGTTGAACTCCGCCTAATCGTTGTGATAAATGATGTAGCAAAGTAGTAACTTGCAGAGTGATCACGTGCTGGTGGTTGTGAGACGCAATCCAGCTAGAAACTGGATTTAGAAGGAGTAGGCCAAGGTACAATGGGGCAGCTTGGAAGAAGCCTATGTCCCATGGCAAATTTTAACAAGCTCAGTCGATTTATAGATAACATTTCTTTAACCGTAAAGTACTTGTTCAACTTAAAAGTCAATTACATCCTTGTGGTTAAATTGTTTTAATATTATTCATAATTACATTGCGAACACGCCACTACATTTTTATAAAAAAAAAACATTCTTATTTATATGCAGATGTAGTGCCCCACATAATGTTTTACAAGCAAAGAACAGAATTAATTCATTACGAAACAAATTAACATAAAATAACAAGAAAGGAAAAATACATAAAATATAGAATAATATAAAATACAGGCGGCCATCCATATTCACTAACAAGGGGGCGCACATTACCATAATTTCCGACCTACCTATACAGATACAAATCCATTTAACCTGTTTTATATTCTGCAAAAGTGCCCAGAAAAGGCAAGAGGACTTAACGAGTGAATTAGAATTTTACATTGTAATGGTTGTTGCCGCAGAGAAGGGTGAAATAGGGGTAAAAAGTGGGGGGATGAAAAACCTGAACGTCGAGTGGCATCTCACCTAGGCGCGGCGCACACTTCAGTGCTTTGAACTAATTATCCGGTGCTGTGTACCTCGCAAGCGGCAATTTCACTAATTATTACATTCATTGAGAAACTGTGAAAATTAAACCGTATTTTTTGGTAGCGAGTAGTGATTTAAATGTTTTGTCACGAACGTGAAACTGGAGTAAATTGGTTTTATACTTCTTTATTACAAGTGTGCTTTTGTATGCGTTTCCTCGTTGACTTGTGTACCTGCGCAGTTGTACCGACAGCCATGCAAATTGACTCTGTATTTTCACTTGGAACTAAATGCTTTTCGCTTACTGCAACTGTGCTCATGGCGTTAAGTGGTTTAACGAAGTTTCAGACCTAAGTTAATTCCTCTAACTCAGGTATTTTACATGAATTTACAAATTATTGACACTGAGTTATATCATAATATTTCATTTACATTATTAAACAAAGTAGACAGAAAGTCCTTATTGTCTGTAAAGAAAATCGTTTACAAAATGCCTTAATTTTATAAACGGATAAAAATTAAAATGATTACAATAACGAAGTAGGTACGTTGATTATGTCAAAATTCAAAATTTCCACATAAACGATGACCTGACGATATCCAAGAGCTAGATCGTTTTAACTTTTCCAACTTATACATATTAAAAGAATGACGGCAAACTTGAACACAATTGTGAGCCGTGACAATTCACAATGAAACTTTATTTGAATTTAAATAGTTCGGAGTCGTCAGACTGGGATAAATGCGTGGATCTGAAGCTGCCAGGGGACTGGAGTGACGGTTGAAAAGCAGCCAAGAAACTTAATACGTTTAAATTCTTTGCATTATTATGTTTTTTAGTTTTTTTGCCCGAAGTGCATTGGGAATTAGACCGTTCGTTTTAAGTTTACTAAAATACGGGGGGGACAAGGTCGATTTCTCTGGACTGAGGACTTTTTAAACAAATATTTAATACTTGAAGCTGCATGCATGGTTGTATTATCAAAATGCATTAAATAATTAATGAAGCAAACATTTAATGGAGCGTTAAATTTCACCCGCCCAAAAATAAAACTTAAAAGGAAAATCTCGAAACAAACCATCGCATTTAATTTTAAAGTCCCAAAATTCGTTTTAAATGAAAAATATTAATCCAAATTAAAACGCGGAATCGGAACACATCAGCCGTAACCGAGTTTACCGGCTTCCGATGAGTAATATACCACGCTCGATGGCTTGCAGATTACGGACTATAAATTATTATGAAGCAATCAGTGTATGGCAAAAGTTTGGGGCCTGTTTTGAATAGACGACATGGGGACGACACGATATGTACGAAGAAGTCTTAGAATATTTCCAAAGTTCTAGTGCTCACAAAATATTTAGCTATTCATTATGACAAAAGTCGTCGCTATCATGAAACAAAATATTCCAAGAAACTTTTCCCATTTTAAATAAAGGAGAATGGCAGGTCGCCATGCATTTTGGATGTCGTGTTAAACCAGTAGAAGAACTTGCTTTCCTTTATATAAATACTCTTAATTAAACATAATAAATAATTACAGTATTTTATTCTACTGTTTGGGTTCGTTGAAAAAAAATACATATTTTTCTTTCAGATCTAAAACGATACGACACCAAAACATCGCCATACATAAAGGCTCTTGCTCACGAACCGTGAGCCGCCGTAGATTTATTGGTAATATAATTTTGATTGATCGAAGCGATTTCAGCCACCAACTTGAGGTTTAAAGCGACGCACTGAGAGCTTAGCTGTAATAAATCTTAAACGGGTGAACTAATAGCTTTAGCAGGTGACATAATACGTGTAAGAGTTTAGTGCATCGTGCTGGGGATGATATTTTGTAGGTGATCTTGAAATAGGGATTAAGGAACCTGATTTTTCTGGAAAGTGATTCAGTTGGCAACTGTTTACATATAAGCAGTGAATACATTTTGGATAAATGTGTAAATGAGTTCACCTAATTTTGTTATTTCCATACTAATTTCTCCAATTCTAGATTGAATTTTCTTAAAACAGTATGTAGTATAAAATCCCAGTTCCATTCCCAAGTCGGGTTAAGTGTTATTGGTTTTGTCTATTGCAAATCAACAAAACCAAACCCAGGTTGCCTAACAGGTTAGCCAGCTGCTAGCAATAGAATCACCGTACCTGGGACTAAATAACTAGTATTGACAGAAGTATGTTAATAAAGAGTTATGTTTCATAATTTACAAAAAAAATATTTAAAAACAGTTTACATATTAATCATTTATCCAAATATCCAAATTGACTTTGAATTTGAACATTGAATCACTCTTAAATCAACCAAAATCATTTAAGCTCAGTATCAAATCCCCTTTAAAATAAAGCCTACAAAGACAATTAAATTCTAATCCAATTCAGTTCGTATCAAGGTAACAGCTGTGGGATATGATGAAGGCATTCATTTTTCATTCTTAATGCAGTAATGTTGTAATAAAGGCGACAGGTGACACTGATTCCCTTGTCCCGTGTAAGCTCACGGTTGAAGCGAAAATTAACTCGCGAAATTGAAAGACTGGCTTCTTTGATACGTTATTAAAATTAAAATGAAATAGCAGTATCTTTTTCATTAAAACAACTTTAATTTCTCTTTTTCTTCATAAAATTTTCAGATAATGCTATCTCAGATTTTCATTTTCCCCCTGCTGGGACACTGGTCTAACCCTCTCTAGTATCTACTGGTTGATGAATGTCTCCTGCCTCCATTTTCTTGCTTCTAAGATATGCCGATTTCCTCATATTATCTTCTTTAAGGTTGTTGAGAGCAGTTTGCGTAGCAGGACACTGTATAACCGACTTTAATAGATAATATGACTAAATATAGAAAGATTTCTACTGTACTTGTTTATGCAAGGGACTACTCTTCATTTGTCTACGAGTCTGGAGAACGAAAGTCGAAAGAACGTCTGTTCTTGATCTATCAAGATGTATCTAGTACAGAAAGAAATGGTCATGCGACGGGTGTAGCAGAGATAACATAATTTATCATGTTATCTCTGCTACACGCGCAGTTATTACGGGACTTCCACTACTCTATTCAAATGCAAAACTCCTACTCTAGTAATTAAAATTATTACAGTACCTAAACGTTTTAAGTTTCTACTTTGAAAATACGTAAATTCACTATTTTCCAACTTGAATTCAATAGACTGCCCAAATTAACAAAAAACAAAATTTCAAAACTGCAAACTGTTCAAACAAAGCAATTGACAACCTCGCAACAGCTCCCCAGTTAGCCAAAATAACCTAAAAAACATAATTTGTCACCCTTTCAAATGCACGTTGCACGTCAGCGGCAGGATGCCAGTTTTTAATTGCCAAACAGCGTGGCTAGTGCCATTTCATTCAATTACTGGCATGCCAACGCAGCATAACACCGTCGAGTTTTGTAGATAATTCCATAATATATGTTTTAACTTTGTTTTAATTCTGCTGCTGCGGAAATGGAGAAAGGTATACTGCAAGTATTACGGAAATGCTGCTTTTGCCAAAATAAATAAAATGAAGTTCCATAAATTAAGTTAAAACTGTCGGAACTCTAAAGTATATACTCTTTCCATCAAAAATATTATAAGTCCTCCTGACCAATTTCGGCCACGGCGGCCAATCTCAACTGAGATGAACCAACTGCGCGGGACATAAATTATTATAGTGCACAAGAGTCTGCGCAGGCACTGCAACTGGTGCCCTCGCTGTTCCTTACTCTCATAGTTCCAATGGAACGGCAATCCGATATATGGCCGGAGAGAGATCAATGGCTTAACGTGCTTTCCGAGGCCCAAACTCCAAACTCCGGGCAGCTACTGAGAAATTATTTTTAGAAAAACGGAGCACTAATATCCAATAACATTTGTGGGTGAATGGGATTCGCCTACAACAACGACAACAACGGGCAACAACACTAGGGGTATCTGTAAACCTGCGGTGACACGACTGAGCAATCTCACTGGCGGTGTACTAGACATCGCCAGGGCCGTCTGCCTCGTATACCATCTTGGCAGCGCCAAATTGAGAAAGTCAAGTCCTGATAATAATCAGTAATATAATATTAGGAATTTTACCGACCCTGGACCTCATGGTCAGCAGTCACCCTTGCGATTACTTTAGACCAACAAAATGAAATGCAAATGTCCTTTATTTGGCTTGTTCGTCGTGTCGTTGAGCTCCGACACAATATTCTTGCACTAACTGAACAGGTCCAGTCAAACTCGATGGTTCTTTCTTCAAAAGACCATCTCAGACACCTGCATAGTTCTGGACTTTACCAACACAAAAATATCTCCATTCTAAGAGAGACTGTGGCCTCTGACGGTTTTGTTTCAGCTGTTTCTTCTTAGATTAGTTAGCGATGAAACTTACCGTAACAGAAATTAACTTATCCCACACTACCTACACTATCATCCCAATGTCCACACATATAGGTATACATACAAGCTCATTTCCCGTCGCCGTTCGTCTGCTCACAAACTCGCAGCGGCTGACTAGGCGTTTACGTAACTTGCATTTTCGGACATAATTAAAATTTCCACGCCTGGGAATTCTATTATGGAATTAAACACATCCCGCGTAGTGTGGATTTCAGCTGAAATCATTGTATTTTCCACAGAATGAATGGTATGAATTTTTGAGGATGAAATTTTGGGAAATATTATGCAAAATTGTATGTTCTTTGAATGTTTTACAGAAGTTTATTTTGTGAAATTATTACTCTATGTTTCCTTAATATTCATCGTACCGTTTTACTTTAAAATTTGGATTTATTTCATATTGTCTAGTAACAGTATTATGTCTCATGAGCAAACAAACATTATTTACTTCATTATCCGTCTGACCTTTTCTCAACTTAAAATGTTTGTGAAACGGGCTGTTCACCAACTCGACACAATGAGACCGGATACATTATGTGTCCAGTTGGTGAAACTCAAAATAATTATTATCACTTAATATTTCCTCATCTGGACATGCCAAAATTTTTACTCGTGATCACATAGTGATACATAAATTAAATCTCTTTTAGGTTTTTGACAAATGGACACGCGTTTTACCCGAATTCAATAACAGAGTAGAGTCACGCAGAATAATGTTTTATGTCCAAATCAAATAAACGTCCCATTATCATGATCGTGCTTTGTTAGTATCTTGTCTAATATGTAATAAACCTTACTTTAGAACATAATTAACTAACTACCCACCAAAACAAACTACTCTATACTCTTACAAAGTTAAAACGTGCAGCCAGAACATTGAAGTACAACACAAGTTCAAACAAAAGAAAGTTTCCATCGATTTCCCGAACGAGTGCTTCCGACCAATTATGTATGGAAGTGTTGTTGAACAACTAATTGTATCAGTTGAACTAAAGGAATGCTTTGTCATTGTTTGTACTACTAAATTTAAAAAGCTATGAGAAATTGAGTTAAACTTCTTCACAAGGACCAAAATCGTAATTGTGGAAAAAATAATATAGTAATATATCATCAGCTGTCCCAAATATTTGGATCGAGTAAGAAGTATCGAAGCTTTGTATGGAACAGTATTAATTACTGTTTTTCGCATTATTGTGTTAGCCCCATACAAAAAGTTATGCAGTTTAATTATGTACACGATTTTCAGATACAAGCTATATACTTTTGAAAGTTAAAGAAATTTAAAATACACACATCAAAAGTGTCTAGGGATCAAGCATTTTTATGCGGATTTCTTGAGATTGAGATGTGGCTTTGTAATAAATTTATGATTTTATAAATTTATATGGATCCTTTTTGGTGCATTTCATAATTTGAATCAGGAACTGTAAATCAAATTCGAGTAAAAGATGAAAATCAGCTGTCAATATTTTCCCTATAAAAACATACAACGCATTGAAGACATTATTAGTGCTACTGTTTCCCTACTACTGATTAAAACTAACGTTATTATGGAGCGGCGACGTCATTTAAGCAGGGAAGAAATGCTCAGAGCCGTGGGAATGATAGAAGCTGGTTCCCGGCAACGTACTGTGGCTTTAGCTCTGAATACAAGTCAGAGTGTTATCAGTCGACTTTGGACACGTTACCGAAGCACTGGTACCGTGGCTGAGCGCCATGGAGGACGGTATCGCTGCACCACACGGAGACAAGACCGATACATTCAAATCTTAACTCGAAGAGCTCCAACAATAACCGCCATGATGTTAGCCGTGAGGCTTCATCACTCTTCAGGGAACTTAATTAGCGACCAAACAGTCAGAAACCGCTTGCATGAAGTGAACCTTCATTCCCGAAGACCGCTACGGGTACCACCTATAGCAATGCACAATCGTAGGATTCGATATCAATGGGCTCTTGAACACAGAAATTGGGCAGAAGAACAATGGCGTTTCGTGTGCTTTTCTGATGAGTCTCGTTTTGGTATGAGACCGGATACAAGACGTATACGACACTGGAGAACCCCTGGACGCCAACAGCGATTAAAATCCTGCCAGGAAGTCCATCCTTATAGTGGTGGAACCATCATGGTATGGGCGGGTATTTGGATCGGCGGAAGAACTGAGTTGATTTGGATCAGAGGCAACCTCAACGCTCAAATTTATGCTGAGACGATTGTATCAGACGTCATCGTTCCTCTACAAGTGCAAATCGGTCCCTTATTTCAGTTAATGCATGATAATGCACGACCGCACACCGCAAGAGTTGTAAGACAGACTCTCGCCGCCGCTAACATCAATGTCCTGCCCTGGCCTGCTCAGTCGCCAGACTTGAACCCGATTGAGCATGCATGGGATATGCTACAGAGAAGAGCTCTGCCGAATATGGAGGGTATCCAGTCGCAAGAAGACGTTTTTTTGTTGTTGCAACGAACATGGGCGACCATTCCACAGCGTGATTTGGATGAACTCATTTTGAGTATGCCAAACCGATGTTCTTGTGTTGTTAGTGTTCGCGGTAGAAACACGGATTATTAATTGTTTAAGTTACCCAATAAAATTTTAAAGAAAACTGTTATTTCAGTCTTTTTTTCGAACTTTAATGTTAGTGGTTCAAATGTCAAAAATCCCTTTATTAGGAAAATGGCAAATTTCTTTATGAATGCAAAGGTGACTTGGTTTATCGTTACTGTGACAAACGATAACACTTTATTTGATGAATCCTTAAAGAACATTTTAATTAATATCAATCAGGAGAAAAGTTATTGCAAAAATATATGTTGATCCCTAGACACTTTTGATGTGTGTAAGTATACCTAGTATATTAGTAAAATCAGCTTAAAAGGCTGCTGCCCACTGATGGGTTACTGGCGAGGAGGCCTTTGAGATAGAGTGGGATGTAATCGTCCACACGGGTCCAGTGCGAGTTGGTAAAGAGATTTCCTTTCTTTTGTTTTGTTTTGGTTCATTCATTCAAAACATTCGGTTTTGGAGACGATTGGGAAAATATGATTGAAACCCATATTTATGTAGTTAGGGCGAAGCCACAACACTGCGTTGCGAAAATGACGACAGATTGCAATATAATTTATTTGTGCGGCTTCAGAGATTTTTACGATGCGACGCCGCAACGCATTGTTGTGGCCTCGCCCTCAGGGTCAAGAAAGCCGTAATAATGTGAATGGGAAATGTAATCCGGAAACAAGCGAGAAAATACTAAAAGCAAAAAGAATCCATAGGATAGCCATCAAGCACAATCAGTGAAGTAATCTGTTACTTTTGCCTTATTTCTCTAATTCATCTTTGGTAGAAGTAAAAACGTTTCATTTCAATTAATCATTCGTTCCCTCGGGAGCATTCCACAACGTCCGCCACTTCCAAACTTATTAAAGAGAGAATATAAAAGAAGGAATAGAAACAATAAGTAGCGTCCAACGAATGAATATATGAATAAAATCGTTGTCAACTTTTGTAATCAATCTGAAGCTAGTCGCTTACGATCTCATTCATAACAAACTTCGAATAGAAGGCGCCTTAATTAAATCGTCGATTCATATTCCCCTGTCCCGATACCCAATCAAAGGCAGATGGGAATCTGAAAAAAGTCGAAAACGGCGAAGACTTTTGTAATTAGCCGACTGTGGGAGCGACAAAAAATATATTTCGCCTCTCCTATGAATATGCAGGGGTGGTGTTTGTCGCGGACCGACCGCAGCTGAATTATTAATGTTTAACTAAAGCAAACGAGTCTCACTCTAGACATAATGTGGGTAAGTAGGGATTACGATGGCAGAAAGACGAAACGCCTCTGCTTTATGTCAATGAATTGCCGACTTGAAAGCTTAAGCACTAAAGTCAAGGCACAATAGAATTGTATAAGTTTCATATTATGATAAATTAGCTCTATGGATAAACGACTTTTGAGTTTGACTTGAATGGGAATTATATTGTTTGGGAAGTTTTAGATATTGGTATTGTTTCTCCATTACGTTTTGAACAATGCTATTTTCAATTTCGTAATCTTTGTAGAAGTATTCTTCTGTGGATTAAACTTTATGGAAATCTGTAATTTTGAGTTGAAAATGCTATCTATACAATGGTTTAGACTTATACATCTAAGACCTATAATCTTCTTTAACCAGGCATTAAATAAACCGATGACTTCAGCTGTCAAATTCAGTCCTGACTGAAGACTTAGCTGGTGAGGTCGCGGGTCTCATCAGGTAACAATGACCCTGCAATGTAAAGGGCTATTGAAGGAACACCGTCAATTTTAGTCAGTACGAGTCTGACAAAAAATACTTAGCTGTACTACGAGTATTAACAGCCCATTAACTTTGTGAAGCGACACGAAGATATGCTGCGTCGACCACAAATGAATTGCGTAAAGGCAGGAAAATGATTATGATGGTGAATTATATAGAATATTATTATAATGAACACATTAGAGGTATTCCACATTGGGCACCCAATGAAATGGCACCTCAGCAGATTGCATTTGAAGTATTCCACATACGGCACGTATCAAAAATTTTCGCAGGTGCCTTATGTCGAATAGTTAATGACCTAGCAGTTTATTCCCGTTATGGCACCTCTAGGTTGTACTCGTGCTAGGATTTGTTTGTTTTTCCGTTACTATGGATATTTACAATAATCTTCATTATTTTCGCATGTCTTTAATTTGTTTCTTTCTTCTATGATTCTGATTACATTATTTTTCTTTTTAGAGAGTTTCTTTGATCTCCATTGAACATTTCATTTTTTTCATTATTTGTTCTTTTAGAAAGATGTTGGATGAAAGTAAGGGCGGAATATTTAAAGTGTATTCGCCATACGGCATTTCATACTTATAAGTTCTTGTTTTTCGAAATGATAGAGATATACGGATTTTAATGAAAAATAAACCTTGAAGTAGCTTAGCCCTCAGACATATTAAACAAAAACAATGCTACAATTAGCATCACACGCTCAGTTGGTGATGACTGGCTACTCTGCCGGGTACATCTTACAAATACTACCTAAGTTCGTGCTAAGTTGTTTGGCTAACTTGCGCCTGACGACGTTCTGACTACGAGTACTAGGAGTGCAGATGTTAATTGAAGCGAGAAATTTGTGAGTTTTTAGTGGTAGAATAGACTTTAAGTATCTACCGTTTTATAAAAAGTAGTTAGTCAGCTTAATAACCTTACGATGTTTTCATAATTATCATTCGACGCATGTATGTTGAAAATTCAACAGGTAATATTATTTATCTAGTGATTCCTTGTAACAAACATAGTATTCCATAATAAACATAGATAGTAATAGGAAACGCCAAATCACAGAAAAGCGTCAGTGACTCTGTTGGTTTATGCTTTTCTGTGGGAATTCTTCCGAGTACAAGCAATTCTAAAAGTTAAAAAGTTTACACGAAGAAACACCTTTGTGAATTCCATAAACGCATTATACTTTATTTACTTTACAGCGTTTAAATCTAACAGTATTACTAAGTAACGGAATATACAAAATAAATCTAACAGTGCGCTTGTATTTCCAAATTCAATGACGGTAACTGTTCGTAATCTCTTGAAATTCAGTATTTCAATGCATAGATGCCAAAAACACATACTCAGAAACCAAGAATTCTACACTTCATAACAGGGACATGACGCGTAAACACAAACTACCAATATCAGAAGCAAATGGTAAGGCTTGTGGTTTTTGGAAGGCAGCACGCTCCGAATTTAACAGTATTAAATTATTTTCGATAGCATACAACAGCCGAGTTATGCTGGCTTGCGGATACAACTTTAAACTGTATTATACTATCTTGTTTGTTACGCGTTACTGATCGTGTGATGTTTAATTTAAATGAGAGATATCGCAGGTTGCTGTATGACACCGTAGAAACGGATTTTGTCTACTGACATAATAGACAAATTAATGATAGAATGTAGAAGGATTTCTATCGTTTTCTGCATGGCGATGTTTAAAATATAGAATTGAAAGTTTCTAGTCTTTCGTCTACGAGTAAATTAGATCGTTTCATCATCTCCGCTCATAAGATTTCCTATCGGCAAAAGTTATGACTTAACAGAAAAGTTTTGTTTTTTACAAGTTGTCAATATTGAAGTACCACCTCGAATATTCACACAACTACTAAAATAAAAATGTATTCCTGAAAGACCTAGGCATTTCGACCAACTCAGGCACTGAGCTAACTTTCTGTCAAACTTTGAACGCTAACTTTTATCTCGCGAATGATCCCAAAAGGCCATTTTACGAGACTTGACCCCTTGCTAGACTGAAGGGGTGAAATATGTTTATTTCAGTTAAAATGTAAGCAGTTTCTTTCAAAATTCTGTTTTGAAAGACTCTGCTTACATTTTCATTTCAAGTCCTTCCTATTCAACAGAACGCCAAGACACAATTTGTAAATTTTCTGGATCTTAGTTTATTGTCTCACAGCAGGGCGTCTTCTCACGAATGTCTTAAAAGGTTACCGCGGCTTCGGAACGCCAAGGGCATTTGAAGAAACAGGGTGATTTTTAGGTCAGTCAAGTCTGAAAGTCACTTGGTCTCCTCATTGATCAGGACTCATTTAATGTTAAATGTTATGTATGTAAAAATTATACGCACTATGAGATCAGCTTCAACCACAAATCATCATTTACCGGACTGCCGAAGGGCTATGTTTTTTTTTGTTGATTTCACAATCACGACTTACACATCATTATTTAAATCAGAACGGGCGTAAATCCAGCTTCTCATGATGTTTTTAACATATTTTAGTGATGTCAGAAGCTTCAATGCCTAAAAATATTATAAAACATTCCACAGAACATCAATATTTCAATTGACAGCTGACAACATTGATGCCAAAGTTGCTGCTTTTAATTTAATAATAACTAGGTTGTATGATACTCATGCACCGGTTAGACCAGTGCGTGTGAAGCATGCTCCTGCTCCCTGGCTAACTCCTGATATTAAGAGGGCTATGGCAAGAAGGGACAAAGCTAAGTGTAAACTTAGGAAGGATCCTTCTGACGGAAATAAAGCTGCCTATAAGAAATTGCGTAACATCTGCAACAGATTGTGTAGGGATACTAAACGTCGCTTTATTCACTCTAAATTAGAAAATCTTTCTCAGGCTCAGTCCTGGAGATTCTTAAAGTCATTGGGCGTGGGCAAGGCCATGGATGCCACTAGTGGTACCATGGATCTAAATGCACTCAACAATTTCTTTTCTACTCCTCCAGTTTCGCTCGATACTACTACTAAAACATCAGCTCTTTCCTATCTTTCCAGCCTTGACCCCCCTGACTGCCCTCAATTTACATTTCATCCGGTCACTGAGGACAATGTTAAGAAGAGTATCCTTTCTATCTCAACGAAGGCCGTGGGCAGTGACGATCTCAGTCTCGACATGCTCCTTCCAGTGTTAGGAAGCATTACGCCTACTATCACACACATTATAAATTTTTCATTGTGGGCTAATGTCTTTCCTTCTGCGTGGAAAAAGGCATTTGTTATCCCTCTTCCCAAAACCTCCAATCCAACTTCTTTTTCTCAATACCGTCCAATCTCAATCCTTCCTGTACTTTCGAAAGTTCTTGAAAGTGTAGTTCACAAACAACTCTACTCCTATCTTACTTCCAGTAACCTACTCTGTCCTTTCCAGTCCGGTTTCCGTCCTTCTCATAGTACGGTTAGTGCGTTACTGAATGTCACGGAGGATATTCGTCATGCAATGGATAACACCAAGCTGACTGTTATGACTCTGCTTGATTTCAGTAGCGCATTTAATTCAGTTGACCTCGATATGCTCCTTGGTACCCTAAGCTCACTTAACATTGCTCCTTCTGTGATCGATTGGTTCCGGTCTTATCTTCATGGTCGCCAGCAGTGTGTGAAAACCGACGAGTCAATATCGGACTGGGTGAATCTCACTGCTGGTGTCCCACAAGGCGGCGTTCTTTCTCCATTGCTCTTTTCCATTTTCATAAATAATATTTCTCAAATAATTTCTTCTCCCTTCCATTTGTATGCAGATGACTTACAAATTTACCGACATTTTTCTGTGGATGAATTCCCTGATGCGGTTAAAGCAATGAACTCTGATCTTTCAGCCATACAAACATGGGCAAATAGCTTTGGCTTATTGGTGAATCCCACTAAGTCACAGGCTGTGATTATAGGTAGCAGTAGACTTAGGAGTAGGCTTGTAAGTATTGACAGCAACAAAATTTATTTTAATGATACCTGTATCCCTTACACGGATAAAGCAAAAAATTTGGGAGTAATATTTGACAGTCACTTGTCCTGGTCAGCCCAGATTAGTGAGGTGAGCAGGCGCATGCACTATTCTTTTCATTCTCTCAAACGACTCCAGACCTTCCTTCCTTTCCAAACTAAAATCATGCTTGCACAAGCACTTCTCCTTCCTACTCTTGATTATGCTGATGTGTGTTACTTGGATGTGACTGAGGAGCAACTAAATAAACTTGAGCGTCTACAAAATCTTGCTATTCGGTTTATTTTCGGACTTCGCAAATATGACCACATCTCTGAATTTCGTGCTCAGTTAAAATGGCTCCCAATCCGACTTCGTCGTGATGTGCACATCCTATCTGTTCTCTACAAAATCCTCAAAGACCCGTCCACTCCTGACTATCTCCGCTCCCGCTTCCGCTTACTACCTCCTAATCCACGGCCTAGGCGCGCATGTAACACCAAGGTACTTGAGTGTCCTAGAGCGAATACTAAATTTTTTCTGAACTCCTTTACTTATCGAGCTACGAAACTATGGAACAGTCTACCACAGGTTATCCAAAACTCTCCCTCTGTAACATCTTTTAAACTTAAATTGAAAGAGCACTTCCTTTCGCAACAACCTTGATATTTATGTATATATATTTATTTATGTACATATATATTTATGTATATATTATTTGTTTATGTATAATATTATATTTTATATATTATTTTTATGTGTAGGTATTTATATATGATTTGCTTTTTGGATGCTTTTTTTTTATATAAATAAATGTAATTATTTGTGTGTACAATCTTCTTGTCCCCGTATTATTTATCTCGATATCAGTTTTAAAGGTTGGCTGGAAGAGATCTCTTTAAAGAGATAAGCTCACCTTTGTGAACTAAATGTATAATTGCTTATATTGAAACTTTTTGTGCACAATAAAGAATAAATAAATATTCACAAACGGTACCATAACTTAGAGCTCTGCTTACCCTCTATGTAACACTGGACACACAATACATTGACAGTAGTCGGTCGACCCTCGTCACCACAGATAACGTCAAATCAAACACTGACGTCGACGTTGACGTCGTAACTGGGGTACGTCAGTGACGTCACAAATTACTCATTAATGGGTATGATGGAGGTTTATTTTAATTTTTGCGTTGCGGAATATTGTTAGCGTATGAGCAGTTGAAAATGATTTATCAATCATTCTCTGTATAATGTCAATAGCTGGAGTTATACGATTGTAGGTTTATGATTACTGGTCTCGATTGGCCTGGATTGATATTATAGCAGTCTACCTTTGACTGGATGGTTGGAGCAGCACCCGGATTACTATTTATCATTTCTGGTATCATCATCATCATCATCTCAGCCATAGGACGTCCACTGCCGAACATAGACCTCCCCTTTAGATCTCCACATACACAGGTTGGAAGCGACCTGCGTCCAGCGTCTTCCGGCGACCTTTATAAGGTCGTCTGTCCACCTTGTTGATGGACGTCCTACGCTGCGCTTGCTAGTCCGTGGTCTCTATTCTAGCACTTTTCGACCCCATCGGCCATCTGCTCTGTTAGCAATATGGCCTGCCCATCGCCACTTCAGCTTGCTAATCCGGTGGGCTATATCGGTGACTTTAGTTCGTCTACGGATCTCCTCATTTCGGATTCGATCACGCAGAGAAACACCGAGCATAGCCCTCTCCATAGCTCGTTGAGCGACTTTGAGCTTTGAGATGAGGTCAATAGTGAAAGACCACGTCTGGTATGGTACGAGAGAAATTCTTAGAGTGAAGCAAAGTTTTTTTTGTTTAAACGTTGCCCCACAATAAGAATTCCTCCTGTGTCGTGGGTGCGTTTACAAACATATAAACTCACATACACAAACATCCAGACCAGGAACAACTAATTGCAGATCATACAAATATTTGTTCCGTGCGAGGATCGAACCCGCGACACGTAGCACAGCAGTCCAATCGCTCAGCCACTGCGCCAATCGTGTATTTAATAAAATATCATAATTGTATGAAAATACTTCAGCACAATATAAGTTGTAACTTTTTCTCGGATCGGCTCAATCAAAAATATATCATCCAACACTATTCATAAAATATACTGTTGGTGACATAAGCCCATATCTAATGAGACTATTATTAATTAATACTTAATAGTACTATTTTATATTATTGTACGCAGGTAATTTCTCCTCCCAATGATCATAAGAGCTTGGAGTCCATTATCCTTGCTCAGCAATTAGTCTCATTAGCTACCTGTTCATTGGCTTCAAACTATACGTTCACTCATCCACGATATTGTGGGTTTAATATAATTATGTTATCCAGCTAAGTAAACAGAAATAATAATACCCGAATACCCAGTGATACACGAAGTGATAGGTAAAAAATTCTGGTCACCATGACGGCGAGTATTGGATGGCTCGCCGTCCGTTCAAGGACCGGGCACAAGTCGATGGCACGTCGTGTTCCACGCGCACTGCATGAGCTGACAGCAAAGTGTCTGGGCCAAAAAAGTCTACTAGGGTCACAGGACTATGAGTGGCGCGTGGAGGCGCAGCGCCGGGGCGTGACCCCGCTGCCTCGTGAAGTCGAGGCGCGGCGGGAAGAGCTCCGGCGCGATCTCAGGGCAGTATGGAAGGAACGACTGTCGCGACCGAAGGCCGGGCACGCCGCTATTGCGGCGGTAAGACCCCTCTTTGAGGAGTGGCTGGAGAGAAGTCATGGCGTCCTGACCTACCGCTTGACGCAGGTCCTCACCGGACACGGAAGTTTCGGGAGGTACCTGTGTCTGATGCGAAAGGAGGAGACGCCTGGGTGTCACCACTGCGAAGATCGCCCGGAGGACACGGTAGAGCATACGGTGCAAGACTGCCCAGCTTGGGCAGAGCACCGACGTGTCCTCACGGCTGCGATAGGCGGAGACCTCTCGCGCCCAGCATTGGTCGCGGCCATGCTGCGGGGCGAGACGGAGTGGGAAGCGGTCGCCTCCTTCTGCGAAGCAGTAATGCTCGTGAAGGAGGAGGCGGGCCGCGAGCGAGAGAGGACAGAGTCCTCCCTCCGCCCCATCCGCGGTGGTAGACGCCCACGGCGACGGACGTCGCTAGATGATCTCCGGCCACCGTAGGCGCGGGCATGCGGGCAGCGAGTAAAGGGCAACTCGCTGCCCGACCAAGGACCATGCCCGGGTCGACGGCGCGTTGTGTCCCACGCGCGCCTCAAAGAGCGTCAGCATAATGACGGGGCCCCCCTCTCAGAGGGCCAAAGCCTGCCGGGGTCGCGGGATTATTTCCTTACCGTGACCCTGGAACAGAAAGGGCTATTGAAGGACACCGTGGATTTTAGTCAGTAAAAGTCTGACAGTCCCTCCCGCCTGCCCGGGGCTGGAGGACTCATTTGATGATTTTACCACGCTAAAAAAAAAAAAAAAAAAAAAAAAAAAAAAAAAAAAAGGGTCACAGGACTCAAAAGGGTATCACAGCCCTGGAGAACTAAGGTTTCAAAGAACAGGGTAGTGACAACTGAAGGAACAGTGTTTGATCTCAACACGACTATTAGCACTACATGGTCTTATCTTGTATTTTATTCAAGTAAAGTATTTCTTTCTCAAACAAATAAAATCAAAAATCTGAAACCAGGCAAACCGTTTAAGCAAACACAGTACAATGCACCCTAAATATAATAATAACAAAGATAATATAAAGTGTTTACTTTCAAACGTACAGCGAATATCATAGAAGCTCTTAGTTAAATCCTGAATCGAATTCCATTTGTATTGCATTTCCCTATAAAAACATACAACGCATTGAAGACATTATTAGTGCTACTGTTTCCCTACTACTGATTAAAACCAACGTTATTATGGAGCGGCGACGTCATTTAAGCAGGGAAGAAATGCTCAGAGCCGTGGGAATGATAGAAGCTGGTTCCCGGCAACGTACTGTGGCTTTAGCTCTGAATACAAGTCAGAGTGTTATCAGTCGACTTTGGACACGTTACCGAAGCACTGGTACCGTGGCTGAGCGCCATGGAGGACGGTATCGCTGCACCACACGGAGACAAGACCGATACATTCAAATCTTAACTCGAAGAGCTCCAACAATAACCGCCATGATGTTAGCCGTGAGGCTTCATCACTCTTCAGGGAACTTAATTAGCGACCAAACAGTCAGAAACCGCTTGCATGAAGTGAACCTTCATTCCCGAAGACCGCTACGGGTACCACCTATAGCAATGCACAATCGTAGGATTCGATATCAATGGGCTCTTGAACACAGAAATTGGGCAGAAGAACAATGGCGTTTCGTGTGCTTTTCTGATGAGTCTCGTTTTGGTATGAGACCGGATACAAGACGTATACGACACTGGAGAACCCCTGGACGCCAACAGCGATTAAAATCCTGCCAGGAAGTCCATCCTTATAGTGGTGGAACCATCATGGTATGGGCGGGTATTTGGATCGGCGGAAGAACTGAGTTGATTTGGATCAGAGGCAACCTCAACGCTCAAATTTATGCTGAGACGATTGTATCAGACGTCATCGTTCCTCTACAAGTGCAAATCGGTCCCTTATTTCAGTTAATGCATGATAATGCACGACCGCACACCGCAAGAGTTGTAAGACAGACTCTCGCCGCCGCTAACATCAATGTCCTGCCCTGGCCTGCTCAGTCGCACGACTTGAACCCGATTGAGCATGCATGGGATATGCTACAGAGAAGAGCTCTGCCGAATATGGAGGGTATCCAGTCGCAAGAAGACCTTTTTTTGTTGTTGCAACGAACATGGGCGGCCATTCCACAGCGTGATTTGGATGAACTCATTTTGAGTATGCCAAACCGATGTTCTTGTGTTGTTAGTGTTCGCGGTAGAAACACGGATTATTAATTGTTTAAGTTACCCAATAAAATTTTAAAGAAAACTGTTATTTCAGTCTTTTTTTCGAACTTTAATGTTAGTGGTTCAAATGTCAAAAATCCCTTTATTAGGAAAATGGCAAATTTCTTTATGAATGCAAAGGTGACTTGGTTTATCGTTACTGTGACAAACGATAACACTTTATTTGATGAATCCTTAAAGAACATTTTAATTAATATCAATCAGGAGAAAAGTTATTGCAAAAATATATGTTGATCCCTAGACACTTTTGATGTGTGTAAGTATACCTAGTATATTAGTAAAATCAGCTTAAAAGGCTGCTGCCCACTGATGGGTTACTGGCGAGGAGGCCTTTGAGATAGAGTGGGATGTAATCGTCCACACGGGTCCAGTGCGAGTTGGTAAAGAGATTTCCTTTCTTTTGTTTTGTTTTGGTTCATTCATTCAAAACATTCGGTTTTGGAGACGATTGGGAAAATATGATTGAAACCCATATTTATGTAGTTAGGGCGAAGCCACAACACTGCGTTGCGAAAATGACGACAGATTGCAATATAATTTATTTGTGCGGCTTCAGAGATTTTTACGATGCGACGCCGCAACGCATTGTTGTGGCCTCGCCCTCAGGGTCAAGAAAGCCGTAATAATGTGAATGGGAAATGTAATCCGGAAACAAGCGAGAAAATACTAAAAGCAAAAAGAATCCATAGGATAGCCATCAAGCACAATCAGTGAAGTAATCTGTTACTTTTGCCTTATTTCTCTAATTCATCTTTGGTAGAAGTAAAAACGTTTCATTTCAATTAATCATTCGTTCCCTCGGGAGCATTCCACAACGTCCGCCACTTCCAAACTTATTAAAGAGAGAATATAAAAGAAGGAATAGAAACAATAAGTAGCGTCCAACGAATGAATATATGAATAAAATCGTTGTCAACTTTTGTAATCAATCTGAAGCTAGTCGCTTACGATCTCATTCATAACAAACTTCGAATAGAAGGCGCCTTAATTAAATCGTCGATTCATATTCCCCTGTCCCGATACCCAATCAAAGGCAGATGGGAATCTGAAAAAAGTCGAAAACGGCGAAGACTTTTGTAATTAGCCGACTGTGGGAGCGACAAAAAATATATTTCGCCTCTCCTATGAATATGCAGGGGTGGTGTTTGTCGCGGACCGACCGCAGCTGAATTATTAATGTTTAACTAAAGCAAACGAGTCTCACTCTAGACATAATGTGGGTAAGTAGGGATTACGATGGCAGAAAGACGAAACGCCTCTGCTTTATGTCAATGAATTGCCGACTTGAAAGCTTAAGCACTAAAGTCAAGGCACAATAGAATTGTATAAGTTTCATATTATGATAAATTAGCTCTATGGATAAACGACTTTTGAGTTTGACTTGAATGGGAATTATATTGTTTGGGAAGTTTTAGATATTGGTATTGTTTCTCCATTACGTTTTGAACAATGCTATTTTCAATTTCGTAATCTTTGTAGAAGTATTCTTCTGTGGATTAAACTTTATGGAAATCTGTAATTTTGAGTTGAAAATGCTATCTATACAATGGTTTAGACTTATACATCTAAGACCTATAATCTTCTTTAACCAGGCATTAAATAAACCGATGACTTCAGCTGTCAAATTCAGTCCTGACTGAAGACTTAGCTGGTGAGGTCGCGGGTCTCATCAGGTAACAATGACCCTGCAATGTAAAGGGCTATTGAAGGAACACCGTCAATTTTAGTCAGTACGAGTCTGACAAAAAATACTTAGCTGTACTACGAGTATTAACAGCCCATTAACTTTGTGAAGCGACACGAAGATATGCTGCGTCGACCACAAATGAATTGCGTAAAGGCAGGAAAATGATTATGATGGTGAATTATATAGAATATTATTATAATGAACACATTAGAGGTATTCCACATTGGGCACCCAATGAAATGGCACCTCAGCAGATTGCATTTGAAGTATTCCACATACGGCACGTATCAAAAATTTTCGCAGGTGCCTTATGTCGAATAGTTAATGACCTAGCAGTTTATTCCCGTTATGGCACCTCTAGGTTGTACTCGTGCTAGGATTTGTTTGTTTTTCCGTTACTATGGATATTTACAATAATCTTCATTATTTTCGCATGTCTTTAATTTGTTTCTTTCTTCTATGATTCTGATTACATTATTTTTCTTTTTAGAGAGTTTCTTTGATCTCCATTGAACATTTCATTTTTTTCATTATTTGTTCTTTTAGAAAGATGTTGGATGAAAGTAAGGGCGGAATATTTAAAGTGTATTCGCCATACGGCATTTCATACTTATAAGTTCTTGTTTTTCGAAATGATAGAGATATACGGATTTTAATGAAAAATAAACCTTGAAGTAGCTTAGCCCTCAGACATATTAAACAAAAACAATGCTACAATTAGCATCACACGCTCAGTTGGTGATGACTGGCTACTCTGCCGGGTACATCTTACAAATACTACCTAAGTTCGTGCTAAGTTGTTTGGCTAACTTGCGCCTGACGACGTTCTGACTACGAGTACTAGGAGTGCAGATGTTAATTGAAGCGAGAAATTTGTGAGTTTTTAGTGGTAGAATAGACTTTAAGTATCTACCGTTTTATAAAAAGTAGTTAGTCAGCTTAATAACCTTACGATGTTTTCATAATTATCATTCGACGCATGTATGTTGAAAATTCAACAGGTAATATTATTTATCTAGTGATTCCTTGTAACAAACATAGTATTCCATAATAAACATAGATAGTAATAGGAAACGCCAAATCACAGAAAAGCGTCAGTGACTCTGTTGGTTTATGCTTTTCTGTGGGAATTCTTCCGAGTACAAGCAATTCTAAAAGTTAAAAAGTTTACACGAAGAAACACCTTTGTGAATTCCATAAACGCATTATACTTTATTTACTTTACAGCGTTTAAATCTAACAGTATTACTAAGTAACGGAATATACAAAATAAATCTAACAGTGCGCTTGTATTTCCAAATTCAATGACGGTAACTGTTCGTAATCTCTTGAAATTCAGTATTTCAATGCATAGATGCCAAAAACACATACTCAGAAACCAAGAATTCTACACTTCATAACAGGGACATGACGCGTAAACACAAACTACCAATATCAGAAGCAAATGGTAAGGCTTGTGGTTTTTGGAAGGCAGCACGCTCCGAATTTAACAGTATTAAATTATTTTCGATAGCATACAACAGCCGAGTTATGCTGGCTTGCGGATACAACTTTAAACTGTATTATACTATCTTGTTTGTTACGCGTTACTGATCGTGTGATGTTTAATTTAAATGAGAGATATCGCAGGTTGCTGTATGACACCGTAGAAACGGATTTTGTCTACTGACATAATAGACAAATTAATGATAGAATGTAGAAGGATTTCTATCGTTTTCTGCATGGCGATGTTTAAAATATAGAATTGAAAGTTTCTAGTCTTTCGTCTACGAGTAAATTAGATCGTTTCATCATCTCCGCTCATAAGATTTCCTATCGGCAAAAGTTATGACTTAACAGAAAAGTTTTGTTTTTTACAAGTTGTCAATATTGAAGTACCACCTCGAATATTCACACAACTACTAAAATAAAAATGTATTCCTGAAAGACCTAGGCATTTCGACCAACTCAGGCACTGAGCTAACTTTCTGTCAAACTTTGAACGCTAACTTTTATCTCGCGAATGATCCCAAAAGGCCATTTTACGAGACTTGACCCCTTGCTAGACTGAAGGGGTGAAATATGTTTATTTCAGTTAAAATGTAAGCAGTTTCTTTCAAAATTCTGTTTTGAAAGACTCTGCTTACATTTTCATTTCAAGTCCTTCCTATTCAACAGAACGCCAAGACACAATTTGTAAATTTTCTGGATCTTAGTTTATTGTCTCACAGCAGGGCGTCTTCTCACGAATGTCTTAAAAGGTTACCGCGGCTTCGGAACGCCAAGGGCATTTGAAGAAACAGGGTGATTTTTAGGTCAGTCAAGTCTGAAAGTCACTTGGTCTCCTCATTGATCAGGACTCATTTAATGTTAAATGTTATGTATGTAAAAATTATACGCACTATGAGATCAGCTTCAACCACAAATCATCATTTACCGGACTGCCGAAGGGCTATGTTTTTTTTTGTTGATTTCACAATCACGACTTACACATCATTATTTAAATCAGAACGGGCGTAAATCCAGCTTCTCATGATGTTTTTAACATATTTTAGTGATGTCAGAAGCTTCAATGCCTAAAAATATTATAAAACATTCCACAGAACATCAATATTCACAAACGGTACCATAACTTAGAGCTCTGCTTACCCTCTATGTAACACTGGACACACAATACATTGACAGTAGTCGGTCGACCCTCGTCACCACAGATAACGTCAAATCAAACACTGACGTCGACGTTGACGTCGTAACTGGGGTACGTCAGTGACGTCACAAATTACTCATTAATGGGTATGATGGAGGTTTAATTTAATTTTTGCGTTGCGGAATATTGTTAGCGTATGAGCAGTTGAAAATGATTTATCAATCATTCTCTGTATAATGTCAATAGCTGGAGTTATACGATTGTAGGTTTATGATTACTGGTCTCGATTGGCCTGGATTGATATTATAGCAGTCTACCTTTGACTGGATGGTTGGAGCAGCACCCGGATTACTATTTATCATTTCTGGTATCATCATCATCATCATCTCAGCCATAGGACGTCCACTGCCGAACATAGACCTCCCCTTTAGATCTCCACATACACAGGTTGGAAGCGACCTGCGTCCAGCGTCTTCCGGCGACCTTTATAAGGTCGTCTGTCCACCTTGTTGGTGGACGTCCTACGCTGCGCGTGCTAGTCCGTGGTCTCTATTCTAGCACTTTTCGACCCCATCGGCCATCTGCTCTGTTAGCAATATGGCCTGCCCATCGCCACTTCAGCTTGCTAATCCGGTGGGCTATATCGGTGACTTTAGTTCGTCTACGGATCTCCTCATTTCGGATTCGATCACGCAGAGAAACACCGAGCATAGCCCTCTCCATAGCTCGTTGAGCGACTTTGAGCTTTGAGATGAGGTCAATAGTGAAAGACCACGTCTGGTATGGTACGAGAGAAATTCTTAGAGTGAAGCAAAGTTTTTTTTGTTTAAACGTTGCCCCACAATAAGAATTCCTCCTGTGTCGTGGGTGCGTTTACAAACATATAAACTCACATACACAAACATCCAGACCAGGAACAACTAATTGCAGATCATACAAATATTTGTTCCGTGCGAGGATCGAACCCGCGACACGTAGCACAGCAGTCCAATCGCTCAGCCACTGCGCCAATCGTGTATTTAATAAAATATCATAATTGTATGAAAATACTTCAGCACAATATAAGTTGTAACTTTTTCTCGGATCGGCTCAATCAAAAATATATCATCCAACACTATTCATAAAATATACTGTTGGTGACATAAGCCCATATCTAATGAGACTATTATTAATTAATACTTAATAGTACTATTTTATATTATTGTACGCAGGTAATTTCTCCTCCCAATGATCATAAGAGCTTGGAGTCCATTATCCTTGCTCAGCAATTAGTCTCATTAGCTACCTGTTCATTGGCTTCAAACTATACGTTCACTCATCCACGATATTGTGGGTTTAATATAATTATGTTATCCAGCTAAGTAAACAGAAATAATAATACCCGAATACCCAGTGATACACGAAGTGATAGGTAAAAAATTCTGGTCACCATGACGGCGAGTATTGGATGGCTCGCCGTCCGTTCAAGGACCGGGCACAAGTCGATGGCACGTCGTGTTCCACGCGCACTGCATGAGCTGACAGCAAAGTGTCTGGGCCAAAAAAGTCTACTAGGGTCACAGGACTATGAGTGGCGCGTGGAGGCGCAGCGCCGGGGCGTGACCCCGCTGCCTCGTGAAGTCGAGGCGCGGCGGGAAGAGCTCCGGCGCGATCTCAGGGCAGTATGGAAGGAACGACTGTCGCGACCGAAGGCCGGGCACGCCGCTATTGCGGCGGTAAGACCCCTCTTTGAGGAGTGGCTGGAGAGAAGTCATGGCGTCCTGACCTACCGCTTGACGCAGGTCCTCACCGGACACGGAAGTTTCGGGAGGTACCTGTGTCTGATGCGAAAGGAGGAGACGCCTGGGTGTCACCACTGCGAAGATCGCCCGGAGGACACGGTAGAGCATACGGTGCAAGACTGCCCAGCTTGGGCAGAGCACCGACGTGTCCTCACGGCTGCGATAGGCGGAGACCTCTCGCGCCCAGCATTGGTCGCGGCCATGCTGCGGGGCGAGACGGAGTGGGAAGCGGTCGCCTCCTTCTGCGAAGCAGTAATGCTCGTGAAGGAGGAGGCGGGCCGCGAGCGAGAGAGGACAGAGTCCTCCCTCCGCCCCATCCGCGGTGGTAGACGCCCACGGCGACGGACGTCGCTAGATGATCTCCGGCCACCGTAGGCGCGGGCATGCGGGCAGCGAGTAAAGGGCAACTCGCTGCCCGACCAGGAACCATGCCCGGGTCGACGGCGCGTTGTGTCCCACGCGCGCCTCAAAGAGCGTCAGCATAATGACGGGGCCCCCCTCTCAGAGGGCCAAAGCCTGCCGGGGTCGCGGGATTATTTCCTTACCGTGACCCTGGAACAGAAAGGGCTATTGAAGGACACCGTGGATTTTAGTCAGTAAAAGTCTGACAGTCCCTCCCGCCTGCCCGGGGCTGGAGGACTCATTTGATGATTTTACCACGCTAAAAAAAAAAAAAAAAAAAAAAAAAAAAAAAAGGGTCACAGGACTCAAAAGGGTATCACAGCCCTGGAGAACTAAGGTTTCAAAGAACAGGGCAGTGACAACTGAAGGAACAGTGTTTGATCTCAACACGACTATTAGCACTACATGGTCTTATCTTGTATTTTATTCAAGTAAAGTATTTCTTTCTCAAACAAATAAAATCAAAAATCTGAAACCAGGCAAACCGTTTAAGCAAACACAGTACAATGCACCCTAAATATAATAATAACAAAGATATAAAGTGTTTACTTTCAAACGTACAGCGAATATCATAGAAGCTCTTAGTTAAATCCTGAATCGAATTCCATTTGTAGTAACTTGTGTTAGGGTTACATTCGTTACATTAAGCCTCGCCCGGTTCTCAGCGATAGGAGTCCGCAGGGACTGCCAGAGAACGCTTGCGTCTAGCGATGTGGACTAAGACATAGGCGTCGGCGATTTGTGACAGCTATCGCGGCCAGTACAGCAGTTGAATTTTAATAAAGAAAATTGAATAGAAAGTAGAGTTTGAAAAATCAACGATAAAAGGTAAATGGAAAGATCATAATTTACTATATTTCTGTATAACGTTTTTTTTTAAGTAATCCTATGGGATTACTTAAAAAAAAACGTTATACGTATTCGTGTTATATGCGTATTCTCTATGGAGAATGCTGCATAATATTGAAAATTTGGAACAGATTCAACGAAGAGCTTCAATTCAAACTAATTTATATTGCCTTCTAATTATATTGAAACTTCATACTGCCTCAGAATCAAAATATAAGTGCAGGTAGCGGTAATAAATATTGCACATCGAGCTTTGGTAAGAAAAAATCGATAAGATTGGCTTCGCAGAGCTCGTTGCCTTCGTCCACTCTTTCACATACTACCTAATTACATTTACGAGTATGACATTAAGTTGGTTCCTCGTTCGTTGTGATCGGAAAACGCTGCATACTATGGAGATAATGCTCCACAAAACTTAAACTGGCCGAGTACTCTTTCCAAATGTCGATGTTCAATAGTTATCGCTCTCTATACTCAAGATGTAAGTACAAAGGTTAAGATGAAGTACCACTCGAAAATACTTAAAAATATCAGTTTTCGATAACGAACTACATACTGCCTTATCTCTTCACCATGACATACAAAATAAAATCTTGTAACATAAGAAAAAGCCAACAATCAATGTCAAATGATAATAACCCGCTTCATCTTATCACTTACAACTTCCACCTAGACGAAATTGGACTCGAAATGATTGAATGCAGTTGTAAAAGCGAGTAGTTTGAAATATACGGAACCCTTTGTTTTAGATGTATTTATTACGGGCTCGCCGTAATAATGTGTAACTTTCATTTATTGTTCTCATACGATTTGTAAGGAATGTGCATTTTGTGTGCACATCGCACTATAGTGTTGCCAGATGTGAAGATTTGGTGTTGTTACGTAAATGTAAACATTTTCTTGTTTTCTTCTTTTTAGTTGGATGAGTGACTTATGCTGTTGTGAATCTGTGGGAACTGTCTGCGATGTTGGTATTCTTTCGTAGTTTTAGAATTTATGTAAAAATGAATGGAATGTAAGTATTTGTGTTTTCCTTGAAGCTTATTGGATTAAACTCTACATCTTTCTGATGATAATAAGTAAAGAAATTTCATTTTGTTTTTCTCTATCAGTATTAGTAAGCGTACCTAAGCAATTAATTGCCTTTCATAAAATAATCCCGTTATCGTATCCTGCTTAATGTCATATCTAATCTGCGTCAAACATAAATTATTAGTACATTAATGCAGTTCCGTTTTGAACTTTGTTGCACGTATGACTTCGCAATTACAAATTCATATGACACTCATTTTTTTTACTACTTCTACCCGCATAACTCATGTACTATTCAAAGCTACCAAAGTAGCTTCGGTAGCTTTTTTCTGAAAGGTCCGTTTACAATAATTTAAATATTTTCTACGATTATTCAAAGCGTTTAGCCGTCAATGACAAACCAGAAAATAAACAAAACCCAGTTTCATATTTCAAATCTTTGTTGTGGCAAAAGGCTATTACTCCATCTTGTAAGCCGCATGTACCTCGTCTCCTCATTGATTATTTCCATGTTTTAAAATAAACTCTTTGTGCCTTTCTCTTACTTGTCTAAGCCGCAGAAGATTATTCTTGCCGCTTTATTAAAAGCTGGTATTTTTCCGTGTTTCTGATTCCACGGATTTTCAAGTAAAATGTAAGATGCTTTAGTTTTTATTTAAATATTCTTTTATTAAGTGGTTTGTTTCAGAGAGTGGTTTGTGGCGGATAAATAAGTGCATTTTTTCTTTCCTTATATTTTTCTCATTCTTCGTACAGGGTAGTAGTAGTAGGTCAAAAGTCAGTTTTTTTTAGTAAAAAGGTACATAAATATGATTTTAGTGAAATTGTAAAGATTTAAAGAGAATGTTCAGATAGGTATTTGATTGCCCTAGTATACGTATAAATAGTAGTAGGTACCAGGATGTTTGAAAGTCTTTAGTTAGACTTTAGTTACCAGCATGTGAAAGTACACGAAATCTTTTTGTAATTTTGTGTTTTGTTTCAATATTAGTAGTAGGAAATCTTTTGAAAGTGAGTAGGTTCTCGCAGTTGGTCCGTTTTTAGACATTTTTTTTTCTACCACAAGGCGGAACAACGCCTGAACTATTTCATTTGTGGAAGAACAATAATAGTGCGAGAGCCGGCTGCAAAAATACCTACCTTATCGGCTACCCCAATAGGCTATGTATAGATCGTTAACCGACACCTAGACACGTAAAAAAAATCAGGTCTGCCAGAGCCGATCCTGCCGGGTCATAGAAATAATCGAGATTTTTTGACGTAATTTTTTAGTAAAAATTACGTCATAAGATACCCGAATGAAAGTGCTGGCAGCAGTTAACCATTGATTAGTTATGTAAAAAAAAGTGGGTCTGCCATTGCGCACCTTGCCGGAAGTACTTGGCAGACCCCTAAAATATGCCCTTCTGAAACACTAAACCTACCTCATCGAGTACCCGGATGGGACCAACGCTAAATAATAACCAAGATGCCTCTGATAATGGATCAAAAGGTCTGCCAGGTCTAAGCTTGCCGGAACTTAGTGTTCAAAGCATTTGAAGTTGATAGGGAGCATAATTTCACCTGAAGTCGAAATAACATTTAACATTTAAAATAACATTTTTTAAACATTATTTTGTTTCTAATTTTATAGAAATTCATGAATATTAAATATTTATTATCAAAACATTAAATAAAACAACTAGTGTAGAGATACGAGTAAAAGATGTACATTCAAAATTTAGCAACAATCACTACGAGTTCAATATCATGCTTACAACTTATATACTTACAACTATCAAAACTTAGTTTAAGTTGGCATTAAAATTACCTGAATTCTGTATATATGTAGGTTGAGGGAACTAAGTAGGCTTCCGAGTGTAGAATCTGTTATTGCGTAAATCATCGTAGGAACGCCGAAAGGTAGTCAACGCCTAATCAACCTGACCACCACCAGGATCTTTCTCATCATCTCAGCCATAGGACGTCCACTGCTGAACGTAGGCCTCCCCTTTAGATTTCCACATATATGTAATATACAGGTTGGAAGCGATCTGCATCCAGCGTCTTCCGGCGACCTTTATAAGGTCGTCTTTCCATCTTGTTAATGAACGTCCTACGCTGCGCTTGCTAGTCCGTGGTCTCCACTCTAGTGCCTTTTGACCCCATCGGCCATCTGCTCTGCGAGCAATATGGCCTGCCCATTGCCACTTCAGCTTGTTAATCCGGCGGGCTATATCGGTGACTTTAGTTCGTCTACGGATCTCCTCATTTCGGATTCGATCACGCAGAGAAATACCGAGCATAGCCCTCTCCATAGTTCGTTGAGCGACTTTGAGCTTTGAGATGAGGCCGATACTGAAAGACCACGTTCCGGTGCCGTAAGTCATCACTGGTAATACAGATTGGTTGAAGACTTTTGTCTTGAGGCACTGAGGTATGTCGGACGAAAAGACATTGCGTTGTTTCCCGAACGTTGCCCAACTGAGTTGGATTCGGCGGTTGACCTCTTTCTTAAGTTGGACCTATCTAATTGGACTACCGTCTTGTCCTAAGTAGATAATAATGTTCAACAACTTCGAGTACCGAGTTTCCAACAGAGACTGGGGTGGGCATGGCATTTGATTGAAACGGAACTAAAATTTTTATTTCTGACTGCGTTTAAAAATCTTTGATATTTGATATAAACAAATACCGCAGGTTTGTTAGATTTATTATTGTGCCATAAAACTAACGTAATAAGTGAAAAATAATAAAATAAAATCATTCAAAGTGCTGGTAGCGCGAAGACAGTGGCGACTTCCGGTTTTCTACATTTTTATGTCAAGCTGTAATTTTCGTCTTGTCCATGTTCATTTTCAAGCCCAACCGTTGTGAAACTCGGTCGACGCTATCGAGCATCATGCTGAGTTCCTCCATCGACTTTGCCATGACTACGATGTAGTCGGCAAACCGAAGGCGAGTGATGTACTCGTATTTGCCGTTGATGTTGCTGCCAAGTCCTTGCCATTCCAGGAGCTTGAAGGCGTCTTCCATTGCGGCAGTAAACAGTTTCGGGGAGATAACGTCCTGTCTTACGCCTCTTCTCACTGGAATCGCCTTCGTGCTCTGCTCCTGTACTCGGACCGACATGGTGGCAATGGTTATTATACAAGCACTTCACTTTAGAGCCTTGGTTTCGCTGTATGGTCTCTTTAACACGATTCGTATTAAAGAGACGCAGATCGTGTCGCAAGGACTTAGATATAGGTCTATTGAGCCGCCTATATGACTTAACGTCATCGGAAGACTGCAACTGTAGCAAGCGTCGTTCAGCCATGAGGTTTAAGGTTTGCTCGGTCAATTTCTGAGGTCTAAAAAACATAGACCCTACCGTGAGGACAGTTTCCGCTAGCCCGTCGTTGATCTCGTTCACTGAAACTACACACAAACACTCGTCTTTAAAAGTTGTAAGCATGATATTGAACTCGTAGTGATTGTTGCTAAATTTTGAATGTACATCTTTTATCTCTACACTTGTTGTTTTATTTAATGTTTTGATAAAAAATATTTAATATTCATAAATTTGTATAAAATTAGAAAAAAATAATGTTTAAAAAATGTTATTTTAAATGTTAAATGTTATTTTAACTTCAGGTGAAATTAAGCTCCCTATCAACTTCAAATGCTTTGAACACTAAGTTCCGGCAAGCTTAGACCTGGCAGACCTTTTGATCCATTATCAGAGGCATCTTGGTTATTATTTAGCGTTGGTCCCATCCGGGTACTCGATGAGGTAGGTTTAGTGTTTGAAGAAGGGCATATTTTAGGGGTCTGCCAAGTACTTCCGGCAAGGTGCGCAATGGCAGACCCACTTTTTTTTACATAACTAATCAATGGTTAACTGCTGCCAGCACTTTCATTCGGGTATCTTATGACGTAATTTTTACTAAAAAATTACGTCAAAAAATCTCGATTATTTCTATGACCCGGCAGGATCGGCTCTGGCAGACCTGATTTTTTTTACGTGTTTAGGTGTCGGTTAACGATCTATACATAGCCTATTGGGGTAGCCGATAAGGTAGGTATTTTTGCAGCCGGCTCTCGCACTATAAGAAAGTAGAAGAAAGAACAGGAACACTGGTGTCACTTAGTTGTTAGTGAATACAAGGATTATCATCTAAACTCTAACAACTCAAACAACTAAAACCAATCACAAATCAAACTAATTTCACGGCAATGCCCTTCGTCGGTATCCGAATCACTTTCCCGCAGCATTATTGCAATTATTATTCTATCACAATAGCTGGGCTGTATATCTAATTGGCGAGAGGCGCTAATGAAAAATACGCACGCTTCGGCATTCGGCATTCGGCATCGATCCGTCGGCGCGTTCGATGTTACGTGACTGAAGGGTGCTCTGTTACACCGAAATGTAACGTAATGCGTGTTGACACTGTTACGAAGATATACTCGTGGTAACAGTTTAGTCCTACGCCTCCACTTTCTTTTCTGGTAAATTTACGATAGGTATCCAAAAAAGTAAAATTCACCAGGATTTTCTCCAGATTTACTGCCTCGGCGCTTTTCCAGAACAAACCCGTTGTTTCAAGTAGTCTAACAAAAACATTCTATTTCTATCTTTTTGACCTCCCATAGGCAGATCAACATACGACGATAGCAAATTAAGTACAATTTTGACTAACTAGTGAGCAACTGCTAGTTTCGCAGGACAGTTTTAGGACGACACCACGGCCCGCGGGAGAGATCAGGTGCCCAACTAAGTTCAGCTGTGGGAACGAGATTGCGCTAGACGACTTGTATAGCTCTGTCACTTTCCCTCAGTGAAACGACACACGCTTTAAGAGCGCCCTTCCCCATTCGACGAACGACAACGCGAGCATGGCCAAAAAGCTTGTTGTTTCATCCAGAACAAGAGGCAAACCCGTCCCCGCTCGACTCGTCCCCCGCTTACCTCTTACCGCCACATGGCTAACAAGCAAGTGAGAACGCGACAACATTAAAAGGAAAATAGTGTGCGGAAGTTTCATAAAACTTGTTCCAAGAAATACGTGTTTTTTCGTAAGCCTTACAAGATTATGAAAAAAAAGTTTTACATTTAGAAACTCCATTACATTTGCAAGGTTTCTATGCAAATATTTATTTCCGGTTACAATTAATGAGTACATTATAAACGCCCAAACATCATATAAAATTTGTGCAAAAAAGCTGATTTTTGGAGGTTTGTACTGAATTTGTTTCTTAAAATTTTGATTTCGCGTTTTGATAGAAACCTAGATATAGTGCACAAGATGCCTATTAGTTCAAAAGTTTCAAAGAAATATCTGTTACAACGCCATAATCACGTACGAGCGTTTGTATGAAAAGATAGACGGGTTGGCCGCCCTTAAGACGTAATGATAAGCCACCAGGTTTTTTTTTATTTCAATCAAGTTAGATAGTCCTTTCCACTCCATCCAGATCTGGAGAACTCATCAGATGATATTCCACCAAAAAAATGGTGGGCAAGGTTAAACTACGGAAACCTTCAAAACTGACGATTTCGTCAAATTCGCGAGGAATAGATAGATGGGGAATCGAGAACGATGGCAGAATGAGGTAATGGTTTATATCCAACGGTGGGTGACCCTGACTGAAATGATGATGGAAAGTGCTTCGTAATTATTCGCGATCAAAAAGCCCACCGTCTGCAGAGCTTCTCCTCAGTGTAACATTCGAGAATTATCATCGCATTGAGTCACATTTGTAAAGGTTGAGTCACAGTGGCAAATATTGAGTCATAATTGTAGAAGATACATAAACACTGACACGAAGTACACTCCAAATGTTTAGATAACGTCTGTAGGAAAATAATTGAGAGATTTGAATGAAAGCATGCCGTGAGTCATCGCGATACAAATTGCGAGTGGTGGTCATCACGTGAAAGAAACAAGTGGTTGTTGCTACGCCCGTGATCTTCAACGGTGTATATAGTATTGATGTATAGACTAACTTTTGCCTGCGGTTTCTCAAGCGTAGACGATAAAAAATACGATTTCACTGGCGGTTGTAGACTTCACGAAGGTCCGACGGTGTTCTGCCGGTGCGCAAGAGTTACATAATATAGTTCTTTCTGGGTGAGCAAGACCAAAACAATTTTACCATCATTAAAAAATTAAAATATTTCCTTTTCCCTTTCACGCTCATTTCGGTGTAACAGCAATCCTATTTAAGCTTAACATGCCGTTGGCGTCGTAGAATATTGGAACAATTTATGAGAAGACCTTTGTAATTTAGAAGAGCACTCAAATTGAAGGTATGGAGACTGACACCTTGGCCCTCTACGGAATTTAGATGACTCATTTTGAAAGGCCCGAACCTTTAAACCTCGTCAGTTATAATATGATCAGTTTAGGAACCGGTGCGAATTTTATTGGTAGTGTTGAATTTTTAGGGAACTAGTACGTCTTTATTTTTTGTTGAGTTAGTAATTTCACCAAATGACTTCTCCAGCTGTGGGTGGAATAGAAGAGTCTGACTAAACATACAGCCTGTTCCTTTGGCTGCCCTTTGTATTCCAGGCCGCGGTATCCTGCTTAGACAGTCCCGCAAAAGTGTACGTATACAGTTTTTTTCTGTCTTTTTTATCAAATAACTCCTCTGGTCGCTGGTGGTGCTGAGGGGCTGTTAGACTCTTACCGACTAAAATGTTTCCGTTTACATTCCAGAGACGCGGTAACCTTTTAAGATTGCCCTGCTTCTTTAGACTGATGCAAAAAAGTAATGATGTTATTTATAATGACTATAACGCATTGAAATCTACTACACTAAAAATTCATTTATAGCCAAGACCATCGCAATTCTTTCCTGCAATACACAGCTTACAAATTCCAGTCTACCAAAGTCCCAGTGTTAATCCAAGCATCCCGGAACAACGTGATAACACCACAGCCACCCACAGACGGACAATGGTCTGAATTATCTATACAGATCCGACAGGCAACCGTTCGGTTTGCGTCGATACAAGGCAGTATTTAGCCGTCACATGCGGTGTGACGATTAGTGCGATGGATTGGTGTACTAGAAATTGAGTTGGATGTAGTAAAACATAGCTATTTTCGACTCCTGTAGGCGTGGACGGCGAGTCATGGGTAGCATGCCGTTTGGATACTAAAAAATATAGACAGCTCAGCTATGAGGCTTATTTTTACTAAAATATTTCGTAGCGATTAAAAGATTCAAAAAATTTAGATACCGACCTTGTTTTATATGCAGTGAATAAACATAATTCGACAAGCTACATATTTTAGCATGAATGAATGTCTTATATTTTCTGCCTGGGTATCTTCCTCAAAATACACTAAAGTCCGCCAAATACGAAATTTTGGAGACTATTTAGTACCTACACAATTCTCTTTTCTGCCGACAGGAAAACAGTCCATTAATTGCTCACGGTTTGAATAATTATCAAAAAATTGTGACGACATTGTTATTAATAATGTTATCCGAAACCCTCCACATATCCAGTAGATAAAATCAGAAACAAACTGTTCCATTATCAGATAACATGCGAATACGCTTATCGTTTATCAATACAAAACACGATTTGATGTCAGCTATTTATCAAATAAATATAGTGCGAGGAGAATCATTCGACACGAACGACGTGAAATAAGTCAACAATGGGCGTGACCAGTGAGTTATTAATTTACATTCCTAAAGGGGGAAAGCATATAACTGGAGGACCTCTAACTGGAGTGGTGAGGTTTCACCTGGACAAAGACACAGTCTACAAGAACATAGCTCTGTCTCTTGTGCAGGAAGGTCATTGTGAGTGGAGTGAAACTCGGTATAACTCGCCAAATAGTAAAGGACCTCGCAGCCAAAGAGTTGTATTTCGAGGCCATGAAAAAAACGTGATACAGAAGATTTATTTGAACAAGATCACAGATGGAGAATCAAAAGTAAGTGCCGGATCATATGAACACCCGTTCGAAATAATGATACCAGAAAATTCTCCAGCAACAATGAAAGACCATACTGGAGTCATAAGATATCAGTTATTCCTAAAATTCAAAAAGCCTGAAACCTTTAGTTTTAACAAAACATTCAAAAAGAATGTAACAGTGTATCCCAAAGTTGATTCAACACTTTTACACGATTCAATAATGGCGTCGCTAAATAAGACTCTATTCAGACCGTTTGCTAAGAAGAAACATGAAATTGAAGTGAAACTTGAACTTGAAAAAGCGTACTTGAATCCTTGTGGTGAAAGAAAAATATCATTTAGTGTTGCTAATAAAAGTGATATTATTGTTGGTGTTAAAACAGAATTGATTGCCAAAACCAAATATCATGCTAATCTTAAAACAAAAAGTAGCACTGAAGTGATTAAATCGAGTACAGTGAAGACCCCACAAATACCAGACTACAGTGAATCAAATTTATTCAATATAATACCAGTGGCGTCAAATATTTGTACGGTAAGACATTCGAGAGTAATAGAAAGAGAATATAAGATAAAAGTAACTTTGAAGGTGCCAATGCCACATGTGAATTCCACTATTGAAATACCTGTGTTTGTAGGCGAAAGTCCCGCTGCTGTAACAAATGTAGTAAATGTTGAAGAAGCTGGTGTGTCCAGTGAGTCTATTGAGCCCAGAGAAGCCCCGCCATCTTATTGGGAGGCAATGCAAGAAGACAACGGTAAAAATGATGATTTGTATGTTCCGGATGCAAAAACCAAAGATGTTGAAACGGACCTACCCAATAAGCGAGAAGGGGACAAACAAGCTGGATCAACGAGCTGGTGAGAGTAGCAGGCAACATTGTTTGCACATAACCGGGGAAAGTGGCGTACAAGGCTCAAATTCCATCAAGTGAAAAAATCTACTTTTTTAGGCTAAATACGCAGTTTTATTCGCGCGATATATCTCGCAGAATTCTGCAATTAATAATATTGAATTGGTATCAAGCCGCATGCAAGTCTCACAGATTTTGAAGTGTATTAGTGATATATTTTGAGTACCTTCCATTCCGCAATAAAATAAACAAGATTTTTGTTCTGGTAGGTACATTCAGATATGGACACAGAACACGTAGACGTGAAAAAACTGGGTAGAAACAAACACCATAAACCTGTATAATGATGACGATATCAAAGACGAATCAACTGGTGAATAGAATAGGTACTAATGCCAGCAAAATGTAATGAGAATAATAGTGCTAGCCATACACGATCCAGTTTATCTAAAACAAAAGAAGAAAAATTAATGCCTTTGTCAAACTGAAAAGCGTGCCGAAGCGTTTTTGTTTGTAATGTATGGAATTGTTTGAAGCCTGTCACATAGACTATCGGACCGCTTTCGCTTTTTATATGACAGGATTCGGATCGCATTTGCTTCGCCCTGTCTGTTTGACAATAGCTTTAACGTGTTGTCGGGCGACGATAGGCGACGACGTGTCGTGTGCTGCCGCTGTCGGCAGTCGGCTGCGAGCTCGCAGCTTCAAGTTTGTAGCACGGTGAAGGCGGCAACTTGACATTGAAGGCTATCAAAAGTAGTTTCCATGCACACTGATAGCCATACTTATCGCACACTTTACGGTAAACTGGATTATGTATGGCCGGCGTTATACGGGTAGATAGGATTATCGACGGAAGAGATACAGGATCTTATTCTTAGAGTGAGACAAGGCTTTTTTAAATTATAAAATTACGATTGCAATTTTTCATTGTATATTAACTGTATAATAAAGTGATAATATTTACAAATACTTACTTATTTATTATTATAATGTATGATTCTTTATCACACGTTGCATCAAGTAATGAGTCAGTGAATTAAATATTATTTATATTGGTTAACTGATAGCGAAATTGTACCGCATTGTGTCCGGGTGTAATTTATCTATAATTTATGTATGTATTTAGAAATATATAAGTATGTTTATCAGTTGTCTAGTACCCATAATACAAGCTCTGCTTAACTTGGGACTAGATGGCGTCGTGTGATAGTTGTGGAATATTATTATATAATGTGAGTCGCGGGACTGTCTTTACAGGACACCGTGTCCTGAGAACGCAAAAAGCAACCGAAGGAACAGGGTGAACTTTTACTCAGGAAGAGTATGATAGTTCTGCTCCACCTGGGGTGGAAGGACTCATTTGATATTTTTTATAACTTAAAAAAGTTTTAATATTGTAAATATATTAGTACTTGTCCGTATTATATGTTTTTTTTACTCGCAATCCCTTTTCCTGTTTATAGCGAAGCAAAAAGCAGTGTTATGACGTTATCTTGATCGGTTTGTATGTAGGTACATACATATTATCTATGTTTATTATTATAACTTCTAAACTCCTTATCAGAATTTGATAAATGAGTTATCATTGAAAATGTCTTGATCTTCCGCTAGTTTTACGATATCTCTTGGCTGATTTTTGGGCCAATGACTACCTGGGACGACTGTCAATTCTGCAAATGACAGCTTAAGTTACTCAGGACTATCGGCTTATTATATTTTCCTTGGCATGCAGGAAATTTGGTAGTATTGGACGGTTCGCCATCCACTGAACGACCTAGGAAGGGGCGCCTTAACCTTGAAGATGCACGCGGCTGTCATTATTGAGCCACGAGCTACTGATATAATTAGCGTTTTAGCTACTGATATTTATAGTCTACTTATAATAATCCTGCATTATAGTAATGAAAAGATATTGCATGTACGTAGAAATTGATAACAGCAATCTACAACAAATCAGCAAAATAGTACCCTTTTAGCTTCTTCTTCAGATAGTTGTCAAGAAATAGATAGTGGTGGTTTTGGTTACAGAAGTATGTAAAGTATAGGACATACGCGTAGTGGAAAACCTGTATGAACTCCCAGTTGAAACCATGAACTTTACAACGGCACTTGATCTCGATGCTCATTAATAGGTTTATATATGAAATATTGACAAGACGTTATATTTTAACTACAGTATGGCTTTGCCACACGTTTTTCCCTTCTAACAATCAGCTGACATGTGAAGCCTGTGCAGCCGACTGCCGCAGACCACCAGTCAATCATAGGACAATTCACGCCTATGCAGGCGACCGCCACACGCGGTCTACCGAGAGAGAGGTACACCGTAGTGTGTATGGCTGCACAGGCACACTTGCTCATCACACATCTTAACTCATATTTTTGCGAGTAACCTGTGCAGGCGTGCCAACCTACCAGCTACACGCTCCGGTTTACCTGTACAGCTTATCTGGTTACACACACCTTGGCGTGGAGGAAGGCGTAAACTTGTTTACGTATGGTCTTTGTTATGGTAATTGCTCCGACTGGCTAGCGACCACCTACTCCCATTCACACTTGTCATCGTCAATCAGTTTGTCTGCGTTCCGTCCGCATATAAGTAAGCCGATTTTTTAACGATCGTTGTACTGATATCATCCCTAAGTGTGACACTGACAACATATTTACCCAAAATTATTTTCCCATTAATTTTCAGAACACCCTCAAAAAAATCATTAAAAATTATAGAGTTGACAATGCACAGTCGACAACCGTTGGTGTTCCAAGCGTCCAAAGACTACGATGATCACTTTCCATCAGGAGAGTCGTATGCTTGTTTGCCACTTTTATGGTATAAAAAGGCTACTACTTAACTACTACTTTTTTAGACTACTTTTCTAGCTACGAACCTCCAAATATTCCGTCTCTTTCCAACTACCTCAGAGTTAATAAGCCCGCATTGTAGCGACAAACAAAGTCGACAAAATTATATAATCTATATAAGCATTCACTCCTTTCTGTTGCAAATCACCAGCCAGTCATTTAGTCTCTGAATAATTCATCGCGATTCACCAAGACTTACTTTTCAAAGTCTTTTATTATTCAATATTCTCCATATTTTAGGTGGAACTTTATGCTGAAGTCAATAATTGAATCTACGTTTATTCTGGGTATTCCAATTGTTTTGGGCAATTATGGTTACGTTATATGACGTATACAGGGGTGTCACTCGTAAAAACCTTATCAAATCAAACCTTATGAATGTTTTGCTGCCGCGTATTGAAGCCATTCACAAGACAGTATTACTAATTGGGAAATGCGTTTGTCTTTAACGCGACATAAAAAACCTTCATAATGATCTTGAGTGACGTCACGGTCGGCAGGCGTAATGGCTGAGCTATTTGACTTCTGCGTTGCGTGTCGCAGGTGCAATTCCTGCACGAAACTAATATTTGTCTGATCTAAAAGTAGTTGTTCTTTTGTTTTGTTTTTCGTTTGTGAACGCACTTAGATCGCCCTGAATGCAAGCCGCTTCCAACCGGTCCTATAATCCAAGGTCCGAAATCTGCACCCACGATACAGGAGCAATTCCTAGCTTGGGTATGGTATTTTTAGGTAAAGAAAAACAGCACAGTGCTGACACCTTATTTTATGGCACAGCTATACCTCATCAAGATATACAGCCTATCTTCAGATGGATTCTCTCCATAAAACATACGACACTTTGCGAATTTTTTCACATGTGACCACATTCTGTTCACATTCGATACTAGCACCATAGCTTTGTCCCATAAAAAATCGGGCATGTTGACGTACAAGAGTATTGTCTCAGGGTTCCGTATATGAAATGTAATCATGTGTTGTACAGTGGGACGAACTATTAACAAAAACTTTAAACGAATAATTTTCTTTTAGCTTAGTTGTCGTTGAATGGAACGTTGTTTCAAATTTTATATTTTAAACTAGCACTTTGCCCGCGACTTCGTCTGCGCGTGTTTCTAACTTCGAACTTAGTGAATTTAATTCCCGCTCATCCTCCAAGGATATTAATTGGAAAATCTAAAAATACTCTAGTAGTTTCGGAGCCTATTCAATACAAACAAACAATGAATCGTAGCATACAAACTGATATTCCGATTTTCACCCCGCTAGGGGTTGATTTTTGAAATATAAATTAATACGCATCCTTTATTCGATTGAGAGATAAAATGCCTAGTTTTGAGTTTATCGAAGCAAGCAGTAAAATCCTTCCCTTCAAACTTAATCACCCCTTTTCACCAATTTAGAGGATGATTTTCGAAAAACCCTAAAATGGAGGGTAGTTTGAAAAAACTAATAATGCCCATCTTTTTTTTTTACTTATACTCATATTCCTACCAAGTTTTAAGTTTATAAACCCAAGGAATAAGATTTTACATACAAAGGTTTTCACTCCTTTTCACCCCTTAGAGGTAGATTTTCGCAAAATCCTTTCTTAATGCTCACCTACATTATAAACTGCAACTACCATCCAAAATTCAGGTTTCTACGTTTTAGTGGTTTAATATTCTCCCCTTAAAACTTGAATACCCCTTTTCACCAAAATGAGGGGTGATTTTCGAAAAATCCAAAAACACGTATTTGATTAATTCTTATCTAGTATTAAAATAATGATTTTCAAATTCATCACCACACGCGTTATGATTTTCCCATACAAACTTTTACATTGTCTAGATTACCAATAGAGGGTAGTTTAAAAAAAATAATGGTGCTAATATTATTTATTAATTTGTGTTCTTATGCGTGGTAAGTTTCAAGTTTATAAACCCAAGGAATAAGATTTTTCTTACAAACGTTTTCACCCCTTTTCACCCCCTTAGAGGAGGACTTTCGCAAAATCCCGTCTTATTGCTACCCTACATGGTAGACTGCAACACTACTGCTGTCCAAAATTCAAGTTTCTGCGTTTAGCGGTTTCGGCTGTAGTCGAGTCTTGATAAAAAACCCTTCTAAAAAAATTCTTTTATATATTATGTAGATTTTCCCCATGCTCAAATTGACAACCAAAACATAATAATAATATTCGAAAGTTTCTGAGGATAGATGGACGTTTATTACGTTTATTACTTTTTCAAATTACAATGGGGCCCCCATATAGCATCTCTAGCAGGGCGACTAAGCTCGGCCGCTTATGCTGTTAGAAAGATAAGACAGTTGACCGACGTCGAAACTGCGCGTTTGGTTTACTTCAGCTACTTTCACAGCATTATGTCATATGGCATCCTATTGTGGGGCCGGGCAGCTGACATTGAATCTATTTTTATTTTGCAAAAAAGAGCTGTCAGAGCAATTTACAATCTACGTCGTCGCGAATCTCTTAGGGAATTATTCAAAAAAATTAATATAATGACAGTGCCTTGTCAATTTATTTATGAAAATATAATGCATGTTAGGAAAAATCTTCATCTTTTTAATAAAATAAGCGACAGACATAATTTTAATACGAGAAATAAAGACCATATTTTAGATTGTCTAAAGTACAAAAATCTTTTATGGGGTTCTGTGTTAAATGTTACAATAAAATAACTAAGTCAACATTGCATGCAAAATTTTTGTTTTACAGAATGTGAGAGAGATTAATTTTTCTTATCCATGAATTCTTTTAAGCTATAAAAATTACATTCATGTAACCACTTGTATAATTTAACCTTTAAGAGTCTACAGTTTAATGTTTTGAAGTGGCTTGGCATCTTATTGTAAATACGAACACACATAGCTAAGCAGTTTTTATTATATTTCGTAAGTCTAGGCAAATCATTTAATATTAGTTTATGAGGATCTCGTCTATTCCATTCTTCTCCATACAACCTACCTTAGCGAATGGGTGTAGAATCAATCCCTTCCCTTCCTATTCCCTTTAAATTTAAATATCGACGTTCAAAAGTGCCTCTTTGATGGCCTAATTGGAATAAATGATTTGACTTTGACTTTGACTTTGACTTCACACAAAAATACTGAATGGATTTGGATAAAAATTGGTACACCACAGATAGTTTAAAACCTGAATTAACACATAGGATATTGTTTACCCCGGTATGAATTCTCAGTAGGATAATTTTCAAGAAACTCACGGGCGAAACCTTTAGCTGAAAATAACTTTAAAAGTTACTTTTAAAGCCTTAACTATTTGGTTTCGAAAAAAACTTTTTTTAAAAAAAGGGAATTGACTTCAAAACCAAACACAAAAAACTGTTAAATAACTTTTCTTTCGGAAGTCGGTGGCTTTGTTTTTGGCTATGGCCACCGACTTCCGAAAGAAAAGTTATTTTACAGTTTTTTGTGTTTGGTTTTGAAGTCGGTTCCCTTTTTTTTAAGTTTTTTATATTTCCCTTTTTAGTTCAGATATTTAACAAAAATCTTCATATAATCGGCGTCTTTGAAAATCTACAATCCTAGTACCTAAGCAACAAAAACGGATCTATGCGGGCAACTTCACGAGGTATCCTTTATTGTTGTATACTAAAACCTTCTCCAGAATGTAACAAACACTTTTCTGAAAACCGCATCAAAATCGGTTTAGCCAAACGCGAGATAATTGCAGACAAACATGCAATCGTCTCTGAAAATCTACAATCCAAGTAAGCAAAAACGGATCCACGTGGGCAACGTCACGGAATATCTATTAGTGTTATATACTAAAACCTTCTCCAAAATGTAATGAACACTTTCCTGAAAACCGCATCAAAATCCGTTCAGCTAAACGTGAGATAATCGCGGACAAACATACATACATACGTACATACATACATACAGGTCGAACTGAGAACCTACTTTTTTTTTTGAAGTCGGTTAAAAACACATAATAGTCTTATTTTCGACCTTCAGGTAGAATTAGATAAACAAAATAGCTTATTTTACTAACACTTGACAAAACAATACAGGTACCGAGTTGACAATTCAGCCACGGAACCCTAAAAACACCATAGCAACCTCTCAGCGAAATTGAAACTATAAACAAGAGCAGGTGAGGCGAAAAATCAATCCTGTTAATAGCAATTGGGCAGGTAGAAGCGAAGATACATTATTTTTGTTTGCTTTTCTATTTTTTGTGGAAAGTTCCCGATAAGTTCCGGTCAACTTAAGTACTTATTTGGCGGAAAAAATCGATTGTTCTTCTCACTGTATCGATAGCAACCTAAATCGAATCGTTGATGCAGTTGATAAGTGATTGACTGCAGCGCTGCGGGTCACAGTTTTTTAGGGTTCCGTAGTCAACAAGGAACCCTTATAGTTTCGCCATGTCCGTCCGTCCGTCCGTCCGTCCGTCCGTCCGTCCGTCTGTCCGCAGCTTAGCTCAGAGACGCCCAGTACTAGAAAGCTGTAATTTGGTGTAAATATACGGATTTGTTGCGCCAAAAAAGTGGTAAAATAAAATCTAGTAAAATATTTTTTTTAGGGTACCTCCAGTACACGTAAAGTGGGGATGTTTTTTTTTTTTCTCGCGTACCCCTTAATGTGGGGTATCATTAAATAGGTCTTTAAAAAATATGGATAGTTTTCATGAACAATTTTTTGATAAAAAGATTCGTTTGTGAAATATTAAGCTTTAAAGTGTAAATTTTTGCTCGACTCGAGTGTCCCCCCCCTCTACCAGCTAAACAGTTATGTTTGGGGGTGTGAAAAAATTCACAACAGTAGCATATATAACGAAGTTTAAAAGAAAATTATCACGACTAAGTAGGCTTTACAAGTTTACGAGTAATAGTCGACCAACTTATAAAACGTACTTGGATAACAGATTTTCCTTAACAAAATGTATCGGAGAACATGTTCTTCAACTGCAAATGCAAGTTTGTCAACTTTATTTTTACAGCTATAATATTATAGGTGGGTTATATGTTTTGGGGATTGAAAGGTTTTTATTGTCAACTATTTTTAACTAACTTCAAAAAAAGGAGAAGGTTCTCAATTCGTCGTAATCTTTTTTTTATGTATTTTCCCCGATTTCTCAAAGATGTCTGGACCGATTTTGAAAATTCTTCTTTTTAAAATTAAATTCAGCGAATCAGTTTAGTTAGTTCGCATAAGTATTTTGATGGGCAACTAAGAAACCCTACACTGTGCGTGGCCCGACACGCACTTGGCCGGTTTTTTTTACATGGTAAAGTCATCAAATGAGTCATCCCACCCAGAGCAGGGCGGGAGGGACTGTCAGACTCGTACTGACTAAAATCCACGGTGTCCTTCAATAGCCCTTTATGTTCCAGGGTCACGCGGCGGTAATTTGATAAGTCCCGCGACCCCGGCGGGTTTTGGCCCTCTAGAGGGAATTATCCACCTGCCTATGTCACAAATAAACTCATGTTATACGCGAATTCGCACTAGGAAAAATATTTGTATAGCCTACCGTACAGGTAGTTGTTAGCATAAGAATGTAGGCGCATCTAGGAAAATCCTAAGGCAGAGCGTCTCGAAGGTCCCTTTCGAGTTCCGTTTTACCTTTTTTTTTTTAGTCTGAATAGACTTGACTGACTAAAAACCAACTTATATCTTCTGTAACATTTCCCCCTGACTTCCAGGGCCGTGGTACACACGGCTACACATCAAGCTATACAAAACCAGTCTATCGTGGTCTCGCTTTGTATGATCATTCCACGCATACAACGATCAGCTTATGCTATTATACTATTACTATTATACCCGTTTAAGACTACCTTTTAAAAAAGCCAAACTCCACCAAGGTGAAGCCACTGACAATAGCTAATTAAATCAGACGATACTTATTAATTCTATTTATATGCAAACCTACACTGTAAGATCTCCTGCCCACATCTGATTAAAAAGCAATTACCGATCAATTTACCAGTAAACGACATTAAAGTACTTCAATCATATCAGTTACCTGCCAACAGATAATTTGATTGACATTTTTAATTTCAAAGATTGCCATCCAATCAACATCCTCCCACTATGATTTATGAACGTGGGTTTAAATATCTGTTTATTGAGTACATTATTTTAATTATGTGACTGAAACGCCAGGAGTGGACGCCCTGGGAAGACCTACATTGACCTTATTGGTGAAGTGTTTCAGAAAGGTCGAGTGCGTAGTACGTCGCAATCGGCTTGCTTGTATGGCAAGCGAGTCTAAAATATCCCCTTTGGGAACGTTGCTAATATCTTTGTTGCTTAATTTTTTATTTATCTCATAGTGTTCTTTAATCTTTTATAAAATTTAATAATCTACTCTATTGTTCAAACAATAGAGTAGAAAATTAATAAAAAAAAAAACAAAAACGAAGAAAAAATAACGAGCAGCCTAGTTATATTTTCTATACCTACTTCTCTTTTGTGCTATTCTTGCCATTATCTAAGTTTTCACCTCTTCATTTACCGAAACTGTGACTATAACTAAATTTAAAAAACGCAAGTGACAGAGAGACGCGCTTTCATAACCCTTTCGCTCTCCGAATTTTCGCTCCAAACACTAAAAAGCAATTCACAATTTCCTGCTTCCAATATCGTACCGTTCAGCATCCAATCAGTGTTCCCTAATTACCGATCTCCATACGGTTATCCAAACAAGTAGGAGTATGCAATCTGCAACATCAAAGTCAGCTAATAGAGCCTGCAGATAGGGCACCGTGCAAAATTGAATACGTCCCAGGACAATCTCCGCGATAGATGCTGGGGGGTGGGCTGAGTTATGAACAGAGCGAGGTGCGAAGATTTTAGTAAATACTTTCTGAGCGCAGCGACCGAATCAAGAAATTCCCTGACGAATAAAAAAAAAATATACATGTCGAATTGAGAACCTCCTCCTTTTTTTTCGTCGGTTAAAAAACGAAAATAACCTAACACTCGTCTAACGTCGTTTCAGTTCGGGAGACTTCGGCAATCATAAAAACATCCGTAATAAAGACAATTTACTTTCCCTAACTGATTCTAAACGGCCAGCTACAAAAGGAGGTTTTCACAATGAAACCTACTTATAAAATTCTCTTACAACAAAGCAGTTCTTTGTTATAGTAGTGCACCACAAACATTTTAAATGAATGATATTCGCGTTAAATATTCGCGGTGGGCGATAATTTTTTATGTTTTTTTTTTAAATGCTATGCAATAGCTTAATTTACCGCGGCAGTATGCGAGTGCCACACGTATTTTTATGTCATTGTAAGAGGAGCTCGTGGCTAAATAGTTACAGCCGCACAGACCCATCGATCTTTTGGGTTAAGCCGCGCTAGCCGAGGTTGGTCTGTAGATGAGTGACCATCTGTCATAGCGAGTTTCCTCCGTGCCTCGGGAAGCACGTAAAACCGTTGGTCCCATCTGCCATTTATAGATCTTTGACAGTCGTTACTGTTAGTCAGAAGCTCTAAAGTCTGAAAACCAGTCTTACCATGGGTTATCGTATTACCCAGTTACTGGGTTGTGGAGGCCCGATAGGCAATCGCTCCATTTAAAATACTGATATCCAGCTGCATCTAGTTCGACTGGAAGCCGACCCCATTATAGTTGGGAAAGGACTAGGCAGAGGTTAATGTATGACTATGATGTCAACTAAATTGGCACCTTAGTGCTGCTACTGATAAAAAACAAGTTTCTACTTACAATCTGTTTTGATGGTAAGTAGTTTTCGGAAGTACAGACACCATTCTCAAGCTACTATAAACCCTTACGTTATAGGTTATTTAAATATACCTGTTACATACTATACAGCTACCTACTACCCGCGACTTTCGCGTGGTATTATTAGTGTTTAATTAATAAAAGAATAACAATATGAAGACTTAGTACGACAATAAGCCTTAAATAATAACATATAACACATATCCCTATTGTATTACCTGAAACAAAATCGACTTACCTTGGAAATGATAAGAAATGTTAGCGCTGAATATTTCTCAATAATTCCCTGCGACCTTTACAAGTTACCAACTTTATAAACTTGAGTAAGATGGCGAGGTTGGGCCAAATTGAGACGTGACCTTAAAAGGCTAGTTATATTTTATTAAATAAAAGGCTAGCTTCTCTAGAGGTCCGACTAACTATAATTTATTTAGGTTAGGTTGTAACTGGATTCAGTTTTAAAAGCTAGGCTTGTGAAAGTGTCGATTTCGAAAAAGTTATATGCCAGTGTTTTGTTTTTTTAGAAACACCTGCCCAAAAAATGTTACATTTTTAATTACTCAATTTTTTATCACCCCGGACAGAATAAATATTCATAGAACCTGAAGTTAATTTCGGGTCTGGCTGTTCGAATTTAAATATTTGGAAACGCACCCACGTTACAGCAGTTTCTACAGATATTTCTTTTAAAAAAGAAGTAAAAATTTGCGCGAGGTTGTCTAAACAAGGTGCCGTTTGGAGCGCAAGAGCAACCGAAGGAACTCGGTGGCTTTTAGTGAGGTATGAGAGAACGCATTTGATTTTCCGCCCGGAAAATCCTTACCTAGGGACTTTATCTTTGTCAGAACTAGTTGTAACATCATCATCACCCTATAGAAGTCCACTACTCGTTAGGGGCCTCTCCAATCCCACGCCGTTTCACTCGACCACGAGCTGCTCTCATCCAGCAGTAGTATTTAGTAGTAACGTAGTTTACTAAGTTACAATGTCATGTTGAACTCGTTATTATGTAATAACGACGATATAATACTAGACTCCGTATGCACGATCTAAGGAACAAAAATTATTCTGTCAACTCGCTGAGGTACTCCGTAAGCGAGGGGGACGGGGTACTGCGTTGTGATTGGCTAACTCAAGGTCTGTTCTGTCTCAACGTATGTTTACGGCTCACAGGATTGGCCGAAATGAGACGAATATAAGACTTTTTTGTCTAATGTGTTGACAGACATCGGTCGCCTGTTATTAGGAGTCTAGTATTATATCGTCGTTGTTATGTAATGAAAGCCGCACGTGTTAACTACAGATTGAGCTGCAACTGCCAAACAAAACAATATTCCCTTTCAACTTGTACCAAATCAAGGAATGTAAACTGTAATAGTAAGCTACGGATCGGTCCGATAATATATATTTCTAACGGTTAAAATGTGTTTGCTTTTCACAAACGGAACAGAATGGACGGATGGTAACCCAGAATAATATTGAATGAGTTACAACAATAAAGTTTCTTAGTTCAAATTAGTTTTCTGGTTTTCTTTTTTTATTCGTTGATAGATAGTGCTTTAAGTTACTGTTTCAATGGTATTATAGTAATAAGGTGATTAGTGGATGTTGGCAAGAAGTCTACCAGAAAAAGCGGTTTGGGGAGTTATGTCAACCGCGTGCACAATGAGTGCTGGGCAAAAGTCTTCACAATGAGTGTCGATACTGATCCTGAAAGAGGTGGCGAGACGACCTGGATGCCACCAGAGCTCGAGAGAGGAGTTACAGAATAAGCAGGAGGAATTTAATTAGAGGAAACCGTTGCTTTGTAGTGAGACAGAAAAGTTATTGACTAAAAACGGCGGTTTTGTTTTAGAGTTAAACTTTTCTTCAAGAAAGATATATGATATGTTTTGGAATGCTCGTATTTAAACGGTAATTGGGAACTACATAATTATTTCTGAAAAATCTTTAATAATAAAGGCACCTGGTTAGGTTAGCACCAAGGTTACAGGTTAAAACCTACAACTTCGAGTATTTATAATTTTCACAGGTCAAAAGTTTCTTGTTAACAAATGGATGCCCATTTTCATTAACACAAAACGAAAGCTAAATGAATACTTGAATATTAATGAAATTTTCAATTCTCAGCAATGAACTAGGCACAGAATATAACCGTTTGTATTTTGGTACCTCTTTGTAGATATTATTCAAAACGAGCAGTATGTATCCTGATGGAAGATTGATCAAAATATGGTCACATCATCATCATCATCATCAGCTTATTTAATGTTCCCACTACTGGGACACAGGTTTCCTCTTTATGAGGGAGTAGTAAAAGCGTCGTATCTTCTTCAATTAGCGCGGGCATGCGGGTGGCGAGTAAAGGTCAACTCGCTGTCCGACCATGGACCAAGCCCAAGTCGACGGCGCGTTGTGTCCCACGCGCGCCTCAAAGAGCGTCAGCATAATGACGGGGCCCCCCTCTCAGAGGGCCAAAGCCTGCCGGGGTCACGGGACTTATCTCACTACCGTGACCCGGGAACATAAAGGGCTATTGAAGGTCATCGTGGATTTTAGTCAGTACGAGTCTGACAATCCATCCCGCCCTGCCCGGGGTGGGAGGACTCATTTGATGATTTTACCACGCTAAAAAAAACTTCTTCAATAAAGGCTTGCGAAGCAAAAGTGAAAATAAGGGTGAAATATTTTTTGACAATCTAAGTTTCGAATTACAACTGACAGATTTTTTCAATCATCTTGCCTGTAACTCAGTGCTAAGGAGATTAGCTAGCCTAATACTCTACGCATGTGCAACGGGCATAATCTAGTCGTATATAAAGATTCTACGCCACTGGGACATAAAGAAACATACCTACACCCAATTATCCATACATTCAAATACCAAATCGCCATACATCCTCACTTACGAGACACCCTCGAGTGAAGCATCATTGTACTCAAGCACAGAGAGGGAATGCGCACAGGCGTAAACATTTTACATCCACCATTTTTACCAGACCTTCCTCACCTTTCCCCGTTTAACCAAATCAAGGTGACAAAAGGGGGTGTTTGGTACGACTAGGGGTCGAGATAAATGGTTGCCGTTAATAGTATTGGCATGGAGGCGCCACGTTTCTTTATGGTGGAGACGAACGTGCGTGCGGCGCCGATGACGTAATGATAATGACGTCATGTATAGTGCTCGTTAATTGTTTGAGCCTCCAACGTTTAGTATGCAAACCGGGAAATTGAGTCGTGAAGAAATTGAGTGGGTTCGTAATGGGTTAACTATTTTTATGGGTTTCTTTATTGCCTTAGATTAGAAATATTTTTTGCTTTATACATGACAGCAGAATAAATACAAAATAATAAGCATTTTTGGTATTGAGAACGCAAGATTGGGTTGTAATCAAACAGGCCACATATATTACCACTATAGGTACATTTTGACCTCACACTAGTATTAGGAACTCTGGTGTAAAAATAAAATACAGTACTTTTATAACAAACGGGTTCTAATCGTGAAGACTTGTAATAGGCTGTCAGATTATCGTACTGTTATTAATTTATCACTATTGTATTTAGCTGTAAGTCTTCTATAGTCTTTAAATAAATAAATAACGCATGCCTGAGCTGAGAAACAAGCCAAAGACCCAAAGCTCAGCAGTAATAATTGCAAATAATAACAACACCCACACAGACGTGACACTAGTCATTTTCAATTTATTGATAAACTCAATTTTGTCAGGAAAAAATTAATACCAAAAAAACAAAAAAACCATCCCACATAGTTCACTGAACATCGCACCCAATTAAAATTGAGAACTTCAAAACGAGGTCGCATCCATTAAAGTTTAGAACAAAAATCAAAAGTTTCGCCAACACCTGCGGAATTATTATCAGAAGCGAAAGTGGCTTAATTAAAAATTCTTATCTAAACTGTCTTTTTTGTTAAGATTATAAGTTTTTAATAAGGTGGCTGGTGCTAGAAGCTATGATGTATTTTTTTAACAATGATCTGATGTCCTGTGATTGACCTTGACCTTTGACCTTCAAAAAGTGCTGATAAATCAGCTTAATTTGAATAAATGACTTTTGATTTTGAACTAGTTAATGTCACCATGTTCTTTGGAATCCGAGCAGTGCAGATGACCTAGACAAACAAAAATCTTTTAAGAGGACTTGGAGAGAACTTGGATGTAGTTTTACATCTTAACATTTATCTGAAAAGTTATGATTGACCTTGTCGTCCTTTAACCTTGTTAATGTCGCTTGTATAGAATCTACGATATGTGAGCAGCACAAATAAACTACACCAAAAAAAAATATAACTTTCAAAACGTATTTTTTATCCCAAATCAGTTCGATTCCCTTATCTAACAAAATGTTTAAGTTAATTAAATTAGGCCACTATGTTAACAGGTAATAAAACAGTATTGATATTTGTAAGTGAATATTTCAATTTATAAAAGAGGTTTGAAGAAATTTGTATGGAACATGCCCAAAACATTCAAACCCATTTTTTAGCGTGGTAAAATCATCAGATGAGTCCTCCCACCCAGGGCGGGGCGGAAGGGACTGTCAGACTTGTACTAACTTAAATCCACTGTTATCCTTCAATAGCCCTTTACGTTCCAGGGTCACGGTTACCCGATGAAACAGTCCCGCGACCCCGGGGCCGGCAGGCTTTCTTAGGAATTCCTCAATAGTGCTTAGATCTGTGTCCGATGCGCTGACAATAAGCTCACCAATCATTCAAAGAAACTTAAAATGTCCTGGATAAAATTTTAAAGATTTTTCTTATAGGATATATTTCCATTCATAATTTTTATAATATTACCATTCCACCTATGCACGAAACGCCGTTACTTCTCCCCAAAGATTACCACACAATACCTTCCAACGACACACAATACAACCTTTTGGCAGAAACACATAAGAATGCTGCCAAAACCTGCATACTGTTAAAATGTATGACACGCGCCTACAAAGTTTAGCTTAGTTTTACTGCTTGGCCACGACTTACACGACACGACGAATTGCGACAGCATAATTATCTGCGTGACTACTATGTTGGTGTCAGCTTCCAGTGTAATCTTTGCAGTTGGATACCAAGTTTTATATGGAGCGGCAAAATCACACCTCTACAAAATATGGGAGGCAAAAAAGACTGGCCAGGAAAGAAATGGAGTCTACTATATGTTAAGCTTTATTACGGTTTTTTTATTCTACTATTTGTATCTTAATTTAAAATAATATCGTTACTAGCCTTTGCCTTCCTTTTCCCAAATATTATCGGATCTAACTACATACATAGAGCGATTGCATATCTGTCCTCAACAACCCACCCACGTAACACTATGTTATATGACTTACCTTTTGGTAAAACTAGTCGTCAGACTTTCGGTCCACAGACTACAAATAACAACTGTCAAAGATCTTAAAATGACAGCCGTGGCCAAAGGTTCAACGTGTTTTCCCGGGCCCTCAAGAAACTCAATGTTATGACATGTAATCGATGAGCATTCATCAATAAACCGACCTTTGATTCGAAGATTACTCTGTGTGGCTTTTGATATTTAGCCACGTCTTGTAACAGAAACTGCAGAAAAAAATAAATAAAATAATTTGTTTAGAGCAAGTCATGAGTATCGCCCGAAGCTATGAGCAGGACCTTAGAATGTGTGACACGCGCCTAGAACAAGTTCAGCCAAGTTTCATACAAGTTCATACTGTGTTCGGCCGTGCAGCGCGATGGATTGTAACTTGTTCAGACTTATTCAAGGTACGTGTTTCATTGGTTTAAGGAAAGTTTTCAGTGTTATTTTAAGTTTAGTTGTTAGTCTTCGCCCATGTGGATATAGGAAATTTCTCATCGAAATTAATATCATATTATGATCTATTTTTTTTTCCTACTCCTCCACTATTCTTTTCTGATTAATTTCGTTGCAGGATCCAAGACAGGTAAATTCATTCTCCGGGACACGTCTAGTTTCATAGTCTCGGCGCTTTTCTGGTGGTTGCCACTGTTGATTCTGGCTTTCAGGAGTTGCAGTGGTTTGGGAATAGTGTGGTGGGTTTGTCCTAAAAAAAAACCTATGATCTAACTCAGTTAGTTAAGATTCTAAGGGGTATCAAAGTACCCAATTCTGACTGGGTTGTAGTGGTAAAGCAGATGCGACATATAAAATACTTCTTCGGCCGTACCCTGTTACACTGGAAATCGAATCGGCAGATAATGATGAGGAGGGGTGACACTCATGTGACTAAGAGAGTAATGAGTATGAATGGTGATGGATGGAGAGGAAGAGGAAGGCCAAAGAAAAGATGGATGGATTTTCTAAGAAATGATAATGGAAGAAAAAGGAGTAAATGACACTGTGACGTCTGATAGATAGACGAAAAAAAAAACGTTCAGATCCGTTCAGTCAGATATCTAAAACTTCTGCAAATCCTTTTTGAACGACGATATAATATTGTTCTACCACGTTATCGCCTACAAAAGTTGATAAGTTCTAGAAACAAATAACGCTAAAAGCCTTGATATTTCGCAATCACATCGAGACATGTCTAGAAACCATTTTAGGTCAAATGCGGCCTCGATTAAACTGTCTAGGTAAAGAAACCTTTTATTTGTACCGGAGCGGAATCTATGCAATATAACATTCTGACAATAGATGGATATGAATTGGATGGGCAATGTTATATATTGGAAATTGAAAAGTATGGAATGTATTTGGTTTCTAACCGAAAAATATTAGTATCCACGGTTGTAAAGCTTGTAAAAGATTTTATATATCTCATAGGCATTTCAATTTAAATTTATAAAGTTGGATTTATTTAAGGCTCAGTGTTAATGATACATGTTGGCGAAGGTCGTGAATTAAAATCCAGTTACGCACTTGCTTGTGTGTAACTGTTTAGTGCATCGCCAAAGTTCTCAAAAGAGTTAAAGAAATTATAGAATCGGTAAACCATAAAACCAATTAGTATTTAACGCGTGACATTTCAGTGGCGCCACGGTTCAAAGCAGTGGTTGAGCTATATACTGCTGCGTAACCTGTCACGGGGTCAATTCCCGTATGGAACAAATATTCGTATGACCTGCAAGTAGTGATTCCAAGTCTAGGTTTCTTGTATACAACGTGTAACGTTAATAACACAAAACCTCGCGTGGGGTAACTCAGCCCATGTTACTGAACAATGTTTGTTTTAAGACTTTTGGAAATTCGCAAAAAAAAAAACAATTTTTCATACTGATGGACCCGATCAAATTCTCATTTTGTATGAAAAAGCAAATTTTTTTTTTTGCGAATTTCCAAAAGTCTTAAAACAAACATTGTTCAGTAACATGGGCTGAGTTACCCCACGAGACGTTTTGCGCTATTAACGTTATTATACGTTGTATAATTATTTTAATGTTTCTAAACACGCCCACAATACAAAAGAATTTCATAGCGTGAAGCAAAGTTTTATTAAAAGTAATCACCAGCCTCTACTGGGTTCTTATGATCAATTACGATCCAATGACATTGAATCCTCTCACAAGCGTCAGTCATTATAGGCAGATAGTTCTAAGAAAACATTTGATACATAGGCATCTCAACTTCAGAGTACCATTTCGATAAGTTACATCGGCTAAGTCCACTTCTCCCCTTACCTTATAAAATACATTGGTTCTTTCGATCTGGCTTGGTGCCATTCGTATCTTAGTAACCGAAGCTATTGACCTTCACTCCGACAAAATTGTACCTTTAAAGACAGGGTTAGGTCAAGGCTGACCTAAGGGCACGCTTTTACGTAAGATCTTGATTTCAGTACACGTGGACTAACTAGATAAATGCTGTTTTATCTGTCAATAAGAGTTAATTTGGCACAGTAGCTGAGCGATTGACTGATCTGTTGCATATTGCGGGTTCGATTCCCATACGGAACAAATATTTAATAGTATGGTCTATAATTAGTTGTTCTGGATCTGTGTGTATACAGGAGACATTCCTAGCTCAGGGCACGATTAAAAAAAAATGTAAAATAGATTTGTGCGCCATCCTGACTACTGGTTACTTACATGAATAATTGCAGCTGGTTACTTATCGCGACAACAACGATCAGTGTTGAGGAACTTAACGCAGCCAGAGCACATGAAAAATATACACATTCATAAAACGAGTATTAAATTTCAATAACTCCACCACACTTAAAAAAGACCATAACTTCCAAACCCGCAAAAAAAGGGACAGTCGAAAAATTTTAACTAAAACCGGTGCCAGAAAAGTAAGTTTTGAACACTTATATATGGTTTTACGGTGTATACTGGGCTAATACGTTGAGGTTGTCTTCCGTGCCAGCAAGTTTCGATATAAATCGTTGGTTGGAGTGTGGTCTAGAAGATAGCAGGCAGAAATTTTGGCAGACGGCCCCACGACCACCAATAAGGGAGTAGGCTAAAGTCTCCAGTAGTGTTTAAAGCCTCATTTAGACGATGCAAGAAATTGCATATTAGTTTGCCTACATTATTTGTTTGAACAGTTGAATTCATTGTCTAAGTCTGTTAATAGTTCGCAATATAGTCATTTTTTTTAATGAATCTTTGTTCCAGATTACGTATTTCTCCTGTGTCGTGGATGCGTTTACAAAGATAGAAACTCACAAACACAAACGCCCAGACCTGGAACAATTACTTGTAGGTCATACAAATATATGCTACGTACAGGAATCGAACCCGCGACACGCGGCGCTGCCAAATTGCATGCAACTCGCATGCAAATTCTTACTGTGTGTAAATGGGACTCAAAGCTGCCTACCCACAGGAGCGGAGAAACTAAGTTATATTAACCAATAGGATTGCACTAAAACTCCGTTCCTCTTCAGGAGTGCAATCGACGGCACGGTTGGCGCAGTGGTTGAACGATCGACTGCTATGCAGTGTCACGGGTTCGATCCCCGCACGGAACAAATATTTTGTATGATCTGCAAGTAGTTGTTCCGGGTCTGGGTGTTTGTGTATGTGAGTTTCTATGTTTGTAAACGCACCCACGATACAGGACGAAATTCCTAGTGAGGGGCAACGTTTAAAAAAACATCCAGTTGATTCATATTTCTCCGTTTCTTCGCTCCGCGACCTCGCTCCACTACAGTGCACTAGCAGCCTAACATTTACTGTCGTGTAAGTGAGCAAATTGAATCTTTGTTTTTATGCTAATTCTGGCAAGCGGACCGGTGTTTAATGGCTGTGTGAATGGCTTGAGTATTGTCTTTTTGCCAATTTTCGGGCTGTCTTGTATGACATTATTGAATGTAAAGCCGTTTGCACGGCAGCTGTAAACGTAGGTCTTTACAACGGCGTACATTTTCTTTAAATCTTTTCAAAGTTATATGCGTAGAATACTTACGATAGACAGAACTAATGCTTTGTTAAGCTTTACATCATTGGATTGATTTAAACTTTACAGTATTGGATACATATTTTTTGTGGAAAGAAAAAATCAATAACGAACAGGACTTGAACCTGCCCTGCGACCAGTACACCGACGCCTTACCAACAAGGTCTTCACAGTCATACTCGCAGGTGGCAAGGTGGGCAAGATGTTACGAGTAAAATAATGAAAGTTTGGACCTGCTGGAGGCGCAAAAAACCTAATTCGCAAAATAGCAACTGAAGCACAAAAGGACAAGTTCTCAAAATGGCAAATTCTAATTATATTTACTAAGAATTACTCCCAATTGAAGAAAAAAAGCCATTTTGACTATTTGCCATTTTAATTGAGAACTTGTCCTTTTGCGCCTCGGTTGTTGACACCTATTATTGCAGTTATAAATATGTAAAAGTTAAAAATTGGATAGGTACTGTGACACGAAAAAACAGTTGGTCACTAACTGTAGAATATTAAAGTAAAAAAGTAATTAATAAATACGTTTAGCACAAAAAGAAGTAGGGTATAGGTCTCGAGGCTAATTTTACCTACACATGCGATATTAATAAGACGTGGAGAATGAATAAATGCCGATATCTTTTAGAAAATAAAATGAAGCATAATCTATTGTTGTTCAGGAAAATTAAAATATCTATGCATGAAGGGATAACCTCAATATAAGCGATTCTCCAATTCAATCCGTGACCTTTATAAAATACTGTTCTATTTACGAGTATTATGAATTCAATTAACTCGAATTTGATTAACAAAATATTTGTTAATTAATAAACATATCCTAAACATTATAATAATGAATGTGAATGTTTGCAAATGAATTTGTCAAATAATACTATTGTACAATTTGAATAATATTTACTTATTTGAATTGTGCAATGAATTGATAAATTAGCCAGGTAACCTGTTGAATGACAGGTAATTAATTATGTTTATACAAATGAATTTGGTGTAATTATAGTGCAATAAGCTTTTAGGTGAAATTTATCTTGTTTTGTTTTATTTGTATGTTTTTTATTGAAAAAGGTATCAGTTTACGTAATTAATAGTTTGCCCAATATAATCTGTAATATACATATAACGGTTTTCTGTGCGCTGGGATACAGAAATTCACTCTGTGATAAAACTAATCCACCACTTAAGTCACAAATGTCATATAGCTTATTATTTTAGTAAATTTATTTAATACATTTTAAACTTCATCACCAAAGCAGAAAGCCCATAGTTGAATGGGACGAATTGACAGATTGTGGTAAGTTAATGTGGCGTGTGTCTTTATACGAGAGTAATTAAAAAAATGCTTCCCTGGATTTAAATTCACACCCACACTTAAATCGGGGCCATTAATCGAGGTATTCCAGGAAGGGCACCCGCTAAAATGGCACCTGAGCGAATGGCTCCTAAGCTATTCCACGAACGGCACCTATCAAATTTTTTTGCAGGTGCCCTTAGTGGAATAGTTTTTCATCTATGATTTTATTCCACATAGGGCGCACCTGTGGATTAATACGTACTAGTGTTGGGACTTTTATTTTTTAGGAACTCAAAATAATCCCCTAAAACTAGTTGGGAGCCTATTACTAGCATTATAAAATTATTATTAGAAGCATTATAAAATTTTTTTAAACAATTTTTTTTTTATAATTAGTAAATTATAAAAAAAAAAACTGTTTAAAAAAATCTTCACGTCTGTTAGTAAGATTTGTATGAGTGTACTAAGTGTGTTCTAAAAAGTAAATACATACTAGGAGAACAGGATCATGGAGAAGGTGTTAGTCTGTGGTCGAAAATCGCTACGAAATAATGTACACCCTTTTTTACGTGGTAAAATCATCAATTGAGTCCTCCCACCCACTGTAGGGTGGGAGGGACTGTCAGACTCGTACTGACAGCTCTTTGAGGTATGAAACACAACTCGCCGTCGACCAGGGCATGGTCCATCAGCGAATCGCCCATTACTCGTCGCCCGCATGCCCCCGTCTACGGTAGCCGGAGGTCGTCCTGCGACGTCCGTCGCCGTGGGCGTCTACCACTGCGGCTGGGTTGGAGGGAGGACGCTGTCCTCCCCCTCACGCGGCGCACCTCCTCCTTCGCGAGCATGACTGCTTCATAGAAGGAGGCAACCGCTTCCTATTCCGTCTCGCCCCGCAGCATGGCCTCGACCAATGCCGGGCGTGAAAGTTCTCCTCCTATCGCCGCCCTGAGGACACGTGCACAGTGCTCTGCCCAAGCGGGGCAGTCCTGCACCGTATGCTCCACCGTGTCCTCCGGGCGATCCTCACAGTAGTGACACCCAGACGTTTCCTCCTTTTTCCAAGTCCGGTCAAGCATGGAGAACCGTTCTCACATCTCGGTCGGATCTGCCAAATATCAACTCGATGCACTAGAGTCGATTAAAAACCGGGCCAAGAGGCTTCTTGGCAACGATGCTCTGGTTGACTTAAAGCCCGAATTGCCAGCCCGTCGTTTTCATCATTGTCGTTTTTTTCGGTTACACTTCAGAATATGTGCGATGGAAGTGCATAAATTATTTTGATCTCACCTGCCCCTTTTCATCATCGGACTAGAAGACGTACGGCAATGCGCCATAGGTAGGTGGACATTCCACCCCCGTACGTAGTACATATCGTTTTGCCAATATTTTTGTTGTACGCACAGCTAAGAAGTGCAATGGATTCCCCGCGGGGGTCTGTATTTCCTGATAGCTACAATGTTGGGAATTTGAAGGCAAGCGTATATCGTCGCCGTAGACGTCGTAGTCAAATGCGAATCATTAGGCAAATTAAAAAAAAGTTAGGTCACAAAACGAAAATACTTAAGTAAGGTATTTTTACGTTTTATTATACATACTTAAATACGCTCTCGGATATGTAAGTACCACCTCGAATTTATGCATGCCTATTACATTTGTTGGTTACTCTAAACTCGAAATAAAGAAAATGAAAAATCGATTCAAGTCAGTAATCGTTTTTTTCATTTTCTTGTCCTTCAAAAAAATGTCCCAGCACTAGTACGATCCGTGGGTGCCCTATGTGGAATAAAATGCTTGATGAAAAACTATTCCACTAAGGGCACCTGCAAAAAAATTTGATAGGTGCCGTTCGTGGAATAGCTTAGGAGCCATTCGCTGGGGTGCCATTTCAGTGGGTGCCCTTCCTGGAATACCTCTCCAGCCACTATTAATCTGCCAGAACAATGATCTTCAAATGTTTCTCTAGTTTCACTTTTTTACATTAAATCACAAACAAACACTAGAGACGTAGGTATTTCGTTTACCTTTAAAATAATTCGTAGCACATCTGCTACGTGAACGCTACGAAAGCTACGAGGCTACGGCGTAGCAGCACAATATGTGCTTCGTCATTCACGCCTCGTTTTCACAACAATCCGATGCAATTTAATTTGAAATGAAATTTTATTGTTTATTGTCTGTGTATTGTGTTGTTTAGTTATATTTAATACTATCAGCATAGCATTAGGATGATTCAATTAAAACAAACTGCTCACTGGTTGTATTTGTTTGAAGTGGTAATTGATAGTTTTCATTAAAGCAGACATGTTATGCTCATTTTCAGTAACACTATGTTTGAGTGAAAATGAGGATTTGTGTTAATTTAACAAATGTTTACGAAATAGTATTTCGGGATAGTTTGGTATGATTTAATAGACACCTACCTACTTTACCAATTCTAAAGATATACATACTTAAATAAAAATGTTACTTGCTGAATTTCCTTCAAACTATCCATTTCCTCCGAAAAACAGAAAAATACTCTATTTTTAAAGTTTAACGTTTCAAAGAGGTGTTTTAATGACCTAGTTTAATAAATGGTTTCACTTTGAATTTAACTGAAAAATATCAGTAATCTGACGGTGCACCCATAGAGGACAAAACGCATACTGGGGTGTCGGGACTGTCTGAACAGGTAACCGTGATCCCCGAATGTAAAGGGCAATTGAAATCATGCTTTTTAATATTATGTTAATATAATGTTTTTGCTTGCTGTGTCTATCGCCTAATATATTGTGCACTTGGGTGGTATGTTTGCTTGTCTTGTTTCCTGTAAAGCTATTGTCCAACAGACAGGCGTGGCGAACGCGAAGAGATGCGTTTTTGTTTGTAATGTAATATGCAATTGTTTGAAGCCCGTCACATAGACTATCGGATCGCTTTCACTTTTCTATGTGACTGGATTCAAACAATTCCATACATTACAAATAAAAACGCTTCGGATCGCATTCACTTCGCCTTTCTGTTTGACAATAGCTTAATAGTGTAACAATTGTAGATAGGCCATAAATAAGGTTGATTTTAGTCCCTTCCGTTCCACCCAGCGGAAGGATTTTTTTGATGATTTTGTAGTCTTTTTTTATGAGTAATGGGTTTGCTCCTGACAGAAGACAAGGTCGACGATAGAGCGAGCTTAAGCGAAGAAGCCTTATTATTCTAACTTTGAAGAAATTGGGGTTGGCTCTGATCGGAAACAGACGCAGGCAGATAGTTGGAAACGCTTAGTGCGAATTGGTGGGATAGCAATGAGGTAAGGATGGTAATTTGCCGTGCGTCTAGATGTGCGATGATAGAAGGGGGCTGGTAGAATGAGGTCGTGGAGTTTTTAGGCACACTCACCGATGTACAATCTGGAAGACCGACAGGCAGGCGACCTTGCGGCGATGAGTCAAGCTATGGAGCTTGGCATTCACCAATTTCACGTCGCCAACGAGCCTCTTAGCTCTGCGTTCCACTGAGTCAAGGGCGGCAAGTTGATATTTAGCTGAGCCATCCCAAAGGTGGCTACAATACTCCATGCAGGATCGGACTTGTGCTTTCATCATCAGCCTATTAATGTTCCCACTGCTGGGACGCAGGCCTCCTCTCTGTGAGAGGTGTGGCCATAATCCACCCACGCGGGCCCAGTGCGGATTGGTGGATGTCACATGTCCTCGAATTTTTGGTTCTAGGACATGCCGGTTTCCTCACGATGTTTTCCTTCACCGTTTTGAGAGCAGAAGTGATGAAATAAATTACACAAAGTAATGCACCTGGCTGGTTTCTAACACACGACCTACAACTCGTAAGTCGGGGCCGATACCACTGGGCCACCACAGCTCACTTGTGCTTTGTAAAGAGTTCAAGTCTAGAAAGATTTTGTGGTTTTTTAATCAAATATAACCTAAACCAGCTATAACTACAGTATACTAAACACAACCCAACTAAAGCCTCGCAACAATCGCATCATTACGTGCAAGTGGACTATCCCCCCTCTCCCCCTCACTTCAACCCCCGCAGCCGCCATTACCGCGAGATGAAGATATGATCCAAGATGCTGGTCATGAATAATTCTATGGCATTACTGATGCCGACTGGGTGCTGCCATTCATTTGGTGATGCAACCGGTTTATTGAGCAGTTAGGGGTATTAAAGGTTTCAAGGTTTTAACTTGGGGTATAAAGCGTGCATTATTTTTCGCTTTGTTTCTTTATACATCTTACTATTGTTATATAGAAGGATGGATGGAATTTTGTTACCGAATCACGTCAGAACGGCTGGACGGATCGTGATAAACTTTGGCTTAGAAATGAGTTATATTGTAGTCTGGAATTACACAAAGGATACCGTTCATCTCAGTGTTACTTCTCGTGGGGTAATTTTCAAGTTACACGCGTGTGAAGCTGTTGAGACCAGCTAGATTACATTTCACTACTCAAAAATCACCTTTACAAAATTCTTTCATCAAGGTTTACAGTTTTATTCTATTTTATAACAGCACTCGGATTGTAGCGATGTACATGTACAAAGTTATTGAGCCCAACCTGGGCATCTAACACAGGGATTTTACAACCACTAGCATATTGAGGTCATAATTTGCACACGTATTATAACGTTACAAGAGTTTAGATGAATTAAAAATAGAACTTTTAAATTTATACTCATTCAAATCAACAAACTCAACAGCAATCATTAAACAATTCCACAACATCAATACCAATACACTTGGAGCCATAAAATTTTCATACACAATTCCGTAATGTAATCCAGTTTGAATAATTCCGAGGCCTGATGCCCGAGGCTTGGGCCTGAGGTGATACGGCGTGGCGGTTGAAGATAGCGTTTAGGCCGATTTCTTGGCACAGAGCCTTCAATAACTGCTCCTCGGACTCAATGCCCCTATTCTATACAAAATTGCGAACGAAAAGCGATCTTAAGATAGTGATAGATTTGACAAATTCCTAGTAATACGAGTTGTTTTATTAGTTTGTTTGTCCTGCTTTCACGGCTTAGTGAGTCGAAGAAATGTCGTGAGATTTGGCACAGGTCTGACATGTGAGGAGGCCTGTTTTATTGAAGTGTCGCGGTGCGTATAAGCTACAAGCCCAGGCTAGATTTATCTATTCTAATAATTATGTTCGTACTACGTACCTATACTATTTTTTTTTCTCCAAACATGTTTTAGTTTTCATGTGAATGGAGGGGAATCTGCTACGACAAGCTGACTATACCAGCAGACAAGTGTAAGAATGGGGGGAAGCCTTCATTCAAAAATGTCACCTACATAATAGGTTAAGTAAATAAAAAAAAATCAGATAACGATAAATTGAGAGATCATTGTAGTCTGGATTGAAACATAGGCTAAAAACCAGTTTATTATCCTGATTATAAAATCCCTTGGGACAATTTATAACATTTACGAGGGACGATAAATTCACCAAAAGTTGGCCCAACGAATAACAATATCCGCACACAAACTATATTCAATCCCCGAACATTCGCAAGTCAATATCGAAGAACAAAAACGGGTCATAGATAAAGCCCAGTTCGAACAATCGAATTTTATAGGCCACCTACAAACTATTTGTTTCCCGAAAATCAAATATTTAAATCAATAGATGTGCCTTCATTGTATTTAGGTCACATGTTTTTACACTGAAAAGAGTGAAACCGTTAATTTCAATATGGTTATGTGAAGTCACTATCGAATGTCACAAGGATGTAAAATAGATTCTATTTAGCCACATCCATCCAGATATTAGATGTACGATTTTGAGTATAATGATCGTCTCAAAATGGTAAAGGTAGGAAGAAGCATCAACAAGAAATCGACATGCCCTAGAACGAAAAAACTCTCACACATTCACTGGTTGGTAGATGTCATCATCTACCAACCTGTTCAAGCCAGTGACAGTGGCTTATGACTATGGCCTATTTCTCGCAATTGAGAAAACACCCGTATTCCAATAGTGGGCAGACTAATTAAGCTATGCTATATAGTCTACACGCAAACCATTGTCAACGATTTTTTTAAAGTGAATCGAACGATTTAAATCTTTAACAAAAATCGGTTATCCGAATAGGTATGCACTGTGGTCCCAAAATTGCGTTGGGGTTGCGAACAAAAAATGTATATTATGAAATTTAGCTGCCGGCCATAGCATAAAGTTTAGAAAGTTTTTGTCACAACAAAAAGGCACAAAAGAAGGACATGTTTAGCAGTTTATTAGTTTCGGAAGGAGACGGGTTTGAGGCGATGTTGTTGATGGAATTGTGGTTTTGTTTTGGTCGCTTATGATTTAAATAAGGATTCATGTGTTGCTATTGAGTTAAGAAACTGCTAAACACAAAAACTAAAATTGTAAACTACCTAGTTAGCCAATAACAATGTTTTATAACAAAATTAAATTACTCATTGTCAATTATTGTTTTTTTTAGGTAATTGGTAAAAAAAATACTGAAGAGCTCGTGGCTAAATAATTACAGCCGCACAGGCCGATCTTCCGGATTTGACCATCTGTCATAGCGAGTTTCCTCCGTGCCTCGAAAAGCACGTAAAGCCCGGTTGGTCCCGGCTGTCATTTGTAGATCTTTGACAGTCGTTACTGTTAGTCAGAAGTTGTAAAGTCTGACAACCAATCCTACCATGGGGTATCGTATTGCCCAGTTACTGGGTTGTGGAGGTCCGACAGGCAGTCGCTCTATGTAAAATACTGGATATCCAGCTGCATCCGGTTCGATTGGAAGCCGACGAAAAGGCCAGGCAGAAGATGATGGTAAAAAAAATACTATGAGTTTAAACAATTAACTTTTTTAATAAGATTTTTTAAGACCAAGAACAATTACTTTAACATCCTAAAATTATTTGTTCCATGCAGGAATTGAACCCACGACACGCTGTGCCATCAAAATCGACTCGTACCATAATTATTCACAAGAGCACCTATTCTATTATGATAAGCGATTACAAAGACCAAAATTGTAAAGTTTCATTCTCAATCACCCTTTTCCTCAACACATATGTGCAATCAAACTATCTGAAACAAGAACCAACACTTTCCGACCGAACATCCACTACATAACTCCATCCACCTCCAAACTCCAGAGGAAACTCAACAAAACTCATTTGGCAAGTTAAAGAAGTGTTCCAGGATGATAGGCATATCAAATTATCCGAGTGTGTAGGGGCAATTAATTAAAACCCTGGAGCGTCTTAGCGAGGTCTTGAGATTCCCGAACTATCGGCTTACTCGACTTGCTGCGACCTGGAATGTTCGGGATATTAACCTCTTAGGATGTGGTGCAAGGGAGAGGCTTATGAAGATAATTATTCTATCATGATTTAAATCATTCATTCCGCGCGACCGAACTGTGCGGAATCACTCAACCAAAGATCCTTACTAGAAGACTTCCTACAAGTACTTTTAAGACCGAAGTAAAATCTTGGGAATTCGTTAAAAACTTTGTGTTTTATAATTTATTTGGAAAATATCACCTAACATAATTTATTATTTTCTTTGATAACTAGAACTTCCCTGTAGTATTCATTAGCCAGGATAACTAGTAGAAATAACCTTTATCATTCACGAATAATACATATTATAGCTTTCGAAATAGGTTGTGTTCGAGAGATTACTTCCTATTAACAAACTCACAAACTTTCATCATCATCATCATCATCATCTCAGCCATAGGACGTCCACTGCTGAACATAGGCCTCCCCTTTTGATCTCCACAGATACCGGTTGGAAGCGACCTGCATCCAGCGTCTTCCGGCGACCTTTATAAGGTCGTCTGTCCACCTTGCTGGTGGACAAACTTTAGTACTTTTTAAATGAAAAGATTAAATAGATACCATAATATTTCATTATTTCTGATGAATAAATACCAAATACATAGTCAGGTAAACTAATGAAATGTCAGAGAATAATCTTAATTACCTGGTCTGACCGGTAAAAATAATGTATTATTTCCGCTCTCCGCTTACAGTTTAGACAGGGACTTAATAATTCCATAACTAACGCTAGATGACTATGGTACTCTATTAAAACACGATAAATTGTTGATCACCGTGCCAAATTTTATAACTATGGTAATACATTTAGATTGTCTGTGATACAAGATACTTTGGTAACATACTAGGATCGTAAAGTTTGTAAATATTCTATCCAATGGCATTTAATTAACGCTTTGATAGATCAATCATGCTCTTATTAGGAATATTATTGCGCTATGTTTTATTTTTGTATTTTATATATATATTTTTTTTTATTGAAACGTAATCATCCGAATATGACCATGAATTTGCGATAATAAATGTCTGATTCTTTTACAATAAGTAAATTATGAAAGCTTTTTAAGATGGACTATATAAGACATTTAAATAAAAACCGTAATTACCTGTTAAAAAATAATGATAACAGCAGTTTTAGTAATGGATTTTGACTCTTTTACAGAAAGGAGGATTCCCAAATAAATTCCCGGTTGTCAAAAGGTCTCATGCAGACTTTAGCTGTAAAAAAACGCATTTTTACAAAGCTTAAATTACTTATTATGCCTCCATCGCGTATTAAAAACTTTATAATGAAACAAAACACACCCGATAAGCTATCGTGAATAACGGGTATATTTTAATAACCCTAAAGGAAAGTTGAAAACGGTACTTACTGAACATAATTGCTGTTAAAACACACAGTACTATAATCTTATAAAGTAAATGGCGAATCAAATATGCTTTTATCACGGCACGTGCATTTTTACGGCACTGACGTGTATTTCATGGCGCCTTCGTTTTAGTTGGATGCGTTATATTGTACGTAAATGACTATGGCTACAAATACTCTATAGTACACGTTAGAAATATTTTATAAGTGTAATGCCTTTTTTTTGTCACCGTAAAACTTTAAAAGCGGAATGCAAAATATTGAAAGAAAGAAAGAAAGAAAACTGTGTTTATTGGCATTAAAACTTAAAACTAATTCAAACTAAGAAATAAAATAAAACAAATCTTTTAATGCCAAAAGGGCCTCAGCTCAGCATAAATGCCAAGTGGCAACACGAAGTCCGCCACCTGACGCTGATTTTCAGCTGCAGCCCACGAGTGCCATACGCTCGAAATCAAATACGTAAATACATTCATAAAAATACAACAATATAGTACAAAGTACAGAATAAAAATAATTCAATAAATAGAGTGAGTGCAACAAAAACAATAAAAGTTAATCAAGTAATTACTTACATGACCGGGATAAATTAAGTGGATAGGTGCTAGTCAATTAATAATAAACAAAGATACAATATAAACAAGATACATAGCGGGTTCCTATATATATATGTATATTTATATTGCAGATATGTCGGCTCGAATGTCTTCAAAATCTTTTTGATGTGTTAGTAAAAATACCTTCAATTTTGATTTAAAAGTCGAGTAACTTTTACAATATATAATAGGAGGAGGGATATTGTTCCAACACTTACTAGCTGCGTAGCGAAAACTGCCTCTAAAAGCTGCCGACTTATGCTGCGGGATGGAAAGTTGTTGCGAACATTTTCTACCCTCACCAATTCTGTGCTTACTAGTCCAAGACAGTCTATCGAACAAGTAAGAAGGAGTTTGAGTTCTGATAATTCCAAAGAGTAAACTGGCTAAGTGTAGTTTACGTCTTGCTTTCATTTTTAAAATACTGTGCTCGTTGAAAAAAGGTGTGACATGTCCTCTGAAAGGAACATTAAAACAAAATCGCGCACAGGAATTTTGCAGTCTTTGGATCAGTTTTTCAGTTTTTGAAAGTAGCCGTTGACCGAACACAGTGTCCGCATAGTTTAATTTAGATAAAACCAAAGACTCCACAAGCAGTACTCGCAACTCTTCACTGAGATACGGACGAGCCCTATACAAAATCTTTAGCCTATAAAAACAATTACTGATACACTGAGTCACGTGTTTGTGAAAACGAAGTTCCGCATCCATCACAAGACCTAAATTACGTGCTTCGTAGACTCGTTCGATAGGCTGCCCCATAACAGTTACACAAGAGGCGCAGGGTTTAATTTTACTAAGCTGGTTTGCGGTACCAAAAAGCATATATTTAGTTTTACTAGGATTCAAAGCAAGCGTGTTGTCATTGGCCCACTGTACTATGCTTTCAAGATCCGCATTAAGATCATGTAATGCTTGTTCGTAGTCTTCTGGCTTAAACGATATATAAATCTGAGTATCATCTGCGTAAATATGGTATTTACATTTTTTTATGTTTTTAATTATGTCTGCACAGTATAAAATAAACAGAATTGGCCCAAGTATTGAGCCCTGCGGTACTCCCCTTCTCACTGAGCGACGTCTAGAAACAACTGTTGATCCATCTGCGCGCTGTATTTCAACAAATTGCGAGCGATCGCTAAGGCAGCTTTCAAACCACTTTATTGTAGTTTCGTTAAATCCGTAGAAATACATTTTTGACAACAATAAAGCTACGTTGATGCAATCAAACGCACGTGAAAAATCAAGTAAAACCAATAGCGTACACATACCCTTATCTTGAGCTGACAATATATTGTCAGTCACATCTAACAAAGCAGTGGCTGTACTACGGCCTTTCCTGAAACCTGACTGTAAGTCTGGAAGGATTTTATTATCTTCTAAAAACTTGACCAGCTGCGTGCATACTATTTTCTCCAACACTTTTGAAAGTACTGGCAGAATACTTATAGGTCTTAGATCCTTTACGTCCAGTGCATTGGTAGTCTTCGGCAAAGGATGCACTTTAGCTACTTTCCATGACTCGGGGAAGGTTGAGGTTGCGATGGATGTATTTATTATTGCGGTTATGACGTCTAAAGTCACCGGTAGTGTTAGTAAAATCATATTTATAGAAATTCCATCACAACCTTCAGCATTGGTTTTGATGGTAGCCAGTACGTTCGCGACTTCCCTGTGAGTTGTAGGTGACAAGTTAAATGTAGGACTATTACGAGAACGAGTGCATTCAAAAGACACAAGCATTGAGTCACTAACTGTATTCGCTCCCGGCACGTTCAAGAAATGGTTACAAATTTTGTCCGGGTCGTCAAAGTGCATTGGTAATTCTTTACGTGTTGACGGCAGTAGGTTCGATTTTAAATTTTTCCATAATGCTCTAGGATCATTTATTTTACTGTTGATCTTATGTTTGTAGTAGGCAGACTTTTCATGAAATAGAGATCTAGAAACAAGTGATTTTAATTCTTTGTAATATTCCCTTTTACTAGTTGTTTTGTCTTTTAAAAAGTCTGCATGCGCCTTGTTTCTCAAACGCATCATAAATTTAACATTGTCAGTAGTCCAGGGTAAACAACACTCTCTAATATAACTGGTCTTTAAAGGTGCATGGGCATCCAATAGTGTAATTAAGTTTGTATTAAATTCACTGACCATATCATTTACGTCGTGCAGCCCGGTTATCGCTTTCCAGTTCAGCAATTCAAGATCCTGCTCAAAACATTCCTTATTTATATATTTAATTGGCCTATAGATAACGGTCCGCAGTGGAACTTTAGGGCGTTTAAAATTAAATTCGGCGAAAACCAACGCATGCGCACCTAGATCTGGTATTATGTTAACTGATACAGAGCGCGGCTTAGCATTTGTACAAATGAGGTCTATCAGAGAGCTGCCGTGTACTGTAAAGTGTGTGGGTGACTGTACTAATTGCTTAAGACCTGAACAGTTTAAAAATGAGACTAACTTATCTGCCTTCGCATCAGAGTCGTTTAGCAAATTTATGTTAAAATCACCCATCAGTATAGTGTACTCACATTGCGTTAAGGAATTCGCCGAATCAGAAACAGCATCTAGGAAAAGATCAACATCCTGCCATGGCGGGCGATAGGCAGTTCCTATTGCGAGCTTAATTCCGCGGACACTAATTGTGAACCACATTTGCTCGACATTGTCGTGGGATGTGTTAGCAGATTTTGTGTGGCTTCGAATATTGATACCCAATTTATAATAAAAACCAACACCACCACCTCGTCCCTTCTTCACAGACAAAGAGCGCGGAATATGTCGCAGCCTATAACCCGGTACTGTGGGCGCACGTCCCTCTTCGCCTGTTCGCAACCACGTCTCATTCACGGCCATGACATCGACGTCCAGACTCAGCAACGCTGCTATAAATTCGTCGTGTCTTGTGCCCAAAGAACCCGCGTTCCAAAAACCAACCTTAAGAAATTTATCAGCCAACATTCTTTAAATAATTAATTACTAACGAGAAAGAAAATGTTACAGAATAATATTTCAAGTAGACGAATTCAAAAATTGACACACGATGCATGTAAACATAATTGTTGCAATGAATAAATAAATAAAGTAAATAAACAGTTATAAGCAATAAGGAAACAATATATTACTACCTTGTCGAGCATAATTGCGATGACACAGACAGGCCATAAGGCATTGTAACACGCCATAAGACGTCTGGTGTACTACATCAGAAAGTCTTAGGTTCAAGTCCTGCTCGCAATTTTCTTTCCACAAAAATATCTTAACATAATGCAAGCAAGCAACGGCTTTACGTGCTTTTCAACGCACGGAGGAAACTTCGTGATTTTTATTTAGCCAAGAGTATCAATCCAAAACAACTATAATAAATATGATCGTACTATCAACATCACGAAGAAGAAAATTTTCAAAATAACATTGACAGTAATATACTGCAGCTCAAAATCTTTATTTTAAAAGAATAAATCTGAACAATGAGCCATCTGTCTTCGTTCCACTAAATTATTTCTCACATTTTTGTCGTCTGGGGACAATTGCTACGAATCGATATCTAAAATTGTCTGCCTGTCTTTCATGTCTTGTCCGGTCTGTTAATATTTTAGTTTGGAAGTAGCTTTGGGCTAGACAGAGTTATATTTGCAGTGAAGATTGGCGCTGCAAACTTAGCTCCTGTAAGTTTCACATCACCAGCAGACATCCGTAAAAATTAAATTCATGTAAGTATTCATTAATTGTCTATATTTTCTCTTAACCATGTGTAAAGGTACAGTGAATCTGGAACGCAAAGGGCAACTGAAAGTACTTGGTGGATTTTATTCAGTGAAAGTCTGACAATCCCTTCCTTTACTGACAGAGCGGGATAACTCATTTGATGATTTTAACAATAGAAATAAGGGATTTATTAACATAAACAATTGTGACTATAAATACCTAAAGACACAATCATGTCCATTGGCAAGCGCCGGACCCACTGCACGCACGGCACGGAACTAGTATTAGTATGCCTGTGTGGCCAGCACGGATAGTGAACGCAACGCTATCCGTGCCACCAGCATGCATATGAAATCTGAAGAGTCTCTGGACACTGGGAACCCTGGGGAACCGGCTGCAGTAAAACCACGTCAATCGCGTAACCGATTTATTGAGAGACTGGCTCACACATGTAAAGTTGTACATACCCACTTATTGCTATGAATATGAAATATAGAATTACCTACTTACATCACACCTCCACACTTAACTTCTAGTATATAACTAATACAGGTAGATATAAAACTGAACGTTACATTAACTAACACACTAACTTAACCTAATTAACTTAACTTCTAGTATATAACTAATACAGGTAGATATAAAACTGAACGTTACATTAACTACCACACTAACTTAACCTAATTATAACTAGACTTTTACTCTATGTACTATAATAATAATAACAATATATTCTTACATCTAATCGAACTCAAATCCATATCTAACCGGTTTCTTGCGAATACGGATGGGGCGGTTCACGGAATCCGGCACGGTCGCGGCCGTCGGCGATGAGTTACTGCCGACTGGTGGTGACGATGGTGCCCTACGGGTTGGTGGGGTCTTAGTGACTGCTGTATCCACCGCGTCACTCACTACTGGGCCGTCGCCCCCGACTTCGCCCCTACTCGTCCCCTCCCGAGCCCTTGGCTCCGATATACTTTGAGACAGCTGTTGCTGTTGCGGTTCAACGACATCCCCACTGACCTGTCCCTCGGACATTACGTCTGGGTACATTATACTTGAACGTCGAGTTCTATGCCTAATTTGATCGCTATGCCGTGTGAGAAGTCGACCATCATCGCTGTTTACTAGATACCTACGTGAACCTTGTTGGCTTACCACCGTTCCTTTTAACCACTTGTCTTTGCTACCGTAGTTCCTAGCCCATATCGTATCACCAACGGTGTGTTGCAAGGGTTCAGTGCCCGAACTCGTCGACTGCTGACGCTGCACCCCTTCCACCCGGTCCTGACGCGCGCGGTCTGCGCGCAAAAGATCTAACCGGGAACGCAACGGCCTACGTTGCAACAGCATGGCGGGACTTTCCCCTGTAGTGCTTTGAATACTATTTCTATACGCTAGTAGGTATGTCTGTAAGGCTGTGTCGATGTCTACTGCCTCTCGGACTGCCTTTTTTATTGTTCGCTTACATAATTTGACGGCATTTTCTGCTGCCCCGTTTGAAGCTGGATGATATACTGGGGAATACGACTGCTTAATACCGTTGAATTTTAAGAATTCTCCTAACTCCGTACTAGTAAATGGTGGGCCCTGGTCGGATACAACCTCCAAAGGCAAACCGAATCGCGCAAATAATGACCTCATAACCTTAATGACTGCCGAAGCATTTGTTTTATTCATTTCAAATATTTCAATCCACTTTGTACTGGAATCTATAATTACGAAAAACGTTTTCCCCTGGTATGGGCCTAAAAAGTCTACATGTAATCTACTCCACGGCTGGGCTAAATACGGCCAACTACGTGGTGCAGCCTGCGGCGGCGCAGTTGCTTCCATCGCACATGTTTCGCAAGAGCGGCATGTCGATTCAATGTCTGCGTCTATATTGGGCCACCACACAAAACTTCGAGCCATCGACTTGGTCTTAACTATGCCCATGTGGCTAACATGAAGCTCTTTTAGTATTGTGTCCCGAAGAGCTGGTGGTACTACAATTCTATAGCCCCACATAATACAACCCCGTTCCACATATAATTCATGTCGCCTATTAAAGTACGGTTTCATCCATTCGTCTGTGCAATGCGACGGCCACCCTGACTGTACGCTCACCATCACTCTACTAAGCACCTGATCCCGCTCTGTTGCGAGGCGTACATCATCATTCGTCACCGGCAAAAAACTTTCTGCAAAATTTAAATAGGTATATTCACGCCCGATTTTATTTTTATCTGTTGGTTGAGGCAGTCGCGACAATGCGTCGGCACAGTTTTTCGCAGACGCAACATATTCTATATCATACGAATAACCTGTTAATATTATTGCCCACCTTTGCAACCTGGATGCTGCCATAACCGGAATGCCTACTTTATTTCCAAAAATGTATGTTAAGGGTTTGTGGTCTGTTCTTAAAGTAAACTTCCTACCGTACAAGTACTGATGGTATTTTTTAACACCGTATATAATCGCTAATGCCTCCCTGTCTATTTGAGCATACGATCTCTCCGCAGAGTTAAGTGTGCGTGACGCGTATGCGATTGGGCGTTCGCCTTCCGGCGTGATGTGCGAGATGACGGCGCCTATCCCCGTGGCGCTAGCGTCCGTCGTCAACACAAGCGGTAGCTCCAGGGAGTAATGCACAAGCACTTCACTCGTGCTCAGTGCCCGCTTAACCCGACCAAAGGCTACCTCACAAGCATCGCTCCATACGTACTTCACCCCGGCACGCAACAAATTATACAGTGGTGTCAGGATCGAACTTACATTTTTTATAAATTTACCATAATACATGACCATCCCAATGAAAGCTTTCAACTCCGATACGTTCCTCGGTATCGGAGTTTTGACAATTGCTTCCACTTTATCTTTGCACGTGTGAACACCTTCTTTACTTATTACATACCCTAAATATTCGAGCGATTCCACAAAGAAAGAACATTTTTCTTTTTTTACTTTCAAACCCCTCGACTTCAGGCGTTCAAAAACTTTATGTAGGCTACTTAAATGTTGGAGTGTGTCTTTTCCTGTAATAATAATGTCATCTAAAAAAACTCCTACGTGGGGTATATCCACAAACAGTTGTTCTAGACATCGTTGAAATATTCCTGGGCTCGACGATAGCCCATACACTAATCGCTTATACATGAAAAGCCCCTTATGTGTGTTAATTACCGCGTATCTCCTAGTATCATCCAGTTCCAACTGAGCGTACGCCTGTGACAAATCGATTTTACTAAATCTTTCGCCTCCGTGCAACCGAGACAAAAGATCTTCTACCTTAGGTAATGGATAACGGTCGACTTCTAACACTTTATTCAAGGTTAGTTTAAAATCGGCGCAGACTCTAATGGTACCATCTTTCTTGACGACCGGCACGATTGGTGTTGCCCAGTCTGAGTGGTGGACGGGAGTGAGGATGTCGTCGCGCACCAGCTGTTCCAGTGCGCGCTCAACCGGCTCCCGCAGCGCGTACGCCAACGGGCGCGCGCGCAGAAAAATCGGCCGCGCCCCCTCGCGCACGTGGATGCTCACTTGTCCTCCCGTGAACCGCCCCAGGCCGTCCGCAAACACTTCACCGTATCTGGAAGTGAATTCCGAGTAGTTAAAATCCAAATTCCGATTATTATTAATTTTATTATAATGCATAGTCGCCGATATATTTAGCTCCGCTAACCATTGTCTACCTATTAAAACGGTATTTCCATTGTCAATAACATATAAATCCAATATCTTGTTAGTATTATTATATTTAACAACGGGTTTGATAACACCTACAGGCCGAACTAGTTCACCCGTGTAATATCTTAAAACCAACTTAGTGGGTTTAATACTTAAACCGGAAAACATATCCTGATATAATTGGTAATTAATGCACGAGATTGCACTCCCCGTGTCACATTCCATTCTTAAGTCACAACCGTGCACATTCACAGAAATCATAATAGGTTCACACTGTCCAAGTGATAAGCGATTAATAGGTACTATTACCTCGTCACTGTCGCTCCCCGTCGAGTAAGCGCCACACCTGTCGTCGCTGCCATGCCCGTCTTCTTGTATGTTATTTAAGAAATTATTCTTGGTCAACTTCGGGCACATCCTCTTCAAATGTCCCTCCTGGGTACAAATTCTACACACATACAGTTTGAATTTACACGTCTTCGAATTGTGTTTGCCTCCACAGACTTTGCATTCCTCATTTTTAGTGCCCGCTTGAAGTAAGTTGTAACCCGCTCCGCCTATGGTACTTGGACCGCCGCCGCCGGATTGTCGTGAGTCACGCGTCGAGCGAGTGTTTCGCCGCGCGGCCGGCCGATAGCCACCGCCGCCGCCGCCTCCCAACGCCCCGCGCCTTCCTCCGCCGCCGTCATGCCCGATCTTATGAACGGGTGTGGACTCCGCATCCGCTGCACTGCCGCCGGTCCTTCTTCTCGTACCGTCTTCCACTATTGCCGCGTTTGCCTCAGCCGCCTCCATCGATAAGGCCAGCTTATACGCCCGGTCGATACTGATGCTGTCGTCTTCAGTAAACAACTTCTGCCGAATGTCATCGTTTACTAAGCCGCACACAAATTGATCTCTCATATTTTCTTTTAAACTGTCCGCCGTAAAAGAACAATCCTTACTCAGTCTTTTAAGCTCCGAGAAGTACGTCGCGATACTTTCACCAGGTTTTTGAATCCGTTGCCGAAATTTGAACCTCTCGGCGAGCATACACGGTTTGGGGTTTAAGTGTCCTTTCATTACCTCTATTAATTCCGAATAAGTCTTTGTAGATGGTTTAACGGGTGTGCATAAATTAACCATTAACTCATATGCACTATTACCAACGACAGTAATTAAAGTTGCGACCTTTAATTCACTTTTTACACTGTTGGCAATAAAGTATTGATCTAATCGATCCACATACGTGTCCCAATTGTCTTTCGTTAGGTCAAACGCACCGATCTTTCCAACCGCCATTTTAAGTCCGTTATTTAACTTTACACCGCACAGTTTGCACGAGAAGGAAATAAATAATAAAATCCACAACACTTTTAGAGTTTTCTGGTCGCAACATAAAATCTACACGCGTGAAATCACTTAATCGTCGCCACTGAAGAGTCTCTGGACACTGGGAACCCTGGGGAACCGGCTGCAGTAAAACCACGTCAATCGCGTAACCGATTTATTGAGAGACTGGCTCACACATGTAAAGTTGTACATACCCACTTATTGCTATGAATATGAAATATAGAATTACCTACTTACATCACAAAATCTTACAAGTAAACATAAATCCAATGGAAGCGTACCTTTACCTTTAGTCTCAATAGAACACCGTCGATTTTAGGTTCAAGCAGGGTTGGCATGATTAAAACAAGTTGTTTTAAAACACCTGTTTAAAACAGTGTATATAAAAATTTGAACTGTTTGTGTTATAAATTAAAAAAAAATCTGTTTTTTTTTTCAACCCTGGGTTCAAGCAAGTACTTGAACTTTAACATTATGAAATTAAAAATACCTAAATTGACGACGTCATCGTTGAGTCGAATCTAAAAACAGAAAACAATTTTCAGACAATTTAATTGAGTGAACTTAATAGTTTCTCGCTTCGACTGCTCACAGGGCACGGAGTATTTAGCACTAACGAAACGACTCGTCAATACCGTCTCACCGTTCAATTAGGTACTGAATTATATTTAGAGCTAAGTCGAACCTTTCTAATTTGGAACTTTCGACTTTGTTAGTTAGTATTTTATAGAGAAAAGGTCGTTTCGACGACGGCGACGTGAATTTCCAATCTATATTCTGGCAAAAAAATACAACTAAAATGTTTAAAAAATAAACACTGACAAAAGATTAAGTAGGAATTGCCGATCCAATATTTTAGCTTTTCATTTTAAGTTTATATATTTCAATTTAGCAGTAATTCTGTCATGATTATCAAAAAATCTGATAAATATGTTTGGGAGTTAACAAGTAAAATAAAATAATCAATTTTATCGTGAAAAAGTAAAGAACATTATTTGTTCTGTTTTGTTTTTTCATATTTTCTTGTATGTTTGGGGCACACCCCATGCTGATTGACATTTTCTTACCGAGAAATTTAATAATGACACTTACCCCAGTAATCTAATTACAAAATCATGAACAGTTTTAAAAAGAAAAATAAACTGTTTCCCCAGAAATAAATCACTTATCACTCATTCGGCCAACCTTTTTAATTTGTGAAGTCTTTTTCCGTTTCATGTTGAATGTTTCATCCTGTACTGCGAATGAAAGGCATCATACACACATGCTCTTTTATTAATGCAGCAATTAAGTTAAAGAGATATTTAATTACGCTCGTTTGCGACAAGCTTTACAACTGCACTTTCAATATTAATTTAAAAAATAAAAGGAAAAGTTGTTCTTTGAAATTATGAGATTGTTTTAATCGTTTTAATAAATACAAATGAGATAATAGTTATAGTTGGTAATGAGAATTTTAAAAACGGTTTTTTTTGTGTCAACATATTAGGCAACATCTGCGTCCTTCACCTTAAGTACTCACGTAGCTAAACGTCCGTTACCGCACGAAATTTAACAAGAGAATTTAAAGGCGCTCCCCCGCCGCGAGCATGCACCTGTAATGTAACGGTACAGATTCGAATATTTCACCAGTGACAGAACACAATCGAGCATCATAATGCGCACCTTGTATCAAAGCTAAATGTACGCGAATGCTCGTCAGTCAGGGTGGTAGTACTGTAATGTCATGCTCAAAGTCGAATCTATAATGTTACATTACATGCGAATGCTCCCGGTGAGGAAGCGCCTTAACATATTATGTATATTCAGCACTGGCTGGGCATAGCCTAAAGGCCGCAGGTTTGAGTCCTGTTCGCAGCCGAGTTTTTCATACCTACCATTAGAAATATTTAGAAAGTATAATTTTTGGAAGTTGTATCTCCGAATGACTAGTCCTTTCTGTTACCCTTATAGGATCCACTCTCAGCTGATTATACTTAACTCTCTCTCATGTAACGGATATGTAAAGATCACCTCGAAATCCGACAAAAGCCCTTTTAACTTCTAACAGTCCTCTTCCAACAATATTTTAACCTCTGCCTACCCTTTTAGCTTAATCTCGTCTAAGTTAAATAGAACTTACCTTTAGTAAACATACTCACTTAGTTTCCTTCGAACTTGAATAGATAGTTGAAGTCGGAAGGCCTAGATGATATGAGAGTATTAATAAGATGTAGATCGCTAAGCGGAGATTGTATACAATGTGTCGGGTTTCGGTCTGTACAAACTTAAAGGGGAGGTAGCTTGCTCAATTCAGTCTGGCTTTGAATTTAAAAGTAACAGTGATTTTTTTTTAACAAAAATGGCTACCTGCTAAATGGGAAAAGTAGGGGTTGGTCTCCGACCCCACATGTCACGAGAATAGTTTTAGTGACAGAATTGAGCAAGATCCCCTTTTAGTTTGTGAAGACCGAAATGAGGCGCATTGTATACATATAATTATACTCGTAGGGACAATACACCATGGTGCATGGACGTTCTTTCCAGAGGAACTTTGACCTCAACTAAATTATAAAGATAAAGAATTTATAACTGTAATCAAAAAATCTGCAACGTACGATCTGTGATAATTATTATTATTATAGTCACCATTAATTTCACTGTTTCAGAATTTGAGAAAGGTGGTTAAAGTTCGCTGACACTCCGTTGATAAGGGAGGGCCTTTCAGCCAAACAAGTAATGCGTTTCATGAGCTACTGCATCGAGCTTACTCGTGAAATAAAGGCAAATACGCTTGCTGAGTCAAGACTCACTAAGGTATGGTTGTATGAATCACCATTTTTTAAATCACACCTCATTGCAAGCGCTCTATCATCATCATCATCATCAGCCTATAATGTTCCCACTGCTGGGACACAGGCCTCCTCTCTGTGAGAGGGAGTGGGCCATAATCCACCACGCGGGCCCAGTGCGGGTTGGCAAGCGCTCTATAGATTATTCATACTCTCGGGCCTTATCCATCCAGGCTGAACTAGGTCGTTGTGCCATCCGCCTAATATAATTCCTTAGTCGGCGAGTACACTTAGGGGAAGAGATTGGGTGGCTTATTCTTAGCCCTAGACTTGTGGTTCACGGGCCAGCATAAGCCTTGCAATTTCTTCCTGTAAGTGGGCCGTACGGAATGGACTCGTCGAGATGGACGCAACAGGGAAGAGCCTAATTGTGACAGAGCAAATGACTCTGAACTTTGAGTTTCTTTGAAAAATAAATAAAAACCCTATTCATAAATTACTTAGATCTAATTTCACAAATTCAATTGAAGTCGATTAGCAGATTTATTCCAGGAGCATGTAACATTTGTATAATGTTGATGTCGTAGGTATCATAAGTGAATGTCGTCCTTTGTTTTTAATTGTAGACACGTTAAAACATAAATGTGTAATCTACAGAACTTAAAGTTTTATAATTAACCGATGCAGGCTCTTTTGAATTTTCAAAAGCTCAACTACAGTCCCAGTCACAAGACATTACAACTTATAAAAGTTGCTCACTCCAAAGCGTAGATCTCTATGCAGAAGAATAAGCAAGAAACTCCATGGACTCTCTTTGAAATAATAACATTTTCAACTTGTCAAAAATAACACAGTCGCCGCACCAGGAAATGCTAAGACATCCCAATACGTCGCTACCATAACATTGAAGCGCATCTTGAGACAAAACTTACAACATACACATAAAACATGGCCGCCTCGCTCCATCACGACTCACGAGGCACGACAGCCCGACAGCCCGCCGCAACACCACATTTGCATTTTATTAAAATCACAATTTTATTTTCAACGTCAGCCCTCAAAATCCAGTACTTTTCCAGAGGATTTTGGATGTCTCTCTTAATTAATTCCTCGCCTGTTTTGGATTTTAATCATGCGGTCTTTTGATTAGGTCTGGCAATAAAGACGGCAAATCTGATTAGATGTACCAGGGCGTCATAAAACGGTGGCGTTGTGAAAGACTGTCGGTTTAATTTGTACAGATTATTGTGGACCGGATTGGATGTATAAGTAAGCTCATTTCAGTGTGGTCTTTGTTCATGAGTGGACGGAGTAACTCTTCTCACTGCTTATGGAATGCTAGTTCATCAATTAAGGGCTAGTTTTGCCGTAATATAAAATGACATTGAGTCTACTAGGTTTGAAAATGTGGTCAATAAATTGCCATAAACTTAATGCTAATGTAAAGAGGCCTGTTTCATCGGAGAATTGAGGATATACGTTAGTGTTGCATTGCATTTAGTGGGTATGAGGCTGATGATAAAGCGATTATTAAACGAAGAACAGCGAAACAAACGAGACAGCGGAGCAAACGAGAGAAAGAAAGAGAGATTATGACAAATATCTGGAATCGTCAATTTATAGTGACACAGCGAACTACGCTGATTCATTCTCCACATGAAGCTGCTTTCCAATCGATCTATTACTACCAACTGACATTACACGAATTCTAGTCAGTAAATAAGTCAATACATTTCATCTGAACCCACATAAAACTTTTACCTCACAAACAAACACAACCACACATCAAATAACATCGAAAAATGTTGTCAACATAAAAATTCAAAACTATAAAAATCCGTCACGAATTTTACGATTCGCTACGAGAAATTTTTAATGTGAAAACAGGGTCCATTAGTGGGTAAAGTTCTTTGAAGCGGCGACGTAGTTTCATAGCCAAAACAAACCATACATCAGTGCCAAAATTCTCGTGACGGCAACCCGCATTAGCAAGGTCTACCTATCTCTGTGTTACATTTTATAGGCACTTGCAGACTTGCTAACGAAATTTTGGTAAGTTGAAAATGAACTGGAGTATGAACTGGGTTTGGATTTGTTGGCAATGTGTCTGTGTTATGTTTTATAAGGGAGCTGCTACTGAGAGGAATTATTTTGTAGTGGAACTACTACGAGTATATAACCTATGATAGTTCGTAGGTTATGAGTTTATGACCTATGCATCAAGTTGCGGGGTGTTTGAAATTGATCATAACATTTTACACATTTTATACTGCAGTTACATCAATCGGCCCTTGTCAGTTTGCTAACTTTAATCAATTATCTGTCGAAAACTGAGAACATGTCATCATGCCCAATTTTTTTGAGAACTAGTTCTAAGAAAGGACTTTCAACAACACATCCTTGATATGTATAATTTGTAAGACAGGCCTTCATTATTATTTGCCGATATACTACAGAAAATTATAAAGAAGCTTGGTCCTTCGATAAAAACAGAATATATTTTCCAAACACTTCTAGTCAACCCCTGACCTGCCAACCACGTTTAGATCGTCAATAAATTAAAAGAAAAATAATGACAAAAGGAGACCGCATCTTTCAAATAATGATAAAAAATGTGACGGCGTCCCAAGCAATTTGTTTTTGAAATATTGTCTCCCGTCCGATCTTATAATGTTTTCTAACTTTTTATAAAAAAGCGGTATTTTGCTTACTTTTTCCTTGAGGCAAGGAATATTTATAAATGTAGAGAAATTCTAGAGAATGGAATAAAAACATGGTTCTCCTAATGAAACAAGCTACATTGTTACGTTTACTGGAACTTTCTAGAAAATAGACGGAGTTGTAAAATAATACCTTGATGTTAGGCACCAACTAGGTTTGAGAAAGTTTTTCTAGCTTTATTAAATTCATGTTAATGGAAAAAAAATACGTGGATAAAGGCGAAAGTAGCAATATCCAGAAACGACATAAATGTGAAGGATTTCAATCATTCTGAATTTAAATTTCTACAATCAAACAAACTTACAAACGATTCATTAATTCAAATAACTTAGACCCCAAATTACACTTGGCGGTCCCTCAAAATATGGCTAAGGGTGCCCATCGCAACTTCTCAGTCATTGTTGTAGAGAAGAGCTAGCGAGCGAATCACGAGTTGCTATGACAACACGCAACGCAACGTGCTTATATTATGGGGCCTCGCTTTCAGTTGTCACATTTGTAAGAATTCAAGGAGTACCGAATCGAGGTCTTTAATCAAGCGTTAGCCCCAATCTAAGTCACATTTATCCCAGCCTTGACTCTAAGTAAGCCCCCCCCCCCATTACTTAGAGGGCCAAAGCCTGACGGGGTCGCGGGACTAACGAGTAACCGTCGCTCCGGAACGTAAAAGGCCATTGAAGGCCACCGAGTATTTTAGTCACTACAACTACTGTTTCTGTCTTTTTAACCGACTTCAAAAAGAAGGAGGTAATCAATTCGACGGTATGTTTTTTTTTTTTTTTGTTACGCGATTACTCCGCCGATTGTGGACCGTTTTTCAAAATTATTTTTTTGTTCGAAAGGAGATACTTCAGGAGTGGTCCCATTGTCACCATGTCAGGATCTGATGATTGGATCCTGGAGAAATCGAGGGCAACCCTCAAATTTTATAGGCCTACACATCGTTTTTGAAGTAATTTAAGTATTTGCGTATGGTAATCATCATCTCGTATAGCTGTGCTGATGATGGAAGGTACAACTCTTCTAGTAAGGACTTGGCATCGACTGATTTAGTAAATTATGTTTGTGTTCGCATATCTCCAGAACTACAAGTCCGATTTAAGTAATTCTTTTTTTGTTGTGCTAGGTATCGTTCAATTTAGGGAATACTGCAAGTTTTATCAAAATCGGTTCAGTAGTTTTTGAGATAGAGAATTATGAATATAAGAGATTTTAACGATGTTATCACCGGTATTACGGATTACAAAATTCTAGTGCTCATGTAAGAAAATGATGTACTCGTATTTGACAAGAATTGTGGTTGAATATTTAAACTAAAAAGAGTAAAACAAAAACTTTTTAAAAAAAAAATGTAACCGCCTTCAAAAAAAACCACAAAAAAACCGGCCAAGTGCGTGTCGGGCCACGCACAGTGTAGGGTTCCGTAGTTTCCCATCAAAATACTTATGCGAATTAATTATACTGATTCGCTGAATTTAATTTTAAAAAGAAGAATTTTCAAAATCGGTCCAGGAGTCTTTGAGAAATCGGGGAAAATACATAAAAAAAAAAGATTACGACGAATTGAGAACCTCCCCCTTTTTTTGAAGTAAGTTAAAAATAGTTGAAGGTAAAACCTACCTATCCCCAAAAAACATACCGTAAAAACATACCTATTAAAGCTGTAAAAATAAAGTTGACAAACTTACATTTGCAGTTGAAGAGCATGTTCTCCGATACATTTTGTTTAGGAAAATATGTTATCCAAGTACATTTTATAAGTTGGTCGACTATTACTCGTAAAGTTGTAAAGCCTACTTAGTCATGATAATTTTCTTTTAAACTTCGTTATATATACTACTATTGTGAATTTTTTCACACCCCCAAACATAACCGTTTAGCTGGTAGAGGGGGGGGACACTAGAGTCGAGCAAAATTTAGCACTTTAAAGCTTAATATTTCACAAACGAATTTTTTTATCAAAAAATTGTTAATGGAACCTATCAATATTTTTTAAAGACCTATTTAATGATACCCCACACTAAGGGGTACGCGAGAAAAAAAAAAAACATCCCCACTTTACGTGTACAGGAGGTACCCTAAAAAAAAATATTTTACGAGATTTTATTTTACCACTTTTTCGGCACAACAAATCCGTATATTTACACCAAATTACAGCTCTCTAGGACTGTGCGTCTCTGAGCTAAACTGCGGACAGACGGACGGACGGACGGACGGACATGGCGAAACTATAAGGGTTCCTTGTTGACTACGGAACCCTAAAAAGGGTAAAATAACCTTCAAAACTTTTCTTTCGGAAGTCGGTGGCAAAAAGACAATGAAATTAATAAAAAAAAGTCACCGACTTCCGAAAGAAAAGTTTTGAAGGTTATTTTACCCTTTTTTGTGGTTGTTTTTGAAGGCAGTTACATTTTTTTTTGAAAAAGTTTTTATGTAATTTCGAGTACTAGCTAATAATAAAAATTTCATTGAAATTCGTGGCGAAACTGAATTTTGATTATCATGTTTATTGAGCGCCTGTTCATTGTGTTCTGTTCAATTCTAGTGATTTTATTTGTTTGCCTTTTTTCCCTCAACAATACCCGGTATTGTTGTTGTTCAGGAAAACTTGTAAAAATGTAAACAAATGAATCTTCTCATTTTGATGGGAGTTAACACCAATATTTTGTCTAAACGAGATTTAGTTCATAAATATGGATTTTTAGAGATCGACTGATCCTCTTTCTATTGTTTCATTGAAATGATTGTGTTTATGAATAATGCTATTTTGTAAAGAAGAATTGGGGCTGAAAAATACCTTCTACCTGAATCGATGTGAAAATGATTACCTGTAATGAAAAAATTGACGGCACCATCTGCGCAATGGTATGTGTTGGGGGTTCGACATGGCACGGATCAAATATTATTATGGCCTACATTCGTGAAAAAAAATCTAGTGTCCCGGCAAAGAACAAAAGAAAATTTGAAACCAAACTCACCGTATTATCGCAATAATCTCTAGTCTATACAAATATTCTAGAACAACCTATTTAACGTAGATAACCTTGATAAAACATCGAATATTCCGTCACCCAGATTCCATTACCAGACCCTGATCATTCACTCCCATAAAAAACACTCGAACGACGTGAAACAGAACGTACATATACTCGTACATATAAACAATCCCTAAGCAAAACGTCTCGAAACATTTACGTACCCGTTTTAACGGTACCAATAATGTATTGTCACTTTATGTGACAGTGTGGCAAAAATGTGTAAGATAATGTACCGATACCTCGGGTTATAGAATAAGAAATGTGTTTAGAAGAGACAGTCGTGTATGTCAACCCATATAGATTGGACTTTCTGTATAAATCGGTTTATGCGGTTGTGACAGCTCATCTATCACTGTGGCGACGTTGCTATGACGTCATAATTAAAGGTACTTAATATTATAAAACTGAAGAATTTGTGTGTTTGGTTGAGCGCGCTAATGTCAGGAACTTCTGGTTCCAATCCAAAAAATCTTTTTGTGTCGGATAATCAATTATTATATATTCTCACGTCAAGGACGTCTATAGGCTATAAATCATAAAGCTAAATCCAATAGGAGCCGACCAGCCTGGGGTGAAAACGCGAAGAACAGCTTGTCACTAAATAATTGTCAATTTTGAAAAACATCAAGCAGTATTTGGTTTCCTAAATGACGATCACGTTCAACGGCTTAAACGCGAAACGAAACTGTAGGCAAACAGAGTGTTCGCAGCCTGAGTGTCGCTTCTATAAATTCCTATTCTATGGTCGAATCGAATAGGGGACGGATTTCGTAAGGTACCGAAGGGAATGTACGTATAAATTCTCTGTTTTATGAATGATGAGAGTTGTGGTTCGATGTACAGAATGGCAGTTCAGTTCGATTTCAGTTTTTTCGTTGTGATAGGTTTTCAGTAGGGAATTACGCTTTTGTTGCTATACGGGTTTTACGTTTTTATTTTGGGTTTTCAATAATCCTTAGGTGTTGGTGTTTTTACTATTCATCTGGAATTTATAGGTTCTGGGTGTTTCTACAACAAATAATTTACGTCTTTACTAAATCTCTGGAATTCAGCTGGAAGCCGACCCCAGCATACAGCTTTCACTCTGTGAGAGGGAGTGGGCTAATAATCCACCACGCAGTTCCAATGCGGGTTGGTAAATGTCATACGTCTTTAAATTTTTGGTTCAAGGACAAGCCGGTTACTTCATGATTTCTACCGTCAGTTTAGAAAGCAGTTAATACAAACAAGAAACAATGTTTTAGCAACAAACGTTAAAGCTATTGTCAAACAGACAGGCGAAGCGAATGCGATCCGAAGCGTTTTTATTTGTAATGTATGGAATTGTTTGAATCCAGTCACATAGAAAACCGAAAGCGATCCGATAGTCTATGTGACTGGCTTCAAACAATTCCATACATTACAAACAAAAACGCTTCGCTTCGAGTTCGCCACGCCTGTCTGTTTGACAATAGCTTTAGCGTGAAAAACAACAAAATTAAATGCACTTCGATTAAGTCAAGAGTGAATAGATTACTTCTAGGCAAGCGTGCCTAACCGTCGACCGCAAATCTTCGTCCACCATCAGGCGAGTTACTGGTCATAAGCAAGTCTATTACTAAATAAAAAAAACTTACTAAACAAAAACACAGCCTGGGGCACACCGGGCTCAAAATACAAAGTTATCCAATTGTTTCAAACGACCAATCGACGATACACGGGTTCTGGAAAAAATGTAAATTCGTTAGAACTAGCAATCAGTCGGTCGGTAGTTTGTGGACGACAGATTTGCATACTGCATTATGCATCGCTGCATCGCAACGTCGCGGATTGATGCTCGCACTTCAATTCTGATGGTGAATGGGGATGTCAAATGATTGGTGCTTGCTTAGCCTTTGGTACTGTGAAAAGGACTCGTTAAGCTATTGGATTGGAGTCGCGGTACATTCTGTAAGGTAACCATAACCCTGGAACGCAAAGATCAACTAAAAATATAAGAGGATTTTTAGTCAGTAAGATTCGGACAGTCCCTTTCTCTCGATCCAGGAAGGAGAATGTTTAATAATTTTATTTTTTCTCCCAAACCTACAAAAGGGTTGATGTTATATTTATGCCATCTAAACATAATTTGAGCTTGTAAGAAGTTCTAAAACGTTGTTTTGGAAGGTTGATCTTAACCCAAAACCAGATTTAACTCGAAATTAGCGAGAAATCCATCCGATTTGCTTCTAATTTCATGCTCACGGGGGCCTCAAAATGCAACGCCACTTAATCTCATACATAGCAACATGTCACGCCATACAATACGTAATCACACGTAATCACTGAACCCGGCTCCTCATCCAATTAGCCAGGCCCCTAATCCTGACAGAGCGCCGCCGTGCAGCGCCATCTAGCGTCGCGATTACACATTATATTTGCACACATATTTGTGCAGCTGCGTACGTTGATTCATTGTAAACAAGCTGCAATTTGCATATCGCTCGGTGTGTCGCTGTCTTTAGGCGCGGGTGTTATTTTAGTTAATTAGTAGTTTTGTTATGTTGGTGCTTTTGCAGAAGTTGTATTTTAGAATGCGACAATGAATTGAATAATGATAAACAAGGCACCTAATCATAAATATGCTTCAAACATTATTTCTTAGAAAGAGACTAGGTAAAATACTCGTATAATACAATGTTCTGTCTGATTAAAAGTCAACTCTATATCAAAAATACTCACCAACCTTTCAACTTTCTTTCTTTAACTTTCTTCACAACACAACATAACTGAAATACAGCATACCATCATTTATATTCCATACAAACGTAGTTGAAAGCATTTAGGAAACGATTCGCTAAAGCAGACTGAGCCTAAAAACGGCTTGTTTGAGGCAAATAACTCAATTAGTGTAGACTTGTAGTGGTTTATTGTAGAACAGGTTTATTTGGCTAATGCTTTCGCTTTCATTCGTTTTTCAGGTAATTGAATGCGATGGTGAAGTTGTTAGTTGTTTTGTGGAAAAGAAGGTTTTAAAGTGATTCATAATGGTGGGTTTTTTTGCTTGAAGTCGGAATGAATAAATTTCTCATTTTCCATGAGAGAAGGAGAGCCTTCTTTGTAGTTGATTCTGTATAACAGAATCTACTGCAAACTTGAACGCGAATGACGCGTATTTTACATGGTAAAATCATCAAATGATGATTTTACCATGTATGTCTTCCCGTCCTGTGTGGAGCGAAAGAGACTGTCAGACTCGAACTGACTAAAATCCAATGTTCCTTTAATAGCCATTTACGTTTCAGGTTCACGGTTACCTGTTTAAACGGTCCCGCAACCCTAGCAGGCGCTTGGCTCTTCATGGGGGCTTCGTCAAATTACTGACATTTCTGTCCCTCACGCATTTCACCTCCACTTTCGCAAGGATGAGGTAACTGCTTCCTATTCAGTCTCGCCCCGCAGCATGGTCTCAATCAATGCTGGTCGCGAGAGGTTGCATCCGCCTATTGCTTCCACAAGCCATAACTTAAATTCGCCGTGACGCCCGCGCTGCTGCAGATATGCTGGTACCAGTACAGTGCGCCATGTCCATTAAACATAGCTAACGAAATACGATTGTTCTCACAAATATTTCCTGTATATCATCTCTGTCCACTCCTCGATTCGAGAACAGGCGTGATGTAAAGGAGTACAACCTATACTTTAAAAGGCAATCTTCCTAAAATAGCAGACCTATATTATTGTTAATCTAAGTTCAAAATAATCTTACTAACTATCGGCACAAACTTTGATTAGTTCAATTACAATGTTACCATTCCATTCCCTTTGTATTTAGTTATACTATTAAGTTATAATCACACCTTTGCTATTTGACAACAAAAACAATCATCTAAGTTTGAATACCAGAATCAACGATCCAAATAAGAAAACCTAAATGATTCACACTTTTAAATCCATTTAGCAAAAACTGATTGAATGGTGAATGATCCATAATTAGTCTAATAAGCCACCGTAGGCACAGACTTTACGAGCTACCCGTTACTCGCCGTCCGATCAAGGAACAAGCCCGAGTCGATGACGGCGTGTCGTTTCCACGCTCAATAAGCGGTCAGCTTACTAACGGGACCCGATGGTGGACCCATCGGGCCAGGAAAAAATAGAAAGACCTATAATTGAAGGAACAGTATGGTTTGTTTGCAGTCAAGTCTGACAGTCTATTAAGGTGCCGCCGGCCGGTTCGCGCGCGAGACCGCGACAGGAGACCGAGACAGGAGACCGCGACACTACTTAACATTAAGCAATGACAAGTGTCGCGGTCTCCTGTCTCGGTCTCTTTGTCGCGGCGCGAACCGCCGCCTATGCAGAAGAGAGCGCGCTCGCGCGCGAACCTTTACGATCCACACAGACAGGAATTCGTTGATGAATTCAAAAAAAGGGTTTAGATCATTTTCGAACTGATATGGATTAATTGCGGACTTGACTTCGGACATCCGATTCTGACAGCAATGTGCACTAAAGTATCTGTCAGTTTGCAGTCATTGTAGAATTTTGAGCGGTCCGTTTGAAAAAATTTTCAATTGATACGATGAAGACGACATAAATGCATTCCTAATTTTATCGAAAATGTTAACGTCAATCTTGCTGAGAGTCGTTGTAAATTAGAATGCGATTAATTGTTATTAGACAAACGTACCTATTCATAACTGCACAGCTAACAGGAACAATAATATTTAGATAAAGTCCGCGTATACACCATGACCTAAGACAATATTATCCCTTAGTCACGTAACTTCACTCTCGCTACACTTGACCTATACAAATACATAATTTAGAATGTTATTGTAATAAATACTGGTAAGTAAATTATGTATGGCCTATGTTCAGCAGTGGACTTCTTCCGGCTGATGATGATGAAGTAAATTATGTAGTTTTTTTCCCTGTATGATTCTATTTCGTTATTTTCAAAGATGACACCGTTTGTTGATAAACAATTTTGCAGATTTTGATCAGTTATCAACACACTTACAAGTCTGTTGATTAAGTAATCTTGTTATCCAATTATCGTGCAATAACAATCAATTTCAACACCATCAGCTTAATCAATTAATTAACTCCCAATCACTCATTAATAACCCCGTATCTCCAACCATTGTTTACAAAAACATAACCTCACTTTCCTGAAAACAAAAGACTATCTCCACGATCGACTTACCGTGTTACATCCAAAACATTCGCACGGGAACTGAAAGACGGAAAGTCACTGTCGTTTTGGTACGCGCTACATGTGCCGCTGACGTCATAGCCACGCGTGGCGCGTGCGTGGAGGCTGTGAAGCCACGCGGTACTGAAGGTGGAACGTTTCAGCGCTCGGACTTGCGAGTGCCCGCCCTCTATCGAACTAGCATCTCGTTGTGAATGTCATTTTAGATTTGAGGTTTTAGTTGTGATGCTTCTGACTACCTCTTTAATTTATGTTCGTGCAGTCCATCCATAGGTTGTCTGAAAAATTTTACTATGAGCGATAAGACCGCCATTGTAACTATAGAATTAATAATGTTTTTTTTATAAAATCAAATATAAAATAAACAATGGTATAACCGTTTTGATGTCTATCTATGTATAGCAAAGTCAAGGTTTTAGGTTTTTAATTCTTAACGTAATAGGGTAGTAGTTTAATTTAAATGAACTATTAGTTGCTATGGAAATAAGAAGCGAAAGGTCGGTGACCTGTATTTATAGTTTTTCGCTGATTTTACATCGTAAATAAAGTTGTAATGGAGTAGAAATGGCTAAATTATGTGTGATAATCGGCTGTCTTGTTATGGAAATGTGATGCGGAGAAATGAGGAAAAATGTAGAGATGAGATTTGTGCATGAATGTTAGCTGTAAGAATAAATAGACTGTCGAGGATGAAGAGTTAGAAATGGAGTGTATACTGGTATGGCGATTAGATAATTATGGAAGAAAAGTGTTATGCCGAACTTAAATAATTATGAATAACGACAATAAAATGATTATGAAGTTTAAATAGATGAGGTTTAGTAGCTAAGCGTTAGCGAAGGAGGAGGCGAGTCGCGTGAGGGAGAGGACAGCCTCCACCTCACGACGTCCGTGGCAACGAACGTCGAGAAGCAATTTCTGCCCACCGTAGGCGCGGCATATGAACGGTGAGTTATGGGTCACTTGCGTACATACGTACGTATGTACCATGAATTCTACGTATTTGGCTGTATAACGAGTATAGTGTACTTGAATAATACTTCAAGTACGCTATAAGCGTTATACGACGTAAATTGAACCTACGGAAAATGAAAAAGCCCCTTTAGTGTACGAACGAACTAATTTTTCCCATCAAATTAACGACAAAGTCCTCGTTTACTTCACGTCACAAAAACCTGACAATTCATGAGCCTCAGAAACTGCTACTTTTACAATAACATTGTTAAGATTTTTCAAAATCTTTTCTGAGAAATGATCAAGCTTGCATTTGACCCCAATCTCACTTAAGATGCATTCGATATTAACCGTTAATCGAATCTCGATTAAAGCCTTCGTAGCAGCCAACCTCAGACCAGCTAACTTTTTTCTTCAGAATCAATAAAGGGCGAACCATCAGGCGCGTTGGGACGGAACAAATTAGATGCATTGGCTCTCAAGAACGATGTCGTTGCAGATTAGATTTTTTAATCGTGTGACATCACCATCTTTTATCAAAATAAGTGGTACTTTTCAGCACAGTCATGTATCAATAAAACGTTAAGCTCTAAAATAAAAAACGTTTAGCACTAAAATGAAGTATGTTTTTTTACGTGTTATAATCATCAAATGAGTCCCTCCCACCCAGGGTAGAGCGGGAGGGACTGTCAGACTAGTACTGGCTAAAATCCACGGTGTCCTTCAATAGCCTTTACGTTCCAGGGTCATGGTAATTAGATAAGTCCCGATCAATAAAAAAAATCAATTCGATTTTGTTGTTAAGCGCTAAAAGCATTAGTATTTTTTGGTGAAGTGGGTCTTAGGCTCTTAGCGACCTAGTGAATGGTCTAGTAGTTATATACGTTTAATTAACCCGGGTTATATCTGTTTTGTATCTGTTTTGCTCGGCTTATATCTGTTTTGTACTTATTTTACATATTACGCAAAACAAAGGACCACCTCAGTAGTTTTATCTCCCCCAAAAAATAAAGGACAATAGTCAAAACTACAACAATTAAACCACTTCCAGCACACACGAATTCGCACTAAAAACCCTTTTTCAAACATATTACGACGCCTATCAAAAACTTACTCCATTACAAACTACCCAGGAAAGGCTATAAAACGCTCCCACAAATTGTCCACATGAAATTTTGAAGTACAATTATAATTCCGTCTCGTGGTAGACTATTATGTACTAACTAAAGTGCCTAGTCACGTGGTCTCGATAAATTACAATAAAAATTACCCGCGAAACGTGAAGATAGTCGGAACCGAAGCGGGGAGATGTGGCAGTGTGGGTAAGTGCTGCGGGCAGGAGTTCCGTATATGTTTTTTTCACGAGTGAGATTCTCTTCATTACCTACAGAAGTGTTTGTTTTTCTTTAAGCCTGAATTCCTGTTACGCTGATGTTCGTGGTGCACTACACGTCAGTAGTGCGTATGAATATACATTGTGTTGTATATATTATTAATCCCCCGACGCAGACGTCAGCGGAGCGTACGTGGGTTGTTTTATCCCTCTAAAATACGCGACAATCATCAGCGTAAGGGGAATTCATTAATTAATTTTACCAGTAGTACTTAGTAGAGTTTGTACACAGCGCGGATTTGGTATAAGATGAATAACTTTCTACTACAGCTCAGTTCAAAATCTCTTTCTTTAGTACTACTAAAACGATGCCAGCTAAGGAACTTTTTCAATTAACAACCAAAACGTGGCAAGTGTAACAAAGAAACAAAAAAATTGCTATCTACATGAATGTTAAGATTTTATTAATATTAAGAAAATCATCAGTAGGTTTGAATTATTCTGAAAAAACAATAATTAAGACGTTACCCAGGAAAATTCGTCGTGAAGAGGTATCAACAGCAAATTCCCCTAACACAATTCTACGGAACCCTAAAAATTAACAGGTGAACGCGACTGTAATGAGGAAAGTTGGGAATACCGAAGGATTGCCAATTTAGATATTCAAATCGTGTTCGGTTCATTTCGCGGATATTTTGTGTACGTAAGGATGTTTTTCTAAATAAGAGGAGATTGGGGGAAAATTGTCGAAGAAACTTCGGCTTTTTTCTTGTATACCGAAGTTTTGTATGGAGTGAATTATCGGAGAGATTAATGGGGTCTTTTCAGGTGTCGGGTTAGGTTGTTTTATCGGGATTTTGAATGGGAAAGTAAATTATGTTTGTGGGTATATTATGTTGCGAACTGAGTGGAAGTTCTTTTCCTTGGCGGTATAGAAGGGTTGAAGATAAAAATGAGATAAGTATTCTATTTTGGGATATGAACATAATTCAGACCAAAATGTTCAACTAACACCTCGTACTGACGTAGTTTATTGTTTTCTCTGTGTAAGATGTCATGTTGTATTTTACATGCAAAATAAAACATCAGGTTTTACTCCTAGAAATCAAACCCAAGATCAATTTATAAGCATAATTCGACGACTGTACAAACACCCACTAATGCCATCGAAACATTTTAAAACTGCTTTTTTGGGTGGTATAATCATCAAATGAGCCCTATCTCTAGATGGAGCAGAAGGAACAGTCAGACTTTTACTGACTACAATCCACCATGTTCCTTCACCTGCCTTTTCCGTTTCAGGGCCTCATTAACCTTTACAGACCGTCCCGTGACATTAGCGTTTTACAACTCCTATCAGGAGTCCTACTCTTTTTTTTTTTTTCAATTTGCTATCACGTCCTCATTTACAAAACAAAGAGCAATGCAAGGCATGTCGCAAGTACTTTCAATAAATTTCCAAATAAAACCGAAAAACAGCATAGACATGTGTAATTTGATTGCCAACATAAATACGGCGAGAAACTCAATCTAACTAGTAATGTCGCGAAGCGGCGTCAGTAGCGAACTGCGAAATTGCTATGAACTCAAACATTTCGGGAGAGAGTTAGCTTGTCACAAAAACTTAGACTCGCAACTTGAGTTGCGCGGCAGTGGCTGAAAGGGCTTCTATTCTTATAGCTTTCGATATTTTTCCGTATTTGTTGTGCAAATACGATACGATATAGCAGCTGTATTTGGAGGGGGAGAGGGGTGCTTAATCGGCAAATTACTTCTTCTTTACTTTTTTCCCACTCTGAGTTGAGCGAAAGGCAGTGTTACTAATACTGATTAAAACCCACCCTTGTTCCTTCAATTGCCATTTGCGATCCAGGAACTGAGTAACTCTTTCAAATTCCCGCATCAGCATTTTCCGATCTCTAAACAAATTGCGGTAAGCGTAAAAATCAAATTTTGGCTAGACACATTTTTAGGATTCCGTAGCTAAATGGCAAAAAACGGAATCCTTATAGATTCGCCATGTCTGTCTGTCAATCCGTCTGTATGTCACAGCCACTTTTCTTGGAAAGTATAAGAGCTATCCTGTTGAAACTTAGTACGTAGATGTATTATGTGAACCGCATTAGGATTTTCACACAAAAATAAAAATAAAACTAATTTTGGAGGTTGCCCCCATACTTACAATTGAAACTCAACATTTTTTTTTCACCGAACCAATACGTGTGGGGTATCTATGGATAGGTCTTTAAAAATGATGTTGAGGTTACTAATATCATTTTTTTCTAAACTGAAAAGTTTCCGCGAGAGACACTTCCAAAATGGTAAAATGTTGGTCCCTCCCCTGTAACTTCTAAAGTAAGAGAATGATGAAACTAAAAAAAATATATGATGTACATTACCATACAAACTTCAATTGAAAATTGGTTTGAACGAGATCAAGTAATTAGTTTTTTTTTTAATACGTCATTAATCGTAAACCGCAATTTACCTTTCAAAGTTACAACCAACTAAGTACGTGAACTTTTATATTATGTTACTTGCTGCTACGGAACCCTTTATGGGCGAGTCCAACTCGCACTTGGCCGGTTTTTTTACTTAATGATGTAGCTATGTTACCAGCACTTTAGCTGAAATACACTATGTAAAACACACATACACTGATTAAAGGAAAGCTAACAGAGCTCCTGGTTTCAAAAGTAACTTGACTTATGCTTTCCATAATTTACAAAAAACTGAATGTAACCAAAGCACGTTCAGTTGTTACAAAAAATATTTGCACGTTCACTCAAATATAGGCAAGTCCTGTAACTCAATTTACACCTCTTCTCAGTCTTTGTACGCATTTCTGCAAGTAAAAAAGGGTACGTGCTGAAATATTTTGTTAAAAGAAATGGTTGTGTTAGCAGGTACTTACCAAAATTATATGCTGAAAATAATCATTTCGGTATCATGGAATTTAATCGTACATATTTTACCACATACGGTTAAATCCCTGTAATCAGATATTTACAGATTCTGTTTGACTTTTTATTTTTATTTATAAGACAGTAGCTACTCAGACTTTCAAGCAATTTCTTTCATGCAACCAATTTTTGTTAGCAAGCCTAATTAGCTTTAATATTCTCACTATTGAGATACTTACTTGCACTAACCAAGTATGTTTAAAATACATGGCTGTTGTGATTTTTTCTCTATGTTGAATGTCTATGATTTTTTAACTGACTGCTTTACAAGGAGGAATAATTATGTTTTTTGCATAGACCGGGTCTATTTCTTTCTGGTACTTATCTAATCATTTCATTCTAAATCTATTTTGTTTGGTTGCGTAAATTACGTTGTTCGTTATCCCCAATATCGAGCGTTCCCACAATCAGCCCCCTTCATACAAATCTAATGCAACAAACTACTTCTCTTCGCGCCGGCTATTAGCTGAATGGCTGTGACGTTAATTTTTACCAGCACACAAGAGTCCACACTTTTGTACACAGTTTTATTTTCTGTGTACATTTCACACGGTTTTGGACAGGTCAGCTAAATGTGGATGTGAATGTTTTTGGAAAGTTTGTACGGTCATAGAATAAAATAAATATTTTTGTTGGTGGAACTTTTTAGACTTTTCGAGTTTCTTATTGTTTAAAAAAAAAGAGCAAAAGCAATGGGATACAGCTGAGTGCTCTAGCAATGTTTACCAAAGAATTGATGTCTGCGTAATGGATTGGGGAGAAAGTTATTTGAATGCCCACATCAGCATGCAGTATGTGACACAGTAGAAACAAGTTTTGTAGAGAACAAAAGAACAGATAAAATGACATTTAGAGAAATACTATAAAAAAAGCATCACAAAAAAGTGTAAAGTAACTTATCTTTCGGAAGTCGGTAGCAAATATTAATTAAAGACACTTAGACGCAGACTGAGTTCGAATATTCACCCCAAATTAAAAAAAAAATAAGGTTTATCCAGTCGGAAGTTATCAGGTAAAAAACCCAAAAAAAAAACAGTCGAATTGAGAGAACCTCTTCCTTTTTTTGAAGTTGGTTAAAAATATGCAACATTTCGATAGACGTACACTCTGTGTGGTAGACAAGACGCGTTAGGACAAAGGATATTATTTATCCTAGCAATACATTTCTTGGTAAATTACCGACATCTACGCACCAAGCCGCAGGCAACAGCTTCTAACCAACCTGCCAAAACCCAGTCATGCGTAAAACCATCACTAACCCATGCCCACATAAAAATAAAACTACAAATAAGTTTATCCATAAAAATGTAGTAACATTAGCAACAACCAGCGGTAAGACATGATATACTGTCGGAAGCACTCTTTGGCAAGGCCTACCTCCATTAAGCCAAGGATACACTAGGACAAATGTCGTGCGACACGTGACGCCAGCAACGTTGGGTGAAGTAGCACGACGTTGGGTGAAGTAGCACGACGTTGGGTGAAGTAGCACGACATTGCCGGACTTAACTCCACATGTCTGGCAACATAGCGCGACACGGGTCGCCAGCCACGTCAGATGAGGTAGCGCGACGTTGCCGGAATTTGGTCGACATATCTGGCAACATCGCGCGACACGTGTTGTCAGCTACATCGAGTGAAGTAACATAACTAACATAAGTTGCGCGATGTCGCCAGATATTTCAGGCGAAGTTTCGCGAAGTCAAGCGACTTCGTCTGACGTCGCCGCGGACATAAGTCGCATCGCCATATTTGTCAGGCGAAATCGGCTGGCTTCGCTTGACATGTCCCCTAGTGTATCCTCGGCTTTATGCATGTTGCTAGCAATCTTGGCAAAATTGTGTCATTATGCCAAATACCCCTGTACTTTGAGAATTTAAAGTTGGTAACATTTTTAGTTGGCAACTGGCTAGATATTGTTTTTAATTTTGTAACATACGGCGTGTAGTTCCTGGTGAAAAATTGGCAAAGATATACCTTTCCTGTGGATGCTTTTGGGCTTTGTTTTTGGAATAGGTTATTCGTGGAGGTGAGGGAAATTGATAGGTACTTTCTTATTGCTTTATGGTGATGATAAATTTTCACTTATCTAACCTTTGATTATTTACAGGAACAGTATCAAAATCAAAATCAAAACGTTTATTTCAACTAGGCCAATTACAGGCACTTATGAATTGTCAAAAGACATAAAATAAAACAATTACAAAAATAGTTATGGTGCTACAGTCCCAGTCACAAGACATAAAAACTGTGAAAGTACCGTAGGTGCTCATTCCAAAGCGTAGATCTTTATGGAGAAGAATGAGCAAGAAACTCCATGGACACTCTTTTTCAATCGCCAAAATTATTACAAAACTTTTGTTACATCATTCATCATCAGATGGTACATTATGTGAGAACGATGTGGCTACTTAATAGTGTCCATAGTCAAATAAAAAGACAATTCAAAATCAAAATCAAGTTATTACTAGACCGTGGCAGCTAAGAGATGACCAGTCCCAACTAACAGCGCCTGTTCACGAACATGACACATATATCAGCACCATTCAGTTCAACCATTTTGAAGGGAACTAAATGATCCGACATACACGCCACCATCAGCGAGACCTTTGAGTGAGCATGACATATTCTCAACCGCCAGAGTCATTCAAGTCAATGAAAGACGTAGGTTTCTAGTCAAAGATAGCTCTGAAGTACATTGTACTCACACAATGCTGGCTATGACGCTATATAATACTAGATACATACACTCTATACAATGCAAAAGATTGTTTTACATTCTTCATCCGCTCCGACAATATTAATTAAAAAAACTTTTTAAAAAAAAGGGAACCGACTTCAAAACCAAACACAAAAAAACTATAAAATAACTTTTCTTTCGGAAGTCGGTGGCTTTGTTTTTTTTATTTCCTTGACATTATGGCCACCGACTTCCGAAAGAAAAGTTATTTTATAGTTTTTTTGTGTTTGGTTTTGAAGTCGGTTCCCTTTTTTTTAAAAAGTTTTTTATTTTTCCCTTTTTAGTCAACTAACTAGATTTTTGTTGATTATCTCAAGATAATCAACAAAAATCTTCATTAAATCGGCGTCTTTGAAAATCTACAATCTTATTAAGCAAAACGGATCTATGTGAGCAATTTCACGAGATATCCATTATTGTTATATACTAAAACCTTCCCCAGAATGTAACAAATACTTTTCTGAAAACTGTATCAAAATCGATTCAGCCAAACGCGAGATAATTGCAGACAAACATGCAATCGTCCCTTAAAATCTACGATCCAAGTAAGCAAATCGGATGCACGCGGGCAACGTCACGGGATATCCATTAGTGTTATATACTAAAACCTTCTCCAGAATGTAATGAACACTTTCCTGAAAACTGCATCAAAATCCGTTCAGCCAAACGCGAGATAATTGCGGACAAACATGCAATCGTCCCTTAAAATGTACGACCCAAGTAAGCAAATCGGATCCACGCGGGCAACGTCACGGGATATCTATTAGTGTTATATACTAAAACCTTCTCCAGAATGTAATGAACACTTTCCTGAAAACTGCATTAAAATCGGTTCAGCCAAACGCGAGATAATCGCGGACAAACATACATACATACATACATACATACATACATACATACATACATACATACATACATACATACAGGTCGAACTGAGAACCTACTTTTTTTTTTGAAGTCGGTTAAAAAATGAAGAAAACCTACGACTGTCGTACTAAAAAATAAAAAATACACACAAAGACAACAATAAAATGTAAACTAGGACAACAATGTCCGTAGATCAAATAAAATAATAAAACAAATACAAACACATAAAATAAAACAAGATGACTTAATAAAGTCATTAAAAAATATAAACAAAAAAGAAAAAGAAAAGAAAAAAAGGTTAACATGAGGACCACCAAGTGTCAACTTCGCGTGTATCTGAACGCCTTGCCATTGTTAAATGAGGAGCAAACAAGCGACTGATGGCGGTGTAACCAACGCCTGCCCAGATACTCCAGAGTAAATATGGGCAGCAACATTGGTAGCCTTGGCTACGGTTAGCGCTGTGCCTGGATGATTGTCTGCTACACTGCGTGTCGCTGGTTCAATTTAAACACAGATCTAATATTTATATATCCTACAGATAGTTGTGGTTGGAAAGAAGGAATTCCTAATTTCAAATGTTTAAAAAACATATTGTAATGGATTTTCCTGCAGTTACAGACCCTCTCCGCAACAACCTGATTATAGTAGGCAAATACAATCTCAATCTTTAAATAAAGAGGGAACAAACAGTAACGAGTAATTTTACGTCTATAAAATTACGTATTGAGAATGAAACATCGGTAATAAACAAACACAGAACAGCATAAACCATAATAAAAACTAATCCTAAACACATAATAATTTACCCACAAACTTACAAAAAGCCCAAATTAAAAAAATCCCCAATAAATAATTCTCCACAATTTATTGCTTTACTTAGCTTGAACAACATAAGACGGAGTATTAAAACAATGATGATTAAAATGTGTTCATTAAAGTTTATTTTTTGTTGGTTCATTAAGTTTTAACGAAGCTGCGGTGAAACATGACTCCTATTAAAATGAACGCGGACTAAGTTTATTATCAAGTTGGGTGATTAGATTGTAATTTTGGAGTATGTTTTATTTGATATTATTGAGAATTTACTACATACTAGTTAGTGAAATTATTGTCCAGTAACTTTTGGGGATGATAAAAGTCTAATAGTTTTTCGTTCTTGTTTTTAAATCGTTTGACTGTTGGTGGATTTTGTGAATTGTCTCGACTATTTGTCATTACTAAATTTTCGAAACATAATAACTAATTTTAAAAAATAGGTTTCTACTTTCTCACCGTACATCATTGGCTAAATTGAATGATTATGAATGATCATTGAATGATCTTGGGATTACCTTTAGATGGGATATGTTCAAACCATAGTCGAAGCGAAGCCACGAATAAAAGTTGATAATTTTTGCTAGTATAAACCCGCGTCTTTGGCAGCATAAAAACGTTATTAACCTAAAACAGTGTATAGCTCTCTATCTATAATTGTTGTTAAGAAATCGATAGACTCGTTTCAAAAATAACCGGCAATAATATTTATCATCGAAACTTGCACATACCTACATCGTTATAATACATAATTATAACTCATAGTATCATACATTTAACAACCTAAGCACACACTAGCTTTTCCATAAAAAAAAAAATCGAAAATGAACCGGAATTTTCTTGCACTCTATAAATAAGAGTTTTAAAAACCCACACTTCATAATACAACCATATTGAAGTGCCCTTAACTCATAGTTACGGAAAAGTGGCTCAGTTATAGCATAATCGCATCAGAGACGCGCTATAAACAACGATACCTTGCCCGGCGTGCGTAAATTTTCATTTGTTGCCCGTTGCCCGCACAGCCAGCGCAACACTATATCATAATTCTACCATTCTACCATTGAACTCTAAAATATTTCCAAAGCTCACGTGTATTACCCGTTTCTGTAAAAGTGCCGTATTTCATAGCGTAACGTTATTTATTGATAAAGTTTTCGTTGCAATATGTATGAGGCTTTTGTTTTCGTCCAATGATGGTCGTTGATGGGTATGAAGTAGTGTTATAGATAGATTTTTGAACGGTCCAAAGGCAATTTATTTTGTTGGGAAAAAATGGGTTTTTGTCAAAAAATTGTAACGGTGAGTGATCAAAGAGATGTATAGACAAGCTTACCTGTTATATCCGTTATTTATTTGTTGATAATAATATTAAAACTTAGTGTTTGTTGTCACCATTGAGCTTGCCAAAACTGTAAAAATATTTTTTTGTATCATGCAAAACTAACGTACATGATTTTGTAAATACTTCAGTATTAATTATACCTACCCGATTTCCATGACTATCCTTATCCACGAATGTTAAAAAGGACAATCAAAACACATTTTAACCCTTCCTTGGCAGTCCCAAAAAATACAGCATTACTGTGGACTTTATTTCGTTTTTCAATTTTACTTTAAGTATTTAAAAAAAAATAGCCTCTTCTAAATTCAAACACAAATCGTTATATCAACCCTACATAAATTCGTCCAGATTCCTAGACACACAAGGACCCATAAATTCTTATCAGCCAGCATTACTATGGCTATACGTTACACAGTAAGCAAACGATTAAACCTCTTTTATCGTCTGCTGATAAAAACACATGCGTTGTCGCTTTCTAGGCTCCTAAGTTCAATCAAACATGTTTTTGGTGATATAATCTTTAAGTTACGAGTAGTAACTTAAACATCTTATGGAAATAATTTCGACAGAAATTGTTCCACCATTTATGCAATTTCACTCAATTCAAAAAATGTCAGTTGTGATTTGATCATCGATGGTAGCATGCAGTCCGCACCATCACTCATGACCTGCTGAAATTTGAGGTGCTACATTTTTAACGCAAATTGATGTAATGAAATAAACATTAGCATCGCGTGAAAAGGGTTTGAGACGTTGTGCAGACTATAACTATCAATTTTTAAGACAGGAATGACATTTCCTTAATTCATAATTGTCATTTTTGCAAGGATTTAAATGCCATATATACCTATGTTCTTGTCATTTAAGAATGAACAAGCACAAATATGTTTCTGAGAGGTGGAATGATTTTAGTAGTGAAACCGCAACATAACAATGCTTTTTGGAGACGAATGTACTCGTAAGTGAGATGTGAATTTGTAGATGGAGAATCCAATGAAACAAACATGCTCGATACTCGACCAAGTCATCACACACCCTCATGGGTAGTAGTGGTGGTTCTATAGTCTTTTTTTATGGGAAAATTCCGAATAATGCCTAATAAATTATTGTGTGTGTTTTTTTTTTTAAACTGCCCCATTCTTGGAGGCACTGCTGGCGCAGCGGGAAACCGACTGACTCTGCGCTACGTATGGCGACAAAAATATTTGTAGTTTGTGGCTTCGGTTATAATGCCGGCCATACACGGTACCAGTATACTTGTGCAAATCTAGACTTGCACAAACGCATGATAGTGACAATGTTAGCAATTTGTGCAAGTATCTACCTTCCCACACACGTTACAGTATACTTGCGCAAGTCTGGATTTGCGCAAGTATTATATAAAATTGAATGCTTTTTAGGGTTCCGTAGCCAAATGGCAAAAAACGGAATCCTTATAGATTCGTCATGTCTGTCTGTCTGTCCGTCCGTATCTCACAGCCACTTTTCTTCGAAAGTATAAGAGCTATCCTATTGAAACTTGGTTAGTAGATGTATTATGTAAACCGCATTAGGATTTTCACACAAAAATAAAAATAAAACTAATTTTGGAGGTTGCTCCCATAATTACAATTGAAACTCAAAATATTTTTTTTCACCGAACCCATACGTGTAGGGTATCTATGGATAGGTCTTCAAAAATTATGGTTACTAATGTCATCTTTTTCTAAACTGAACAGTTTCCGCGAGAGACACTTCCAAAGTGGTAAAAAGTTGCCCCCCCCCCCTGTAACTTCTAAAATAAGAGAATAATAAAACTAAAGTATGATGTACATTACCATGCAAACTTCAACTGAAAATTGGTTTGAACGAGATCAAGTAATTTTTTTTTAATACGTCATTAATCGTAAACCGCAATTTACCTTTCAAAGTTACAAAGTCAAAGTCAAAGTCAAAGTCAAAGTCAAATCATTTATTTCAAATAGGCCATCAGTGAGGCACTTTTAAACGTCGAATATTAAAATTAAGGAAAGGGATGGGATGGGATTGATTCTACACCCATTCGCTAAGGTAGGTTGTATGGAGAAGAATGGGCAAGAAACTCCATACTTACTCTTTTTAAACATGTTTTACAATTTTTTTTTATAACATCATTTGAAATATATAATGTGGAAGCAATGTACCTTGAAAATATAGACTAAATATTATAAAAAAAAAAAATTAATAAAAATAAGAATTAAAAAAAGCAAAAAGGTACATGGTGTTCACATTTTAACAAAATATTGCAATCAAAGCTATTTTACAAATTATAAGAAGTGTGTGAGCATTCGAATATCAACCAGCTTGATTCTGCTTAAGCCCTACATTGTACTATGGAGCAGGACCGGCATGTTTCCAGACATTTTTATCTTGGATATAATCTTCTAATTTATAATATGCTTGTTTACTAAGTGTATTTTTTATGTGACTTTTAAACTTTCTTTCATTTAGAGTTAAAATTTCGCTAGGTATTTTATTATAACATTTAACACAGAACCCCATAAAAGATTTTTGGACTTTGGACAATCTATAATAAGGTTGATCAATTTTATCTTTATTTCTAGTATTAAAATTATGTCTATCGCTTATTTTATTAAAAAGATGAAGATTTTTCCTAACATACATTATATTTTCATAAATAAATTGACAAGGCACTGTCATTATGTTAATCTTTTTAAATAGTTCCCTAAGAGATTCGCGACGACATAGTTTGTAAATTGCTCTGACGGCTCTCTTTTGCAAAACAAAAATGGATTCAATGTCAGCTGCCCGGCCCCACAGTAGAATACCATAAGACATAATGCTGTGAAAGTAGCTGAAGTAAACCAAACGCGCAGTTTCGACGTCAGTTAACTGTCTTATCTTTCTAACAGCATAAGCGGCTGAGCTGAGTCGCCCCGCTAAAGATGCTATATGGGGGCCCCATTGTAGTTTATCGTCTAACGTGATTCCTAAGAAAACTGTCTGATCAGTAAAATCTAATTTTTCTCCGTTCAATAAAATGTCGCAATCGCTACTTCTAACATTTGGCAAAGTGAATCGAATACATTTTGTTTTCTTTTCATTAAGAACTAAATTATTAACAGTAAACCAATTTTGAACCTTAGAAATACAGTCATTAACAGTGTCTAGATTTTGTGCACGTCTATCTATCTTAAAAATTAACGATGTATCATCGGCAAATAACACCATCTGTGGTTGATTTTTTAGTAAATGGGGTAAGTCATTAATATAGACTAAGAAAAGGAATGGACCCAAAATAGAACCTTGAGGCACGCCCATAGTCATTTTAGCCCCCAATGAGTTTGTACCGTTTATTTGAACTTTAACCTGTCTATCTCTTAGGTATGATTTAAGTAAATCAAGAGCTGTATTTTTAATTCCATAATGTTCCAGTTTCAGCAAAAGCGTTTCATGGTTTACGCAATCGAATGCCTTTGAGAGGTCGCAAAAGATTCCTATGGCATCTTGCGCTTCCTCCCAGGAGTTAAAAATGTTCTTCAATAGGGTAACACCGGCGTCAGTTGTGCAACGACCTTTGGTGAAACCGAACTGTTGATCATGAAAGATGGAGTTTCTATTGAAGTGACATAGCATTTGTTCAAGCATTAACTTTTCAAACACCTTACTGAAAACTGGCAAAATTGACACAGGCCTATAATTGTTAGCTTCCTTACAATCACCCGATTTAAAAAGTGGAGCTACCTTACTATGCTTCATAAGATCCGGAAACACTCCTTGGTCTACACTGGTATTAAATAAAAAAGCTAAATAAGGCGCTACGGTTTCTATTATTGATTTACAGGCCTTCACAGACATTCCCCAGAGATCTTCTGTTGATTTAATTTTAAGATCTTTGAATGCTTTAATCACTGCTTGGGGGTTTGTGTGCCGAAACCTAAACTCCATCGGGCATGCCTTTACATTATTTCTAAGTAAGGCAGCAGAGAGTGCTGGTGACGAATTTAATGGCTCAGTAGTCTTAAGAGGTATATTCGAAAAGAACTTTTCAAATTCCTGAGCTACATCTTTATCTGTGTTTATAGGACCATGTGCAGTTTCTAAATTGAATTCGTTATTACGCTGTTTATTCCTGCCTGTCTCATTATTTATGATTTTCCAGGTTGTTTTAATTTTATCATCAGCTGATTTAATTTTACCACTAATAAAAAGAGCCTTAGCTATTTTACATACACGTTTAAAAGTTTTTGAATATTTGGCAACATACTGATGAAAGCTAATATCATCCATTCTATGACTCTTAAGATCATAAAGTTCGAAAAGTTTATCTCTACTTTTGCGAATTCCTGGTGTTGCCCAATCACTAAATAAGAACTTTGTGCAGATAGTTTTAGTTTTAAGAGGACAAATACGATTATATTCTGTTTTTAAAATTCCAAAAAACTCGGCGTAGAACTCATTTGGGTCACTTATATTATTAAACCTATGATCACATAATTTACTCGCTATAGTATTATTCATATTTTCTAAATTTTTATCTGTAATTGGCCTATGTCTTATTTGAATTTTTTGAATAGGCTTATAGGCGCAAAACGTTATTGTTTGGCCACTGTGATCAGATGGCAGTTTATTAACAATTTCCTTATGTAAGTAATCACAGTTAGAAAATACATTATCTAAGCAAGTGGCAGAAGAAGCTGTCACTCTGGTTGGTTCCATAAAAACATGTGACAAATTAAAAGATTTAAAAAGACACCAACCAACTACATGAAATTTATATTACGTTACTTGCTGCTACGGAACCCTTTATGAGTGAGTCCGACTCGCACTTGGCCGGTTTTTATTATAATAAAAAAAGTTTTTAAATATTATACACTTAAGCGCATGCGTCGCGAATTTCATAGATTCTAGAGCGGAATTTGATCCCAGGTTGGTAAGAGCATTGGATGTACTGAATCCGAAGGTTATGATAGTGACGTAACGGTAATTTTAAACTGATTTTGTGTTACCACTGACGTGAGCTCTACCATACCTACATAGATATATCAAGAAACGATAAAGAAGCTGCGTTAAATAACCCTGTTTACTGCCAACATAACAGACATTACTGTCAGGACAGTATCAACTTCAATAACTTTTTATTTCAGGTATAATTTTTACAGCACACTTCCTCTGCGTAATTCAGGAGTGTTCAGGACTGCGAATTGACCTCACTTCGCTTTGAATTACTCCAACCGGAACATGTCTTTGACATAAATTTGGTAATTCGCAAACTGTATACGGGGGAACAAACAATTTTATTAGCTTAGATAGCACAAAATGTGAAAAAGGTAGGTGTAACAGAAGGTGCACTAAGAACAAATGAAACATAATATGAAACATTGGTTGTTACGAGTATCTAAAGTTATGATTCTAAACTCGGCAGCACACAGCAGTGCTGCCTGATGCGTTGATTCCGAGTAAGACAGCAGAATCATGCTGCACGTGGCATTGCTCGCATAGACTTAAAGCATGGACATGGACTTAGGCTTCCCTTACCAAATTACAATTATAGGACCTTATTCTATCTCCTTCTGGTAAATGATAATGATCTCTAGGACAGAGAGACATTTTCTTTTCTCTCTTTCTAGAGTACCAATGGTAATTTTGATTGTGTCGGCCTGGGCAAACATGCCAACTATTGGATAATCGTTAATCGAAAAAAGTGTAGTATTCGATTTTGAATAAAATTCATGTGTTGATTTTATTAAATATGTGATTAATAAAACATAATGTTTATATATTTGACGATTTATGCAACACAAATACATAGCGGACTAAAACATAATATATTTTTGAATTTCCTTTCAGCTGCATCCGGGTCGACTGGAACCCAGCGTCAACATAGCTGGTAAAAAGCTAGGCAGATGATGATTAATACGATACCATAGGCCATACTGGTTGCCAGATAATCTGGCAAGCCACTGACTTATTGTCGAAGATCTTCAAAATATGGCAGCCGAGACCAATAGCGTAGCGTTTCGGTTGTTTAATGAGAAACGCCAAGGAATTTTCTTCATAGCAAAATAAGCCATTTGATAACTTTGTTTACATGTCGCACATGTAAGTTAGGCGTTGTAAAACGAGGGGCCGTTGTCGGCTCGCAAGTAGCTTTTTACAACCAATAACAGCGCTAATAACTTTGTCAGTAAAATGGTTTTACGTTATACGAGCGATCGTATGTACGGATGAATTTGATGGGTTCCGTCAGAAGGTACAGAGAAGGTACTGGTTTTATTTTTGTTACTCTAATTTCGAGAAAGGTTTCGTAGGTATCTTTACATAATATTAAAGAAAGTTAGACTATGTCTGTTTGTACGAGCATAACTTCTGAATAACTCAACCCAGTCTATCGCAGACTCCCTAGACATTAGGCCTCTCCCAGGCTGTGCGCATGACCCTGTTTTCTGCCTTCCACATCCAATCTGTCCCAACCTTTTTAAGGTAGTCGGTATATATCTGGGGGGCGTCCCACACTACGCTTGCCGATACGCGGTCTCTAGTGGATGACTCGTCTACTCCACCGGCCGAATCGAATGACTAATTATCAAATTCGACCAGTCTTTCTTTTATTGTATTTGTCATTGTCAAGGTTATCGATAAGGTTTTCAGAAAATTAACGAAGTAGATCGAAACTTTGAACCTGTGCGAAGCCAAGTGTTAGGCTAGTATCAATTGGATAAATTAGAACGGACGAAAAATGTCGTTTGCTTTTGATGTTTCCTGAATTTGTTTTTATTTGTTTATTTCGCTGACATAAAATTTTATTACTAAATAACTGTTTCCTTCACTTATTTAATCCTAAGTTAAAGAACAACCATCAGCAGAACAAAATATAACCCATTTTTTTCACCCTGTCAGAAAGAATACTTCTATTTGCCCGTCAACGTTTGCAAAATAGTGTCATCATCATCATCAGCCTATAATGTTCCCACTGCTGGGACACAGGCCTCCTCTCTTGTGAGAGGGAGTGGGCCATAATCCACCACGCGGGCCCATCAGTGCAGGTTGGCAGATGTCACATGTCTTCGAATTTTTGGTTCTAGGACATGCCGGTTTCCTCACGATGTTTTCCTTCACCGTTTTGAGAGCAGTGGTGATGAAATAAATTACACAAAGTAATGCGCCTGGCGGGGTTCGAACCCACGACCTACAACTACTAAGTCGGGACCGCCTGCTGCAAAATAGTGTATACTTACTAAATTATGTAGGGCAGTTTCAACTACTAATATCCTTTAGAAATGTGCTATGATAATATTATTATTAGGGGATGTCTTAATAAGAGGGACGCTATAACTTCCCATGAGTGTCGTAATAAGTGTCCAAGGGTCAGCAGCTTATGGGTGAATGTGGCAACACCGTGTATTCTGTAAGTTGAAATGTCTATATTATTATTATATGCTTTTACGTTAGACTGCTAGTTTCAATAGTTTTAGTTTATGTGTAATGATTTATTTTGATGGTTATTGTAATTATGGTTATGTATGTATAATATATAAATATGGTACGAGCAGTGGTGGCCCAGTGGTATCGGTCCCGACTTACGAGTTGTAGGTCGTGGGTTCGAACCCCGCCAGGCGCATTATTTCGTGTAATTTATTTCATCACCACTGCTCTCAAAACGGTGAAACCGGCATGCCCTAGAACCAAAAATTCGAAGATTTGTGATATCTACCAACCCGCACTGGGCCCGCGTGGTGGATTATGGCCCACTCCCTCTCACAGAGAGGAGGCCTGTGTCCCAGCAGTAGGAACATTATAGGCTGATGATGATGATGTAATTATGGTTACTAAATGACTATAGAATATTTTCGACAAAATAAAACAGATAAGTATTGTTTTTTTTTATTTACTAGTTTGTGACAATACAAAACATTTTTGAATTGTCTATCATCATTTTCTATAATAAATCAAAAAGAATATCTAGAAACATTGCCACTATTATCATCATGACACACGTGACGTTATATACATATAAAAGGGACAGTTCACAAAAATTGTATTTAGAGGGATGATTTACTTTGGCAGTCTCGGTGTCCCATCACCAAAAAAACAAACACCAAAAAATACCCCGACCGTTTTCCCAGACGATTCCTTCACAATTTAACACAAAAGTAGCTGAATCGGTGCATTTAAGACCACAAAACGCTAAAAGGAAATAGCGTTCAAAACTTTGATCAGCGGCCAAATGTAATCCTTACCTGAAAGGTCCCAGCTACAGGATCTTGGCACGAATTCTTAAACTGTCCCAGGCTATGTTAAAATGAATACCTATCTGAGGAGAGTTAACTTTGGAACTCGAGGCAAAGTCGTCGGAAATATCGAAGAGTTACGCCGTAATGATGTACTATTTAATAAATAAAATATTTTCTTTTTTAAACAAATCTTTGCCACGCACTAGGAATTTCTCCTGTATTATTGGTGCATTTAAACTCACATTCTCGAACAGTCAACAAGACGCCAACCTTGCCATCAAATAATGTTGATGTATGCTTAGCTTACCTGTGGAAAGAAAATAAAGTCATTAACTCAACATCCCTTGCAGGTCTACAGTTATAGTGAACAGCATAATAATACAAAAGTAATAAAACGAAACCAACATAAAAGGTGTATGTACTGCAAATTCGGACAAGAATTATCATGAGGTCAATAAAAAAAATGCAGATGAGCCTGTTAATTGCTGCGAAGAATACAAATCACAAGATTAGAATTAATTACCAGTGCACCTCCACAAATGCAATTTCAGGCTCCTTATCTACGAGTACATTCATTCATGCATCGTCTACCCATAGTAATAGTTATTTGTTATGCAAGGCTGCAAAGTTGATTTTTGGCGCGAGTACTTGAATTGAAAACTGAGCGAGCGAAGGATTCTAAGATTGAACCGCGAGAGAAACGAGCGGTTCAAATATAGAATCCTGAGCGATGCGAAGTTTTGAAAGGTACGAGACGCAGAAAAACTTTGCTGCCGAGTGCAACACACAACTTTTCACCTCACACAGCGAGGAAATGTAGTGGGGGCGGCTCGCCTGCCAGTGTAGAAAAGTAGAAAACAATTGAATACAAGACGTGTTCGAATTTTAAACAACACTTTGTGCTCTAGAGCTCAAAATGGAGTTTCGCGCTCAGATTTTGAATGAGAAATAGAATCTTTCCGAGCGGGTGAGGTGAAAAACAAATTCCCCCACTAATAATGCAGTGTAGCCTACACGCCGCCGTGACAGGTAGGTGCTGCGAAATAACTTAACGACGGTTCCGAAGTAGCGAAAAAGTAGCGAGTGAGCGAGTAACTGGAGCGAATGAGCGAGTTACTGGAGCGAGTGAGCTAGTTACTGGAGCGAGTGAGCGAGTAACGGTAGCGAGTGAGCTAGTTACTGGAGCGAGTGAGCGAGTTACGGGAGCGAGTGAGCTAGTTACTGAAGCGAGTTAGCTAGTTACTGGAACGAGTGAACGAGTTACTGGAGCGAGTGGGCGAGTTACTGGAGCGAGTGGGCGAGTAACGGTAGCGAGTGAGCTAGTTACTGGAGCGAGTGAGCGAGTTACGGGAGCGAGTGAGCTAGTTACTGGAGCGAGTGAGCGAGTTACGGGAGCGAGTGAGCTAGTTACTGAAGCGAGTGAGCTGGTTACTGGAGCGAGTGAGCGAGTTACTGGAGCGAGTGGGCGAGTTACTGAAGCGTTTGGGCGAGTTACTGGATTGAGTGAGCGAGTTTTTGGAGCTAGTAAGCGAGTTACTGGAGCGAGGGAATTTTTGGAGCTAGTGAGTGAGTTACTGGAGTGAGTAAGCTAGTTACTGGAGCGAGTGAGCGAGTTTTTGGAGATAGTGAGCGAGTTCCTGGAGCGAGTAAGCTAGTTACTGGAGCGAGTGGGCGAGTTACTGCAATTAGTGAGCGAGTTACTGGAGCGAGTGGGCGAGTTACTGGAGCGTTTGGGCGAGTTACTGGAGCGAGTGGGCGAGTAACTGGAGCGAGTGAGCGAGTTTTTGTAGCAAGTAAGCGAGTTACTGGCGTGAGTAAGCTAGTTACTGGAGCGAGTGAGCGAGTTACTGTAGCGAGTGGGCGAGTTATTGGAGCGAGTAAGCTAGTTACTCGAGCGAATGAGCAAGTTACTGGAGCGAGTGAGCAAGTTACTGGAGCGTGTGAGCGAGTTTTTGGAGCGAGTGAGCCAGTTTTTGGAGCTAGTAAGTGAGTTACTGGAGCGAGCGAGTTTTTGGAGCTAGTGAGTGAGTTACTGGAGCGAGTAAGCTAGTTACTGGAGCGAGTGAGCGAGTTTTTGGAGATAGTGAGCGAGTTCCTGGAGCGAGTAAGCTAGTTACTGGAGCGAGTGGGCGAGTTACTGCAATTAGTGAGCGAGTTACTGGAGCCAGTGGGCGAGTTACTGGAGCGAGTGAGCGAGTTTTTGGTGCTAGTGAGCGAGTTACTGGAGCGAATAAGCTAGTTACTGGAGGGAGTGAGCGAGTAACTGGAGCGAGTGAGCGAGCTACTGAATCGAGTGAGCGAGTTACTGCAATGAGTGAGCGAGTTACTGGAGCGAATGGGCGAGTTACTGGAGCGAGTGAGCGACTTACTAGAGCGAGCGTGTTTTTGGAGCTAGTGAGCGAGTTACTGGAGCGAGTAAGCTAGTTACTGAAGCGAGTGGGCGAGTTACTGCAATTAGTGAGCGAGTTATTGGAGCGAGTGAGCGAGTTTTTGGAGCTTGTGAGCGAGTTACTGGAGCGAGTAAGCGAGTTACTGGAGCGAGTGAGCGAGTTACTGGAGCGAGTGGGCGAGTTACTGGAGCGAGTGAGCGAGCTACTGAATCGAGTGAGCGAGTTACTGCAATGAGTGAGCGAGTTACTGGAGCGAATGGGCGAGTTACTGGAGCGAGTGAGCGACTTACTAGAGCGAGCGAGTTTTTGGAGCTAGTGAGCGAGTTACTGGAGCGAGTAAGCTAGTTACTGAAGCGAGTGGGCGAGTTACTGCAATTAGTGAGCGAGTTACTGGAGCGTGTGAGCGAGTTTTTGGAGCTTGTGAGCGAGTTACTGGAGCGAGTAAGCGAGTTACTGGAGCGAGTGAGCGAGTTACTGGAGCGAGTGGGCGAGTTACTGGAGCGAGTGAGCGAGCTACTGGAGCGAGTGAGCGAGTTACTGGAGCGAGTGAGCGAGCTACTGGAGTTAGTGGGCGAGTTACTGGAGCGAGTGGGCGAGTTACTGGAGCGAGTGAGCGAGCTACTGGAGCGAGTGAGCGAGTTACTGGAGCGAGTGAGCGAGCTACTGGAGCGAGTGAGCGAGTTTTTGGAGCGAGTGAGCGAGTTACTGGAGAGAGTGAGCTATTTTTGGAGCTAGTGAGCGAGTTACTGGAGCGAGTGAGCGAGTTACTGGAGAAAATGAGCGAGTTACTGGAGCGAGTGGGCGAGTTACCGGAGCGAGTGGGCGAGTTACCAGAGCGAGTGGGCGAGTTTTTGAAGCTATTGAGCGAGTTACTGGAGCGAGTGAGCGAGTTTTTGGAGCTAGTGAGCAAGTTTTTGGAGCTACCATCACACTTAGAGGTTGACTTATTCTGCACCAGCGCACACAAAATTAAAAAAATATTGAGCAATGAATATTTTGATAATCGCAAATAGCTCTTCTACCCTATTCTTGATGTTGCACGACTTGATATAATTAGCTAATTATTTTTTAATTACGACTTGATAGTATATTATTACGATTAAGTGAATTTTGTAACTAGTGAATTAAAGTCACCAACGGTCAACGCAAGCAACTTGTAATTATATAGGCGTCTATATGTGGAAGCTTGTCATTAGCAATTGTCCTTATTTATACAAGATTTATTTATAATTGTTATTAGTCTGTAAGCTTTCTTTAAAAATAAATAAATAAATAAATAAATAGTGAGCGAGTTACTGGAGCGAGTGAGCGACTTACTAGAGCGAGCGAGTTTTTGGAGCTAGTGAGCGAGTTACTGGAGCGAGTAAGCTAGTTACTGAAGCGAGTGGGCGAGTTACTGCAATTAGTGAGCGAGTTACTGGAGCGAGTGAGCGAGTTTTTGGAGCTTGTGAGCGAGTTACTGGAGCGAGTAAGCGAGTTACTGGAGCGAGTGAGCGAGTTACTGGAGCGAGTGGGCGAGTTACTGGAGCGAGTGAGCGAGCTACTGGAGCGAGTGAGCGAGTTACTGGAGCGAGTGAGCGAGCTACTGGAGTTAGTGGGCGAGTTACTGGAGCGAGTGAGCGAGTTACTGGAGAAAATGAGTGAGTTACTGGAGCGAGTGGGCGAGTTACCGGAGCGAGTGGGCGAGTTACCAGAGCGAGTGGGCGAGTTTTTGAAGCTATTGAGCGAGTTACTGGAGCGAGTGAGCGAGTTTTTGGAGCTAGTGAGCAAGTTTTTGGAGCTAGTGAGCGAGTTACTGGAGCGAGTGTGCGAGGGTTTGGAGGTAGTGAGCGTGTTTTTGGAGCGAGTGAGCGAGTTTTTGGAGCGGGTGAGCGAGTTACTGGAGAAAGTGAGCGAGTGAGTTACTGGAGCGAGTGAGCGAGTTTTTGGAGCTAGTGAGCGAGTTTTTGGTCCTAGTGAGCGAGTTACTGGAGCGAGTGAGCGAGTTTTTTGGCCTAGTGAGCGAGTTACTGCAATTAGTGAGCGAGTTACTGGAGCGAGTGAGCTAGTTACTGGAGCGAATGAGCGAGTTTTTGGAGCTAGTGAGCGAGTTACTGGAGCGAGTGAGCGAGTTTTTGGAGATAGTGAGCGAGTTCCTGGAGCGAGTAAGCTAGTTACTGGAGCGAGTGGGCGAGTTACTGCAATTAGTGAGCGATTTTTTGGAGCTAGTGAGCGAGTTACTGGAGCGAGTGGGCGAGTTACTGGAGCGAGTGGGCGAGTTACTGGAGCGAGCGAGCGAGTTACTGGAGCGAGTGAGCGAGTTACTGGAGCGAGTGAGCGAGTTTTTGGAGCTAGTGAGCGAGTTTTTGAGCTAGTGAGCGAGTTACTGGAGCGAGTGAGTGAGTTTTTGGAGCGAGTGAAAGAGTTCTGGAGGGAGTGAGCGAGTTACTGCAATGAGTGAGCGAGTTACTGGAGTGAATGGGCGAGTTACTGGAGCGAGTGAGCGAGTTACTAGAGCGAGCGAGTTTTTGGAGCTAGTGAGCGAGTTACTGGAGCGAGTAAACTAGTTACTGAAGCGAGTGGGCGAGTTACTGAAATTAAAGAGCGAGTTACTGGAGCGAGTGAGCGAGTTTTTGGAGCGAGTGAGCGAGTTACTGGAGCGAGTCAGCGAGTCACTGGAGCAAAATCAAAATCAATCAAAATCAAAGTATTTATTTCAAGTAGGCCAGTTACAGGCACTTTTGAATTGTCATAGACAATCAAAGGAATATTATTAAACACTACAAAAGTTATGGTGCTACAGTCCCAGTCACAAGACATAAAAACTGTGAAAGTACCGTAGATGCCCGTTCCAAGTAGTAGATCTCTATGGAGAAGAACGTGCAAGAAACTCCATGGACACTCTTTTTAGATCGCCAGAATAATTACAGAACCTTTGTTACATCGTTCATTTGAGGTGGTACATGATGTGAGAACGATGTAGCAAGTTTTTGATTAAAAGTGTCCAGAGTAACAATTAAAACAAAGACAATTCAAAAACAAAATGATCAATAATTATTAAAATAAACCGTGGCAGCTAAGAGATGACCAGTCTCAACTGACAGCGCCCGTTCACGAACATGACACATGCATCCAAGCGCAAGTGAGCAAGTGAGCGAGTTACTGCAATGAGTGAGCGAGTTATTGGAGCTAGTGGGCGAGTTACTGGAGCGAGTGGGCGAGTTACAGGAGCGAGTGAGTGAGTTACTGTAGCGAGTGAGCGAGTGTTTTAAGCGAGTGAGCGAGTTACTGGAGCGAGTGAGCGAGTTACTGGAGCGAGTGGGTGAGTTACTGGAGCGAGTGGGCGAGTTACTGGAGCGAGTGAGCGAGCTACTGGAGCGAGTGAGCGAGTTTTTGGAGCGAGTGAGCGAGTTGCTGGAGCTAGTGAGCGAGTTAATGGAGCGAGTGAGCGAGTTTTTGGAGATAGTGAGCGAGTTACTGGAGCGAGTAAGCGAGTAACTGGAGCGAGTGGGCGAGTTACTGGAGCGATTGAGCGAGCTACTGAATCGAGTGAGCGAGTTACTGCAATGAGTGAGCGAGTTACTTGAGCGAGTTACTGAAGCGAGTGGGCGAGTTACTGGAAAGAGTGAGCGAGTTAATGGAGCTAGTGAGTGAGTTTTTGGACCTAGTGAGCAAGTTTTTGGAGCTAGTGAGCGAGTTACTGGAGCGAGTGAGCGAGGTTTTGGAGCTAGTGGGCGAGTTTTTCGACCCAGTGAGCGAGTTACTGGAGCGAGTGAGCGTGTTTTTGGAGCGAGTGAGCGAGTTTTTGGAGGTAGTGAGCGAGTTACTGGAGTTGGTGAGCGAGTTACTGGAGAAAGTGAGCGAGTGAGCGGGTTACTGGAGCTAGTGGGCGAGTTTCTGGAGCGAGTGAGCGAGTTACTGGAGCGAGTGAGCGGTTACTGGAGCGAGTGAGCGAGTTACTGGATTTTCATCTACATTCTTTGAAATAGTGAGTGGAGACTGGATTTGCATGACTCATACAAAACTTCAGTATCAGGCTGGCCGGGAGTAGAATTTCTCAGAGGGAAGGTTGGAAATTCGCGTAGACGAAGTCGCGGGCGGGGTGCTGGTCTTCATATAAAACCGGAACATTTTCCATTGCAATCACGCAACGCTATCTCAGAAAACTTTAATTAAATAAAGTCATCATTAAAAATATTTATAAGACCCGACGGTAAGACTCGCATTTTTATGAGTTTTAATAGATACGACGTTCAAGATAGTAAGGAGGGTGGACCCGATAAATATGGTCCCTGTTGGTAATTACGACTGCATGTGCATAATTTTATGCACGAAAAAGTCACCTTGGAAAATTAAGCTCTTTCGTTGTATTTTTCATTTAAGAGGAAGTTGGGTAAGTTCCACCGCTTAAATATTTATTTTTGCATCCTTGTTTTGTTCCGCGGTTATGCAGATTCATCGTTTTGATACCTTTTCGTATTTCTGCTACAATTTCAGCAGGTTCTGTATTAAGCTGTTTGAGGTTGGTTCACGGTATAAACAGGTTATAGTGTCCCTAGAACGTAAAGATCAATTGAAGGAATACTATGCATGAATCTGACAGTATTTTCACATCCAAACCACTGAACCGATCAACCTGAATTTTTACATACCTATATCTCTTGGATTAGTGTTTAACTAACGCGGGTTCGAATCCCACTTGCAACTGAATTTTTCTTTCCTCAAAAATCATCTTTCAGACATACCCTGTCGTAGAAACTCAAATATATAACAGACAGAAAATGTAACTTTTGTATTTGTAGCAAAATCAGTAAATGGTCACTGACCTACGAAATCGAGAATGGAACCCGAATTATGTTAATTAGATAGTCTTTAGATACTGCATTTCCAACATAAAGAAAAGACTCGATTGTTCGTAAAAGTACATCCAAATTATTATTTTCTATGAATTTTACTTTTACTATAGGCCTCATAAGTTAGCTCAAAATAGTCCAACGAGCTATAGAGAGGGCTATGCTCGGAGTCCATCTGCGCGATTGACTCAGAAATAATAATAATAATAATATTCCACAACTATCACACAACGCCATCTAGTCCCAAGCTAAGCAGAGCTTGTGTTATGGGTACTAGACAACTGATAAACATACTTATATATTTCTAAATACATACATATTATAGATAAATTACACCCAGACACAGAACAAATGATCGTGCTCATCACACAAACATTTGTCCTGGGTGGGAATCGAACCCACGACCTCCGGCATAGCAGTCAGGGTCACTAACCACTAGACCAACAGGCCAATCAAATGAGGAGATTCGTAGACGAACCAACATAGCCCAACCAATTAGCAAGTTGAAATGGCAGTTAGCAGGCCATATAGCACGCAGAACTCATGGCCGATGGGGCGTAAGGTTCTCGAATGGAGACCACGCACCGACAAGCGCAGCGTAGGACGTCCACCCACCATAATTATAATGACGATCTGTCACGCTAACTGACAGACTGAAGAAGTTCATCCAAGGAGTTCATATTTATAATACAAGCTACATGTTATTTATAGTATTAGTAAGCATAGCCAGACAATCCTATCAATCCCAAATCCAGCTACATTAGCTGATAGGTGCCATAACCGTCTACCCAGTACACCGCATCGTAAACTAACAATGTAGATTTGAGCACCCAGTGTACAGTCACTCCCGATATTGTTTTATGATGCCAATGGCGGCATTCTGTGCTATTCGCAGGTGATGTTGAAAGCTTTTACATGTATGTATCAGTTTTATGTTATGATCCTTTATAGTTTGTGCTTTGTTGTGTTTATAATATTACAGTTACATAAAAGATAAACGACTAGTTTTAAGACTGTTGCAGTTGTGTGGAAACTAAAATGCAACATTTATTTCAAGGAAATGTCTTAAAAATTTTTAATTTAATTTATTTACAGAAATAAACAAAACATTTCGAAGGTTATAATTTCAGCTGATGGAAAACCTACTTTACTTTACCCAAATAATTCATTACCAGCAGATCTGTACTCGTAATATAAGTAAATTATATAATTATTTTAATTAAGATCTTATCAAGAAAATACTGATGAAGCTGAGAAACAAATAATAATATTTTTGTAACGTACGAGTATTGTACATAATTATGTACACTTGTACCTATAGTTGATGTTCTGCTTGATATTGAATACAGGTAGTGCCTTTCAATAAATTACCCATCTTATACAGTCGAATAAGGTAGTTGGGTCAAATAATGCAGGCCTGTAATGTACCTACAAAAGAAAGATATATCAAACAGCCATCTTAACTCAAAGACAACGATTGAAAACCAGAACCAGTGTCCAAAAACCCAACCAAACCCACAAAACAACCATCGAACAATAAAACAAAGGACGACACACCAAACATTTACCAGCTAATCCAACGCTTATCTAACACATCCAGTATTTATCCGAACACTGCAACACATCACTCGCTGGTTGCTGCAACCATTACATCGTACGACACGTGATTAATCCCGGTAACCATCTACATCGGTGACTGAGCGGCAACCGATTGGTTGTGCAACCAACTATTTATCGTGGGGTATAATGAGACCGAAGGGACATTCGGCTATTAATATGTGTTTAGAACAAGCTGGATTGGGGATCGTTTAGTTCTTGTTTTGGTTGAACGTGACTTGTTGTGGACTAATTGGGAAGGTGATTGAACACTGAACAGGCTTTAGTTTAGAATTTACTACTGCGATCTTATAAAGACATTAGAAACGGAATGAATAATTCGTCGCTTGCAAAGGTGACCGCGCGATAGCTCGGTTAGCAAGAATGCCCACTGTCCAGTGTACTGAATCGAAATGTCGCAGGTTCAAATCCTGCTCACACTCAAAGTTTTTCCACAAAAGGTTAAAATATTCACTAGTAGACTATATCGAGTTCATTGGCTAATTTAGGTACATAATCAGACCATGGTTTTCTTCGAGTGGCAAGCTACGAGTGAGCAGTGTTGATAATGTTCGAAATCGTGAAAGAATAATTTGAAAAGATGTGACGTCAGCCTATCCTATAAAGGCGGCCTGTGTCTTAGCAGTGGGAACTATTATTTATTATCTTTTTTTTTTACGTGGTAAAATCATAAGATAATCCTCCCACCCAGGTCAGGACAGGAGAGGCTGTCAGACTTGTATAGACAAAAATCCACGGTGTCCTTTAGTAGCCCTTTACCTGATAAGACAATCCCGCCATCACAGGACTATTATTATTTAGGCTGAGGTTAGATTGGGCAATGAAAAACTATTAAAAATGAGGAACTCAAACAAGTATTTAAATCAAACAAACTATCAACAAAACCACTTAATCCTTTCAGCCATTAAAATGCAAGTAGTTCTCATAAACCGGCTGCCAATAAAACAATCGTTGCAGTCGACAGCAACAGTTGTACTACCGGTTGTACAAGAGACAATCGCTGATAAATTACAGTGCATAGAAACATTTGCGACTGCGATTTGGTTGTGCCAGGAAAGTTGGCGGATTGTACGGGAGTGAATTGTGAGCGGTGACGATGCGTTTTATGTTACAACTGTTACAAGAAAAAGGCATGACGACATGGTTCGATAACTATATGCCGAAATGCCGCCGATACAAGCCGTCTTTCCGAACTTATCAAGCCAAAGCAAGCTAGTTTCTAAACGATGTTTTTCTGCACCGTCTTGTGAGCAGTGACTATGCAATAAACGCAAAGTCCCATCCGGACGACAAGCCACATAAATTTAGGAGCACTGGGCCTAAAATGCTAACTAAAGCATTTCAAAATATTTTGGGAATCGATTCGATGTTCAAAAAATGCTAATTTTAAGCCTTACTTGAAAAATTACTGATGATTTTGAGCTACTTTCAGCTGAATAGTATTTCTCAGTAGGTATATTATTTCTCTCTCCAATACCTATTTTTCTTAAGCGACTGTTTATCAGACCTATGCAACTCAATTACTGTACCGAAACCCGTTTGTTAGACCATTTCCTCTAAAAAAACGCAGCGTTTTCCATCACAATAGACGTCCCTATACTTTCAAACAGTTTGGCTCCGGTTTGGAACCGCGGCGGCCAGAAAAAAGCGGTCTATAATTAAATCGGTGCGCGCCAAGAAACTGTCAATATCTGTGCAATGCCTGGAGGCTCATAACGGTGAACTTGGCAGGTAACTACGGGTCTTTGTTTCATTTTGTTCAGCTGAAAGAATATTCTGATAATGGAGAAAAAATATTGTGTGTGGAAGGTGTTTTGATTGTGGAGAATGATGCTTGGTTTTCTAAAACTGTAAGGCTGGCGGGACGAATTTTTTGGGTGATATCACCCAGGGGAACAAAGTGGCAACGGCAAAATTGATGGCAAATGTCTGAGGTGTCCGGACCAATTTCGCTCACCCATGAACACGAAATTTGACAGTGCGCTTTTCCAAGAATAGAAAATGATGGCGAAGCACTATCAAGATGACTTCCGGACCGGGGAATCACGACCCTCAGTAATGAAGAATATAACATGAGAAGGAGGAAGATCTGCCTGTATATGTAGATCCTACTTATATTAATCAAATCGTGTCTTTAAAAGTCGCATCATACCTTCTAAAACATCTCAACAGCTATCAAAATCTCTCAAACTCTCCACCGCCATGTCCCACACCTAAAAGCCAGACTTTGATGACACACAGCTTACAATGTCATTTTTATCTACCAACATATACATTAACGCATCGCTTAGCCGCACTCCCTCGGCCGCTGGTCGTAAACCGACAATGTAATGTGTCTCCTTCGAAAGGATTTTAACTGCTCTGTTGATGGATTGTCTGTTCGCGACGATACTCAATACAATGATAAAATAAACGATGTGTTTATGTATCCGCACGGATTGGAGACCGTTGCCAGAATGGCTTTTGTTTGCTAGAAATAAGGGTAATAGTTGTATTGTTTGATACGAATGTTAAGACAGAATTTTAAAAACGATTACGTAGGTTCTTTCTAAATATTAGAAAGCAGATTTATTGTGAGTGATGTGAAAACAGTTGGCAAATCTAGATATCATACTTTCTTTAGCGCCATGTATCTATGCTAAAAATCTTGATGTTCTTAAAGAACTATTAATAATTAGATACTTTTTTTATAAAAACCGAATACTTATGAAACTGTCTATTTTCAAAAACACTAGATTAAACTTCTGCCTACTCAAAGTCGTATTTGATAATTTCTAGGCGGCAAATGAGCATTCTTAAAATAAGTCGATCTTAAAATCTTTACTTTCTAAGTACCATATTCTACACAAAACCTTATCTCAAGATCTTAAAATCGTCACTTTCAACCATCTTCAACTGTTTCAAAAGTAAATTGCTTTCCCAACTTACATATAGAGCGGAGCGTCGAAATTTACAAGTCGTAATGTTTCAATTTATTTGTAAATCAGTTTAAGTTGCACAAACACAAGGCGGTGCGGAAAAATCCCGAGTAGTGTTGCGTCTGTAGCGAACGATCCCTAATATGTTAAGGATGATAGTGATGAGACATGGCGAGGTAAAAATGTGTTAGAAACAGAGTGAATCTATGGCAGTTAAATACTCATTTATGTGTGAGAATATTTAAATTTTGGAGTCAAACAGTTGCTTGATAAAGCGTACACTAGTCGATAAATGGTTGAGCTCCAATTTATGATGTGAATCTGGTTCCGGAAATGATAACTGTCAAATCATAATCGAGGCCCGTGCTTTTCGAGCACAAGCTTCGCTAAACCAATCTAAGTAGTCATTTCTAGATCTTTGACAATCATCACAGCTGTTTGTCAGTGGCCCAAAATAATTAGCAATAGTGGTAACGTACAATGCATTTTCAGGGATATGAACGTCAAATAAACATTTCAATACACTGGTATTCAGTTGCATCTGATTTAACTGCAAACTAAGCCAAAAGTGTTCGGTTTTAGCTGTGAAAATGATGACCATGTTTATAGAAGTGCCGACGGGAGGTATAGCAGTCAATTCCTGGAGCAGAGACAGCGTATCGAGAAGCACAGCGTGAACGACCTCCAGCTAGATAGACTGACGTCTTTAAGACGGTAGCTGAAAAGGATGCAGAAAACGGGGGACAGGGTGATGTGGCATATCCTGAGAGAGGCTTGTGTGTCCAGCTTTGGACTGCCAAAGGCTGAGTTGTGTTGATAACTCCAGTATCCTATCCTACTAGTCCTACTAATGTTAAAAACGTGAAAGTTTGTTTTGCTGGATGGATGGATGTGTGTTACTCTTTCACGCAAAAACTACTAAACGGATTTGAATGAAATTTGGCACACAGATAGTTTATAGTCTAGATTAACACATGGGATATCCCAATCTTATATTACTGTGGGCTAATTATCAAGTTATAGCGGGTGAAACCTCTGGCAACAGCTAGTATAATTGTATAATCCTGTTCACTCCTACGTGTCCCATCACTACGACCGCCCTCTCAAGGCGACGCGTACTTTGCATGTTGAGTGCGCGCTCTGATACCGGAGCAGCAACGCCTTTTGCACTTCACCCAGAATGCAGTTTAGTAATCCTATTCAATTCCTAGTTTATGGTGTGGGGTTAGATCTTAGACTAACAACGTGGTTCAATTATGGGTGGGTGGTGGGTTAACCCTTTGTCTGTTAAAATATAATTTAAACAAAGATGTTACTAAGACATTCGATCTCGGTTTTTAAATAAATATTATTATCTAACCTCTCTTTAAAGTACCTAAGAAAGACTTTTTTGTTTTTTTTAATTGTATCTAAGAGATATTAAAAAGGAGTCCAAAATCTCGTATTCACTATTAATGTTAGGTAGAAACAATCCCATTTAAGCTACATAATTCATTTCTAATCTAAACCACATGATCTATTGTATATCTCAACGAAAAGGCTGCAAAACCCAACAAGATTGCTATCAAACGCAACACCCACTAATCCTAAAATCTACGTCCAAAATACCCTCCATTTTGCTCTTCACTGCGCACAAAACACTGTTTCGTCCATTGCCTTACAAAGCCATACACACGCGACATACAAATTAAGGCCCCTAATCATCCTTTGAACATAGTCGAGGAGCCAGCGAACAAAATATAACATTCATAAAAGTACAATTTAGTCGCCAGTTTGTACAGTGAGCAAAAGAGATAGGTATGCAGACAGCTAGTTTTAATCGGTTTTCCAATGAACTTGTGTTCTGAGTTTTAACGTTCCTGCATAACAAACTCTTTGGCTTTATTTGTAAATTAGTCCTCCTGACCGATTTCGGCCACGGCGGTCACGGTCACTATAATAAGCATGCAACCGAAAAGTACATACATACAGAATGTAGCATGCATATAGGACACAGGAAAACTGTTTAAAACTTGTTGCCTACTTACATTCCTAACTCTTTTGCTGACTGTACATCCATGTGACGACGGTACGTGAGTTGTCTGTCCGTAACTCTGTACGAATTTACGAAACAAAGACTTATAGTCGGGAAAATCCTATTTCAAAAGTTGTGTTGCTAAACGATTTTGAACCTAAATTGGATAAGGTAGGGTGGCTTTTGCAGTGAAGTGGGGAATTTCGGTTGATAATTCAGTTTTGAAAGGAGACGTAGGCGTTGCATCAGTTTGTTGTTGATTCTTATAATTTTGAATTAATGAATGTTGTTTTATAGGCTTAGTTCCAAGCTTGGGCTGCATAATTAAGTAGTAATACAGAGTACTTCATGCCAGCGTAATATCATAAAGATTTTCTTAAGAAAGCCTTCTATTAGTTTCGCTATGATAGCTCATGAAAGGCTGGCTACGACGTAGCTGGTGCTACGCAGGCTAGTTTGTCGTAGCATTTACCGCTACGCTACACATACGAACTACGTCATCGGACGACCAATAATTAAATCTTAAATTAGTTATTGATCATTAAATCATGAATCAATTCGATAATTAAAGGCTGGATCAGACCAAATGCGTATGCGTAGACGTAAGCGTAAACGTGCGCGTACCACTGAGTTGGAACTGTATAAGACAGGACACACCGCTTGAGTAACGTAGACGTACTCGTATACGTGGACGTGATGCGATGTGTCCTGTCTTATACAGATCCATACATTACAACTTAGGGGTATGCGCACGTTTACGCTTACGTCTACGCATACCTACGCATTTGGTCTGCTCCAGCCTTTAATCCTGAATCAGTTTAACCATTAGTCCCGTGTTTTAAATAATATTGATAATCTAACTTTTAAAGGAGTTTTCAATCAGTAAATTGATCCATTTTGCACAAAATGTCCTTTCTATACTTACTACCTACATCAAACCTGGCCAACAAAAGGCACTTCCATTCCATCCCAAACGTTCAGCTTGCCAATTCATCCCACTAAAAAGGCGAATGCCACAAAACGTTCCATTCACAAATTCACATCGCAATTACGGGGACAATTTTAGGTTTTTTTTTCTGCCAAGCGGTTGGCAAGTGTCCTATATATGTCCAGGATGTTTGTGGTCCCAAGTGGCCGGCCAGATTGTAATTAAACCCTCTCGTGCCAAGAAACTGTCCGGGCAACATGTCGACCGCACATGGCCAGTGTTTTTTGAACAAGTTTTGCAAAGCTGATGTTTTATGAAAATGTTTTTTTTTCTTCTTTTTTTTTTGAGAAGTTATGATTAACTTAGGTTGAGAGGAGTTTTGTGTGTTTTGTGTGTGTGTTTTGTTAGACTTGTAAGGATTGCTCATTTACTGCTGTAGTAGTTATTCTAATTAAAACACCATTACTGTGACACAGACAGAACTGGCAAGTCCTTTGTTTACTAGCTGATGCCAGCGGCTTCGCTCGTTCGCGCGTAAACACGAAAATCATTCCAGGAACGTAATACTGGGATAATTGGCCCTGATCCCATGTGTTATTCCAGACTATGACTTATCTCTGAGCCAATTTATACTAATCTCCGTTCAGCCGTTGTGACAGGATTGACTCCAAGATCCATTCATTCATTCAAAATTTCGCTTTTGAAAAATACTAAAATATAATATAAATGTACGTTTAAATACTATAAATTGATTTCATTTAAAAATTGATTCATACATTGTCCACGGAAAAATATCCGTTTCGTTCGAAACACCAGTTTTTTTTTAATATTTGAGGGTTAGTTTCATTGTTAAAGTTGATTATAACCAGAAGTGCTTTCTGCCCATGAAAGGTTGTTTATGGTTTACAAATAACCCTGGACACGTTTTCTTTAACATGAAAAATCTTGGAATCCAAGTCTCAAACAAAAATTAACATGACACAGAAGTTGACAAACTTATCAACAGCAAATCCAATAACTTGACCTAATGTAAGTACAGCTTTAACAAAACATAACAAAGAAAAAATATCACCCACGTAGAACGGTAAAACAGGACAAAAATAAAAACATTTCCCGGAGAAAAACTAAAGTAAATCACACTCGGACGATATATCGTAACTTTAAAGACAATGACGAGTATCGGATTTGGATCGACGCCACACGCGCGAAGAATGAGGCGATTTAGGCGAGAGTCGTGACGAGAAACGCAAGTGTGCGCCGTCACTCATGTCTGCCTGTTATGGCTCATAATTGTTAGGTATCGGATGGGGTTTGAAGGATTTATTAGGAGAAATAAACATGGAATGCGTTACCTATGCTGCAACTAATGTATGGCAGTCTTTATAAATGTTTATGGGACAGACTGAGAGCGGAGCTCGTGGCTAAGTGTTTGCAGCCACACAGGCCGATCTTTCGGATTAAGCCGCGCTTGCCGAGGTTGGTCTGTGGATGGGTGTCCATCAGTCATTTGCGTGCCTCGGAAAGCACGTAAAGCCGTTGATCTCGGCTGTCATTTGTAGATCTTTGATGATCGTCATTGTCAGTCTGAAGCTCTGAAGTCTGACCACCAGTCTTCCCGTGGGGTATCGTATTACCCAGTTACTGGATTGTGTAGGTCCGATAGGCAGTCGCTCCATGTCAAATACTGATATCCAGTTTGCATCTGGTTCGACTAGAAGCCGACCCCAATATAGTTGGGAAAGGCTAGGCAGAGAGAGGGACGCTGGAAATGTGCTACCAGGATAAAAAAAATATCCTATGTCATATGGTCAACCTGTGAATGAAAAGACAGACAAACAACCACATTTACATACGCAATATTAGTAGGTTCTAGAAACATTATATCTTAGATTATTAAAGTAATGCTGTACCATAGCCTCAATCTTGGCAAACGTAACACTAGCAAAAAAAATCTCTCCCACCGAATACCATCCAACATTTGTATAAAAATAAAACTTTGTCGCATAATGTTGATATTCGTTACCTGTCGTATAACGCATTATGGTGCTTCTGTATTCAGAGTCGGCGCCAAAGTACAATGGCGTAGATTGTACACTCACCACCACTAATATGTATGCAGTTCAAAAGCTTAAGCCCGGACCACATAGAAAAGACGTAAGACGCAGACGGGGCGGAGACATACGTCTCTTCGACGTCTCTTTCATACAAAATGTATAGAAGCGACGTAAAACACACAGAAGGGACGGGGCGCGGGCGCGACTCCCAGACGTTTTCGCACATCCGCGACGCGTCCTCGTCTTACGTCTTTTCTATGTGGCCCGCGCCTTAAAGTTCAGGTGGCCTACCATGACGTCTTAAAGCAAAAGTAGTTCCACTGTGGGAAAGAGACAGAGCTATACAAGTCGTCTAGCGCCATCTCATTCACACAGTGGAACACACGTCATGGTAGGCCACCAGAAAGAGATTGCATATTTGATAAGACCTGTTTCATAAAGGTTTAATTTCCAAGACATGTATGCCTTAAGGTTTATACCTCGGAATCCAGGACCAGTCAATGAATCCTCATACAAATTTTTGAAATGTGTTTTAACAACATAATTATAGAGAAATGCTAAAAAAAAAATTGCCCGATCTCAAGTTTTTAAATATTTTTTCATACAAATTGTATGAACGAAAAAAATTGGCAATTCTTTCCAATTTTTTTTATGATGTTAATAATTTAGTCTCATGTAAAGATCATTTTATTGTAAAGGAAGGAAAATGTCTGTGCAACAGAAGTAGGTCAAATCTAATGAAATAGTGACCACTACTAATACGACTTCATGCTGTAAAATTTTTTGGCTAACTTCCGCCGTTCCGATTTTTTCAACGAAATGATCCTTACATGAAACAGAGTCGAATGGCATTAAAAAAAATTGGCCAGTTTCACTCATTTTTGTGGACAACTCACACTAGACCAAAAAATATAAACGCCAAAATTGTCAACATCAAAAAATAAAGGTTCCCAAGAAACTTTTCTCGTACCTCTTATGGATCCTGATTTCTCCTTCTTCTGTTTAATTAATTATTTATTTTAATAATAATTTAGATGGGGCAAATTTTTTTTAAACATTTTTCTATATGCTGTTAACAACACATTTAAAATAATTGTATGAAGATTCATTGACTGGCCTTGGATTTCGAGGTTTTACTATTTTTACGTCTAACGGCACTCCACTAATGTTCATTATAGAGATGACTATACAGCATGAGTAAGTCACTTGAAAAAGTTGTTAGGCTTAAAATCTGGGAAGGTTTGCACGCGAAATTCGGCGTTCAACTAAAATAATAATTATGTATATCAAAACAGTTTTAACCAATGTGTGTGTGTGTTGAGGTCAGGTGTGCGGTCTTACTATAATTATATTTCCAACCCTATAAGTATTCAATAATTTAATAAAATTATTGTAGTGATATTTGATAGTGTTAGTTGACAGGCTTTCGTGCTTCTGACTTTTAAAACAGTTCATACAAAAAATTACACCCAATTTTCCAAATCATTGTTGTGATCAAACACATAAATCCATTCCGTAAAATCCATTCTTTTACACAAAAAGAAAACACAAATCTTTTCATTCCTGCAAACATATTCCTCTCCGTGACTGTACCGTCATAGGTGGCCATTGATGAATGAGGCCCGACTATGCACCCACTTTGTGGTTACATTGACTGATTGCCACGGCTCTACTGGCACCGTGTTTTACAAATCGTCGTGAGGAATTTTGGCAGTTAGATTTTGAAGACTGCGGAATTTATGAAGTTTTGTTTGAGCGAGTATGAATTTGGCGGCACTTTAGCCCGTCTGAAATGTTAAACTTTACAGGCTACGTTTTTTTAGGTGACAGTAATTATTTTTCTTAAAATTATTAACGGTTGTCATAAAAATTAAAAAAGTCCCATTGAATATCCCGAAAATCCGCTGGCGAGAAGCATATTATTATCATTTGCAAGGTGCGACTGCCGGGTTCGATTTCGGAATTCCGGTACCACGGAACAATTATTTGTATGGCCTACAATCACAGACACTAGTTGTTCCGAGTCTGGCTGACTGTATATTTATGCGAGTTTAAATGTCTTATTTTATCGCAACAACGTAAAAAAATGGTCTGACAGTCGGGACCAACAAAGGCAAGGCAGCAAAGTCAGTCACAGTCAACGGACATTATTTTAACAGTCAACTAAGACTGTTAAACTTAGTGTATAAGTCTAACAAAGTTTAATTTTAATTAGAGAGACCCAGAACGCAGGTGACGGAAAGAGGTGTGTGTTGTCGTATTTGTTTTAGGTGCAAAGATGTGAAACATGTGGGTTTGGTTGAAATATTCATCATTTTGGTTTGCAAAAATATACGCTTACTAAACTAATTTAATATTGTGTTTTTTCATTGGAAGCTACTCAGTGTGTTAAGAGGATCATCTACCGAGCGCTCGTCCATACTAAAAGAGAAAACGTTTTCCTACCCCTATTTTTTCCCCTCGGTTTTCTTTTTTTTTAAAGTAACTCTTAGGCGCCTGTAACTTTCAAACTTTCAAACTATTATAAATTTTGAAAAAAAGAAAACCTATGAACTTAGTTTTTTACTGTGTAAGAAGCATTCTAAAAAATCATTGAGATAGGATAACATTTAGGGGTAGGAAAACGTTTTCTCTTTTAGTATGGACGAGCGCTCGGTAGACGATCCTCTTAATGTGCGTCACAAGACATGTCTTCGTATTTTCTTCCTTTGTATATTAGTTTCCTGAAGATAATAATGAAAGAAACAAAATACACTTAGGGACGTTACCCATGGCGCGATGCGACGCGACGCGATTCGTGCGATATCGAGTCGATTTTTGATTTAAGTCGCACGTATTTACTAATGGAGTGATGCGATGCAATTCGACCGTGAACTCCAAAAATCCACCTTACTACTACGACATAAAGGCGCTGCAAACCAAAGACAAAAGATGTCTCTAGTGACGAGTAGTTGCGCAATCGATTTCGATTTCGAATCATGTGCATTGTCATTAGCACGTACATGCAATTCGATATCGAGCAGATCTGTGAGCGATAGTAGTAGTGGGGATTCGCGGGTTCTGGCGCACGTTCCAGAGCCCCGCGCCAGAGCCCCACGATCTGTTCCACCCATCCTAAAAAAAAAATAAAAAAAAAAAAAAAAAAAAAAAAAAAAAGGTTTTGCCATGCTCTGATCACGTTTCTGCAGTCCAGTCCGTTTTAGCGTAGGATGCGTGGTTCTGGAGTTATACAAATCAACTGGCGCACGTTCCAGAGCCCCGCGCCAGAGCCCCACGATCTGTTCCACCCATCCTAAAAAAAAAAAAAAAAAAAAAAAAAGGTTTTGCCATGCTCTGATCACGTTTCTGCAGTCCGTTTTAGCGTAGGATGCGTGGTTCTGGAGTTATACAAATCAATTAACTGTTATCTCATTGATTTCCGGTGGTCCTGCACCCTCATTAGCGCACCATTGTTCGCCTAATCCTCTTATCTATTGTACTTCGAACACCCTAATTACGGTTGGTTTGGTGTTCTTATCTATTACTCATTGTTAACCCTCATTATGTCTGCATTTCTATGTCATCAATAAAGCACGTTCCTTCATTTTTACTTCGACATTTTATTACTTTTTTTCCTACAAATGTTCGTAAAACTATGCATTGATCATCCCTGAAACTATCGCGGGTTCTGGCGCAAATATCATTGTACAGTGTGCATTGAACATCCCTGAAACTATTGCGGGTTCTGGCGCAATAAAACATATTCCTTCATTTTTATTTTGAAATTTTATTACTTTTTTTCTACAAAATATGAGCGGAACATCTCATCCACAAAAATATCATTGTATAGTGTGTTCCCAGTAAATATGTTCGTAAAACTATGCATTGAACATCCCTGAAACTTAAATAGCAAATACATTAAGCAATATTCACCACAAACTGAAGTCCAATCATTCTGAATCCTATCAACATTCCAGTCCCATCTCTTACAATTCCTTTTCAAAAACTGGAGATGATATCGCTCAGGTGCTCGTCCATATGAATCAAAATATTGACCGATGCCATTCGTATCGATATGTACAGCTACCCAGTGTGAACCTGGTTTATCATCCGCATCCAAATTGCATAATAAATACGTTGGTACATGTGTATACATAGGTAGTCTATTAGCAGCATAAACATTATTTTGTAGACTGGGATGAATCTTTTTCAAATGTTGTTGTAATTCTAGTGTATCCATGATATTACTGTTATTAGCAGATTATTACACTACCAATCTATTCAATGGTTGTCATAGGAATGTTCAATTATAGTGATTTGTAAATATTAAATCGCATTCTTTGTGAGTCACAAGCAGGTTGATGCCTGTAGGAACGTGAGATAAGTTTGTTGACTCATAGAGTTACAATCAGTTTCGTTGTACTTAGGAATTTGTTTTAGATAAGAATGGTGCTATATAAGATCGAACAGTTGCAGTCATGCAGTCAGTCTATGGTCGTTTGACCACAGTGGATTGTATACGTCTACCAATACTACGTTTGTGTTACTTCAACTCATCAATGGCCATGGAGGTAAGTGTTTATTCTATTGACAAACTTACTTGTATTTGTACTGTGTACTGTCTTTCCTAACGTGTGTGTGTCAGATTAAGTGTAAACAAATTGATATTAACGTGATAACTCTGTTGTTGCAGAGATCATTCAGCTTCGCAGACGATATTGAAAATACCTATAAACAGTATTACTACTCACCACTCTCTCCTCAACACGAAGAAAAGAGTGATGACATCGTCGTTAATAACACAGACGATAGTGGAAAAAGGAAATCGCAGCCGATTGATCAATTTTTTGAAGTGGCACCAAAAATAAAAAGGAAGAAGCTGCTATCGTCGACTGTGGCACGAGCTGCTAGAGATGGCGTATCATACATCTCTACAAATTCAGACGACGGAGACCAAGCGACGCATCTCATAAAAATAGAAATGTATGATATGAAAAAACTATCCAAGATTCCAACTAGTGATCACTGGAAGCACGCTACCACGAGGATAAAATATTATACAAAGAATAATAGGGATAGCATCCTCGACGATACAAACAGCCTTGCATACAATATAACAAAGCATATTGCAGAAAGTGAAAAAGTTAAAAAATACTTTTTTAACAATGACACTCATTAGTGGATTAGTGAATGTGATTCTGTTTACTTAAAGTACTTCTGTGTACTCATTAGATCCAAGGAGCTGTCGTCTTGTGATGCTGAGAGAAAAACAAGAGCAGAAGGAAGAGATGAGTGTGGTATACGTGTACAGAACACTTCATGGAAAAGCAAAACTACAAAATTGATTGGAGAAGAAAAAGTGAAGAATATGCAGTACCCAAGAGCTGAATATCCATTTTTCAGTTCAAAATCTAGACGGCTGATCAGTTTCGAAAACTGGCCTCTCGTTATGCAACAGAAGCCTGAAGATCTTGCAGAAGCCGGTTTCTTTTATACTGGCCATGGAGACAGGACCAAGTGTTTCCATTGTGGTGGTGGTTTAAAAGATTGGGAAGATGACGATGATCCTTGGCAGCAGCATGTTCAGTGGTTTAGTCAGTGTGCTTATGTAAAGCTTAAACTCGAACAGTGTTTTGTATAAGATTAAATAGGGAGTTTATAAAGAAATAAAAAATAATACATTGCATACAATTTGTTTTATTTAATTTTATAATGTTTCCTTTAGTTACATATACACAAAATGCATTAAGCATAACACATAAATCTAAAACACAACACACTTTATAACCTTAACTACTATAGTCTACAGTAACATTTCTATTTTTATCTATTTCAATAATATTATCAAACTCAGCATAAACAATACAGTTAATTGTTTGTATTAGTGAGGATTCAAATCGTACTTCCAATCTTACACTACCATGCTTTATGAGATTCCAATGAGCTGATGAGTTAGCTGATAAATCAGGAGTTAAATCAAATGCTAAAAGACAGTAGCCTTTGGCATACTGTTCACGAGAGATTGCATTTCCTTCATTAAGAAAGTGAATACCAGTCCCCGAGAATAGAGTATGATATGCCGATGTAAATATATTATTATTAAAAGATGGTTGCAAAGCTTTTGAAGGTATTTGTTGACCATCAATGTATAAGCTGAAAGAGTTAATACCATAGTTTTCAAAGTTAAATGGATTTTTAGTAAGTGAGCCATTAAATGCGGAATTGTTCACAAATCCAATAATACATCTTTTGGGTACCTGTCCTAAGAATATATTATCAAGAGTTTTTCCTTGAACACCTGATGGAATTGTTAAAACTTTAACTTCAGCACGAGTAATAGGATATTTAGCAGTGGTAGAAGCTAAAACTTTCTGATGTGCGAGTAATACACTTGGATTAATTCGTGCTCTTCGAACAATAAGAGTTGCGTCCGTAATGCAAACTTTAAACTTTACATCATTTGACCCAGCAATTAAATTAAAACTCTCTCTTGACCGAACTAATTTTACACTCATTTCAACGCCATTAATTAAAAATTTATCTTGATTGAAAATGTCACCATGAAGATGACCAATCATTTCTATTTCCCTGCTTTCATTAACTAATTCCTGTCTTTTAACAAATCCTATGTTTTTACCATCTGTGGAATCCATTTTTCCTGCTGTATCATCATACCAAAGACTACAAGTAAGATGAGATTGTTTAGCAGCAGGAGCATAGTTTAAAAGGGTTTCCATGTATGCTCGATAGGCATAGGTATTATTAGGTGGTGATACAAGTTTTTGATTTAAATAAACATCGAGTTGACTAAAAAGTGAATGCAACCAATTATTTACAGGTGCTACTGCTGTAGCTGATATCAAGTTTGTTGAATCTTGATTTAATACTTTTGCCTTTATGTGGAGTAATGTATGAGACAAATCTATGTAGTCATCGCCGGTTCCGGGAACTTGAAACTCGATAGGTCCATCATCAGCAAGAGATGAAATTGGTTTATAGTGAATCCACAATCCATTTTCAATGCTTGTTTGTGTAGACGGTAATGCAAACAAATCTAATTCTGACTTAACGCACTCACAAGAATGATTATGAAGGAAAGACATACTTAATTTGAAAATATATCTTTGATGTTTTTTGGTTTTAGACCAAGTTTTTTCGTAGCTTTCACTTTAGCTGTTAGTGGTGGAATGAACGAGGCCAATCGTTTTCTTTTAGTTATATACCCAGATCCTGTCATGTTAAATCGATCAATTTTGTCATCAGCCTTTCGTTTTAAGTTCGTACTAACTTGCTTTAGACGATCTTTTATTGAGGCTTCCATAGGACGGGCTTGAACCATATCCGATAAAAGTCCTACTCCAGCGTTTAATGCCTCCTTACCAACCACTCGAACACCACTTGAAAGTAAAGGTAAAACTGATCTAAATAACCCTCCTAAGAAGCTCCCAATACCATGACCGCGTTGATATGGTGAACCCTTATAAATTACTCCAACTCCTGATCCAGCTTGATGTGAATAATAATTTTCATATGGACATTTATGATGATCATGAGGAGAATACATTATTATAATTTGCGGAAATGTAGTTTAATACACACGGTCCCAAACTGGAATGGTATTTTTTGTCCTGTGCTCGATCTTATATCTATTTCCAGCGTATCGAATTCTCTTCGCATAACAGGTAAGTAGTGAGGTGGAGAGAAAATGTACATTTTATTCGCACCATAAATGTATTTTGAAGGATCTAATGAAATGACTCTTAATAGCGGAGTCATAACATCACCCACAATCTGGGGATCGATAATGTCGCAATATAGAAATAGTTGAGATGGTAACCCTAAGTGTAAATTAGCAGGACACTTCCCAAAATTTCTGTCTAGGAGATTTGTATTTGGTTCATAACCTAGTTGTAAACTTAATTTGGGTGATAATGTTACGGATGTTATATTTTTATCCAAAACAGAAACAGACACAAATTTTGTTATTTCATCATAACGAAATTTCAAGTTCTCTCTGATACCATTTAACGCTCTTAAAATATCTTCAACGTTATCGTAGTTGGTAGCGGGAATATGTTTTTTGTAGTACACTTTTGATGGTTTATCTTCATTAGGCATTAACATGGTTTTTGTGATGTATACAATATTTTCATGATCTTGAACAGTAAACATGGTGCATGGATATTGAAACTCGACAACTCCAACCGACCATTCACCTTCTAATTTCATAGCTTTTGGTAATTTTGTTGAAAAATTTGTGGTCTTATTATCAGGAAAGTATTCCATTGAACTATTGCTGAGCAAAGTTAAATAAAAACTTTCTTTATTCATATTTCTTTTAAACTAGAAGCTAAAATCCAACTGTTAAATTTATCTGGATAACCTTTCCACTTCACTAATACTTCTTTTCTGTTACCCGAATAACGAGTACCAATTATTTTATCTATTTTATATTGTGAGGTGGGGTTGTAAGTGACCTTCTGTAATTCTCTTTCATAAAAAGTACCAACTATTGGTTCATTTTGTAAATCTGTTATTGTATAAACAACCCATGGAGATCTATCAATTATTGAAGATATAATAAATATTTCATCACTCCAATTTGATTCATATCCTTTTTGGAAAACATGTTTATATTTAGTTATTCGAACATAATCACCCACGTTGAAATTTGGTTTTGGATTTTCTAAAGAAAGTTTGTTTGACCCTCTATCATAAAGATTAGTCCAAACTGTCATAATATTGTTGGAACTTACATCACATGGGCACATCTTAATACTCGAGTGAATGCTGTGATTATAAGAGTATATTAAATCTTGTAAAACATCTATATATCTATAAGTATTGTTATGAGTGAAATAACGCCACATTTTCATTTTTAGAGTTCTTTGAAATCGTTCAACAATACTAGCCTTAATATCAGGATTGTTAGTAGTATAGTAATTTATCTTTTTGGATTTAAAGTATTTTTGTACATCTTTTGAAACAAATTCTGTACCTTCATCAGATTGTATGTGAGTAGGTGTTGAATTACTTTCAGTAAATATACTTTCAAAACATTCTTTACTTGTTTCTGAGTTTTTCTTTTTCATTGGTCTTGCAAAAGCATATTTACTAAATACATCAATAACACAAAGTATGTAGTTGAAACCATCATTATATTGAGAATAAGTTCGCATATCACTTAAATCAGCTTGCCACAGCTCATTAATATTTGATAGAATGTACCTATTACGCGGGAATTTTTTCCGAATGGGTTTATGTAATGTATATGTTTCTTGTGATTGTAACCATTCCTTTACTTGCTTTTTATCCATTTTACCCTTCATAGCTTTTGATAATTTATCAATACTACCAAAACCAGCGGGGTTAGATGGATCATAATAAATCCTGTTAATTTCTTCTAGTACAGGGTCCATTTTTCCCAATCGATCTTTTTACGTATTTTAGTTATAGATCTTTTATCTCCACTGCTCGGTGTAGAAAACTCTTGAACTTCAATCTCAGATGTTTTGTTCAGATCTTTTGCTTGAAGTTGGTTAATAAACTCACATCTCTTTGGATTTCCAATATAAGTAAGTGGCACTTTAATATCTTTTAATGCTTTAGCAAATCTATCCCACCCTATCGGATCACTTTTTTTTAAGGGTCTAAGTGAATCATTTATTAAATCGACAATATTACTTCCTGGAATTTTTTCATTATCAATTATGACTGTGCCTTCATTATCCCAACGTATTTTACTTTTACTTGTTCCAATTAAGTTTAATAATGACTCACCTTTTTTATTATAAGTTTTTGGTATTAAACTGAGTATTTGTGTTGGTGAATACAGTGGATTTGCCTCACTTTCTATACTTTTAATAGATCCTTTCTCCTCCAACAAAGATTCAGCATCAACTGAACTTTTTAGATCTCTATCTTTATTTTTAAAACCAATTTTTGACCCATTTGAATCTTCATTAGATGTATCAGAATAAATTGGTAATCTGAGTGGTTGACGATCCTCTTCGGTAAAGTGAAGGTATCTTTGTAGTGTTTGTAAATATAACATCCACTTCTTTCGGTCTTCCGTCTTACTATTCATAATATTTTGCATTTCAATATCTAATCGAGACAAATTACTAGTAATCTTATTTTCTTGTTTTAATTTTTCAATCAATCCAGGTTCAATAAGTATCATTTTCTTAGCATTTTCCATGTTAACTGGCTAGTCCACTTACTAATCCACTCAATATTGCACCTAATATTATTGGTAAGAAAGCCCCTCCTTTTTGTATAATAATATTTTTTCTTAGTTTATGTTTACACTTATGCACCAGTTTACGGAGTATATTTTTGTGTTTATTCAATTTTTGTTTATCTTGATCTTTAAGAGGTATCTTTCCTTGTAAAACGTTATGAATACATTCACAAATACAATTTATTTCTTCTTCATCACACGTTTTAAGTAACGCTCTTTGATATTTTGGTTTAAGCGTATGCAAAGCGTTTAGCAAATGTTTATGCGTTGTGATTCGACGATGCATCATTTAGAAATGATTTGAATTGTTTGATTCTTGATGTATTTAAACTGTTACGAAATGTTTAAGCGTTGTGAGTCGACGATGTATCATTTAGAAATGATTTGAATTGTTTGATTCTTGGTGTATTTAAACTCTTTCGTGGGGACGTAGACTGTGCAGTAACCATTAAATGGGAATACATTTGTCTTGATACGACAAAAATCATTTGTATTCTGTTTTAAATCTACCATTAAATATCCATGCGCTTCTAAAGTTGCATCCCTGTAGGCGTCTTCAATGAATTTTGGGTTATCTGGTGACACTTGTCGTGCTAAATATCTTATTTGAGTTTTATCTCGAGGGTTTTTAAAATAAATTATATAACTTGAGTTTAAAGAAATGTCTCTTTGACCTTTACCTTGATGAAATAAATTTTGTGTTAAATAAAATACACTAAGATTCCTGTGGTGACTACCTTTTGTAAATATATCCACAATTCTTCCATCAGACTCTCTCATTAGATCATCAATAATAATAAGGTGTGGGTTTTCACCATCAAACATATTAAGATTTGGAATTCCTTGATGATAGTTAACATTTGGTAAATTATATAAAGGCTGCATTTCATCAAAGCACCATGTGATCTGATTAAAATCACAATTACATATTTCTTTAACTGATTTTATGAAATTTGTTACAAAATTTGACTTCCCACATCCACTTGGTCCTGCCACAATAGCAGTAAACGGATGGATAAAGTGAAACATTTCACACGTCTAGAGTTTTAAAGGGATGAAATAAAAATGAAAATGTTGGTGTAAAAATTATATATATATATTGCTAAACATCAAATTTAAGCACACAAATAAAAAATACAATTATTTTTACATTATTTACAATCAAACAATAAATTTTAAATATGTAATAAACTATCACAATTATAACAATAAAGTAATATCATAATTTTACAATCAGTACAAATTTTGTATATTCACACAGAAATAAAAGTAAAAAGTATTACACTTAGCGTAATTTATAATGTCCCCAAGCCAATGTATCAATGTTGTTGTTCATAATACATCGTTTGGTATCATTATATGATAGAGATGACTTATTTATTTTTTGTGTAAAAATAGTGTGTTTGATTGACTTAAATCGAAGCATACTACAATATAATACATTTTTATTAAACAAACATGATTTGTAATTTCCCATATTCATTTTTTTGGTAACACTTTTGTTAACCCCTTTTGCCTTTGCTATAAATTTATCTTCTATTTCTAAGGCATACATTTTTGATCGCAACCCTACAAATTCCTTCAATACTTTACCATTGTTCTCATCTTTAAAAAAACCTAACTTTTTTTTATTTATTTTTGGATATCCGTAAATATTATTTTCCGGGTAATCTGATGTATCGAAATATTGAAGTAGATCTGGTTTTATATCCTCATAAAAATTGTCTGTAAAAATTTGATATATCAAACTATCGGTATCGGTGTACAATAACTTAATTTTATTATGAAACTTTTTAATCATGTAGTTATAATGAAATTCATACATAAGGGTCTTAGATATATCTAAAATACAAAATCCTAAATAAATCGGCTTATCATAAATTAATTTTGTTTTCCGTAATTGTATTGCGACTAAATGTTCTGAAAATATTGATAAACTATGGAATTCTGGTTTTGCAATCCAATCCTGAGCACCTAAAACTTTACCACGATTATCCCAGTGAGTTAGTAGTTTAACGTTTACTCTTTTTTCAATATTTTCCATAGTTTTACCGAAGACAGAATTGTTCATTAATTTAAAAAAGTCTTTTTCAAAGTTTGATGTAGCTAACGTTCTCAAACTATTATTTAAGTCTATGTATTTCTTTAACCAAGAACTCTGTTTAAATTTTAAAATTCTATGTACTTTAATTAATTTAATCCCCATTTCAATGCATTGTTTTAAATTCCTGTAGTGAATGATGTATTTATTTTTATTATTTAAATTAGGAACTAATTTAGTTTCTTTAGTATTACCCACACATATGTTTTCAGGACATAACGGAAAGTCAGAATGCAAATTATGAAGTTCATCAGGATATTCCAAATCAACTTCTAAAACATAACCGAAATCAGAGTTATCCGACACATTATAATCTGTATTAGAATCTATCCATTCGAAACCACCAACAGGAAGAGATTGAGACATTGCCCAACCATATAAATTATTCGCATCGAAATATGTTAGATATGAATTAGGTTTTTCACTATCATAATCTTCCATAAATTTATTATTTGCTCTAGCAAAACGATTGCTACACTGAGATACACCCCCTCTAACACCGGCTTTAAAAATAGCAATTTTGTCATAGTCCGTTAACAATTCTAATTCGATTTTGGTAAATTTTAACATTGCATCCCAACTTAAACCTGGGGCAGTATAGTAATGAACAGGATCTAATCCATAAGTTTTTATACAAAGCTTTCTAAAGTTTTCGAATACATCAGTCAAAAGTAAAACATCAGTTTTTAAATATAAATTGGAATAATCAGACATACTACTACACATAAAATGTTGCCAAATATCTTTTGCGTGATTATAATCATCATTTGAAATATTTGAATCTGTGAGTGAACTATAAAATTGGTGTTGATCAGGAAGTGATGGATGTTTCAAGCAATCACTATTACACATAAATTCATAAGGATAAATACCTTTCCGTCTTAAACGTGAAAAGTCTTCATTATTAGGATAGTTCCTTTTTAGCTCTGTGAACTGATCATCATTAAGATTTTTAGCTAGTTGATCTAAACTACACGATAAAAATTTCAATGAATCTACGAATCTTAAACTTACTGGTTGATTATTTATTGTTAACTGTTTTGAAAATGATATGTATCGTTCTTTATTTTGTGGAATAACTTCAACTTTACCATCATCGAGGTTTAATGCATGGACAATGAAATGAGCATCGTAGTGACTGAGGTTATGTAAAAATATTGGAATATGACTCGGGGTTCTGTACTTAGAACTACACACTTGATGTGCAACACCCCTAAAACTGCCAGTGTGCCAATCAAAATCGTAAAAAAGATCTTCATTTAACTCAGTTTCACAAATATGACATATGTTTGAATTTGAAATTTTTATTTTATCTTCATCTGATAATGGAACGGGACATTTTTGGAAACTATTTTTTTTAACTATTGTTTTCACATCTTCACAAAGGCGATTCATAAACACTTGTGCACAGTTTGACCCACTATACGTCTCATATTTTGATAATCTGTTATCATATGAACATTTAATGTAATATCCAAAACTATACACTTCATGTTTTTGAATGTTAATTGTACTAGGCTTGGATGGATCGTTACTACATGATTCTATCGGGTTCAAAAATGCCTCAAAGTCTGCATAAACCACAAAGGGCATTTCAAACTTTTTCGCGAATTTATCAAATTTTAATTTATTATTTGAGGTTGCTTTACCAAACCAATCTTTTTTGGAATCCTCACCGTTTGGTAATTCCGAACAAATGTGAGCGCAATCATATTGTTGATGGTTATTAAGTCTTTCCTCTGATGGGAAATGAAGTAAACATGAATCACATATATAAACCGCACGATGTTGTCTTGATATTTGTGAACTAACTAGTCGCGATAAGTTTTTAATATAACAGTAATGATTGTTAGTACCATTCGATATATATAGTAGGTTAATATGATTAGGTGTACGACATTTTGTTAAATATAAAGGACCTACAACAGAATTACACTTTTTTTCTTTATTATACTCTAAGCCAAAAACATTAATACTAATATTGTTTAATTTCTCTACTTTTGATATATCTGCAATTTTAACCGGAAAAGAAATACCAGTAAATTTTAGTTTATTTCCATGAATTGCGTAAGATGCTACCCGATCTACACTTTTACATACAGGATATAAACCAGAGAGTAATGCCCATTTGAAACACATATTATCATTATTTTTAACATTGATTACAGCTTTTTTTGATTTAATATCTTGAGGAAGATCGATATATGAACTACCGCGTAGGGGGTTGAATTTGTTAACATTCATATCTATGTATTTAATTTGATTAAGACTCCAACCACTATCTTTTTTTTCAAATTGACAAATTTTACCGACTACAGTGTCTATTAATGATGAATAAAAAATATTTAAGTCATCTCCCTGACAAATTATGTAATTAAACGTTTGAAAATCAAACGTATTTTTAATATCTTTAGTTTGTTGTATGAAATCAGCATGCAATATGAAGTTTATTTTAAAAATTGTATGTTGTTGAATACATTCATTTATCAAAAATAAGATATCGATTTTTAACGAATTTAAAAACGATTCCGGTGTTTCAAAATATTGTCCCGATTGAAGTGTTTTACTATTAATTCTATATGTTAAAATTCGATTGCCAAAAGCGGTTTCAACAACTGTAACATTTGTTAATGAATTATGTGATTTTAAAAGATTATTTTTATGTGTATTGCTTTTTAAATGGTTGTTTAGATACCTTTTATTAATATAAACATGACATGTATCACATTCCACCTTATTGTTGTCCACGTCATTGGTTTCAATTGATGATGTAGAAGCTCCTTCATCAAATTTTGCTTTCTTGGTAACCTTATTTTCATCAGTAGTGATACCTCGTTTGATACCTCTTCCAACTTGTTGTTGACTGTAACAATAAAGAAAATTATTAGACAAATCTTAAAATAAAACATTACTACAATAATATTTCTTATTGAGTTTGTGCTTCTAATACTTACATCAACGTTGTTTCAACCATCAAACATTGATTATACAAGTCATCATCATACGATGAATCGAACAGTTCACGCTTCTCCATTTCATCACAAACTTTAGACAGCTCCTGATTGAATTCGCTGTTGGATTGTTCTATATTCTCTTCAATGGTTGCGGAAAAGAAAGCACTGGTGCACATTTCACTGAAGTTTTCCATCTTTATAATAAGTAACAGTTAAGTATTGGTAGAGCAACTGATGTCCAATTTCAAATAATGTCCAATATATAGTCTAGCAAAGGATTAGGAAAGTCATGTAAAATCTAATGAGTACACAGAAGTACTTTAAGTAAACAGAATCACATTCACTAATCCACTAATGAGTGTCATTGTTAAAAAAGTATTTTTTAACTTTTTCACTTTCTGCAATATGCTTTGTTATATTGTATGCAAGGCTGTTTGTATCGTCGAGGATGCTATCCCTATTATTCTTTGTATAATATTTTATCCTCGTGGTAGCGTGCTTCCAGTGATCACTAGTTGGAATCTTGGATAGTTTTTTCATATCATACATTTCTATTTTTATGAGATGCGTCGCTTGGTCTCCGTCGTCTGAATTTGTAGAGATGTATGATACGCCATCTCTAGCAGCTCGTGCCACAGTCGACGATAGCAGCTTCTTCCTTTTTATTTTTGGTGCCACTTCAAAAAATTGATCAATCGGCTGCGATTTCCTTTTTCCACTATCGTCTGTGTTATTAACGACGATGTCATCACTCTTTTCTTCGTGTTGAGGAGAGAGTGGTGAGTAGTAATACTGTTTATAGGTATTTTCAATATCGTCTGCGAAGCTGAATGATCTCTGCAACAACAGAGTTATCACGTTAATATCAATTTGTTTACACTTAATCTGACACACACACGTTAGGAAAGACAGTACACAGTACAAATACAAGTAAGTTTGTCAATAGAATAAACACTTACCTCCATGGCCATTGATGAGTTGAAGTAACACAAACGTAGTATTGGTAGACGTATACAATCCACTGTGGTCAAACGACCATAGACTGACTGCATGACTGCAACTGTTCGATCTTATATAGCACCATTCTTATCTAAAACAAATTCCTAAGTACAACGAAACTGATTGTAACTCTATGAGTCAACAAACTTATCTCACGTTCCTACAGGCATCAACCTGCTTGTGACTCACAAAGAATGCGATTTAATATTTACAAATCACTATAATTGAACATTCCTATGACAACCATTGAATAGATTGGTAGTGTAATAATCTGCTAATAACAGTAATATCATGGATACACTAGAATTACAACAACATTTGAAAAAGATTCATCCCAGTCTACAAAATAATGTTTATGCTGCTAATAGACTACCTATGTATACACATGTACCAACGTATTTATTATGCAATTTGGATGCGGATGATAAACCAGGTTCACACTGGGTAGCTGTACATATCGATACGAATGGCATCGGTCAATATTTTGATTCATATGGACGAGCACCTGAGCGATATCATCTCCAGTTTTTGAAAAGGAATTGTAAGAGATGGGACTGGAATGTTGATAGGATTCAGAATGATTGGACTTCAGTTTGTGGTGAATATTGCTTAATGTATTTGCTATTTAAGTTTCAGGGATGTTCAATGCATAGTTTTACGAACATATTTACTGGGAACACACTATACAATGATATTTTTGTGGATGAGATGTTCCGCTCATATTTTGTAGAAAAAAAGTAATAAAATTTCAAAATAAAAATGAAGGAATATGTTTTATTGCGCCAGAACCCGCAATAGTTTCAGGGATGTTCAATGCACACTGTACAATGATATTTGCGCCAGAACCCGCGATAGTTTCAGGGATGATCAATGCATAGTTTTACGAACATTTGTAGGAAAAAAAGTAATAAAATGTCGAAGTAAAAATGAAGGAACGTGCTTTATTGATGACATAGAAATGCAGACATAATGAGGGTTAACAATGAGTAATAGATAAGAACACCAAACCAACCGTAATTAGGGTGTTCGAAGTACAATAGATAAGAGGATTAGGCGAACAATGGTGCGCTAATGAGGGTGCAGGACCACCGGAAATCAATGAGATAACAGTTAATTGATTTGTATAACTCCAGAACCACGCATCCTACGCTAAAACGGACTGCAGAAACGTGATCAGAGCATGGCAAAACCTTTTTTTTTTGTTTTTTTTTTTTTTTTTTTTTTTTTTTTTTTTTTTAGGATGGGTGGAACAGATCGTGGGGCTCTGGCGCGGGGCTCTGGAACGTGCGCCAGAACCCGCGAATCCCCACTACTAGCGATATCGTCAATCCGTGCGACTCTATTAGCAACACTAGCGATTGTCCAAACATTTTCTACGGCCGGACGCTTGGGTGATATCTGACCGATATCATCTATTAAAGTCCCTTGGTGAAACACGCTTTAAGTACCTAAAACATTACAAGTGAAAATAAATTTTACTTTGATCTAGAAATAAAAAGCATAGCATTGCGTACCAGACGTTCCAGTTCACAAATGCTGTACTTACAACTAATGACCGCAGCCGATTTTTAACAAAAAGATGCAAGATAACAATCATTGCAATTTCACGAATCTAATATCTTTAAACGAGCAATTCTTGTATATTTATAAATATAATCAGGATCTCGGAAACGGCTCCAAGGGATTTCATGAAAGTTACAGATTAGGGGTTTTTCGGCTCAAGGAATCGATTTATCAAGGTCCCAGGTTCGAGAAAAGCTCGGTTTCCACAATATAGACATTTTAAAAATCGAGCGAAGCTCGGTCAACCAGATATTAATGTTAATGAAAGAAATTACATAAAATATCTAATGCCTTTCTGGGTTAAATTCACTACCTTCAGGACCGTTACCTCTGTGCCAGCTCTATCAAACAAGCAAACGTACTTCAGCGAAGCTGTAATGCTGCGAAAAGCACAACTGTTTCAGTTTCTATAACAATATTATGATAATAAAAGAATAAAAGTGTCGCAGACAGACAGACAATTTTATTACGTTGTCGCTTTTATCTCAGACGTCTAGGTTTGCGCGCAACTGCGAGACAGCATGGAGGTTATGATGTTCTAGGTGATTTTATGTTTAGTTTTCATTTTAGGTAGGTTTTATTTATGGAAGAGAAGAATAAACAATAAACCTGAAATAATTTGAACTAAAAATTAGATAGAAACATTCATCTATCTGTTGGACAGAAATCTGAAATTCACAGACAACGAGCGGCCTGAAGATCTGGCTTCTTCAACCGTATTGTTCACGCAATGATGAGTTTACCCGTCTTTTTCAAATATCTCTTCTTTTGGCGGATTCATTCGTTAAGACTTCTTGATACTTTAGTAATATATAATAATATTTAATACCTACCATGAGCATCAATTTATTTTTCACCCCAAAATAGGGTATGTGATGGTTTGTAATTTTTGCCATTGGAAAAGATGACGTGTGGCTTATTTCTTACAAAGAAGGAAACACAACATAAATTATATTTCGTCGCTTCATTCTTCAGATACAAATTACCATGTAGTGCCTTTATTCTACAAGGCTCTATTCGCACGTTTAAAGATCGACTTTTAGTCGATTGTCATTTTTTTTTTTTTTTTTTTACCACACTACCGCCGCGTCACGTGACGTCTGTGCTGTGAACTTCATTCCTTTTTCTTGCGAGGCATCGTTCGCATGTACCTTATCTAGTGCTCACCAAGCGTTATAATGCCAAAAAGAAATCAAGAAAGAATTGAGCGGTATCACCGAAAAATTCGAAAATTGGAACATCAACAAAGAAAATACAATAGAATTATTTATTCTTCATCGGACGACTCCGATCAAAATACAGGTTAGTAAATCATTATTTATTAAGTGATTTGTGGGTTGGTCACATATTGCCGAGAGATTATAATCTCTAAATTTGTAATGCCTGGAGGTTGACCGTGTGTCATCACGAAGGTAACTAGAGGTTAACCGCGTGTTAGCACAAAGGTAATCGTAATTGTCTAAAGGACGATTATGTTAAAACAACTTAAATGCCTGGAGGTGGATTGTATATCCTCACGAAGGTTAATAAGTGTCGCTTTAGCGTCGTAATACTCGTATTACCAGAGAAATTAACAGTGTAATTGCAACAAAAAAAAATATACCTCTACCCTCAATTTTTTAACTTTTGTTATTTTATTGTTTTAGACGACGCGCGTCGAAATGACGCCGATCCAGACGTTATAGGGCTAATAGATCAGACTGGCAATGACATATCACCCGATGAGGAGATCAAACCTAATGGTGAACGGGAACCAACTCCAGTACCGGAATTGGATCCTACCATTCTTTCTGCCTTAGGTGAGACCACGGAGGAGACGCCAATGTTTGGCCCTAAGATTCACGAAAACTTATCGCGGCTTTGGCTACCTATTCTCCGCAAAGGGATGAATAAGGAGACTAAGGAGAGGCTTCAAAAAGAGTACCTCGTTCCGGAGAATTGCCCATTATTACAAGCGCCTAAATTAAACCCAGAAATTTCGGCCGCAGTAAATGAAGGTACCCGTGTTCGTGACAAAAGAGTAGAAGGAGTACAGCAACAATTAGGTCACGGAATAGCCGCTCTTAATAAAGGGTTAGATTTGATTCTTGACGATGGCAAGGACAAAGTTCAGGCTATCAAATTCTTAAGCGACAGTTGTCGCTTACTGTGCGATCTGCATTTCGAAGAGACAGAGGCGAGAAAGAAGTTCGTCACTCCGGGTTTGGATAAATCCTTTTTAAATATCATGCAAGATAGTGATCGTGATGAATTGCTTTTTGGAAGCAAACTTTCTGAAAAGATAAAGGCCACGAAAGTTATCGAAAAACATGGTTTGCAAATCAAGAAGCCCGTACCGACTTCAAAAACACCAACTTCATACCAACCAACATCGAACCGGCAACGCTTCCAGGGAAACTGGGGAGGCCCTCCTCGCTTCTCGTCGAACAGAGGGGGGAGGGGAGGGCCAAGGAGGTCTGCACCAGCACCTCGCAAGCCCCAGACAGGCGCAGCTCAACCGAAGACAACTGCCCAGAGCAAACAGCGTGCAGCAGCTCAGCAATAGAGGTACATGCTGGGAGAATCCAGCATTTTTATAATTGTTGGCGTAAAATTACTGGAAACCCATTAATTCTTAAGTGGGTATCTGAAGGATACTCCATTCCATTTTTAAAAGAAGTTACACAGGTATCAGCCATACCTAATTATGTATCCCCGAGCGACCAACCGCATATGTCACAAGCTATCAACAAATTGTTAGACTTAGGAGCTATATCCCCTTGTCATAGATCCAAAAACGATTTTATTTCCAAAATATTCCTAACGCCTAAACCTAGTGGAGGGAAAAGGTTTATTTTAAATTTAAAAGCTTTAAATAAGTTTGTTTCCACTGCTCATTTTAAAATGGAAGACCATAGGACTGCAGCTAAACTTTTACCTAAAGAAGGTTTCATGGCAACTATTGACTTAAAGGAAGCATAAATATCTTTTAGTCCCTATTTGCAAAGAACATCGTAAATACTTACGTTTCCAGTTTGATCGAACCTACGAGTTCAATGCAATGCCATATGGTTTATCTGTTGCTCCTAGGGTTTTCACGAAGTTAATGAAAGAGGTTATTAACCATCTAAGATACAGGGGTTTTAGATCAGTTATATTTCTCGATGACATTTTTTGCATCGGTAATACTTATGATGAATGCCGTGACAACGTTAATGAAACAATAACATTGCTCAAGTGTTTAGGCTTTGTCATTAATTTCGAAAAAAGTTGTCTCGAACCGCGACAAATTTGTAAATTTTTAGGATTCATATTTAATAGCATCGATATGTCTCTAGGCCTGCCAGATGACAAAAGAACAGGGATTATGCAATTAGTCACTAAGTTTTCTTCTCTTCCTAAGTGTTCCATTAGGGAACTGTCACAATTGATCGGAGTACTTACTGCAGCCTGCCCTGCGGTCAGATATGGGTGGTTATACACTAAAACTCTCGAACGTCAGAAATATTTAGCTCTTCAAAGGTATGGTCACTTTGAAGCAAAAATTCGATTGTCGGAAGTCATTCTACCTGACCTCGAATGGTGGAGACGGAACATTAACTTAACGTACAACGCGTTGAGAAGAAATGAACATTTTGAATTGGAAATATATACCGACGCTTCTAGAACCGGCTGGGGGGCAGTCTGTAATGGAAATCGAGCAAACGGTGGCTGGAAAAACCAGGAATTATCATTCCACATTAATTACCTCGAACTGCTAGCGGTTTTTCTAGGTTTGAAGTGCTTTGCAAGCTTGCATTCTAATTGTTCCGTTTTGCTTCGCGTGGATAATACAACTGCTATCAGCTATATTAACCGTATGGGAGGAGTTCGGTTCCCACATTTAAATGAACTGACCAAAACAATTTGGCAATGGTGCGAGAAGCGAAATATATTTCTGTTTGCGTCTTACATTAATACACATGATAATATAGAAGCCGATGAAGAATCTCGGAAAATTAATGTGGACACAGAATGGGAACTATCGGATTGGGCTTTCCAAACAATAGTTCAAACTTTAGGTGAACCAAAAATCGATCTATTCGCTTCCCGCACCAACACCAAATGTAGCCAGTACATTTCATGGAGACCTGATCCTGATTCTACAACAGTTGACGCTTTTACAGTTAGCTGGCGATCAAATTTTTTCTACGCTTTTCCACCGTTTGCTTTAATTCTAAAATGTTTGAGAAATATTATTGACGACTCTGCCACTGGCATCGTAGTCTTCCCCTATTGGCCTGGCCAACCTTGGTTTCCATTGCTGCAAAGAATGATCATCTCAGATATTATTTTCTTGGATGCTAATGAGGACCTTTTGCATTCAAATTACAGATCTCGTCACCCGCTGCACAACTGCCTTACACTGGGGGCCGCGACGCTCTCAGGGCAGCATTTACGAGACTGAATACTCCGGACGTAGCGCTAGACTTAATGCTAGGCTCCATCTCGGATAATACAATGAAACAATATTCCGTCACTTACAAACATTGGTGGCAATTTTGTCTTGAAAGTAACCTTAATACCTTCGAAGCTTCCGTATCATCAGTCATAGCCTTTTTGGTGGATCTCTTTCAAAAGGGAGCATCATATGGTGCTATCAATAGCCATCGATCTGCCCTTTCATTACTCCTCGGGAATAACATTGGAGCAGACGAGAAAATAAAACGTCTTCTCAAAGGTATTTACAGGCAAAAGCCATCTCGTCCCAAATATAACACAACTTGGGACCCAAAAGTAATACTGGACTACGTCTACCAATGGTACCCCAATACCGAACTTGAACTTACTAACCTAACAGAAAAAGTTACAATTTTATTAGCGTTATGTACCTCTCACCGAGTACAAACCTTCTCCCTTATTAGAGTGCAGAATATAAATAGATCCCCCATTGGTATTAAGATAAATATAACTGACATGATTAAGACTTCTGCAGCAAATCGAGAACAACCTGTTTTATACTTACCGTATTTCGTAGAAAACCCAAGGATTTGCCCTGCAAAGACTCTGGATGATTACTTAGAGGTAACATCTGCTTTACGTCCCGAAGGAATTGATAGTCTTTTACTTACCGTTAAAAGACCACATAAAAAAGCATCGTCACAAGCTATCAGTAGGTGGATCAAGCAGACCCTAGCGGAGAGCGGCGTCGACGTCACAGTGTTCAGTGCGCACAGCACGCGCCACGCCTCCACCTCGGCGGCGGCCTCCGCTGGAGTCTGTATTGACACCATCAGGAAGACGGCTGGCTGGTCTAGCTCGTCTCAGACGTTTGCTCGGTTTTATAATCGACCTTTAATTGATGATGGAGTGTTTGCTCGATCTATCTGCGCCATAAGTGATTTAAATGAAAATCATTAAATAGCTGTAATATTTAAGTTAAAACTTATTGAATCAAAACACATGAAAACATGTATTGTTTCTTTTTTTCTCTGTTGTTCCAATAGTGATTGGGTACTTATTTTATAATTATTTACAATTAAAAACGGATTTCTGTTATTGATCTAAAAATTAAAGTTTTCTACCGATTATTACTAAATTTTTATTTACTAATCTGAGAACCTATCTCTAAACATCTACATGGTAATTTGTATCTGAAGAATGAAGCGACGAAATATAATATAAGATCAAACGAACTTCTTGAAGTGAAGTTCGATCATTATTATATGAGTCGCTTCATTCGAAGATACAAAGTCCTCACCCACCCAAACCCAACGTAGAAAACTAATCTCTAAACAAGAATGAAGTTCACAGCACAGACGTCACGTGACGCGGCGGTAGTGTGGTAAAAAAAAAAAAAAAAAAAATGACAATCGACTAAAAGTCGATCTTTAAACGTGCGAATAGAGCCTTGTAGAATAAAGGCACTACATGGTAATTTGTATCTTCGAATGAAGCGACTCATATAATAATGATCGAACTTCACTTCAAGAAGTTCGTTTGATCTTATATTATACATGCCACAACAAAACGCTAAAAACCCGTCATTTCCTCATTGAAATCTCAGCAGACCATCCAGTGTGCTCCAAGGAAGTAACCTCGTGAACGGAAAAAACCATTTTTGTGCCGCCCGGATAGGCAGGGGCCCAGGGGACACTAGAAATACTTCCCCTGCCTTTTACATTGGGAAATGGATCGATCATTTTTATTAGAAGTTTATATTTTTTTTATTTTTTATGTTTAGACAATTTAGAGAATTGGAAAGAGGTGGCGCAAAGTCGCGAACATTGGAAGGAATGGAGGGAGGCCTTTGCCCAGCAGTGGGACGGTTCAGGCTAATAATAATAATAGATAAATTTAAGGGGGAAAGACGATCCGGCGAAGGCCACAGGATCGCGCTGGATGCAAGACGCTTATAACCGGTCCTATCCTATTGGAAATCTATTGAGAGGCCCATGTTCAGCACTAGACGACTGCCGGCTGTTTTATTTTATGATGATACAATTTGAAATACTTATTCAATTGCATCCAGTATGCGGGAAGCCGATTCAAACATGATACGCATGTAGGCAGAATCAATAAATTGCAAATATGATTAGTTCGTGAGTTAAGAGTTTAGAAAAATAATGGACATGTTCTTGTTAGACTCTTAAGGCTGCATATTCTGAAAGTTGGCAACGTCGCAAAAAGCTGTCAAATAATTACAAGTTTTAATTAATTTGGCAAATTTTCTGTATGAAAACAAGAAATATCGCTCTGTAGTGCACTAAAAAAATGATATAGGAATGCAATTAAAACACTGAATTTGATGTTGTAACCGTTTCAGGTGCATAAAAGGCATTTGGAAAGCTTCCTAATGCTTTTTCTACATCTAATACTATATATTCGGTGTTACGATATTAATTATTGCATTCCTTTATCAATTTTTTAGTGCACTACAGAGCCATATTTCTTATTTTCATACAGTAACAATGCTAAATTAATTAAAACTTGTTAATATTTGACAACCATTTGCGACGTTGCCAGCTTTCGGAATATACGCTCTTAAGACTAAACGCATCAATCTGGAGAGTGCTTGGGTTGGAACCTCAGAACCCACAGTTAAAAATTTTACTTGGTTGTAACGTATTGCCAATTCTAACGTAGTCTTTGTCAAGTTAAGTTTACGTTAAAAAGTACGGATTAAATAGTTTTTGATAATCTAACTGAGACGGGCTACTTAGAAGAGGTAAGGTAAGTGCGACCTATACTTACTTTTGTTTCTTGCTCACAGATATTTTTTTTTTGCTAAATAGTTAAGCTCATACTACTAACATGAAACTATTTTTTCATGGATTTCTTACTTCATCGTTTTAGCGAATTTAGTCTAAAGTCCTAATAAATAAACAAGGTGCTTAGGATGAGTGTCGACGTCAAGCCAGGCTTAGGTTCCAACGTGACGCGACGTAAGAAAAGCCTAGACCTTCTAAAGGATTATCCGAGGAAGGCAACACAAAGAGTCACAAACGTTATGGGAAAGACGAGGCGAGGCAACTGAATACATAATATAGTTTTATGTAAGGCACAAAAGTGACTAGGTGCTGCCTTGAAAATGTAATGGAGCCCGTACAAGTTAGGGTTTGCATGACGGTTTTAACCTTGCACGCATAACCGACCGCACACCATAACCGACACGTCATGCACTGACTGATAACTGTAGTTTTACCACATACACGCTTGCTCAGTGCATGCGAGGTTAAAACCATCATGTAAACACTAACGTGTGTGTATGGCCGCCATAAGGCATACAAGATAAAGTGGGTTACGAATTTGCTTTTGACAGTCGAACGAGAATAGCAATATAGGTATGTTAGCCCTGTATACCTATATTATGTTTTGTGTTATGTTATGAAAGATTATTTTTACAACCACTTCTACTCAACCGATTCCTATGAAACTGCACAAAAAAGCAAAAGATCTTTTGAGTTACCTACATTAATAAAAATGAAAACGTTGGACGCATTTAAAATATAATCTGGTAGACTTTGGAACACAATTTAAAATGCAGACCACGTTTTTTATTTTTAGAGCCGTTTAACTTAAAACATTTTTACTGATTTTTCATACCCATAACACGTTCAGACATTTGAATTTAGGTCAAACATCTTCAGAAGAGACGACTAAGCGACCTTTCGTAATTTGCTAAAAATCGTGAAGTAGGTACCTACTAATTAAGGAACAAAGGGTGTAAGTAGCAGTGTATTAATCAAGTCGCCAAGTCCATTAGCAAATGTTCGCGGGACAAAAGAGTTGGAAGACAATCGATATGATCGCGCGGGGCCCGCAAAACGCTTCGTGTTTCTTAGGGAGACCACAAGTTCAGTTTTTAGTTTCATTGATAGTTTTGACTCTCAAGGTATAAGTAAAATTGGGCGTCGATTATTCACTGCGAATGGCCTATCACCTAAAGCGAATACTATCACACAGTCACACACGCGGCGAGTAAGTATTCGCAGCGATTAGTCGATGTGTGTGATCGAAGCTTTAAATAGTTAAATTAGCTACCCGAAGTTGTAGTGGCAATGGACAGGCCATATCGCTCATAGAACTGAATCGATAAAAAATACTCAAACAAATTACGCGGGTACTCGTATTTAAGTATAAATAAATTTCTAGCCTTACCTTACGGTGTCTCCAGGTAACACTTTCTGGATACGTCATTGTAGATTTCAAGCAACCAACGATAGCAAAATATTGTCTATTTCTTTGCCACATTTGGTTAATACACTTATTTGAATCAAATACACATCACACACGCGGTACTGCTTACAAATCCATCACATTAACCATGTTCTCTAGACAATGCGGCGTACGGCGCATTCGCGACTGTCTGTTACGGAGTTTATACTACTTAAATTCGAAGCACTTTGGTATTATTCTCATTCCAACTGTTACTAATAAGAATATAAAATACTTACTGTTATTAATAGATAAAAATTTTACGACCGTACCCCAGTGCTTGAATTTCTCACAATAACGCAGTGAAGCTCAAGCGTGCTCAAGCTAACATTCACAGTTCGAAATTCAAAAAATCTATAATGAGTCAAATAAGAACTTATAATTTTAGTTCTTTCACAAATCATTAACGAAAATTAGAATTATGGTAACATTAGTCCAAGTGTTTTCCACGTCATTATTATGTACAATCGACAAAGTTGAATCATGACCCACCATAAGCTTATTTTCGTACAGACTTTCACATACAATTAGGTCCACATTCGCGTAAACATACATATCCATGGTAACGACTTTGATCTTTGTCAATTTGACGGATTCAAACGATTAATTCTCAAAATGGGTCATGATTCAACTTTGTCGATAGTACCTACTTAGAAAAGTCAAAAATTTTGTTATAAAGATCAAATGACAAAATGTCCATAATGACATAAAGCGAAAATGATTTTATATCTTCCAATTAATTTTTGTAACGACATTGAAACATAAAGGGCTATTGAAAAAATAAAAATTATTTTGCTTTTAACCAACGACAATAAAATTGTTTTCCTTTTTTAAATTTAACAACGCGCCATTTCCTTTAAGGGTGCTATGTTTTCTTCTTTACCTTTGTGGGAATGGCAAAGAGATCGGTCCATGCAGCCTGATATAGAAATAAATATTTATCACTCGTCTTACTGCTGGTCGCCCTACATGGATGTCACCTACAAAAGAGCGATGATGGATGAGCGGTATCGTCTGAGACGCTTCTACACCAAGTACTCTGTTCTCTAATACTTTTTAATGAAATGAAATGTTTGTGTGGTTTAGTTCTGACAGCGTTGACGAAGATTAGGTAGTTTTTGAACAAAAGTAGTATCAACTAGCTATAGTTTGCTAACAATTCATTGCATGATCTTTGCCTAGCTGTGACATAATATAAGATTTAAAAAATAACAATCCTGCTGAAGATACACAGGCTTCTCTTACCAGTGCGGAGTAATCAATCCACCAGGTGGGCCCCATGCATGTATTTCGTTTATCAAATGACTAAAACTCACGAATTTCACTTTCCGCGATGACCTTAATTGTTTAAACATTCTCCCTGCTACTCCTGCAACCCTGGCCACTACTAAACTTCATGAGGGCGAAGCTGTTACTGTAAGCAGCTGTTCTGCCAGGGATTATCGGACTGTCTAAGCTGTTTACCATGGCCCTGAAACAAAAGGACAAACAAAGCAACAGGGTACAGTACACATCCAGTAACCCAGGGAGGACACAATTGATGAATTCTAGGTCCCCCGAAGCGCTTCTTATTTCATATTTTGTCAATGTTACACCCATAATGTCTATTATACAGCCACTATTCCGCCAAGTTTGAGCCTCCACATTACTGAAAGTAGGTCCGAACGTGGATCTATATTGCAAGGTACAAAAATATTCAAGCGATTGGTCTGATCGCTAAGTGCGATCGTAAAAACATGAGGTGTCTGTATCTTACGCTCATAACGTGCTGGGAGCTTCAGAAATTCCGCAGTTAGACTAGGAATTTTAGTTTCTACTTAGTACTTTCAACAGCGTTTCCTAGCGCAACCCGGTAAAAAAAAATATGCTATGATTAACTTATTTCTTAATTTCGCCGAGAACTATCTATTGAGAGGGGTATTTTTATGTGTTAAGGCGAGCTCTAACCTTAGGCGAGCTTTAACCATTCTCCTTTATAAATATTTGTATTCTTTTTATGTTGTGTGCACTTAGGGCATGTGTCAATAAACGTTTTTTCTTACTTTCTTTCTTGTACGAGCCAAAAAACAAGGCATTTTTTAATGTGATAAATCATCAGACGAGTCCTCCCGCTCTGAGTGAAGCGGAAGCCGGGACTGTAAAACTTGAATAACTAAACATTCTATTTCTTCAGTTGCTCTTTGTGTTCCAGAGCCATGGTAACGTCTTAATAATTTCTCGCAAATCCCAGCAGGCGTTTAGCCCTATCGTACCCCGTCAGTTTGCTGACAGTTCTTTGAGGAGTGCGTGAAATACCTACGACGCGCCGTCAAAACAAGTCAGGTCCTTGATCAGACGGTAAGATACGCACTACCCGCCGTCCATAAGCCCGCACCTAAAAGCGGGAAGCCACGAATAAATATTAAATACCATTGATAGTTATTAGTGATAGTTTTGACTAAAAACGTTCTTTAAGTGAATCAAACCTTATTTTAACGCCATCTCTGCCATTAAAGTGGAGTTTTTAGGCCCTCGCCACAATGCCAAGGAGTTCACACTTTTCATGCTGTGCTAGCCGAAACTTAATTTAGTTGCAAAAAATGCAACAGAGATGGCGCTTATGAAAAAACTCCTTTCTAGTTTTGGATTGCAGCATGTGTGAAGGCTTGGTGAAGGCAGTACTCTTCCATATATGGCTCGAATTGTGAGGTTTCGGACTCTTAAGCTCTATAACCAGGTAGCTTGGATTCTGCTCTCATACCGGCGGACCACTAATTTTACAAACAAGTTAAAAGTATTTGTAAACGCCGGTACTTTGCCTTTTGTGGAATGGCGAGGATGGATGTGGAATGATGAGACTTTCTTGAGATTATTACGTTTAATAACGTTTACAACTGTGAATCTTAATATTGCAAGAAAAATAATTGTTAGCGCGTGATCACGGACGCGGTCTTCTGTCGAGTTGAGAGTGGAGCGCGGCGGAGGGCGCGCGCAGCTGTCAAACCATAGACTATTGTATAGACTGACTCGATGATACGTCGTGTGCATGGGTGTCTATGGTAGCACATCATGCTAGGCGTCAACAGTATTGGTAATAAATAAACCACCCATGTACTGTAATATAAATTTTATTTATTAGAAATAGACAACAGGAATGTTAGTGTGTTCACATTTACATTTTCCAGAAACAAAACAATATTGTACAATTTTCAGGCACATAGCACATTAACCTACCTCAATCTGTCGAATTTCTTTAATAGATGACCTTAGACCTTATCACAATGGAGGAAGGGTAATATTCGATTAGAAAAATTTGACAGATTCGGGTAGGTTGACCTGCTGACGTCTGTAATCTGTAGATGTAATTCCACCGGTGTGCGGCTCTAACGTTCGCTCTGATCGTCTCACTCAAGCAAACACGAACAAATTGTACGCGAACATCATTTTTCATTTTTACACGCGAACACTGCTAAACTCAGCTCAGCGAAAATGTTCGCACACAAATGTGCTGCACAGCTTTGCCGGACACAGAGCAAACGCAATACCAGCTTCGTACGCGCACTGCTGAAGTGCACGTACAAATGTGGCGCACATTATTTTGGTGGAATCGCACCATAACACGAACATCGCACAGTCGACTGAATTAAAATATAAATTCTAATAAATAATTTACCTACTTGATAATTATCACCACGTTTTCTGAAAAGTGACATGTCTCGATTAGGTTGCCTACCATGTCTTAAAGCGTGTGGTTCCGCTGAGGGAACGAGATGGCGCTACACGACTTGTATAGCTCCGTCTCTTTCCCACAGCCTAACTACTCACGCTGCTCACCAGAGATGTTAAACATACACATTTGATAGTTTATATCGTGCTACGACACATTTTGTTTAACTTAGAAATTCTTATTTTATTTGTTTGAATATAAATTGTGATAGTTTCCAGTATATTTTGTAAGTACATAATACTGTTATAATAAATCTCTTACCAAAATAGACAATAATTATCAAAATTGTTATAATTCGCTTTTCATCCTAGAGACGTAATTGTTATACTTTAAATTCTTATTTTTAATTATTTTATTATGATATATTTTTAATTATAATTAAATAGTTATTTTATACTTTGTAACTTGTTAACCATTCAGTTTATTTGTATAGGGCTAGGCTCTTTGTAATAATTTCTATTAAGTTTATCCGGAAATAGCTGTTTCACCGTTGTTTCACTCCCGCTGCTCGGCTCCTTTTGGTCGGAGCGTTATGTTTTATAATAATATTCCACAACTATCACACAACGCCATCTAGTCCTTAGCTAAGCAGAGCTTGTGTTATGGGTACTAAACAACTGATAAACATGGTTCTCTATTGTGTTACCTAACTTTTTTATACATAATATTATGTGACATATTTTTTTTGTCCTAATCATCATTTGTCCGAATGATAACTTGCCCGAACTTAATACCACATAATTTCAAATGCCATAACATTGAAACTCCTTAATACTGTATGTCCTAAATTCGTTTGTCATAAATATAACAATCAATAATATACAAAATACATAAAACCGATTGCCATAAAATACATACACACAAGTCCTAAAGTTTGTTTTGTTACTGATTACCACCCATTAAGGAAAATCGACGGAGCCCCGCTTCGCGGGGCTCCTATTTCTGCGTGCAAGGTTTAAAGTAACCTAACACGAAGGGGATGGCGGGGTCTTTCAGACCCCGCCATCCCCTTCGAACCTAACCTGTCCGTGTCGGGGTGCCCACAAGTCCCGAGCTCGCTTCGCTCGCTCTTGGATCCCAAGATCTTCGGTTTCTAAACAATTTCATGAAATATCAGTTTTACTATAGGTACCTAATTGAACATTCGGAATAATACACATTACGTAATATAATGATTAGGACATATGACTTTATTTCATACAAAATTAGGAGATTCAATTATTATGATACTCGATTTTATGCCAGAACAGCTTTAGAAGTGAAGATAATTATGTAAAACAATATTTAGAACTTTTGATCATTATGGTTACTGAATTTTATAGCAAACGTGTTATGGATAATGATTTTCGGACAAACAATTTTAGGTGACGAAAAGGGATACCGATAAACATACTTATATATTTCTAAATACATACATAGTATAGATAAATTACACCCAGACACAGAACAAATTAATGATCGTGCTCATCACACAAATATTTGTCCTGGGTGACCTCCGGCATGGCAGTCAGGGTCCACTAACCACTAGACCAACAGGCCTGTCTTTATCTTATAGCCTTCCTCGATAAAAGGACTATTCAACAAAAAAATATTTTTTCAATTCGCACCAGTTGTTCCTGAGATTGTCGTGTTAAACCAAAAAAAAATCTTCAGCATTATAATATTAGTATAGACGTATAGATTTATCGTACAGATTTATATTTTCAATTTACGTAGTGTCGCTAGTTCACTACTAATTGTCATCATTATAGAATGAACCAGCTTGTGTCTATCACTGCTCACAGCATCACTCGGGAGAGCGGCGCAGGGCCCCGCGGGGCTCCAACGTTTAACGCAGTTTATAACAGCAAAGCATGACAAAAATTCGAATAAATATTAAAGTTTTGACAATCATAGAATTTTATATGCAAATAATTAGGAACCAATAAGTTAAATTCATAAAAAAAAACTACGCCACAAATAACATAATGCAAACATTTTGAATTACTCACTACCGATTCTTTTTTTTTTAATTTCAGGTTAAATCAATAAAATTCATTGTAGAAAATTACCCTCGATCAAAATAATCCATTGTCTGCTAAAGAGCTTAACCAAGATTATGAAATAGTAATGCGTTTCCCTTTATAAAGGTTTAAGAAACTCAACAACCTGTAATGACTTTGGAAGCACATACATTTCTCCAAAAAAAAAAAAATTAAAAACACAACCTTACATTAAAGTACCCTAGAGGTTGCTTGAAACCAAACTCTTTTCATTAGGAGTGAAATGTAGAACAGCTGCTATAGCGTTTAACATGTGTTTCCTTCCTGCATAGTCTGTTGACATAAGGTACGCCATTACGACGTTTTTCAAATATTCTAGATTCGCTCCTTCACGGGATTGGATGCGGCGTAATCTGAAATTAATGATAGCATTTGGTTTAGAAATAAAATTTCGAAATCAAATATTTTCAGACTTACACATAAATAGGTACCGACCGTGGTACCACAAAAACTTTTAAACGTCTGTTGAACACTTGTCTAAAAAAATGTCAGATTATGACGTTGAAATAAGGTCCGTTTTGCAGTCACACTTTTTTTAGACAAGTGTTCAACAGATGTTTAAGTTTTTGTAGTAAAGCTGTTAATGTTTTAGAGAGAGTGGCTCAGGTTGACCGTATTAAAAGCAAGTGACTGATATCATATACCTAGCCTTATCCCAAAATGTTGGAGATGGCTTCCAGTCGAACCGAATGCAACTGAATATCAGTATTTTACATGGAGCGACTGCCTATCAGATCTCAACAACTCAATAATTGCGTCATATGATACCTCTTTTTTTTTTTTTTTAGCGTGGTAAAATCATCAGATGAGTCCTCCCACCCCGGCCAGGGGCGGGAGGGACTGTCAGACTTCTACTGACTAAAATCCACGGTGTCCTTCAATAGCCCTTTATGTTCCGGGGTCACGGTAAGGAAATAATCCCGCGACCCCGGCAGGCTTTGGCCCTCTGAGAGGGGGGCCCCGTCATTATGCTGACGCTCTTTGAGGCGCGCGTGGGACACAACGAGCCGTCGACCCGGGCATGGTCCATGGTCGGGCAGCGAGTTGCCCTTTACTCGCTGTCCGCATGCCCGCGCCTACGGTGGCCGGAGATCATCTGCTGACGTCCGACGCCGCGGGCGCCTACCACTGCGGTTGGGGCGGAGGGAGGACGCTGTCCTCACTCTCAAGCGGCCCGCCTCCTCCTTCACGAGCATTACTGCCTCGCAGAAGGAGGAGACCGCTTCCCACTCCGTCTCGCCCCGATATGATACCTCTTAGTAAGACTTGTTGTCAGTCATTCTAGCTTACAGCCGTAGCGACTGTTGATATACAGCCGCGACCAACGGTTTTACGTGCTTTCCGAGACACAGAAGAAACTCGCTATGGTCACCCATCCACAGAAAAACCTCGTCAAGGTAATGATAAAAATTGCAGAAACTCAATTGCGTTCTTTTCCTGTGTTGTCATGTCCTTACTCATGGGGCCATTTATCATTGCAGCTTTTGACAATTTGATTTTGTTTCGTATTATAAAGTATAGTATTTAGAATTACCTGTCAATTTCCTCCTTCAATGTTCGTATAACTTCTTTGAATCTTTCTTTCTCAATTGTAGCCTCACGTTGACAATCTCTGTAAAAAATAATAATTACAATAATTAATGAAAACGGTAGAAATACATATAGTACTGCATTATAGAATGAAGAGTCAAGGAGGACGTTGAAATAGGAGGCCATAGGCTTTGACTGCTGCGGTGCGTATTGCGGGTTATATTCCCGCACTCAACGACGATATATTAGTAGACTCCGCATGCACGATCTAAGGAACAAAAACTTCTGTCAACTCGCTAAGGTACTACGTAAGCGAGGGGGACGGGGTACTGCGTTGTGATTGGCTAACTCAAGGTCTGTTCTGTCTCAACGTATGTTTACGGCTCACAGGAGTGGTCGAAATGAGACGGATATAGGTAAGACTTTTTTTGCCTAATGTGTTGACAGACATCGGTCGCCTGTTATTAGGAGTCTAGTAATATATCGTCGTTGCCCGCACTAAACAAAATTTGCATGAACTTCAGGTAATTGTTCTGGGTCTGGGTGTATTATAATGTGAATTCAAATGTTTGGAAACACACCCACGATACAGGAGACAGGATTACAAGAATCAGACACTAATTAAAAAAGCTGAGTAATATTATAAATGCAACACGATGAATGTTTGCTACTCGTGCCAGAACGGTTGTATTCTCGTAGATTGGGATGAACTTTGTCACACAGGTAATCTTTTTTTTTATCGTGGCAAAATCATCAAATGAGTCCTCCCGCCCAGGGCGGCACAGGAGGGAATGTCAGACTTGTACTGACTAAATTCCACGGTGTTCCTTCAATAGCCCTTTATGTACCAGGATCACGGTTACCGAGTGAGACAGTCCCGCGACCCCGGCAGGCTCTGGCCATCTTAGGGGGCCCCGTCAGATTGCTGACAGCTCTTTGAGGCGCGCGTGGAACACACGACCGAGGACCGAGGCGACCCTGGCATGGTCCATGATCGGACGGCGAGTCACCCATTACTCGCCGCCCGCATGCCCGCGCCTACGGTGTCCGGAGATCGTCTTGCGACGTCCTTCGTCGCCGTGGGCGTCTACCACTGCGGCTGGGGTGGAGGGTGGACGCTGTCCTCTCCCTCACGCGGCGCGCCTCCTCCTGGTATAACACTCCCATGAGATAATTTCCAACTTCCAAGTGCGCGCTCGCAAGAGCTAATATTGAAATAAAGTGTCATGCTCAAATGCTCCATACCTTAACTGTCCTTCTAGAATATGTTTCTCCTTCCTCAGCTGCGATATGTCGAGATCTTTCCGAGCTAACTCGTGCGCATAGTGTAACATATGCGGCGGTGCTGAAACGTCCTGAAAAAATGTGTTTTTACAAAATTTCAGTCTAAAGTTAAATGCCAACGGTGAAATTTTTGACGGCGCTATTGGTGCTACAGTTGAGCGATTCACTACTGCAATGGGTGTCAATCCTACTACCCTACTAATATTATAAACGGGATAGTTTGTTTAAATGGATGTTTGTTACTCTTTCACGCAAAAACCACTGAAAGGATTTGGATAATATCCGGTAAACAGATAGTTTATAACCTGGATTAACTCATGGTATACCTTTTATCCCGTTTTTATCTTCCCGTGGAATAATTTTAGTGTTGTAGCGGATGAAAGCGCTAATAACAGCTTGAAAACAATATTTGTGTGATTTACAAATCGTTGTTAAGGATCTGAGTGTTTTCGACATCAAAACAGAACAATTATAAAACTATTCCGGTTTAATTCGAAGAAAAAGCTTGTTATAAGCCGATGCCCGAGATGGTATAGGGCAATGGAGAGAACAAAATGATGAAATGAGGACACACATGTCAACAGTCGTTGGCCACTGTCCCGAGCAGATGTTTGAGACATATACAATGACTGTGTTAACCTTTCTTAAGAGGTCTTTGACATTATGTCATACTATCTGACCCCGCGAACTTCGTAGAGCCACAGAATCAATACTACTACACTACTATTACTACCACTACTACATTATTTGTTACAATAAATGTGATAAATGAAGAACCGCTCGACTGATTATGTGCAAACTTCACATAAACCATCTACTAAATAGTCCGAACAAAGCCTAAACATTTGGTTTGGATAGGTGAGCCCGTTCTTGAGTTATAAAATTAAAACGAAAAGTGGCATTTATTTTTATATTATGTCATATTTGTCTACTGAAGTCGGCATGATTACGACAAAATATACAGTACTAGCTGTTGCCAGCGGCTTCACCCGCTACAACTCGAAAATTATCCCACGGGAACATAAAATCGGGATAAAAACTATCCTATGTGTTAATCCAGGTTATAAACTATCTGTATACCAAATTTTAGCCAAATCCGTTCAGTGGTTTTTGCGTGAAAGAGTAACAAACATCCATACATCCATACTTACAAACTTTCGCCTTTATAATAGTAGTAGGATGAACTTGCCTTGACTGTTGATAATAAATTATGTTCTGAAATGGTAATGAAAATCCAGGACCATCTTACCGAAAGCATCCCCTCTTTAAAATGCGTGTGTTCCTCAGAGCTGACTCTTCGGGAGCGATCGTTACGAGCTCGAATGTAGTTGTCCGTTTCATCCAACAGCGCCGAGTAGCGATCCCGTTGGGTTTGAACCTGCTTCTCCAAGCTTAGAATACGGGTTTTGAGGTCCGAAACGATTTCCTTTTGGTAATCTTGCTCGTTTTTAATTTTCTGTAAGGTAAACAGAGTAAGTAGGGGAACAGAATAAGGGGAGTTACTGAAACAAATTGCCATGGCTTAACTTTTAAATTACAGATTTCTATGATGCTCTTTAGTTACAAGCGATCCAGATAAATGCTAATTCGTAAAATTGAGAGAAATAATATCTGTAGGGCTTAAACTAGTAGTTAGTGGCCGCTACAGCTTATTTTGAACTATTTCAACCACACAATTAAGACGAGATTTGAAAACATTGAGGTGATTTTTTAAAACCAAAATAAGGCTTTCCATAAATCCAGCGATAAAATATTGTGATCCGCCAATACACTTCCCTACACGTAAATAAATTTCATAATCCGACAATTTATATTGACAGATCACCATATGGATCACACGTGTGGTATTCGCCTATGGTGGTTACATGATTAAAAAAACTAAGAATGCTTACCTCCTCATACAATTTCAAGGTATCCAACTTATCTTGCTTCTCTTCTTCCAGCATCATTTTATAAGTCTCCAACTTCTCTTTCAGTAGTGCTATCTCATTCTTCAAGTCCCCTACATCATCCGTTTCACTCCCTGCATCTCTCACTTTCATCTGCTGTTTATAAAGATCAAATTCCACTTTCAAGCTCTCATACTCTTCTCGGCACTTTAAATGTACGTTTTCATAACCTTGGACTTTGAAAACGGTTGAAATGTCTATGGGACTGCCTAATTTATCGTTTTCTGCTATGAGTTCTTTTTTTAAAATGTGTATTTTGTCTATGAGAGTTTGTAGGTATTCGCTGTCAGCTAACTTTTCGTTGTCTGTCTCGCTCTTTGGTGTTGGTTCTGTTTTTTCTTCTGAAAATAAGGGGTAAAATATTATTATTAATGCTTCTGCGACATATTGGATTTCAAATAAGTACTTTTGTGTTCTGATTGACCAATCCAGGCCAAAATCAAAAGGAAACGGCCACACCATTGTATTAAATTAAATTGTCAACCAATAAGTCGCATAAATTCTATGTTGTAGTAACTACTACGTCACCAACACTTTTGGTGTCGGCGTCCAGGCTAATTGGATAAACCTGAATGCCAGTCTATACTATCCTACTAATATTATAAAGGCGAAAGTTTGTAAGTATGGATGTATGGATGTATGGATGTATGGATGTATGGATGTTTGTTACTCTTTCACGCAAAAACCACTGAACGGATTTGGCTAAAATTTGGTATACAGATAGTTTATAACCTGGATTAACACATAGGATAGTTTTTATCCCGATTTTATGTTCCCGTGGGATAATTTTCGAGTTGCAGCGGGTGAAACCGCTGGCAACAGCTAGTAAAATATAATAAAGAGGGTAAGTTTGTGAGTTTTGTTTATAGGATGTTATCTCTGTAACTATTGAACCAATTATGAAAATTGTTTCACCAGTAGAAACCTACATTATTCTTGAGTGTCATAGGCCATAATATTTTAGTTTCAAATTGCGCCTGTGGGAAGTCAGGACAGATCGCTAGTATTTTAAACAGATCGACTGCCTGTGTGCAACCATGTCAGAAGGCAAGAGAATGTCCCCTTGGTAATATTCAACTGAAACACTACTACCTACTACTAAGGCATCGTTCAAGGACACGCGGTGTGTTGTCAATAGGGAGTTTCACTGCGAGTTTTAGCCGTCAGTGGCGCTACGAGCGCATAACGTAAACAACGTCAAGTGTAGCTCCGAGTGTGCAATGCGGCATTGTGGTTTTCGTTGATGACATCATGCGCTGGTAGCGCCATCTGAGCCGAGCTTTGGTGAAACCTCCCATTGTTGCCGCTTCTCCGTAAATACTCTATACATCACCGTATGTTTGTACGCTACCGCTTCGTACACCATGTCGCTAAACGCCCCGCGTGTCTTTGAATGAAGCCTTTATGCACTTGTACCATTTATTCTGTGCTTATGCTTACCAAAATCGGTGTTCGCTGCGATTTTATCCATCAGCCGACCATTGACGGAGTCTTTCAGCTGCTGTATTAGTTGCTGGTCATGCCGTCTTCTCAAGTCGTACTGTCCCACAGTTTCCGACAGCTCTGCTATCTTACTCTCTAGAAGGGCCACCCTCTCTTCTTGTCGAGCGCATATCTTACGAGCTGATTCTTCGGCGCGTTTCACTTTTATTTGCTCCTGTGAATAAAAATAATTAGTTAGCTCCTTCATACACAACACGACGCAAGATACCGATACCTTACGGCTTTGGTATTCAGACGACTATCGCAATTAAATCAAAAAAGGTTAGTACAAAAGCACGCGTCAATGGGTATCAATTTCAAAGTCTTAAGGTATCGGATATTTGCGTCGCCTTGTGTACGTAGGAGCTTACATTAAAACCAAACAAGGGGTCAGGGTTTGCGGGATAGTTTAAACATATAACCAAGAACCTGGAACGTAAAGGGCTATTGAAAGAACACCGTGGATTTTAGCAAAAGATGCCAACGAATTGACAGCCTCGTCTTTTTTTAAGTCGGTGAAGAAAATGAAGACTGATTATTTGAAAAAAAAGCTATACATAAAAAAGCATTTGTTATTTTGAAGCCAGGAGGCCAGACCCTTGGAGAAAATATCTTTAGATACGCCCATTGATCTGGGTAAATAAAATGTTCGCTCCAGTGTAGTGCAAAACGATTTTTAACCGACTTCAAAAAAAGGAGGAGGTTCTCAATTCGTCGGAATCTTTTTTTTTTTTTTTTTATGTATGTTCCCCGATTTCTCGAAGACGCCTGGACCGATTTGGAAAATTTTTCTTTTGTTTGAAAGGGTATACTTTCCAATTGGTCCCATGATCATCAGGTCAGGATCTGATGATGGGATCCCAGGGAAATCGAGGGCAACCTTCAAATTTTATAGGCACATAGTACCATTTTCATATATTTTCTAAAGCTGTTCAAGTATTTGCATCCGATAATCATCATCTCAGGTGGATGAGCTGATGATGGAAGGTACAACTCCTCTAGTAAGGAGTCGGCATCGACTGATTTAGTAAATTATGTTTGTGTTCGCATATCTCCGGAACTACAAGTCCGATTTAAGTAATTCTTTTTATGTTGTACTAGGTATCGTTCAACTTAAGGAGTACTGCAAGTTTCATCAAAATCGGTTCAGTAGTTTTTGAGATAGGGAAGGAATGAAGATGTTAACGATGTTATTACCGGTGCTACGGATTTCTTACATACTCGTATGTAAGAAAATTATGTATTTGACAAGTATTTGACAAGAATTTTGATTGAATATTTATACTAAAAAGAGTTAAATAAAAACTTTTTCAAAAAAAATGTAACCGCCTTCAAAAACAACCACAAAAAAGGGTAAAATAACCTACAAAACTTTTCTTTCGGAAGTCGGTGGCAAAAAAACAATGAAATTAAAAAAAAAAACCACCGACTTCCGAAAGAAAAGTTTTGTAGGTTATTTTACCCTTTTTTGTGGTTGTTTTTGAAGGCGGTTACATTTTTTATGTAAAATATCTGGTTGACCCAGCTTCGCTCGGTTTTTAAAATGTCTATATCTTGGGAACCGAGCTTTTCTCGAACCTGGGACCTTGATAAATCGATTCCTTGAGCCGATAAACCCCTAATCTGTAGCTTTCATGAAAATCCTTGGAGCCGTTTCCGAGATCCTGATTATATATAAATATACAAGAATTGCTCGTTTTAAGATATTAGATAGATGAACGTAGAAAAACGTTTGACAGTAACCGAACCGATTGGCGCAGTGGCTGAGCGATTGACTGCTGAGCAGGGTTCGATTCCTGCACGAAACAAATATTAACAAAAAGTTGTTTCGGGTCTGGGTGTTTGGATAAGAGAGTTTCTGTGTTTGTAAACGCATCCACGATACAGGAAGAAATTTCCCAGTATGGGGCAAACGTTTTTTTGAAAACAAAAATCAAACATGCTTACCTCTCGTATAGCAACAGAGTGCGACTGTTCCAGTAACAACAGCTTCTGTTGCAGTCGCACGAGGTGCGCCGGTGTCTCCACGGTCCTCGCCTCAGCGCGCTGCAAGCGACGCTGAGCTGCTTCTAGAGAACTGCTCAGATCACGGACACGCTTTTCTAGCTCCGCTTGTGACGCTAGAAGGTATAAAGTTTGTTTAAATGTTCAAGAATGTTTACTGATGCCCGAAATTAATATTCTATCTCAATCCGAATCCCGTTCCTTTGTTTTTAAAGGCTACTTTTGGTCAGACATGTTTAAGACAAGCAATCACAAAGGCAAATTCGATCGTTGAGATTGCTTATGGACAAAGATCGGGATCAAGTTAGTTACCGAGTTAGGTGTTCGATGTCGAGCGTAAATTTTGTTTATTTGACACAAGGCAGTTTGGATCATTGTCTTTCGTAAGTTAAAATGCTACTCTTCAACTTTCTCATATTTAAAAGTTAAACTAAGCACCCAGGACAGGACTCAACACCCGCAAAACCCTCGGTCCTTTCCGAATCAGACAAAATTCGTACCTCACAATTTGTGAAAAGGACGTTTTGAGACACGCACAGCGAATGAGGCATTCCACAAAAATGACTTCTTTTTTTTTTGCATTGGACATTCTGCATAGAACCCAAGATATACAGGCTTCTAAAATATTTGTTCTCTGTAAAAACAGGTCTTACCTTGAGCCTCATTGGAATGTACAACTTTGTCTTCTAACTTCTCTTTATTTTTCCTCTCACTATTTAACTTCAAGTGCAACTCTCTGGAAATTACATTTTAAGAAAAAGGTTACTTCTGTTTTAAGCAACTTCTTACTATCTTATTATCTGGTGGAGTTTGTTCCACCACTTCTTCTCAATCCAAACATTAGGAAGAAGTCAAGATCAGGTGCTTTGGACGACTATCTTAAGAAATTGATTCCCAAATAGACAATACAACTTACATAGACAAACCTTCTTTTGTATATTGACATTCAAAATGAACAGTCTAGTTTGAATAAATGACTTTTCAATATAACTATATTTTCTGGAGCACAGAAGGCAGCATAAAAAGCTTAGTTTGTGGCATCCATACATAACTTTTATATCAAGATAATCCCAAAGCTCCACTTTTTTTTAGCGTGGTAAAATCATCAAATGAGTCCTCCCACCCCGGGCAGGGCGGGAGAGACTGTCAGACTTGTACTGACTAAAATCCACGGTGTCCTTCAATAGCCCTTCATGTTCCGGGGTCACGGTAAGGAAATAAGTCACGCGACCCCGGCAGGCTGAGAGGCTGAGAGGGGGCCCCGTCATTTTAGCTGACGCTCTTTGAGGCGCGCGTGGAACACGACGCGCCGTCGACCCGGGCATGCATCCATGGTCGGACAGCGAGTTGCCCTTTACTCGCTGTCCGCATGCCCGCGCCTCCGGTGGCCGGAGATCGTCTGCCGACGTCCGACGCCGTGGGCGTCTACCACTGCGGTTGGGGCGAAGGGAGGACGCTGTCCTCTCCCTCTCGCGGCCCGCCTCTTCCTTCGCGAACATAACTGCTTCCCAGAAGGAGGTGACCGCTTCCCACTCCGTCTCACCCCGCAGCATGGCCTCGACCAATGCCGGGCGCGAGAGATCTCCGCCTATCGCCTCCGTGAGGACACGGCGGTGCTCTGCCCAAGCTGGGCAGTCCTGCACCGTATGCTCCACCGTGTCCTCATCGGAGATAGGCTTGGTACTTCTTCAAATCAATTCGAAAAAAAAAACTCACTTCATCATAGCCTGATGATCAGCTCTCTCTTTCTCCCTCTCTTGTATCTCATATGCCACTTTGGCTTTCAAGTTGTTTATTTCAGCCAAGTGCTGCTGCACTAATGACCTTGTCTCCTCTCTCATTGCAGCTATCTGGTTTTCATACTACAACAAAAAAGTTAATTTCCTTCATCGGTATTTATTATTTATAACTAGTAACATTAATTGTTGTTCCGACTTTTTAAGTGAGTGTAGCAGAAAATATGCAACAATTGCTTTTAATACCTAAAAGTTTTAGATCATGTTAAAATAATCTTTAAAAAAAATCTAATTACTGGAAACCAATCTGGTTTAATCATTGTGTAATCCATTGTTATTAATGTTTCCAATTAGTATACTTTGATAACAATCTTGTTATGGTTTTAATGAGTTCCTTATGCATTACTATAACATTATATGAGTATGCATCAACAACCATTGTTTTTAAAACATACAAAGGATTACACAATCAAAGAATATGAAACCTTAACTAATATTTTATAGAGGTAATTGTTTCTTTTTTTGTATTATTATACAAATATTGATACAATAAAAATTGTATTTATCATGTAGCAAAACATACCTTATCTCTGGTTAATTTCTTGTCTGCCTGAAATGCCTCTTCCATCCGTGATTTCTCCGCAGTCAAGGTGGATAGAGACAACATGAGAGCTGACACTGACTCATCTCTACTTTCGTCTGAAATGAGATACAAGGTCTTGATATACACTCGGCGTCACAAAAATCGCACCTCTTTAAGAATTCCCTTCAAAGTCATTTTAACCCAATTAATCAATGGTAGACATATGACTATTGGGTATCATTGGAAAGGCAATTTATTAAAATTTCAGAATAAATCAATGGATTTGTTTTTTTAATTACCAGGGAATAAAAAAAGCAAGCTAATGCAAATGATTAAAAAGTCAAATTTTATTTTATCATCAAAAATTACAAGAAAGTCCTTAAAAACAACTTAAAACCTAGTGTTACCCCCCCTAGCCCTGATGACTGCTTCCATGCGTTCTCTCATGGACCTAATTAATGTGGCAACAGCCTCTTGAGGAATGTTGTCCCATTCTGCAACGACGGTATCTTGGAGGTCTTGGAGAGCGGTAGGGGCAGGATCACGTGCCCGTACTCAACGTTTCAGTTCATCCCAAAGGTGCTCAATAGGGTTCAGGTCTTAACTTCGCGCCAGCCAGCGCATAACAGGGATTCCAACTTCTTGCAGGTAGTCTTTTACAATTAAAGCGGTGTGACAGCGGGCGTTATCGTGCATTTACGTGAACCCACTGCCAACAAAACCCGCAAAAGGGACAACCTGCTCTTCTAAGATCTCTGTTATGTACCGAACAGCAGTCAGCGACCCTTGCCCGCGAGCACTTCCAGTCCGAGAAACACACACAAGGTTCGTTTGCCGTCGATTGACATGCCGCCCCAGAACATGCAAGAGCCACCCCCGTATTCCACCGTCTCTTGAATACAGGCTTGTGCGAATCGTTCTCCTTGCCTCCAATACACTCTTCGACGCCTGTCGTTGCAGAAAAGACACACCCTCGTCTCATCCGAGAAGAGCACAGCCCTCCATTACTCTATTGTCCAATCCACATGGTCACGGGCAAATTGCAACCGGTCTCTCCTATGCTGTGCCGTCAATTTTGGCCCTGTAGCAGTCCTATGAGCTGCAATTTTCTTCTCCTGCATTCTTCTTCTAATCGTGGAGACGCTTACAGAAGTTCTGCGAGCTGATCCCAGTTGTTGTTGCACCTCAACAGCATTGGAGCACCGATTACGTAAAGACGTCGAAGCAATGAAGCGATCGTTTCTTTCGGATGTTCACATTTGTCGTCCTGATCCACATCTTCGGATATAGCCACCAGTCTCTTGAAAGCGTTGGAACACTCGTCGAACGGCAAAACGACTCAAGTTCATTTGCCGAGCAACATCACATTGCCGCATCTCTGATTGCAGTAGTGCAATGAATTGAGCGGCTTCATCTGCAGTGGTATCCATCTTCTGGGGTATTTTTTTGCTGTAGCTGTTCACGTGTGTTCACTTTAAAGGATGAATAGCGTATGACCCACATTTAACCCGGGTCGCTCGTTTTATACCCTTGTAGGGACGTGCAATTAATGGCCGTTGTAATGCGTATTTTGAAAACATTTTTTTAACGTTACGTGCTGATGAGATCTGTTGTGTTTAGGAATTCTAACTGTTGTTAATTTAAAGGTCGTTAAACATACTTTCAATTGATACCAATATTAATTGGCGTTAATGTATTCGTTGCTGGCGGGACATGCTTTATACTTATTTTCGAAGAGGTGCGATTTTTGTGACGCCGAGTGTATTACACAAGCAAGCCAGAATATAATAAGTAATTACTGAATCATTTTCACACATAAACTAAATGCTAAGGGTATTAAGGCCGACTCACTGTTTGACCATAGCCCTTGCCTTGCAACGGCTTGTTGTGTTCCACGCGCACCTCGAAAGAGTGTCAGCACGGGACCCCCCCTTAGAGGGCCAAAGCCTGCCGGGGTCGCGGAACTAATTAATACCGTGATCCCGAAACGTAAAGGGCTATTGAAAGGCACTGTCGATTTTAGTTGTAAGTCTGGCAGTCCCTCCTGCCCTGCCCCAGGTGGTTGGATGTAACTTACTCAATCACATCAGAACTGTTGAACGGACCAATCTCAATGTTTGGCTTAAATAACACAGTCTCTAAGGATGGTATTGCATTTCCATGGGATAATTTTCAATTTACAGGTTGAAGCTAAGGCTAAGGGCAACAGATAGCCTTCATAAATTGTGAGTGTTCTCTTCGTTTTGAGCAACTGTGTAAAAATAACTGCTAAACACATTTCTACTAATTTGACTAAAAAACTAGTAATTACTTTCTAAACAGTTTCTTTATGGACTGAAAATAAAAACATTAACACTAGTGTCCGACCGAAACTGATTTTTCAGTCGAAACCGAAACCGAAACCGAACTTTCGGCCTTGCTCTCAGTTTCGGCCGAAACCGAAACCGAAACTTTTTAAAACATTTAATATTTCGTTTTTTTTTCTGAAATTTATTGTTTTATTGTTTTACATTTATTAAAACATAAAAAAGGGTCAAATTGTCAGGGTGAATTTTTCAGCTAGGCGTGGATGGCTATATCCTTAACTATGAGGAAAATCGAAAAACGTTGAATAGAGTCTCGAGCACGAGACCGATTTTGCCGAAAACTAAAACTGCATCATTGGATTTTAGAAAAATCAATAATCCTGGCCAGGCATCAAACCCGCTTATTTTGGAAAAAAAAAATCACATCCTGTATTATTACACCATTTGAAGTGTTGCTAATAAGGATCAAATTCTGGGAAGTAGTGAAATACGGCAAACTTATGAATAGATGATTTTAAGAAATTGCTATTTTTCTATGTGACCTATTTAATTTCTACTGAGCCATGATCTATTCGAAATTTTAAAAATTCATTGTTTCCCAATTTTCACTAGATTTGAAGTCTCAACAATCGCACTATACATACTTACATATTATAGCAATACGAAATTACTGAGTTGAAAAAATACCATTGTTTCAAAGAAGAAACCGTTAAGGTGATTGCTTCGATGTAGCCCGCGAAATTCAAATTTTTTTACGTTTTTTGCAATTTGCAGGCCAGTGACATGTTGTAACTTTATAAATATTTGTGTTGCGCAAATAACAAGTATAATTTTAAATATAAAAAATATCAAAAAACTCGCTCCATCAGCTCTCACATAGAAAAGGTGCATCGTAGTTAGATTTCGGAGATTTTAACATGATGCACCTTTTCTATGTGAGAGCTGATGGAGCGAGTTTTTTGATATTTTTTATATTTAAAATTATACTTGTTATTTGCGCAACACAAATATTTATAAAGTTACAACATGTCACTGGCCTGCAAATTGCAAAAAACGTGAAAAAAATTGAATTTCGCGGGCTGGTTGGAGCATCCCCCTTAAGGGTTCGGTGAAGAGAAATTTCTCCATACAAACGTAATACCAAAATCATTCGCGATACGAACATTTTACCGACTTAAAGTTATGTTATTCGGATACAGACGGTATTTATCTAGGTTCCTATTAAACTTTAAAAAAAAAATAATTACTATTTACGAAATGCGAGCGAATTGCATTTCGTACATTTTAACACCGCTAACAGCATGTTTTCAGCTTAATTATTCTGTATTAAAAACATTAATGTTCCTAATATAATTTTAATAGGAACATAGCTTATATTGTCTAGTTGTAGATTATCAAAACTTAAATGGAAAAACATCAACTTTTCATTCATAATTTTTGGTATTACGGAACACAAACAAATTTATCGCAAATCTTGAACGACAGATGCTCTGTCGCATCAATCTTAACTGTGTTTGTGTGCGTGTACGCTTGTAGTTGGTGATCGCAGAAACTCACACTTTCGTAAGGTTGTGTCGTAGACTCGTGGCTCGTGGCGCGCACTGGTCTTGGGTTTTCAATGTTACATAGTTATGTATTTGACTGTGCTACGCGTGCGTTATTGTTTGCGAAATTGTCTTTTCACAACATTGTAATAAAATCGTAGAGCTGTCATTCCTGTACATTGAATATTTTTTTCTTTTTGTATTTTTTTCGAGATACGGGATCGATTCTGAATTCTGATGCCAGATCAACTTTTTTTTTTATTTTTGTAATGTTTTCCTGTTTTGATCTATCTTCGAAACTACTGTAAAGTTGTCGATCAAAGTTTCCTTTCCTATAAGGTTCCTAATAATATGCTTCTGTTAATAGGCTATGTATTATTACGCTATTGTCCCTGGGAGATAAGCAATTTTGAATTTTGTAGTTTTTTTTATACATATAATGTTTTGAGTTGGATATTATTCATTCAATTTTTCCTTAAATATTCCTTACTGCGCTTCAATTAATAGGGTATCTGTAATCCGGGCATGCGGGCAGCGAGTAAAGGGCAACTCGCTGCCCGACCATGGACCATGCCCGGGTCGACGGCGCGTTGTGTCCCACGCGCGCCTCAAAGAGCGCCAGCATAATGACGGGGCCCCCCTCTCAGAGGGCCAAAGCCTGCCGGGGTCGCGGGATTATTTCCTTACCGTGACCCCGGAACAGAAAGGGCTATTGAAGGACACCGTGGATTTTTTATCTATAATTACGCTATTCCCCTTGGGGGATTAGCAATGTTATATGATTTTCAGTCATTGTTGACATTTGTATAAGAACCCCTATTTGATTTTCACTATTAGCGAACCAGCTAGTCTGGTGAGTAAGCCGCTTGCCTCTCGTGCAATGGGTTTCAGGATCAAATCTTGGTAATTTGTTTCTCACTTTTTAACAATTCTTTATTTTGTTTTTATTATATCCTGTGAGAGTTTTCAATAATAATTCAAAATAATTTTATGCATACTTTTATTTCAATATAATTTGCAATTTTATTTTTTTCTAAAATTTTTCAGTAGTTTTCTAGGATAATTCTGCACTGATTTAAATTGTAGGTACCTAGGTAAGTTGGATATTGGATATTATTATTATTACTGCGATTTTTGCTTATGCTTATGCAAACAACTGAAACTTACTGACTAAAATCCACGGTGTCCTTTAATAGCCCTTTACCTTCCGGGGTCACGGGCGGTGATGAGATAAGTCCCGCGACCAAATACAGAAAACCTACCTTGAATTCTACGTACCTACTAGTGATGTTGCGAATATCCGATTTTTGACATTCGCGAACGCGAATGCGGATGCGAATATTCAATTCCAATATTCGCGAATGCGAATGCGAATGCGAATATTCAGTTTTAAATCAATTACACTTGATAATTTAGAAAATACAAAAATAAACACTTTTTAATGTAACTTTTTAACTTATTTTTAAAAAAATTATTTATTAAATTTTTTACTTCCTGTCTGTAACGAGAATGGAAAAAGTATGCAGGGTGATTTTTTTAACTGGGCGTGGTTGGCCTTATGAAACTAAAAGGAATGTCGAAAAACTATGAAAGGAGTCTCGTGGCCGATTTTGACGAAAACTAAAACTGCATTTTTACTTCCAGAATTTGATCCTTGCTCCAGGTGGTTTGATTCCTGGCCAGGATTACTGATTCTGCTAAAATCCCATGATGCATTTTTAGTTTCCGTCAAAATCGGGCTCGAGACTCCTTTCAATGTTTTTCGATATTCCTCATAGTTTCGGATTTAGCCATCTACACCCCATTGAACAATTCACCTTTTATAAGAGTGGCTCTAAGAATGGCGTCAGTGAAAGAAAAACAGACAGAAACACGTTTATCTTAGCATGGTCATATTTATGATTAATTATTGTGATTGATTTGATGAACATTAATATTGATGAATGGCGAGATGAAGGCAGATTAAACAAAAGATGAATGGAGAGGACGACAAAAGATAAGAATGAATGGAGTGTGTGGAAGAAGGAGTACCAGATATTGGTATTTTTTCAGTCTTTCGTATTCGCAAAATATTCGCATGAATTTTGCGAATGCGAATGCGAATGTCTATAAATATGCGAATATCCGCATGATGCGAATGCGAATGCGAATATTCGTAACATCTCTAGTACCTACCTATTTGATCGTACAGGCCGTACAGCGTAGGTAGCTTTTACTTCGTAATAAACAAGTAAATACAGGTGCCTGTATTTACTTGTTTATTACGAAGTAAAAGCCTATGACCAAAAAAATATGGAAACTGGTGGCCACAACCACATCAAAATCGCTTCAGCCAAATGTGAGATAATCGCGAACAAACAAACATACATAGTCATACATACTCGTAATTGTACAAAGAAAACATACATAATACAGGTCGAACTGAGAACCTACTTTACTTTTTTTTAAGTCTGATACAAAAGCCACCAGTTTCCATACATTTTTGGTCATAGGCTTTTACTTCGTAATAAACAAGTAAATACAGGTACCTGTATTTACTTGTTTATTACGAAGTAAAAGCTACCTACGCTGTACGGCCTGTACGATCAAATAGGTAGGTACGTAGAATTCAAGGTAGGTTTTCTGTATTTGGTCGCGGGACTTATCTCATCACCGTGACCCCGGAAGGTAAAGGGCTATTAAAGGACACCGTGGATTTTAGTCAGTAAGTTTCAGTTGTTTGCATAAGCATAAGCAAAAATCGCAGTAATAATAATAATATCCAATATCCAGGGTTGGCATGATTAAAACAAGTTGTTTTAAAACACCTGTTTAAAACAGTGTTTAAAACAGTTTGAAATTAAACAGTGTTTTTTATTACCCATTCCAACTACTTTTCAAGGCAGATGAATGCATGTAAAATGAAAATAAATTAATATTCAGGAGTCTAAATAGTTTCACATAAAACCTTTTGAGTCTAATGCCATTGTTATGTCATATTTTTAACTTTTATTGGCATTGTAATGAAACAATGCATAAAATTATTAGAAAAAAAACATCACTTGTTTTTTTTCCATTGCTCATTTTTCGTAAAAATTTCATTACAAAGGGAGAATTTGAAAAGATGTAGTCTAGAAATGAAACATAATTGATTTATACGTTTAGTCATCAACAAACAAGGTGGAATTAATTTGAAAAAAAAACCAGAAACTGAAAAAAAAAACATAAAAAAACACTTGTTTAAAACATTTTGAACTGTTTGTTTTATAAATTTGAAAAAAAAACTTTTTTTTTTCCAACCCTGCCAATATCCAACTTACCTAGGTACTTACCTACAATTTAAATCAGTGCAGAATTATCCTAGAAAACTACTGAAAAATTTTAGAAAAAAATAAAATTACAAATTATATTGAAATAAAAGTATGCATAAAATTATTTTGAATTATCGAAAACTCTCACAGGATATAATAAAAACAAAATAAAAAATCACAAAAAGTAGGAAACAAATTACCAAGATTTGATCCTAAAACCCATTGCACGAGAGGCAAGCAGCTTATTCACCAGACTAGCTGGTTCGCTAACAGTGTTAATCAAATAGCGGTTCCTATACAAATGTCAACAACGACTGAAAATCAACTAACATTATGGTCACGCAGACTTTATTTTAGAACTTTTCATCTATATCAGGAAATAATTCCGTAGTAAGTACATAATTTTTACGTAACTAACGGTTTACGCAACGGAAGCTTTCGAAAAGGAATACAATAATTATGTTCCCGATTTTGAAAAATTTCTCATTGCTGCTCTGCTCTTATTGGTGATAGCGTGATGTTACATAGCCTAAAGCCTTCCTCAATATGGACTATCCAAATATATATTTTTTCATTCCTACTAATAGTTAGATTACAACAGATAAATCTCAAGATAAATACCTACGTTATACCTACTGGACGTTTATTTTATTAGATTTTAGATAATGTCCTAAAATCTTCTAATGTAGCCATTGTAGAGTTATTTCCAAAAAACGCATTGTTGGTTTGTGCGTTCACTAACGATTCCCCAAATTAGTTAACAAAAATAAAGCAAATGTTGAACAAAATTAGTACAATGAAATGGTTTTCTGTCAATATGAATGATTCGTTACAAACACACACGCGCACGCATACAGCTGCGCGCTGCGCTGCAAAAAGTCAGACAGAGATAGCAATGTTTCGTCCGATTTTTGTGCTCGCCTCGAATTGCAATTGCGAGCTCCCTACACTGCCCAGTCTTAAGGCGTTAACATAATTATGTTTCGAATACCGCCTATTCCTTATCTCCTTGACGATTGATAAGTTTTTTAATCATAACATACTTTGTTTGTTTTACTTACTCTTGGCAGTAAATTCAAAAATATAACCTGAACTCACGATTTAATGGACGGTGGCAAACTGAGGCGGCGAGCAAGCACGTGTGCGCTACGAATTTTACCGAACGACGCACGAAAATGCACGAACATTTGAGTTTCGGCGGGGCCGAAAGTTTCGGCTATATTTTGGCCGAAACCGAAACTAAAGCCGAAACTAGATTTTTTGGCCGAAACCGACCGAAACCGAAATTTCGGTCGGTCACTAATTAACACCCTTACCTCCTGCTCCCCCTTCAACAGGGGCATCAGTTTTACTGAGGGCTTTCAAACTGATCTCCAATGCTTCCTTTTCCTTGATAAGTCCTTTGTAGGCAGCAACAACATCTGAAAAATGTAAGTCTGTAATAAGTAATTAATCTTAAATTGTGAGCCCATAATATTGTTGCCTTGTGTCATAATATAGAGGCTAACTAGATGTTTTAGTCAGTACAAGTCTACCTAAACTTTTGTGTATGTACACACATCAAAAGTGTCTAGGGATCAACATATATTTTTGCAATAACTGTTCTCCTGATTGATATTAATTAAAATGTTCTTTATGGATTCATCAATTAAAGTGTTATCGTTTGTCACAGTAACGATAAACCAAGTCACCTTTGCATTCATAAAGAAATTTGCCATTTTCCTAATAAAGGGATTTTTGACATTTGAACCACTAACATTAAAGTTCGAAAAAAAGACTGAAATAACAGTTTTCTTTAAAATTTTATTGGGTAACTTAAACAATTAATAATCCGTGTTTCTACCGCGAACACTAACAACACAAGAACATCGGTTTGGCATACTCAAAATGAGTTCATCCAAATCACGCTGTGGAATGGCCGCCCATGTTCGTTGCAACAACAAAAAAAGGTCTTCTTGCGACTGGATACCCTCCATATTCGGCAGAGCTCTTCTCTGTAGCATATCCCATGCATGCTCAATCGGGTTCAAGTCTGGCGACTGAGCAGGCCAGGACATTGATGTTAGCTGCGGCGAGAGTCTGTCTTACAACTCTTGCGGTGTGCGGTCGTGCATTATCATGCATTAACTGAAATAAGGGACCGATTTGCACTTGTAGAGGAACGATGACGTCTGATACAATCGTCTCAGCATAAATTTGAGCGTTGAGGTTGCCTCTGATCCAAATCAACTCAGTTCTTCCGCCGATCCAAATACCCGCCCATACCATGATGGTTCCACCACTATAAGGATGGACTTCCTGGCAGGATTGCCATTGGCCATTGTTCTTCTGCCCAATTTCTGTGTTCAAGAGCCCATTGATATCGAATCCTACGATTGTGCATTGCTATAGGTGGTACCCGTAGCGGTCTTCGGGAATGAAGGTTCACTTCATGCAAGCGGTTTCTGACTGTTTGGTCGCTAATTAAGTTCCCTGAAGAGTGATGAAGCCTCACGGCTAACATCATGGCGGTTATTGTTGGAGCTCTTCGAGTTAAGATTTGAATGTACCGGTCTTGTCTCCGTGTGGTGCAGCGATACCGTCCTCCATGGCGCTCAGCCACGGTACCAGTGCTTCGGTAACGTGTCCAAAGTCGACTGATAACACGCTGACTTGTATTCAGAGCTAAAGCCACAGTACGTTGCCGGGAACCAGCTTCTATCATTCCCACGGCTCTGAGCATTTCTTCCCTGCTTAAATGACGTCGCCGCTCCATAATAACGTTGGTTTTAATCAGTAGTAGGGAAACAGTAGCACTAATAATGTCTTCAATGCGTTGTATGTTTTTATAAGGAAAATATTGACAGCTGATTTTCATCTTTTACTCGAATTTGATTTACAGTTCCTGATTCAAATTATGAAATGCACCAAAAAGGATCCATATAAATTTATAAAATCATAAATTTATTACAAAGCCACATCTCAATCTCAAGAAATCCGCATAAAAATGCTTGATCCCTAGACACTTTTGATGTGTGTAGTTATACCATTAATTATACTTCATGTTAAGTCAGATAGTACAAGACTATAAAACTGGCCAAGTACAAGTCTGATTTGCGCATGAAAGTTTCCATAATATCTATATCTATAAAAATCAATGCCAGTTATCGGGCTCACCTATCCAAACCAAATGTTTAGGCTTTGTTTGGACTATTTAGTAGATGGTTTGTGTGAAGTTTGCACAAAATTGGTTGAGTGGTTCTTCATCTCCTTAACACATTTTTTTAAACAAATGAATTCAATAAATGGCGGATCATTTTATTAATGCAGATTTTGCTGTCAAATTGAAACTTTTTTTCAGATGTTTTTGTTTGAATATTAATGAATGTGATGTTCCATTTTTTTTAAATTCATTTTACTTTTTATGTAGTGAAGCATGTCCTGTTGCATGGAAAACCCCTTAATTTTTTTTATTTTGGTATTTTTTGTTGTAGCTGTCTAACTGACAAAGCCTGGTGACTGACGGACAGACAGACAGACAGCAAGATGAACCAGGGTTAGTAAGTAATAAACAACCCATTTTAAACTTTGAGTACGGAAACCTAAAGATGATATCAAGTTAATTATTTCTAGTTAAAATATCTAAAGACATGCATGACAAACTTGGTTAAGTACATAAAATTTAAGCATTACTTTATGAACATTTTGAAATATTTAGTAAAAGTAAGAACATCTAGGTCAGGTCAAGGGTAGTATTGTTGCACCTATTGCAATAATTACTCAAACAATAATTTTTAAGAATTGTTTTCAAGTTTTGTAACTGTCTATTTTAATTAAATTAACACTTTCACTGTCCGCGCAGCAGACACAATACCTAAACAATAGTCGTGAATCACATGTGATTCCTCGGACAGGGAAGTGGTTAAGCTGCTGGTGTAATAATCTAATTGCTGTGAAGCAATGCAACATTGCATTGGAAAGAGAATATTCAAGCGGCTTATCTCCGCTATTTAAATGAGTTTACAGGAACTACTCCTAAAATTGCTAACATGGGAACAGGAAAACAGTTATTGTTTGTGCAACAACATATGGTTTCCCTTTTATCAATTCACTTACCTCTTAAACGACCTTCATATCTCTTGATTTGATCAGCTTGTTTGGTAATAGTTGATATTAGTTCTTGTTTCGATAATGATTCCATGACTTTTCACCACTGCTGTTACTTTTTCACAATACGTTTTTATACAACCCACTGGGCATGGGCACGAGTTACTAATCGATTAAGACTTCGATATGATACAGGTTATGGAATCTAGATTAAAATAAAACATATGTCATTATAACGCAATTGTTTGATTCACACGTCTTGTTTATTTTCTATATTATTATCTTGATTTTCAATAATATTTTCTTGAAACTGATTGATGACTGACACCACACTGACACAAGTTGACACAACTCACACATGAATGAATGACACCTGTTTTGACTTTTAGTGACGTGACATGATGACTGAATGAATGAATTATTTTGATTTATTTTTTTATACTCTGGGCTGCGTTTAAATCCTTTATCCAGTTTAAATGGGGATGGCAACTCAAAGCTAATCGTAGATGGCGCTGCGATAGTTGGTCCCTACGTCAGATTACTGTAAACCTTGTACAAAAAACAAACAAGATTTATTGTTATAAAAATTGAGTATAAATACAAAACAAATATGGAAAATTATTCGTCAATGCAAGTGCATATACTAAAAGAAGAATTAAGACGCCGCGGTGCATCTACAAGAGAAAAAAAGTGATTTAATTGAGTGGTAATACATTTGATTTTACCGTAATAAATCCACAATTACTTGTAGTTGAGGTTTCAATTTTTGAGTTTAGGTATGTTTTACCTGTCCTCTCCTATAACAAGAATATAATGCTGCTTCTGACTTTCTAGTTTGATAAAATATCATAATGTTTTAAGTCAGTAATTTTAACCCTTTTTTCTATTTAGATTCGAGAAATATCACAATATATTTAATTTCTTAACACCACAACTATCACAAAACTCGTTCCAGGTGATAATTCTTCCACCAGACGAATAATTTCATGATTTATGGACCGATGCAATACTGGTACTTAACCTCCAATAGAAAAGTAGATATTATTTTGAAAAGTTTATTCGATTGTTTAGATAAGATATAATCATAGAATTTCACTAATAAACTCAACTAACGGCCTGTCTCGGCTTCGCAAGGCTGGATATTTGTTTATTATATAGCTTTTCCTTAGTTATAATTCAATTTTTGTTCTCAAGGCAGTCACAGCAGCTACCCATTATTTCTTGATAGTGGGAATTGTCGGAAATTTGTATGTTCCATCATTTTTACAGCTTATTACACAACATCTAGTCATTTTACATCAATAAATCGTTTTTTTTTCAGAAAATTCCTTTGATTTGACAGTTCTTTTGGGACCAAACTGTCACTTGTCACTTTGACACTTGCCTTCCCCATTTATACTGACTAAATGTCAAACAGCCCGTTTAAGTACACCGAGAGGTGAAAAACTATACCAATTAAAATTTAATCTGCCCCGTTTACGGTCGTCCGCTGGTCTATGTTTTTACTGAAAGGAAGAAATTTTTGCGACCTTTTTACCACGCAAAATTTTATCCTGCTGTCAGATTGACATTAAGTTTTGTTGTTTTGCTCGATTCTTGCCCTAAAAACGAATATTATTTTTATTTTATGGAGTGAATATCATTTTTGGATTATGGATTTATAATACACCGGCAAATTGATTATTGGTTCAATAAACTGAGCTGTCAATTGAATTTGACAGCTAACATTGACAAAAAGATATGACTCCGTTCAGAGAACCCTCGCTGGTTTAATTTTTTTCCGGCGAAACATCGCTGGAAGATTTAAACGCACCCCTGTGCTGTACACTTTAGATTAAGGTGATTGCTTCGATGTAGCCCGCGAAATTCAAATTTTTTAACGTTTTTTGCAATTTGCAGGCCAGTGACATGTTGTAACTTTATAAATAAATGTGTTGCGGTAATAACAAGTATAATTTTAAATATAAAAATTGTCAAAAAATTCGCTCCATCAGCTCTCACATAGAAAAGGTGCATCATAGTTAGATTTCGGAGATTTTAACATGATGCACCTTTTCTATGTGAGAGCTGATGGAGCGAGTTTTTTGATAATTTTTATATTTAAAATTATACTTGTTATTACCGCAACTCATATATTTATAAAGCTACAACATGTCACTGGCCTGCAAATTGCAAAAAACGTAAAAAAATTTGAATTTCGCGGGCTGGTTGGAGCATCCCCCTTAACGTGGGCAAATCCGTCATACTTCTCTGAAAATGGGGATGGCAACTCAAAGCTAATCGTAGATGGCGCTGCGATAGTTGGTCCCTACGTCAGATTACTGTCTACCTTGTATAAAAAACAAACAAGATTTATTGTTATAAAAATTGAGTATAAATACAAAACAAATATGGAAAATTATTCGTCAATGCAAGTGACAAGTGCAAGTGAAAAGGTGCATCATAGTTAGATTTCGGAGATTTTAACATGATGCACCTTTTCTATGTGAGAGCTGATGGAGCGAGTTTTTTGATAATTTTTATATTTAAAATTATACTTGTTATTACCGCAACTCATATATTTATAAAGCTACAACATGTCACTGGCCTGCAAATTGCAAAAAACGTAAAAAAAATTGAATTTCGCGGGCTGGTTGGAGCATCCCCCTTAACGTGGGCAAATCCGTCATACTTCTCTGAAAATGGGGATGGCAACTCAAAGCTAATCGTAGATGGCGCTGCGATAGTTGGTCCCTACGTCAGATTACTGTCTACCTTGTATAAAAAACAAACAAGATTTATTGTTATAAAAATTGAGTATAAATACAAAACAAATATGGAAAATTATTCGTCAATGCAAGTGCATATACTAAAAGAAGAATTAAGACGCCGCGGTGCATCTACAAGAGGAAAAAAAGTGATTTAATTGAGTGGTAATACATTTGATTTTACCGTAATAAATCCACAATTACTTGTAGTTGAGGTTTCAATTTTTGAGTTTAGGTATGTTTTACCTGTCCTCTCCTTTAACGAGATTCTATTGCTGCTTCTGACTTTCTGTTTTGATAAAATATCATAATGTTTTAAGTCAGTAATTTTACCCCTTTTTTCTATTTAGATTCGAGAAATATCACAATATATTTAATTTCTTAACACCACAACTATCACAAAACTCGTTCCAGGTGATAATTCTTCCGCCAGACGAACCATTTCATGATTTATGGAGCGATGCAATACTGGTACTTAACCTCCAATAGAAAAGTAGATATTATTTTGAAAAGTGTATTCGATTGTTTAGTTATAGTATAATCATAGAATTTCATTAATAAACTCAACTAAAGGCCTGTCTCGGCTTCGCAAGGCTGGATATTTGTTTATTATATAGCTTTTCTTTAGTTATAATTCAATTTTTGTTCTCAAGGCAGTCATAGCAGCTACCCATCATTTCTTGATAGTGTGAATTGTCGGAAATTTGTATGTTCCATCATTTTTACAGCTTATTACACAACATCTAGTCATTTTACATCAGTAAATCGTTTTTTTTTCAGAAAATTCCTTTGATTTGACAGTTTTTTTGGGACCAAACTGTCACTTGTCACTTTGACACTTGCCTTCCCCACTGGTACACTTACTACATAAATATAAATTGGATGGTTGCAAACGATACAAAATTTTGTTGTCTTGTATACACATCCATTTTAAGCAACAAAACAGCCCTCCACATGTAACTAACAAGGTTTTTTAAAAGTCGGTCGTTAGACGGATTTTCCCGACGATTGGGGGCAAATCCGTCTAGTAGCAAATTTGCCTCGAGTTACGCCGTTTTATCAAGATATGCAATTTGTAAACAAGTAAATGCAGATGACGAAGAAAAATGTTTTGTAACATTATTAAAATAAGGTTTAATTTACGTTATACTACCTAAAATCTTTTTTGGGGGCTAATCCGGCCTATTTTTAACCGACTTCAAAAGAAGGAGGTTATCAATTCGACGGTATGTTTTTTTTTTTGTGTTTGGTTACCCGATTACTCCGCCAATTGTGGACCGATTTTCCAAATTCTTTTTTTGTTCGAGAGGAAATACTTCACGAGTGGTCCCATTGTCACCATGTCAGGATCTGATGTTTGGATCCTGGAGAAATCGAGGGCAACCCTCAAATTTTATAGGCCTACACATCGTTTTTCGCAAATTTTATGAAGTAATTTAAGCATTTGCGTATGGTAATCATCATCTCATGTAGCTGAGCTGATGATGGAAGGTACAACTCCTCTAGTAAGGTCTTGGCATCGACTGATTTAGAAAATTATGTTTGTGTTCGCATATCTCCGGAACTACAAGTCCGATTTAAGTAATTCTTTTTTTGTTGTAAGTACTAGGTATCGTTCAACTTAGTAACAACGTGGAATACTGCAAGTTCATCAATATCGGTTCAGTAGTTTTTGAGATAGGGAATTAATATGAATGTAAGAGATTTTAACGATGTTATTACCGGTGTTACGGATTACAAAATTCTAGTGCTCATGTAATAAAATGATGTACTCGTATTTGACAAGAATCGTGGTTGAATATTTAAACTAAAAAGAGTAAAATAAAAACTTTTTCAAAAAAAATGTAACCGCCTTCAAAAACAACCACAAAAAAGGTAAAATAACCTTCAAAACTTTTCTTTCGGAAGTCGGTGGCAAAAAGACAATGAAATTAATAAAAAAAAGTCACCGACGTCCGAAATAAAAGTTTTGAAGGTTATTTTACCCTTTTTTGTGGTTGTTTTTGAAGGCGGTTACATTTTTTTTTATAATCAGGGACTTTCTAAAAAGTTTAAAAATGAAATTTTCAGGTACATTGAAACAATCATAACTTATTATGACAATAGTATGTATGGTATTAACTTAAATAAACAGGGTTATTTTTAATAAATTCGGTTAGGTTAGGTAAGGTTAGTTGATAGATTGTTCTGCTTTACATCTGGGAAACTTCTACCCTACTAAGGCCAAAACCATATTTTTCCATTGTACGGAGACAGGAAGCGAGGTTTTGTTCAATCAACAAAGGCAGAGTGGTTTTTCTCTCTAGTCTTTGTTGTTTTTCTTTTATAATTTCACACCATTAATACTATTGTTTTAGTAATAATGGGGAAACTGAAAACAAACAAAATAATAATATTAATAAACATTTTGTCTGACCATAGGCATATTAGTTATAACTAAAGCAAGAACATAACTATCATCTCTTATTAACTAACACTAGACTTATAAACTACTTAAACAAATTTAAATTATTATCATCTACACAATTTGGATTTAGACAGGGAGTTTCTACTGAGGACGCAGTTGCTGCGCTCAGCTCATTAATTACTGAACATCTTGATACAGGAAAGAAATGCATAACGGTATTTCTGGACCTCAAAAAGGCTTTTGACACCGTTTCTGTTCCAACCCTTGTGACCAAGCTGGAAAGACTAGGAATAAGAGGAGAGCCACTGAATTTTTTCAAAGATTATCTATCAAATAGAACGCAGAGGGTTAAGATAGGAGCACATGTAAGTGAGGATGCGGATGTGTCATTCGGCGTACCGCAAGGTAGCGTGCTAGGTCCTACATTATTTCTAACGTACATTAACGATCTGTGCAACTTAAAAGTGGATAACGCAAAAATCTTCTCATATGCTGATGACACAGCCGTTGTCTTTTCTGGGATCAACTGGTCCGATGTTGGGCGCACTGCGGAAATGGGTATGGTCCAAATAACAAATTGGCTCAACGACAACCTACTTACACTAAACACAGTAAAAACGAACTACATCTGTTTTACCATCTCGAATCGTTCACAACCAAATAAAGATTTTAACCTTAAAGTACATTCATGTGATAATGTTTGGAACAATAAAAACTGTGGCTGTCCTGCAATTAGTAAAGTCTCACAAACCAAATATTTGGGAGTCATAATTGATCAAAAAATATCATGGTATGCTCATCTTGAGCATGTTACAGGAAGAGTTAGGAAACTGGGATGGATATTTAAAACATTGCGATATGTCCTCCCCACAAATATAAATAAAAAAGTAGGCCCAAATAGAAATCTCCTAAATGAAGTCTATGTAGCACTTGTGCAATCTGTAATAGTTTACTGTATCCCCATATGGGGCGGTGCAGCTAAAACCAGATTTATAGATGTAGAACGAGCACAACGAGCACTAATAAAGATAATGTACTTCAAAAAGATAAGATTCCCAACTGAAAGTCTATACCAGATGAGTGATCTGCTGTCGGTTAGAAAACTGTACATTACTAATACAGTCCTAAAAAAACATAAGACACTTCCTTATAATGCAAACACACTATCAAAGAGACGGAAAGACATAATTGCCCAAATTCCTCAAACTAAAACAAATTTCGCTGCGATACAATACAACAAACGTTCTGCTCAGCTATATAATTAGAGATGTGCCTGATGGCAATATTCCCACTGCCGGCAATATTCCCAATATTGCCACTGCCGGTAAAATACCAAAATTGCCGGCAACTTTGGCAATATTGCCAAAGTTGCCAGTCAAATAACACCAGTATATTTTATTATTACTGCAGGTGCAGTTTATATTACTGTAGATAATACGTTGCGGCATTAAGTCCGCCTTATAAAAACTACTAAGTTGTTACTCTAAACGGTGATTTACTGATTATGTAAGAATTACCGAAACAAATGCATTAAAATAATGTTATTTTTGTTGATTATTTGTAGTTTTGACAGAGATTTATACTTCCATATTGTATAGGTACTTATACTCGTTGTTTTTGCTATGTGATTTTGCATGAAAAACTAGTAGCCCACTCAACGAACAGTTATAGAGGGAAATTCTTGGAACACGATTTTGGACTACGTTACTTTGTTTGAACTAGTCAGGAGGTGAATATAATTATCAAAAGTCCCCGCCACTAGCCCTTGAGCTGTGGGGGAGGGGGGTATAAAGGTTCCATTTTTTGATTTTTCACATATAACTCGGAAACCATGCCTCCTAGCGGCATGGTTTGTATGAATAAAACAAAGGCTGAATAAATTTCCTATAAGTTTTATTTAGTAACCATTTCGATATCTTGTATAGTTTTCAAAAAACCATGTTTACCTTTTTGCATTCGGAAAGTCTTATTTAATATTGCCATAAATCCAGAAAGCAGCAGCAGTCTTTTCAGGCTCTTCCTGTAGTACCTACTCCTCCGTGTATTTTTGTGGGCAACTCACACTTGACCAAAAATTAATACCTACCTATACGAAAATTGTTTACAACAAAAAAGAACTAAAGTTTCCAAAGATAGTTTTTCCGCATCTCTTATGGGTGCGGATTTCCTCCTACATAGTACAGTCCTACCTAGTCTGTAAGTACCTAGTATAATTTAAATGAGTTTCTAAGCTAATTTTTACTGCTCCCTCGGTGGGGGAAGACAAGACATATCAAGCTTGATGGTGGTCACCGAATTTAAGAACTACTTATACCTGGTGGACATTGAGAGATAGGGGTCTCTCTCAATGTCCGTGGGCCTCCAGATAAAAGATCTGGAGGCCCATATCACCTCAAGATGCAGCATGCTGGCTCTGTGCATCGCAGGTGGTGAAGGGAGGGTCTGAATCAACTGCTACTGCTTTCTGGATCTATGGTGATATCAAATACAACTTTCCAAATGCGCGAAACTAAAAATGTTTTTCCCCTAAATTACAGACTTTCAAAAGCGGATACCTCGAAAACTATGAAAACTCGAAAACTTACAAGATATTGAAATGCTTACTGAGTAAAACTTACGGAAAATTGATTTAGTTTTTTATTTTGTTCACACACGCTATGCTGCTAGAACGCATGTTTTTTCGAGATGTAAGCGAAACACCAAAAAATGGTACCTTCAAACGCCCCCCCCCCAGAGCTCATGGTTTTGATATGTTCATCTCCTAACTAGTCCAAACAAAGTTACGTTGTAAAAAATGTGTTTCTAGAATTTCCCTCTATGCTTTGAGCATTCGTTGACTAGATTAAACTACAACATTAAAATAAATTATTCGAATTTATGCCTTTTTATTCAATATTTATTCAATATACAATGATCGTCAATTCTTATCTTAAAATGTATGTGTAATTTCTTATATTCACAGTCGTATGCGGCAACAATGGGCAATATTGCCGGTAAAATACCGGGAATATTGCCAAAATTGCCGGCAATTTTGGCAATTTTACAAAATAAAATTTTTTTTTTGTACATAATGTATACCATGATCTGTAAATGCTAATTTTAAGTGTGTTACATAGTTTTCGCACTCACTTTGACTTAAAATTAAGCAATATTCCCAAATATTTCCACTCCCGGCAATATTGCCGGCAATATTTCCACCTATATTCCCACCTTGGGCAATATTGCCGGCAACGGCACATCTCTATATATAATAGAGTAAACAAGGAGATATACATATACACCAAACAACTACATGAATGTAAAAAAATGGTTACAAATTGGATAAAACCATTTACCTATGATGACACTGAGAAGCTTTTGCAGCACATTACGCGCGCTAACCACCTACCGGGCGCCGGGTAGCCGCTACCCATAGTGCAGAGGGTTGTCAACAACCGCGCGGCGCGCACTTACTCATATTCGGACGATAGTTTTGAAATCGATATGGTTACAACTGGTATATAATGTGCAGTGGATGGATGTAGATCCAGCAAGAGAAGAAATAAAACTTATCTTTTTCTGTTTTACTCGTGATACAGAAATGTAAGTACCTATTTTTTTTTTATTTGTATGAAAAATTTTAGGTAAGTACTTACTTACAATTATTAAATACTGTTGTTGTTTATTAAATAGTTGTAGGTTTGTCGTACTACACGATCATACAAGTTTCAACTTGTCTCGAAATGTACCTACAAAACAATACCTAATTATAAATTATATTCTTTCTGTCTCTTTCTCTCTGTAACCTTGAATTGTCGAGTGTTTGCGCCGTGCCGCCGCACTATGGGACGAACCTGTGCGTTTCATCTCAAAAATCTGTAACTTTTTAGTTTCTTGATATTTTGCATTAAAATTTTGTGTACGTATGCCTGAATAGTTATGCTATTGGATAAATAAAACACTGCTACTTTAAAAAATATATTTACTAAGGAAAAAAACAAGAAAAACAAAATTTTGAAATTTTTCATACAAAAATTAAATTAAATTCTTATAATGAATTATTTGCTTAAGTTACATTAAAATAAAATTATTAAGAAGTTAATAAAAAGATTATAAGATAATTTTAAACTAAAAAAAAACAATAATCTACTCATCACCAGTCAATATTAAAAGGTCTTTAGCTTCGTCAAGTAGTTCTTTTGGTATCATAGTACTGGTTTTATTTAAGCTAGATATATAGGGATCAGAAGTATAAAACAGTATGATTGTGCAGAACGTCTTCCATTGTGGCTGACCTGGAATACTTTCTATCGTGATTTAACCGATATTTCTTATAGTCTTTACTACGAGCTTCTTGAGCATCTTCCGATGATTGGTCTATTGGTAAAACTGCAAAATGTTCTATTATTTTGGCACCAATGTATAAGAATTTTGTGGACTGAAGATGCCATATAGTACCAGTTATATTTACTCACGTATAACTGTGCAGTCCCCAGCGCATAGTCACCAAACTTGACTGCGTTTACAGAAAATCCCGATGACATGGTTTGCAGAATGATATAATTAATCTCTTGATCAACTCTTCATCGCCGATACCTGTAATTTCTGCAGAACATTGATAGTTTTGGAAAAATCTCCTTGCCGTATTTCCGTCATTGCTATTTCCAGAACCTAAAAAGCGTGGTAAAATCATCAAATAAGTCCTCCCACCCCGGGCAGGGTGGGAGGGACTGTCAGACTCGTACTGACTAAAATCCACGGTGTCCTTCAATAGCCCTTTATGTTCCGGGGTCACGGTAATGAGATAATTCCCGCGACCATTTCCAGAACCTTGACGAGGTTTATCAATGTGTAAACCAAGCAATGCCCGGAAACGAGTTTGAACGTACTTCTTTTTTTCTTCTTTAATCTTCTTGTTCTCTGGAGTCGATGCAGACCACTTTTGAAATCCTAGATTATAAGAAATATGCAGAATCATTTCCATACATCTTATCCACGCATGTTCACCGCAAAAAAAATATCATGAGAAAAAATGATTTGGTCGATATTTCAGCTTCTAGCTCGAAATGGCGCAGTAATGACGCAGGTTTTTTTATTTCCCTGTAACACTGAATAAGTAAGGTATCTTAAAATGTCATTAACTCAACACCGGGAGCCACCGATAACAACAAAACCTCCACTTGAAAATTAGAAAGACGTAAAATTTCCTTATGACGTTTAAAAATTAAATAAAAAAACAGGAAAAAATATATGTCACAAAAATATAACGTAGTCGTAAACTAGAGATCTTGAGCAATTCAAAAATGTATAATACTAATATATTCCCTTGCAGGACATAGAAAGTATCTTAAGTTGAACTTCTATAACGAGTAGTCTAGTTATTATGAAATTTTCAAAGTATGAAGTTTGAATGTAATTTTATGCAAGTAAAACATTTTTTTATTTTTTTTTTCCTTTGGTTTCATATAGTTCTATTATGTATGAATGTAAAACAATCAAAACAGTTTCAGTAACACGGCTTTTGTCTCAACCAGTTTTGAGACGGAAAATACTGTTTGGTCCCATAGTGCGCCGCCGTCCGCGTCGCCCGCGAAGCTTTGTTTTGTCACGTACGCGTAGTAGCGATGTTTATTCGTTTAAATTTTATTACAAGTGCATAAAATTGTATTGATATAGTTGATAACTTTGAATTATGGAGTGGTTCGAATTATCGCAGGTTTGAATTAACGAAAGCCGAGTGTATAAAATTTTGTAACCTAAATAATTATATTTGTTAAATCAATAATACCTACATTCTGAAACATGAAAAAACGTGTTTTATTATATAAAGTACCTAAACTAAAAATCCCTACTAAGATCTATGTCGACAGAGGCAGCCCTGGCAATTCACAATATCCATGCGCGGCGCGCATCTACAAAGCAAAACTCAACTTTACGTTTGTAAGATTAGGTTCATTTTCGTTCGCAGCGTCCATCGACTTGAAAGTGTAGGCTATTATAGCGGTAGGTATTGAACATTTTGTATGGAGTGAGTTATATGTAATATGTGGTTTAACTCACCCATTTCACACACACACGCGCTCACCTACTCACACATACTCACACACGCTCACCTACACAGTCACGCACAAAACACACAACCCCCCCACCACCCCTGTATTATGTTTTCTGTTCTGTTTTCTTTTATGTTTTCTGTTATGTTTTCTGTTCTGTTCTGTTCTGTTACAAAAACTTGCTGTGAAAGAGCGGAGTCTCCTAATACAGGCTTTTTGTTGCTTAAAAGGAGGCTCCAATCATCAACTTGTTGTCTTTTTTGTGGTTAATGAATAAACAATTTTTAATTTTTAATTTAATAATTAATTTAATTAATCTCATATCATATTCTGAGTTTAAGACATTTCGGCAACTAGCATCAATTGGGTATTTGAAATAAGAAAAAAAATCGCCTGCCGGAGACGCGGGACTTTCTAAACAGGTAAACGCGACCCGGGAACGCAAAGGTCAACTGTCATAACGCTTTGAATTGTAGTCAGTACGAGTCTGACAGTCACTGGCTCGGGTGAATATAATAATATGAGTATCATATACACACCCGAGCCAGAGCTCTGTAGTTACTAACTCCTGTCTGAGGTAGTCTATACTACAGAAGTTTGCTACGATGAGTAAAAATTGCCAAAGTGACGTCACACCCGATCGAATTTTATTCGGGAACTGTCGGCGTGTTTTTGTTGCGAGGTACAAATAATGATTTTGAATTTAACATAAATTCTTAATTAGACCGTAAAAAACTAAGAACAGTTTGTTATTAAATTACTACCTAATCTTTCAATTTAACACAAAAAAAAATAGTTCAAAGACCCAATAATTGTTAGTTACCAGTGGACTTTCAAAGTATAAAACTAAAAATAGGAAGGATGAAAAAGGTTGACGACATTTGCAATGGGGTAATTCCGGTATAATATGACGATTTAGCCCCTTCGAAATTAGACGGATTTATTACCCACTTGAACATTTTGAGGTTACGAATTTTTTATAACAATTCTTTCTGTATCTACTGGTTTTTATTCAAAACAAATAGAAAAATCCGTTGAAACACTTATTAAACTACATGTTATGCATACTCAGAAAGTCGTAACTTGTAAAATTGAATTTTTACTTTAAAAGAAACGGCGACACGCAATACTTGAGTTTCGAGGTCGTAGCACAACTACCAACAAAACGAGCCCAAACTCGGCACATCTAGTACGATCCGTCGCCGAGTTCCAGTGGCAGTCACCGATGTAGACCTTCAGGTCACTCCATCAAGTCCGGTGGTAAGATCTCATCATAACGGTCATCAATCTTCTAACTAAAAGCCTGGCACGACTTAGATCATTATACTAAAAAATTGTGGAGTACCAAATGTAACTTATACATCTTCTTAGAGATGTATTTTTTAATTTAGTAGTATTATAATACGAGAGTTTCGATCTGTTCTATAGAGATGTCGCTATACCAAAAATACTATTATTTATCATGTATTTTATTACGTTCCTAGTTTAATGTATAATTATCTTTTTAATTGTGTCGTTTTTCAATATTTATATAATATGTTTTTCTATTTCGATATTTTCCCAAATTATTAATAGAATTCTATAATTATTTGGGCTACCTACTGGTAACTTTAATTTTCACACATTCGCACCTTTGGTGCAACAAAGACGTAACAGCTCATTTTGAAATTTTACAGGAGAAGACTTTTAAATTTTTTTTGCATGTTTTTCCTCGGTTCTGGATAACTATCTAAAGAAGGTTTGAAATCTTTACATTTAATTAATTGTTTTTTAGTTGGCTATAGTTATACGTAAAAATCTTGTATTTAATTGCCAAAGAAATCCTAATAAAAGACAACAAAAAAAAAATGTCCTGAACTGTGTCTTTGTTGCACCAGAAGTTATTTAGTTTTATGACTTAATCCACATCACAATACACACTAAACACTCCAACTCACACCTCACACCCCATACATACCTCACCACACACCCCACATATCACCCATCTCATTACATCACGCACATTACACCGCATTCCATGTATGTAGTTTATAATGTAACAATAATAATTGTATGAAAGAGCGGAGTCCTCTAATACAGGAATTGTTTGCCTAAAGGTGGGCTCCAAACACGACTCATGTAAAATTATCTTATTGAGACAATAAACTATTTTGTATTTTTTTTTTTTGTATGACTGTTATGTTTTATGCCTTTGTTGCTCCAAGATTTTGAGCGAAAAAAGACCTCAATATAAGGTCGCGGGCGAGGGGGCACTACTTACAATGAAACGGTGTCGGCCCAAAACGCATGGAAAAACCGCCAATAACCACAAAGGCACTTCTGCCATCTAGTGTAGTTTCGAGATACTTTCGCGGATGTCTTTGTTGCCCCAAGTAAAGGCATGATTTAGAAACAATTTGGCATACTTAGGTCGATTTTGCAGTTTTGGCTATTAGTGACTTTGTTGCACCGAAGGTGCGATGTCTTTTCAATACGTCAATAAAATGTCAGTGTCACATTGCACTTTGCTGAAAAAATTTGATTCTCGTTTGGTGCGGTTCGTTATTTTCCTGCATTTTCTGCTTTTGGTGCTATTCTAAAGTAGTGTATTCGTGTGTTATTTCCATGCTAATAAAATTCTTACTGGAAAGCAAGATACTATCAGTGACACCGATAAATATCAAGTAATGGCTGGAAATTACTGTAAAAACACTGTAAAAGGCCTCATAGTTGATGAAATACATATAATTACTTAACAAATTTGTTTTATTTTTTACTAATGTAGGCATATAGTTATTAATAGTCAATCAAAACACTAAAAGGAATGAGCAAGCTTTGTATATACCTATATTTATATAACTATATACAGAAAAGTTTTCGTCGGTGAACACTAGATGTCACTGTTGTCCATTGCTCGAAAAACCCGTGAAGTTAGATCTCTATGCCCTATTAATAAAAGTACTCTGTGACAACTACACAGACTAAGTAGAGAGTATACACTCACAACTAATAGTACATTATGCAACGAGTGAATAAAGAGCGGATTTAAAGCGAGGGCCTTATATATGAATCAAGAGCAAGCGAAGGATTTTAATGACTGAATCACGACCGCAGGGAGTGATTCATGATGATTGAATCACGAGCGAAGCGAGTGATTCAAGTATTTAAATCCTGAGCGACGCGAGTGATTCAGGCCCTCGATTTAAATCCGTTTTATTCACGAGTTACATACGATACTTTATACCATGACCACAAGAAAAATAATAATTAAGCGATAATATATAGGTATTTAACGAAGAAAAAAAAGACAAAGGTGCGTTTACAAACATCAAAATTCACATACACAAACACCCAGATCCGAAACAAATAACTGTAGATCATACGAAAATTTGCTCCGTGCGGGAATCGAACCCACTGCACGCGACGAAGTAGTCCAATCGCTCGGTCACTGCGCCAACAAATTGACATTAAAATCGGAACAATGTTTTAAATTAAGAGTAACATTATCCTAACAACACGAGGGCTGACGGGGGTGGACCGCAGCAATGTGTTCTAAATTCAAACACCAAAACAGTGAGAAAAAGAGCTTTTTACTCACTGTTTTCAGTGAGAAAAAGTAACTTTTTAAAGTGGGAATGGTATAAAAATTATTTCTTATACACTTTTTGACAATTGTAGACAACCTTACTCCATCTATGAATCACAGTTAGAACTAAAAAATGATCCTGTTTTATCGACCGAACCAGTAACCGCGTAACTATTCTGGAATGAATAGTAAACGCATGTGTATGGAATAGCCCCGTAGACGGATTTGCCCACATTGACCTTAGTTTTGTTTTGTTAGACTAGTAACCAAAACTAGTATTGGAAAAATGTTTAATAATTTTATTGATTCCAACCAACCCAAATTGGCATTACAACTTTTGGGAAAAATCAATAACCACGTGGGATGACGATTTCTAAATCAAGGCTGGAGTTTTAGCGTTCCTTTGTAAAATTGTATGTACCTACCTACAATAATAATATCGCTACCTGCTCAATCGGATACATATAAAATTCTTAGCATAGATTCAAGTTTAAATTATACCTACCTACGTAAAATAAATTCCTTGACATTTCTTTCCTAGACCTTGAAATTTCGGTCATGCGGGCAGCGAGTAAAGGTAAGGGCAACTCGCTGCCCGACCATGGACCATGCCCGGGTCGACGGCGGACGGCGCGTTGTGTCCCACGCGCGCCTTAAAGAGCGTCAGCATAATGACGGGGCCCCCCTCTCAGAGGGCCAAAGCCTGCCGGGGTCGCGGGATTATTTCCTTACCGTGACCCCGGAACAGAAAGGGCTATTGAAGGACACCGTGGATTTTAGTCAGTAGTCTGACAGTCCCTCCCACCCTGCCCGGGGTGGGAGGACTCATTTGATGATTTTACCACGCTAAAAAAAAAAAAAAAAGACCTTGAAATTTATTGTCATTGTTAGTTTGTAATACCATCAATATTGCGATGATGAGAATTGAGACATACATTCTTCTGTGTAACTACACTTCTGTAAAAATTACTGTTTTGTTTTCTGTAGACTTTTCCTCCAGTATTGACTTAGGCACGACAACCATTTTGCAAATCCCAGCGTACACATTGTTGCTATAAGAATAATAGCAGGCGTTATTGACGAGTTCATAGTATCCTTCTGTCTCGGTCATTGACCCTCGGATTTAAAAATGGGGTAACATTCACCCCCTGCTTTATTTAATGCACATGTTGTTATAAACAAAATGTCCAAATGTAGCTCATATTATTGTTTTGAGTAGGTAGTCTAGTCTTAGACCGTAGGTACATAAGTTGGTCACCGACATAATTAGGTACAGTAGGTATTTCTTTTGCTTAATTTAACGATTATTATTGTTGTGATTGGCAGTGTCACCTATTACATATTTCGGTAAATCCACAGAGTACTTTTATTATATATTATATTATGGGTAAATCGCAAAACTAATCAAGTCAAGTAGTACTTCAAAAGGCGCCTATTTAAATAAGTAGGGGTTTTAGAATGCTTGATCGCCGATCTTAATTATTAGGTAGGTATGTAGGTACGTACTTAGGAACCTACTTCAGCGCTGAAACAACAGATAGGTACTTATTTGAAAATAAGTAGGTAGGTAAGTACCCAAAACCTAATTGTCGATTTTCAAGACGAAAATAAATGAAGTTCTCAATACTACATTTGTATATTTCGTAGGATCTATTGCGCATATTGTACATTTTAAAAACATAACCCTCCTAACGCAGTCGGGTAAAAATTAAATGTTCACTGTCGAAAAAAACCCCTCGACAAAAGCGCACGTCCAGAATGGCTGCCGTACTTTTCACGTGGGTATAGGAACTACCTTCTTACTATTTCGGCATACAATAGGCATAATATATGTATTGACAACCCAAATACCTCCCCCAAGGTACTTGCAAGTAAATATCATAGGTATTTTACTGGCTAAAAAGTCGTCACAGCTTTGGAATCCAATTCGCGGCTTTCCAGCGAAATAAAACGGGCGTGGCGCCTTGCCGTCTGTAGTTTGGATCGATGCATGCGTACTGACTACTGCGTACATACACCCCCGGTTTACATTAGACACCACGTTGGGCGTCTTCCATGTATTCACTGATAGTAGGTAATTAATACCTTAGCAAGTTATGTAAAAAGATATGAAAAGTTGCCCTAAGTGTTTAACAGATTAAAATAAACTCGTAACTTGTTTTGTCTTTTTAGTTCTAGGGGGCGAATCCACAATAATTGTAACCCACATCTTAGGCAACTCACCCTTTTGTAAATGGCGTAATCCGACCGATGGACGCCGTTAACCCAAGAGGAAATGCTTTTGATAAAAATACAGATTTGGTTGCTGTTAGAGAATTTTGGGGAATTAAAAAGAGTTTTTGAAATAAAACATTATTTATATGTATTATTGCTAAGGTCAATATTTAATTTCTATCAATATCCCCTACGTCAGATTACATTCGTTGACATTATTTCAAAAATTAAATGTAAGTAAGCCAAACACTTTTTCATACATTATCGGCGATTTGTACTCTGTCTTATAATTCTAGCTACATTCTAGGCCAAACCCTACAATACCCAAACCTGCCCAAAGTAAATACAAACGAAAAAAAACTAAACCAAATCATTAAATGTGGGATAAATAAACACTAAATAGAAAGATGTTAGTTTTATATAAATTAAACAGAAACTATTCTAAATAAATAAAATACCACAACTTAGAACACAAAATACTAAAGTTGAACAAAACGAATAAGTGGACAGGTGTGTACTGATATTATTTTCGGTGGAGAAAGCAAGCGTATTTTGTTTTTACCATTCAGGGACGACACAACATAGACTATCAGTAATTGTAAAATGGATTCTTGCTTATTTTATGCGCGAATGTTTGCATGTTAGCACTGTTAGCGCGGGAAGCCATAAGCGGCAATAAAATTCATGTTGTAAATTGGGTTTGATAAACTTTGGCCATTTCCTTCCTGCCGAATTTTGACTCTATATCAACCCTTTCTAATTTATCTTCAATTAAAAGTTAGACGCTTCTAATTGCCACTCGCAGAGTTGGCGTGTACAATCGCGCACAAGTACAGCACATCCACATCATAGCTTATAACTCAGAGGTACATCTACCTTTGACTAGTTCTGATACACACCATTTAGTATTTTTATGTATTGTGTGCTTTATATGGGTATATTACTTATATTAAACCAAACACCACACCAACATAATTTTAAACCAAAATCCTAATCTACATTTTAAATTAGAGAACACAGTTTTCTTTAAATACTTACATACTTAAAGATTTAAATGTTGCGCAAAATTATAACTGACTAGTTTCGCGTATTTTAAGTACTTTAAATAAATAATTAATATTAATGAAACATTTATCCTTACCATAGAAATTAAAGAAAATACTTAATCAAAATGCATTTACAAGCCCATCTATGTGTCTGTGAATATCTCGCCTTGGTTTTTATTTCACTTTAATTATGATATGCATTTGACTATCAATAATTTAACTATTACAGAAATTACTATAATGAATATCAGAAACGATACAAACAGCTGGATAAGGTATAGTACTGAGTAGTTTACCCAACTAATTTTGAACTTACACTACATTCAATATATTAATATAAACATTGAAATGAAATCTATAATTTCTATTACGATTATGACAATAAATTATGTTTACAATGAATTTTTAAGTTACTTAAATTTAATAATAAATAGTGATGATTATACAATCAAATTAGAGAGACAATATCATGATGTGAAAGTCAAATGTCATGGATTTTGCTTTGTGCAAGTGTATATGCAAATTTTCAGGAGAAAAATGCATATGAGTTTTAAAATTTAGATTTTTATGCACACCCAATATTACCAATCAATCATTATCAATTTGACTTTCACTTTTATACAATTACTATAATAATTATGTGCCCAATGTGATACATGAAGGTATCCAAGTCATATAATAAAATGTTGATCAATAACTAATTTATTTGTAATGTCATGGTCCTTAAACATAATTTTCAATTGAGATTTTCTTGTCAGATTTCAAATAGATTTTATGAATGGAATCAAATTATATGTTTAAGTAAATAATAAATATGATCCTAATTATAATTGTTCTATAAAATGTATCCACCTTACTTATGACTTTGTGCACAATTCAAGCTCCAGAATTATATATTAATTCAACATTATTATAATAATGGGGCCATCCTTATTTTATCAAAAATGAATGGAAGTATAGTTTTAGTCAAAGTTTTACTTACAAACATCATTTTATATATCAGTCAATGCATTTCTGACATCTTTGGTAATAATTATACAATGAACATTTTGTTTACATAAACTATGTTTTATTATTGCAACTATTTTTCAAAAGAAAAAATAATAATAGTTGTTGGTACAATAAAAATTGCACAGCATTTTAATATACATATTTTAATAAAATATTTTTTTTTTATATTTTTTACTTACAGTAAAAAAAGTTTAATATTGCACTGTCAATCGTTAAACATATTATAATTATTGCCTGAATTACGGTTATATTAGAATCTTGTTGGCATCATTATCCTATTACAATACCAGAACTCTACAGATAAGTCTTACAAAAAGACTCATACCAATGGACATAAGTTAATACATAAACATTGAGTTAGCAAAAAGTATGCAGTTAATTATTTATACTTATGTATGTCATTATTCTCAATTAATATGAGTATGACAAGCTACTGACTCCAGCTGATTTATAATTCAGATAGTCAGGTAAGCCATTAAAATATTACACAAATGTTTATCCATCTCAGTACTGCATCACTTGTTACTAACTTTATTATCTTAGGACATATTGTATCAGGTATTTCACTAGACAGGTATTTCATGGACTCCGTAAAGTAAAATTAGGTCAATTTTGTAGAATACTTGGTGTATAATGTCAGTCATTTAGAATTTTTCTAGATATTATTGTGATGATTTTATTTTGTACTTATAATGTATGAACATTGTTTCAAACTGACATCATGTCATGATTTGAATCACATTTATCCCGTATTCTCTCAGTAATTAGTCAACCTTCAAACCATGACAAAGTAATGATCAACATTTTTGCATTAGCTACAATTTATTGACTAGAAACTGGATAATTTAAGATTTACTCTTGTTCGTTTTGAAGCTGACCTGGAGTACCTGGCCATTTAGCGAGTATCCATTCAAGGATTGGATGGCAACAACAGCCTCATCATAGTTAGTCATAGTGACAAAACCATAGCCCTTGCATTTGTTGGTTGTGGGATCTCTTATTATTTTAACACTCTGGACGGCACCAAATGGGCCAAAGAGCTGCCAAAGTACACTCTCTTCAGTATCAGCTCCAATGTTATACACAAAGATGCACCAACCTGAGCCACCGATGGCATTTCCCTGTATGAGCGGGTCGGCTAGAGGAGAAAATCTTTGGAGGCCTTTGTTGATAGCCAGCAGAGCCTTACCAGCAGGTCCTACGAAGCGGCGAGCAGCAGCAGGCGCCAGGTATGCCGCCAGCGGAGCCAGTGCCTTGTTCTGGTTGCTCGGGTTGTTGGCACATTTCACTGTGATGGGACCTGTCCCACCTGGAGGTATTGTGCCATTCAACTCACGAATCGCGTTCTCGGCCTCATGTCTCTGGTCGTAGCGGATGAAGGCTACGCCCCGCGAAGGTCCGACAATGGTTGGCTCGTCGCCGCCCACTTGCAGTAAATGGCCGACGTTCACATTCTCATGAAGTATGCGGGAGCTGATGATGGTTCCGTAGGGACTGAAGAGCTTTTCCAATTCCTGTTGTGTCATGTGCTTCGGCAAGCCCGAGACGTAAAGATTGGCGCCTTTAATCGCATCGGAACTAGGGCGGGCGTACGATACCTTTATGATCTTGTTCTGGAGTCTCAATCCATTGAGCGTGTTCACAGCCTTCTCCGCGTCCTCCGCCTTATGGTAGTTCACGAAAGCGTAACCCAGACTCTGTCCATTCAGAATGTGGTCGGGGAATACTGTCACTTTGTCTCTAATAAGCTTGCAACTTTCTACTTCGCCGACACTCGAGAACAACGATCTAATCTCCTCCTGGGTCATCGTTTGCGGCAAATAGTTGATTATTAGGTTGGTCTTAGACTCATTATTGCAAGGTTGGACCTTGCTACCATTTTGCGTGGGCTGGTTCGCGTTTACGCCGTCAAGTGTATTTGCCATCATTTTTCCTATTTCTATGTTTACACCGAATAAGGTGAAATGTCACAGAATCTGTGACTTATTACAAAAAATATAAAACGGATGAGTTAAAACATAGATCCACGTTCTTCGTTAGTTATAACAACACCACCACTTCGCGTTGGTTGAAAGCATATGCAAGGGGAAGAAAATCAATAAGATGCTGTTCACTTTTGTACTTATCCTGTTTTAAGTGGTACGGCGCCGAGTCCGTTGAATCAAAATATAACGAGGAACACAAATAAGCTCTAGTTTATTAGATCTTATGGAGAATACGAAAGAAAAGTGAAAAGGAAATCAACCAAAAATCTATGCGACTTGCGACCTATTCTCGTAAATTCATTTCTTTCACTTCACTTTCTTTTTAAAATGTTGCCAGACTGTGAACTGAACGACCCGAGCAACCTCTTTTCCTATTTCTGACCAAAATATTTCCCCGCCTTTATTATTGTATTTCCTTCAAAAATACACTGTGAATGTTACTTGTTTTTTATAGAAGATATAATATCGTCATCAGATTAACGTCGTGAAGAGAATCTTTTCAATTACCTGCTTAAATTGTAGACGAATTAAATTACTACACCACTTTCGCTATTACGTTTTTAGTTTTAATAATTTATTTTATCTCATTAGACATCACATTTTTTTCTAATGTGTATGTCTTGGTTTTTCGTGGTAACACACACACAGTTTTCTTTTGACGACACATTCTTAATATAGTATAATAAATTATGTTGTTGAAAGCACTGACCCTGTCCTTTTCTCATACTTAATTGATTAAGTATTACCTATAAATCTTATTGCCGGGAGACATTAATTTTAGAAACAATGATGCACTAAAATAGTTTTCGGAAAGTCATAAATAATGGTCTGCGTGAGGATTTAAATCCAAAACGGCTATTAAAACAAAACCGCATTTATTTGAGTGTACCTACTGTAAAAAACTACATTTGTAAATTATACCGCAAACGTGGGTAATATTTTACTTCTTGCCACACTAAAACAGAGGTGCCAACATAAACGCCATTCAATTTAGCCAATACAAAAACCAATAAGAAAAAGCGTTCATGATGCGTTCATGGAAGTAGCTTACACAGATTATTCTACTGTAATTACATAATTGCACAAACTCAATTTTATTTTGGATCAAATTTGGATTAGGTACTAAAATTTATGTTAATTTTGATAAATCAATTTAATCTTTTGCTTCATAATGATTTCTATAAATAAAAGAATAAGCAGCGTTGTGGGCGCCATCTCTTATTTCTAATCGGACACTTCCCTTTCAATGGGGTCAACCATTTCTTGCAAGTCAATGACCACGAAGGGCAGTGGGAATGGATACGGATTGGACATACCTATAGACTCATAATTACTTTGAATTAGTAAAATATTTTATAGAATCTATACTTATAATAAATCTGTAGAGAGGTCAATTCTGTACATGAAATATATTTCCAAAATAACTATCAGGGGGTGATTAGGGATCGATACTGATGCCAAAAATGCAATTAATAAAATTATTGTCTGTCTGTCTGTCTGTCTGTCTGTCTGTCTGTATAACCGTTATAGAAACAGAAACTACTCGACGGATTTTGACGAAACTTGGTACAATTATTTGTCATACTCCTGCGCTGGTTATAGTATACTTTTCATCACGCTACAATCAATAGGAGCAGAGCAGTGAAGGGAAATGTTAGGAAAACGGGAGAAGTTACTCCATGCACGCTAATCTTCGGACTACTGGACGGATTTGATTGTTTTTTTTTTGTTGTATAGCTATTAAGTCTGGGCAACATATAGGCTATAATTTATCTTGGAAACTTGAACACCTGATGCAGAACTGCAATTAAATAGATCAGCTAAACTATAAGAGATACAAAAATAGCGCCTTAGCAAAAATTGTTCCGCGTGATGAGCATTTTCTGCTGAGAAAATAAATTTGAAGATATGGAACACCTGATGTGGAACTCCAAGAGCCCAGCTACACTATTACATATACAGTAATGACGTCTTAGCAAGAGTTGTTGAACCTGATGGGCATTTCCTGTTGACTCACAAAAATGAAAGATCTGGAACGTCTGGAATCGTCATGCGCATCCCGTTGTTTTATCCCCAGGCTCTATGAATTCGAGATCAGACGTTTCAGATCTTCGATTTTGACGACGCCATTGTCGCTGGCATAAGCAACAGGATCCGCGTACGAAGTCGCTGGCAGAAGCTAGTATCATAATATGCAGTGAATTAGTACCGATAAGTTTAGTTTGGAAATTATTTAGCGCATTTGTAGAGAAAAAGACTGTTCGATTTAATTATGTTCAAATAACATGTTTTTTTTTTTAATTTTGGTACCTACATCTTAATAAAGATCTTAATCTGTTTTGAAATTGAAATATAGATAGCGTTAGACGAAAACGTACCTATTGTATGATTTTACATTATGCGCAGTATATTTTGGCAGGCGGCATGATTATGAACTAACTAAGTAGGTAGGTACTAAGTAGGTATTTACTTTTACAGAATCTGAAAGCTTTTGTTCGGCTCGTAATTAAAATTAATGTAAACATAAAATGCGTTTAGTATACCTACTTATTACGGAAACAACCGGACATCGCAAAAACCAAAAAACTTTTTTTTTTAAAGTAGGTAGGTAGAGGTACCTACTGACTTCAAAAACAAATAGGTACAAAAAAGTTTAAAATAACTTTTCTTTCGGAAGTCGGTGGCTTTGTTTTTTATTTCATTGACATTGCCACCGACTTCCTAAAGAAAAGTTATTTTAAATTTTTTAGTATTTGTTTTTGAAGTCGGTACTTTTTTTTTTAAGTTTTTATTTTACCCTTTTTAGTTAGTTCAGATATTCAACAAAACTCCGTATAATTGGATTCTTTAGAAATGTATATCCAAGCGAGCAGCAAATACGGATCTATGCGGGCAACGTCACAAGATATCCATTATTGTTATATACTAAAACCTTCCCTAGAATGTAACAAACACTTTTCCGAAAACCGCATTAAAATCGGTTCAGACAAACGCGAGATAATCGAGAACAAATATACCTATACAATCGACTTTGAAAATCTACGATCCAAGTAGGCAAAAAATTCCCTATCTCAAAAACTACTGAACCGATTTTGATGAAACTTGCAGTGTTCCCTAAGTTGAACAATACCTAGTTCAACACAAAAAGAATGACTTAAATCGGACTTGTAGTTCCGGAGATATGCGAAAACAAACATAAAAACATACATACATACATTTACCATACATACATACGATTTCTTTTTCCAGGAAAACCATTGACTTCAGATCCTGACGTTTGGTTTGAAAATCATCAGCCAGACGACAACGACCCCGACCAGTGTGGCTCAATGATATACACCGGACTTCTAATTACATACACTTATGAAATTTTGCACATTTGTTCAGACGCTGATATAGACTAACATATCCGAAAACTGGGCAGTTCTGGAAATATTACATACATACGGGTCGAATTGATAACCTCCTTTTTTTTGAAGTCGGTAAAAACAGCTCAAAAATACCTAGCGATAGGCAGTCAGTCCAGTCTGCCAGTCCAGTCTTTCAGTCCAGTCTGTTAGTCCAGTACCTATTTCAGTTCTTTCTGCTCCACCCAGAGCGAACGGACACACTTTTGATGATTTTTCTCCCAAAAAAAGCATTCTATTATCATAGCACACTATAGTCTAAAGTCCATTACTGTATCAGTATAATGGTATACTATTGTAGTAATTGCCCTATATGCAAGGACGCATAAATTAATGACCCCTTTTTTATGGTAAGTATATTATAATGACCGAGGGGTATCGAATTGTACAGCAGCTGTTTATGTATTACTTTTTATCTACTCTCATATCGTAAAATTCGAAATACAAAACTCAAAACGAGATTATAATGACATACTTTATACCATAGAGTATCGTAATGAAATTAAAAAATTAAATTATAACACTGTTTCTCTAACAAAACAATGTTATAATTTAATTTTTTTTCATTATGATACAGATTACTGACCATAGATACATCTATTTCATTTTTTATCTGTGGCTGCGCGCGCTTTAAATAGGAATGTTGGAATTTTGACGTTTGTATTTCGGTGGATGAATATTAGTGTTAATTAATTTTTATCTTTTATTTGATATGTTCGTATTCAATGAGAGTAGATAAAGTAGTGTATGAAACTGTACATAACTAGGTATTATACCTAGGGTTGCCAACTATACTGTTTTGAACAGTATTATACTGTTTTTCACTAAATTATACTTTTTACTGTTGAACAAAAAAAAAGTATACAAAATACTGTTTTCAGCATCAAAATGCAGACACATTATTATGTGTTACACTTAGACGCTCACAAATTTGTTTTTATTTAGTCAGAGGGCGCTCACTGCTCAGTGCAGCGCAGCCACAAACAAATCACACTGAGTTTACAAATAAAAAATTTCTTGAAATGAGTACTAGCCAAAAGTGGTGCCATAATTTATTAGTAAACACTTCAGAAGAATTTAAAAACATAACTAAAATTGTCTCATATCTACTTTCTGTTCCTGCTACCTCAGCATTTACTGAAAGAGTTTTTTCAGTAATGAATTCTAAGTGTCGGGATGACAGAAATAGAACATCTATCAATTTAATAAAAATGAGCTCCTCATTTATTTTAATTTCAGTTTTAATTGTGATGAGGTGTATGAAGTTTTTAAAAATGATTGTAAATTAGTAAGTTGTGCGAGAAGCTCCAAAAAATATGTATTTAAAACAATAAATAAATAAAATACTGTTCGTTTTTCTAAAATACTGTTTAATTATCTTCATAGACCTGAAAATACTTTATTTCTTGAAAAAATAGTTGGCAACCCTAATTATACCACTCGTGTGATACTATTAAAAAACTCGCTTCGCTCGTTTTTTAAACTCACACTCGTGTATAATACCCCTCATTATGTACCAGTTACATAAACTACTATTATGCAAGATCAGGAAACCTGATTATAAAATATTAGATTATGCAAGCGGCTTTGCTGACTTAGAGATTGGTGGCTTTTCCAGTGTCCAACGGAATATATTAATTATATATATTAATACATTGTACATACTTGTACAGTGAGATTAACGATAAACTTAAGTGCTCAGGTGGCCTACCATGACGTCATAAAGCGTGAGTAGTTCAGCTGCGGGAACAAGATGGCGCTAGACGACTTGTATAGCTCTGTCGCTTTTCCCTCATCGAAACTACTTACGCTTTAAGAAGTCATGGTAGGCCACCTGGAGTCTTTAAAAGATTTTCAACCTTATACACCAGTGCATAAAGTTGAAACCTCATTGAAGACTGCTGAGCGACAGCGAACGGAACGAACGAAAACGCTCTATAATTTTTAATAGATTTTCAACTTTATGCGCTAGAGTATACGGTTGAAAATATATTAGATATTACTGAGCGTTTTGTCTAGGATAGGGTCAGGATACAATATAAATTCGTTACTTAATTATTTTTGCGTGAAAGAGTAACAATACTCACAAAACCTTTGCATGCATTATCCTCGTGATCATCTACACCATCATAATAATATCAGCAGCATATCCTCTGCTGAACATAGGCCAATCCTATTTTCCAATAGGACCGGTGATGATGGTAACAAAATAACCCGTTTCCGTTTGGTCCACACAAGCCCGTAGTCAGGAATTTGGTCCGAGGAAGAGTTCAAAATGTTAGCATTCCACCTTACAAGACTTTGCATTGGATTTTGGGCTTTGATATTACCACAATATTACAGAAAATTTTCAATTTTTTATTTTATTTACTAGCTGTGCCCTCGACTTCGTTCGAGTGGATGTCGGAACTCAACAATGCATTTTTTTTAACAAAGGAATTTTATTAGGTACATCAGCTACCTGCCAATAAAAGTCCCGTCAAAATCGGTCCAGCCATTTCAGAGATTAGCCATTACAACAGACAGAAAGACACACAAAAATTGTAAAAAAAAAATATTTTGGTGTATGTACCGTGTATAATGTATTATAATTATTCTATTCGTATATTACACTCGAGAGCAATGAATCCGGGTCACTTAAAGAATCCTAAAAATCTCGGAAACTAAAAATGCTAGGTTAATGCAATAAATTGTATTTAATAGACAATGTAATACTCCTTAAATGAAGGTATTAAAACTTCTTAGTTATTGTAAAGTTATATCATAAAAAAATCAAATTTGAAAAAGGGCCACTTTCGAAGATGGAACTACGAAATTACAGCATTTGGTTTTGCTTTTGTTTGTAATCTGTCATTTATGTGGGTACATAAACCATGTTGATAGTGCTCTATATTCATTATTCAAGCTGAAATTATGTCGCTTACGCCTGAAGAATGCACCAGAATACTTACAATGCTGGAAACCGGCCGGAGTCAGCGCGATACAGCCAGGACTGTCGGTGTGTCGCTGTCAACAGTACAAAAAGTTCTCCGACGTTACGAAGAAACTGGTTCTAACCTACGCAGACCAGGAACGGGCAGAACCAGGTGTACCACAGCACGAGAAGACCGATACTTGGTGAACATCATGCTTCGAAATCGCTTTCTCACAGGAACTGAACTCACCAATCAGTTTCGACGCCTCGGAGGAAGTAACCCAAGTGCATGGACAGTAAGACGTCGACTTGCTGAATCTAACTTAAAACCCCTTAGACCTGTAAACGGCCCTAAACTGGAGCGTGGGCATCGTATTTCAAGACTAAGATATGCCCAGAGCCACGTAAATTTGGAGTATTGAAGATTGGTCAAAAGTTATGTTTTCCGACGAATCAAAATTTATGCTCTACAAGCACGATGGAAGACACAGAGTGTATCAAAGACCAGGGGAAAGATTCAAGCAAGCATGCATCGAAGAAAAAGTAGCCTACGGTGGTGGGTCTGTACTTGTGTGGGCCGGAATTTCTTCTGAAAGTCGCACAGAGCTGGTGATCATAGAAAACGGCTCTTTAACTAGCGTAAGATATGTGGAAGAAATCCTCAATGATCACGTTGGTCCATTTATGGTCAATTTAGGTGAGGATGCTATATTTATGCATGACAATGCCCGACCTCATACAGGTAGGATTGTGAATGACTACCTTCAAGAGATGAACATTACTCGTATGGAGTGGCCAGCGCGCAGCCCGGATATCAACCCGATCGAGCATGCTTGGGACGAGCTAGGCAGATGCGTAAAACAACGAAACCCTCCCCCAATCACGCTTCGTGAGCTCAAAATTGCTCTCACAGAGGAATGGGAGAATATTCCCCAAAATCGTATAAGGAACTTGGTGTACAGCATGCCAAACCGCGTAAACGCAGTAATGGAAGCACGAAGAGGCAATACGAAGTATTAAAATTCAAGAAAATCGTAATAAAGTTCAAAAATTTCATGTTTCCTATTTTTGTTTTAAGGAGAGATCAGCAGTTTTTTTCTTTATGTAATTTTGTGTTAATAAAATGTATGGTGACTCATATTTTTTTTACTTTCACTTAAGGAGTATTACATTGTCTATTAAATACAATTTATTGCATTAACCTATCATTTTTAGTTTCCGAGATTTTTAACATTCTTTAAGTGACCCGGATTCATTGCTCTCGAGTGTATATTCGTAGGCATGTAGTAAAACGGTTATTTCAATATTACAAACATACACTCCAATTGTATTTATTTGTAATAGATGTATAGATTATTAATTATTGATGTTCGTGTAATTGACCAATGTCGTCTGGTGGTAAGCGAAGATGTGTGGTCGACGGTGAAGCAAGCGTGCCCAGAACTGACCGATTCACTTTTGATTTGAAGACCTCAAGGTTATATCTGTCAAGTAATATTACTGTTTGTTATAAGATTTTGTCGTTTTGTGATACGACTAGAACCCACTAGTTTAATTGCCGCGAAGGCTTTTTCGAGCTATCCCGTAACTCAAGTGGATCATAACCCCTACGATCTTTTTTGTAGATGGTAAATTCATCAGGTACATCAATTACATGAGTCCGCCTGCCCTAGGTGGAGCGGAAGAGAACCATCATTCATCCAGTTCCTCAGGTTGTCCTTTACGGTTTAAGGCCAGCGGTATCCTGCTTAGACAGTCCTGTAACCCAGCAGGCGATTGGCCCTATGGTGGCCCCGTCAGGTGACTTGGGGTTTGGGCAGTATTCTCTGCTCCTCCAGCTAGTCAAACCCATACAGTACCTATACTTATATCAAAGACCATACGCCCCCCTTTTTACAAAGAAGGTCTTATTACGTTCTCATAACCTATCAGAGATCCATAATATGCAAAACAAAGGCATGTATCACAGACGGATGTTCACAATGGATCAGAACTGACTCACCGTTGCCGGGTGACGGGTTTGTACATATTGATTTGGTACAAGTTATGAGTTATAGCGGTTTGAAGATTACTATTTTCTCAATTAATTCTTCTTCGAATTTAGGTTTTGACTTATATTGTAAGTAATTGAAGAATTTTCTTTCATAATACGTAGAGGTAGGTTGTGGCTAAATAATAAAGCCGCACAGGAGCGACATATTCCCTCGTGTCTCGTAGAGTAGGTACCTAAAGTACTTGGTCCCGGCTGTCATTTGCAGGTTTTTGGCAGTCGTTACTCGTTACAAGTCTGACGCTCGAAAGTTGGACTACCGGTTCAACCAAGGGGTTAGTTTTATCTAGTTATTAGGTTACGGAGTTTAGATAAGTATCCAGTTCGACTGGAAGCTTATCCCATCATCATCGGTTGGAAAAGACTTCAGAGACCCCACCACCTGTTATGCTGCCCGCAAATAGAGTGTGGGACCATAATACTTTGTTTTTGAGCTGGGTCGGTTCAGAGTTTCAATTCAATAAAAGGCCAGCTTATACCGGTTTTGTTGCCACTGATTTGTGGTCTAGTACCTGAAACTGAAGGTAAAATTTATATTAAAGAAAACAATTTACCTTGGGTTTATATTTTCTGTTATTGTTGAACTTGAAACATACGGAATCAAGAATTCAAGGGCTTCCAAAATTAACACAAAAGATGATTGATAAGAAATACCCACGAAGAAAGTAGGAAAACAAGCCGTTTATCATTTGTATCGACGAAATAGGAAATACTTGCTGAAAGAATAAGTCATTATTTGATAAACAAAAAGTAAATGACATGCAACATTGTAGAGAAGAATACAAATAAACTTATTTTATTTATATCAGCAGGTAAAGACATTGATTATTTACTGATAAGCACAACATTGTATTGAATATTGATATCGTCACAAAACGTCGCATCCTTATCAAAATGAAATTGCATAAGGCCTTTTTAGTAGATACCGAGATACGTAGGAATGTGCACCTGCATTATAATGTTATCTTGATAAAAATTGTGATTCAAAACTTTCTGGCTTATGTATTGGTGTCATTATCATAAAATGTAGAGGAACTATGATAATTTCACGGCGAGCATTCATCTGAAATGTAACGATACAGATTCGAACATTCGAAGACAATAGAGCATCAAATTGCGCGCTTTATGTTACATTACGGATGAATGCTCGCGGTGAATGCGCCTTAAGAATGTGGATAGCTTTAACTTAAAAGTAGAAGAACACCATAAAAACGCTGGATGGATAATATCGAGCATAATACAGTAAGAAGAGAGGTGAATTCTGATTCTGAGATAACACGTCAAAGAAGGCATGCTGGCCTCACCCCAAATGAAAATAAGGGCAGAAGAAATTCAAATCTTTACTTCGTAACTATAATAATGATAACCGTTTCACGCCTAAACAACTGAACCGATCTTAAAATTTTGCAGATACGCTGCCGGCATAAGAGACGGACATGGAATACCTTTCATCCCGAAACTTACCAGTTTCGTTAGAAACGTTATTTTTTATTTTCTCGGGAATGGTACCCCATTCCCGAGAAAATAAAAAATAACGTTTCTAAGATAATAGCTAGATGTCGCCACATGTATTTTCCGACTTGAATTCTAAGTAAACGCGATCAAAGTTGCTTACTGTCAGACTTGTACTGACTAAAATCCACGGTGTCCTTCATTAGCCCTTTACGTTTCAGGGTCACGGTAATGGAATAAGTCCCGCGACCCCGGTAGGCTTTGGCCCTCTAGAGGGGTCCCTGTCATCTTGCTGACGCTCTTTCAGGCGCGCGTGGAACACAACGCGCCGTCGACCCGGGCATGGTCCATGGTGCATGCCCGCGCCTACGGTGGCCGGAGATCGTCTTGCGACGTCAGACGCTGCGGGCGTCTATCACTGCGGTTGGGGTGGAGGGAGGACAGCGTCCTCTCTCTCTAACGGCCCGCCTACTCCTTCGCGAGCATAACTGCTTCACAGAAGGATGCGCACTCCTTCTCGCCCCGCAGCATGGCCTCGGCCAATGCATCGCCTCCTTGAGGACACGGCGGTGCTCTGCCCAAGCGGGGCAGTCCTGCACCGTATGCTTCACCGTGTCCTCCGGGCGATCTTTGCAGTGGTGACACCCGGGCATTTCTTCCCTCTCTATCCGACACAGGTACCTCCCGAAACTTCCGTGTCCGGTGAGGACCTGCGTCATCCGATAGGTCAGGACGCCGTGACGTCTCTCCAGCCACTCCTCAAAGAGGGGTCTTACCGCCGTGATTGCGGCGTGTCCGGCGGGCAAAAGCTAGTGAAATAATGAAAAGCGAATAAGAGCAGAAGAAATAATAAATAAAATGTATGTAAGTTCACAAATACTGTAGGAGAAAGTTAGTGGAAAAATTGCGTTTGCCATGACATAATTAGTTATTAAAAAAAAGTGATAGTGCCGCTCATCGACGCATTTAGAAACTCCACAATGCACAAAAAAAACCTACTTTTTAATTTACTGACACCATTTTCCATAGTTACTCAACACAGAATAAAATTACAATAAAAAAAAAACATTTAAAACTGCCAGAAAGACCTTCACCGATAACCCAAACATAAAAACAAAACCACGATAAAATGAAATGACATAATTCCGCTTATCACTTGCGCCAAATCCAGACGTTTGTACTGGGCCATTTTGAGTGCGTTGAGTACACGTGCACCGGCGACCGGCGTGTTGCGAAAGCGAAACATACTTTACGCTACGGTTGGTTAGTTTCGACTACGTTTCGTCTGTAAACTAATACGTAATGCTATCTAATGCTACACAGATGTTGTCTAACAAAAATCGTAGCACAATTTTGTTAGTTGTAGAAAATTTTGTAAGCTTTTGCAAATGTTTAGACGTTGATTTAGGGCCTTCTCTTGTCGGCGATCGATACGGGGTAACTCGTGTTTTGGTGGAATTGTTGTCGAGGTTAGTAGCTGGGCTAAATTGTCTTAGGTGTGCCGGATATAGGTACCTACCTAATTGAACATTGTTACACGTGGAAGTTCTTTGAATGTGCTTCTATTCTAAATTGATCATTTATCTTCTTATGTCACTATGAGATTAAGGATATTAGAGGCATAAGCTTATACCTGTGGCGTTGTCCGCATGAAGTTCGGCAGTTTTCCCATGGGAACATCATAGCGGGATAAAAATTATCCTCAAAGTTTAGGATATAAACTATCTGTGTCTGTTCTGTAGTTTTTTTGTGAGATAGTACCAAAATTCCATCCATCCATCTCCACATACTTTTGGCTTTATAATAGTAGTAAAATTAATCTTGACTAGTATCTAGCTACCCTATCCTGTTTTGTCCCACTGCTGGGCAAAGGCTTTCCTCCATTCAACCGTCATATTTAATTTCAATTGTCATGAAAGAAATCTAGCACGCGTAGCGTAACACCGTAGAAACGGATCAAGTCGACGCCGAATGAATCGACTAAAATACGGATGTAGAAAGATTTCTATCGTCTTAAGCATGATGATCTTAAATGTAGAAATTATTTCACTCTTCAGCTGTCTACGGGTCTTTGTCTATTTTTGGTAGAATTAAAATAGAATTGGTAATGATAATATCTAATGCGTTTTATAATTGCCATCATTTCTTTCGTAGTAGGTGTACCATGCAGAACCTCATTATGCCGTTCCAGAGTATCGATCCTCGGCTTAAATACCTACGGATAAATCATCTGGTTAATTATCTGGCTCGTTTTCCTTATTTTTATCCTCTTTTCGGGTACCTACCTATTGGAATTTGTTATTTACTAACCCAAAACTTCGCCACTTCTACGCGATCTGTGGCGAAATGTGTTTGCGTTGAGGCTACTTTTCAAACTTGACCACGCCTCTGTTTATTTGATAAACATCTTTAACCAAAATTCAGTACATAAATACATCAAGGTAATACTTCTATACTAATTTTATAGGGCTAGGCTGAAGAGTTTGTTTATTTGGTTGAACGCGCTAATCTCAGGAAAACCTGGATTTAATTGAAAGCATATTTTTGTGTTGGATGCCTAGGTATAAATAGCTAGATAAGTAAAAATATCCATCTCCAAAATATCCATGAGGAAGGCTATAGGCTATAAAACACCACGCTATGACCGATAGAAACAGAGCAGCGAGGTTGAAGCCGCGTGGAACAGTTAGAGTGTACAGCTTGACATAAAAATGTAGAAAACCGGAAGTCGCCACTGTCTTCGCGCTGCCAGCACTTTGAATGTTTTTTTTTTTTTTCACTTATTAAGTTAGTTTTATGGCACAATAATAAATCTAACAAACCTGCGGTCTTTGTTTACATCAAATCATCATCATCATCATCAGCCTATAATTTTCCCACTGCTGGGACACAGGCCTCCTCTCTGTGAGAGGGAGTGGGCCATAATCCACCACGCGGGCCCAGTGCGGATTGGTGGATGTCACATGTCTTCGAATTTTTGGTTCAAGGACATGCCGGTTTCCTCACGATGTCTTCCTTCACTGTTTTGAGAGCAGTGGTGATCAAATAAATTACACAAAGTAATGCGCCAGGCGGGATTCGAACCCACGACCTACAACTCGTAAGTCGGGACCGATACCACTGGGCCACCACACCACTGCTCTAACTCACTGTTACATCAAATATCAAAGATTTTAAAACGCTGTCAGAAATAAAAATTTTAGTTCCGCTTCAATCCGTTCTGGCCAAGCTGTAGCTATAAAAAAGATAGTCTCCGTCCCGTAAACTTTAATCCCAACTTGAACCAAGATCAATCTTAATCCTAGCATAAAATTAATCTAAGGTTTCTTTTAAGTGTCATTTTACGGCTGTCCAGGGGTTCTTCATAAATGTCATTAAATGATGGACCTTACTGTAGCTTGAACGGAGTCTTCGAGGTTAACGGGCTTTATTTAAGGCGGGCTTTCAGTAATTTTTAAGATTTTCAAACGTCTGAAAGTCTCATTAACAATGATATTTTTAATAAAAAAAAATCATAATATTAAAGTTGAACATATCCTCGAGTGAATGGTAAAGATAGAAACACGAATTGGAATAATTGGCTCGATAGAAAAAAATCTCAAACATGACACTAAATCACAATTTTCAAACATCCACTGCTTATAGATTTCACAATGAATTTATATGAAACTTAAAAAAATAAAAACAGCTCATTATTTAGAAGTGCATGGTAAAAGCAAATTTTAAAATTTCGTTATAATTTTTCTCCAAGAAATAAAATACCCAAAATATTGGCATTATTTCGCTCACCGGGCGCTCGCCAGTACCCGCCGAGGCGTGATAGAGGATGGACGTACGTCGTTGCTGCGCAAAAATTCCCCCCGCGCGGTTACGTAAGCAGGCATAGAACTGAACTACTACATGGAAACAAAGTCACACACACAAGCGATTACGTGTTAGTTGCGGGAATAGAATAAAATAGTCAAGTGATCTAATTTTGAAACGATGTAATTTTTTTTTATGGACCACTTATTTTTTAGCTAGGATGCGAACTTGATGGAGTGACCTGAAGGTCTACATCGGTCACTGCCACTGGAACTCGGCGACGGATCGAACTAGATGTGCCGAGTTTGGGCTCGTTTTGTTAGTTATGATGAGATCTTACCACCGGACTTGATGGAGTGACCTGAAGGTCTACATCAGTGACTGCCACTGGAACTCGGCGACGGATCGAACTAGATGTGCCGAGTTTGGGCTCGTTTTGTTAGTTATGATGAGATCTTACCACCAGACTTGATGGAGTGACCTGAAGGTCTACATCGGTGACTGCCACTGGAACTCGGCGACGGATCGAACTAGATGTGCCGAGTTTGGGCTCGTTTTGTAAGTTATGATGAGATCTTACCACCGGACTTGATGGAGTGACCTGAAGGTCTACATCAGTGACTGCCACTGGAACTCGGCGACGGATCGAACTAGATGTGCCGAGTTTGGGCTCGTTTTGTAAGTTATGATGAGATCTTACCACCGGACTTGATGGAGTGACCTGAAGGTCTACATCAGTGACTGCCACTGGAACTCGGCGACGGATCGAACTAGATGTGCCGAGTTTGGGCTCATTTTGTTAGTTATGATGAGATCTTACGTACGGACTTGATGGAGTGACCTGAAGGTCTACATCGGTGACTGCCACTGGAACTCGGCGACGGATCGAAATATATGTGCCGAGTTTGGGCTCGTTTTGTTAGTTATGATGAGATCTTACCAACGGACTTGATGGCGTAACCTGAAGGTCTACATCGGTGACTGCCACTGGAACTCGGCGACGGATCGAACTAGATGTGCCGAGTTTGGGCTCATTTTGTTAGTTATGATGAGATCTTACGTACGGACTTGATGGAGTGACCTGAAGGTCTACATCGGTGACTGCCACTGGAACTCGGCGACGGATCGAAATATATGTGCCGAGTTTGGGCTCGTTTTGTTAGTTATGATGAGATCTTACCAACGGACTTGATGGCGTAACCTGAAGGTCTACATCGGTGACTGCCACTGGAACTCGGCGACGGATCGAACTAGATGTGCCGAGTTTGGGCTCGTTTTGTTAGTTATGATGAGATCTTACCAACGGACTTGATGGCGTAACCTGAAGGTCTACATCGGTGACTGCCACTGGAACTCGGTGACGGATCGAACTAGATGTGCCGAGTTTGGGCTCGTTTTGTTAGTTATGATGAGATCTTACCACCGGACTTGATGGAGTGACCTGAAGGTCTACATCGGTGACTGCCACTGGAACTCGGCGACGGATCGAACTAGATGTGCCGAGTTTGGGCTCGTTTTGTAAGTTATGATGAGATCTTACCACCGGACTTGATGGAGTGACCTGAAGGTCTACATCAGTGACTGCCACTGGAACTCGGCGACGGATCGAACTAGATGTGCCGAGTTTGGGCTCATTTTGTTAGTTATGATGAGATCTTACGTACGGACTTGATGGAGTGACCTGAAGGTCTACATCGGTGACTGCCACTGGAACTCGGCGACGGATCGAAATATATGTGCCGAGTTTGGGCTCGTTTTGTTAGTTATGATGAGATCTTACCAACGGACTTGATGGCGTAACCTGAAGGTCTACATCGGTGACTGCCACTGGAACTCGGCGACGGATCGAACTAGATGTGCCGAGTTTGGGCTCTTTTTGTTAGTTATGATGAGATCTTACCAACGGACTTGATGGCGTAACCTGAAGGTCTACATCGGTGACTGCCACTGGAACTCGGCGACGGATCGAACTAGATGTGCCGAGTTTGGGCTCGTTTTGTAAGTTATGATGAGATCTTACCACCGGACTTGATGGAGTGACCTGAAGGTCTACATCGGTGACTGCCACTGGAACTCGGCGACGGATCGAACTAGATGTGCCGAGTTTGGGCTCGTTTTGTAAGTTATGATGAGATATAACTTTGGGTAATGTTGGTTGTGTAAATTGTTACGTGCTTGCTATGTACAGCAAATAAAAAAACTAATGTAGTAGCACTAAACACAATAAAAAACGTCAAAATAATATGTACTTATAAATAAAAAATGATGTCCTAAAATATGACAGAAAAAAAAACGTGCAAATAGACGCGAACTCTGACGGGCACTCAGCTAATATAAGGCACCGCATTAGCACAAGATTCTCGTATTTTACCATACATAATTATTATTTACGGGGTTTATTGTATGAAAAATAAAAAAGCGCTTCATTTGAACGAACGAGGAACTAATTTTTCCATCATAATTGCCGTCAAAGGTCCCATTTACTTTACGTTACAAAAACGTGAAGAATCGTGGTAGAATATGTGCCGCAATAACTTTTTGCTTCATCTTTCCCACTGGCGGGCAAAGGCCATGATTAATCCATTAAATTAAATGGGCAATTTGTTAGCTATTAATCGCACCCACGACACGGGTAAAAATTCCTAGTGTGTTTAGAAAAGACAACATTCATTATAGACTTTCTTCAAGAATGGCCAGGAAAGCCACCACCACCAAAACTATTTATGGATACCATCTATACGTATTGTATAGGTCTGTCTAGCTAGGGGGTGCCCTGTAGGAACATTTAATATTACCTGCACGCAATTTGTATTTAGTTACTTCTTTGTTGATATCCCAACCTTTTAATAAGTCAATCTTATGGTCAGTGCCGGATTAGCCATATAGCAGGAGGCAGCAAATGCTACGGGCCCCGCGCATTAGGGGGCCCCGCGCCTGTGCCCAAAAAAAAATCACAAATATGTAATACACCTTGGCTATTCTTAAAGTGAGCGGTTGGCCACACTGTCACTACTAACGCCTCGTTACAGTCGTCTCCTTAAGACCTTAATACAGGATACGCTCTGTATAAATGATTACATGGCTATATCGAAGCAATGCAATCCACATTGCGGCATTTCTTATTGAGAGTTTTGCCCCAAAGCCTCCAGCGGCCGCCCTCAGGCTACTCCTGACCAATCTCAGCGGGCCAAACGCCTTCTGCCGTAGGCTGTACGCCGGCGTCGTGCGGTCCATGGCCCTCTACGGGGCCCCTGTGTGGGCCCTGATCATCCGGACGCGACCACTAAAGTTGGTCGCATGCCAGAGGGTCATGGCTATCCGGATGATCCGGGGATACCGCACGATTGCCGGCGAATCGGCCAACCTCCTTGCCAGATTGCTGCCCTGGGATCTGGAGGCGACTGCCCTCCAGCGCGTCTATGTGTGGCGCGTGGAGGCGCAGCGCCGGGGTGTATCCCCGCTGCTTCGAGAAGTGAAGGCACGCCGGGAAGAGCTCAAGGGCGATCTTAGGGCAGTATGGAGGGAACGACTGTCGCAACCCAGGTCCGGGCCCGCCACAATCGCGGCGGTAAGACCCCTTTTTGAGGAGTGATTGGATAGGCGTCACGGTGTCCTTACCTACCGCATGAAGTTTCGGGAGGTACCTGTGTCTGATAAGGGGGAGGAAACGCCTGGGTGTCACCACTGCGAGGATCGCCCAGAGGACACGGTGGAGCATACAGTGCAGGACTGCCCCGCTTGGAAAGCACCGCCGTGTCCTCACGGCGGCGATAGGCGGAGACCTGTCGCGCCCGGCATTGGTCGAGGCCATACTTCGGGGCGAGACGGAGTGGGAAGCGGTAGCCTACTTCTGCGAAGCAGTCATGCTCGCGAAGTAGGAGGCGGGACGCAGAGGACAGCACTCCCTTCACCCCAGCTGCAGTGACTCTGCTGATCTCCGGCCACCGTAGGCACGGGCACGTGGGTGGCGACTAATGGACGACTCGCTGTCCGACCATGGACCAGGGGTCGACGGCGTGTTGTGTTCCACGCGCGCCTCAAAGAGTGTCAGCATGATGACGGGGCCCCCCTCTAGAGGGCCAAAGCCTGCGGGGGTCGCGAGACTTATCTTATTAGGTACCGTGACCCCGGAACGTAAAGGGCTATTGAAGGACACCGTGGATTTACCGCTAAAAAAAAGGCAATGTAACTCTAGGGCCCCATGGTTACATTTGCTACGGGCCCCGCACCGGCTTTATCCGGCACTGCTTATGGTATTAGGAACTATTTTCAAACATGAATATTATTTACAAATGTTATTATAGTAATGTATAATTTTCAGTTAATTTAGTTGGAAAACCTTTGCCCATGACAATCATGTGACTAAGAGAGTGATGTGTATGAATGTACATGGATGGAGAGGAAGAGGAAGGCCAAAGAAAAGATGGATGGATTGTATGAGGAATGATATGAATGTAGAAGGAGTAAATGATGCTATGACGTCTGACAGGGGAGAATGGAAGAAGAAACGTGTTGCGACGACCCAAGTAACATGAGTTATGGCCAGGAAAATAATGATGATAGTTGAAAAGATTTTCTCAAATAAAATCAGCTGAAAATTGGAGGTAGCTGAAAAACACATAGAACGTAATTTGCTTAGATCTAGCTGTTGCCAGCGGCTTCACCAGCTACAACTCGAAAATTATCCCACGGGAACATAAAATCGTGATAAAAACTATCCTATGTGTTAATCCAGGTTATAAACTATCTGTGTACCAAATTTTAGCCAATTCCGTTCAGTGGTTTTTGCGTGAAAGAGTAAGAAACATACACATACACATACTTACATCCTCACAAACTTTCGCATTTATAATATTAGTAGGATATGTGCTTAATAGTAACTTCTCAATTTTTCCTTATTGTTCTGTTAAATTATAATTTGTTTTAATTAAAAATGATGGGTGCACAAATAATGTGGAATTAGTGACTAATTAATTAAATACCTACACTCCATTGTTAACAGTATTTAATTATTCAAGGAAAAATATCAAAACAAATATTAGCGGTTGAATAAACATGTACGCAGTTTGTAGGTACTTACATTAAGCTTATAAGTAGGTACAATAACTCATAAACAGACATACATACAACAAATAAACAACGAAAAATAGAGATGATTCCTGATGTAAAAGTAGTAGGTATCATGGAAAAACAAATAAAATCAGCCGTCCCAAGACAACAAGAGTAAAGCAGTAATTCACTTACGTTGGATACTGTGTTTTATTTATCGGACTATGAAAGAAAAGGAATGGAGAATGCAGCTGTGACTTTGAAATCGGACAGGAGGACTTTATTTAAAGTGCTATCTTGATACAACATGATGAAACAAAAGCGGTAGACCATGAAAGAATTCCAGTCCAAGTTTTATCTTTTGTAACTGAATGGTATTTAATTATAGCTCTATTGGTTAGAGAGAAAAGTAAGGAAATCAAAAAAGAAACATAGGTACATAAATTAACACCATTTTCCCGCTGGGCAGATACTACACAGTATCACAACACATTGCCTAAAATTATGTGACACCAAATTAATTATTCAAACAAGTTTTTGACTTTTATTATTACGTTAAGAGCCAATAATAAGAATATCTAATAGTGTTTTCACTGTTTTCTCTATGAGAAATGCTTGAGAAATGTCTGGCATAATCCAAACTAATATCCAAACTTCCAAACTAATATTATAAATGCGAAAGTAACTCTGTCTGTCTGTCTGTCTGTTACGCTTTCCCGCTTAAACCTCTCAACCGATTTTGATGAAATTTGGCACAGACAATCTTTAGACCCTGAGAAAGAACATAGGCTATCAAAACACCACGCGGGCGAAGCCGCGGGCGGAAGCTAGTTAGCAATATATTTAACGCACGATTACCCCAATTCTTGTATTCCAAATAAAAAATATCCTGCGAAAGTTCTGAAAAAAGAATCCGACCCTTGTGTTTGTAATGTCTCGGGGTTGTCATAACTGAATATTCAATTAAATTCATTAAAAAATTCCTGAAAATGTTTGACGGCTTTCTACTATTGATGTTGTATTTTCATTAGGGTCTTTTACATACTGAAATATTAGTTATACTTTTGTAGGTTTATTTGATCGTGAATAGTGGTGTTGGTTTTAAAACCGCAATAGCAATTGGTTTTTGTTTTGATCATGACCTAATTTAATGATATTAGGTACCTATTGGAATTGGTAATGTGTTTTGGTGTTTTATTTCACGTAGGTACTTTTAGTTTTTACATGGAAATATAATTTTATGAGTGGTTTAATTCTAAAGATTTTAAGCTTCGAACAATTAATGTAGGTGATCTGATTTTAAATATGCATGCAGGAAAACTATGAAGTTAAATAAAATTTCTTTGGCGAAAGTTAAAATAATAACTTTGTGGAACACACAGAATAAGGCCACGAATACAATGCACTTTTTATTAATTTTGTCCCTAATCATCGTGTAAATTACTGGCAAACATACTAGTATCTCCTTTCGAAACAGCCAAATAGCACTTAATTGCAGCTAAAATCTATAATTTTTTCCTCAACATTCGCTCTGCCATTATTTATCTGTTGCAACGTTCACCTAGTTACGACGACCTAGCTTGCAATTTACAGAACACCAGTAGAACACTAATAAAAGTGAAAGTATTGGATTTTATTTCTTTTATTTCAGGGTTCTTTATTGCAAAACAAATTAAAAGGTTTCTAGGAACGTAAAACTAGATTGAACTACAAAATTTCACATTTCAGTGAATTGCGCTGCTGAAATGAGAAAGGAATAGAGAAGAGAGAGCTTGTTTCTATGATACTTTACTTCTACTGAGCCATTATCTATTCAAAATTATAAAATTTCATTGTTTTCTATGTTTAACTAGATTTGACGTGTCAACGAAATGGTTGAGTTGATTAAAAAATGCATTATTTCAAAGAAGATACGGTTAACGGTTTCGAATACAGTTATTGCCATGAAGATTGATCAGATTTTTTTTAGACGTTTGCCTTAAGTTTGTCATAAATCATTAGGTACTTATCAGAATTCAATCCATATTAGCAACACAATAAAATAATACAGGTTGTTATTTCAAAATCGCAAGGTTCGATTCCTGGACAGAATTATTAATTTTTCTAAATTTTTCTTTAAAATTCCAATGGTGTAATTTTTAGTTTTCGTCATAATCCTTCTCGAGACTCCTTTCAATGTTTTTCGATATTCCTCATACTTTCAGGTAGAGCCATCCACGCTCAGTTGAAAAATTCAAATTATTTTCTGTATACAGGTATTCAGCTGCAACCAGTAAGGATGGAAGCCGACCCCAAGATAGTTAGGGAAAAACTAGGCAGATGAAGATGCACTGCAAAAAAAGTTGAAAATTCTTTTGTACGTGATGGCATGTGAATTGAAGTCCACTCATATTTATCCAAATAAGCTAAAAACACATTTTTTTACCTAGGACTAGAAGTAGATTCACGTCATATATATTAGGCAGAGGATCAAACTTGAATTTGGTTTTGGGCAAACCGAGATAAACTACCCCTCGTTTTCCCAATTGAGCTATAATAATTAACCAGCTTATAACGTCCGCGTTACTGGCTCACACGCATTTCTGTGAGGGCGACCAAATCCCTGAAGACCTCCCTCTTGAACATAATTAATGACCTTTTATATGTAGTTAAGTGTCAACTCACTGTACTCTTTGTTTTGTTTACGACTCCCAAGGGCCGGACCAGTGATCTTCTTCGTACCATCAAATCTTTGGCTGAAGGCAGACGAGCGTAAATTTTGAGTTGGTAGGGAAATTCCATTGCTTCTGTGCTCTCTATAAACACAGCATTGTAACAACGAGGTCACAGTTCATGTTATTATACATGCACGCTGGTTCTTGTGAGTACCGCATGTGACTTGCCCGTTCTTCTCCATAGAGTTCTACGCTTTGGAATGGGCACTTACAGTAATTTCACAGGTATTACCTATGCCTTGTGACTGTAGCACCGTATTTTTGTAATTTCGTTCTTTTGCCAATTCAAGTGCCTGTAACTGGCCTATTTAAAATAAATGCTTTGGTTTTGATTTTTCATTTTAATTTTGATCTGACAGTTCAAAATAACACAGTGTCTGAAGAATATCCAACAGTTATTTTCATTTATTTAAGTTAATGTTAAGTTAATGAAGAAATTCTTGGGAACTAATTACAGAATACCAACACAGATACTTAGCAATTAAACCTATTAGGTATTGATAGGTAGGTACTCGAACTATTTATTTCCTTATAAAAACTATTCAAGGTCTTGTAGTTGTCTGGTCTTTGTTGTTAGGTACTACTTAGTAAAGCTACTTAGAATTATTGTTGTGACTATTATAACTAGTAATGTTGGTATAGCAACAAGCAATTCTTATTGTCTTTAAAGTTTTTAAATTAAATAAAAATTTTAAGTATGTAGGAAAATGGAAATATAAAATCTGAGCCACAAAATCGAAGCATTTACTTAAATCAATTACATAATACTTCTAAATTGACAACAAAATGCTCCACTGCCAGTCACAAGGCAACTTGTATAAATACAGGAGTTACATAATTTCAAAGAAGACTTTCAACCTGCATCATCCTCTTGCTGTACAAATGAATAGGCAATACCCAATGATTTGATCTAGGTCTAGTATTTATCATTTATCAATAAAATGTGTATCTCGTCTTAACGCCAGCCTACTTCTTTGCCTTCGGGCTATGACAAGACTCACAAACCTATTGTATGTTATTTTGTGTAGGTTTATGTTATTTTTTGCACTGCTGGGCAATAAACCTCCCCTTACTCTTTCCATATATTTGTTTCGTATAAAATCTTATAAGGTAGGTACAATGTACATACTACATACCTATAAGATTTTATCTTGGAAAATGCAGTTATCTCCTTCTACACCAGAGGCCTTATCAAGAGATTTCTGTATTTTAGCTTTCAGCGTAAGTATTTATTTACTGCGTTTATTGTTTGATAAAATGGCAAAGCGCCTCTAGTAGCGATGTGTCGTTGACGGTTTTTCCGTCAACGAAACGTTAACGTTGATTCACGTTTGTCAACTAGTTATTCAACTAGTTAAATTCGTCAACGAGTTGAATGAGTTAACGTGTTAATCTCGTTGACGAATTTAACTGTCAACTTGCAACGTAAACCGTTGATTCATTAAACGGTTTTTATTCAACGATTGCGCGTTGAATTTTAGAAACAATTTGATTCAAATTATGTATTGGAAACGTTTTATGTACAAACTAGCATCTAAAATTGTGTGAAATAAAAATATTATTTATATTTTACACAGACGGCTGTTCGATATACCTCATTCGTCTCAAAAAATAGTACATTTCAAATAATACATTGGGATAATTAAACAAACTCCACCAATATTTATGTACTATTCTTAAAATAAGTATTTCGAAAATCAACTCATTCAACCGCTCGCAATCTATGACGTTAAAATTAACGAACCATAAAACTCAACGTTGAAGATAACGTTTGCGTTCTCGTTAATTCAACGAGACGAACGAATTCAACTCATAAACGTCTTTGACGAATTTAGTTGAATTCGTTTAGTTCTACAGTTAACGTTAATACGTTGACAGGAGATCAACGGTTGATTCAACTAGTTCGTTGATTCATTCAACGCTCATCCCTAGTCTCTAGTGTATAGGTAAAAGATATTATTATCTCTTTCTTCAAATTTATGGTAAAGTTTCAGTTCACTTTTCGACACAATAACTGGAAAAGTCATGATGGGGCCTCGGATAAAAGATCAAAACAAAAGAAAGTCGAATTTCAAAACAATGGTCGAAGATAGTGAAAACACATTTCAAGTTACATACAAGTGGGTAAACCGCAAGGCACAGAGTTGTTAAACAAAAGTTGCGTGTTTCAGTGCGTTGAGTGCACGCGTACCGAGGGCACTCACCTTTGTACCTACTTCTTTTATATGGAGGAGTACCGTACTACAGTACGGGGGTTTGGAAGGCCAAAAGTCAGAGTGCTAATAGAAGATCTTATAGGTATATTTTTCATTTATAATGTTTTGTGACTGACGTAGCAATGGACAAAGGTGGGTGCAAAAAATAAATGACGGAAAAAAAGTGGAGTTCTTGCTTCTTGTCTATTAGATTTCAGACCCAATGATTGTCTAGAATAGTTTCAGGCAAGTGCCTTTGGAATCATTCGAAAGTAAGGGTATTTCGTAAGCTTTTAAATAGTCGGGATGGCTAATCGCTTGAAGGTCGGAAAACATTTGCTTAACGATAGCAAGTTAAAAAAACAGGTGCAAGCGATTTTCGCCCTTATTGACATTTATGCAAACACCGGATTTTAATGAAGGAGCAATGTTTGCGAACGAGAATGTGGGAAAAAACAAACCAAATTTAAAATATCAATAAAGTTTTTTACTTGCTATCATTAAGCAAATGTTTTCTGACCTTCACTTTTTTACCGATTTGTCCTACTGATTTCCACCAGTAGGATAAATCGGTAAAAAAACAAGACAACCATTTTAATTCGGTCGCATTGAACAGTGTGGTGTTGCGACGATTATTTTTGTTGAGTGTATCAGTAACTTCGTTCCATCCGGGTGTCCCTTGACACCTCTCAAGTTTTTTTTTTATCAGGCTGTTCTGTATGCTGGACAACAACGGCTTCTAATCTTTTTTAAGTATTACCTAGTCCAGCCAATCTTAAAAAGGAGTCCAAGATTTCTTAGCTGGCTTGCCTCGACTGCGACATCCATATTCGAAGATCAGAAAAAAGTTAAAAATCAACTACAGACAATTTGCAGGTTTGACGCTGCGGTCGCGCAGTACTAACAAAACCATCATGTTATTATTTTACCGCTTTGTTCAGATGGTAACGCAAGTGCGCATCTATATTTATCTTTATTTACCGTAGCTTAGTCAAATGTAAGCAAACCACGCACTTTTATACAAATCATCAGATGAATACACAGCTAACCAAACATTGTGGGGAACCGCAAGCAAAGTTATTAAACACGAGAGTTTGCGTACGCGCTCAGTGCAGTTAGTGCATGCGCACTTGGTCAATCACCTTTGTTATTTGTATTTTATTTTATTGTATGAGAAGATTTGATTGAGAAATAAGTATTCAAGAATAGATTTGGGTTTCCGCAACTAGTTTATTCTGTGAAAGGATACTGAATCAAGGACTTCAAGCTAGTAAATTATACAGATAACGTGAATCCATCATCGCACTTCTATTATTTTACCTCTTTCTTTATCGTGGTAAAATCATGAAATGAGTCCTCCCACCCATACCGTCAGACTCGTACTGACTAAAATCCACGGTGTCCTTCAATAACCTTTAACGTTCCGGGGTCACTTCGTGAGACCCGCGACCCCGCGACCTCTGCAAGAGATTTTAATGCCAATGTCCGGCGATTTGGAGGGAGGACTCATTTTCCCACGTTTTTTTATAAACTCACTTTTCTTGTTTGTTTATTTGTTTGTTTGTCGTTCCGGTTGGACTTTTGCAACTCAATTTTGAGGCACTTCCCGATAAGCTAGCAGGCTGAAATTTTCAGGGTAGCTTCAAACCCGATGAACAAAGATAAAAATAATAAAATAATTCATAGATTTAAAAAAGATCTAAAAACCCATGTTTTTAAATATCCTAAAAAAAGAAAATAACCCTACGGGGTTGAGAGAGGGGCCACTCAAAACGTGGGGGCGTATCTTTGCAAGTTACACCCACGATCTATTCACTTTATGTAAATACATATATCCCATAAATAATCCCTTAAATAATAATACGCCCCCACGTTTTGAGTGGCCCCTCTCTCAGCCCCGTAGGGTTATTTTCTTTTTTTAGGATATTTAAAAACGTGGGTTTTTAGTTTTTTTTTTTAAATCTATTTATTTTTGATGATTTAACCACATTAAAAAAGTGTTCTAATGTTAGTCCGGTTGTTACACTCGTATACATTATACTGGTTTTTTATTAGTTTGTAAAGCTTCTGAAAAAAAAGAAGAGTTTCTTCTTCTGTTGAAAAAAAGGCTTTATCGCTTTTACGAAATGGAAGCCAAAAATTTGTAATGTTACAGTCAGAACTCAAATAGACCAATCCTTCATCTCCTAAATAACAACACATTATACCTTGAATTGTTAGGCCTTCAGGTTACGTTTCGCGATCCCGGCAGGCGTTTGGCCCTTTATGGGAGCCTTGATAGATTTCTGACAGCCCATCGAGGCGCGCGTGGAACACGACGGTCATCGATGCGCATGTTGCATGATCGCCATACCACCTTTTTACTTATAATGTCATTGCTCCATACTCACCGTCTTGCGCGCCTAAGGTTTCTTACCAAATGCGTCTAACATCCGACTTTGTCAGTAAAACACTATCTAGCTGAGTTTATCCTTTATCCTCTAACTAAACTTGTTTTAACCCGATAAAACAGCTCTCACCGAGACGCTCGTACTAAAATTTCATAGCTTCAAATCCTTTAGAATTTCGCAACATACAATATATATGTATACATAAAGAGATGAGGTATCATTGTCCGTCGGTCGCGGATATTATGAAATAACATAAAACTGCCGTAGTATGTGTCGTCATAGTACAACTGGTTGTCAAGCCGAGTACTTTCAGTGCGAGTGTACTCAAGTGTACTGAGTCGAGCGAACACCTTTGTACTTAGATCAACTGTTTTGTAATAGGTGTTGAGGTAAAGGACTAGCGATTAAATGTAAATGTAATACTTAGTCGAGGTTAGAGGAAAATGTTTTATTTATTTACGGTGTCAGGCTGTATGTTTGTGGTCGCGGGATTGTCTTAGCAGATAACCGTGACCATGGAACTTAAAGGGCTATTGAAGGAACACAGGGTGATTTTAGTAAGTACGAGTCTGACAGTCCCTTTCACTCCAACCAGGGTGGGAGGACTGCTTTGATGATTTGCCCACTATAAAAGAAGCCTGTTTTAGTTTTTATCTCATTTCAAAAAGTAGGTTATCAATTGGGATATTTATATTTTTTATGTAAATAATTATAATTCCGTACATAATTATACCTTACACTGCTGAGCCTCAAGCCCCCAACTCAGAATCCTGCCCCAAAAACCGCTGCAGCTGGTAATATTGATATGGGACAATAAGACTGACAGAAATCGCACACCAATTTGCAAAATTCTTGTAAAAACGGATATTCTGAAATTTTCACTTACCCTATTCCATCGATTTTTCTTTTCGTAACAGGGACGTACAGCTTAAACATAGGTCAGAAACCTACCATTCTGTAGCCTCAGTTTCAAAATGAAATAGATGCCAATATGATTAATACCATTGTTTAGAACAGTCATAGGTTTTTCTAACTAGTATCGCAGGATGTAGTTGTCATACCAACTGATTAGTTGATTCCAAGTATGCGTGAATTAATTATTATCAGGGCACTCAGCCAGCTCAGTACGCGTGCACTCAAAATGCACTCCGAGTGGCTAAATTGTTTTTTTTTAAAAGATGACTTTTTACACAGGAGTTTTTTTATAGTTTGGAATTGTAAATTTAAATATAATTATTTGCATATTGTTGAATCTTAGAATAGAATAGAATTCATTTATTTGTCAGAATATTGTAAGTACAAGGTTGTTTGAGCATTGTGTATAATTACGATCATAATATTCTGCTGATTACAGGTCATCAATATTTATCCTACAATAGAATTAGACTAATAATCACGAGAATTAAAAATAATTTTAATAAATTGAACGACATTAATTAATTTAGTCAAGGAGATACAATACAATTTATAGGCAGTAATGTCAAATATTAAGGTAAAGGACATCATTTTTTTTGGGCCTTTTCTGAAAGTGCCGGCCAACGAAAAAAATTGGTACCTATGGGTAGTACTAGTCATTTGGAGCAATAGTTACTATGGCACAAACGTTGTAGGATTGCTCTCGGCCAAGTTATACAAGTTCGAAGATTCGTAATTTTCATACATTTTTTTTAATTTCTGACACTGCCGAGAATCACCAAATAATGAATTGCTAGAACTAGCGACCTCAAGCAATTTAACATAACGCCTGTAATCCCTGAACACCTCTGCCCAACCCGGGCCTCCGCCCGGGTTGTGCAGAGGTGTTCAGGGATTACTCATTATTAGATTATTATTCATTTTAAAATATACAAATCTTAAATAATAATCTGTTTATTTTTTTGTGAAAAGTAATACAACATTTTAAAATATACAAATCAGCTGGTGGGACCAGTATCGGGAACAGAATCGAAGCTGCCTGTGGTAGGCCTCTTGGGAGGGCAACCTCCTAACAATACGAGTCGTGAGTTCGTGACCAAAAGTACTGGGGGCCAATTCTC